>JAWZYU010000019.1:40895514-42237942 GCA_038380435.1 Ryuthela nishihirai
GTGTGTGTGTGGGGGGGGGGGGGTATTTATGGTATTTTGTTACTAGTACCCTCAAAGAGAGGGGAGAGGTACATGACCCCCCAGACGCTGCATTGGGGAAGGATATCAATTGGATGATTATTAGAGGCAGATGGAAGATTAATTTCATGACCATCCGGCGTGTTTTTTTTTACTTTTATATTACACACCTGATGAGCTCAACGGGACGGGGGTGCCTCAGTCGGTAGTGCGCCAGGCTCGCAATCTGTAGTTCCCAGGTTCGAGTCCCAGATGGGCTAGCATTGAGATTTATCTCCGCAAAACACCGCGCCATTCCCTCAGTCAGTAGGGGACAACGATGGACTTGGAAAGGTTGCCGTTCATTCGGATGGGACATTAAGCCGCGGCCCAGCGTGCGGGAGGTAAGCCACGGGCCCCGGAACATTTTTCCCACACATTGTGCCACAGAACGTAAACCCGTGGTTCAGGGTACGGAAGAGCCATACCCTGGTGCACGCTAAACAATACTCTGGATCGCCTTGACGTGAGCCTACCATCTGTCTCCTAACAGCTGTCCAGTGGGTCCCCTTCCCCCAACTTTTTCTGAGCCCTTGGGGTCTTTATGATATGGGCATTTAGCCCATTGTGTGCAAAAGGGTGCAAATCAGAGGTAAAAAAACTAAAATGAGATATTAGGTATCATCTTTCATTGATTTTTATTTACACCTTTATTCAGTCAATCTCTTTTATTATCCGTTATCAAACGGTCTTTTATATTATCTTTACCTAATGTTTTACTTCATTTTTTATCGATTACTCTCACATAGCGTTTTTTACTGTCCTTACCGAGTACTCTACTGCAGGCAGTTGTTTTTTTACCTAACCGTTTCTTAAAAAAGGTAAATCATTATCTTCCCGCATCCTGCTGGTATAACAGAAAATCTCCCTTTACTGAAAGTGGATCATTACCTTTCTGCTTCCTATTGGTATAACAGAAAAACTCCCTTAACTGAAAGTGGATCATTATCTTTCTGCTTCCTGCAGGAATAACAGAAAAACTCCCTTAACTGAAGGTAGCTTATTATCTTCCTGCTCGTATAACAGGAAAGGTCCCTTAACTGAAGGTGGCTCATTATTTTCCTGCTGGTATAACAGAAAAACTCTCTTAACTGAAGGTAGATCATTATCTTCCTGCTCGTATAACAGGAAAACTCCCTTAACTGAAGGTGGCTCGTTATTTTCCTGCTGGTATAACAGAAAATCTCCCTTAACTGAAGGTAGATCATTATTTTCCTGCTGGTATAACAGAAAAACTCCCTTAACTGAAGGTAGATCATTATTTTCCTGCTGGTATAACAGAAAAACTCCCTTAACTGAAGGTAGATCATTATTTTCCTGCTGGTATAACAGAAAAACTCCCTTAACTGAAGGTAGATCATTATTTTCCTGCTGGTATAACAGAAAAACTCCCTTAACTGAAGGTGGATCATTATCTTTCTGCTTCCTGTTGGTATAACAGAAAAGCTCCCTTAACTGAAGGTGGATCATTATCTTGCTCCCTCCTGCTGATATAACAGAAAAAACTCCCTTAACAGAAGCTACAGTATATCTAATATTTTACTGCATGATGTTGGTATGCTGTAACTGAAAAATTAAGGAAAAAGTCTCATTATCTTTCTGCGTCCTGCAAGTATGCTGAAATTTAAAAACTCCCCTAACTAAAGATGCGTCCTGCTGTTATGACATAATGGGAAAAAAACCTCCCTTAACTGAAGATGGCTCATAATGTTTTTGTGTCCTACTGGTATGACATATCAGAAACAACTCTCTTAACTGAAGCTGTGTCATTATCTTCCTGTACGCTGTTCGTATGCTGTAACCGATAAAACTCTCTTAAATGAAGCTGGATCATTACATTCCTATATTCTGTTGGTATGCTGCAACTGAAAAAACTCAATTTACCGAAGCTTGCATGCTGTTGGTAGATTGTATCTGAAAAACTGTCTTAACTGAAGGTGTCTCATTATCTTCCTGTGTCCTGCTGGTATGCTGTAACGGAAAAATCCCCTTAATTGAAGCTGGGTCATTATATTCATGCAACCTGTTGGTACGACGGGTGTTCAAAAGTTCTTGACATGAATCTGCAGAACAAAAATCATTGCACTTACCTCAACAAAACTTTTACTATCCTTCAAAATACTCCTCTCCAGCATCTATGCAAAGGCGTCTACTACAATTCTGGGACGCTAGGTGGCATTCCTGTTGGGGAATACTCCGTAACCCTGTTTCACAAAGTTTTGAAGCCTTGAAAAAAGGCTTCCAGGAAGTTCCTTTTAAGTTTTTGGAAACAACCAAAACTGGTGCAAGCAAAGTATGGTGCAAGATCGGGTGAATATACAGAATGCATTCCAGAATTGTCATAGAAGCCTGAAATTTTGCATAGATGCTGAAGGGGAGTACTTTGAAGGATAGTAAGAGTTGTGTTGAGGTCAGTGCAATGGTTTTTGTTCTGCAGCTGCATTGCCAAGAACTTTTTGAACACTCCCACTCCTCGTACCAACAGCATGCAGGAAGATAATGAGACAGCTTCAGTTAAGGGAATTTTTTACGTTATAACATACTAGCAGGATGCAGGAAGATAATGAGACATCTTCAGTTAAGACAGTATATTAGTTATAGTATACCAACAGCATGCAGGAAGATAATGATTCAACTTCAGTTAAGGGAGCTATTTGATTTTCTCCTGCTCCAGATAGGCCGTAACTTGTCGGGTTTTGTGAGCACTGGCATCTCATGAATCAGGAGAACCCTTGATATTCCCGTTGTTGAAAGATGTTCCTTCATCTCCTTAACCATTTTGGGCAAAACAATGTTGATGTAGTATTGGTCATTTATAATTTTTTTTTCAGATAAAGACGTCCACAGCTACAGAATTGAAAAAAATTGTGAAAATCTTCTTCCTTGTGTGAAAGTCTTGTCGGAGGATTTTATCTTCCTTAACCCAAACATAGTTGACGATCTTTCTGAGAGTTGTATAGTAATAATATTACTTCTCATCATCTGTGATTGAAATCATTATGTCTCTTAACCGTTTTGAGTCACTAGGTTCAAGCATTGCCAGCATCTCCTTGCACGAGTCGACTCAAGCCCTTTTTTTGCTTTTCTATCAGTTTGTGGGCACATATCTTTCGGAACATTAAATGCTGATGAATAATAGTTTACACTCTTCCAATCGATACAGTGACATCTAAACTTATTACTCGAATGATGATGTGGGGATTCGTGTTAATGAATTCACGAACAGCAGCGATGGTTCTCTCGTTCATGACCTCCTTCGGTCTTCCTATACGAGGGAGATATTCGAAGCTCTGTCATCCTTCTCTGAATTTGGGCATCATCCCCTAACAGTGCCTTACGAACGGGCAGGATTTCCATATACTTGTGATAAATCTGCATGAATTTTTTCTTGTTGTCTCCAAGCTGCTTCTTTGTGAAAGTATAAAACCCGTCCCCATCTTTTTCCATAGCAACAACATATAGATTTCGCAGACCAAAATTTATGCAACACCAGCGAAGTGAATGATCACATGGTCTTTGTTTTTAATACACAATGACACATGCCAAGAACGTTTTGAATATTAAGAGAAATGATCACATGGTCATTGTTTTTAATGCACAATGACACATGCCAAGAACGTTTTGAATGCCCTCCATATGCTGTAACTGAAAAACTACCTTAACGGATGCTGGATTATTATCTTCCTGCATGTTGTTGATTTGTTGTAACTTAAAAAACTCCCGTAACCGATACTGGCTCATTATCATCTCTTAATAACTCTCTTACTTGAAGATGGCTCATCCTTTACCTCTCTCTCCTGCTGGTGTGATTCGGAGACTGCTGAAATTTGTCAAGCTTATCTAACGTCTGATGACAATGCATCCCCTAGGAGGACAAAGTCAATTTTCGAAGTCCGTTCCAGTTCCGCGCTTTCTGGCTCACACACATTCCCTTGTACGAATTATGATGATGTGATGATGTTATCCTTAGGTGGCTGCACACGAAGTCATCGTTGTTGACAGTACCAGACTGCGCAACAACGCTGAGTGAATTAGCCATACGCAGATGTTGTTTGATTAGGTCGACAATGAACCAAACAGTGAGGGGGAAGACGACGCACAAGCTGACTTGATATCACGAGTGACAGAGAACGAGGGGGACATGAGATATGTCAATGTCTCCGAGCTATTAGAACTCGCCTGCCTTTGTCTCCCTCTCTCATCATCTACTGACTCTTGGCATTCCAGTAGGGCTCTGGCGTCTGTCCGTCTTGCTTGTCTCTTGACATATCACAAACTACTTGGGCCAATTTCCACATGATAAGATGCAGCTCTCTTCCTGAAGCGAGCATCCTTACGTTGCAGATGGAGGCAAACTGCGTCAGCTCACGTGGAATCAGAATCGATATGGGATCTATATAGAAGATTCTGACTCTCAGTGAAGATTGCGGTAAGGGTGTGATTATGTGGGAGGGAATTTTGGCTGGATTTTTCTGTTCGAGTCGTTTGATTCGGAAATTTTAAAGTTTGTGTGATTTGTGAAGGATGTCCTAGGTATGTACCGTATTTTAACGTGCATAAGGAACCCCTTTTTGCCAAAAATTGGGTCACAAAAATAGGGGGGGGGGGTTCTTATGCATGGATAGTATTCTTAAATAAATGATTATATCCTAAAATAAAAATATCTTTGATGAAAAATCAGGGGGTTCCTTATGCACGAGGGTTCTTTATACACGTTAAAATACGGTAGTCTTAAGAACTTAGGGATAGAATTTGCATTCTACTTATTTTATCCTTTTTTGTGTGGTTTTAAATTGTTTTCTTGTCTGTAGAAGGTTTAGTTAGTTGGTTGTTTATCTCTGAGTGGAACATTTTTGCGTTAATGGTCAGGTTACAAGGATCCCGAGGACTCAAAGGCGTAGGGGAAAAATTTTTGAGTTGTTTTACCTCTAAGCTGTACTTTCTGGATACAGTAGAATAAATGGCCAGGTCACAAGGACCCTAATGGCGCGGAGAAGGTTTCAGGAAGACGACCCACTGGACAGCTCTTAGGAGACAGATGGAAACCTCATGTCAAGGTCATCTAACTTATTCTTTAGCGTGCACAGGGTATCGTTTTCCCGTACAGTCGCTCAAAAAAGTATTGTAATTTCAAAAAAGTATACTAATTTCTAAAAAAATCAATGCCAGATATTTTTTCTGAATTTTGCAATCAACCATAGTGTTCGGATACTTTTTTGAGCGACTGTACACTGATCTATAGTTTTACATTCAATCTGACGGACGGAGACCTTTCCAAGTCTGTGGATTTGGGTTGGGTTGTATTACCTCTGAGCGGCACTTTTTTTGCACACCATGGGCTAAATGGCCAGGTCACATGGACCCCGAAGGCTCAGAGAAGGTTGGGGGAGGGGACCCAATGGAACAGCTGTTGGGAGACAGATGGTAGCCTACCGTCAAGGCCATCCAGTGTGTTCTTTAACGTGCACAGGGTATGGCTCTCCCGCACACGATGTCACTGCTTAATGTCCCATTCGACGGACGGCGGACTTTCCAAACCAATCGGTGTCCCCTACTGACCGTGGGCACCAATTCTGTGGATGTCTCCTTTCTGATCGAGAGCAGGACGGGGGAATTTGCGGAGATAAATATGAAAGCTGGCACGATTGGGACTTGAACCTGGGAACTGCAAATTACGAGCCTGAGAAGCTGCCGGCTAAACCAATCACCGGCCCTTTTCAACATGGATATCGATTAGATATCTCTTAATGACGTAGCAAGATGCTTTTGTTGATGGAATTTTCGGGAATTTTTTATAGTGGAGAGAAGAAATAGATCATAAGCTAAAACTATGCCATTGCTGGTTTTTCTAATGAAGGTAAAGCTAACATTTCTTTGTCTGTACTTTTGTAATAGGGTTTAAAATCAAATATTGAGAAATGTTCGCATCGAAAATCTTTTTCCATTAAGTGCGTTGAATCAATAACTTTAAACTTCTATAATCATAATAACACAGAAGTTATATGGTTAGAGCATTTTTGATTCTCTATCTGTAGCAAATACGAAAAAAAAACTTTCCAAGGCGACAACTCCTAAAAACCATTTAGAGTATTAAGTCGCGCATGAAATTATTACATTATGGGGAAAAAATGTGATCAGAGGACATAAAAATTTTAAATCATGTTGCAAGCGGAACATTTTTTTTTGAAGTCCGAATTCTTTAGCGACTTAACACTGCAAGCAGTCAAACGAACAACGACATCGAAAGCAGGAAAAATGAAAAGCTCCCAGACGTACGAAGTGCAAAAACCAAGGAATAAAAAAGAATCCTAGATAGTCAAATCTCTGAAATCCTCTTTTGCAGAAGAAGTAGACGTCTTCTTAAATGCGTTGCCTTTCCGTGAAACATTTGGGTAACAGAATTATGCTCTGAATCGCGGTGATTTGTCTGGCCAACTATAAAACAACGATTTAAAGGATATTCAAGAAAAAAAGCTCTTCCTAATGACTTCTTATCGCTCCATTCTCTCTATATATTACGACCTAAGGACCGTTTTCTTTTTCCATTCCTTTGCCTCTCCCGTTTCTGTTTTCTTCGCAGTTTTTTTTTGCTGCCAACGCAGTAGTAACGAGATGGGATTTTTCTTCTCTCCTCTGTGAAGAGTTATTCTGCAACATTAAGTTTTTATTTCACGGATATTACTGCAAAGAGATGAAAGTCTGTTTTTCGACTACTTATCAGATCGTTGGGGAAGTTGTGAGTTGAAATTACCTTCTTCAGATTAGCCGAGTTCGTTTCCTTCTTTTCTGAGTCTACTTTTGGAAAAAGACAAAAAAAATCTTAGTGTGCGTTTTTTTTAGCACGTGACAGTACTTTAAGAAAAAATAAAATCCAATAAAAATTTCCGTGTTTTTTGTTCTTATTCTCGAGCGATGGACGAAAGAATGACGTAGATGAAACATTCAGGGAAATATAAGTTTTTGCGTTTATTTGCTCTATTTGGTTTCTGTCACTTTTGCATCTTCTTAAACACTTGGTTTCTGTCTCTTTTGCGTCTTCTTGTCACTTTGTTTCTGTCTCTTTAGCATCTTCTTTATGGCTTAGTTTCTGTTACTTTTGCCTCATCTTTGTGTCTTGGTTTTTATCTTTTTGCATTTTCTTTTTTTAAATCATTTATTTATTCAAACAATTACAAATAAATCTTTTCCGTTTACAGATGTTAAGCAAAGCTAGCAGCTTATCTGCAGGTGAGAAGTCTTAGTGGCTTGTTTTCTGTTACTTTTGCATCTTCTCAGTGGCTTGCTTTCTGTTACTTTTGCATCTTCTTAGTGGCTTGCCTTCTGTTACTTTTGTATCTTCTTAGTAGCTTGTTTTCTGTTACTTTTGCAACTTCTCAGTGGCTTGCTTTGCACCATCTTCGCGTCTAGGTTTCTGTCTCTTTTGGAATTTCTTTCTGACTTAGTTTCTATTACTTTTTTCCCTCATCTTCGTGGCTTTGTTTTTAATATCTTTTTTATCTTCTTAATGACTTGCTTTCTGACACTTTTGCATCTTCTTAGTGGCTTGCTTTCTGTCACTTTTGCACCACCTTCGTGGCTAGGTTTCTATCTCATTTGCATCGTCTTTGTGCCTAGGTTTCTGTCTCTTTTGTGTCATATTCGAAGCTTCATTTCTGTCTCTTTAGCATCATCTTCGTGGCGTGCATTCTTTCCTCAATGACATCAGGGTGGAATTTTTTTCTCTTCAGGAAGTTTTCGCATTCTAGAGATTTTCATATTCTTCTTCAGCAGCCTATCAACCTTATAACCCGACGCAACTAAGATCGGTTCCACACGTTACTGGGGGCTGGCTCAGTAGGTAGCGCGCCAAGCTCGCAATCTGTAGTTCCCAGGTTCGAGTCCCAGCTGGGTCAGCGTTGAGATTTATCTCCGCAAAAATTCCCCGCCTTGCCCACGGTCAGTAGGGGACACCGATGGGCTTGGAAAGGCCGCCGTCCGTCAGATAGGACGTTAAGCCGTGGCCCCGTGTGCGGGAGAGCCATACCCTGTGCACGTTAAAGAACACGCTGGATGGCCTTGACGGGAGACTACCATCTGTCTCCCAACAGTTGTTCCAGTGGGTACCCTCCCCCAACCTTCTCTGAGCTTTCGGGGTCCATGTGACCTGGCCATTTAGCCCATGGTGTGCAAAAAAGTGCCGCTCAGAGGTAAAACAACTCAACACGTTACTGGTGTTCATATTTTTATCCACTCGAATAGCTCTTTATTTAGAGAAAGAATAATAAGTTAGCTTGCAAAAGATGACATCCTATGGGACTTTAATTTCTGTGTTCATGTTGCTGTGTCTTTCACATCGTTTGCCACATGCATTCGACAATGCAAGTTTTTATGTTTTTGACATTATTGGCTTTGTGCTTACCACATTGTTATCCTTATGTCTTTCTCAATATCAACTTTATATATTTGCGCAGTGTTAGCCATTTCTTCTTTTTTATTGCCTTTGTGCATTTTTTAGTGTCAACAATTTGCCTTCCGTATTGTTATTCTTGCGACGTTCATATTTCTAACCTTATGTTTATCTCATTATTAGCTTTATCCTTTCCACAGCGTCAGTCTGTGGAAAGGATTTTCATTTTTACTTTCTCATTTTTATGTCTGTGCATTATATATTATTAATCTCACACAGAGCTTATTGTTAACGTTATTTTCCCCACAGTATTATAATTAATTTATTACCTTATTCCTTCCAAACTGTTAACCTTATTCCATCCACACTGTTTGCCTTGTTCTACCCACACTGTTAGCTTCATTTCACACTTAATTGTATTGTATTCACATTGTTAACCTTAATCAATGTACACTGTAAATGTTATTCCACACTGTTAACCTTATTCCATTCACATTGTTAACCTTATTAAATACACATTGTTAATCTTATTTCCCTCCACACTGTTAACCCTATTTAATGTACACTGTTAACTTTATTCCACCCACACTGTTAGCCTTATTACAGCAATATTGCTAATCTAATCCCATCCATATTTTTAATCTAATCTCATACGCATTTATTAATCTTATTTCATCCATACGACTAACCTTAAGTCCATTCATATCGTTAGCGTTGCACTTCCCACAGCAGCCTTCTAGAAATCAACTAACATTCTGGATGATTTGGAGGCAAGGTATTTTAGAGGTACATAATCATAGACTTGCAGAGAGATTCTTCAGATAAATTCCAATGTTTCATTGGTGGATATTTTCCCGAATCATTGTATGCTTGTCTGAAAAGGGAGCGATCTGGTTTTTTGTTCCCTCCGTATAATGCGTGGATTGTTTTCTTGATGTATGTTGTCTTTCTGCTGAAGACTCGCCATCCTCGCAGATATTCTTTATAGCATGTCATACTCATGGACTCCATACTGACAAGCTTCTGTCAGCCCTCCATGGCAAGTGGACTGCCTGAGAGGGAAAGGTATCTAGGTTAGAGTCCTAGTAAAGGCATGGGTATCTTTATATATACGTAGTCGATTTGTTTTTTCTGTGACGTATTATACCGACAGGTTTTTGTCAGAGCTCATGTGCTAAATAGGTTAGATGAGAAGTATTTTTTCCGATTTTTTTAAAAGAAAAACGTAAAGCAATTTATCTTTCAAAGCATCCCTTTAATGCTAATTCTTCCTACAGCTCTCGAATAAAGAGAACAGCTTATTGCAAAAAATCATTTCAGTTATGAAACCAACTCTTCAATACACGATCAAAATTTTCGCATTCACGTTTGCTTTGCCTTTTATCCATTGTCTCAAATTTCACTGGGCTTCCTGACGCTTTGAACAACTTCCTTTAGCTTACACCTGCCTTTTTCTGATTCGACCTCTTTGCAATATTGCGGCATATAACGCTAACGAACACTAAGACTCTACAACATAAAATGAAACGTATAAATAAATATTCCCTCAAGTAGATGCTTGCTACAGAGGTCTGACAGGATCATATCAGTTTATACACCATAGTAGAAGGTTTGTGAGGAAGGCGAGACCTCAGCAGAAAAATAACACCAACATCCATGCCTTACCCGTTGCTCGAACCCAGGTCTCTTAGCTCAGTAGCCAAGCGCGCCCAGAGACAGGTGTTTTTTGGCACGGACTTATGGCAAAACAGAGGTGCTATAGCTCATCAGCTAAGAGAAAGCAGTACTCGAAAACCAATTTCAATGAGAAAATATGCTCAGAGAATTAAAATCGTTGGAATTTAGAAACTGTACCATTATACATACGACGAAGCATCAAGTAGATGTTTCTAATAATGTATGCAGACAGCGTATTTATGCATTTAAACGAAATATTCACAACAGTAAATCTTTTTTCAACACTTTGACTTCCTTTTGGTGTGAAAAGAAGTACTGCTATTCAGTGTCATCAACCCACTATATTAAAAACCATTTAATTTTTTATATCTAAAGTTTTTAGAGCTCAGTTAGGTTTCTTTGTTTCATGTCTCTTTCCCACTATACAGTCGCTCAAAAAATATCCGAACACTATGGTTGATTACAGAATTCAGAAAAAATATCTGACAACGATATTTTTTAGAAATTAGTGATCTGGCAACCTTCGTGTCACGTGTCACAGATCACTAATTTCTAAAAAAAATCGTTGCCAGATATTTTTTCTGAATTCCGTAATCAACCATAGTGTTCGGTACTTTTTTGAGCGACTGTACCATTAAAGATGCCCCCCCCCCTTGCAAATATTTACTCACGTCTAACCCTAAAGGTTTGTCTTAGTGCTTCGGTATCATTTTCTCATCTTCTGAGACCTTCTGCTCATAGAAAACAAAGAGAGTTTATAGGGGGGGGAGGAAAGAAGAGGAGCAAACACGAGAAGAAGAAGAAGAAGAAGAAGAAGAAGAAGAAGAAAGAAATGAGAGGAAGGAGACACCCACTTATGATATTTCCAGTTTTCCTAGTTACAAGCCTCTTTCGTCTCAGGAGAGTAATACCAGATAAGAATAATCCAATATTTCTAGAGTGCACATTTGGAGAAAGAAGACATTTGCAGCGATTATTCATAAAAGGAGCAAAAAACTCGATAAGTTATCGTGTTCCTTTTGTTTTCCGTTCTATTCCCTTTAAACGAGGATGCGTGATCTTGTCAGAGTCACATAGAGGCTTTGTTTTTTGTATCGCTTCTCTCTCCTCCGAGTGATTGCGCTCATACTAAGTCTTGATATAATATATAGAAGATTGTCTCACATGACTTTCGTTAACGCACAGAGATCAACTGTTTCATAAACGCACACACGCACACAGAATGACAGTTAGCAGTGCATCGAGGGGGAAAGAAGAAAGTCGTGTGTGTGTGTGCGTGCGTGTGTGTGTGTGTGGGGGGGGGGGGGGCAGGCGTTACAAACGAAACGACTACAATATTTGTCTGTAGTAAAGTACTTTTCTTACCCCGTGGGCAGAAGAGGTAATAATATTGCGATAAGTTTCTATTTTTTCGCTACATTTGCTTTTCCTTTTCCGCCTTTATATATATTTTTGTCTTTCTTCATCCAAGTTTCATTTGTCCGTGTAATAAAGTGCATTAAAAAAAAAGATTGCAGTTAAGGCAAAAGGAAAAGAAGAAGTAAACGATATATATAAAAAAAAACTTCAGTTACCGTCCGAAGAAATAATTGCTTTTTTAATATCTGAAAAAGCTTTTATTATTGAAGTACAGAACTATCTGACGCTTCTGTCTGCGTGTATTTATGTTTCTAATTATTCGCTCTGAGAATAGTGGCCCCGTTGTATCCACGACAATCGCATTTTGCAATGTGCTTGCTCTTTGCAAAACGCTACAAGGATGAGAAGATGCCTTCATACCAAAGCGCGCGCGCACACACGTGGCACAATGATGCTGAGGGAACCTCGAAGGCGAAGATAGATAGTTATATGGCAGATAAAATAAAAATAATAAAGAAGCATAGAAGAGAGAGATGATGAATTTTCTTAATACGTTGTATCGAAATATTGTGCGAAGACACTTGGAACAGGTGAAGCCCAGTTAAAATTAAATAATTCTGTGTTGTTCTTTTTTTTATCCATTCCAGTTCAGTTGTAAATTCCCCCCCCCCCTCCCTTAAAGTTATGCATCTTTGGTAGGGCTCAGTTAATATAAGTTTCCTCGTAGACGTGGTGGAGAACGAAATGTATGGAAAAAATAAACGAGAAAGTTGTGCATTAGAGAGTTATGATAACAACGGATTTAGGGAAAGAATTAATGAATGGATGGATTCGTTCTTTTGTTTCTGTAACACCCGTTTCCTGAAGTGAAATCGCTAAGATATTTTATTGGAAATAGCACGGAGTGGCTGACGAATGGATTGAGGAGGATTTGGGATCAGGGAAGATGGCCTGGTCTCCTATATCCTGTAGTAATGTACAGTCGCTCAAAAAAAGGATTTTTTTTTGAGACCACAGTGACCACTTCTCAGGCTATTTTATCACTGATAATGAGATGATACTAATTTTGTTTTGATTAATTTTTTAAAACAATCGAACCTATTCTTTGACGAGAATCTAGTAAATAATGATAATTTTTCTTTAAATAGTACAGTCCCTCAAAAAAGTATCCGAACACTATGGTTGATTACAGAATCCAGAAAAAATAGCTGGCAACGATTTGTTTTAGAAATTAGTGATCTGGCAACCTTCGTGTCACGTCACACGAAGGTTGCCAGATCACTAATTTCTAAAATAATTTTGCCAGATATTTTTTCTGAATTCTGAAATCACGTGACACGAAGGTTGCCAGATCACTAATTTCTAAAAAAATCGTTGCCATCTATTTTTTCTGGATTCTGTAATCAACCATATTGTTCGGATACTTTTTTGAGCGACTGTACCTCTTTAAAAATAGGTGCCTAATAAAAACTAAATGAATAATGACAACTACACTGGCTTGCATAAATTAAGGAACAGCTCTATGTTGCGTCAAAGTGAAACTAACGCGGAGCTTTATAACTTATAAAATAAGTTTTTTGTTTTAAAAATATGATAGGAGATGAAGATCTCAGTGAAATATATTGATGTCTTGATTTTCAACAATATTTGTTCAGTATTTAATGAGTTATGGAAGTTTGAATACTGAACTACAGCAATGCCAGTCTTAAAATACTTATACAAAACTGATGAATAGTAAAAGAATTCTTTAAACAAACTTATTTTATTAAACTCTTTGATACAATACTTACTACTAAGTTTTATTAGGCACCATTTTTTAAAGAGGTACAATCGCTCAAAAAGTATCCGAACAATATGGTTGATTACAGAATTGAAGTCAATTTTGGTGACTCGTATTGTTATTGCTAAATATTCAAATTTCTTTAACTCATTAAATACAGAACAAATATTGTGGAAAATCGAGATATACATATATTTGATTGATATGTTTATCTGCTATCACATTTTTCAAAACAAAAAACAATATATTTTTGAGAGCCCCTGAAAGACGTACAGTCGCTCAAAAAAGTATCCGAACACTATGGTTGATTGCAAAATTCAGAAAAATATCTGGCATTGATTTTTTTAGAAATTAGTCATCTGGCAAACTTCGTGTCACGTGACACCATCGGTGTCCCCTACTGACCGTGGGCAGGGCGTGGAATTTTGCGGAGATAAATCTCAACACTGACCCAGCTGGGACTCGAACCTGGAAACTACAGATTACGAGCCTGGCCCGCTACCGACTGAGCCACTCCCGCCCATTATGCACCAGTAGTGAGGTTCCAAAACAAGAACTGAACCACCACCTTCCGTTTACGGTTATTACGTTTCGAGTTTAGAATTTTGTCATTTAAAATCTTTGCGTAAATAAAAGTTGTTCCTCATGAAGGGGTTTGGAAAGTTAAGAAAATGAATAATAAAAAGAAATTCTTTTCATTGTTTGCCATTCCCGATAATAGACGGCGCCATGAGCGACAACAGCTAAAAAATTTAGTCACAATTAATTGAAGAATGAATTAGCCGTTGTCATTTTAGTGCGGAGAATACCTGGCAAGCAACTGGGAGACGTGGGTTCGAGTCTCACTCATCAGAGAAAGTCATTTTTCGGGAAAATTATTTAAAGAAGTGTTAGTTGTTCACGTGTTAAAATGCGATCGCCCCTGTAAAGGAGGCTTTCACCAAACATCTTGAGCCATGGTGACAACAAACTTTAAAATAAAAATAAATTAGTCTCAGCCGCTTGTTGCAAAGGTCTAACAGAGCCTATCAGTATAATAAGCTATAGAGGAGATTTGTGAATGAGGCGGAGTAAGAAGACATCCATAAAAAAATAAACATTCATACTTTATCGGGAGCTCGAACTGGGTCCATTTGTTCGGTAGCCAAGCACACTTACCACTCGACTACACACTCAGTCCATCGAATGCGAAGATGTTAACACCAAAACTACATACTATAATGTGAGTTTGCTTTTCGTTATTGGATTTTTTGCCTCTGAGACACATTTTTATGCACAAAATGGTATAAATGATCAGGTCACACGGACCCCAAGAGCGTCGATTTGTAAAGAGAAAGGGAACTCATTGCAGAACTGTTTGGATAAAAATGGAAACTTCTGTATATGTGTGACACATGCACAGGGTATGGATTTCCTGCAAACGGGGAAAAGAATTAATCACCCATCCGACGGATGGCGGACTTTCCAAGTCCATCGGTATCAGTTTTACACCGAGAGCATAGAGGGATTAGTGCAGAAACTCTCAGCCCAGGCAGAGCGGGGCGGGAACATAGAAATATCAAGTTACGAACGCGATACGATAACGATAGAGTCAATCCGCATTAGGGGCGGGGGTGGCTCAGTCGGTAGCGCGCCAGGCTCGTAATCTGTAGTTTCCAGGTTCGAGTCCCAGCTGGGTCAGCGTTGAGATTTATCTCCGCAAAAATTCCCCGCCCTGCCCACGGTCAGTAGGGGACACCGATGGGCTTGGAAAGGCCGCCTTCCGTCGGATGGGACGTTAAGCCGTGGCCCCGTGTGCGGGAGAGACATACCCTATGCACGTTAAAGAACACGCTGGATGGCCTTGACGGGAGGCTACCATCTGTCTCCCAACAGCTGTTCCAGTGGGTCCCCTCCCCCAACCTTCTCTGAGCCTTCGGGGTTCTTGTGACCTGGCCATTTAGCCCATGGTGTGTAAAAAAGTGCCGCTCAGAGGTAAAACAACCCAACCCAATCCTCATTACGTTATAAAGAGTACTCCGTCAATTACAGTCTTACAAAAAATAAAATAAATACCCCCTCAAGCAGCTGCTTGCCACAGAGGTCTGACAGGAAATTGTCAGTTTATATGCCATAGCAGAAGGTCTTTGAGGATGGCAGAACTTCAGCAGAAAAACGACACATACATCCGTGCCTTACTCGAATCTCGAACCCAGGTCCCTTAAATCAGTTGTTTTGTTTTTTAAATTGAACTTTGAAACTGACAAAATCGGAATCATTGCACGAAATTTGAAGATTTCATATATTGTAGTTAACGATTAGTTATAAAATTTATTATTTGCGTATTAATTTTCTTTCGAAGAAAACTCGTATCATAGCAAAGTTGCTGTAAAATACTTTAGGTTCTATATCATTTTAGGTATTAAACGTATACTGCTGAAAATAGAGAGATTTGAGTGAGGGCTTCAATTTATCGTCAGTGATAGCTTTGCATAAAAGTTTTATTTTCAAAAGTTAGAGAGTGGCCAATGCATGTTACGACAAAAAGAAACCTAAAAGAATTAGGAGATACGAATTTGTAGTTCCTTTAGGAATGAAAATGCTGTAATATTTCGAGACTAGCTCTCACGTCTCCAATTTCCTTTAGAAAAAATTCCATTCCAAAATGTGGACACAACATTGAAAAGCATGAATATTTTTCAAGCACCTTCAACATATATTCATTCTCCTATACAGTGAGATATAAGTGAACCGGAAGTGTTGTCTCCACGTCGTGCTGTTTCCTTAAGGCTCCTACTAGTATCTCTCATCATTTCAATATTTCTGCTTTTGTCGAATACATATACAACGACATTAGATATTTTTCTGAAATGTGTCACCCTACTGGAAGGCCGATCATCTACCGTATAGAATGTCATAGTACATTCTGTTGCGTCCATCTATCTTAGGTATTCCACGATGTTGAGCTCCAGGTTAGAAAGGGGGGGAGGGGAGGCAAGTGGAAGAGGGGTCCTGAGGAAAAAAGAGGGGGGATAAAGTAGAGAGAGAAGGGGTCCTGTCTGTTTTCGTCTCTGGTTACAGATGGCTCGATAGTCAAGACGGGCATAGATCTGAAAGTCACTGCCGCCACCGGAACATCGAACTGAAATCACTGTGTCACATCTCCCACATCTGATAGCGTCAGGCCTAGAAGTGAAGCCCGGGAGCAGAGTGGTCGTTTCTATAGTAACTGCGCAGCAGCGTACGTGACAGCGGAAATTGGCCTCTGGGAGAAATATATTCCCGTTTTCAGAAGCTACATGGATTGGGAGTTGCTTTGTGGCGAGGATCTGTCCATCTTTGTCCGGCTGTTTGACGACGGTGTAGTGCCGTTGAGGCTGGGAGTTGGGGAGGGGGGAACGGGCGGAAGAATCCGACGACTGGTCGCCCCATGAAAGCGATTTATGCTCCCAGTGGCCACGACAGAATAAGAACGGGTCTAGATTTGTGTTGTTGGAGGTGGTGAAGGGAGAATCGTTAGCCATGTATCTTTGTGTCGGCACATCCTTTAGAGGGAAAATATGGCAGGGTAACTCTATGAAAAAGCGTAAAGGTTATATGACTCCCAGAAGGTCTGGTTTTTATCGACCACGGTATGCAAACTGATTTGTAGCTCAGCTCGACAAGTACAGAGAAATATCATAAATAAACACATACATATTTACTTGCATGGATTGTGTTGTTCCATTCCTAGGGTGTTTCTTTTTTTTTTGACAAAGTTTATAGGTAAGCTTTATCAACTGTGCTTGTTTCAGAAACGTGTGAGTACTCTTTCAGTATTATATATATTTCTTTCACATTTTAAGCGTGCATATATATTGGGGAGAAGGATGAACAACCTAAAGCTTTCATGTAGGAAAACGAGAAAAAATAATTGAATTGCGAATCGGAGAATTTCAAAATTTAGATTTCTATTTTAACAAAGAAAGGGTAGAAGGAAAAAAGGCGATTCTGAATAGTAATTGTTGATGCTTGGTAACAAATATTTGAATATCATCATTATCATCATAATCCTCAAGCAGCCATGGGCTACTGAGGTCCAACCAGACCGTGTAATTTAGTTCTCCAAGCATGCCTGTCCTGAGCTACATCTGCTGCATCCGGCCACTGCACACCAATTCCAGCAAGGTCGTATTTGACATTGTCTGCCCACCGCATCCTAGGTCTCCACCTCTTTCTGAAGCCTTTAGGCACACTATTCATAACCCTATTCGCCAATCTATAATTATTCATACGGGCAACATGGCCAAACCAACGAAGTCTCTCTCTGCACAGTATGCTGCTTAAAGGAGGTTGCAAACTCCTTTGCCTAATCTCATCATTAGTTACAGAGTTGAACCACCTAATGCCCAAGATACTGCATAAGCATCTGGAATCAAAAGCATCTAGTTTCCTGTTATCTTGTTTACAAAGTGTCCAAGTTTCACTACCATAACTAACCCTAGAAAGAACCAAACTATTATACAGTCTAATTTTAGTCTTTAGGTGTATATGCCTATTTCTCCACAATCTCCATAGATTCTTAAAAGTCCCGGCAGCAATACCTATTTGTCTGTTAATCTCATGCCGCACATCAGCATTATCTGTTAAATAGCTCCCAAGATAATTAAACTGTGACACCTGCTCAAAATTGCAACTATTCTGATTAACTGAATCATAGCCTGCCTGACCAATTTTCATCACTTTAGTTTTCTCTCTGTTTATAACCAAACCTACTCTACTACCAGTCACATCAACAGCTCGAATGAAAGAGTTCATCTCATCAACATCATTTGCCAAAAGGGCTAAATCATCAGCATAATCTAAATCAGAAATTTTCGTATTTCCAGCCCAGTTAAGGCCAAAATCTTTCCCTTGAAGTGAATTTCGCATAACATAATCAATAACCAAACTAAAGAGAAAAGGAGACAAAATGCACCCTTGTCGAACACCAGAAGTAATGCTAAACCAATTGCTACAAGACTTACCAACTCTCACACACGACTCAGTGTTATTATAGAGAGCTTTCATTATGTTAACTAACTTGTCAGGTATACCATATGATATCACAATCAACCACAAATTATGACGATCAACAGAGTCGAAAGCCTTTTTGAAATCAACAAAGCTAGCAACCAAAGGTTTCTGAAACTCTAAACATTTTTCAAGAATCTGCCTAAGTGAAAATATCTGATCCACACATCCCCTACCACTTCTGAATCCACATTGCTCATCACGCAATTGACTGTCAACCAGATTCTTAATTCTATTAAGCACAATCATGGAAAGAACTTTACCTGGAACAGAGAGTAGGCTGATACCCCTATAGTTATCACAAGAACTGCGATCACCTTTTTTGAAAATAGGAATAACAATAGGTCTATTGTTATTCCTATTTTCTATTGTTTTTCCTATTTTTGAAAATAGGAATAACAATAGGTGACTATCCTTAGGAACCATGCCTTTATCATAAAAGATATTCAGAATTTCAGTCATCCTACTGGTAACCGAAACATTCCCAGCTCTGAGCATTTCCGTAGTAATTTCATCTACCCCTGGGGATTTATAAAGTTTAAGTTTAGAAACAGCCAAAATAACTTCAGATTGTGTTATAGGGCCAACATTAAAGCTAGTAATGCATCTATCATCATTGCAAAAAATGGGAGTAGAACTACCCACATTGTTTAGAACATCACTGAAATGCTCAGTCCACCTAGCCAAGACAGAATCCTCACCTTCTATAACCTTACCTTGTTTATCCTTCAATCCCTGTATACCTGTCCGTTTTCTACCACACAAAACATTAACTATCTCATACATCTCTCTGCTGTTGTGCTGTCTAACTGCTTCCTCGGCTTTGTCAGCCAAACCATCAAGCCAAAGATTCTTATCAGCAGCTAACTGATCCTTTACAAGTTTATTAAGGTCTCTGTAATGCTTTCTATTAGGACTAGTAGGGTATTGATTAAGTGCATTCCTGTAGTTCTTTCTTTCCGAAATAAGCTCAAGTGCCTTATCACTCAGATAATTCTGTCTCTTCTGCTCCTTTTTCCCTAAAAGAGTACTGTTAGTGTCCAAAAAAGCCTGTTTAAAATGATCCCATTCTTCCTCAACTTCAGTAGTAAGCATACCATGACTGTCATAATGACTAAGTAACCTATCATGGTAAGCTTTGGCTATAACTGGGTCTTTCAGAGCTTCAGTATTAAAAGTAAATTTTTTAACCCTAGCACAACACTTTTTAGGTTTAAGTTGCAAGACACTTTTAACAAGGTAATGGTCAGATCCAATTTCAGCTCCCCTATATGACCTGGTATTCCTAACAGAACTAGCCCATTTGCTGTTAATTAATATATAATCAATCATATTCTTATGCAGTCCATCGGGTGAACTGTGTACTTATTCATGTCGCGGTGTTTATAATAAGTGTTAGTTATTCTGAATCCATTGAGTTTACTTACCTGTAGGAGATGTTGCCCATTGCCATTGCAGCTACTAATACCAAAAGGGCCTATTACTCCTCCCCAAAGGTCAGAGTCAGTACCAACTTTGGCATTGAAGTCACCTAGAACAAGGGTAATATCTCCTTTTTTGAGAGAATTCAAAATATCCTGAAATTGCCCGTAAAACCTATCCTTCTCATCCTCATCGGCATCCTTAGTGGGGGCATAACAGCAGATAACATTCAAGTCTTTAACGCTTGTCTGAAATTTTGCTGTAAGAAACCTTTCATTAATGCACTCATATCCTAGAAGAGCATCACTAGCTTGTCTGCTGAGAAGCAGACCCACGCCTTGGTGATGCTTATTGTTGTCCCTCCCTGAAAAGAGAAATTTAAGATTATTTTTAAGAATCTGACCTTTATCTGTCCATCTGTTCTCTTGCAAACCAAGAATATCTAAATTATAATGGTGGAATTCTTGTGTGAGAACATCCAGAGAAAAATATTTGTGCAGAGTCCTCACATTCCAACTACCTATGGAGAGAAAATGGTTAGTGGGATGTTTAAAGAAACTATGTTTATTGAGAGAAGGAATGCCGACAATATCGAACAGCGCCCTAATCGCAGACATGGGGCAAAGACCGTTCCCCCACCACTAAAGGCTGAAGCCATCTACACTGAAAGACTTCCTCCAATGTAGAATTTGACGATGCCAATAGAAGCAAAGAGTTCAGGTGCCTGCGATGACCTCTGCTCAGGATTATCCACCAGCTGATAAACATATCCTGTGAATCTATTCACTTGGGGCTGTCAACCCACAAACAAACAGAAAACACAGCGGAAGATTTGCCCTCCACAGAAGCCCACCAGTGCAGCAAATTCAGGATCCATAATCAAGCTCTGAGCCATAATTCAGTCCAGTGGGTTTATATGGTCAGCACCAGGACCCTGTGTGGTGACCACTCCTCAGCAGGATAGGAAAAAAAGAAAAGTAGCCAGAGTTGTCCAAATCAGTAGTCCACACTAATCTGGCAGCATTCTTCCGTTCACTTCCACAATAGAGTATCTCTTCTGAAAGGTGCTAACGGTCTGCACCACGAGAAGGCGGGGTCGGACATTAGGTGCTCGGCTGGCCGGTTCTATGCATCATCTCAGGGAATTGGTGCGTAGCTCTCCTTCCAGTGACTACCAAGCTCTGATTAAAATTCCTATATGTAATTATACTACGGATTAGTTATCGTCCGATTGCAGGCAATGTAATTGTATATGATAAATGTTTGTTTAAGAAAATTTCTAAAAAAAGTAAAGAAAGCGGATTATCCTCTACCTATAGCTGATTTAATTATCACAAAAAATGATTTGAGGCATGTTTCGGCGAACGTTGATTTGTTTATCGCGGAAAATGATTTGAGTCATGCCTCGGCGATCGTTGATTTGATTATCTCATAAAATGATTTGAGACATGCCTTACCGATAGCTGATTTGTTTATCGCGGAAAATGATTTGACTCATGCGTCGGTGATCGTTGATTTGATTATCGCAGAAAATGATTTGAGACATGCCTTACCGATAGGTGATTTGATTACCGCGGAAAATGATTTGAGTCATGCCTCGGCGATCGTTGATTTGATCATCGCAGAAAATGATTTGAGACATGCCTTACCGATAGCTGTTTTGTTTATCGTGGAAAATGATTTGACTCATGCGTCGGTGATCGTTGATTTGTTTATTGCGGAAAATGATTTCAGGCATGTCTTATCGATCACTGACTTGTTTATCTCAGAAAATTGAGGATTGAGGCATTCCTTATTGATACCTGATTTGTTTATCGCGGAATATGATTTGAATCATGCCTCGGCGATCGTTGATTTGATTATCGCGGAAAATGATTTGACTCATGCCTCGGTGATCGTTGATTTGATTATCGCAGAAAATGATTTGAGACATGCCTTACCGATAGGTGATTTGTTTATCGTGGAAAATGATTTGACTCATGCCTCAGTGATCGTTGATTTGATTATCGCAGAAAATGATTTGAGACATGCTTACCGATAGGTGATTTGATTATCGCGGAAAATGATTTGACTCATGCCTCAGTGATCGTTGATTTGATTATCGCAGAAAATGATTTGAGACATGCCTTACCGATAGGTGATTTGATTATCGCGGAAAATGATTTGACTCATGCCTCAGTGATCGTTGATTTGATTATCGCGGAAAATGATTTGACTCATGCCTCAGTGATCGTTGATTTGATTATCGCGGAAAATGATTTGAGACATGCCTTACCGATAGGTGATTTGATTATCGCGGAAAATGATTTGACTCATGCCTCAGTGATCGTTGATTTGATTATCGCGGAAAATGATTTGACTCATGCCTCAGTGATCGTTGATTTGATTATCGCAGAAAATGATTTGAGACATGCCTTACCGATAGGTGATTTGTTTATCGTGGAAAATGATTTGACTCATGCCTCAGTGATCGTTGATTTGATTACCGCGGAAAATGATTTGACTCATGCCTCAGTGATCGTTGATTTGATTATCGCAGAAAATGATTTGAGACATGCCTTACCGATAGGTGATTTGATTATCGCGGAAAATGATTTGACTCATGCCTCAGTGATCGTTGATTTGATTATCGCGGAAAATGATTTGACTCATGCCTCAGTGATCGTTGATTTGATTATCGCAGAAAATGATTTGAGACATGCCTTACCGATAGGTGATTTGATTATCGCAGAAAATGATTTGACTCATGCCTCGGTGATCGTTGATTTGATTATCGCAGAAAATGATTTGAGACATGCCTTACCGATAGCTGATTTGTTTATCGCGGAAATTGATTTGACTCATGCGTCGGTGATCGTTGATTTGTTTATTGCGGAAAATGATTTCAGGCATGTCTTATCGAACACTGACTTGTTTATCTCAGAAAATGATTTGAGGCATTCCTTACTGATACCTGATTTGTTTATCGCGGAAAATGATTTGAATCATGCCTCGGCGATCGTTGATTTGATTATCGCAGAAAATGATTTGAGACATGCCTTACCGATAGGTGATTTGTTTATCGCGGAAAATGATTTGAGTCATGCCTCGGCGATCGTTGATTTGTTTATATCATAAAATGATTTGAGACATGCCTTATCGATAGCTGATTTGTTTATCGCGGAAAATGATTTGAGTCATGCCTCGGCGATCGTTGATTTGATTATCTCAGAAAATGATTTGAGACATGCCTTACCGATAGCTGATTTGTTTATCGCGGAAATTGATTTGACTCATCCCTCGGTGATCGTTGATTTGATTATCGCAGAAAAAGATTTGAGACATGCCTTACCGATAGCTGATTTGTTTATCGCGGAAAATGATTTGACTCATGCGTCGGTGATCGTTGATTTGTTTATTGCGGAAAATGATTTCAGGCATGTCTGATCTATCACTGACTTGTTTATCTCAGAAAATGATTTGAGGCATTCCTTACTGATACCTGATTTGTTTATCGCGGAAAATGATTTGAATCATGCCTCGGCGATCGTTGATTTGATTATCGCAGAAAATGATTTGAGACATGTCTTACCGATAGGTGATTTGTTTATCGTGGAAAATGATTTGACTCATGCCTCAGTGATCGTTGATTTGATTACCGCGGAAAATGATTTGACTCATGCCTCAGTGATCGTTGATTTGATTATCGCAGAAAATGATTTGAGACATGCCTTACCGATAGGTGATTTGATTATCGCGGAAAATGATTTGACTCATGCCTCGGTGATCGTTGATTTGATTATCGCGGAAAATGATTTGACTCATGCCTCGGTGATCGTTGATTTGATTATCGCAGAAAATGATTTGACTCATGCCTCAGTGATCGTTGATTTGATTATCGCGTAAAATGATTTGACTCATGCCTCAGTGATCGTTGATTTGATTATCGCGGAAAATGATTTGACTCATGCCTCAGTGATCGTTGATTTGATTATCGCGGAAAATGATTTGACTCATGCCTCAGTGATCGTTGATTTGATTATCGCGGAAAATGATTTGACTCATGCCTCAGTGATCGTTGATTTGATTATCGCGGAAAATGATTTGACTCATGCCTCCGTGATCGTTGATTTGATTATCGCGGAAAATGATTTGACTCATGCCTCCGTGATCGTTGATTTGATTATCGCGGAAAATGATTTGACTCATGCCTCGGCGAGCGTTGATTTGTTTATCGTGGAAAATGATTTCAGGCATGTCTTTGGATCACTGACTTGTTTGTCTCAGAATATGATTTGAGGCATGTCTCATAGACAGCAAAAATGATTTGAAACATGCCTCGGCGATCGCTAATTTGATTATCTCAAAGAATGATTTCAGTCATGTATTGACGATTGCTGCCCAATATTTGACCACTCGGTATTTTGCTGTTTGGTGGATCACGTGGCTTTCCACGATTCAGTTCTATAGGGAGAAGCAGCGAAAAAGTTTCTGCAACAGATGTTTAGCTCATGATATTTTGGGTTTCACTCGATCTCAATCTATTTTTACATTCTCGAATCGTCTTTTAAAATTCGCGTAAAACCCGGAAAAATCCGAGACCCCTACATTAAAAGTAGAATAATCAGTAGAAAACTGATTTCTTTGCCAGAAGAAACGAAGAGCTGTCTTGAAAGACAACTCTTCGCTTCGACCGTAATTCATTATGTGACACCAGGAAATCAAAGGAGGGAAAAAAAGATGGGGAATGTGTATGTGTGTTGGGGGAGACTGGAATTCCATTGCAGTACGATATATTTCCTCCGTTTTATAGGTCTTTAAAAAATCATGGAAAAATGCATGAAATATATACAGAAGTTAATTATTTTTTGTCTTCATTACCTTTACGAGTACTTTTATGGACACGAGGCCCCCCTGTTCCCTCCCCATCCCTACATCTTGTCCTGCCTGACACCACAAAATATAATGTTTATTAAGATTTCACCTTTGACTGCAGAAATTCATTTTCAATGTAATCAGTTCCAGCCCAAAAATGTATACAAATGCATGTCTAATAGTAATATGGCTTTAAGCCTGAATAATACGAAATTCAGAATTATTCTCAGCTGTGGTCACGTGGTTTGCTTGCGTTAGCTGAAAGCATCAATCAGAAGATTTAAATTTTCTAAAAAATGGTAATTTTAATATTTAGTAAAAATAATAATATTATCTTAAAGATCAGGCGCCACGACCACCTGGCGTCAGGATTTATTGAGCCCTGGAATGAGATTTTTTTTATACGATTGGTTGATTAAAAAACAACTTTACATCAAAATATATTGATAAGGAAAAAGAAATTTGAATATTTAATATATATTATAAGCTTTGAAAAAAAAAGGAATAAATCACACCCTAATAAAAAAAAAGAATCCTTTAATATAAATTTGAATTAGTTCTTAAAAAGTAAGCAATTTGTTATCGAAATTAATTAGAGTAGCAAAAACAAGCTGTTAGATTAAAAGGTCGTAGGCTAATGATGGCAATACAGGAAAAAAGTGAAAAATAATGCATGACTTATCTGGTAATAATGGGTAAAAACTATCTAGATAAAATAAAAGATAATGATGTAAGATATGCTTGCATGAAAATCAATTTTTATCAGTTGACAAGTTTAATGAGTATTTTACGGAATTTAATTGGTGATTTAATGATGTGAATTTCCGATTATGAAACTGAAGAAGCTAATCAATCAAATTTACAACTTAAAGCGAGTTTTATAAATTACAAATCGGAAAATGATAGTCGAGGGGTTATTTTAGTAGTTAAGTTGAGAAAGGTGTCTGGATACGATCATATTCCTTGTGGATGTGATTAATAAAATACGGTTTGAAATTTCAAGGGTATTTTTTTGTATGGCTGTTATTTATACTTGTATTTTAGAAAAATTCTATGGCCATTCCTTTTTATATGCATTTACTTTAATATTCTGTGTTCGATTAATACCCTAATATTTCACAAATATTAATAATTGGGAAATCTTTCTGGAAAGAACAGGTTTTTCCACGAATTAGTTTGGGTTTTAAGAAAGAGAGAGATTAGAAGATTTGGAATTACAGATGAAATTTTAAAAGCTTCAGTTCACGAGAGTAACAATAAGAAGCGGCGGCAGTATCAGTAAAAAAAACAAGAATGAAACCTCAGAAGGAACAAATAACATCAAGAATGTTGGAATACTAATCAAAAACAATAACTGTCGGAACACGAAACATTAATTACAGTAACAACAATATTTTTAATACTAAGCATCAACAAAATGGTTAAAACATTAAACAGCAACAATAATGGTTGAAACACTAAGCAGCAACAATAATGGTTGAAGCACCTAGCAGCGACAACAATGGTTGAAACACTAAGCAGCATGCATTGCACATGTAAATAACAACACTTGAGAAAATTAATCAGGAACAATGATGGTTGAAACTCTAAAGAGCGGTAATAGCATCAGCAGCAACAACAGTGGTTGAAACATTAAATAGCATGCATTGAAAATAGAGAAAATTTGGTTAATAACAAGAGCATTTGGGATACTAATCAGAAACAATAATGGTTGAAACACTTAACAGCGACAACAATCGTTAAAACACTAAGCAGCAGCAAGAATGGATGGTACACTAAGCAGCAGCAACAACGGATTAAACACTGAGCATCAGCAACAATGGATGGAACACTAGGCAATATAGAAACTATGATTGAAACACTAGGCAGCAAACATTAATGTTTGGAACACTACTAAGCAGAAACAATAATGGTTGAAACACTAAGCAGCAAACATTAATGTTTGGAACACTAAGCAGAAACAATAATGGTTGAAACACTAAACAGAAACAATAATGGTTAGCAGCAGCAGCAACAACAGTGTTTTAAACATTAAACAACATGTATTGCAAAGAGACACATGGACAGTAACAACATTTGTGATACTAAGCAGGAACAATGATGGTTGAAACCCTAAAGAGCAGTAGAAGCAGCAGCTACAACAAAAATGATGGTTGAAACATTAAGCAGCAACAATGATGGTTGAAACATTAAACAGCATGCATTGAAAATAGATATATGAATAATATATCTATTAAACATGGGATACTAAGAAAAACATGGGATACTAAGAAGGAACATTAATGGTTGAAACACTAAAGAGCAGTAATGGTAGTAGCAGCAGTAATAACAATGGTTGAAATACTAAGCAGAAACAACAGTGGTTAAAACACTACGCAGCAACAACGATGGATCAAACACTGAGCAACAGCAACAATGGATGGAACACTAAGCAGCAAAAATTAATGTTTGGAACACAAAGAAGCAACAATAATGTTTTAAATACTAAGCAGCAACAATAATGGTTGAAACACTTAGCAGTAGCTACAGTGGTTGAAACACTAAGTAACAGCAGCAACAACAATGTTTTAAACATTAAACAACATGCACTGCAAAGAAACACATGGACATTTGGTTGTAACATTTGAGATTACTAAGCAGGAATAATGATGGTTGAAACCCTAAAGAGCAATAGTAGCAGCAGCTAGAACAACAATGGTTGAAACATTAAGCAGATTGAGTAACAACAATGGTTGAAACATTAAGCAGATTGAGTAACAACAATGGTTGAAACATTAAGCAGATTGAGTAACAACAATGGTTGAAACATTAAGCAGATTGAGTAACAACAATGGTTGAAACATTAAGCAGCATGCATTGCAAATAGCCACATGGAAAATAATAAAAATATTTGGGATACTAACCAGGAACAATAATGGCTGAAACACTGAAGAGTAGTAATAACAACGGTTGAAAAACTAAGCAACAGGACATCAATAATAATGGCAACAACAGTAGACAGCAGGAGCAGCAGCATCGCCAACCATAGCAACGGTCGGAACAGTAAAGCAATCAGAGTAACAAATGCAACTTGATAAAAACAGAAACGATTGCAACACTGAAAAGCATCCTCCTCAGCGATACAGAAAAGAGCAGCAATAACAATAACAGCAAAAAAGACGAAGGAAAATTAAGGTGCAAAATGAAATTGTCAAAACATTCACAGCAAAAATTCGGAGATTAAAAGTCACATTCTGGTCTTCTCTATCCTCGACTAAACTAACATCCCTTGTTTTCAGGACAGCAAAAGCGATAGTTAAGTCGTCCAAAAGCGACCATGGCGCGACTGAGCTTCGAAAGAAGATTTTTGACGGCAACATATGAGAGAGAAGGTTCTCAAGCACAAATGTTTATTCAGACAAATTTCATCCGGCTTTTCGTTTGTACGACCACAACCCTTTCTCTTTTCCTACCCAGTTCTCTCTTCCCCAAGGGATTCAGAGAAAAAAACAGAGAAATAAAATACGATAATCGACGTGAGCATTATACATTCCTGACGCTGACATTCGCTTTTGACACAGCACAAAACCGCTTCAGTTGAAATAACATTTTGTCCCTACTCAGTTTTAACCCAAGAGCAGCCAACGAAAGCCGTTGGGTCTAACACCATCAAAATCCTTCTACAGCCATCTTTGTTCTGAGAACACCACAACAGCATTCGTAGCACGTCGGGGAAATTTTTTTTCTTCTTGAGTTAAACTTGAAACAAAACAAAGCTCAGCAAAACTTTTCAGGAATTCTAAACTAAAAAAAATATATATAGATATATATATGAAAAGTTAATCTTTCTGTCGGGAGGACGGCGTGGACATTGATCCCTTCCTTCGCATACAGGGCTCAGGTGCAGCTTTTGGTCTGGAGGCTGGGGGTTGTGCTAATGGAAGACTCAGGCAGCGTCGTTCACCCAGCTGCAGCAGGAAGAGGCAGTGGCTGAGTGTTTTTGCCTTTCTTGATCCCTTGCTGGCCACAGTGGGGATGCGGGGAAACGCTCTAAAATACCATTAACGGTGCTCCGAGAATGGGGGGAAAAAGAT
Source organism: Ryuthela nishihirai (assembly GCA_038380435.1). Classification (NCBI taxonomy): domain Eukaryota; kingdom Metazoa; phylum Arthropoda; class Arachnida; order Araneae; family Heptathelidae; genus Ryuthela; species Ryuthela nishihirai. The sequence goes on from JAWZYU010000019.1 coordinate 40,924,154, forward strand.
CAGGCCGAACACGATTAGAAAAAGTAAGATTTTTTTTAGGTGTTTGTGTTTTTCTGGAGATCGTTTTTTGCAATCAAACAAAAATAAAGGTGGGGGGGAGGTGGTGTATGTGTGTGTGTGCACATATATTTGTTTTGTTTCCAAGTGTGGTTAGTAGGAAGTACGATTTAAAAGTGTAGAGAACTGATAAAACACAGTTGAGTTGTTTTACCTCTGAGCGGCATTTTTTTGCACACAATGGGCTAAACGATCAAGTCACAAAGGACCCGAGTGCTCAGAGAAGATTGAGGAGGGGACCCACTGAAACAGCTGTTGGGAGACAGATGGTAGCCTCCCGTCAAGGCCACCCAGTGTGTTCTTTAACGTGCCCAGGTATGGCTCTCCTGCACACGGGGCCATGGCATTCGACGGACTGCGGCCTTTCTAAGCCCATCGGTGTCCCTTACTGACCGTGGGCAGATCGTATTGCGGAGATGAATCTCAACGCCGGCTCAAGCGGGATTCGAACCTGAAGATTATGAGAATGTCGCTCTACCAACTGAGCCACCACTTTAACAATAGCAATGGTATTATTTTAAACCTTTTCATAAATAACTGCACATTTTAAAGGTGTTCCTACAATATCCGTAAAATCTTTAATAAATTTCTTAGAACACATTCCTGCTCTGCGAATTTTTGAAACCTCCATACCTTTTCAAAGACTGAAAGAATGCAATTAGTTACAAATCGGGATTTAGATAGAATGAATTCAGATCTTTAATTGATCTTTAGCCACATTTTATTATAAAATGCTTATTTAAATGTTATAGTGCTTCGAAGTTATTGTTCCATTGACACAAAATGAGTGGGGTGGTAATAATTCAATGAACACTCAGTGTATATTGAATAAATAACTCTTTTTTGGCTGCTCTTTAATCACGACTTGTCTGGTTCAGTCGCTCCAAAAGGAGTTCCTGTCCTCAGTCCTGATCTCTCTCATAAGTCGCTAGTTCAACCACTACCCTATTTAACTCATAATGTTTATAATTTGCCATTCTGTTACGTACAGTCGCTCAGAGAAATATCCGAACACTATGGTTGATTACAGAATTCAGAAAAAAATATCTGGCAACGATTTTTTTTCTAAATTAGTGATCTGGCAACCTTTCGTGTCACGTGATTACAGAATTCAGGAAAAATATCTGGAGCGTGTACAGCAACTGTACACGCTCCAGTTACCGTTCACAGCAAACTGGAGCGTGTGCAGTTACTGCACACGCTCCAGTTTGCTGTGAACGGTAACTTCACACGCTCAATATTTCCGTGAGTGAGCCCACACGATCTAGTATCAAAATAATATGACCACCTACAGTCGTTCAAAAAAGTACCCGAACACTATGGTTGATTACAGAATTCAGAAAAAAATATCTGGCAACGATTTTTTTTAGAAATTAGTGATCTGGCAACCTTCGTGTCACATGACTACAGAATTCAGGAAAAATATCTGGAGCGTGTACAGCAACTGTACACGCTCCAGTTACCGTTCACAGCAAACTGGAGCGTGTGCAGTTACTGCACACACACCAGTTTGCTGTGAACGGTAACTGCACATGCTCAACATTTCCGTGAGTGAGCCCACACGATCTAGTATCAAAATAATATGACCACCTACAGTCGCTCAAAAAAGTATCCGAACACCATGGCTGATTACAGAATTCAAAAAAAATATTTGTCAACGATTTTTTTAGAAATTAGTGATCTGGCAACCTTCGTGTCACGTGACACGAAGGTTGCCAGATCACTAATTTAAAAAAAAAATCTTTGCCAGATATTTTTTTCTGAATTCTTTAATCAACCATAGTGTTCGGATAATTTTTTGAGCGACACTAGCTTGGTGATTCTCAGTACTCATCAATAGCGTAGTCTGAATTCAACTGACTCTGCAGTTCACTCATCAATAGCTCTCACAGATCATACTCTGACAAGTAATTGATAGGTCATCGACCTATGATCTAGGATAATTGTCGAAGCATCAACTGCGCAGTCTCATATTCTCCTTAGTAGTACTCATCTATCCTCAAACTCCCACCACAGAATTTTAAAAATAGCTGTTCGATTAAAAACCAACAGCCAAGAAACCAACAGTCAAACAGTCAACCAACAGTCAAAGAAGAAGAATCCCCTCAAATGGTAAATTGAATATTGTTATTCCATCAATTTAAAGTTCCGTTCACCTATATTTTAAAACTTTAACTTTCCTCAACTTTCCTCTAGTAAGGGCGTGGAAGTTGGCTCAGTCAGTAGTGGGCCATGCTCCTCATCTGCATTACAGAGCATCGAGTTGCAACTAGGACATAGTTGAGATTTATTTCAGCTAATGTGCAGAACAGAGCAGGACTCCATAATCCAATCAGTCAGGTGGGATTTGGGTTGGGTTGTTTTACCTCTGAGCGGCACTTTTTTGCACTCCATGGGCTAAATGGCCAGGTCACATGGACCCCGAAGGCTCAGAGAAGGTTGGAGGAGGGGATCGACTGGAACAGCTGTTGGAAGACAGATGGTAGCCTCCCGTCAAGGCCATCCAGCGTGTTCTTTAACGTGCACAGGGTATGGCTCTCCCGCACACGGGGCCACGGCTTAACGTCCCATTCGACGGACGGCGGCCTTTCCAAGCCCATCGGTGTCCCCTACTGACCGTGGGCAGGTCGGGGAATTTTGCGGAGATAAATCTCAACGCTGACCCAGCTGGGACTCGAACCTGGGAACTACAGATTACGAGCCTGGCGCGCTACCGACTGAGCCCCCCCCCCCAGTCAGGTGGGATGGACTCCACTAAATCTAATTAACTCTTATGACGAGTTGTGATATCATTGATTTAATAATTAAATCATTTGAGATACTCTATCACACATTAAGTTGAAATAAAACCATTCTACAAACTCTATCTGATTTAACACACTACCTTTTTCAAAACACTGATTTTTTTAAAATTTCCTATTATGTATAAAATATTCCTTGATATTCTACTCATTTTTAAGCCTACTCATTTTCATTTTCTTAGGCGACACCGATGAGCTTGGGGAAGAAGCCGTCCGTCGGATGGGATGTAAAGCCATGGCGTCGTGCACGGGGCAGCCATACCCTGTGCATGTTGAAGAACACGCTGATGGCCTTGATGGGAGGCTACCATCTGTCTCCAAATAGCTGTCCAGTGGGATAAATTCTTCACCAACCTTCTCTGAGCTCTCGGGGTTAATAACTTCTACCAACCTTCTCTGAGCTCTCGGGGTTCTTGTGGCCTGGTCATTTAGCCCATCGTTGCAAAAAAAAAGTGCCACTCAGAGGTAAAATAACACAATTTGAGTGACATTTAAATGCAAAGTGAAGGGGTTAAGGCTTTCGTCTGTGCCATATCAGATGTTCAGTTGATCCTTACCAGTTCGGAGTCTTTGTAACCTTACCTCGTTGTAAGTTTTAAAAGATGCCATTCAGAGTTGAAACAACCAACTCATCTATATTCATTCAATGGCAGGACATAACTGCTTCTTCGGACTTCGTAGTCCCGTGTTAGTAGACGAATACTATCATCCAGGATCAAATTCAAGCCACCAGCTTAGAATCGACCTCATACGAGGCATTACAAGATAAAGATCATTGCGTTTACACTATTATTACGAGGTGTTAAATGGAATGCTTAAATAAATACCAAATGAACGTCGTCGTAAAATGCCGGAAACAAAGAAGTTAACGATGAGTGGTAATTTACAATTAATCCGGTAACGGTCGACATGACGTTGAAACGTGAACACATGTCCTTTCTATGCAAGCTTGTTTGTTTGTTTGAAGCAGTTTCGTGCTAACTGTTGGGGACACAAAACCTTCGCCGTGTTGAAGCAAGTAGCCGTGAATAGTCATTAGTTACAGTTGAAGAAGTGTGCAATGAGAGAGATTCCTGAGACCAAAGTAATTAGGTGTTTGAGGAGGGAAAAGACTATTGGATTCAGTGCGTGAAATTTATTTCCTAACAAGTCAAATGCACAAAAGCCATTTTATTCTTACAAGGATAGAAATTAAAGATAGGGATTAAAAAAAAGAACATGACCTTAGGTAATTAAAACGACAATTTCCTTTGTTGCAGCTTTTTTTTAAAGATCAATGGATAACGATATCTGTTGTTCTGAGATTTTATGCCTGGTTTTCGATCGGAATAGAAGACACTAGAGAACAAAAAACTGAAAGATGAAATTAAATGTTCGTTTCAAGAATGTTTAAATGCAACGTGGCGTATATTTAGAGTTTGTTGGAATAAAGGAAAAGAAATAAAGATATAAAGAAGCAGCTTAAAGTTCATCATCTTCTTCAGCTCTGGGCATACGAGGAGAAGCTTTGAAAATAATGTTTGGTAATCGAAAAAAAAAGATGTACTAAACATTGCTTTTTAGAGAGCGTGAAGGAAATGCGAGAGATAAATTAATAACTTTCTCTACCTCTTCGAGGAAAGAGGAAATTCAACTGTCATTTTCAGTTAGTAGAAACTCAATGAGATGATTAGGGATCGAAGATATGAAAACGTTGAGAAAGAAGCTGCAGATTGCTTTTAATCATTCACTCTTGGATCTTATTTTCAGTCAGTGTAAAGGATGATGTGCTGTCAGTTAAAGAAAAAAGTTTTAAAGAAAAGCATATCTTTTGTTTTAATTAATAAAATTAAATATTAAACATTCAGATGTTGGCGTTAGCTAGAGTGATGCTTTTAAAAGTTTTCAACCGCGGAACTCCTTTTAAAACTCAAAATTGTTTTGGTAAATTGATTAAACAGATGAACAGCTTCCGAGATAAATAAGCTGAGATGCCTGCTGAAGAGCCCAACTGTTCAAAGCAACTGAAGCACCATTGAGCCTAATTTTCTTCACTGCAGTTTTCTCTCTGTTTATCACAAAACAACAAGGCCAGACCATCCACATAATCTAAATAAGTCACATAATCTAAATCAGTTTGAAATCCACATAATCTAAATCAATTTGAAAATTAATCACATAATCTAATCTATTTTTCAAACTTCTAGACCTTTAATGCCAAAATCCTCTCCTTGCAGAGAAATCCGCGTAACATAATCAATCAATAATATAACTAAAGAGAAAAGGAGACAAAATGCACCCTTGTCGAACACCAGTAGAAATTCTAAATTAATTGCTACAAGTCCTACAAACTCTCACATACGACTCTGTTATTGTAGGGAGCTTTCATTATGCTAAATTGTCAGATATTCCATATAATCTAACGACCATCTCTAAATTATGACGATCAACAAAATCAAAGACCTTTTTGAAATATATAAAGCTAGTAACCACAGGCCTCAGGAATAGCGGGTGACCTAGGATGCAGTGGGCAGACAATGTCAAACAGGACTTTGCTAGAATTCGCCTACAGTGGCCAAATGCATCAGCTGTACTCAGGACAGATTCTCTGATTGGACCTCTTTAGCGATGGCTGCATGAGGTTTTTGGATATACATACACCGAAGAGCCGGCGCGTCTTTATGCAAATCGAAGGAACTGCAGCTAAACGACAGCGTGTGTGAAAATCATGAAATGGTGTAAATAACACCTGATACTGAGCTCTGTTAATCAGTGCTATTTTTGTTCTTCAGATGGGAAAGGCAGCGGACTTAAGTGAGTTTGATGAAGGCCAAATTGTATTGACCAGGTAACTGGGTCAGAGAGTTTCCGAGACGGCAAGGCTTGTGGGGTGCTCACAGTCAGCCATGGTTAGTACCTTCAAAAAGTGGTCCAAGGAGGAAAAAACCACGAACAGCCAGTAAAATGTGAGCCAACCACGGCTCATCGATGCTAGAGGTGAGCGAAGGCTATCCCGTATGGTACAAGCCAACAGAAGGGATACTGTGGCGCAACTAGCTCGTATTTTGAATGCTGGTGATGGGAAAGTAATGTCACAACACACAATATATCGAACCCTGCTGAAAATGGGATTGTGTAGCCACAGGCCGCTCCGAGTGCTCATGCTAACTTCGGTTCACCATCGAAAGTGCATACAATGGGCACGCGAGCATCAAAACTGGACCTTGAATTATTGGAAGAAGGCCGTCTGGTCCGATTAATCTCGTTTCCTGTTGCACCATGTGGACGGCCAGGTACGCGTACGTCGTTTGCCTGGGGTAAGTTTTGGCACTAGGATGCACCGTGGGACGAAAACAAGCAGGTGGAGGCTTTGGGCAATGTTCTGCAGGAAAACCCTGGGTCCAGCCATTCACGTGCAGGAAACTATGACGTCTACCACCTACCTAAACATCATTGCAGACCAGGTACATCCTTTCATAGCAACGGTATATCCCTCTAGTAGTGCCTTCTTTTAGAAGGATAATGCGCCATGCTACACTGACCAGATTGTTCGAGAATGGTTAGCGGAACCTGAGGAAGACTTCCAGGTATTGCCCTGGCCTCCAAATTCCCCAGATATCAATCCAATCGAGCATCTATGGTTTGTTTCGGAACAGCATATGCAATCTGCAGCGGCTCAACCAGGTAACTTACAAGAGTTAAAGGATCTGCAGGTAACGTGTTCGTACCAGATACCACAAGACACGTTTAGAAATTTTGTAACGTCCACGCCTAACGTGTAAGAGCACGGGTAAGAGCTGTTTTGGTGGCACGTGGAGGGCCATCATATTAAACAGGTAGTCATAATGTTTTGGCTCTTCGGTGTATGAGGTTAAATGTATTAATAATAATAACGTATAATAAAAAATAGCTATTAAAAGCCATCACACCTTAAGAGAAACAATAAAGTTTCTCAGTGAGAAGAATGAGGTTGTTTCGATGACAATAAAAATTTGATTGGATTATTCCACCTCAGCGCGGTATTTTTTTCACACCAATTGGTTAAATGGCGGCCACAAGGACCCCAAGGGCCCAGAGAAGAGGATTTACTTTTAGAGCAGTTAGGAGACAGATGGAAGTCTTCCGTCAAGATCATCCATCGTATTCTTGAATGTGCCTAGATATGGTTCTCATGCACATGGAGAGCACGGCTTAAGCTTACTCTTTGTGTGTAGAGAACTGATGCTGAGAGGCAAAATAAGCCAATCCCAGTCCATCTTTATTTTCGTCCGATAGATGATGACTTTTCCAAGTCTAATATTGTGCTTTTCTCCTCGAGGGAAGAGTACGGAGAAAGAGAAGAACATTCTCAATCCTGGCAGAGTTAGAACTATAACATACGAATATGAAATTTCGATCCTGGAGCACTGAGTCAGTTACGTCGTCATATTTTAGCATTACCGTGCAGCCTTGAAGTAGTTCGGTCAATTAGGACTGAAGTTTCGCATGTAGAGCTAGCTCGTTTCGCCCAATGTGTGCAGAAAAGTGCCTCTGAGCGGCACTTTTCTGCACACATTGGGCTAAATGGACAGATCAGAAGGACCCAGAGAAGGTTGAGGGAGGGGAGCCACTTGACAGTTGTTGGAGACATATGGTAGCCTTCCGTCAAGGTCATTTATCGTGCTTTTTAACATGCACAAGGAATGGCTCTACCGCAAAAGGAGCCACTCCTTTACGTCCCATCCGACGTGCGGCGGCCTTTCCATTCCCATCGGTGTCCCCTACTGACCGAGGGCAGTTTTGCGGAGATAAATCTGAACCCTGGCGCAGCTGGGACTCGAATCTGGGAACTGCAGATTACGGGCCTGGCGCGCTATCGACTGAGCCACCTCCGCCCTTTTGCTTCGCATTTAGGAGAACCATACTTGACATCCTAAAATCACTCTGGATATATCCTGTCCATTTCCTCTGTAGTCTGTAAGGTGTGGGGTTTGGTTCAATCGCCAGCTCACCAGGCTCATAGACTGATGTTTCGGTTTCGAGCACCCAATCTGCTTGAATTCAGATTTTCTCTGCACTCGGTGAGACAGGAGACACCGATTTGCGTGGAAACGCAGTCGTCCATCGAATGGGACGCAATAATGCTGTGTGCCCTTTAACGGACATGCTGGATAGCTTTCATGGGAGGTTTCCATCTGTCTCCTAACAGTTGTCCAGTGGATTCCCTTCCCCAAACCTTCTCTAAGCCTTCGGTGTCTCTGTGACCTGGCCATTTAGCCAATTGTGTGCTAAAAAGGCCCTGATCGTAGGTAAAACAACCCTACTCCCTTTATCAATCTTATTCCTACACTTTTAAACTTTTGATCGGGCTATTTGACAGCAAATCAAAAACGTCAATTAAAGAGAAAAATAAATTCTAAGATATATTAGTTTAGTTATATAGACATCTTTATCATATTCAGACTATTTCAAAATGGGAACCATGGAAACCTTGTTTTTCACAACAAGAATTCAAATTTTTCACTTGATCGCATGTCTATTACAATTTGTCAATATTGTTCCTTTTCCTTCCATTCGATCAAAATCCCTCTGTTAAACCAGTCACTACAGGCGTTCATCTATCTTTCCCTTCGGTTAAAATATGGTGATGGATTGCTCTATAATCCGATACGAAGATCATATTTCGACTGAAAACAAATGCAGCAGACTACTTACATCGGAAACGAAGTAAAACAACACACCTGTTCTGGATCATCTCTTGCCTCGATATTTCTTATCTACCTCGTGTAATTTCATCCCGAATCCTCCTCCTGGAAGAAATTTTCCTCCCATTCAGATCGTAACCGAAGGGAACTTCCCCCGCACTCGCAGAAGAACCGTCGTAAAAATAATCTCTGCCTTTTGTAAAAGTCAGAGGTTATTAACGATCAAACTCTGCTAACATTTGCAAGAATCCATCATGGCCTGAGACTTGAAAATGAAACACGCCAGCCAAAAAAAATAGAAAGTATTCTGTTCTCTCCCGAACCATGCTGCCAATCAAGAAACGTAAAGTAGATGCACCTTATAGTTACCACATTAATAATCATGGGAAAGGTGATGGATTGCTCTTGATGGCGAATAACCACCTTGCATTCTTAGCATCATTTCAAGATGGGTGCTTTTTCGAGGGCATCTGGAAAAGTAGAAGATGATCTTTTTTTTCTTCTCGAGGTTTCTAACTAATGCAAAGCAACTAAATGCGAGAATTTCTGCTGGCGATCACTGCTTCCCCCCCCCTTCTCTCTCTTTCTCTATCCCTCTTTGGTATTCTCGTGCAAAATCAATTACCATTGATTCTCCATAATCGAAACAGGAAAGGTAGGAATGGGTTCTGACAGAGACAATCGGATTTTGCAGTTGAGAATGTTTTAGAAAAGGAAAAGGATTTTTTTTCATTTTTTTTTGTATCATGCCTTTTGTTCCACTAACGTTAAACTTTCTTCTAAAGGGAAAAAAATTGTTTGTTTTTTTCCATTCGAAAACGTAAGAAAGAAGAAAATTTCGTTCTATTTTCCTTTGGAGAGAACGGCGAACGAAAAATCCCATTGCACTACATAATTTGTTTCAAATGGAATTATTATAGCAAGTTCTTAAAGTTTTCTTTTTCATAATAACGGTAATATTAATATGCAGCTGTAACAATTATAACATTCTCGAATGAATAATTTTTTTTTCGAATAGCTCCTAACTGTGCTTTTGTACTAACTTGTTCCGGTAGGACTCTAAGGGAGCCCCCGATGAAATTCCAAAGGCTTTGGGTTGGGTTGTTTTACCTCTGAGCGGCACTTTTTTGCACACCATGGGGTTAAATGGTCAGGTCACATGGACCCCGAAGGCTCAGAGAAGGTTGGGGGAGGGGACCCACTGGAACAGCTGTTGGGAGACAGATGGTAACCTCCCGTCAAGGCCATCCAGCGTGTTCTTTAACGTGCACAGGGTATGGCTCTCCCGCAGACGGGGCCACGGCCTAACGTCCCATCCGACGGACGGCGGCCTTTCCAAGCCCATCGGTGCCCCCTACTGACGTGGGGTGGGCGGGAAATTTTGCGGAGATAAATCTCAACGCTGACCCATCTGGGACTCGAACCTGCGAACTACAGATTACGAGCCTGGCGCGCTACCGACTGAGCCACCCCGCCCCAATTCCAAAGACGACATGGATGTTGATTGCTTATTCTATGCAGCATTACGTTGATTCTTGTTATGTTATGCGCTTGGTTGGGTTACCTCTGAGCAGCACATTTTTTCACGCAATGGGTTAAATGGCAAGGGCACAAGGACCCGGATGGCTCACAGAAGGTTGGGGAAGGGGACCCACTAGACAGCTGATGAGAGACAGATGGTACTTCCCGTCATGGCCATCCAGGTTGTTTTTTAACGTGCACTCTCCTGCACACGAGGCCACGGTCCTTCCGATAACGGCGTCCTTTCCGAGCCCATCGGTGTCCCCTACTGACCGTGGGCAGGGCATGGAGTTTTGCAAAGATAAATCTTAACGCTGGTTTAGCTGGGACTCGAACCTGGGAACTGCAGATTACGAGCCTGGCGGCCTACAGACTGAGTCACTCCTGCCCTCATATTATGCGTTGTGTTACGTTTAATATCACATGATGTACTTGTTACGTTATGAGTTACGTTTTTTTTGTTGCGTTATAAGATGTGCTACGTTTATTGCTGTTCCGTTGTAGGTTGCGTTATGTGTATTTTTTTACTTTTATTGTTGTCACATTATGCACTGTGTTGCGTTTATTCTAGTCACATTATGCACTGTGTTGCGTTTTTTCGTTACGTTATGTGTTGTGTTACGTTTAATATCACATTATACATAGGTTAAATATTTTTTACGTTATTGGCTGCATTGCGTGTATTGTTGTTACGTTAGGAGTTGTATTACGATTGTTGTCTCATTTTGCGTTGTGTTACGTTTGTTGTTGTCCCATTTTGTGTTGTTTTACGTTTATTGTCGCTATGTTATGCGCTGAATTAAGTCAAGTTATATGTTCTTCCTTAGCAGTAACGTTTTCATTCTGCTGATTTTCGATCGGACTTCCGTGCAAATGGGCTGCTTAAAAATATTTTAAATGTTATACATTGGACACACCGAAAGTCCTGAGCAGATTTATTTTATGAGATATTCAACGACATAGGCACGAAAACTTTTAAATAGTATTTGACAAACGCAGTGCGTCTGAAAAAGTAATGAGATAAATTTTAAAAACAAAAGCAATAGTGCAGAAAAACAACTGATTAATACATTATTCAAAATAGTTACCATTGGACTTTATATACTTGTTACAACTCTTTTTTAATCGTTGAAAGCATTCTTAAAATTCCTCCAAATTATCTCCTTGAGATTGTCGGTCATATTCTTTTCAATGTTTTGGATTGTACGAAATCATTTCTCTTCCTGAGTATATTGCTAATTAAAAATAAACTACCCCTGCAGTAGTTGCTTGTCACAGAGGAAACTGTTCCCAGGTTCGAGTCCCAGCTGGGTCAGCGTTGAGATTAATCTCCGCAAAATTCCCTGCCCTGCCCTAGGTCAGTAGGGACACCGATGGGCTTGGAAAGGCCGCCGTCCGTCGGATGGGGTGTTAAGCCGTGGCCCCGTATGCGGGAGAGTCATACCCTGTGCACGTTGAAGAACACACTGGATAGCCTTGACGGGAGGCTATCATCTGTCTCCCAACAGCTGTTCCAGTGGTTCCCCTCCCCCAACCTTCTCTGAGTCTTCGGGGTATTTGTGACCTGGCCATTTAGCCTACGGTGTGCAAAAAAGTGCCGCTCAGAGGTAAAACAACCCAACGCAGAGGAGACTGCCAGTATATTGCTCCATAAAGAAGCAATCAGACTTCATCCTGGTCTCAAGCCCCTTTAATCCTCAGCCAATCACACTAACCATTCGGTCATCAGGCTATAAAATTTACGTAAAGGTTAACGCCTTTTATGAAGCGTCGCCGGACAAGCTTGAAACTCCAGATGCTTTAAAATTCTGTTCCAGCATGTAGCAACAAACAATGAACGGCTTTCTCGTTGAATTCAATGTGCTGGCCTCTCAAATGGTCTTTCAATGCCGAAAAAGATTTATGGTCAGAGAATGCCAGGTCCTGAGTGTAAGGAGGATGGTTTCTTTTCTCTTTTCTTTCAAGAGGAATTCAAACACTGCCGAAACGAAATATCCTTGGCAGCCATTTGTTTTTAGTGGTATGTGAGGGCACTATAAAGGCACATGCACCAGATCTAATAGTTATACCATAGGTAACAGATGTCCCAACAAATTTCTATACCTCGGATAGAGCATAAGTTGGTTTAAGGATAATCTAATTTTTGTCATGATTTGTCATACGGTTTTGCAATTCTTTTCGTTAGTGATTTCCTCCGTGTAACTTGCAGTTAAGGTTTGATCGTTAAAAACATCAAAACATTTAATACCACTATGCGAGAGACAATGGATTCTTAAAGAATACTTTTAAAAGATATCTTGAACATAGATTAAAAAAAATGGCCATTACACTATTTGGCAAAGATAACTTCTTAGTAAATGAAAGGCGTTCTGGAAATTTTGGTTGAATTTAATCCGCTCAATTAGGGTGTTGTTGATTAAATTCATCCCCACCACCAATTAAACCTCTTTAATTTTTTTTCATACAGAAGTTCCCACAATGGGTTGGGTTAGGTTGTTTTACCTCTGAGCGGCACTTTTTTGCACACCATGGGCTAAATGGGCAGGTCACATGGACCCCGAAGGCTCAGAGAAGGTTGGGGGAGGGAACCCACTGGAACAGCTGTTGGGAGACAGATGGTAGCCTCCCGTCAAGGCCATCCAGCGTGTTCTTTAACGTGTACAGGGTATGGCTCTCCCACACACGGGACCACGGCTTAACCTCCCATCCGACGGACGGCGGCCTTTACAAGCCCATCGGTGTCCCCTGCTGACCGTGGGCAGGGCGGGCAATTTTGCGGAGATAAATCTCAACGCTGACCCAGCTGGGACTCGAACCTGGGAACTACAGATTACGAGCCTGGAGCGCTACCGACTGAGCCCCCCCGCCCCCCCCACAAAGGGAGAGAATGGATTGTTTTACTTCTGAGTGGCACTTCTACGCCCACAAATGGACTAAATAACCAGATCAGAAGAACCACAAGGGCTCGGAGAAAGTTTGGAAAGGGAGACCTACCACCAGCTCATCAACTTCCCCATTCTTATCAAGCGCGTTTTTTTAACGTGCATATGATATGGCTCCCCTACACAACGGACCACGGCTTAACGTCCCATCCGAAGAACGGCAGTCTTGCCAAGTTCATCAGTGCCCCTTTTTATCAACGGAGGCAAGGTTGGTGTTAACGGAGACAAATCTCGTAATTGGAACTTGAACTGGGAACAGAATGAGATGAGGAGGAGTGGCAGTGACTCAGCTGGTATCGCGGCGCAAGGCTCGTAAATTGCAGTTCTCATGTTTGTGTCCTGGCTGGGCCAGCGTTGGTATGGATGGAGTCAGTAGGGAATACCGAAAAGCTTGGAAAAGCCGCCATCCATAAGATGGGACGTTAAGCTGTGGTCCCGCATGCGGGAGAGACATACTCTGTGCACGTTAAAGAACACACTATATGGCTTTGATGGGGGGGGGGGGGGGGGCTACCATCAGTATCCTAACAGCTGTCTAGTAGGTCCCCTCCCCCCAACCTTCTCTGAGCCTTCGGGGTCCTTGTGACCTGGCCATTTAGCGTATTCTGTGCAAAAAAAGTGCCGCTCAGAGGTAAAACAACCCAACTGACTGAGTTGAGTGAAAGAGTTGCACTCGCTAGTTATTACGGATTGATGGATACCTTCCATCCTGATCATCCATAGCGTTCATTAAAGTGCACACGTTTACTCAAAAGAGCAAATATTTACGTTATAGATCCACTTTAATACTCGAGTGCATTTTACACATATTTGAACACTTCTCTTGATTTCATTTAGAACATTTCGTATAAAATAATCAAGGGAGGAAATTTTCCGCCTTTTAGAAAAAAAAAATTGCCTCTTAATGAACCCGATAATTTGTTTGTTTCTTTCACTACTTAAAGATAGGAAGAAACAAACTTAACGAAATTCGCGGCTCTTCTATTTCTCTTTCCTTCTTTCTTATTTCCTCTCTCTCTCCATCGGTATGCGTAGTGAATGAGATGAGGTCACTGCTCCTCAAAGGCGGAATCGCATGTTAGGGTGATATGAAGCAGATATTCTTCCTACCATGCTCCTTGCTACCAGCAAAAGCATTCAGAAGAGATGATGGCGATGATGGTTTGGAGACACGAATGCTTTTCGGTTTGTTTTATTCTCCGTCCTACCCAAACAATGACGCCGAACAGCGGATCGATATCTGCGAAATTTGATGGTCGGTGGTGGTCGGATGTTGGTTATCATGAAAAGATCAGTGATGGAGAAGCGAGGAGTTGGAATGCAGATGCAGCAGGATGTAGGAAAGAAGGTTTTCCATTTGGGAGTTTTTTTTTTATCTCTCTTGTCCATCTCTTGTCAGAGACAAAATTGTGGAATCAAAGACTTTGGTTGGGTTGTCTTACTTATGTCCGGAAAGTTTTAACACAATGGACTAAATTACCTGGTCACAAGGACTCCAAGAGGTCAGAGCCTGTATAAGGGAAAGGATCCATTTTATCGCGGTTAGGAGGCAGATGGGAGCCTCCCGTCATGTCCCCCTAGAGGACAGAACTAGTCTCCTATATCGTACCAGATCTCAACAGTGCAGTAACAGAAGAAGTATTTTTAAATATCTGTGTATATATATTTAGCTGTATTATTTAAATTAGTTTACTTAAAATTCCACCAGTAGTTATTAATTTTTAAAAATCTCGAAACAGTTTTAAAATATTCATAAATATTTTGATATATTTATAATTATTAAATTATTTCATTTTATCTGATTTAAAAAATAAATAGGTTTTAGTCAAAATTTAGATAAATTAATAAATAAATAATAAATACCCCCTCAAGCAGCTGCTTGCCACAGAGGTCTGACAGGAGCCTGTCAGTTTATATGCCACAGTAGGAGATCTGAGAGGATGGCAGGACCTCAGCAGAGAAACGACACACACATCCATGCCTAATTCCGGGGCTCGAACCCAGGTCCCTTAGATCAATAGCCAAGCGTGCTAACCACTCGGCCACGGGACAAACCACTTAAATTTCTGTGTATGTTTAATGTTTCTCCTTCTTCCCCTCGTTTTGATCAATGGTTGTCGAGGCCTCTTGCATCAAGGTGGCTTTGGCAGAATGGAGATTGCAGAAAAAATATTAATGCAGACATAGTGGGAACTCGAACCTAGGGTTCGTTGGGTTGTTTTACCTCTGTGCGACACTTTTTTGTGCACAATGGGCTAAATGGCCAGGTTACAAGAACCCCGAGAACTCAGAGAAGGTTGGGAGGAGAAGGACCCACTGAACAGCTGAACAGTTAGGAAACAGAAGTAACCTCCTGTCAAGGCCATCTTGGGGGGCGGGGAGGCTCAGTCGGTAGCGCGCCAGGTTCGTAATCGGTAGTTCCAGGTTCGAGTCCCAGCTTGGTCAGCGTTGAGATTTATCTCCGCAAAATTTCCCGCCCTGCCACGGTCAGTAGGGGGACACCGATGGGCTTGGAAAAGTAGCCGTCCATAGGATGGGACGTTAAGTCGTGGCCCCGTGTGCGGAAGAGCCATACCATGTTCGCTGGATGTCCTTGACCATCTGTCTCCCAGCAGCTGTTCCAGTGGGTCCCCTCCCCCAACCTTCTCTGAGCCTTCGGGGTCCATGTGACCTGGCCAATTTAGCCCATGGTGTGCAAAAAAGTGCCGCTCAGAGGTAAAACAACCCAAACCAACCCAAGGCCATCTTGCGTGTGTTCTTTAACGTAATCAATGTATGCCTCTTCCGCATACGGGGCCACAACTTAGTGTTCCATCCGACAGACGTCGGCCTTTCCAAGCCCATCGGTGTGCTGTACTGACAGAGGACAGGGTGAGCAGTTTTGCGAAGCAGTCTCAACGCTGGCCCAGGTGGGACTCGAACCTGGGAACTGCAGATTGAATGACGCCGGTATTGGTAGCCTGGCGCTACCAACTGAGAACAGTTAAACCAACCCCACCCCAACCAGGGCATAACGAAGAAAATACTGGAACTTAGAAACATCGGGATATGAACAGTGCTAAAGTAATAAAGATAGAAAAAAATATCTATAATCATTATATATATATAAAAATAAATACTCCCTCAAGCAGCTGCTTGCCACAGAGGTCTGACAGGAGCCTGTCAGTTTATATGCCAGAGTAGAAGGTCTGAGAGGATGGCAGGACCTCAGCAGAAAAACGACACAAACAGCCATGCCTTACCCAGGTCCCTTAGATTCGTAATCGGTAACTATCACATATTTAAAGAGGTAAACCACTCGGCGATGCTAACCACTCGGCGATGGGAAGGCCCAATCATTATATAAGGGTCATTAAAAATGTCAGATAAATACGGTATTTTAACGCATGTCATTTATTGGTCTGTTAAAATTCTATCAACGTGTTTAAATATTTCTCTCCTGTTGTTTTTCTGTTGAGGTCCTGCCATCCTCTCAGACCTTCTACTCTGGCATATAAACTGACAGGCTCCTGTCAGACCTCTGTGGCAAGCAGTTGCTTGAGGGGGTATTTATTTTTTTTTTAAGAATATATAGAATATCCTTTTTCCTAGAGCGACTTTAGTTGTTGCATGAGGAAATATGTGATAGTTATTATTATTACAGAAATGACCAGAAGGTACTGTATCAATAAACTGATACCGGACAAGGAAAAGTACATCAAAATTTGAAACATTTCAGAAACCGTGATAAGACAAATCTCTTCAGTCTAAAGGTAAAGACGTCAATATTGTAGAAGTCACAATCTCGTTGGGAAGGGAGTTCCATACTCTTCCAACACGGTACACAAAGGTTTGCGTTGTTTTACCTCTAAGCGGCACTTTTTTGCACACCATGGGCTAAATGGCCAGGTCACATACAACCCCGAAGGCTCAGAGTTGGGTTGGGTTGTTTTACCTCTGAGCAGCACTTTTTTGCACACCATGGGCTAAATGGCCAGGTCACATACAACCCCGAAGGCTCAGAGTTGGGTTGGGTTGTTTTACCTCTGAGCGGCACTTTTTTGCACACCATGGGCTAAATGGCCAGGTCACATGGACCCCGAAGGCTCAGAGAAGGTTGGGGGAGGGGACCCACTGGAACAGCTGTTGGGAGACAGATGGTAGCCTCCCGTCAAGGCCATCCAGCGTGTTCTTTAACGTGCACAGGGTATGGCTCTCCCGCACACGGGGCCACGGCTTAACGTCCCATCCGATGGACGGCGGCCTTTCCAAGCCCATCGGTGTCCCCTACTGACCGTGGGCAGGGAATTTTTGCGGAGATAAATCTCAACGCTGACCCAGCTGGGACTCGAACCTGGGAACTACAGATTACGAGCCTGGCGCGCTACCGACTGAGCCACCCCCGCCCCTCCCGAAGGCTCAGAGAAGGTTGGGGGAGGGGACCCACTGACCAACTGTTGAGACACAGATGCTAACCTCCCGTCAAGGTCATCCAGTGTGTTCTTTAACGTGCACAGGGTGTGGCTGTCCCACACACAGAGCCACGGATTAACGTCCAATCCGACAGAAGTCGGTCTTTCCAAGTCCATCGGTGTCCCCTAACCGTGGGCAGGGCGGGGAGTTTTGCGGAGATAAATCTCAACGCTGACCCAGCTGGGACTCGAACCTGGGAACTGCAGATTACGAGCATGGAACGCTACCGACTCAGCCATCCCCGCCCCAGGCACACAAAAGAATGGTACTTACAGTTCTTTCGAGCAAAAGTCACATCGATCATAAGAGAGTGACCTCTTGTTCTTCTGTAAACAAGGTTGAATATGGGAATATCTGCATTATAGTGAGTTATTCCATGAATAAGCATACATCTCTTCGTTCAAAAATCAACTCTGGTTCAACATTACCTCGGATGAACCATTTCAATCAACTTTTCTTGATGCAGAGAACGAGACAAGTCCAGATCAGAATCCGATCGAAGCTGATCGAGTCCCAGTCAAGTCGACTTCCCGTTTCGCTGCAAATGACACTACCAAAGAACTTCTTGTTACGTTAAAAATAAAAAACCAATGCAGTGCTTCCATTTCTATTGCTCTCAAATGAAAGGTTCGCCATCGTCTTGTTCAGTGACAAGTCTTCATGCATGACTCTCTTTCATTAAAATCCTTTCAAAATATGCACACTCATTAGTTATTACTACTTATCTGGCTATAAATGTAACTTCCTGCCGCTCGAATGAGCTTTATTCACTCTCACTGCCTAAATTTGTTTGAAGTATCTTTGCGCATTTATTCCAACTCTCTCAGCCGTTCACTTAATTTCAAGTCGCATGTTTTAAATACATCTTTGGAGAAATCACGAGCGTTTTGACTTCTCTTCAAGATCGAAATGTGCACACTTCGTGCAACATCCGATATCTCCACCATCACAGAATCTTTCTGCTCGGAAAATCATCTACCCTCCCCTACATGAAGAGATATGTTCATTAATTTCGGAATGAGATAATTGCTTTCCATTTGCCATTCGAAATTAATCCTATACCCGAATGATAATTTCGCTTAAATCCAGAAATAACAAAATGTAGCAAATGGGAGACTGTCCAGCGATGCTAGAGATCTTTCGAGAAATATCCCGAATCTCCATTACGGATTCACGAGGTTGTGATCTTCCGTCAGACGACTTGAAATAAGAACCTCACTTCCAGTTGATCAAACATGATCAACGGAGAGAAGTTCGAAGGTTAATTTTTTTTTAATTCTAAGTGATAACATGCTACTAGAGATTGGGTTGGTTTAATCCTGAGTGGCATTTCTTTTGCATCCAATGTGTTTCACACATTGTAACATGTGATGATTGCACACATTATTAAACAGGTTGTGACAAATCTCTACACAGGTTTGGCGAAATAAATGTCCAAGTCGAAAGGACTCCAAGAGCAGAGAGAAGTTTTGGGAAGCCTCCCAGTCAAGACCATCCAGAGTGTACTTTAATGTGCACAAGGTATGACTCTTCTGTACACGGAACTACTTATTAACGTCGGATCTGATGGACGGCGTTGAAGTATCTCCACAAAACCCGCACCTTTCCCTTGGTCAGTAGGGGGCACGGATTACCTTGGAAAGACCACCGTCCGTCGGATGGGATGTTAAGCCGTGGTCCGTTGTGCAGGAGAGCATATCATGTACATGTAAAGAGCACGTTGAATGGCCTTGACAGGATGCTACAATCTGTCTCCCATCAACTGCTCAGTGGATCCCGTCCCTCCAATCTTCTGTGAACTCTAGGGGTCCTTGTGACCTGGCTATTTAGTGTGCAAAAATGTGCAACTCAGAGCTAAAACTCTATAATCCAATCAACTCATAAATCCAGAGGTAGAGACTCATAAGCAGAGTATAGCTCTCCTGAACACGGGATACTGCTTTAAAGTCCCATCTGATGGACGGTAGCCTTTTCAAAGATCGTCTGTGTTCTTTTCCTCACCGAGGGTAGAGAAGGGAGTCAATGAGTGAGAAAATCTCAATGCCGACATACTGGAGTTGGTTGGGTTGTTTTACCTCAGAGTGACCCTTTTTCCTTGCCCAAGTGGGCTAAATGGCCTGGTCAAAAGGACTCAGATAAAGTTGGGGAAGGGGACCCACTGGATTGCTGTTAGGAATTAGATGGAATCCTTCAGTCAAAGCCATCCAGCGTGTTCTTTAACGTGCACAGGGCATGACTCTTCTGCATATAGTACCACAGCTGCACATCCCATCCGACGGACGACGGTGTACGCTTTCTGAGAGTGAGGGTTTAATAAAGAAGATAAATTTCAACGTTTTACAGTCGCTCGAAAAAGTATCCGAACACCATGGTTGATTACATAATTCAGAAAAAATATCTGGCAACGATTTTTTTAGAAATTAGTGATCTGGAAGGTTGCCAGATCACTAATTTCTAAAAAAATCGTTGCCAGATATTTTTTCTGAATTATGTAATCAACCATGGTGTTCGGATGCTTTTTTGAGCGACTGTACAGGTGGGTTTGAATCTGGAAACTACAGATTACGAGACTGGTGCGTTACCAAATGAGTCAACCCATGCCATGATGCAATGGGGAAATGATGCAGAGATGAACCTGGGAGCATTAAATTTCGCTGGCATGCTGCTGAATCTCTTCCATCCATGCAGATGGGTCGGTTTGGACAGTTGCAGAATGGATTCAATTTAAAGAAGTTTTTGTGTATACCTTGCATAGGGCCTACTTAAAAATAGTAATACTTGAAGACTTCTCATGCTGCACTATGCAAAATGCTTCAATTTCGAGGTAGTAACAACAAATATGCGCTTAACGTATTCCTAAAAATCTTATGCATTTCAAAATGGTAGAAAAGATATAGAATCTTGAAAGTTTTTCATTCAATGTTAATGTTTCACCTCACGTAATTTTTACAATAGTTGAAATATTGCCATCAGTGAAATGGTTTAATGTTAAAATAAATAAAAACCCTCTCAAGCAGCTGCTTACCACAGAGGTCTGACAGGAGCCTGTCAGTTTATATGCCATAGTAGAAGGTCTGAGAGGATGACAGGACCTCAGCAGAAAAACGACAAAGACAGCCATGCATTACCCGGGATTCGAACCCAGGTCCCTTAGATCAGTAGTCAAGCGCGCTAACCACTCGGCCATGGGACTGTGCTAGAATTATTAGCAGATATCAAAAACCATAAAATTATTCGGCTGTTTTTATCTCTCAACGTCACTTTTATGCACAACGACCAAGTCACAAAGATTCCAAAAATTTAGAGTTGGGTTGCAAAAGTGTTGGATTGTTTTAGCTCTGAGCGGTACATTTTTGGAGACTAAATGGCCAGGTCACAAGGACTCCAAGGGCTCAGAGAAAATTGAAGGTAGGAGATCCACTGAACAGTTGTTGGGAGACAGATTGTAGCATCCCGTCAAGGTCATCCAACGTGTTCTTTAACGTGCACGTAATATGTCTCTTCTGCACAACGCAACGGATTAACGTCCCATCCGACGGACGGCGGTCTTTCGAAGATCATCTGTGACTTCTACTGACCAAGGGAAAGGCGGGGGGTTTTGCGGAGATAAACTTCAAAGCTGGCCCAAGTGACACTCGAACCTGGATACTACAGGTTACGAACCTGGGGTTGTAAAAGCGTATTCACTGTACAGCTGTTAGGAGACGGAAACTCTCTGTCAAGGCCATTCAGATTGTTCTCTAACGAGCATAGGGTGTGGATCTCTTGCATAGGGGCTACGGCTTAATTTCGCATTTGAGGGTCGTCAGCTTTTCCAATTCCGCCGGTGTCCTTTTTTACACCGAGGGCAGGGTAAAAGTTAGTGGAGATAAATCTTAACTCAGTCACTATTGAGATTCGAAACTGGGAAACATCTGGGTTGGGTTGTTTTACCTCTGAGCGGCACTTTTTTGCACACCATGGGCTAAATGGCCAGGTCACATGGACCCCGAAGGCTCAGAGAAGGTTGGGGGAGGGGACCCACTGGAACAGCTGTTGGGAGACAGATGGTAGCCTCCCGTCAAGGCCATCCAGCGTGTTCTTTAACGTGCACAGGGTATGCCTCTCCCGCACACGGGGCCACGGCTTAACGTCCCATCCGACGGACGGCGGCCTTTCCAAGCCCATCGGTGTCCCCTACTGACCGTGGGCAGGGCGGGGAATTTTGCGGAGATAAATCTCAACGCTCACCCAGCTGGGACTCGAACCTGGGAACTACAGATTACGAGCCTGGCGCGCTACCGACTGAGCCACCCCCGCCCCTAGGGAAACATCTGATTATGAGTCTGGCACGCCAATATAAGTAATAACATTTGAAACTTTAATAATAAAAGGAACTCTTCAAGCAGCTCATTTGATATTTAGGTCTGACGAGACCCTATCTATGGAAAAATGACATTTCAGCAAGGTTATTAACCTATAGCAAATCCAGAATATCCATTGCCATGGAGCACAGGCATGTCTTAAAGAGTGAACAAATATAAAAATTCCTTATATGTTTTTGAACAAAAGTAAAAAAAAATAATTAGTTTAACATACATAACACGATGATTAACTAGTTGATTAACTAGTTCTAGTTTTATTATTTCAATCTTATTGCAGTGAGAGTGAAATGAAAAGCAAGCAAAGTTAAAATTCCTTCAATCAATTATTGCATTTTTGGGGGACTGTAAAAGCTTTAGGTAATTTCATTGACATTTGAGGTAATACAGCATCTCGTTGTAAAGTGCCATTGTAAACAAACACGCATATTTTAAAGTGCTTTATT
This sequence comes from Ryuthela nishihirai, assembly GCA_038380435.1. Classification (NCBI taxonomy): domain Eukaryota; kingdom Metazoa; phylum Arthropoda; class Arachnida; order Araneae; family Heptathelidae; genus Ryuthela; species Ryuthela nishihirai. Next base: position 40,946,397 of record JAWZYU010000019.1, read on the forward strand.
TTTATTAAATAATTAAGTAACAGTGATTCTTCAAGAAGAATCAACCAAGGAATATCAAGAAGCTCTGAAAAGTTTCGTGTTGTAATTTTTCCACGAGGGGGCAGATTTGTTTCTGGGAGGGGCAAAATAATTCCAGCTAGGCGCGAAGAAAAAAATCAGTATTTCAAAATGGAAATATTTACTTCGATTTTGAGCAGTTTATTAATGAACGGCAATAAAATCGTGAGCAGATCTTATAGCGTTCATTAATGGCTGCAGCTGCCAATAAGGGATTATGCATACATCATACCGTAATGCAACTATGCATGCCCGAAAACAAAGGGGCGAGAGGGGGGAGGCTCAGTCGGCAGCGTGCGAGGCTCGTAATCTGCAGTTCCCAGGTTCGAGTCCGCCTGGGCCAGCGTTGAGATTTATCTCCACAAAACACCTACCTTGTTCTCGATCAGTAGGACACACCGATGGGCTTGGAAAGGCACCCTTCGACGGATGGGACGTTAAGCCGTGTTTTCGTATGCGGGAGAGCCATACCCTGTGCACGTTAAATAATATGCTGGATGGCCTTGACGGGAGGCTACCATCTGTCTCCTAACAGCTGTGCAGTGGGTCCCCCCTCCCCGACTTTCTCTGAACCCTCGGGTCTTTGTTTTTGGTACACCTGATATTATTTCCCATAAATTAAGTTTTCGATCAAGATATTAAAATCATTGTGTTTCCGAAAAAAATTCGCAATTTACAGCATTTAAAGGAAAGAATCTTTGCAGTTGCTCATGGGCTTATAATTATAATAATGCAAATATTTAAAATATTGCTTATAATGAATAACTGTAATTTTAACCAATAACTATAATAAATAACTATAATTTACTCGTTCATATTATTTCCAGTAGTGAGTCTTACTCGTTCATATATGTTCCAGTAGTGAGTCTCATTTATACAAACGAGTAAATTATATAACTATAATTCGTTTGTATAAATGAGACTCACTACTGGAATGAATAAATCCGGGACAGAATTTTGTTTCGGAAATAGCGTAAATCAAAAAACCAAGAATGGCTAATGATTTAGTACTTTTAACGTAAAAATCTCCGAAAAAAAAATGCAGAAAAAAAAGGGGAAACTCTTATATTTATAATGTTCCGGTTATCTGTGGGTTTCGGTTTTCCTTCTTGTTATCGGTCCATATTGACACTGAAAATAGAATTTAATTGAAAAGCTTTCAGTCGAATCTGATATATAATCTCTTGTTCATAGACAAGTACACTAACCGCTCGGACACTAGAACGACATTCTAATCGACAGCATTAAAAAAGAGAGCATAAGATTAATTTTTAGTTTAAAAAAATAATTTCTAGACCAAATATGTTCACTTAACAATACGATTTCCCAAGCATAAAAAAGCACGACAACGTCGCGTAAGGAGGTGAGTTAGTTGGGAAAACATCCCCAACCACTGTTGGTACTGCACGCGGTTTATAACCTCGCTGCACTGCATACTTGTGCCCTGCGAGACGGAGGTGGGTTATTACTGGAAGGGCAGCGGTAGTACTGGGAAAGTGCCATCACAGGATACACATAAGAGCAGCAGGGAGCGAAGGTCGTGTTGCAGTCATCCTCGTGGTCAGCTGTAATGGGATGGGATACAGGAGATCTCGGTTTGAATGGCCACCAACTCCGATGACTCAGGGAGCACCGGGAGCACAGAGGAGCATAGAGTCGCGTGATCACGTGCATCATCCATTAGTCGTATATATATCCCGTGTGTGGGGAGCGAGGGACGCAGAGAGGCTGCGAGAGCACAACGGGAATAGTGTGTAGGGGGGAGGGGGAGACTGTGGATGAGATGGGCGGTACGGATCGGAGGGATGTGGTATACAGGATAAAGAGAACGGGGATGCTTGGAGCAGGTCACTAAAACCTGAGCGTTTGCGCGTTTCTAATGGTTTGGATGGTCCCCAGTCTGTTATCTCTCACCCGTGCTCAGGTCTGAGATGTACGTGAGTAGGGTGGAGAATGAGGAAATGGAGAATTTGTTGGTGGAGAGGGACGATAGAGGGTGGAGGATGTGGAAGAAGCGAGGATGTGGAAGAGTGCACGAGGGAGTAGCAGAAAGAGGCTGAGACAAGAAATACGAAAATTGAATGAAGGAGGAGGAAAAGACTGAAAAGTAAAATGAGATGGACTCTGTAGTTAAAAGAAGGAAGCCAACAGGTTTCGAAGGAAGAGAGAAGGGAAAAAAAAAGAAATGAGGAAGATGGAGATGAAAAATGGAGAGCGTGGGGGAAAGGGGAACTAAAGATGCTGTGCCATTCCGCCATAACTGAATAATACTTCTGAGTTTGTCGATATGGAAGACCAAAGGGAAACTACAGAGGTTCATAAATTAGTGGGATCAAAAAATGTTGTATCCGTGACAAGAAATATTCGGAGCTCCAAAAAACAAAACATTCGATAGAGACTGTTGCGAAAATATGTTGTTGAACAGTGCAAATGCAAATTAGTAGAAAATTAAAACAGGTTTAAAGTAAGTTTTAATGCATTCTAAGTCAAGAGTATATTTCCGTTAGATATGTATATAAAGAAGGTTTTCGGTTATGAATGGATATTTTGGGTTCTTTCACTTATGAATGAACTTTTGCGGACAAAATCACCAGATTTCAAGGACCTCAAGGGATCAGAGTTGGGCAGGAAAACGGGATTCACTGTGCAACTGTTAGCAAGTAGGCCTTCTGTTATAATCATCCAACGTGTTTTATAATCTATACAGTATATTGATCTCGTGATGCGATGTCCCATGAGACGGAGGATGACAATTGTTTCACTAGCAACTCCGGTTTGGTTAGCCAGGCTCGTAATCTGTAGTTCCCAGGTTCGAGTCCCAGCTGGACAGCGTTGAGATTTATCTCCGCAAAATTCCCCGCCCTGTCCACGGTCAGTAGGGGACACCGATGGGGTTGGAAAGGCCGCCGTCCGTCGGATGGGACGTTAAGCTGTGGCCCCATGTGCGGGAGAGACATTCCCCTGTGCACGTTAAAGAACACGCTGGATGGCCTTGACGGGAGGCTACCATCTGTCTCCTAACAGCTGTTCCAGTGGGTCCCCTCCCCCAACATTCTCTGAGCCTTCGGGGTCCATGTAACCTGGCCATTTAGCCCATGGTGTGCGAAAAAGTGCCGCTCAGAGGTAAAACAACACAACCCAAAACCCGGTTTGGTTATGAATCTTAGTAACATCGTTTTTCAACACAGGTAACTGATAAGATTCCAGTTAACGAAATATAAAATTTGTCATCCTTAAAGTTGAACTCTGATCTCAGTGAAGGTATATCCGCTGCTTTCTAGAATTCAATCCATTATTTTATAATTGTATCACATCTGCTGTTAGAGTATACAGCTTTTCTCGATAGCTGGGTTGGGTTGTTTTACTTATGAGCAGCATGTTTTTGCATATAATGGGCTAAATGGCCAGGTCACAAGAAACCTGAGGGCTCAGAGAAGGCTGGGGGGATGGGAGCCCACTGGACAGCGGTTAGGAGGACAGATGGAAGCCTCTCTTCAAGGATATCCAGCATGTTCTTTAAGATATACAGTGTATGGTTCTTTCGCACTTGAGATCAAGATTTTAAATTCCATCCGAAGGACAGCGACCTTTCCCAGCCCACCAGTGTCCCCTAGTGACCAAGGACAGAGTGGGAATTTTGCGGAGATAAATTTCAAAGTTGGCGCAAGTGGGATTGGAATCTGTAAACTGCATGCAGATTACGAGTCTCGCGCGCTACTGACTGAGTCACCAGCGTTCCCTTGACTAACTGAAGACATTATTATTATATATAATTAGCTAGCTTGCATTTGTTTATGAGTGTTCCTCTCAATTGTTATCACATTACAAAGTGTTCCGCGAAATTTTGATCAGATTTCAAAGTGTTCCGCCCAATGTTTATCACATAACATAAAAAGTGTTCCACCTATTTTATCGCGTTACAGTGTTCCGTCGAATGTTTGTCACATTACAAAGTGTTCCGCCAATTTTTTCCCCATAATACAAAGTGTTCCACCAAGTTAGTTTATGTCGATCATAAAACATTCCGCCAAATTTTTATGACAGTTTTTATGACAGTACAAAGTATTCCGCCAAATTTTTTATTATTCTTCACAGGTTCCGACAAATTTTTATCGTATTACATAGTGATCTGCCAAGTTTTTATCGAATCACAAAGTGTTCCACAGCCCAAATAAAGCTTAGAAAACACTGATCTAACAATTCTGGCTAGGCCACGACATAAAAATATAAGTTTATGTCGTATTATAAAAATATAAGTATCTGCCATTATATGCAAAAGAAAATTTTAGGCTATATGAAATAAAGTAACGTGGTGACCAAAAGTAAATCTGAAAAGTCCAATCATCCATTAGTTCGAATTTCTACTGTTAGGAGGTGCTCAAAGCGGGAAATAAAAAACTTCATTTTCTTTGAAAGCGAGCTTCCCATATACGCCAAAGGCGATATGTTATTGTTCCAGTTGGAATTGCAAAAGGTCAGAAACGTTTATTTAAAGAAAGCTAATTCTTTTTCACATATTATTTTTGGAGAGTCTCTTTGCAAAATAAAGGCAGTTAAAAAATGTTTCTCAATAAGATAAAATTTATTTTTTATCAGTTACATTTTAAGGTCTACTTAGATCTATTATTTATCAAATGATTAACGGAATTTCAATATTGAATTAGGCAAAGTTTAATTAAAAGAAGGTATCCATTTCCATAAAAGAAGTTGGTATAATTAAAATGTAATATTTAATTTCACATCATTTATTAAAAATTTAGTAGACATTTATCGAAACCACTAGTTAGCATCATTTTTTAAAAATAAATTTGTGTTATCTTTTATCACAAATAAAAGTTTTATTATTATATTTTGCGACATCATTCAGATTTGCATGTTTCCTTCTGTCATTTGCTTTATTTAAATATTTTAATGTCAAACTGCAAAACAAAAAAAGTAAAAGAGGAGGTTTTCGGCTGAGAACGAAAAAAAATGTTATTTTTGCAATTTAGTTTATTCCTTAACATTATGTTTCTCTTTACATTCCTTTTCTTCGTTGGTTGTTATTGGTGGATTTAATTCATTTTTCAGTAATCGTGAATTTTTTTATTCAGATATTAATGAATGGAAAGAGTGGTTGAGACCTTGGTGTGTCTATATATGTATAATTTATCCATTTGAATAAGTAGAAAAGAAATGAAATTCATATTTGAAGACAAAAACTGGCAGGGAACTAGCGAAAACCATTCTCTAATGGAATTGTGTGTGTTGGGGGATCTTGGAAAAATCATTTTCATTCAGTTAATTGCGTCGTTTAATCTCGAGGTTGTCTGTCGCTCTATATAAATTGCGGATAATAATCCGTAACTTAAAAAAAAGAGTAGTAGAAACTCAGTATTTTTGAGACCAGTTATCCTAATGGACCAATCACACTTCAGTATTTTGAGGCCAGTCCATCTAATTGTATCATAAGACTGAAATGCGTATTTGGATACCAGTTGATTTATGACCCTGTTTATTTGAATACAATTCGTCCACTAGACCAACTTCCAGTTTTTTTAAGCCAGTGATCATTAACCAGGTTTCCCGGAAATTCTCTGAGATGCATGCAGAACATTTATTAAATGAATTAAAATATTGTAACTATTGCTTCGTAACCACACAATATACAAATGACAATTTAACCTTATCACTTGATGGCCAGATATAAACTTTTGTATGATATATTAATGCGCAGTACTGATCACATTTTCACTGATACAGCGTCAAGTATACTTTTATGAAAAAATTAAAATATATTTAGGTTTCATGTCTTAATAATATTAACCTCACAGCTGTATTGAGTGTCATTTTTAATTAAAAAGATTTATTTTATCGCTATCAATTCGCTTTGAATATCCCTAAACTTCTTCATGGTTTCAGTTCATGTAAATATTCACTTTGGCGCCCTTGAGGTACGTGTGTTCTCAAGGCAATGAAGTACTTTAACTTATTTGGGGACCGTTGCGTTAGTTTAAATTTATTACGGTTTTAGGAGTTACCATTGTTTTTCTCTGAGCGACACTATTGTGTGCACAATGGGCTAAAAAGGCCAGGTCACAAGGGCCCCCAACGCTCAGAGTTAAGTAGGGGATCCACTGGACAGCTGTTAGGAGACAGATGGAAGCTTCCTGTTAATAAAGCCATCCAGAGTGATCTTTAAGGTATACAGAGTATGACTCCCATGCACACGGTACTACGGCTTAATGTCCCATCCAATGAATGACAGTCTTACCAAAGATAAATATCATTGACTGATTCCCAACCCATCGGTATACCTTTTCTTTCTGAGGGGCAGGGTTAACGGAAATAAGTATCAACCTAAACACAGTTGGGACTCGAACCTGGGAACTGCAGATTATCAACTGAACCAACCCCGCCTCTACTGTTTTAAGGCAAATCGATCACTGGGCTCTCTACCCAGTGGTCGATTTTTACCACTGGGTAGATTGATACAGTTAGATATTTGGAGCGTGAACTTTGAGGCTAATCAAAGAAATGAGCCTTCGGCACAGTTGCGGAATCAACTAAATCATTGTACTTTCTCACCAGTTGAGCAGCGTAACCACTGTTGTAGGAACATGAGAGATTATTGGCTCAGAAATAATATCAGATTTCTACGATAGCATACCACAGCTACACAAATCTCTTGTACGACATTGAGAACGCAATCAATTATACATCAACTAACTGAACCAGGGCCGATCTAGGGGGGGAAAGCAAGGGTCCATGGGTCCCCCACTTTCAAAATACAATTTGAGTAATGGAGGCAAAAAATTACGAATCTTGTGCATATTCCACACCTTTTTTCAAGAAAGTTTTCAAAGACTTTTGAAACTGATGAGTAAAATGTTATACTTCAACGGAAATCCAGCCTCTTGTCCCCCCTCTACACTTTACTTTTTATTTCAGCTCGATTGCGACACTTGGTCCATCATCTCGATTTTCTGTAGATCGGGGCTTGAAATGAACTATAAATAATTATATAGTTCAGTTGAAATTGTTGCTTGGAAAATTTACTTTGACAGTTCTTTTGATCCTTATGTTAATCATTGATGGCAGTTAAGCATATCACAGAAAAAGCCTTTCAGACTCTTGCAAGCGCGAATAGAAACAGATACAGAAATCGGCACTCTTGTCATTTTCAGTTCCCGATTTTTATTATTCAGCACAAGAATGTCAGAAAAAAGTGATTTTATATTAACAGAAAAGGAAGTCATTCTTAATTTAATGCCGATATCAGATTTAGAGGAAAAATTGTCATGAACCGGGTGGGGTACGAACTCTCTTCCTACTAATAACCTGTCAGATGCTCTGACCGCTGAGCTACTGGCTGCCTGATCAAGATCTCTGTTTGACTTCAAACAGTGAAGACACTACATTCAAAAAGATACAGATAATTGTGTACTTCAGGTAGCAAAATTCGCATCCTCAAATAGAGATATTGATCAGCGGCTGGTAGCTCAGCTGTCAGAGCACCTGAAATGTTATCAGGAGGTAGTGGGTTCGATCTGCCTCAGGATAACACTTCCTCTAAATTTGATATCGGTGTGAAACTAACAGTGATAACTATATATTCAATGATTTTTTGTTGTCTAAAATAAATCATTTCCCAGAAGTGTAAGTATTTTTTTCCCTTCAAATACCCCATAAGACCCCGTATACTTACTATCTACAACAGAACAAAAAACGGAAAAATATGTAGTGTTGATTTAAAGTTTTCATGATTTTTTGAATGATCCTAGTTTGAGTTATATCTGCTTATCCCTACTCTGCTCTTGGTGAGAAAAGGGCCATCGATGGGCTTGTAAAGGTCATCGTTGGTCGGATGGGAGGTTAAGTTGTTGTTTGTGTGCAAGACAGCTATACCCTGTGCACGTTGAAGAACACGATGGTGGCCTTGACGGAAGGATTCCATCTGCTTTCTAACAGCTGTAAAGTGGGTTTCTTGGCTCTATAATCTTCTCTGAGACATTGGAGTCTATATGACTGGTCATTTAGCCCATTGTGCAAAAAGTACTGCTCAGAGGTTAAACAACCCAACCCTTACAAGAGTCATCACTTTATAAAGATTATCATCGGAAATTTGAGACCACTGTTCTAGATTTGTTCCGACTGAAAAAACGCTTGGGCAACTAGGGAGGACATGTGACTACGCAGTTGACATTCCGACCTACATCACAAGTCAATGACTCTGCCAATCAACCATTTGTGTATGTGTTTGTACTTTATATGAGAAATAGAGGTAAGTCTTATTGAGCTTCTAGGTTATCCCCTTCCTTTGTTAAAAAAAAATGTCCCTTACATTATGACATTGCTGGACTCTTGGAGTTCTAAATCTGCCAGCTTTTATCACTTCTAACCCTTCACCTCATTCAGAAAGGGGACACCGATGGGCTTGGAAAAGCCGCCGTCTATCGGATGGGGCATAAAGCTGTGGTCCCGTGCTAAAGAGAGCCATACGTACCCTGTATACGTTAAAGAACATACTAGATAGCCTTACCATCTGTCTCCTAGCAGTTGAGTACTGTTAGGAGACAGATTAACAGGCCCCTTCCCCAACCTTCCTGAGTATCCTTGTGACCTGGCCATTTAGCCCATTGTCTAAAACGCGTCTCAGAGGTAAAATAACCCAATCGAATTTCTAGGATATGATTCAAAGGCAATAAATCTTACATAACGTGCAAAGCAAAATTTTTCGATTTTGTTTTCCAAGATTTTACTCTGCTTTCAACCTGTCAAATGAAATGAATTCATTCTAATTCTAGATTCCGCTTCCAAGGCCACTGTTAATAAATACGTGTTTTAAATGGGCAACTGAAAGCACGACCTTAGTTAATGAAAAGGCATTTGTGTCAATAGGAGAAGACTTCGTCTCTAATGAATTAAAAGCCTTCCTCTTGCCTCAGTCAATGCGCTGTACCAATGAATGACCGAGACCAAAAAGAAAAAAGCTAAAAAAAGATCCCAACAAATCAAAGGCAAGAGCCATAATGAAACGAGGTGTTGCTGCCTCTAAGAATCCAACGGATGAGGGAGAGTCCTAAAGAGCAAACTTAGGTACTTCTTGCATTTATGGCACGTATTTCTAGATGGAAAAAAAAATATGGTTTGTCATTTTTGTAGACTTCTTCACAATTGTCGTATATTTTATTTATTAATATTTTTATTCTTATTTAAATCTGGACAATGGTTGCCGATTAAATCAACTGATTATGCTATGAGAAAAATAGGTTTGTTATTGGCGGTAACCATTGTTTATTAAATATATTCTGCAAATCTACTTTGTGTATATTGCACCAAAATTATTTAATTATTTACGTTACAGTATGAAAATGAAAAAAAAGCCCTGGACTTTTCAAAATCGAAATTTGTGATAGAATTTTACAACATAAAATATTAGCCCATGACTTTATAGTTTACAGTGACAAAAGAGTGGTTATTTACTGTAAAATGTATTTTGTATATAATTGGATATATACATACATATATATTCTTACTTACGGCAATTGCTAAAATTCTTTAAAAAGTTATATATTTTTATCTGGTATCTATACGGACTACGTGCTCCTAGATTCCAGCTTTCTATTATTTTGGGTGAAGGAAGTTGGCCCAACTTGCAGCACGCCAGATCCGTAATCTGCTACACTCACGTCCGAGCTCCAACTGTGCCAGTGTTAAGATTTCTCTCCCCTAAACCCCCGCCTTACCCTCGGTCAGAAAGTGGACACTGGTTGGCTTGGGAATTCCGCTGTTCTTCAGGTAGGACGTTAAGTCATTGTTCCGTGCACAAGAAAGCCATACACTGTGCACATTAAAGAGCATGATGGGTGGTCTTGACTGCGGCTTCCATCTGTCTCCTGGCAGCTGCAAACTGGGTCCCCTTGCCCTACCTTCTCTGAACCCTTGGGGTTCTTGTGACCTGTCCATTTAACCAGTTGTGTGCAGAATATTGCCTCTTAGAGCGAAAACAACCCAACCCAATCAGTGTCAGAGTTACAATCTTGGGTTGCGCCAGATCCTCCTTGATGACAAACTGCAGAAATTAGCATATTACTTGGCATGGGTTATCTCCGAACCAGAAGTATTGATAATTAATCAAAGGCATAATTAATTTTACTGAAATAAGACTCAGAAAATTAAAAAAAAGTGCAAGAGGCCATTGTAAATATACTCTTGTGTATACTAGAATGTCCTGAAAGGTCTTGAGCGAAGAGTTTCATATGTCTATCATTCCATCTATTTAAGAGCAGTCTAATGGATCACCTTCCCAACAATTCTGAACTATTGAAATCCTTATAATCTGCTCATCTAGATTATTCTGGGCAAAAAAAAGTCTCGAATCCAACAACATTGACTCGATGATTTTGATTTTTCATTCTGAGATACTTTTTTCCCTTTTCAATGAAGGAAAATTACAAAACTCTCTTCATCTTCGCAAATACACAATCCTTAATTAGTTCATTTCAGTGGACTAAAAGCAAATGTCAGAGTCAATCCCGAGAACGATCCAAACTACGAAACCCTTGACAAAAAAAAGAGTAACCATGCTTCAGTTGTTTGCAACGAGGAGGGAATGAGTCACTTCTATCATGATCATTTTTGTCATCTTCCTTTTCTCTTTCCCCTTCCCCCCGTCTCAGCCTTTATCCTTCAATCTCTTTCTCCTCTTCCTCTTCCTCCTCCTGCTCTACCACCCCTTCTGTCTCCCTTGTATTAAGTCAAAAATGTTCATGGAACATTCGAGGTAAAATCAGAGAAGGGCAAAATTTGTGCTCATCGAACCATCTCTCGTATCCAGCAGGACTCATGACTACGGCAACCCCACTACATGCATGACAGCGTGCTTCCTCTACTAGACTGCCGGAAACCCATTTGGGACGCAATGAACTTTCCCCATTTCTAACCGGAAACGCAAAGCGATCGCGGTGGAAGAAATATGACCTCATAATTTATCACCTCTTCGCTTAATGTTGTCTGGTGTGTGTGTTTTTTCAGTTTGGGGTAATATATGTTTTAAGCTGGAAAGTAATGTCTGATGCAAACAACAATCGACTTAAAGCTGAAACCATTTCTGATCTCTATCAAAAGAAAAAAAAATAAGTGCGATATCTCATGAAGAGTGAAAGACATCTCAAATCATATTTTTTTGTTTCGAAAGAAAAAAACCCCAACAATCCTGTCTTCCTAATTAGGCTTTAATAATTAAACAAAAACTAAAGCACCACTGGCGAAATCAATCTCTAAATTCGTATTCACTTAAAAATAAAGACAGAGCTCCTGCAACTTTTTTTGTGTAGGTAAATAGGTTTTAGCCCCTGTCTTAATTTGACGTGAATACGAATTACAGTGAATGATTTCACTAAGTTCTTTTTTGTCTTTCTTTCTTTCTTGTAGCTCTAGCCTTTTCTTTTTAGGGCGCAGATAAGAAGATAAATATATTTAAAAAAATATAATTTATATTTCTTTTACTCTGTTACTAAAAAAAAATCTTCGTAATTGGTACATTATTATTCTACACTTTTGAAGCTTTCATTTGACATAAGATTCATAATCTCTCCCCCCTGTTTTTTGGGGGGAGGGAGTAGAAAGAGGAAGCGAGATTTCAGATAAACGAGACATTCTAGATGTCACAAATTTTAATTTGAGATTCAAATCGTTGTCCATGGGAATTTAATTTCCAAGCTCTGTACCATTTCAAATATGCATATATATATATATTTTTCATTTTTAATAGAAAAATGTGACGTAACGATAAATTAAAGATCATTATTATATCTATTTAAATCTCGATTTTCAGCAATATTCGTCTAGTATTCCAAGAGTTATGGAAGCTGGAATATTTCACAACAGTAATGAGTCCTAAAAATTTATCTCAGAATTTAATTAAAACTTAATGATAAATATTGTGCCAAAACCGTTAAATAATATAAATATAAATTTTAGAAGTTTGCGTTAATGATTATTTCAACATTGGACAAAGAATGATTTTTGTTAAAAAAGATATTTTTTTATTATTATTCCAGCTTTCATAACGCTTTAATTACTGGTGGCTCAGTCGGTAGCGCGCCAGGCTCGTAATCTGTAGTTCCCAGGTTCGAGTCCCAGCTGGGTTAGCGTTGAGATTTATCTCCGCAAAATTCCCCGCCCTGCCCACGGTCAGTAGGGAACACCGATGGGCTTGGAAAGGTCGCCGTCCGTTCGGATGGGACGTTAAGCCGTGGCCTCGTGTGCAAGAGAGTCATACTCTGTGCACGTTAAAGAACACACTGGATGGCCTTGACGGGAGGCTACCATCTGTCTCCCAACAGCTGTTCCAGTGGGTCCCCTCCCCCAACCTTCTCTGAGCCTTCGGGGTCCATGTGACCTGATCATTTAGCCCATGGTGTGCAAAAAAGTGCCGCTCAGATGTAAAACAACCCAACCTTTAAATACTGAACGAATATTGTTGAAAATCAAGATTCAAATAATTTTGATTTTGATCTTTATCTGCAGTCACGTTTTTTCGTTAAATGCATATTTTAGAAGTTGTAAAGCTTCGAAATTAGATTCCCATTGACATAACGATGGAAAATCTCCATATGCTTTGGTAGGGCAGTGTATTATGACTGTATAGTAGGTAGAACGAAAAGGCTTTATTAATTAAAGGTTCGCTTCCCATCATATCGTGTGATCGTATAAGATACTCCGTGCTGATGATATGCAAAATGGGAAATTTATCAAATTTACCAGAAGCTGATACCACTAGAGGCATCTCATTGGTGGTAAAACTTACTCTCGCGAAATTTATAGAATATAAAAACTCTATTACTGATTTATGTAGGTCTAAAACATCCATTAAACTTGAGTAATACCAGTTTAAGTTTCAAGTATATTATAATTATGTGTCTGCTAATGGAGAGCCATACTATTTCTGAACAAAATACTGACATAAACCTATAATGAGAATATAGAGTTTGATAGCAAACGATACAGGGTCATTGCAAAAGATTACTCATATTTTAAAGTGTTATATTTTTTAAATAATTAACTAACAGAAGCAATTGTGTGTCCAAAACGTCAAGAAACTCAAAAAGGTTTCCTTGTTATGATGGAATGGAGTTAGTATCACATGGTTGAGCTAGTATCAGATGTAATGTCTTCAATAAGGAATTTCCGAATCGCTAAATTTGAGAGGTGGGCCGATCTTTTGTTCCCTAGAAGTTCTGATTTCCCACTACTAGAGTTGTTGTTTTCGGGGATACATTATAAACATCGTTTTTTCAGAAAAAAATTCTTAATTTACAGCATTTGAAGGAAAGAAGCTATGCAGCTATTGCAAGTGTTACATCACAAGTACTGAGCGGAGTATAGAAGAAAGTTGAAACGTATAGATGGAATTGAATGGATTGGTGCCACATAATGAAGTCTGTTGAATACAAAACGACACTTCGAGAGTTTATTCACATTTTTGCATACACAATAGCTTTAGTTACCTAATTATTTTAAAATACGGATAGTCTTTTATATTGACCATGTCGGTAGCGTGCCAGGCTCGTAATCTGTAGTTCCCAGGTTCGAGTCCCAGCTGGGTCAGCGTTGAGATTTATCTCCGCAAAATTCCCCGCCCTGCCCATGGTCAGTAGGGGACACCGATGAGCTTGGAAAGGCCTTCATCCCTCGGATGGGACGTTAAGCCGTGGCCCCGTGTGCGGGAGAGCCATACCCTGTGCACGTTAAAGAACACGCTGGATGGCCTTGACGGGAGGCTACCATCTGTCTCCCAACAGCTGTTCCAGTGGGTCCCCTCCCCCAACCTTCTCTGAGCATTCGGGGTCCATGTGACCTGACCATTTAGCCCATGGTGTGCAAAAAAGTGCCGCTCAGAGGTACAACCCAACCCAACCCAGTATGACGATTTTGATGTCATATGGTACGAAGATTTCTGATAACGTCAAATTTTGACAACCTAAACTGGAATGATTGTGTTGGAGATAAGGTAAAGTGTCCTTATCGGGCAAATTGAAAGGATTTTGACATTATATATAGCAATTTTTATAGTGGAGCATAGAATTTGAGTGTACAGATTTAAAGAGCAAAAAACGATTTACTATAAATTTTATATAGTAAATGATAACTCGAAATTGATATCATTGGAATGAAGCAATAACAGAGCAATATTGACAAACAGAACAAATATTTTGATAGCAAGAAGCAAGGAATTTATGTGATTGGTATAAAATAAAAGTTTTAAATGTAATTTTATCCTAGTTTGTAATTCTGCCTTCCGTACGAAGACACATTACCCCCAGTTACTTTACCTATCGAGATTGAGAATATTTCCAAACTTCCCTAAGAAGTTACTATTTCCTAAAAGAATTATTTATATAATATTGCAGATGCACAAGATGATGGCGATAGAATCAGGAAATAAAACATTTACAGACAGATTTGTTTATACATGAAAAGGAAAACAGAGAATACGGAATCAATTCCATCACAATTTCATGCATACCAATATGATCTGATAAGGAAGAAAATTTTCAGTATAGATTTCCAAGTTTAACTTTTATTTTTCCCATACTATAACCTGGGGACTAAGACATTTTTTGAAATATCTGTGCAGACTGAACGCGATGAATATTTATATATAAATTTTGGCAAAGAAGAAAATAAAACAAGTGTTTGTTAAAAAAAAAAGTTTGCGAAAATAATAATAATAATAAAAGAACTGTTGGATTCTTTCCATTTCGAAAAGAGTCTCTATGTAAATTAAAAAACGATTTTATTTGAAGGCCAAAACTTTAAGAAACGGGTTTTAGGTTCATAATTTTATTTTAGTAAGAAATGCATTACAGTTTATAATTTTAAACAAACAATGCTTTTTAGTTTTCTTCTGATATATTATTTAAATACATACATATCTAAATGGTTGTTTTAAACTCTAGAATGGTACTTTTAAAGAAATAGAAATGGTCAGAATAGAACCAAAGAAAGCTATTTTAAAAAAATGTTTTAATAAGAGTAGGAAATAAGTTAGTCTTAACTGTTAATTCTCGAATTTTTCTAAACCCAAGAGATGGAGGTAAAGTTTTTCGAAACCGTGAATCACTAAAATGCGAACATCAGGCGCGGATTGCTAAAGGGGGCTGAGCGCTGTATCGTCACCGGAATTTAGTGTCGCTGGCCCCTTAGACCTCATAGGAGCAGGATTTTTTAAAATAATAATAATTGTTATTTTACAGAATTCGGGAAAACCGATTTTAAGCTTCTCTTATGAACTCTCAAAAGAATAAATATTGAAATCTTTGGGAAAATAAACCCGAATTATTTATTGCAAACCGGGCTCCCTCTGTTACAGCTGCGTCCCTGAAAAAAAAAATTCCAGTCCTCCCCTGGTGAACATAATCTCGATCTAAATTCAATTTACGTAATTAAAACTTACAATTCAAGTCCTCCGCTTCAGAAAATCAAGAATTTAAAAAGTAAATAAGAAAACTCACCAAATTATAATATATACATCATATTCTTTTGAAATTTTTAGAAGTGCTCTGAAGCATTTTTTCTAGTTTCTTTTTCCCTTTTCTGAAACTGAGGTCATAGGATATTTGAATAATTTTTAAAGCATTAAAAATTTTCTCATTCTTTCTCTCTGAATTTTGGACAGTTCCCATGGTCGAGTGGTTAGCGCGCTTGGCTACTGATCTAAGGGACCTGGGTTCGAGTCCCGCGTAAGGCATGGATGTATGTGTCGTTTTTCTGCTGAGGTCCTGCCATCTTCACAGACCTTCTACTGTGGCATATAAACTGACAGGCTCCTGTCAGACCTCTGTGGCAAGCAGCTGCTTGAGGGGGTGTTTATTTTTTTATTTTTTTTTTCAATAAAATTTGGTTTCATGCCTTCTTTTGAATTTCTTTGCATATTAATTTTGTTTTTTTGTAAAACATGTGATTACTATACCTCCTTCCATACTTCAGCAATACTTCTGCAAGATAATTTAGTATCACCTTCTTTGAACATAATTTGAAAGTGAATATGGCTTTACAAATGCACCTAGCAATGCAATATAATAAGAAACTCGACAAATAAATATTATTTATTATAATAATTATTTATTCAGCACAACAAAAGAAATAACGAAAGTCTTAATTCTATTTTTCGTGGCCAACGCTTTACAAATTTGTTCGCTTTTAAGAAGAAATAAGTCAATTTTGGAATTGATTTATATTCACGAAATGAGTTATCTCGTGTGGAGAGTTAATTTCTGAATGAGAATATGTATTAACATCTGTTAAAAGTAGGAAAATAAATTCTTTGAATTGACTATTTATGGGTCAACAATCCTGAGAAAATGGCATAGAAGAAAATCCTTTTCTCCACAAAGCTCTGATAAGGATCCCTTTCTTATCAGAGCTTTGTGGAATCCTTTCTCCACAAAGCTCTGATAATTTAGGGTCCTGGTGCTCTGAAAAGTCAAATATCTGAGCCCTAATAAAGTGACTACAGGAAGTGGTTAAAAGATTAAGTCAAAAAAGGAATTCCTAATTGTGACAGGCGAGCCATAGAATGGGTATGCTGATCACATAGGGGCGGTGGTGGCTCAGTCGGTAGCGCACAAGGCTCGTAATCTGCAGTTCCCAGGTTTGACTCCCACCTGAGCCAGCGTTGAAATTATCTCGCAAAACTCCCCGCCCTGCCCTCGCCCAGTAGAAAGTGTGGATTCCTTTCTCCACAAAGCTCTGATAATTTAGGGTCCTGGTGCTCTGAAAAGTCACATATCTGAGCCCTAATAAAGTGACTACAGGAAGTGGTTAAAAGATTAAGTCAAAAAAAGAATTCCTAATTGTGTGACAGGCGAGCCATAGAATGGGTATGCTGATCACATAGGGGCGGTGGTGGCTCTGTCGGTAGCGCACAAGGCTCGTAATCTGCAGTTCCCAGGTTTGACTCCCACCTGAGCCAGCGTTGAAATTATCTCGCAAAACTCCCCGCCCTGCCCTCGCCCAGTAGAAAGTGTGGATTCCTTTCTCCACAAAGCTCTGATAATTTAGGGTCCTGGTGCTCTGAAAAGTCACATATCTGAGCCCTAATAAAGTGACTACAGGAAGTGGTTAAAAGATTAAGTCAAAAAAAGAATTCCTAATTGTGACAGGCGAGCCATAGAATGGGTATGCTGATCACATAGGGGCGGTGGTGGTTCTGTCGGTAGCGCACAAGGCTCGTAATCTGCAGTTCCCAGGTTTGACTCCCACCTGAGTCAGCGTTGAAATTATCTCGCAAAACTCCCCGCCCTGCCCTCGCCCAGTAGAAAGCACCGATGACCTTGGAAAAACCGCCGTCCGTCGGATGGGACGTTAAGCCGTGGCCTCTTGTGCGGGAGAGCCATTCCCTGTGCACGTTAAAGAACGCGCTGGATGGCCTTGACGGTAGGCTATCATTTCTATCCCAACAGCTGTTTAGTGGGTCCTCTTACCCAATCTTCTCTGAGCCTTTGTGACCTTGTGTGCAAAAAAAGGGCCGCTCAGGGGTAGAACAAACCCACCTGATTACATAAATATTTGCTCAATAATTTACATTGCAATAAAATTTTATATGGTTTAAAATTGAGATGAAAAACAAAAAAACCAACGTCAGATACTTTCTTTTCCATTTCTGTTATACAGGGTGAATCTGAAAAAGTGGGCAAAACTTTACGGGGTGGTAGAACGCAGCTATACGAGCAATATTCGTCCTAGAAAGTATGGGCGGAACGCAAACGGCGAGCCGCTAGGTGGCGTTGGAAATGGTATAAAAGGGGCGGTCCTCGCACCCAACGGCATTTCTACCGTGGATTGCCGAGAGGATGGCTGGTTATACTAACCACGAAATGACGGATATGCACTTTGTGTACGGTGCGGGTACCTCAATTACATTCCTGTTAATAAAATGTTTTCTGAAGTATCTCCTCTCGTTCTTGTGTTCATTCTTTAAATGTGACAGTGGAAAACTACCTTTTAACTTCTCACCGCTTGCGTTCCGACCATACATTCTATGACGAATATTGCTCGTATAGCTGCGTTCTACCACCCCGTAAAGTTTTGCCCACTTTTTCAGATTCACCCTGTATATAGAAAACGAAAAAAGTATTTAAAAACCACGTATCTTTTAAGACCTCAAAACACCCATTTTCCAGAATCATCCGTATAGATTACATTCATAAACACTTAACGTTTCATATTCCTGTAAATTGCGGTGAAATTTAACATTTCATCAAACATTCCAGGCTGAAAACGTATATATATGTATATACATACACAACACATTTCCACGAGAAAAATCAACTTTGCTATGTGTTTAGTTGCTGTTTTTGAGAATAAATATAGAAACTAAACTAAGTACGGATTTCGCAAAAGCGCGGACTCGCTCTATACTTGTAATATTAAAGACAATACGAAACAAAATATATTATCCGAAACATCTTTTAGTTGCAGCATCCTACATATAGATGTGATACTGGTGGTGACACAAATGTCGAACAATTCGATCGCTTTGTTTGTGCTAGATAAATAGAAAGAGCAGTGCTGGTTGATAATACTTATTCAGCAGCAAAGCGATGATGCTATTTTGAAGCAACGGCAAGGGCACTCGGTATACGAAGTGTCAATAACAGGGGGGGGGGGGGTTATACCAACATCAATCACCGACGCTATATTTAAGTTCCGTAAGTTCTCCCTAGATATTGAATTCGCTTGCTGGCAAGAGAAACAGCAGATTAAAGCCTCTGCTTAATGTTTTTAAACATCCTGTTCTGGCGTCAGCTGCCATGTGTTGCCTAGCAACGGAGGCACACTATTCGTCCACACGCACATACCAACCCTAGAAGCGCAAGCCAGTGAAGGCCGGCGTATGGTAATTGCTAAATACGCAACAACATCAACAGCAGAAGCCAAGCTTTGGGACAGCTTGCATCAGCATCTCAGTTATATATGGATGCTGTTCAAGCTGGACGATATCATGTTGGATGTAGGTCCTAAGGTGTGCGCAGATGCTCAGAGGATTGGGCGTGGGATGATTAATGGAAGCAGAACTAAGATCTAATGTTCTCGGCTTCAGCTACGGATTGAAACAAAAGATGGTAGAAAATGAGGAGTGTTCGGTTAATTAACGCTAACGATAAGAATTGTGAACACGAACGTTAGCTGTTGTGTGCGTTGTTTTACCTCTGAGCGTACTTTTTTGCACACACTGGGCTAAGTGGCCAGTACACAAGGACACCGAGGGCTGAGCGGAGATTGCGGAGTTGGGTTGTTTTACCTCTGAGCGGAACTTTTTTGCACACCATGGGCTAAATGGCCAGGTCACATAAACCCCGAAGGCTCAGAAAAGTTTGGGGGAGGGGACCCACTGGAACAGCTGTTGGTAGACAGATGGTAGCCTCCCGTCAAGGCCATCCAGCGTGTTCTTTAACGTGCACAGGGTGTGGCTCTCCCGCACACGGGGCTACGGCTCAACGTACCATCCGACAGACGGCGGCCTTTCCAAGCCCATCGGTGTCCCCTACTGACCGTGGCAGGCCGTAGAAGAAGATTGCGGGGTGGTAGACGGAAGCTTCCTGTCAAAGCCATTCAGGGTGTCCTTTAACGTGCACAGGGTATAGCTCTTCTGTACACAGACCCAAGGCTTTCCGTCCTCGACGACAGACGGAGGCCTTTCCAAGCCCATTGATGTCCCCTACTGACCGTGGCAGGCCGGAGAAGAAGATTGCGGGGTGGTAGACAGAAGCTTCCTGTCAAAACCATTCAGGGTGTCCTTTAACGTGCACAGGGTATAGGTCTTCTGCACACAAACCCAAGGCTTTCCGTCCTCGACGACGGACGGAGGCCTTTCCAAGCCCATCGGTGTCCCCTACTGACCGTGGCAGGCCGGAGAAGAAGATTGCGGGATGGTAGACAGAAGCTTCCTGTAAAAGCCATTCAGGGTGTCCTTTAACGTGCACAGGGTATAGCTCTTCTGCACACAGACGCAAGGCTTTCCGTCCTCGACGACGGACGGAGGCCTTTCCAAGTCCATCGGTGTCACCTTACCGAGAGAAGGTGATGTTTAACGGAGATGAATGTCAACCAGGAGCCTGGTGCGCTAACGAGTGAGACAACTCCCCCCTCCCCGACATGATTCTGAGAGTCTTCTTTATGTACGAGTCAGAGATTTATATTCAGGATCATACATTTAAGTACAGATATATATTAATGCTCTTAAATGTACCTAGAAAAAAGGGTTATTTCATCGCATTTAGGACAAAAGATGTTCTTTTAGTTTTTCAGAATTCAGAGCTATTGTAAAGTTTGGATAATATAATGTATGTGATATTCGAAAGCAGAATAATCAGTTCTAAGTTTCAGCAAATGCGTACACTGAACTCTCCAGTATCCGAAATTAATGCCCGAAATAAAATCATACATGCATATTGTATTCGTAAACAAAATAATCGAAAAGTGTCTGCTCCGAGATGTGTTACTAGCTCCATTTTCGTCATTTCCAGGTTTTCTGGGCGTTCCTGAGTTCCTTGTTTGATTCCGACGACTCTGGAGGTAGAACTTGTCACCACAGCATTCCACAAAGTTGGACAAGGGGGTGGTACCATTTATGTTTCACTTCATTAATTAAATTAATTCATTATTCGCTGGCCAGTGTACAAAAAAAGTTATTTTATTTACAAGTGAAATGCAGAGATTAGAGACTATCTGCAGGACACAATAATATATCAGCAGATTGTTTGCAGGATACAGTAATATATAAGATACTTACCTGCAAGATACAATAAATAAATGATACTTACCTGCAGGATGCAATAAACAAATGATGCTTACCTGCAGGATGCAATAAATAAATGATGCTTACCTGCAAGATACAATAAATAAATGATGCTTACCTGCAGGATGCAACAAATAAATGATGCTTACCTGCAGGGTGCAATAATATGATATATAAGGAAACAATAATATATAAGACGCTTACCTGAAGGACAGAATATTATACAAGATATTTACCTGCAGGAGATGCTTACCTATTTGAAGGATACTATAATATAAAAGATCCTTACCTGAAGGGTACTATAGTAAATAAGTAGCTCTAAAACCTAGAATTAAATAGATTTCTAAAGAATAAACTTAGAATTAAATAGATTTCTACGGAACAAATTTAGAATCAAATAGATTTCTAAAGAATAAACTTAGAATTAAATAGATTTCTACGGAACAAATTTAGAATCAAATAGATTTCTAAAGAATAAACTTAGAATTAAATAGATTTCTACGGAACAAATTTAGAATCAAATAGATTTCTACAGAACACATTTAGAAATAAATATATTCTATTAATACAATAATTATGTAGCGTAGAAAAGAATACAAATATAATTATTATTAAAATAAGCAATTGGCGGAGGCACCTTTATACCGATGAATATAATCCAAATGTGAAGAGATCAGCAAAACACTCACCATTTTGGGCGGCTTGTTGATCTAACGACTGGGGTGAATCCTTCGTGAAAAAGTAACAAAGGTTTGCTGAGGTTAACGAAGGTGAAGACAACACGCTGAAAGAAAGAGAAACACCTTTATGAAGGAGGAAGGATAGAGGATAAATATACATAATAGACATTAAAGGTAAATCAAAGCATACCGACAGATACTGTACAATAGCTCTGCAAACTACAAATGAGGAATAAACTACAAGGGAACTTTCTACATGTTTATCATGTGACTTAAAGAGATTAACTCAGTAAAGGCACTCAACACTTACCCTAGTGCACAAGGCGCCACAGCGTAGCACAAAAGTTTGGGTCGTTTTACTTATGAGTGCCACCATTTTTTCACACAGTGGGCGGGATCACAAGGATCACAAGATATCAGAGAAGGTGGGGGGAAAGGACCCACTGGACAGCTGTTAGAAAACGGATGGAAGAATCCCGTCAAGGCCATCCGGCGTGTTCTTTAACGTGCACAGTGTATGTCTCTCCAGCATACTGGGTCACGACTTAATATTTCATCCTACGGATGCGGTCTTTCCAAGTCCATTCGGTGTCTACTATTTACCGAGGGCAGGGTAAGGGTTTTGCGGAGATAAATCTCAACGCTGACAAAGTTGGGACTCGAAACTGAGAATTACAGATTACGAGCCTGTTGCGCTACCGACTGAGCCACACTGACCCCCTCTCAATAATATAAATTTACGTCATTATAGGCGTTAAATGTGCAAAAAACTACCGTAAACGATCTATTAATGCCAAAATTTCAAAATTTGGTGGTAGAATGTGACTGTAACAATTTACAGCCTATCAAGTGAGATGGGTAAAGCCGAATTATCTGATTTAAGAGGTAAATGAAAAAAAATAAATGTGAGTGGGTAATAATGAAATGGTACTATATAAATCTTTGTGAAACATCCGTTAGTTAAAAATCTCCTTCACTATAGAGTGTAAAAAATTCAAAATGTCTCATTGTCTTTGAAAAGGAGCATTCTGCATTCGTCAGAGGCGATAAGTTATTCTTTTAATTTCTCTTCAAAAAATTGATTTTTAATTTAGAAGTTACATTTTCTCCCTTTCTTGCGCAGGAGTTGGGCTCAGCCTGCAAGCGCACCTAGAATGTAAGCTGATGTTCCTAGGTTCGATTCCCAACTTGGCTTGCTTTGGGAATTTTCTTCTTTTAACACAAACTGCCATGCATCAGATGCCATCCATTCTTTTAACACAACTGTTAAATCATCAGATGCCATCAGATGCCATCCTTCTTTTAACACAAACTGCCATCCATTCTTTTAACACAACTGTTAAATCATCAGATGCCATCAGATGCCATCCTTCTTTTAACACAAACTGCCATCCATTCTTTTAACACAACTGTTAAATCATCAGATGCCATCAAATGCCATCCTTCTTTTAACACAAACTGTCATCCATCAGATGCCATCCATTCTTTTAACACAACTGTTAAATCATCAGATGCCATCAAATGCCATCCTTCTTTTAACACAAACTGCCATCCATTCTTTTAACACAACTGTTAAATCATCAGATGCCATCAGATGCCATCCTTCTTTTAACACAAACTGTCATCCATCAGATGCCATCCATTCTTTTAACACAACTGTTAAATCATCAGATGCCATCAGATGCCATCCTTCTTTTAACACAAACTGCCATCCATTCTTTTAACACAACTGTTAAATCATCAGATGCCATCAGATGCCATCCTTCTTTTAACACAAACTGCCATCCATTCTTTTAACACAACTGTTAAATCATCAGATGCCATCAAATGCCATCCTTCTTTTAACACAAACTGTCATCCATCAGATGCCATCCATTCTTTTAACACAACTGTTAAATCATCAGATGCCATCAAATGCCATCCTTCTTTTAACACAAACTGCCATCCATTCTTTTAACACAACTGTTAAATCATCAGATGCCATCAGATGCCATCCTTCTTTTAACACAAACTGCCATCCATCAGATGCCATCCATTCTTTTAACACAACTGTTAAATCATCAGATGCCATCAGATGCCATCCTTCTTTTAACACAAACTGCCATCCATCAGATGGGACATTAAACCTTTGGCCTGTGTGCAGGAGAGTTATACTCTATGAACGTTAAAGAACAAGCTGGATGACCTTGACGAGAGGCTTCCATCTGTCTCCTAATAACTATTCAATGGGGAAGTTGTTAGGAGACAGGTAGAAAGAGACTTCTCTGACCATTGGGGGCTTTGTGACCTAGCCATTTAGCCCATTGTGTTAAAAGACGTGTGCTCAGAGGTAGAGTAACCCAACTCTCATTTTATTTGCATATCTAATTTGAATAGTGAATCAATAAAAATCACAATTTTTGAACATCAATTAATAACAATATGTACAACAGTCCTTGAGACAAATCCCTAAAGATTAGTTATAAATGGTCGTATATATATTAATATCTATTTTTAGTGCTAGTGACCAGAGAGTAAGGTTTGTTACGAATATTCTACCCAAAGGGATAATTTACGCTGGATTGTTTTACCTCTGAGCGGCACTTTTTTTTTTGCACACAATGGGTTGAATGTCCAGGCAACAAGCACCCCAAGGGTTCAGAGAAGTTTGGGTGATTGGGTTGTTTTTTTTACCTCTGAAAGGCACTTTTTTTGCACACATGGACTAAATGACCAGGTCATTAGGACCCCGAGGACTGGACACTGGACAGTTGTTAGGAGACATATGGTAGCCTCCTGTCAAGGCCATCCAGTGTATTCTTTAACGTGCACAGGGTATGGCTCTCCCGCACACGCACCCACAGTTTAACGAGCTATCCGATAGAATGCGACTTTATGAGCCCATCGATGTCCCCTTTATGACCGAGGTCAGGGCCCTGGTTTTTTTGCGGAGATAAATCTCAACACCAACACAGGTGAGACTCGAATCTGGGAACTACAAATTACAAGCCTGCCCAAGGGATAAATTAAATCAGAACATAATCAAGTGTCAGAGATTCATTATCTGAAGATTAGGATTTTGTTGTCTCTTGCATTATTTATATCAACTTCTGTATTAAATTGGATACAGGAAAAGAGTCTTGTGTCGTACAGTCCATCTCTTCCCTCTCTTTCTGCTTAAAGCTTGTTACCCACTTACAAATAGATTCTTCTCTCTTTCCTATTCCTTTCTGTCTGTGATCTCAGTCAGTATCACCGTCTCCTTCTTGCACCTTCTCTTTTATCAAGAGACGTGACCAACAGACACGCAGGCGCCCGCCAAGCAACTTACCACCTCTGTTGTCATTCATCAGTCTGAGTAAAGTGTACAGCAAAATAAAACGGGACGATGCCAGAAGAACCCCCCCCCCACAAAAGAAAAAAAAAAGCTGCAATAAAAAAAAGCGATGACGGTATAAAACTGGACAGGTTTGCTGAAGGAACAATTACGAAAGAAAAGCGAAAAAAAAATATATATATAAAAAAAAACCCAAGTAGAACCTTTGTTGGTGAGAGCACTTTCCATTTTGGAGATTGCTGGCGCTCGGATTTAAGACCCTAACCTAGAACAGACTGAGAAACACATTTCAAATGGTTCTCTTCTGTCTATCCATCTTCCGTTCTTCCTTTACTCTTCTTTCTCTCAGAAGTAACGCCAAGACGAAGGGTGGGATCTTATTGACGGGGGGAAGGAAAGAGAGGGGGTTCTGTGTGGCGGATTGGGTTTGGATGGGGGGGGGGAGGTAGTAGGGCTCAATCTGACTTTCAAGAGGCTTCGACAGAAGACGAAAGAGAGAAAGAACCAGAGTAGCGAATTGGGGGAAATAAGAAGTGGAAAAAGGGAAACACAAGGCAACAAGCAACTTACTGAAATGATGTTTCTTTTTTGGCTTGAAAAACGCGTAAACACGCAGTTTGTGAGACTGTGTCTTCCGTTGGCGTTAGCTTTTGGGTATTTTTTTACCCTTCTATCTTTTGGATTCGGAGAACTGATTACGTGTTTGACTGGCAGCCTCACAAACCCTTCTCTTCGGTTGATGGACAGCCGGTATTTGCGTTTTGAAACACGGGATCATTCTTCTCGGTGGTGGAGTAAACAAGAATTGCTCTCAGCGTCTCAGATACTTCGAGTTTTGATTTGTTTGTTTTCAAATTTAAAAAAAAATTGTTTATTTCATAATTTTTTTTCAGTTTCTCAATGCATTCAGAACCCGAACAAGAAGAGGAAATGATGGAATCTTTCTCGGTCATTTCCGAGATGTTTTTTTTTTAACAGGATGATTAGAGAATGCAATTTGAAAAGATACTGAGTTTATGCAGTAACAATTACCATTTTTTTTATCACAGCTTTTCTTAGTTATAGAGTTTTGAACACTCTTATGTCGTGTGTTAACCGAGTGGTTAGCGCGCTTGGTTACTGATCTAAGGGACCTGGGTTCGAGCCCCGGATTACGGCATGGATGTTCGTATTGTTTTCTGCTGAGGTCCTGCCATCCTCTCAGATCTTCTACTGTGGCATATAAACTGACAGGCTCCTGTCAGACCTCTGTGGCAAGCAGTGCTTGAGGGGGTATTTATATTTTTATTATATAAATGTGGTAAAGGGGAAAAATTATTTTGAACAGGGTGGATTCGAACCCACGACCTCCTGATGACAAGTGCTCTGACTCCTGAGCTATCGGCTGCTGATTAAATATCCTGTATTGTTGATAGTAACCCAACGTCATCGCAGAACCATTCGCTACTGATTGTCTTATAACTGCAAGTTAAGGATCTTTTATTGCATCTTTTCCCACGGACACATTTGATGGGCATTTTTATGAGTAATGCTCAATTGTCGTACACAGTTCTTGGCTATCTCTAGTACCACCTAATCTACGCAGGCATTATCAGTTACCTTAAGGAATTTTTTTATCATCGTACTTCATAGCTATAAAGTTTTGAACACTATTATGCTGTAAGTCGACGTGGATATAGAGGATAATTGTTCAGAGGCGGTAGCTCCGGGTTCAGAAATGCCTAACATGTCATAAGGAAGTCGTGGGTTAAATGTGTTAAATGATCTGGTTACGAGGGTTCCAGTACCAAGAAAAGGATGAATTAGGGAGAAGGTCGAATATTAGGGTAAAGGAGTAGCAAGAGTATCGTGATCCCCTGGTGGGTTTTAATTGATAAAATTGAAGGCGAAAAATTAACATATACGTTTTCAATAAATCAATTATATACATATACATTTCAAACATATCATTTTCAAATTTCAATATATGTGCTGGATATGCACATATATATTGAAAGAATATTTTTTGAAAGGCCATTATAACGGAAAGGCTTGATTTTATTATTTTAAAGGGCATATTATATTATTTTACAGGCTATATTTTATGTAGCGGAAGAAGAAACATATATTTCACTATTTGACTAGAATTATTCCTTAAAAACAACTCCGCAAAAATTCCCCGCCCTGCACACGGTCAGTAGGGGACACCGATGGGCTTGGAAAGGCCGCCGTCCGTCGGATGGGACGTTATGCCGTGGCCCCGTGTGCGGGAAAGCCATACCCTGTGCACGTTAAAGAACACGCTGGATAGCCTTGACGGGAGGCTACCATCTGTCCTCCCAACAGCTGTTCCAGTGGGTCCCCTCCCCCAACCTTCTCTGAGCCTTCGGGGTCCATGTGACCTGGCCATTTAGCCCATGGTGTGCAAAAAAGTGCCGCTCAGAGGTAAAACAACCCAACCCTTAAAAACAAAAAACAGCTTTCTAATTTGTTTCGGTTCAATCCGGCCTCTTTTTTTTTTCCATATTTTGTTTTCCAGATTTCGGATTCGTTACTGATATTCAATGGACAAATGTACAGGATAACAAACAAACAAAACTAACAAAGGTCTGGTCCACATAATTACTTTTAGGTTGAGAATATGAAATTATCCAGACTGACCTATCACTCTCTGTACTTCACAGACACATAGGGTTATTTCTTAAACTTATCTTCAATGTTGTTTTATCTTCATGAGTTGGGTTGTTGGGTTGTTTTACCTCTGAGCGGCACTTTTTTGCACACCATGGGCTAAATGGCCAGGTCACATGGACCCCGAAGGCTCAGAGAAGGTTGGGAGAGGGGATCCACTGGAACAGCTGTTGGGAGACAGATGGTAGCCTCCCGTCAATGCCATCCAGCGTGTTCTTTAAAGTGCACAGGGTATGGCTCTCTCGCACACGGGGCCAGGGTTTAACGTCCCAGCCGACGGACGGCGGCCTTTCCAACCCCATCGGTGTTCCCTACTGATCGTGGGTAGGGCGGGGAGTTTGCGCAGATAAATCTCAACGCTGACCCAGCTGGGACTCGAACCTGGTAACTACAGATTACGAGCCTGGCGCGCTACCGACTGAGCCACCCCCACCCCATCTTCATGCGTAATGATTATCCAGGGATCTTCACTAGGAAAGCTCATGTCCTGGCAGTCATTAAAGTGATTGCTGCGGCATTAAAGTGATTTTTCTCACTGCGTGATTCTGATTACATAGGGAAACATTAACCTCAGAATCCCTTATATTCAGATTGTATAGAATCTACTGTTCTATATCATCATCATCATCCTCAAGCAGCCATGGGCTACGGAGGTCCAACCACACGGTGCAATTTTGTTCTCCAAGCAAGTCTATCCTGAGCCACATCTACTGCATCTGGCCACTGCACACCAATTCTAGCAAGGTCCTGTTTGACATTGTCTGCCCACCTCATCCTAGGTCTCCCCTTCTTTCTGAGGCCTTTAGGCACACTGTTCATAACCCTATTCACCAATCTATAATTATTCATACGGGCAACATGGCCAAACCAACGGAGTCTCTCTCTGCACAATATGCTGCTTAAAGGAGGTTGCAAACTCCTTTGCCTAACCTCATCATTAGTTACAAAGTTGAACCACCTAATGCCCAAGATACTGCATAAGCATCTGGAATCAAAAGCATCTAGTTTCCTGTTATCTTGTTTACAAAGTGTCCAAGTTTCACTACCATATCTAACCCTAGAAAGAACCAAACTATTATACAGTCTAATTTTAGTATTTAGGTGTATACGCCTATTTCTCCACACTCTCCATAGGTTCTTAAAAGTCCCAGCAGCAATCCCTATTCGTCTGTTAATCTCATGCCGCACATCACCATTATCTGTTACATAGCTCCCAAGATAATTAAACTGTGACACCTGCTCAAGACTGCAACCATTCAGATTAACTGAATCACAGCCTGCCTGACCAATTTTCATCATTTTAGTTTTCTCTCTGTTTATACCCAAACCTACTCTACTACCAGTCTCATCAACAGCTCGAATGAAAGAGTTCATCTCATCAACATCATTTGCCAAAAGGGCTAAATCATCAGCATAATCTAAATCAGAAATTTTCGTATCTCCAGCCCATTTAAGGCCAAAATCTTTCCCTTGAAGTGAATTTCGCATAACATAATCAATAACCAAGCTAAAGAGAAAAGGAGACAAAATGCACCCTTGTCGAACACCAGAAGTAATGCTAAACCAATTGCTACAAGCCTTACCAACTCTCACACATGACTCAGTGTTATTATAGAGAGCTTTCATAATGTTAACTAACTTGTCTGGTATACCATATGATCTCACAATCAACCACAAATTATGACGATCAACAAAGTCGAAAGCCTTTTTGAAATCAACAAAGCTAGCAACCAAAGGTTTCTGAAACTCTAAACATTTCTCAAGAATCTGCCTAAGTGAAAATATCTGATCCACACATCCCCTACCACTTCTGAATCCACATTGCTCATCACGCAATTGACTGTCAACCAGATTCTTAATTCTATTAAGCACAATCATGGAAAGAACTTTACCTGGAACAGAGAGTAGGCTGATACCCCTATAGTTATCACAAGAACTGCGATCAACTTTTTTGAAAATAGGGATAACAATAGCTCTGGTAAAATCCTTAGGAACCATGCCTTTATCATAAAAGATATTCAGAATTTCAGTCATCCAAGTGGTAACCGAAACATTCCCAGCTCTAAGCATTTCCGTAGTAATTTCATCTACCCCTGGGGATTTATGAAGTTTAAGTTTAGAAACAGCCAAAATAACTTCAGATTGTGTTATAGGGCCAACATTAAAGCCACCAATGCATCTATCATCATTGCAAACAATGGGAGTAGAACTAACTACATTGTTTAGAACATCATTGAAATGCTCAGCCCACCTAGCCATGACAGAATCCTCCCCTTCTATAACCTTACCTTGTTTATCCTTCAATCCTTGTATGCCTGTCCGTTTTCTACCACACAAAACATTAACTATCTGGTACAGCTCTCTGCTGTTGTGCTGTCTAACTGCTTCCTCGGCTTTGTCAGCCAAACCATCAAGCCAAAGATTCTATCAGCAGCTAACTGATCCTTTACAAGTTTATTAAGGTCTCTGTAATGCTTTCTATTAGGACTAGTAGGGTATTGATTAAGGGCATTCCTGCAGTTCTTTCTTTCCGAAATAAGCTCTAGTGCCTTATCACTCAGATAATTTTGCCTCTTCTGCTCCTTTTTTCCTAAAAGAGTACTGTTAGTGTCCAAAAAAGCCTGTTTAAAATGATCCCATTCTTCCTCAACTTCAGTAGTAAGCAAACCATGACTGTCATAATGACTAAGTAACCTATCATGGTAAGCTTTAGCTATAACTGGATCTTTCAGAGCTTCAGTATTAAAAGTAAATTTTTTAACCCTAGCACAACACTTTTTAAGTTTAAGTTGCAACACACTTTTAACAAGGTAATGGTCAGATCCAGTTTCAGCTCCCCTATATGCCCTGGTATTCCTAACAGAACTAGCCCATTTGCTGTTAATTAATATGTAATCAATCATATTCTTATGCAGTCCATCAGGTGAAACCCATGTGTAATTATGTATGTCGCGGTGTTTGTAATAAGTGTTAGTTATTCCGAATCCATTGAGTTTACTTACCTGTAGGAGACGTTGCCCATTGCCATTGCAGCTACCAATACCAAAAGGGCCTATTACTCCTCCCCAAAGGTCAGAGTCAGTACCAACTTTGGCATTGAAGTCACCAAGAACAAGGGTAATATCTCCTTTCTTGACAGAATTCAAAATATCCTGAAGTTGTTTATAAAACCTATCCTTCTCATCCTCATCGGCATCCTCAGTGGGGGCATAACAGCAGATAACATTCAAGTCTTTAACGCTTGTCTGAAATTTTGCTGTAAGAAACCTTTCATTAATGCACTCATATCCTAGAAGAGCATCGCTAGCGTGTCTGCTGAGAAGCAGACCCACGCCTTGGTGATGCTTATTGTCGTCCCTCCCTGAAAAGAGAAATTTAAGATTATTTTTAAGAATCTGACCTTTATCAGTCCATCTGGTCTCTTGCAAGCCGAGAATATCTAAATTATAACGGTGGAATTCTTGTGTGAGGACATCAAGAGAAAAAGCTCTGTGCAGAGTCCTCACATTCGAACTACCTATGGAGAGAAAATGGTTAGTGGGATGTTTAAAGAAACTATGTTCATTGAGAGAGGGAATGCCGACAATATCAAACAGCCCCCTAATCGTAGACATGGGGCAAAGACCCGTTCCCCCACTACTAAAGGCTGAAGCCATCTACACTGGAAGACTTCCTCCAATGTAGAATTTGACGATGCCAATAGAAGCAAAGAGTTCAGGTGCCTGCGATGACTTCTGCTCAGGATTATCCACCAGCTGATAAACATATCCTGTGAATCTATTCACTTGGGACTGTCAACCCACAAACAAACAGAAAACACAGCGGAAGATTTTCCCTCCACAGAAGCCCACCAGTGCAGCAAAATCAGGATCCATAATCAAGCTCAGAGCCATATATCTGTCCAGTCCAGTAGGTTTATATGGTCAGCACCAGGACCCTGTGTGGTTGACCACTCCTCAGCAGGGTAGAAAAAAAAGAAAAGTAGCCATAGTTGTCCAGATCAGTAGGCCACACTAATCTGGCAGCCCTCCCCTTCCGTTCACTTCGACAAGAGAGTATCTCTTTTGAAAGTTACTAACGGTCCGCACCACGAGAAGGAGGGGTTGGACATTAGGTGCTAGGCCTGGCCGGTTCTATGCATCATCACAGGGGATTGGTGCATAGCTCTCCTTCCAGTGACTACCTAGCTACCATTTAGAGACATCTATATACATTGTAGTAAATAATTGTCACAATGTTTACGTCGAATATTCTGAGTACAGTCGCTCAAAAAAGTATCAAACACCATGGTGGATTACAGAATTCAGAAAAAATATCTGGCAACGATCTTTTTTAGAAATTAGTGATCTAAAAGATTTCTTTTAGAAATTAGTGATCTGGCAACCTTCGTGTCACGTGACACGAAGGTTGCCAGATCACTAATTTCTAAAAAAAATCGTTGCCAGATATTTTTTCTGAATTTTGTAGTCAACCATGGTGTTCGGATACTTTTTTGAGCGACTGTACAACCATTTTAAGGTAATATTCTCAAGGCAATATTCCCAATACTGCTATGTTCAAGGCATTAGTCTCCTATATGTTGTTTTATCTCTTCCACACACAATGGACTAAATGACCAGGTCCCAAGGACAAGGGTCAGAAAAAGTTGGGGTAAGCGACCCACCGGAAGAAACAGATGGAAGTTTTCCATCAAGGCCATCCAGAGTGTGCTTTAATATGCACATTGTGTAACTCTACTGTACTCGGCGCCACACCTTTATGTACCCCCGACGGACGGTGGCCTTTCCAAGCCAATCGGTCCCCTTTTCTGACAAAGAGCAGAATGGGGATTGAGCAGAGATAAATCTCAACCCCGGAACAAATGGGACTCGAACCTGGAAACTGCAGATTATGAGTGTGGCGCTCTACCGACTGAGCCAACTCTTGCCATTATTTTCCTATGCCCTGAGTGGTTAGTGTGCTTGGTTATTTTTCAAAGATAATTGGGTTCGAGTTTATGTTATCTTTCTGCTGTTGTCTCTACAAGTATTTTCAAGTTTCCGCTAATGTTACGTCCAAGAAAATATTTTCGCTCTTATGAAGACATCGTGAGGGAATTTTCCTGGGTGCTGAGAATATTATCCTGAGCACTGCCTGAAGGATGTTTTTATTCAATAGTTGTAACGTCGATTATGAAATTATAATCTCTCTGCTGTGTTCACTAGATCAAGTATCATATCAAACTGAGATGCAACAAGAATTAAAAACTCGCCAAAATTTCAGTGGTGTTCAAATACTAATTTTTTTTATCTCTTTCCTGTAAACTCAGTCATCTGCAACTAAAATGCACTAAGTACTTGTTAAATATAAGTAATATCCAATGAGAAGCTAAAACAAGGGAATTAAAGAAACGTAGGTTTAAGCTATAATCGTCTTGAAAGTACGAACGTCTGATAAATCCTCTTAGGTACTCAAGATGCTGGAATAACCATACAGAAATGAGCTATTACCTCCATTACCATGGAAACAGAGAGAGACCAAATGGCTTTTAACTTAATGAAAGATAAAAGTGATAACTAAAGTACAGCCCTGCTTCGACAATCAGTCCAAAATGTTCTTTTTCTGAAAATCGAAAGTGCTTTTTCCCTACCTCTTGCTTTTTTTCCCTAACACTTTCTTGGCAATGGGATGCAGGCATTTCGTAGCGAGAACTGAGTTGCACGAGCTACTGCTGCATTTTTAGAAGCTTTATTACGGATCATTTGGTTAACGTGCAATATTAAAAAAAAGAAGACTAAGTTCGCGAAACATCAAAGACATCTTTACAAAGCCTCATGCTAAGCGGGGAAAAAAGATCATGAGGAAAAAAAGAAGCTTACTCGAGCAGTAACACAAAACCATGTTCATAAATCATATCTGAAGTGGATGGCCGTCTTCCTTTATTCTGTACATCTCCGCTAAAAATCGAATGATAAAATATAAGTTTTTAAGGAAAGTTTAAACAAGCGCAGAAGTTTAGTCTTCTAGAAATCGCTTTTTTGTCTTCTTTGATTTGTTTTTTTGCTTAACAATCTCCCTCTTTTTAGGAAAAAGATATGAAAATATCAAGGGATGGAAAATTGGAGGAATTTGAATGGATATTCATCTTGATTTATTACAAGATGTAATAACGTAGCGATAACTCCACATCAATCGAGTTAAGCGTTTCTATGGCTCAATAAGACTTTTAAGAGGGATACACTGGCATAAAATTCTTTCTTTACGAGCTGGTATTTTTTGGTGATAACCGAAATCAACTTTTTATGCATATGGGTGTTTGCAGAGGTGGGTGTAAATGTGATCTTTCAAGTAAAAACAACGTTGCAGAAGTAGGTTGAAATTAATTTTTTTAGACATGTTTGATGGACCACTTCGAGATGAAACAATGAGATTCAGAAGAAGTAAAAATTTCGAAGATCAGTGGTTCCTAATCTCTGGTCTCTGGATCCCTGAGGGTTCGCGAACGTTGTAACAGGTGTCAATAATCTATACCTTTGGAGAGTAACATTCTTCTCTTTAAGTAACATCTTCTAAGAGACAGGTTATGATGGTTTCTCATCACTAAACCCATCGAAGACAAAGGGATTTATCGAAATTGACGTTGAATATTTGAATTTTTTGGTTATCCATTTTAATCTTTCGCTGACAGATGATTTTGTACAATTCGTTACGTCTATTCGTATGCTGGGCAGAATTTGAGGAAATGTTTAGAAAAAAAAATTATGTTGTTACAGTATGGATATTTAATATGAATTTAACATGAAGGGCTTCGGGCTTCGAGAAAACTATTTCTGTTAAGGTTATAATTTGCAGAAATGGATTCGAACAAACTTTCCATTTACTAGTAATTTGTAAAAGTAGATCAGAGTAAACAGTTTTCACACAATGGGAAATTTACAGAAAAGGAAGTGAGTACTTACACTAGACAACAAATTGAACCTTTTTTTTATGAAATTGGTCAAATAAGATGTTTTTAGCAAATTTTGGGGTGCTGAATTCAAATATGGCTGTGAAAAAACTGCAGTACGTACAGTTTGTTTTAATTATGGATTGATGCATTTCAAATTTCAATAAATATGCATATGATCTGGGAAATGAAAATAAATGTGACTGTTTTATGAAACTGCAACTTAAAACTCACTAATTAATAGAATGATTACAGTGAAAAAATTTTGAAACATCATAGTTATAGACCACTGAATATAAAATAATAAATGAAATAATATGAAACGCAAAATAAGAAAACATGGATAAGGATCTTTTATACTTACAAGAAGGTCATTTTTGTCTTTTATGTGCTGAGGTATCTTCCTTCTGCAAGAACCAGCAGTAGTCACCCATCACTGCAGGGTCATACCTGTCTTGGCATCTCTTCTCCATGGTTCGGATATCCTGGAACAAGGGAAAAGATTCAGATATCCTAATCTTTCCCATTGCTCATCACTGACAGCTCCTAAGTTCTTGGTAAAGAAGTCGAGATGCGAATGCAAGAAATGGATCTTCAAAGATATTCGGCAGCCAATATTTTCATTGTTTTTTTAGAAGATCTTGAATGAGTTGATGGTAGTTTTCCTCTTTGTGATTTCCCAGAAACCCTGGACCACAGGCGTGAAGGATTTCCATGCAGCGTTCTCCTACGTATTCAGTTATTTTGTCGAAGACAGTATCATCCAGTAGCTTCCTGATCTGAGGACCAAAAAAGATCCCTTCTTTGAGTTTGGCATCACTTTGTTTTGGAAATTTTCTTTCAAGTGCAAAAACCCTTTACCAGTTTTGTCCAAAGCATTTACAAAGATTTTCATAAGCCCCAGTTTGATGTGTAGTGTGGGAGCAGAACATCAGAGGGGCCAACTAGAGGCTTATACCTCACATTACTCTTTCCAGGAATAAAAACATCTATTTTGTGTCAGTCTTTTGTTTTGTATTATTCCTTTCTGGCCCTCTTGTCCCACAAATACAGAAAACAGTAAAATTTTGTGAAGCCTCTTCGAAGCCAGAGCAAGAGAGATATGTCTTTTATGTCACCACATATTGTCCATATAAAATATGACTGGTCATATTTTATAGCAGTGAATATTTTTTCCGTACTTTCATAAGTTTCCTTCATTCCCACAGCGTGTGTCACTGGAATGAAAGATTTTTAGTTTCATTTATGCAAAAGGACAACTTTTATGCTGAATTTTGACGAATCTATAAATATACGCCATTCCTTAGGGTCGTGAGTTGTTCCAATTTCTTCCATCAGTCCTGAAATACCTGTGCAGGAACACAAACAATCTTGCATCTCGTAATAAGCAGATAAAACCAAATTTCTCTTTCTGAACAGAGAAACTCTGGTATCCTTGGTCAGAAATTCCACTCTTGAAGTCTTGAACCTAAAACCTCAGCTTGTTGTTTGGAAAGTCCTAGTTCTCGAACAAGATCATTTAGTTCATTTTGCTGAATCAGATGAGGCTCGTCTAACGTTTTGGGGGTGTATGTAGGATCAGGATCTGTATGTGCCTCAAAGTCTTTCTCTGATGAATGTGAATCCATCTCTTCCCAGTTGTTTGGAAGTGTTGGTATAGGAAGATCTTCTCAATGAGGAACTGGCCTTATGGCTGAAGGCACACTTGGATATTGTATTTTGCTTTCGTTATTTTTTGAAAAGTCTGACACTTTAGTTAAGCAAAAATAGCAACCATGCAAGTGATTAGCTAGCTCACGCCAAACCACTGGAACTGCAAAGGGCATGGATTTTATCTTATCTTTCAACCATTCACTCAGGCCAAAGAAGCACGAAATGCGCACACATGTGGAGCCCATGTTTTGTCCTGAATCTCCAACATGTCATCCAAAATGCAAGTTATAGGCTTTCTTCACAATCTTTGTCAAAGAACGACCCTGGGATTCCAAAATATAATTCCACACACATAACAAAACTTATCTGGCACATTAACACATCCACGATGCTGGCTGCTTTTGTGCCATTTAAAAGGCAAAATTCACTCTTGAACTTAAGCACGTTTTCTTCCTACAATGAAAACAATAAGAATGGCTGTCTGAGGTTAGGTTACTGTTACATGTTTCTCCCACTTGGAAATCAATGTTGCCAATTTTTAAGGCCAGATCTGAAACCATCACCTGAAAAATAGTTAAAGGCAACTACAATTGTTCATGTTATAAAAACCTTGTAAACCAGTGCTTTTAAAAAAAAATCATAGCTGACATGGTGGGAATCGAACCTGCAACTCTCTAGATACATACCAGAGCGCTTTAATAGGTAGAGGGCTCTGGCATGTATTTAGAAAGTTGCGGGTTCGAGTCCCGCTGCGTCAGCGACAACTTTTTTCACAGGTTATTAATAATTGTTGAAGCCTATTTCTACAGTTAATCTATGTGTTTACTATGGAGGAATTGAGTAAATTATATTTTACTGTAATTTGCAGAAATAGATTCCAGTAAATCTTATCTATTCAGGTAATGTACAGGAATATGTTTGAGTAAATTATTTATTAGGTATAATTTATATAAATAGATTCGAATAAATTGTTCTATTCAGAGTGTAATTTGTAAAAATAGATTTCAGCAGACTGTTTATATTTTGGTGTAATTAGCTGGAACAAATTGGTGCAAGCTGACCTTTTTAGAGGAAATGTGTAGAAATATATCAGAATAAATTATTTTTATTCAGAGTGAAATTTTTAAAATTGATTCAAATAAATTCTATATTTTGGCGTAATTTGTCGAAATGGATTCGAGTACACCCTGCATTTAAATGCAATTTCTAGAAAGAAATTCGAGAAACATCTATCCAATTCGATCGTATCTGTTGAAATAGATTCGAGCAAATTCTTTATTTAGATGTAGTTTTCAGAAATTGATTTGAGTAAACTCATTCTATTCAGAGTTTAATTTCAAGAAGTATATTCGAGAAAAGCTAATTTTTAGGAAGTAAAATCAAGTAAATTTTTTCTATATAAAGTGTAAGTTCTAGAATTGCGTGAAATGCTTCACTCAAGGTGGAATTGGTTGAAGCAAATTAGATTAAAATCTTTTCATTCAAGGTGTAATTTTCAGAAAAAAATTCAAATAAACTCTGCTTTGGTGTACGTTCTTCAAATACGTTAGTACAATCATTCTATTCAAAATTCAATTTTTTGAAATAAATTCGAATAAACTCTTCGTATCCAGTTGTAATTTCTAGAATTATATTCGAGGAAACTCTTTCCATACAAGGAGTAATTATAGAAATAGTTTATAATAAAATCCTTCAATGCAATAAGAAAGTTATAGAAACAGTTTCGAATAAAGTCTTCATTTAGATGTAATCTGTAGAAGTATATTCTAGTAAACTCACATTTAAACATAATTTAAAGAAATGAAATAGAGTAAACATCTAAATATAGTGTAATTTCTAGATTTTCTTTCGATTAAATTCTCCATTTATAAATTCAAGTACACTATATATTAAATATAATTTGAGGAAAGAGATTAAACTTTATAATAAATGTAATTTGTTGAAAGAAATTAGAGTAAACTCTCTAATAAATATAATTTCTAAGAAATTAGAGTAAACTCTCTATTAAATATAATTTGTAGAAAAGGATTAGAGTAAATTATCTATTAACTATAAATTGCAGAGAGAGATTAGAGTAAACTCTTTATTAAATACAATTTGTAGAAAGATTAGAGTAAATTATCTATTAACTATAAATTGTAGAAAAGATTAGAGTAAATTATTTATTAATTATAATTTGCAAAGAGAGATTAGTAAACTCTTTATTAAATATAATTTGTAGAGAGAGATTAGAGTAAATTATCTATTGGCTATAATTTGTAGAAATAGACTAAATTCTCTCTTAGATACAATTTGTAGGAAGAGATTTAATTCTCTATTAAATATAATTGTAGGAATGAAATCGAGTAAACTCCTTCTCTGGAGAGTGTAATTTCTAGATTTGCACTTCATTCAAAATGTAATTTTTTAGAAATAGATTCGAGGTAAAGCTTTCCATTCTGGTTGTAATTTGCAGAAATACAGTAGAATCTAGTTTTTTCCAGCAGTTAGATAGATACAATTCATTCATCATCATGTATCATTTGTGTATTTCACCAATTTCTATATTTAGTTTCCGCTAAAACTTTCCTGCGCTGTTTAAGGTTTGCTGATGGATTCAAATAAATGTTTTCTATTCAAGGGCTCCATTCACTAAATAAATACTCAAAAACATAATAAAAATAGGAAAGAGTAAAAAAAAATAAGTCAAAAAAAAAACTTTAAAGGATCTTTATCTGTTTAATAATTCGATGAATTTTACGCATTTTCTCTTTTTTGTGATTTTTCTTACACTTCTTCTTTCTTTTCGTCCTCTCTTCACTTTATCTCCAACTCTCGCTTGGCGTTAAAGCGTGAGCAGGGGCTGCAAGGTATCATCATTGGCTGAAGCGTTCAACGATTGCAAAGGTCCTGCCTTTCGAAGGGCAGAACATACTTTGGATACAACTCACGGAGTTAGAATTCGTCAAAGACTGCCAAAGAGACGAAAAGATAAAAACTCCACCAGTGAAAGGAATAAGACGGAGAACGTTTGAGGGAGAGGAGAGGGGGAACGGCAAAGTTTCGTTGAAGTAGAACTAAAAATTCTTGATCGTCACTTTGAGCGTGTTTTAAAGAAGTTCGAATGAAAATTGTTCTTTGCGTTCCTTAATGCGAAATACACGAATAAATGGAATCAAGCCATGATTTTTGACTTCATGAAAATGTATGTGAAACAATATTAATTAGATGGAGAACACAGGTGCACGGTTACCCCAATTCAGACGAACATAATATTTAATCTATGTATAGAAGCAATGCGTTCATTTGTAGAAAAGTACAGAACGCAAAACCGAATGGGAGATTGCGTTACGCTTTCTATTCCGTGTATCTATTATATTTGTATCTATTAGGGATGATTTCAGGCTCAATTTTTCTAGACGGTGCCCAGAATTATTGAGTGCGTGTCTAAACCGTTTCGACAATTGTTTAGATGGAACCTGGTTTTGAGATGAAAAAAATTCTAACGCAACAGGAAACGTATATATTTATATAGAAATGCATGACACTAATACTTTTTATTTTTCGCATTATAGGAAATTATAAATTTATTATTATTTTTAAGCAATTGTAATCATTTTGTGAAAAAATTTAAATCTTAATGGTATCTGGAACGAAAAATATCAGAAATTCTAGTAGAAATTGAAAGTTCTTCGGTAACATAATTTATTACTGAATAGTTTATATAACGCTATGAGCGTGAGTGACAAATATTCATCATCATCATCATCCTCAAGCAGCCATGGGCTACGGAGGTCCAACCAGACCGTGCAATTTAGTTCTCCAAGCAAGTCTATTCTGAGCTACATCTACTGCATCTGGCCACTGCACACCAATTCTAACAAGGTCCTGTTTGACATTGTCTGCCCACCGCATCCTAGGTCTCCCCTTCTTTCTGAGGCCTTTAGGCACACTGTTCATAACCCTATTCGCCAATCTATAATTATTCATACGGGCAACATGGCCAAACCAACGGAGTCTCTCTCTGCACAATATGCTGCTTAAAGGAGGTTGCAAACTCCTTTGCCTAACCTCATCATTAGTTACAAAGTTGAACCACCTAATGCCCAAGATACTGCGTAAGCATCTGGAATCAAAAGCATCTAGTTTCCTGTTATCTTGTTTACAAAGTGTCCAAGTTTCACTACCATAACTAACCCTAGAAAGAACCAAATTATTATACAGTCTAAATTTAGTCTTTAGGTGTTACTACCATCG
Source organism: Ryuthela nishihirai (assembly GCA_038380435.1). NCBI lineage: Eukaryota > Metazoa > Arthropoda > Arachnida > Araneae > Heptathelidae > Ryuthela > Ryuthela nishihirai. The sequence goes on from JAWZYU010000019.1 coordinate 40,986,722, forward strand.
AAAATGAGGCGGCTTGGCTGCCCAACTCCTGAAAATAGATGGCGCCACTGGTGGCTCAACAGGAAGACATATATGTCACTTAGATGCAAAAATGGTCAGTTCCTCGGTGGTATAATGGTTAAGATGCCCGACGTGGGTTCGAATCCCAGTTAGGAAAACGATTTCAAGTGTTCCTTGTCTACAGGATTTTTCCTGTGATAATTTATTACATCATTTTAAACGTTGAGACCCATTAAGGTATTAAATATAGATAATACGTAAATAACCAAAGACTACTACAATAACAAAAGCTTATTTTTAATTGGTAAAGAATTATTAAAAAATGAAATTATAATAAAAAATGTTATATAGTTTTTGTTCTTTTTTATAAACTATTACCAGAAAAATTAGAAATTTAAATTATTCTGAACCCAAGTCAGACAAGGCTGGAAACCGAATTCATCTTCAGTTTTTCTCGTATCTACTGTTGACTACATGGAGAATGAAAATAAACGACGTACAGTCGCTCAAAAAAATATCCGAACACTATGGTTGATTACAGAATTCAGGAAAAATATCTGGCAACGATTTTTTTAGAAATTAGTGATCTGGCAAGAATTTTTCGCGTCACGTGACACGAAGGTCTGAAAAAAAAAATTCATCGCCGACACGGCGGGAATCGAACCCGCATCTCTACAGATTCCTACCGTTGCACCACGCGATGAATTTTTTTTCAGAATAATTTAACTAATGTTTGAAGTCTATCTCTACAGGTAATCTGTGTATTTACTATGGATCGATTTTGAATCATATATACGCTTGAGCGTTATCGACCTTCTCATTAACATCTGAAATTCAATAGCAACGATTGGAAAAAGTTGCATCTCCTTGAGTATAGAGGGCGCTGTGTCAACCACATCTCAGCGAAGAATTGTAAGGTCGTATTCTGAAAAATGTCATTGTCCGAGGCGTGGTGCAATGGTAGCGCGCTCTGGCATGAATCTGGAGATATGCGGGTTCGATTTCCGCCGTGTCGGCGATGAATATTTTTCAGAATAATTTAACTAATGTTTGAAGTCTGTCTCTACAGGTAATCTGTGTATTTACTATGGATCGATTCTGCGCAGAAATTTTGCAACAAGCTATTTATAATAATTAGAAAACTAAGAAGGAAAAGTAGAGAATAAAATAAAAATTGAAACGCACATATTAAATGAAAGAAAAAAATAAAAATAAAACTGAAGGTTACAAAAAACTTCTTCAAAATCCAGTGAGCAACGAGAATGTAACTATGGAAGTCTAAAAATTCATCTCGCTAAATACACCCACTATTGATCGTAGTGTTCCGATTCGAGGAGTACTTTGATGAGAAACATTGTCTGTAAATCTGTAAATCCTGACTGGGCCCGACATTGTCCCTAGCGTAGGGACCAGGGATATAACACCGCAGTTGATTCCACTCTAGCGATGGTCGGAATCCAGAGTCTGTCATGAACCGAAAGAAGATTCGCCCATCAAACGGTGATTTTCGCATCTCTCCATCTCCTCCCTTTCTCCCTCCTCTTTCCTCCTCATCGTTCTATCCCTCCTTCCATTTATCCTCCCCTCTCCCTTTACCGGGTCTTACTGAGTACGTGCCACGGGGTTCGATCATGGACTTGGATGGTGGGCACGAAGAAGACTTGCCTCATTCTCTCTCTCTCCCTTTCTTCGGAGTTTCCTTCTTCATCACACGGATGCTGAGGTGTTGCTCTGAGAGGCTGAGGAAGAGGAAGGAGAACTCAGAGATCGAAGATGACAGGAGAATGTGAGATGGGGATTATGCGGGAAAGAAGACGACAGCAACGGTAATTAAACGGAGAGGAGAAAACAACAAATGAGATGAAGAGTGGTGATGTTGTCAAAGTTTTCTTTCATAACTGGTTTCGTTTTTTCTTTCTGTGATGGGGGGTGTCTAAAAAAATAGGAGGAGAAAGTATAGTGGAAAAAAATATAGGTAAGAGGCTGAGGGATTTTTTTTGTTTCTTTTTCTAACTAGTCACAAACAATTTTTCTGTATACTTTTATAAAACATTGTTGGAGACGTTTATACAAAATTTCTATTTGTTCGTAGGACTGTTATTTCAGGGAGGAATAAATTGTTTAAATTTTAGAATAATTTTTTTCCTTTAATTTCTTGCATTACACTGATCAGAGCGAAATAAAAAGTTCGATTTTTCTTTATTTGTCAGATTGGCCCGAGCGCGGAAAAATGTTTGAGCGAGCAACAAAGAATTACGGATTCATTTTTATTGTTATGACAGTAGCGAGCCAGGAACTATAATCTGCAGTTCCCAGGTGCGGTTCCTAGTGCCAGCTTTCAGATTTATCTTCGATAAAACCCACTCTGCCGTCTATCAGAAAGTGAACACCGATTGACTTGAAAAGGCTGTCGTCCGTCGAATAGGACGTTAAGCTGTGTTTCCGCGTCCAGAAGAGCCAATGTCTTTTGCACGTCAAAGAACATGTCGGATGGCCTTAATGGAAGGTTTCCATATATCTCCTAACAGCTATTCATTGCATCCTTTTTTCTCAACTGGGGCATCAAGTTACATGAACATTTAAATCAATGTCTAAAATTACCTGTACATGGGCTCTACTGTAACTCCCCGGCAGGGACTAAATTAATAATAATTATAATCTTCTCTGAGCCCTTGGGGTCGTTGTGACCCGTGCCTTCAGCCCATCATATAGAAAATGTGCCACTCAGAGGTAAAACACCGTAACCCAAATTATAAGAAAAGTTGTACTCTAGAAGTAACAGTGCAAAAAAAAATGTCTAGCAATTTATATTGTTTTCACATCACAAGTTGAAAAATATGTCAGAGAGAAGACAATACAATGGTTTTGATGATAGATTCTAAAGATTCTAATTCTAAAGATTCTAAAGATTCTAATAGATTAAAGGGTATGCTGATAACGGGCCCTGAACGCCATTTAGTGGCGTTCAGGGCCCGTTATCAGCATATCCTTTAAAAATTCGTCTTTCCATTCTACACCCTACAGCAACGAAAATACATAACTTTCTATTGATCCTCTGAGACGTGCTGATGATTCTGATGACACTGAAGGACGAATAGGTTTTAATCTGCAACCACAGGGTGTTTGAATTCTCTTTGGAAACGAGATTTTCCTCTTGAACTGACTTTTATTTCCAGGCTGTAGTGATATCTTTTTTTGGCCTGAAAAGTCTCATTGGCGATAGGAATCATTTCCTACAAGCAAGAAGGATATCTGAATTGTTTTAAAATAATCGATGCCTATTTTTAACGCAGACACTGACAAGTATTCTTCGTTTTCGAAGGGAGCTAATCTACATCCTGCCTCAACGCATCAAGGGAACTTGGTTTCGAGTCCTCAGTAAAATACGGTTGGTTGTTTTCTGTTCATGTTGTTTTCACCTTATATGTCGTGCATTAGACTGTTAAAACTCTGTGGATGGGCAATTTATTATTTTTTGTAGTTGTGTTTTTCGGGGGAAATGTATAAGAAGAGAAAAATCAAATTTTTTTGGTTGAAATCATCATCATCCTCAAGCAGCCATGGGCTACGGAGGTCCAACCAGACTGTGCAATTTAGTTCTCCAAGCAAGTCTGTCCTGAGCAACATCTACTGCATCTGGCAGTTGCACACCAATTCTAACAAGGTCCTGTTTGACATTGTCTGCCTACCGCATCCTAGGTCTTCCCCTCTTTCTGAGGCCTTTAGGCGCACTGTTCATAATCCTATTCACCAATCTATAATTATCCATACGAGCAACATGGTCAAACCAACGGAGTCTCTCTCTGCACAATATGCTGCTTAAAGGAGGTTGCAGACTCCTTTGCCTAACCTCATCATTAGTTACAAAGTTGAACCACCTAATACCCAAGATACTTCGTAAGCATCTAGAATCAAAAGCATCTAGTTTCCTGTTATCTTGTTTACAAAGTGTCCAAGTTTCACTACCATAACTAACCCTAGAAAGAACCAAATTATTATACAGTCTAATTTTAGTCTTTAGGTGTATACGCTTATTTCTCCACATTCTCCATAGATTCTTAAAAGTCCCAGCAGCAATCCCTATTCGTCTGTTAATCTCATGCCGCACATCACCAGTATCTATTACATAGCTCCCAATATAATTCAACTGTGATACCTGCTGAAGACTGCAGCCATTCAGATTAACTGAATCACAGCCACATTCCAAAATAATTGATCGTGTTAATATTATTTTATCAAATGATCGTCAGAGGTTCCGCTGGACAGATATCCCAATTACAAGTGTCACACGTTTTTCAATGTAGACTTTGAAAAATTTAACTTACAAATATTTCAGATCGCAAAAAAAAAAACTGTACAAACTGTAGACATTTTTTTTTCGCTCTCAAAAATTCCAGCAAGTTTCTTTCGGACTTTTCAATCTATTTCCCGTTTACGAATAAAAAGTTCGGTTTAACTTATTTGTTAGAGAGGCCCGAGCGCTAAAAAATGTGTGAGCGAACAACAAAGAAGTATGAACTCGCTCTTATTGTTGGTATTGTTGCTCAAGCCAAGTGATAAGAAAAGTTTGTACTCGAGGAAGAGAAGAAGTGCACAAAAAATCGAACAATTTAGCTTTTTTCAGCATACGTATACAAGTTGAAAGATGCTAAGTGGCAAACGCTGCAATAACTATCATCCATCAAACTGACACTAACTTGCACTCAGGTCAAAGAGGAGCTTTGGCAGCGTTCTCAGCTCTGTTCAGTGTATTCCAAGAAAATTAAAGAAAAAATCTCTTTTAAACATTGTATCAACATTATTCAGAAGGAAAAAAAAAGAATCCTTAGTTTAACATATCGTAAAAATGCCTTTATATGTCAGTTAAAACTATTTCATGAGCTATATATAATAAAGCTCGTTACTAACAACATTTGGTAGCCCAAATGTTGTTAGTAACGCATTTCTTTCTTTCTTTACTCTGCATTTAAACTTCACGCATTCCCACTAAATATTTGGAATCTTTCTGAAGTGGTGACAGGTAATATGTAGAGAAGACAAAGAACTCTTGGCTGGACATTATAATCAGCACATTATTCCTAAGAGCTACAAGATTAGGTTTGCTTTTTTTTCTTCTGAGATCCGTTCATTTTTTGCATGGTGGGCAAATCAAAAGTTCCAAAGTTTTGTGTTGAGTTGTTTTACCTCTGAGCGGTGCTCTTGTGCCCACAATGGGCTAAATGGCCAGCTCATGAGGATCCCAAGCGTTAGGGGAAGGGAACCAATCGGAGAATTATTAGGAGGCAGATGGGAGCTTAACGTCAAGTCTATTCAGCTTGTTCTTTAACGTGAACAGGGTATGGCTCTCCTGCACATGGAGCCACGGCTTAACAACCTACCTAACGACGGTGTTTCCAAGCCCATAGGTGTCACCTTTCTCACCGAGAGCAAAGTACGGATCATGAACGGTTGAGAGTCGAAGCATGTCCTGAAGAATACGAACCAAAGCTATGAAAAATAGTAAATGAAACCATTGAAAAGCGTTAGATATATCAATTTATATGAATTTCGATAATGATATCTTATCGACATAATTTTCAATATTGATAAAGCATAAATTCAGAGTTTTTATAATCATATTTTTGGGAAACTCAATAATTCTCAAACAATCGTATTGCTATCGAATATTATTAAGTACCCCCTCAAGCAGCTGCTTGTACAGAGGTCTGACAGGTTACACGTCATGGTAGTCTATGAGGATGGAGGGATCCTCTTGAGAAAAGCAACACAAACATCCATACTTTACCCGGGACTCGAACCCAGTTCTTTTGATCAGTAGCCAAGGAACCCAGTTCTTTTGATCAGCAGCCAAGGAACCCAGTTCTTTTGATCAGTAGCCAAAGAACCCAGTTCTTTTGATCAGTAGACAAGGAACCCAGTTCTTTTGATCAGTAGCCAAGAACGCTAACCACTCGGCCACGGGACGGTTTAAATCGAATGCTCTTATCAGTTATTTAAAACTTATATGGCTTTAAAATTATTTTTTAAATAGTAATACGGTGTATTTTATTAAATACTACATTCTAAATACAATGACAGGCTTAAATTCTTTAAAATTCTTTTCTTGTTAATTAAACTGTAATTTTAAAAAAAAAGTTTAGATTTTTAAAATAAATGACACTTTGAGAGCAAATTATGCATAGACTGTAATCTGATTTTAATGTTGTTAATAGGCCTTCAATGCTGATATAGCATTTTCCATGATCTCCGTGTAGTAAACCAAAATCCAACCCATGGCTCATGATCCGCGTGCGACTCACTTTAAAAGAACTTGCATTTCATAAAACAAATAATGAATATACTCAATCTATCTCATTTCTTTGATTACTTAAAGATATAGTTTGTTTTCCCAGTTTATTGCTCATTAGAAACGTATGTTTTGATTTTAAGGTAGAAAATTTGTCTTGAGGCTCTATAAGAATATAGATTTTTTCCACTAGCTTTTCACTAAGTTTGGATTTAAACATTAATCAGAGGCTATTTAGTAATTGGTAGAGGTAGTATAATTTCTTCAACAAGGATGGAATTCCAACTGAGAGATCTTGGGGTGGTGATTGAACGGTTTCAGATTCGATCCTTGTTTTTCGCAATTTTGGCATTGGACGCGTTCTGAGAAGAATGAGTATGCATTTGGCGAAGACGTCTTACATACAAGGTGTCTAAAAATAGCCCAACATGTGAGAAAATTACTTTTATGATTGGAGTTTAAGCCAAACTCTTATCAAAATATCACAGATATATTTAATTGATATACATGGAATAGAAAAATAAATAAATTAATTAATAAATACCCCCTCAAGCAGCTGCTTGCCACAGAGGTCTGACAGAAGCCTGTCAGTTTATATGCCATAGTAGAAGGTCTGTGAGGATTGCTGAACCTCAGCTGAAAAACAACGTAAACATTCATACGTCATCCAGCGATATTTAAATTTCTTTGTTTCTGTTGTTTCTGGTTATGAATTCGAGAATATGGCTGCAAAAGAAACTCTAGGAGAAAAAGTCGCCTGAATATTTTTGAACGGTATTCGAAAATCAACTGGGTTGGGTTGAGTTGTTTTACCTCTGAGCGGCACTTTTTTTTTTGCACGCCATGGGCTAAATGGCCAGGTCACATGGACTCCGAAGGCTCAGAGAAGGTTGGAGGAGGGGACCCACTGGAACAGCCAAAATTTCAAGCTGCTAAGTGGTTAGCAGCCTTGAAAGAAAGCTTCTATACGTTTTCTAATAGCTATTCAGTGGGTTCCCTTCCACCGTCTTCTAACATCTAACAGCTATTCAGTTGGTTCCTTCCACCCGTCTTCTAAAAGGTATTCAGTGGATTCTTTTCCACCCCGTCTTCTAACAACTATCCAGTGGGCTCCCACCCGTCTTCTAACACCTATCCAGTGGACTCCTTTCAACCCATCTTCTTACAGCTATCCAGTGGGTTCTCTTCCACCCGTTTTCTAATAGCTATCCAGTGAGTTCCGTTCCACCGTTTTCTAACAGCTTACCATTTAACAGCTATCCAGTGGGTTCCCCTTCACCTGTCACCTAACAGCTATTCAGTGGCTTCCTTCCAACCGTCTTCTAACAGCTATCCAGTGGACTCCCTTCAACCCATCTTCTAACAGCTATCCAGTGGGTTCTCTTCCACCATTTTTCTAACAGCTATCCAGTGAGTTCCGTTCCACAGTTTTCTAACTGCTTTTCATTTATCAGCTATCCAGTGGGTTCCCTTCCACCTGTCATCTAACAGCTATCCAGTAGCTTCCTTCCACCCGTCTTCTAAGAGATATTCAGTGGATTCTCTTCCACCCATCTTCTAACAACTATCCAATGGGCTCCCACCCGTCTTCTAACAGCTATCCAGTGGGCTCCCTTCAACTCATTTACTAACAGCTATCCAGTCTGCTCCCTTCAATTCATTTTCTAACAGCTATCCAGTGGGCTCTCTTCCCCCGTTTTCTAACAGCTATCCAGTGAGTTCCCTTTCACCAATTTCTAACAGCTCTCCATTTAACAGCTATACAGTGGATTACTTTCCACCGGGTCTTCTAACAGATATCCAGTGGATTCTCTTACACCCGTCTTCTAATAACTATCCAGTGGGTTCCCACCCGTTTTCTTACAACTATCCAGTGGGTTCCCACCCGTTTTCTTACAGCTATCCAGTGGACTGCCACCGGTCTTCTAACAGCTATCCAGTAAGTCCCCTTCCACCATTTTCTAACAGCTCTCCGTTTAGCAGCTATCCAGTGGATTCCTTTCCACAGAGTCTTCTAACAGATATCCAGTGGATTCCCTTCCCCTGCCCAACTCTGAGCCTTTGGAGTTCTTGAGCCCATTGGGCGCATAAAATGTTCCACTCAGAGGTGAAACAAAAACTTCCAAACCTATTTGAGATTAACACTCGCGAAATGTTTTGGACGATCCTTTCTCTTTTTCGACCAAAACCAAATCTGTTGGTTGTAAATGAATTTATTTCAGTCCCTGGTATGAGGAAAAAGACTGCTGCATTTCCACTATACTGCTTGTATGTCGTCTTCATTCCAATCAACATATTATCAACAGGAACGAATTGGGGAGAGTCATCAGGAGTGCTAAAAACAATAGCAAAGCAGCAGCATCAGGAGCAAGAAGAGCAACCAAAAACATAATTAAGAGAAATAATATTGACAAAAACAACATTAAGATTAAAACAAGAGAAAGCATGCTAAACATCACCAGGAGAAGCAACTAGGGTTTCTTTTACAGCAACAAAGAACAACAAAAAGCAACAACAACAGTAGAAACAGAAGCACTATTAGCAATAATAACAATAGTAGAAACAGAAGCAATATTAGTAACAACAATAGGAATTGGAGTATATAAGCAGAATGAAGAATCATAAGCAGCAGCAACAACAGAACCGCATCAATAACAATAAGAAATGAGAAAACGAAGCATCACTAGCAACAGCAATATAAGCAACAATAATAGAAAACGAACGCATCATTAATAACAGCGTCAACAGAAAACAGTCATTAGCAGCAGTAGCAACAACAATAGAACACAGAATATCATCATCAACAACAATAAACATGGATAGTAGCGTCATTAGTAAATAAAGTAGAAACAATAGCATCATTGGCAAAAATATAGCAATCATCATCATCATCATACTAAAGCAGCCATGGGCTACGGAGGTCCAACCAGACCGTGCAATTTAGTTCTCCAAGCATGCCTGTCCTGAGCTACATCTGCTGCATCCGGCCACTGCACACCAATTCTAGCAAGGTTTCTAGCACATTGTCTGCCCACCGCATACTAGGTCTCCCCTTCTTTCTAAAGCCTTTAGGCACACTGTTCATAACCCTATTCGCCAATCTATAATTATCCATACGTGCAACATGGCCAAACCAATGGAGTCTCTCTCTGCACAATATGCTGCTTAAAGGAGGTTCACAACTCTTTTGCCTAACCTCATCATTAGTTACAAAGTTGAACCACCTAATGCTCAAGATACTGCATAAACATCAACAATTAAAAGAACAACTGCAGAATTTTAGCAAGAGGCTTGAACGATTACACTGGCTGAGTATTACTTAGTTACGGATCAAAGATGAAGAATCGTTTCAATGGCGAAAATTTACAGGCAGGCTCTTGTAAGACCTGTGTGGCAAGTAAGAGGCATTAAAGAGTAATTATTTTTGGTTTTATGTATATTTTAAATCACTATTTCACATTCTACATCTACCAATAAGCAATTCTCTTCTTCGTGTACTTGTGGTAGAATCGGTCAAAAAAGTATCCGAACGCTATGGTTGATTACAAAATTCAGAAAAAATATCTGGCAACGATTTTTTTTAGAAATTAGTGATCTGGCTACCTTCGTGTACAGTACACAAAGGTTGCCAGATCATTAATTTCTAAAAAAATCGTTGCCATATATTTTTTCTGAATTCTTTAATCAACCATAGCGTTCGGATACTTTTTTGAGCGACTGTACAAGTGTTTATGACAGAGACTAATTTAGAACTGTACTTTTGTGAGAAGTTGTTGATCCAAGTATTCGCTTTCAGTTGTAGCTTTTAGGTTGCTGGATACCGTAATACTTCTGGGATCTCTGTTATTCCTTTAGCTTCGTAAAAGAAAGAAGATAACTAGAGAATCGGGGAAAACAAGTCAATGGGGACTGCGATTCCTGAAGTGTCGACAGTAGGAAAAAGAATAATCCCCGAGACTGAAATTTGTTTCTGAAAGAGAGAAACGGTGATTTGCATGACAGGCAACTATTTAAGTTAGGTCTCGAAGTGTCTAGTCGAATCTAGATCCTTTTAATTTGTGTGAAGATATTAGACCTTGTTATTCTGTTCGCCACAAAAGCAATTTCTTGAATGGCATACCATGAAAGGAAAAACTGTCCATTGCGACCCAAAGCAAAAACATTCTCCCAAGGATGAGTGATAGGAACATGACGCAAATTTGCTTCTTCTCAGAGGCCAAAAGCTAATAACTGACTTCGTGTTGCTTTCAACAGCAACGAAATAAAAATTGTTCAGTTCTAAAAGAGCCAAAAGGAAAAAAAAAACAGTTAGAAACTTTTTTTCTTTTAAGGGGTGGAAACATTAATCATTTTAAGCACGAGTGTTGTGCGACACAAGTAAGTCTGTTTTAAAAATTTTGGATTTTATGCATTCGTATTGTAAAAAACAATCACGATTTTCACAAGATTGATTAAAATAATACTCAGAGTTTTTTCATTGCTTGCTACTTTTAGCATTTATGTATCTTGTTTGATACTTTCTGCATTTGTTTATATTTTTTGATACTTTTCGCATTTCTTTTATATTGTTTGATACTTTTCGCATTTCTTCATATTGTTTGATACTTTTCGCATTTATTTATAACAAATACTGATTTGGTTTTTCGGTTGGTATTATTATTTAAGCTACTAAGCAGGAATTATAAGAATTCGTTTAAGCAGGTTAAGCAGGAATTATAAATATTTGTTTAAGCAAAGCAGAAGTTATAAACTTTCGTTACAAAGAAATTCTAAATCAACCTAACTGGATTCATGAGAATGTATTTTGTTTCATTGTTAGCATTATCTGGATTATTACTTTTATTGTTAGACTACGTTCAAATGTTCTTCTACATTTAATGTACTGAACTCAGAATCAATAGAATGACTAAGAAGGATATGGCTGCTGCACTTGCCATGATTTTCTAGTATAAATATTGTGTAAATCTTCTTAATACGATGATATTTATTGTAAATACCATAGCTTAAACTGTGTGCAACATAGTTCATTCGTATACACATAGTTCACTTGTAATACAACAATTTACTTGCCTTCACCATAATTCCTAGCATTCACCATACCTCATAGTTCACTTACATACACATAGTCAAATATTGTCGTGAAATACAGGTAAATTGTCTCAGAGTTAAATGGATTTTTTACCACTTTAGTTACTTTTAGTGTTATTCTGGGGCAGGGGTGGCTCAGTCGGTAGCGCGCCAGGCTCGTAATCTGTAGTTCCCAGGTTCGAGTCCCAGCTGGGTCAGCGTTGAGATTTATCTCCGCAAAATTCCCCGACCTGCCCACAGTCAATAGGGGACACCGATGGGCTTGAAAAGGCCGCCGTCCGTCGGATGGGACGTTAAGCCGTGGCCCCGTGTGCGGGAGAGCCATACCCTGCGTGCACCTTAAAGAACACACTAGATGGCCTTGACGGGAGGTTACCATATGTTTCCTAACAACTGTCCTGTGGGTTCCCTTCCCCCAACCTTCTCTGAGCTCTCGGGGTTCTAATGACCTGGTCATTTAGTCCATTGTGTGCAAAAAAAGTGCCTTTCACAGGTAAAAAAACCCAACCCAATCACCCAAACTTCTGAACCCTTGTGGTCCTTGTGACCTGGACATTCAGCCCATTGTGTGCAAAAAAAAAGTGCCGCTCAGAGGTAAAATAATTCAGCGTAAATTATCCCTTTGGGTAGAGTATTATTAACAAGCCTTACTCTATGGACACTAAAAATAGATATTAATATATATACGAACATTCATAACTAAGTTTTAGGGATTTGTCTCAAGGACTGTTTTATATATTGTTATTAATTGATGTTCAAAAATTGTGATTTTCATTGAAAAAACGCTCAGAGGTAAAACAACCCAGCAACAACAATCGTAAACCACAGTTATGTTTTATACCATAGATCACTTTCAAACAGCATGGTTCACATGTTTATGCACCACAGTTCACCTACACTATAATTTTCTTGCGTACTACAGACCTGTCAAATTCCTAGTTACATGTGAATATGCATACTCATAAAACATTTTAATGTACATACAGATAGACATGTCTGCGGATATTCTGAAATATTTATCCACCTAGAAGTTTTTATCAGAAGTTAAATACTTATACCAAGATTAAAGGAAGGGGCCTAATAATATTTCTGCTTTAATATGCATTGAAAAAAGAGCATGCAACAAAATTAACGACAGTTCAGTCAATCAAATTCATCACTTTCAGTTAAACAAATACATATTTATACGAACTGACTTCATGATAGAAGATTCTTAGCTGTTGATAGAGGAAAAGGTGATTGATAGCCAATAGCTGAGATCGCTTGACATATTGTTATAGGAGGAAGTAGGAGTATTATACACGATTTAAGACTTTTTGTCCTCTATAATGATATGGTGACGCTGACCCACGGTGAGAATGCAGACAGTGGTGAACTTGGAAATGCTACCGTCTGTCGTATTGGACGTTAAGTCGTTGTCCTTGTGCAACAGAGCGACATTCTACGCCTATTAAAGAACAAGCTGAATGTCCTTGACGGGAGGTTTCCATTTCTTTCCTGTGGGCGGGGGTGGCTCAGTCGGTAGCGCGCCAAGCTCGTAATCTGTAGTTTCCAGGTTCGAGTCCTAGCGGGGTCAGCGTTGAGATTTATCTCCGCAAAATTACCCGCCCTGCCCACGGTCAGTAGGGGACACCGTTGGACTTGGAAAGGCCACCGTCCGTCGGATGGGACGTTAAGCCGAGGCTCTGTATGCGGGAGAGCCTTACCCTGTGCACGTTAAAGAACACGCCGGATGGCCTTGACGGGAGGCTACCATCTGTCTCCCAACAGCTGTTCCAGTGGGTCCCCTCCCCCAACCTTCTCTGAGCCTTCGGGGTCCATGTGACCTGGCCATTTAGCTCATGGTGTGCAAAAAAAGTGCCGCTCAGAGGTAAAACAACCCAACCCAACCTAACAGCTACCCCAGTGGATCTTCTATGCGGGAGAGCCTTACCCTGTGCACGTTAAAGAACACGCCGGATGGCCTTGACGGGAGGCTACCATCTGTCTCCCAACAGCTGTTCCAGTGGGTCCCCTCCCCCAACCTTCTCTGAGCCTTCGGGGTCCATGTGACCTGGCCATTTAGCTCATGGTGTGCAAAAAAAGTGCCGCTCAGAGGTAAAACAACCCAACCCAACCTAACAGCTACCCCAGTGGATCTTCTCCCCTATGATTATCTGAACACTTGGAATCTTTGTGACCTGGCCATTTAGCCCATTGTATATAAAAAATCGCTACTCAGAGGTAAAACAACCCAATCCAACCTCTATAATAAAGAAAGAACTGTAAAACTAAATGGCAGAATAGTCTACGCATCCCTTATCCAGCAAGAATGTCAACAGCAGCGATCTTAACAGGTGGTTAAGCTACATGTTAATTTATCATGGCAACAACTTGACAGAGCAAACAACAAGTTCCCTTTGAGGGTCACAGAACGTCAGTCAAGGAATTCTCGTGTCTCATCCATCCCAGCATCTCCCACGCGAACGGACATCACGTCACCCTCGGAGAGATGCAGGCTCGGTTCCTGACGCCATCCGCGTGCATGGGGTCGAGCCCCTGAGGACATCTCAGGTTTCCATGCTGGTAGCAATTTCCCTTTTCCTACATCCTGACGACCAAAATAGAAAGTGAAAGACCATTATTGGTTTGCTGCGTTGTGGGGTCTCGAAGCCCCTCCACTGGCCACAGAGCGAGCTATTGGCTAGGAGACTTGGAAATTGGAAATGGGAAACATGAATAAGGGGGTCAGAACTAAGGGGGACGGAGAAGGCATAGACCTCGGAGTGGGTAATAGTAGGACTGAAGAGATACAATCGTGTGCGCAGAGAATTCGTAAAAGAATAGAAGCTTGAAAAGTGAATGTTTGAATTGTTATACGGAAAATTGCTTCGATATTCGAGATACATTAAGAATAAATGATATTCTGATTCTTGTGGATTAGCATTTTGCTGATAATTATTTAAAATATATAGGAATTTTATACACTTCCCTACCAAAATATTAAAGAATTTCCATGTTAGGTCAATAGGAATCTAAATTCGAAGCTCTATAACTTCTTAGATATACATTTAATGGAGAAATGTGGCTGAAGATAAAGAGTATAATTAAATCAATTTAAATCTCGATTTTCAATAATATTCGTTCAGTTATTTGTTTATTATGTTCATTTATTATTTATTTATTATGTTTATTATATCTCAGTTATTTGATTATTACATATTTATTTGAGTAATTTGCTTATTACGTTTATTATTTTTAATTCTTATGCTTATTACATGTCAGTTATTATTATTATTTGAGTGAGTATATTTAGTTGAGTTATTTGTTCATCACGTTTATCATCTTCATTCATTATGTTTATTTATCATTTTATTTATGTTGTAGTTGTTTTAGTTATTTATTTTTTATGCTTATTTATTATTTATTTAATATTTTACTCTATATTCATTTGATTTATACAAATTTGAATATTTGACGACAGTAATTAGTCTTAGAAATGTACTTCATAAATTAATTAAAAGTTAAATAAGAAGCATTGTTTCAACCATTTAATAAAATAAATATACATTTTAGAAGATTGAGTAATGATTATTTCAATATTACATAATTATGAGCGACGTTCATAAAGCAAGAAGGTAAAAAGTATATTTTCCATTTCTTTAAATAATGAATGAATATTGTGAAAAAACAAGATTTAAATTGATTTGATTATGAATTTTGATTTATCTTCAGTCACCTTTTTCTATTAAATGCATATTTTAGTAAGTTATAGAGCTCCGAAGTTAAATTCATACTGACATAACATTGAAATTCTTTAATATTTTGATAGGGCACACACACACACCTACACTATACGTATACAACACACACACACACCTATACTATATGTATATAATACACACACACCTATACTATATGTATATAATACACACACACACACACACCTGTACTATATGTATACAACACAAACATACACCTATACTATATGTATACAGACCCGCGGCTAAATTATTAGAAAACTTTTGCATTTTGACAGTGTAATGCAAATTTGATATTCCGTACCTTTTAAAACAAGCTCTTTATCAAGAAAAGAGACTAAAAATAAATCAGAGATATAAATAAAATTTTAGTTTGGGCTTTGCTCAAATCGAGATTTATTTACTTGCTCAGTATTTCTCTTAGTGGATATAAATACTGAGCAAGCAATTTAAATCTCGATTAAGACTGAACACTTATCGAAAATCGAGATTTATTTGCTTGCTCAGTATTTATAGAGTTATGGAAGCTGGGTTTTTTAACAGTGTTGCAAATCGCAAGAATTTACTTAAATACAATTTAAAAGTTGTGATAGTTCAAACCATTCATTAAAATGGGGGAAATTTTAAGTTTTTGTATAATGATTTTAAGTTTTGCCACTTCTGAATAAACGTTTTGAATGTTTGAAGTTTCGCATGATGTTCCACCTTTGTCAAAGCTTTAAACTGTCCAGCAAAGAAAAAAAACCTTTCCGTTTTATTCTCTCGCAAAAGTCCACCTTCAGAAGTTAGGATTTTCAAATCTGTCTTCCCATTGATAATAATATGAAATATGAGATAGAGAAAATGAAATAGAGAAATTTTACATTAATTTCTCAGAGCTTTTGCTTATGAGAAATTAATCGCCGGCTAGGTCGTATTTTGATTTTTTAACCATCACTTTGTTTCTGAGACCCGCGACCCTATTTACCCCAAGTCACCAATTGTCTCTTTTGTAGTGAACGTAGATCACAGTTAGATCAAAATTCGTCCTTTGTTTGACCCCAAAGGACATGTTTTATATCAAATTTCCTAATTTTTATGAGATCTAAATTACCCTAGATATCAGTTTTCACCTTTCCTGTACCCTTAGCTCATGTTAGATAAGAAATGTACGGCTACTTTTTTTGAAGGAAAACTGCTGCACAAACTACCTCTAGGTGTAAATGTTCAGAGCATCATCGTCAAATAATACCAGTGTAAATAAATTTAGATTTGTTTCTAAAGCTCCTTCGCTCATCAATGACCAAACAGAATTTTAAGACAAATATGCATTATATGCATATATCAAAATATCAAAATACTGAACACTTCAGTATTTTGACTCGCGGTTGTTGAACAATGTTCAAAATACTTCAAAACACGGAAGTGTGTACGTGTTAGCCTTTCAAAGTCATCAATAAGGCTTGTAACGTTCTAAATATATCAGAGAGTTTTGACGATTCGTTTTGGTGGAGATATTGGAAGCAGGACAATCTGAAGCTGATGTGCTCAGATTGGAAAATATGGATCGTTATGATGTTAGCCGACTGTAGAGGCAGTTGCAAGAGATTCAAAAGATTTCTCGATGTCCTGGACTAGGACGACATGGGGTGATTTAGCACGGGGGGACCATGTCTGGTGTTAACCGCGAGCCATCGCTCATATCAGCTGCTGTCTTATCCACTGGAAGGACTGTATCTCAACATAAAATTTACAGGAGACTCAATGATATTCTCTCTGTGTAAGACGGCCTGCTGTTTGTGTTTCTTTGGCTTCCGCTACAGAAAAGTTCGTTTAAAATGGTGTCCAGAATATCAGCTGAGACATCAACAAATGCAATGTGCTCTTTACTGATAAGTCGAGATTCAGCTTGCAAAGTGATTCTCTACAGTATTCATATGGAGAGAACATGGAATACGATTTCATCCAACCTATAGGCAGGAAAGAGACCAATAGCTGTGGCTCTCAGACTTTGTCAATTTGCTGTGGTTGACCATACCGAGATGAGATCCTGGATACTTATGTTCTTTCTTTTAGAGATGCAGTAGATCCAGGATTTCTCTTAGTGGACGACAACCTGACAGAACATTGCTGGTAAACTAATACACTGAGAAAGCCTATATCACATGGCACATCAACATGCCTGAATCCCATAGAATGTGTCAAAGATGGTGTAGGACGGCGATTACTCCTCGTTACTTCCCTTCCACAACCCTCCAGAAGCTGCGATTTACCCTGCATGAGGCGTGAGAATTACTGCTGAGTCTCTGCTGGATAGCCTTATTCACAGCATGGCGAATCGTGGTAACTATATTCAGAGGTGACTACACACCATATTGAGGACAGCGGAAACATTATTTCTTCATTTGCGTGCATTGATGTGCATTTCGATGATGGGCTTGGAAACCGATGGGCTTGGAAAAGCCGCAAAAAAAAAAGTCCATCGGATAGGACGTTAAGCCGTGGACGTGTGTGGGAGAGCCATACCCTGTGCACGTTAAAGAACACGCTGGATGGCCTTGACGGGAGGCTACCATCTGTCTCCCAACAGCTGTTACAGTGGGTCCCCTCCCCCAACCTTCTCTGAGCCTTCGGGGTCTTTGTGACCTGGCCATTTAGCCCATGGTGTGCAAAAAAAGTGCCGCTCAGAGGTAAAAGAACCCAACCCAAGCTTAATTTGTTTCTGTATGTTTGCACATTCTTTTTAATCCTAAGATGACACATATCACATTATATCCACAACTTTCACTTCATTCCGTTTCCGTTCCCCGGTGAGATATTTCCATACGTTGTTGTGCTTGTTGCTTTAGTTTTGACCCCTAGTGTCATTCTCAAGACGTATAATTTGTCTGCTGTCAAATAATTCTCAGGAAATCGCGATAACTGTTTCAGGAAAATATTATTTGGGAATTTATAAAGAGCGTTCCAGCTCACATTCCTAATCACATTTACCATTTAAAATTGAAAGCTTATTGTACAGTCGCTCAAAAAAATATCCGAACACCATGGTTGATTACAGAATTTATAAAAAATATCTGGCAACGATTTTTTTGATCTGACAACCTTCGTGTCAGTGACACGAAGGTTGCCAGATCACTGATTTCTAAAAAAATCGTTGCCAGATATTTTTTATGAATTCTGTAATCCACCATGGTGTTCGGATATTTTTTTTTTTGAGATACTGTACATGACGTCGGTTCTCTGTTGAACAATGCGCATTTCAGATTATATTTAACGAACAGCAAGCGAGTCGCTTGTTTTTTGGCGAAACATCCATTTAAGAGTTGTTTAATTTTAATATTTAAGAGATATTTAAGAGGTTTAATATTTAATAGATGAATATTTCTCTTAAAATTCTGTTGCTCATTAATGAGCGAAGGAGCTTTAGAAACAAATATACAGGAGAGGTTGTTTTTCATATTTAAACTATTTAAAAAAATGTGGTAAATTTCAATTAGAGAAATAAAGCGAAAAAATACACGTAAACCATGATTTCTAAATCTAAAAGTCGTGATCTCTGCGGAGTCATGCAGAACTATAGAATAACCAACTCACACAGATAGATGATTTCTAAGTATGCCCGAGCATCTACTCAATCAATGCTATTCCAAGAGTTTTCGTAACATCCCTAATAACGCTGCCCTTCCACTTCTTCAGTTTCGTGTACTCACAACAGTTAATGCATTTTTTTTTTACTCCGCATAAAAATGTTTCTTCCCCAGATGAGAAATTTGCTTTGTCTAATAATTAAATGCAAAAAATTCATTGTGAGGTAGGGTTTTGTTTTTGGTGCCAAATATTACTCTATTATGATATTTGAGAGCGTTTGTCTTTCACGTAGTTTTTAATATGCCATGTGTATAAACATTTAATGTATATAAATGTATATAATGTATATAACATTCTAATATAAAAGACTTCTAACACAAATTATTTTGGAACGATAAATCGGATATAGGGATTTGTACCGGGTTAATATAATTCTTAGTCTCATCCGTCTTACTTCACCCACTAATGGACTCGAATTTTTGTGTTGAAGCACTGAAGTTAATTTTCAGTTGGATGACTTGAACAGAAGTCAACAAACATTCGGGTATAACAACTGAAAAATATATTAATAATTGCAACCAACCAATTAGCGTTCATGAGGTGGAACTTGAACGTTGGCATGCAGTTTAGTGCAGTATTCGGGCAAAATTCTGCCTCACAATGACGAATACGATCACAAGCTTAAAACACAAATTCTATCTTATAAACGACATATATAGGTTGGATAGCACACACTTTGAAAGTTAGGAGATAATGAGAATTACGGCCGTCTGCTATAGGTGACTTGCAAGCAGTGATTTGGGTTGGGTTGTTTTACTTCTGAGCGGCACTTTTTTGCACACCATGGGCTAAATGGCCAGGTCACATGGACTCCGAAGACTAAGAGAAGGTTGGGTGAGGGGACCCACTGGAACAGCTGTTGGGAGACAGATGGTAGCCTCCCGTCAAGGCCATCCAGCGTGTTTTTTAACGTGCACAGGGTATGGCTCTCCCGCACACTGGACCACGGCTTAACGTCCCATCCGACGGACGGTGGCCTTTCCAAACCCGTCGGTGTCCCCTATTGACCGTGGGCAGGGCGGGGAATTTTGCGGAGATAAATCTCAACGCTGACCCAGCTGGGACTCGAACCTGGGAACTACAGATTACGAGCCTGGCGCGCTACTGACTGAGCCACCCCCGCCCCGCAAGCAGTGATGCTCAGTCGTCTATCTGTACTATTAGCTATTCTGTGAGCAGAAGAAGGTGTGTGAGGAAAAGGTTTTTGTGCAAAAAACGTGTTTTTCGAGAGGTTTTGCAATAAAGTCTAAAATGAAAGTTTATCCACCGCAACGAGGCCTAGAGTCAAAACGTTAACAACAGAAGAAGTTCCAAGGTCTTGTGTTCACTTCTCTCATACCTCTCCGAAACAGGTGTGAGTTGCATCTTATATTTTCAATTGATGTAAACCTGAACCTAAGGACCCTCGATATAAAAACTCTGGTTTAAACGGTTCTTTCAAAGAAGAATTCTTAACACTTTACCGTGCTAGTCTGTCTGTGTGTCTATTTACAGACTATTATTATGGAATCTCTTCTCATTAAGTCACACCGTGTCAAACATTAAAACGAAAAGCAAAAAAAAAAAGCCCCGACTTCTTTGATAATTAGTCTTTGGGTAGCAGAACGCAAATTTCCCATTAAGCGGTCTTTTCTATTTGTTGTTCCTGGATGCGTTTTAATTTCTTTTTAATATTCAGCAGCGCGAGGCAGATAAAACTGTAATATGGTTTTGGAACTATTAAGGCTTTAAAACCCGTTATAAAATACAGTATCTTTTGTGTTTAATGAGGGTAATTTGGACATCGATAATGAGACTTCATTATAAAAACGGTATTCAGATAATGACTCTGAGTACAAAGTAATCGAAGGCGACAGAGGTGAGAGAAACCATCAACATAGGATCAAAACACTTCCTTTCATTTATGCTCTAGAGAATTCCGGGGTAAAGTATTTATCTTTTGTGTGTGTTGTGTTTTTTTTCCGTCTGCGATTTAGGCGTTAAGAAGCATTAAATTAAGAATTTATCGACACTAAAAGTTAAGGTTGAGAAAGAAGTGTGGAAACACGCTAGCTGCAAAACGTTGAATGTTAAAAGATATAGAAGATGTTTTGAATTTTCAGACGTAGAATCACTTTGAGCTAATATAATGCAGAGGTTTAGTCTGCTAGTAAATTGGGGAGACTACTATGAGGCAACAGTTGATGGTTTCATTGTTATCATAGGCCAGGAAACTATGGAAGATATGAAGCCATAATAACTTTGAAGACATGAACAATCTCATAGTCACCGAATACCCTTCCCATGGGGGGCGGGGGGGGGCTCAGTCGGTAGCGCGCCAGGCTCGTAATCTGTAGTTCCCAGGTTCGAGTCCCAGCTGCGTCAGCGTTGAGATTTATCTCCGCAAAAATTCCCCGCCCTGCCCACGGTCAGTAGGGGACACCGACGGGCTTGGAAAGGCCGCCGCCCGTCGGACGGGACGTTAAGCCGTGGTCCCATGTGCGGGAGAGCCATACCCTGTGCACGTTAAAGAACACGCTGGATGGCCTAGACGGGAGACTACCATCTGTCTCCCAACAGCTGTTCCAGTGGGTCCCCTCCCCCAACCTTCTCTGAGCCTTCGGGGTCCATGTGACCTGGCCATTTAGCCCATGGTGTGCAAAAAAGTGCCGCTCAGAGGTAAAACAACCCAACCCAACCCTCCCCTGGTAGGGTTTAACCTGTTCCGAATTTTAATCTCTTCTCTTGCTTCCCATACAGACAACGTTCGGAACGCAAAATGTCCTGAATTTTATAATTTTTACTTTTTTTTTTTGCAATCAGAAAATTTGAAATGCAGTAATGCACTGTTGAGAACTGCCTCGTTGAAGACTGGTTGCATTTTAAGCCCATTTAATTCTTGCTAAAAGTGCTACATTCTTATAAGAGGTAAAGCGGGAAATTATATGTTTTACGTTGAAGGATTAACGGCATTCAGGATTCGCCATTTCTGCTTTCAGGAACAGTTGGGTAAAACTGGCTGCAAACCAATTTGTATTAATGTTTTCTGTTCAGAAGTTAAATGATGGACACTATGAAGTAACAGAAAAAACTGAACTCTACGTTAATAAAATTTAAATTAAGAAGTGAACTTGTGAACACATTGCTCATCCGTCTGAAAGTCAACACCATATGTGACAATAACGATAAAAAGTCATCACTGAGTTGATATGTGGTACACCATTACCAAATTTGATATGTGGCACTCTACGCGAAATTTGATATGCTCTATACCGTCAAGGCCGGACCTAGTGTGTATATGAGGGGGGGGGGGGGGGGCGTCGTTAGAGCGCAAGGCATGTAATCTGCAGCTCCTAGGTTCGAGTTCCTACTGAGCCAATGTTGACATTTATCTCTGCTGAACCATCATCCTGCTCTCGGTAAGGAACGAAACACTCAATGAGCTTGGAAAGGCCGCCGTCAGTCGGATGGGACGATAAGCCGTTGCACCTTGTGCGGAAGAGCCATACCTTGTGTACGTTAAAGAACACGTTATATGGCCTTGATGGGAGGCTTCCATCTGTCTCCTCTCTCCAGAGCATCCCCTTCGCCAACATCTATGAACCCTTGGAGTCTTTGTGACCTGGCCATTTAGCCCACAGCACAATTCAGCGAGGGGGGGGGAGAATGATAATTTATTAAGGAAATAATCATTGTAATTTTTGATAATTATTTGAAAAATAACTAACTGAAAAAAACAAGATCTAGGTTGCATGGCTAACTGATACAGCTAACAGTTTGCCAATGCAAGCAAGTATTGAAACGGACTGGCAGTCATCAGTTTAACATGTCTGTATTATCTACAATTTACCAAGCTACGAGCTGAAACTTTTCGTAAAAGCTAGTCACCAGTGCTTTATTAAGGAAAATATTATTTGTTCAAGTTCACTACCAATAGCAAACTAACCAATTATTATTGTAAGGTATTATATATACACTCGTATGAACAGTGCAACGATTTGATTTTCTGAATGACTAATTTTCCAATATTAAATTTGTCAACTCACCATTATCTTTAGTGTTGCATTTTGTGTGAGGTTCTGTGTAAATTTACGCTAAACATTTATTAATAACAAGGTCTGGTGGTCATTGCTACATGCACCATTCTTAAACTATGCACGTGATTAACAACTGAAAGTTAGAACGCTTTTCTTGAGCAATGGAACTAGAGATAATCAGCATTATCTGCCCACTGAAGTTTTCAAAATAACTCATAAGCTCAAAACCACATAAATTCTCATCAACTGCAAACAAATAGCAATGAGGTATGTAACTATGGAAACCACCGGTTCCGCAGTGTCGGATTAGAAACTCGGAAAATCAGGGAGGAGAAAGAGAGAGGAGGGAGGGATGGTAGATGAGGAGACAGATTCTCTGACGCGGATGGTTAGCTCCAGACTGAAAGCGTTATCTCAGGGAACGCAATTTAAGGCTAATTTGGCTACAGCTTCTGATGCCTCTGCTCCATTATCCTGGGCTGAGTTAAGAGTTGAAAGTACTCCAGATGTAGCACACAGATGGTTAAGCTGATGTGCGATGTGATATTGCATCTGAGGTGATGCTTCAAGTGTTAGCGATGTCAACTGAAAGGCAATGCATTTCGGTTTTACGCTGGGGTGCAAGTGGCATGCGGGAAACTCTTGGTGTTCCGAATTCTGAATCCTAAAATCACTCTCCTAGTCAGGTCAGCATAGAAACCAGGATGGGATTCAGATTCAGAATCTTCACCGTTTGATGATTCTCTATTCCTCATGAGCAAGCTTTCATTCGTATGTGTTTTGAATGCGTACTGCTGGGGATAGTAACGGATTCCAAAGTGTAGAAGTATGAATGAGATTGCAGTCGAAGTTTAAATTAAATTACTCTTGCTTAAGCCTTGAGTTCGCTTAGGTTTATGAACTTGAAATAGCAAAGTTTGTTTTAATGTGTAAGAATCACTTTTATGTGCAGAATGCGACTCAGGTATTAGAGTAAAAGTAGAATTATGTTCAATGGCTTGATAGAATTATGTCCAATGATGCAAATAGCCAGACAATTTGAAGAAAATGAAAAGTCTTCAGGAAATAAATAGAGTAAGGTTGTTTAATACCCCCTCAAGCAGCTGCTTGCCACAGAGGTCTGACAGGAGCCTGTCAGTTTATATGCCATAGTAGAAGGTCTGAGAGGATGGCAGGACCTCAGCAGAAAAACAACACACACACCCATGCCTTACCCGGGGTTCGAACCCAGGTCCCTTAGATCAGTAGCCAAGGGCGCTAACCACTCGGCCACGGGATGGCATTACTTTCGTTAATATCACTAACTCTATGATAACCATTTCAGTGCTGTAGTGGTTCATAACGAATGTAAGAAACTTCATGACTTTCAGGAGATGCATGTATTTAAAGATTTTATGTCAAAATGAAGCATTTGTTTAGTCAAAAAATATATATGGAAAATTAGTTCATGATATAGTCTTTCATTTCATCATATGTGACAGAATATAAATATATATATATATTCTACATATATGACAGAATATAAATATATATATATATTCTGTCATATATACCTACACAACTGATTTAGCATTGTCAATAGTGTTCGACAAAGGTGACTCTTTTGTCTTCTTTTTTTCTTTATTTGTTGAATATGTTATGCGGAATTCACTGCGAGGGGAAGAGTTTAGCCTTAAATGGTCTAGGGATCTGAAAATGTTTGATGTAGAGACATTTGGCCCTTTTGGGAAATGATGATGATGAGATGAACCCTTTCATTTAGAGCTGTGGATGAGACTGGTAGAAAAGTAAGTTTGATGATAAGCAGAGTGTAAACTAAAATAATGAAAATTAGCCAGGCTGGGTATGCTTCAGCTGTTTTGAATGGTTGCATCCCTTAGCAGGTGTCTTAGTTTAATATTCTTGGGAGCTATGTAACAGATACTGGTGATGTAAGGCAGGAAATAAACAAGAATAAAGTTTACTGTTGGGGACTTTTAAGCATCTGTGGAGAATGTGAAAATATAAGCGTATACTCTAAAGATTAAGCTTAAGCTGTATAATAGTTTAGTCCTATCTAATATTACTTATAGTAGTCGCTTACAAATCTTTGTAGGCAAGATAACGGGACACTTGATATCTTTAATTCTGGATGTTTACGCAATATCTTGGTGGTTTCACTTTGTAAGTAAGGATGAGGTTAGGCGAAAGAGTCGACAGTCACCATTGAACAGCATATTGTACAGAGAGATAGTGCACAACACGAGAAATGAAAGAGATGAATCGTGGTTTGATCATGTTGCCCCTATGCATAACTACAGATTAGCGAATAGAGTTAAGAACACAGTATCTTACCCCTCTTTAGGTCTCAAAACACAGGGAGATATAGGATGCAGTGGGCAGACGATGCCAAACAGAACTTTGTTAGAATTGGCCTAAAGTGTCCAAATGCAGCAGCTTAGCTCTGGACAGACATGTTTAGAGGACTAAATTTTACGGTCTGATTGGACCTCCATAGTCTATGGCTGCTTAAGAATTTTCTATGCATGGCATAACTTATTTACTTATTTAACGCCTCTGGGATGTTTAGTTGTACACTTCTACCCCAAAGCAATTAAAAAACTGAAATACTTAGAATGCGTTAATGCAATAATAACATTACATATACACTTAGAAGAATGCACAATGCAAAAAAAATCTTGTGTATATGATAGATATATACCAAGGAAAATATTCTTATATATATATATGACATAGTTATACCAAGGAAGAAAATTGGAGAATGTTCTTTGGGTCAATGAGAAATTCAGATCCTTTAGACATAACAAAAAAAATCGAAATCCAAATTTATACTCTATTACAGTGGTTTTCAAACTTTTATGCTTTACGTACCCGCTGGAAATGTGTATGTAAGTGGCATTCCCCTTATATAGATTGATAAAACTGTAGTTATAGTATAACAATGGGAATAAAACATATATATATAACATATATCTAGCGACTTTTCAGCTCTCACGGCGTAACCCAAAAAATTTTATCGCGTACCCCCAAAGGTTATGCATACCCCACATTGAGAACCCCTGCTCTATTATATAGCATTGGTTCTCGAAGGAAACTAATTAAAATTTAACAGATAACCAATTTAGAAGAATTATCGGGATTCAAAATATTTTGTAGTGTTTTTTCTATTAGATTGCACTGGTACTGAAGTGCTTCAATTTTTTTTTCCGGGCTGCAAGAAGCAAATAACGCCAAAAACAGAATGTAACGTTGTTTTGCAATTTTCGGTTTCAGTGAGTACATAAAAACTACATAATTTTATTAAAAAACCTAGGAGCTTTTGTGCATCAAATAGTTTCGTAGCTTTATCTAAACTTAACCGAAGATACCTTCACAAGGCGTTATAGAGAACATTGCGATATTACGAAAAGCAAATGACCCATATTATCACAGAATGCTAAGATCTAACATATTAACTGTAACAATGTGAAGGGACACTTGACACTTATTTCTTCCAGGATATTCATAATTTTCTTCAGGAAACGATTATCGACTAAACTGTGACTTGGATTGGATTGTTTTACCTCTGAGCGGCACTTTTTTTGCACACCATGGGCTAAATGGCCAGGCCACAAGGACCCCGAAGGCTCAGAGAAGGTTGGGGGAGGGGACCCACTGGAACAGCTGTTGGGAGACAGATGGTAGCTTCCCGTCAAGGCCATCCAGCGTGTTCTTTAACGTGCACAGGGTATAGCTCTCCCGCACACGGGGCCACGGCTTAACGTCCCATCCGACGGTCGGCAGCCTTTTCAAGCCCATCGGTGTCCCCTACTGACCGTGGGCAGGGCAGGAAATTTTGCGGAGATAAATCTCAACGCTGACCCAGCTGGGACTCGAACCTGGGAACTACAGATTACGAGCCAGGCGCGCTACCGACTGAGCCACCCACGCCCCAGCTAACTAATCTGTGACAATTTGTTTTAATATCCAAATACTTCCCGTTCTGAATTTCTGCTTAATGGAAAACACTTTCAGTAGCTCCTTATCATATCTACGCTTTTACGCGTCTATGAAAATCTACGGTTTTACGCGCTATGCGATTTTACGCGCTAATTCTACGCTTTTACGCGTCATATCTACGCTTTTACGCGCTATCCTCGTTAACATATTTTTTACCCGCTTTTTTTTTATCCGCTATTTGACTAATATTAATACTTTATTTGCGGAGCGCTTTCAAATGCAGATATCCGCGTCAGCTCAGGTCTTTATTGATAAGTACTAATATTTTACGATTCGAATTTTCCGTTTCTTACGATAGTCCGAATTTTCACAGCTGGAGAGTGTGAAATTTGGGAAAATGAAAAAAATTATATCTTTGATCACGAGGGTTCCATAGACGATTGATCTCTACTTAGTCTTATTTTCGTTTACAAAATTAAAACAAAAATAACTATGCGCTAAATAAGAAATTTAAGCGATCAAATCATATATTAGGATACGACAAATTAATCACTTTTATCCACTAAAATGCTTTTAATTATTCATTTCAAAGAAATGTAAAGAAAATCATCCATTTTCAGTCTCGGACTCTAACACGAGATTCCTGGTCACGACCAGACTCGTAATCTGTAGTTCCCAGGTTCGAGTCCCAGCAGGGTCAGCGTTGAGATTTATCTCTGCAAAATTCTCCGCCCTGCCCACGGTCAGTATGGGACACCGATGGGCTTGGAAAGGCCGCCGTCCGTCGGATGGGACGATAAGCCGTGGTACCGTGTGCGGGAGAACCATACCCTATGCACGTTAAAGAACACACTGGATGGCCTTGACGGGAGGCTACCATCTGTCCCCCAACAGCTGTTCCAGTGGATCCCCTCCCCTCAACCTTCTCTGAGTCTTCGGGGTCCATGTGACCTGGCCATTTAGACCATGGTGTGCAAAAAAGTGCCGCTCAGAGGTAAAACAACCCAACCCAAATCCTGGTCACGAGTCAGTCACTCTACCTGATCAGCTAAGGTAAAAGCGATTCACGATTTTTAAGCAATGCTATGCAGGAAAAGCATAAGACACTTTCCTTAATCAAGTTTCGGAACACTTGCGTTCTATTAGGACTCTAGTGGAAGTTTCTTGGTACGTAAATGAACAGGACACACTTCTTTTACTCAAATGCGTTGCCTCTCTTAGCCTCGATATTAATAGACAAAAAGAACTAACATGAACAATGGGTGAAACTTGAAATTACGAGTGAAACGGGCCGATATCAATAGAGCCACAAGTAGAGGAGACTATGAGATTGCGAAGTTGAAGAAAGCTT
This sequence comes from Ryuthela nishihirai, assembly GCA_038380435.1. Classification (NCBI taxonomy): domain Eukaryota; kingdom Metazoa; phylum Arthropoda; class Arachnida; order Araneae; family Heptathelidae; genus Ryuthela; species Ryuthela nishihirai. The sequence goes on from JAWZYU010000019.1 coordinate 41,014,769, forward strand.
CGATAGTTTTCTAGACCATTGGTCTGACCGAATTACGATGCTAATCACATGTATGACAAACGTGGCAGTTGCAAATTTGACTGCTAATCGCATTTGTAGGAAATGTTTCAACGCCAAATTTGAATACGAACTACACTCGTGGAAAAATTCTCAACTGCAAATTGCAATTCTAAACAAATTTGTGTCAAATATGTTAACTGAAAATTTGAATGCTAAATATAATCGTGGAATATATGTCAACGTATTTGCCACTTTAAAAATGTTCGTCATATTCTATTATTTTAATATATATTACAGCCGCATTCTAGATTGGGTTTTTAAACATTTGCATTCATTCCACATACGAACACTCATTCGAGAAGGGCTAATTAAAATTTTTGTCGCGTTCCATTTTTAAATTTATTTCAAGACTTTCATATATTGTGTTTCAAGGCAATTGCAAATGTGATGGAAATGAGTAGTTGAATAATAAATAAATAAATACCCCCTCAAGCAGCTGCTTGCCACAGAGGTCTGACAGGAGCCTGTCAGTTTATAGTAGAAGATCTGAGAGGATGGCAGGACCTCAGCAGAAAAACAACACGAACATCAATGCCTTACCCGGGGCTCGAACCCAGCTCCCGTAGATCAGTAGCCAAGCGCGCTAACCACTCGGCCACGGGATGGCTATAGTTGAATAAACCGAACTATAAATAAATAAACTGAAAAAAAAAAAGAATGTAAATACATAATACTTTGTCAGCGATTTTGAAAAGCATATTTCAGAAAATTTTGAATCAGAAATAATGATAAATTTCATACATAAATTATGCTTGATAAATTGTTCATTTCTTTTTTTGTTCTCTGAATCTATTTTCTGGTAATCAGTAATCAGTAATGACAATTGACCGAATAAATTGTTATTATTATTGTTGTTGTTGTTGTTAATTTGATATTTGGATTCTTTTAATCTTGATAAAGTGATAGATGCGCATTTACTAAAATAATTTTACTCGAAAAACCAGAATAAAATAATTTATCTAATCGAAACAGATATCAACAATGACGACAATGTTAAGTTCATAAGTTATGGCACTCAGGTTTTTTTTTCCTTTAAAGGGGTATTCTGATTAAGTGCAGAAATGGGGACGGCTGCATTAATTAACTAAAATTTCGTTTCTGAATATTCACTTTCGACATTAACATTTTGTCCCTCTTCTATACACTTATATACATAAAGCGAGTCGTGTTATTAGACATACAAACAACTCGCGATGAAATTCTAAAAATATCGCAAACACGCTCCTAAATGTACAAATCTCATTGCACTGAGAGACGATTTCACTGGGCAACGAGTTGATTTCCAAATAGTGTTCTTTTAGCTCAACCTCTAAAGTGTCCGAAAGAAAAACATTATTAAGGAATAATTCGTAGAGATTAATAATAAATTTCAGTTACGGTTTTTAAAAATGTCGCAGCCAATTCCGCAACACAAACCGATTTAATTAAACGAACGTCACTTCTATCAGATAAGGAAGATGGAAGCGAAAAATATCGATAAGTCTCTCTTCTCGCACGAAATGATAAATCTCCAGCCTCACAGCAATCGCATCCCACCCCACGGCAATCTACAAGTCGCGCTCTGTGAAATCCAGTTTCCAATTCACGTGGGAAAAGGGAGCGCAGCATCGTCCCTGACGTGCCTCCTGGCATCATTACTGCCTCTACCATCGTCTCGGAGTAGCACTGTCTGCAAATAATCGAGCCGTTTGTTCCTGCGCACTGCAGTTTTATTGCTCTCATCCAAAGTTAAAAGTTGCCTCGATTTCTTTCCCCTATCTAACCCCCCGCCCCCAACCGCCCCTCTTTCCCCGTGCTCTATCTTTCGCTCGCTTTTCTCTTTCCTGGCGACAAACTCTTTTTGTTGCTATCATGTTTCCACGATGTGTTGATGCGGAGGGATGAGATGTAGTGACGACGACTGTGAAGGGTTCAAAATGAAGCTTCGTCTCTGTTCCGTAACGAGTGAATGTTTCCATTCCGCTTTAAGATGCTGAAGGGTTATCTAATAAATTATACGTCGGACTTGCAGAGTTGTAGAACTGGGTTGTAGATCCGATTCGCGATCTCAAAAAAAATTATAGGCAAATTATTCTCTTTAACGAATGCCGGGTACACTATATTGCCAAAGGATTCCGTCAGCTTCTCTGTTATGTCAGACAAATTCTAAGCTTTCGTAAAATGATGTTTCTGAGTTCCAAATTGTGACTGCATTAATGTTCCCAGGTTTGAGAATTTTCTCCGCTAACTTTCTTTATTGCCTTCGTTGAGAAAGGGGACACTGTTGGGTTTGGAAAGGCTGCAGTCCGTCAGACAGGACGTTAAGCAGGGGTCTCGTGTGCAGAAGAACCATACGTTGAGCACTTTAAGGAATATTATGGATAACTTTGACGGGAGGCTGCCATCTGTCTCCTAACGGTTGTCCGGTGGATATCCTTCCCCAACTTTTCTCTGAGTCCTTGGGTCCTTGTACCTGGCAATTTAACCCATTGTGTGCAAAAAAAGTGCCACTCACAGGTAAAAACAATCCAACTCTGCATTAATATTTTCTATGTGAAACTCAACTCTACTCTCAATGAGAAAGGGTTGTTGTTTTACCACTGAGCGGCATTGTTTTGCACGCCGTGAGATAAATTGCCAGGTTACAAGAACCCCGAAGGATCAGAGAAGGTTGGGGGAGGAGACCCACTGGAACAGCTGTTGGGAGACAGATGGTAGTCTCCCGTCAAGGCCATCCAGCGTGTTCTTTAACGTGCATAGGGTATGGCTCTCTCCTGCACACGGGGCCACGGCTTAAAGTCCCAGCCGACGGACGGCGGCCTTTCCAAATCCATCGGTGTCCCCTACTGACCGTGGGCAGGGCGGGGAATTTTGCGGAGATAAATCTCAACGCTGATCCAGCTGAGACTCGAACCTGAGAACTACAGATTACGAGCCTGCCGCGCTACCGACTGAGCCATTCCCGCCCACAATGAGAAAGGGAACGTTGATGAAAGAGGACACGGAAAGGCCGCCATTTGTCAGATGTGAAGTTAAGCGGTGACAGTGCGTTCCGAACTACGTCCTCTACACGTTAAAGAACACACTGAATGACCTTAATGCGGGAGGGGGGGGGGTGCCTCTGTTTTTTAATAGCTGTTATGTTGGTCCTCTTCCGCTATCGAACATTGATTCTTTGGGGTTCTTGTGACAGATCGTTTAGTCGGTTTTATGCAAAATGAAAACAAGTGTCACTCAAAAGCGAGGCCGGGTTAGGTTGTTTTACCTCTGAGCGGCACTTTTTTGCACACCATGGGCTAAATGGCCAGGTCACATGAACCCCGAAGGCTCAGAGAAGATTGGGGGAGGGGAACCACTGGAACAGCTGTTGAGAGACAGATGGTAGTCTCCTGTCAAGGCCATCCAGCGTGTTCTTTAACATGCGCAGGGTATGGCTCTCCCGCGCACGGGGCCACGGCTTAACGTCCCATCCGACGGACGGCGGCCTTTCTAAGCCCATCGGTGTCCCCCACTGACCGTGGGAAGGGCGGGGAATTTTGCGGAGATAAATCTCAACGCTGACCCAGCTGGGACTCGAACCTGGGAACTACAGATTACGAGCCTGGCGCGCTACCGACTGAGCCACACCCGCCCCTAAGCGAGGCCGGATTTGCGAGTGGGAGGGTGGAAGTAAGAGGAGTGCCACTGCACAAGAGTAGAGGGAGGCAAGGACTTACCACCTGTCTTTGAAAATACTAATAAGAATAATTGAGGAAAAAATTGTTTAAATTATGTATATTTCATAATAATGCAATTTTGTATTTCATAATACAAAAAATAATTTTGTAAAAACCTATAAAACGGAGAAAAAAAAACCATACTGCGTTAGAATTTCAGTCTTCCCTCCACCCTTAACTGTTTTTATAGATCCAGGCCTGTTCAGAAATAAAACAAACCAGCCGAAAATCGCATAAAATTTAATTTTTTCACGATAAAACTTAAAAAATAATATTTATGAATATATAATATTAAGTGAAAATTTACAAATGATATAATTGTATTGATGGATATTGATAGATAAAAATAAATAACTTTTCCAGAAGCTCACCTGCCACTGACTGAAGTTTGTCAAAAATCTGTGACGAAAGTGACATTTCAGCAGATAAAAATTAGCAAAAAAAACCACCCATGCCAGGAATTCGAACCCGGGCATCTTTACTTCACAGTAAAATGCGCCTTCGTGAATAAATATTACACGAAACATTCTCTCCATGTTCTGTGCTTCCCCTGTACTTCATTTAACTCCAACAGCTGAGTACTCGTGATATACAAGAGTTTTTATTTCTTATTGAATGCAGTAAATTTATTTTACCAAATTGCCAATTTAAGAAAGGTTAACTATTATAGCCTCTATAAAGCTTTAAATATTGAATGAATAATATTGAAAAAAATTCGAGAGAATTTATTACAATATTTAACTCATTATTATTATTAGTAGACTCAATGTCATTATATAGGTAGAGTTTCATGTTATGCCAATAATAATTCAATAACTTCTTAAATAAGTTTTTTATGAAAAAATGCGACTGAAAATAATACAAAGATTTCTTATACTGTAATATTGAGATCTATTTAAATCTCAATTTTCAATATTATTCGTTTGATATTAAGAGAATTACGAAAGTTAATATTTAATAAGAACAATGTCAGTTTAAATAATTGCTCTGAAAAGTTAATAAAAACAGGTTAAAACGAAAGGGTTGGGTTGTTTTACCTCTGAGCGGCACTTTTTCGCACACCATGACCTAAATGGCCAGGTCACAAAAACCCCGAAGGTTCAGAGAAAGTTAGGGGAGGGAACCCACTGGAACAGCTGTTCGGAGACAGATGGTAGCCTCAAGGCCATCCAACGTGTTCTTTACGTACACAGGGTATGGCTTTTCCGCATACGGGGCATCGGCTTAACGTCCCATCCGACGGATGGCGGCCTTTTCAAGCCCATCGGTGTCCATTACTGACTGTGGGCAGCGCGAGGAATTTTGTGGAGATAAATCTCAACGCTGACTCAGCTGGGAGTGGAACCTGGGAACTGCAGATTACGGTCCTGCCGCGCTACAGACTGAAACATCCCCCGCCTCATAAAGCGAAAGCAATGACGGTTATATTAAACTTTACTAATGCATGCAAGGATATTCTTAGCAGTTTGCGTAATAATTATCGCCATTTTCGAATTTTTTTTGCAGAACAAACAGATTTAACTAAATGCTGCCTTTTTAATGACAGTATTTAACGCTCACCGTCGCTATTAGGTAGAGTTCCATGTTTGTCAATAGTAATTCAATAACTTCTAAATAAGATTTTTTTATGAAAAAATGCGACTGAAAAGAATTTAAAGATTTCACTCAAATCTGAAATTGTTTGAGTGAAACTCAACAGTTTAATACTGAACGCATATTGTTGCAAATCAAAATTTAAATGATTTGGTTAACATTTTTTTTCATAAAAATCTTATTGAAGAAGTTATTGAATTCTATATCTGAGTTACTATTGACATAATATTTGAGAGCTAACACGGTCCGTGGCAAAGCTTATGATTGGCTTCCCTTATCTGTGCATATGTATTTATGTATACGTGTGTGTCCGCATAGAGATGATGGTTAAAAACAAGTTCATTTCTTAAAAGACTTTACTATATTTATTAAAAAAAATAGCGCGTTAATCTCAAATAACCTAAAGATAATTTAATGAATGCATACCGGTATATTTGGCAATTGTGGGCCCGGGTAACTATAGTCCACCTCCTCGTAGGACCTGACTCTGTACCTAATGAGTTGTGTTGTTGGGTTGTTTTACCTCTGAGCGGCACTTTTTTGCACACCATGAGCTAAATGGCCAGGTGACATAGACCCCGAAGGCTCAGAGAAGATTGGGGGAGGGGAACCACTGGAACATCTGTTGGGAGACAGATGGTAGCCTCCCATCAAGGCCATCCAGCGTGTTCTTTAACGTGCACAGGGTATCGCTCTCCCGCACCCGTGTGCGGGAGAGACGGCCGGGACATCGTCCAATCCGACGGACGGCGGCCTTTCCAAGCCCATCGGTGTCCCCTACTGACCGTGGGCAGGGCGGGGAATTTTGCGGAGATAATTCTCAACGCTGACCCAGCTGGAACTCGAACCTGGGAATGCAGATTACGAGCTTGGCGCGCTACCGACTGAGTCACCCCCGCCCCTAAGTGTACCATGAAGTGACTACTGAATGTATCTATATATTTCCACCAATTACAATATTTTGTGAAATTTTTGATTTTCTGCTAACGTATCACTTGTTTACCATTAGCAACAAATAGGGTACAATTTTAAAAAGAGGATTTATTTTAATCCAATATTTTCATTTTCTCCCATACTCAAAAAAGTTGTTTTTTCATCTAAAAAAAATTATAACAATTTGTTTCCAACAGAGAATATAAAATATACTTCCATATTTCACTTCCATATTTAGCTAAGCTTCGAATATTTAATCATTAAAACGCTAAGATTTAATATCTTAACGATTATTCTCTTAACAGATTACGAAAAACAATTCGTCTCTCTCGTTCTCTGAGGTAACCTCATTTCAATCATAAACAATCACCATCCATTAACCTGTGGGAAGAAAAGACGCAAAACTTTCATCTGACTGCGTAAAAGATTATTCTTCCTAAAACGCAAACCGGAAACAAACAGGAAATAGAAAAATCTACGAAGTTAATTAAATCTAAAGCCGAATACATTAAATCGTCGATGTTGACAATTCTACCTAGGCAGTTCTAGCGTAAAAGGCACTTAAGAGAAAATACACTTTGATTTAATTCGTTTATAACGTCTTGTGCTTACCTAGATGTGTAACAACTTCAAGCTGTTCGTTCGCTGATACTATTAAAGTATTAAGTAGTTGTTTTTTTACGATTTAAATGCATTTTTAGAATGGAAATCACGACTACTGAAGCACATTAGGTTATTAGCCGAGTTCATTTTTGTTAACATTGTCGTACGGATTACCCTTTGCTAAGATTAACGGATTAAGTTGAATACATTTCTAGTTTCGACTGTTCGCTGAGTGACGGAGCAAATTTAAGCTTATTATCGCATTTTCAATTGGTGTACAGGTGTCAGGTAAAATCTATGTTATCTTAAAGTACCCATCTTTGTCTGAGAACTGTGAAGTAACAGTGACATTGAAGTTTTGTAAAGCAAGTTTTTAAACATCTAGTCACTTATAAAGCGGAAACCTGTAGAAGTTTTTTTAAGGAAATCAAATTTGTAGAAGCTCTGTTTTTTAATGTAAATCAAATTGTAAGAAGCTTTGATTTTTCAAGAAATTTAATTCTACAGAAACTTTTTTTTAAGGAAATCAAATCTAAGATTTGATATACTTATTCTGTACCTCTAATACTGACTGTTGTTAAGCGTATCTCGGCCAATTCTCTCAGCGATTTCGGTTCGAAGTGAGCGATTTATTTAGTTCATTTTGCGACTTCAGGCATACTTTTACATAAATAATTCATGCATCGAAAGTGAAATGAACGTTTTAGAGTTAATGCAGAAAAAACAAATAAAAATAAATTACTTCCCAAGCAATCTACTAATTTGACAAGATGCTTGATTTGGGTTGTTTTACGTCTCTGCGACAATTTGTTTTGCACAGTGGGCTAAATAGACATGTCACAAAGATCCCAAAGTCTCAGGAAAGTTTGTGGAAGGGTATCTATGGGACAGCTTTTAGGAGATGGAAGCCTCCTGTCAAGGCTATCCAGAGTGTTATTTAAGATGCACTGGGAATAGTTCAATCTTGCACACAGGCCAATGCTTAATGTTCCATTTGATGGATGACGAGTGAGTGATTAGTGGAAATAAATCTCAGTACAGGAACAGTTGGGACTAGAACCTGGGAAATACAGGTTACGGCCCCTCCCTTGAGAAGAGGTTATGAGTTGGATTATTTTACTTATTGAACTCTCTTAATTTTTTGCACACAATAGAAAAAACGATGAAGTGACAAGGATACCAAGGACGCAGAGTTGAGTGGGAGAGGATCCACTAGAGGCAAATAATAAAGTTATGAAAGTCTCTGCCAAATCCATATAATGCGTTCTTTAAGGTCAGCAGGATATGGCTCTTCTGCACACGAGTGCCTCATCCGACCAGTGGAGTCTTACTTAAGTCCATCGTGGTCTCTTTTTAAACTGGAAATAGACGAAAAAATGTTAACACAGGCAGAGTGAGGATTCAAAAACCTGGGAAGTCAGGTTAAGAATCAATCCTTTGTCCTCTGATAATAGGCTGCTGGTATAATACGTCATAAAGATATGTAGAAAAGTCGAGACCTCCACAGAAAACACATTATCCGTATCTTATCCGAGATTCGAACTATGGATCTCCGTTCCGAATCTCCAAACACGTCATATCAAATTTCAATTCCAATTAGATGTTTTCACATATTACATAAACATATATTAAATATTTTCCTTAAGTTCAGCCATGAAACAGTATAAAACACCCAATTAACTAAACTCACAAATTTGTACAGAAGAGTCTTAGATATTTATTAAGTAAAGATTAATTCAATAAAGAATATAACAATTCTGCTGGGTTTAATTACAGCTGAGTTCTAGAAAAATCCCTTTCCAGAATTCTGCACCTCTGAGTGAATGGGGGGCGGGGATGGCTCAGTCGGTAGTGCGCCAGGCTCGTAATCTGTAGTTCCCAGGTTCGAGTCCCAGCTGGGTCAGCGTTGAGATTTATCTCCGCAAAATTCCCAGCCCTTCCCACGGTCAGTAGGGGACACCGATGGGCTTGGAAAGGCCGCCGTTCGTCGATGGGACATTAAGCCGTGGCCCCGTGTGCGGGAGAGCCATAACCTGTACACGTTAAAGAACACGCTGGATGGCCTTACGGGAGGCTACCATCTGTCTCCCAACAGCTGTTCCAGTGGGTCCCCTCCCCCAACCTTCTCTGAGCCTTCGGGGTCCATGTGACCTGGCCATTTAGCCCATGGTGTGCAAAAAAGTGCCGCTCAAGGTTGGGTTGGGTTGTTTTACCTCTGAGCTCAGAGGCCCACCGCTCAGAGGTAAAACAACCCAACCCAACCCTGAATGAATGGTCTTGCAAGTGAACTGAAAGGAACCGCAGCTCTGCTCTTCCTACTCGTTTGGAGCTCACACACGGAGAGAAGAAAAGGAACAAGGATACGTGGAGCTTGGAGTAAAGGGAGAAGGAAACAGAGCAGAACCTTGAGGTATTTCTGGTCAACCAGTAGCAGAGAGAGAGTCACAGTCATTACACGATCCGGTAACCAAAACGTAATGGAAAGTCCTTGTATGTCTGGAACTGGCTCTGAATCAGAGAAAAGCCCTGGTGCCTATATACGATACTCGAGAGGAAAGTTAAGAGGAAGAAATGGAACCAAAATTTGATTTATTTGATTTTACGGAATGTCAGCTTATAAGAAAAACGAACATTAAATGTGTCTACTCTGTACTGCAAAGATTTACTCTTGATTTTGCATTTGATAATGGAAAGATCGTGTATACTCTAAGGAGTCAAAGATGAATTATTAGGAAAGATAAAAACAGATGTACTAAGATACATTTAAAGCTGAATTTTTGAAAACAAGGGCCATGAAATCAAAGAGCAATCTATGAATGTTTCCTCTATATCCATCATTAGGCTAGAATGCAATGGTTTTAAGCGTTTTTAGACTGGTGTTTTAAGGGAGGGCTCGGATCGTTTATACTTCATATATATTGATGTTGACTCTCTACTCAGAACTATTTCGATGTGTTGAATTAATTAACACTTCATTGGTATTCACACTTTTCGTCATGCAGAAATAAATGGATATAATATTTATGATGCAGCAATAATAATTGTGTCTCTACACAGTAGCTGAAATCCTCTTTTCCAAATACTGTTCTACTGCTCTCCCTAGCTCAGTTATTGATTTTCTTATTTGATTTTCAAACAGTCAAAACGAATTTTATTTAAGGAATGGAAATCAGATGTTTCCATGAAATTTTCCCTTGAAGGTGCTTCAATTTTTCGTTAAGGGTACTTTGATTTTCCATGGAGAGGGTTTCAATTTTCTATGGAGAGTGCTTCAGTTTTTCATAGAAGTTGCTTTGGTTTTTGATAATATGGATATTGAACTTTCCAGGGAGAAGTTTCAACTTGAGAATGAGGATATTTCAGTTTTACAGAGAAGGTGCTTCAGTTTTCCAAACAGGATGCTTCAGGTTTCAGAGAAAGTGCTTTAGTTTTCTAAGGAAGATCCTTTAGTTTTCATGAAGGATACTTCAGTCTTGCAGAACGAGTGTTTCAGTTTCCAGAGAGAATATCTCAGCTTTCCAATAAGCGTTTGAGTTTCCAGGGGAGAGGCTTCAGTTTTACAGAGAGAATGATTCAGTTTTTCAACGAGTATTCATTAGTTTACACTGGCGCTACTTCAATTTCCAAGAAGATTATTTCAGGTTTTTTCATGAAGTTTCCAGGGATGGCGTTTCAATTTTCAAGAGCGGGGAGGAGATCCTAATTTTTAATTGATGTATTCCAATTTTAAGAGTCAAAATGCAGAGTGAAATGACCTAAATGACAATACGAAGTGGCTAATTAATCAACGCAAGGGGAGAGGGAGGAGATAATTGAGGGAAGATGTGTGCACACTTCTTCCTCTAGATACAAAAATTCCTCTTCCGAAACCTTCCTCTTAGAATAAAGATAGCGTTCAGGCTTCTTGACTTAACGAATTTACTACTACGACTGCATGTTAAATATTTTAAATTTATAAATTTTTTGATAATAAAATGTAAAGAATTGAAAATATTAAAACATAATAAAAATAATTTGTTTCCTGCGTATTAGTTATTCTATAACCAGCGTTTTCTTCCCAAAAATACCTTTCTGTTCAAACGTATAGAAAATATACATAGTAAGCATTTATCTCAAACCTGTCAAACTATAATCGTTACCGATTTAACAAACTGTGAAATTCCGTTTCCTCTCTATTCTGAGCTACAGATGCTGCATTTGGCCACTACAGACCAATTCTAAAAAGGCTCTGCTTCACATTACCCACCCACAGCATACACTATGTTGAAAAAGGTGTCCGGACACGTTCGTGTTATGTGAATGGAAAGCCCTTTAGAAGCTCCCTAACATTGAAAATAAACCTTTTACGCAAAAACTGTTATTGGTGATAAATTGTAGACGTCACTCAAATCTCTCTAAATATATTTCCCGCAATATTCGTTTAATATTTAAAGAATGAATGGAAGCTGAAGCATTTATCTTCAACTTTTGACACTTGTGAAAAAATACTTCAATAGATAAAACACAACTCTTGTAACAATTTATTCACTAACATAAATTAAAAATCTAAAGTTTGTATGACGAATTTTTAAGATTTCATCAATTTGGAGGCAATGTGACAAGTGTCGTCTGCTGTTAAATGGTCCCGCTTCAATGACTCTTTAAATATTGTTCGAAGATTGTTGAAAATTGACACTGTCACATTGCTCCCAAATTGATTAGATCTTAAAAAATCTTCAAACTTTAGATTACTAGATATTTAGTTTATGTTAGTGAACAAATTGCTACAAGAATTGTATTTTATCTATTGAAGTATTTTTTCACAAGTGTCAAAAGTTGAATATAAATGCTTCAGCTTCCATTCATTCTTTAAATATTAAACGAATATTGCGGGAAATATATTTAGAGAGATTTGAGTGACATCTACAATTTATCACCAATAATAAAACGATTATTTTCAACGTTATAGGCAACTTTGAAAGTGGCTTTCCATTCACATAACATGGAAGCGTCCGGACACCTTTTTCAACATAGTATACGTTTATCTCTTCTTCAGAGGCCTATAAGCTCCTATTCAAAATTCTACTCGTTAGTACAGAACTGTGCAAATTAGTTGGGACAATAGGAAAATGCAGCAACAAAGACAAAACTAAAATATTTATTTGTTTAATAGTGTAGTTAACAGTGAATGTGACCCCCCCTTAGCTTTAATTATTTCTTCCACCCTCTCAACCATTGATGCCACTAGCTTTCCACACATCTCCTTCACTTCAGGACCGTGGTACCACACTTTCATGACACTTTCTATCATTTTGGTTTTCGTCGTTCAATCCATCTTAGTTATGCGCGCTTTAATAATGGCCCACAAATTTTCAATGGGGTTTAGATTGGGTGAATTTCCTGGCCACTCCAATACCTTCAAATGTTGCTGGTTAAAGAAGCTCTTAGCATGCTTAGAATTGTGGCATGGAGCCAGATCCTGTTGAAATACTCCATCACCGTTAGGAAACGGCTTCTGCAGTATTGGGACCATTTTCGCCTCCAGAACGTCTATGTACTTTTTGCTGTCCATCATTCCTTCAATAGGGTAAAACGTGTGGCCCGGAAGCTGTGAAACATCCCCAAACCATGACCTTGGGTGGGTGTTTGGGGGGATTGCTGGATGTGGCCAGATCGAAGAGGTTCTCCAGGCGAGCGGCGGACGAAATTTGACCTGTAGCCATGCACCTCAAATTGGATTTCGTCGGAAAATATCACTTTTTACCAATTCTCCACATCCCAGTCTCGATGTTTCTTTGCCCAGGATAGCCTTTTTTGCTTCATAGCGGGTGTCAAAAGCTGCTTTCTGGAGGGGCGTCGAGCCCGGCGCCATACTCCAGAAGGCGACAACGTACGGTGGAAGCATCTATATTAACCCCATGAGACGTAATCTCCCTTTTGATGTCTCCACTGGTCTTCTTCGGGTCTGAAGACTAATTCTTAGAATTAGACTATCATCTCTAGGGGTGGTTTTTCTTTTTCTTCCACAATGTCCTTTACGGGACGTGTCCACGGACCCTGTCTCCTTGTGCAGCTTCATGATCCGAGAAACGCTGCATTTCCCGACGCCAACTGCTTTTGCTAGCTGCCTAGCAGTAAGTGAAATGTTTTCGCTTAAAACAATTATTTTAGCGCGTTTACGAGACGTGATGTCCATGATGTATTTAATAAAAAAAAGTTTCCAATGAAAATTGTGAACTACTTACATAATCACGTCCTCAGCCTATGAAATATCAATTCAGACTAAAGTGGAAGTGTAAATAATAGCAGAGTAACACAACAGACAATTCTAGACTTGCAGCAGAAGCTTACGAACAAGTTTAGACTCTGCAGCGGAAGGTACTTAGTGTTCCCTTCGCTTGTCCCAACTAATTTGCATAGTACTGTATGTAGTCCTGCATGAGGGGAACAAAGTCAAACCAAGCAGTCTTATATTACAAGATGCTGCTCACAGGGGGTATTGACTCCTTCGCCTAATCTCATTATTACCTACATAATCAAACCTTCTGATACTCAAGACACTAATTAAGCACCCAGAATCAAAGGCATTATGTTTCCTGTTATTTCGTTTACAAAAGGTCCAAGTTTCACTATTATAGCAAACTAGAAAGGACCAAGCTACTATATAGTATAACATTAGTGTTTTGATATACACTCTATTATTAAACAATCTCTACACAGTCTTAAAATTCAAAATTATTCTCCCATTTATCTCATGTAGCACATCATTAGTATCTGTCACATAACTGTCACATAACTTGCTGAAAGACTTAATCATTCAAAAGAACCGAAGCACCATACACTTGATCAATTTTCATCCCTTTAGTTGTCTCTCTGTTTATCACCAAACCTATTCCATTAGCAGTATCATCGATAGATTTAATGAAAGATTTAATCTAATCAAAATATGGCCTTGCCGAACTTCAATGATAGCAATGCTAAACCATTTACTCCAAGCTTTATCAATTCTCACACAAGACACAATGATACTGCAGGGAGTCATCATTGTCATCATTATATTAACTAACTTTTCAAATATGAAATATGATTTATGATCAACCACAAATTAGATGGATTCAAAAGCCTTTTGGGAATCAGCAAAGAGTTTATGAATGTTCAGCTTATTTAGGTATGACAGAAACCTTGCTATCTTTATTCCTCAAACGCTTTATGCATTAGAATGTATATAATCACTCTTAAACGTCGAAATCAAATTTAGAGGAAATATTGTCTTGAGACAGGTGGGATACGAAGTCATAATCTCATGATAGCATGTTTGGGTATTCTGGCCGTTGAGTTACCGGCCACCAGAGCATCTGATATCTTACCAGGAGTTCGTTGCTTCGTATCCCCCCTGGCTGAAGACAATATTTCGTCTGAATTTGATAACGACATGAAACTAAGAGTGATTACATGCATTCGTTTTTTTTTTTTACCGACACAAAATATGTAGAATCCATCAGGTGAAACCTACTTGTATTTGTAATCCCAGTGTTCGCAGAAAACATTAGTTATTATCAAACCATTATTATAGTTTACCTATCTTTATGATACGACCTCCATTGCTGCTGCAACCAGCAATGGAAAAATTGTCTATCAGACCTTTGACATTGAAGTCACCCAGCACAAGAATAATCTCTCTTTCCTTGACAGAATACAAAATGTCCTGAAGTTATCCGTGAAACCTCTCTCGTTCTCATCAGTGTCCTTAGTTGAAACGTAGAAAGAGGTAGCATTCAAAATTTTAAGCCTGTTTCAGTGGCGAATCCATGGGGAGGAAATTGGGGCAATCGCCCCACATAGCCCGAAGAAGAACGGTGAAAACTTTGATTCACATTTACGAATCTACTGAATGCTTTATGTATTCTCTCATGGGTGCAGAAAACTTCGATTAGACAGGTTAAAATACTTCAAGGTTGGTTTGGGTTGTTTTACCTCTGAGCGGCACTTTTTTGTACACCATGTGCTAAATGGACAGGTCACATGGTCCCCGAAGGCTCAGAGAAGGTGGGGGAGGGGACCTATTAGAACAGCTGTTGGGAGACAGATGGTATCCTCCCGTCAAGGCCATCCAGCGTGTTCTTTAACGTGCATAGGATATGGCTCTCCCGCACACAGACCACGGCTTAACGTCCCATCCGACGGACGGCTGCCTTTCCAAGCCCATCAGTGTCCCCTACTGACCGTGGGCAGGGCGGGGAATTTTGCGGAGATAAATCTCAACGCTGACTCAGCTGGGAATCGAACCTGGAAACTATAGATTACGAGCCTGGCGCGCTACCGACTGAGCCACCCCCGCCCAAATACCTCAGGATCATCAAAAAACGAAGAAGAGGCATGATGCCTTTGGTAATTTGATTTCTCAAATTGGGATTATCAGAACAATTATCTTTTAAGCGAGGGAGTTTCGAAATTGTCATAATTAAAGAATTCCCATATTTCATTAATGTTATCAACAGGGTTCCAATTTTGATTCGTATTTATTTCGTTTCCCTTTAGAACAGGACCGTCCAATATGTCTATAATATCGTTTCAAATAACATTTTGTACTGATAGGTATTAAGTGTTTCAGATAAAGTAAACTCAATTTCTTATATATGTATTTATGTAATGGCGGCGTTTGGTTCAATGGGTAGCGCACCATGCTCTTAATTTACGTTTTTAGGTTCGAGTCTTAACTGCGTTTGCTTTCAGATTTCTCTCTGCTAACTTCCACTCTACCTCGGCGAGAAAGTGAATGCTGATAGGATTGGAAAAGCCTCCATGAAGAACATGCTGGATGATCTTGACAGGAGGATTTCATCTGTCTTTTAACAATTATCCAGTGGATCTTCATCTACTACTCATCTCTGTGTCCTTGGAATCTTCGGGGCGGGGTGGCTCAGTCGGTAGCGCGCCAGGCTCGTAATCTGCAATTCCCAGGTTCGAGTCCCAGCTGGGTCAGCGTTGAGATTTATCTCTGCAAAATTCCCCGCCCTGCCCACGGTCAGTAGGGGACACCGATGGGCTTGGAAAGGCCGCCGTCCGTCGGATGGGACGTTAAGCCGTGGCCCCGTGTGCGGGAGAGCCATACCCTGTGCATGTTAAAGAACACGCTGGATGGCCTTGACGGGAGGCTACCATCTGTCTCCCAACAGCTGTTCCAGTGGGTCCCCTCCCCTAACCTTCTCTGAGTCTTCGGGGTCCATGTGACCTGCCCGTTTATCCCCTTGTGTGGCATTCAAAGTGTAACTCAAAGTTGGGCTCGGTTGTTTTACCTTTGAGCGGCACTTTGTTTGCACACAATAGGTTAAATGGCCAGGTCACAAGGACTCCATAGGCTCAAAGAGGAGGGGGGGGGGCAATGAACAGCTGTTAAGAGACAGATGGTAGCGTTCCGCCAAGGCCATCCAGAATGTTCTTTAACGTGCACAGAGTATGACTCTCCCACACACAGACCAGGGCTTAACGTCCCATCCAACGGACGGCGGTCTTTCCAAGCCCATTGGTGTCCACTACTGACCGAGGGCGGAACTAGAGTTATGCGGAGATAAATCTCAAACTGGTCCAGGCGGGATTCGAACCTGGGAACTGCGGATTACGAGCCTGGTGCGTTACCGACTGAATCACCCCCGTCGCCATAATTCAAAGTGTGTAAAAAGTGTCACTCACAGGTAACTCAACCGAATTCAACACGAGAAAGTATACAAAATTCACACAGAGGAATAAAAACCATTCACATAACCAGGATCGTAATGAAGACACTTATGACACATTCAGCAGATACAAATTGCAATATGATATTACTAATTTATATAACCACAACGACCCTGCCTAAGATTGGGTACAGGCCAACCTGGCATTCACGGAGCCGACTGTAAGGGGGCAAACCCAGATATATCGAAGAGCTCAAAACGAAAAGTAATTACTAAAAGGAATATTTTAAGCCCGTCAACTATTTAAACCGAAAGCACATCATTTTACGCCGAGCGTAATTCAGTCATTGAATCCCAGAAGACACCCAAGAGGCAATCTAGGCTTTCACAGTGAAGGGAACACTACCTTACACGTCTATGCGATAAATCACAAAAGATGCGCTTAAAGCATTAATTTTTATGCATATATTCAAGCGCAGCGTATAGAGAGATAAATATATCATCACCTCCATGGAAAATAATGGGCTGCAGTACAAGATAAAGTGCAGGGAAGAAACGTGAGTCGGTTTCTTATCGCTAGGACCAAAAGAAGCTACTAGACTGTGACGCGGTGAAAGCTACACAGATGGCTTGATCTTTGTGGTTTTCTGGATGGAGAAGTGGTGAGGAATAATTTTTTTGTGTTTTTATTTGGAAGAGAAGGGATCTACTGGCATGAAAAGGAGAGGTTTCTACGTTACCAGAGAAAAAAAAAGTGAATGTAAAAGCAGATTATAAAGTTTTTTTTTAGCATAGTAATACATTGGTTTAATTAAAAGAGGAAATCGTGATTAAAAGAGGTTGATTAGTGAACCAAGCTCGTAATCTAATGTTCCCAGGTCCGGGTAATAACTGTGTCTGCGTTGAGATGTATCTCCGCTAATCCTAATTTGTTCTCGATTAGAAAAGAGAACCGATCGCTTTGGAAAGGCCACCGTCAGTCGGATGCGACATTAAGCCATGGTCCGTGTGCAGGAAAGCCTTTACCTGTGTAGGTTAAAGGACACGGTGAATAACCTTGACGGGAGGCTCTCCTTTGTCCCCTAACAGCTGTCCAGTGGATCTCTTTCCCCAACCTTCTGTGAATCTTTGGGGTCTTTATGACCTGCTCTTTAGCCACTTGTGTGCTCAGAGATCTAATCCAGAGAAAAAAGAGAATAAGTGTGTAAGGAAACTATAAATTTGTTTCAGAGTTGTTTATTTTTCGTTCAGGAGCCTCTGTCTGACTGCAGCTATTGTGGAAAGCTCATTAATTCATACAAGAACTCAGTTTTTGGATGATCGCTTTAAATGCATAAACTTATTTAAATAGACAATCATGCTTAAAACAAAATGACTTAGTCTTTAGTGTACCATAATGTTTCTAGGACTGAGAATCAGCTATGTTCACCCAGGAAGAAAGGGGATACTGAGTATAGATGATCCACGTTAATGAACACTACGGTTGCTTTGAGAGGAAATTTTCACTTACCTCTTAATAAGTTCTAGTTACATCCCCTTTCCCATACACAACTCTTTGCCTTTGGTGTCCTTGGGACTTGCCACTTAATCCATTATGTGAGAAAAAAAAAAGTATGGCTAAGAGGTAAAAAAACAATCCAATATCCCCAACTTTGTTATGAGCCTTGGGGTAACGTTTCCTATTATGTAGAGAAAAGTGGCTCACGAGTGAAGCATCTCTGTCTGACTACAGTATTCATGGAATAAGAAAAAGACTATCGCAGCTCATCAATTCATACAAGAATTCGGTTCTTGGATGATCGCGCTTTTGCTACATTATTTGAATTTAATCGTTTCATTTTGCCGAACTATTTAATGATAAAAGATCTCTTTCTCACGGAAAAATGACAGCCTTATTTGTCCTTCCTGTTATTAATAAATTTCAAATTACGCATGGGAATCAAAAGACAAAATTCAATAATAAACCAAACTATGCATCTTAGAAAAAGCTAGAAAACCCAATCACCTCTAGTGATTAGGGAATGTCTATTTTCAGAAACCAAAAATTTTGTCATATATCAAATTTAGCACCATCTACCGGTGGAAATTCAAACTAATGGTAAACTGAGAATGATAATATTTTATTAATGCAAATCTAACTCAGAAAATCTTTTTTTATTCACCTCTTAAAGCAAAAAAAAAAAAGGTTTTTTTGCTACCCTGAGGATAAAGGGGTAGAAAAAAATTGCTGCCAATGTAAATTCCTTGTCACCACACGTGAAAACTGACATTTCAGAAATCTAGCATGGAAATGTTGTTTAAAATACTTGTTCCAAGCCCATTCAACTCAAACTTAGTGATGTTCCACTAGAGAAAGAAAACGGACCTCAGGAAAAATTTTCTACTCAAAAACGGAAGCATAATTTTCCACTTAGTATTGAATTGGAAAATAAAACATTTTGAATGAATCAAAAATACCTTGATTAAAATACCTGAAATAAAGAATGGAATGTCCACAGACGACAAACCGAAAATAATAACTCATTTTATTTTGTCAAACAATAGAAAGGTAATCTATTACAAGAAGTGAAACTCTAAACATTGAAATTAACGATTTGATTTCTATTCACAAGAATATTTACTTTATGATTTATCCCTATTTATATATATTCCGAAAATAACTGAGCAGCCTCTCATTCAAAACCGTCTCCTCTCTTTCCTTATGACCACATGTGTTTTGCGTCATTCTCTCTCCCGGCAACTCATAACCCGATGTTCCACTGACACTTTGCGTTACACGGCATCAGCCCTCTCCGTAGTCGGCCAGGGTGTCGTACACTTCATGTGCAGACAATTAAATGCCAATAAAACTGCTGTCTCCTGCACATGGCTGACAACGGACTGGTCCTGTACCAATACCATCCTGGTCCAGCGAACGAGCTGTCACAAGCCACGTCAACTCCCCCCTCCTCCATTTCCACTCTTCCCCCTACGCATTCCACCTTTTCCTCCCCTCCGACAGATGACGTCATCCTCTGCTGGTTTAGCCACAAGGGACGTGTTCCACGGCCAATATTAATTTCCGTCCTTCGGCCCGTCACACTACTAGCTTTGCGGAATAACAGGCTTTCTGGGAGGGGGAGCAGGGTCATGTGATAGAGAAGCAGAGGACTCTAGGTAGTTATCATTGACCGTGGGCTGATTAATTTCCGATTATTGATCAGATTCGCAGAACAGGTGCTTCCTCTGTCTCTTTGTGTTAGTAAACAGCGCTGCTGTCATACACTCACTCGCATGTACACACGACATACGCACGGTGTCCGTCACGCACATATGGCGTGCCAGGTAAACCGTGCACAATGTTGCTTTCGGTCGGTTGGTGCCCCCGCTGATGTATGATGGTTTGCATACAATGTTTCGGGAGGAGTGCGGCTTAGGTGAGTAGGAAACTAGATGAATTGACGGCTCTGGTGGGGAAGCGAACAGCAGGTGTTTAGGCGCCCTTCTTTACTCTGCCGTGAGTTGATGGATAACCTTCGTTAGAAGCCGGCAACTTGATTACAGGAGTGGAATACGGAGATGTTAAATAAGAGACTTATAATATCTTACATAAATGCACTCAGGGCAATTCGTAGATTTTTGAATGAAGAATGGTGAGTAGGATTTAGTGACAAAACGAATTCTTTTGGAATATGAAATCGTAAATAATACGACCTTATGACTATTTTGTAGGGAGATGTTACTACGCAATGTGGTAAAGGTCTAAAGAAAAAATATGTGAATCAGTTTATTTTGAATTGCTTTAACAAGGAAAAAAACCTCTAAGTGCAAAAGCAATATGGCGGAGGATTGTTGGATTCTTTTACCTATGAGCGGGGTTATTTTGTACACAATGGACCAAATATCCAGGTCAAAAGGTATTAGGGACAGTCGGGAGAACGGGATCCACTGGACAAATAATAGTGTTGGGTTGTTTTACCTCTGAGCGGCACTTTTTTTGCACACCATGGGCTAAATGGCTAGATCACATGGACACCGAAGGCTCAGAGAAGGTTGGGGGAGGGGACCCACTGGAGCAGCTGTTAGGAGCCAAATGATAGCCTCCCGTCAAGACCATCCAGCGTGTTCTTTAACGTGCACAGGGTATTGCTCTCCCGCACACGTCCACGGCTTAACGTCCTATCCGATGGACTTTTTTTTTGCGGCTTTTCCAAGCCCATCGGCGTCCCCTACTGACCGTGGGCAGGGCGGGAAATTTTGTGGAGATAAATCTCAACGCTGACCCAGATGGGACTCGAACCTGGGAACTACAGATTACGAGTCTGGCGCGCTACCGACTGAGCCACCCCCGCCCCCAGAACAAATAATAGGAGACAGAGGAAAGTCTCCTTCCATCCGACGGACAACAGCCTTCCCAAACCCATCGGCGTTCCCTTTCTCACCGAGGATATGGGTTGGGTGGAATGGAATGGTTGTGTCTCAATTGAAGTATAGTTGGAATCCGAACCCGAAAACTCCATATTATGAGCCTGGTGAGCTTCCGAATGAACCAAACCCCACGCTTCCCATGTTAAAAATAATCCTCCAGAGTTAAAAATAACAGTGATTCTAAACACAACTGTTATTAACTCGTTATTTGGCTAAAGAGCATATGATAATGATTCTCCTATTAATTCTCCGAAACTAATCCCTCGCCATCCGATGTCTATAAGCAAGAAACAAATGTTGTAATAGCAATTAGCGATAGTTTGTATCTTAACCACAAGTACCAAGAAACAATCTAAGACAAATTCTAATTTAAGTGCAAGAGTTCAAAATCTAAAGCCGAAGACAAAATTTTACATAAAAAAAATACAAATATTAACTGTATTTTCCTAAAGAGAGGCCGAAATATTAAACCTGCAAAACTGACTTAGATAGATGATAAATCAACTTGTTTCTATAGCAACCTGAACGTTCTCTCCCATTCTCCTGATGACGGAGCTCATCAGTGCCAAAGTCAGAGAGCAATTAAGAAATTTTAATCTTCAAAATCTTCCTCTCTGTGCTCCCTCGTATCGGAATGCATTTTAAGGTTTCAGGAGGGCTTCACATTATCAGCAGCTAAAGGGAGAAGAGTCAGTGATTAATGAGATAGCTTCAGTGCTAAGATGAGAACAACGACATCACCTTATCCGGTGTAGTCAGCCAGCCATTGACACCCAATGGCTTCTGCTGCCCTTATCATCCGTTTCATCTCTCTAGGAGTCATCGACTCCTACGCACTAATGCCAAACATCCCTATCAGACTTGCAATTACATCCCCTCGAAGTGTGCCTGGGATGGCGGCTGCCCATAATCCTCTACAGATAGCGATGCCCTCTAATCCTCATCAGTCTTTCCATAAGTAATGCTCATCTCGTGCCATTCTTGTGCCTTATCTGGCGCAAGATGTGCTCAGGACAAAATCAACATCTTTATTTGAATAAGGGCTATGAGACTAAGAAGAGAAGGTACTTATAGAAGGATGTATATTCTTTAGCTAAAGGATTGTGCTGTTTTTACCTCTGACCCGCTCTTTTTCTGCATACAAGGATATCAAGTGCTTACAAATCTGCGTGTGCAATATAATGCAGACAATATTTATTCACAAGGACAGGGGTGTTGTTTGTTGTTTTACTTCTGAGCGGCCATTTTGTGCACAAAATGGGCTAAATGGCTTGTCGCCATTTAGCTCATTTCAGGGCTGAGTTTGGTTGGGTGAAGGGAACACACTGGACAGCCGTCAAGTCCATTCAACGTGTTCTTTAACGTGCAAGGTATGGATGTCCTTCACACTTGGCCACGACTTTTACATCCCATCCGACCGACTGTTGCTTTTCCAAGCCCAGTGGTCTCAGCTTTCTCAACGAGGGGAAAATGTGGATCTAATAGGGATAATTCTGAATGCAGACACAGTTGGGACTCGAACCTGAAACCTAGAGATTACGTGCCCAGTGTGCTGCAGATAAGCCAACCCACTTCCACCAAACGACAGGAGGAATATAAAATATACAAAAAAAATAAAAAATAAAACTGAAAAGGGATTGAGAAACAGATGGAAACTTCACGTCAAAACCATCTAATGTGCTTGTTAATTTGCACAAGGTAATATTTTCTTCCCCACAGGTCAACGGCTCAACGTCCCTTCCAACGGACAGCATTTTTTTTCCGAGTCAGTAGGTGTTCCTTTTCTCATCGAAGTGAGAATTAGTGGAGAAAATATGAACGCAAGCCGTCTGATGTGTTAGACAAAGTTATATAGACGAAACGAATATGTTTCATTTTCGTTGTGGTAATTTAACCAATTGAGCAGTAGGATCATCCTGCAAGGAATTTTAACCCCCCCCCCCCGGGTTTAATGCGCCTTCGGATAAGAACAGCTGTTTAAAAAGAATATATGCATTCTCTGTTTATGAGGGAGTTCTCTCTCTCAAATGTACTGTCGTTCAAAAGTTATAAAACATTAACAATTACTACCAAAAATGCTAAGCCGTTTTTGCTTTCTTTAAATAAAGATTGTTTTTGATTCTTCTAGAAATTGCTTTTTTAATTATTTTGGTATTTACATTAAGCTCTTGATTGTTTAGACTTTCCTATTATTATTATTATTATTATTAATGCTACTACTGCTTCATTATTTACTTAATTCTGAAGTCTATTCAATACTACAATCGATAAACCCTGATTAAAAATGTGGACATTGAATTCATTTTGTGACAGTCAAAAGAGCAAACATTTGTTCTCATTTTTTTTTATTTAATAGTGATATGACAGAAAACTATAAGGTTGAAATATCTGGAAATAATGAAGCTATCTTAGTTTTACGGTTGAATTTAAATATTTAATATACAATTTAAAAAAAGAAAGACAGAAGACAGAGTACGCAAAAAAGGAAAGCTTTGTCAAATTTCTAATGGAATAAGGAATTCGTCGCTAGTATCACAGTTAAAAAGTGTCTCAGATCTTTCCCTAATATCTGAGTAGACAGATTAATGAACATGTTCATCAATTGTGAATCAGCTCTAATGAAGTTGGAGTGGCAACATCTGGCGAAACACAAGCGACAAAGTTGCTGATGAAAGTCCAGAAACTCGGCCCCTAATTGGTGCTTGCAACTTCCAATTTTGGTGATCGATCCCGTCGTGAGTGTTGGGCTTAGGAACTGTCAGAAATTACACATCCGCAGTAGTAAATGTTTTTTCGGGGCATTAGAGAGAAGATTGGTCAGATGCGTTTCCAACCAGATGCCGCTTGAATTTAGCATTTGTCTGACATGGGTAGATGCAGTGGATTCAAAAGGTAAACTGATTTACAAAACTATTAAAAATACACTTGATTATCATGAGGTATAATGGCCATTTTTTAATGGTATTGAAAGCTGCATCATTGTTGGGAATATCAGAGGTTAGAAAAGAGTTATCTGAGAATGGGAAACAAATATTTGTGAGGCGAGATTGGCTCAGTCGTTAGCGCGCCAGGCTGGTAATCTGTAGTTCGATTCCAAACTGTATCTGCATTAAGATTTATCTCCCGTTCTACCCTCTATGTAAGTGCTGTCCAACTTCTGTAAGACCGCAGCCATTTTTTCTTTTTCGCGGGCCATAAATTTTTTTATTTCGAGGGCCAAAAAAAAAGGACAGAATATGTAATTGAAAAATCAGTTCATGTCACCTCAAAAAGGGGCGGGGGTGGCTCAGTCGGTAGCGCGCCAGGCTCGTAATCTGTAGTTCCCAGGTTCGAGTCCCAGCTGGGTCAGCGTTGAGATTTATCTCCGCAAAATTCCCCGCCCTGCCCACGGTCAGTAGGGGACACCGATGGGCTTGGAAAGGCCGCCGTCCGTCGGATGGGACGTTAATCCGTGGCCCCGTGTGCGGGAGAGCCATACCCTGTGCACGTTAAAGAACACACTGGATGACCTTGACGGGAGGCTACCATCTGTCTCCCAACAGCTGTTCCAGTGGGTCCCCTCCCCTAACCTTCTCTGAGCCTTCGGGGTCCATGTGACCTGGCCATTTAGCCCATGGTGTGCAAAAAAGTGCCGCTCAGAGGTAAAACAACCCAACAACCCACCTCAAAAAATTACCTTATTTATACGTAAAATAATAAGTAATAATAAACCAATATAAATTTTCTAAATCTTATCAAATATTTAATAAAAGTAATGGGAGCATTGTGGCCGTAGTTGTTGGGCAATAAGAATAGAATGAGTAAGTTGAAACAATGCAATAATAATTGCAAATAGAATGAGTAAGTTGAAGATTGCATATCAAGTAAAATAATATAAGTTGACGAAAAATTATAAGGTGGATTACAGATATTTATTGAAAACTTCAAGTGAAAACTTGATTTTGTTCGCGGGCCACAAAAATCTTTGTGCTGGCCGCTAGTTGGACAGCGATGCTCTATGTTATACGCTGTCGGCCCTACGTACATCCAGCCCTACGTACATTACCCTATTTCCCTCATCGACTGCAAGACTTTTATCTCACAACCGTTGAGCCAGTATCGCTAGCCCAGTGACAGGACTCCAGTTGTTCCTTTTTTAGGTACCTGGTAGACCCTTCTCTGACTGCTCCTAACCTCGGAAAACCTCAGCAGATCTGAGGAGACTCTCCTCCATCGTCTCTGAGTGGTGTCATGTACACCAACTCTACGCTTCATACTTTCGGTAGAGCCTACAGTTCTAACTGTGCCACTTGCAGCACACCTGAGACTGTATCTTACGTACTGCTGAACTGCTCCCGCTACAATGTTGAAAGAAGAGTTTTGTTTCGGTAGCTTCATGCTATCGGAACCACGGATTTGCTATCGGAACCACGGATTTGCTATCGGAACCACGGATTTGCTATCGGAACCACGGACCATTACCTCCCTTCTTGGTACCCATCAGATCAAAGAAGCTGCAGCAAACGCGCATGCCACTATTTACTGATTTCTTTCAGAACTTTGGCCTCTTCTGCAAAGGTCTAATGTTTCTTATTTTATTTCTACTAGGTTAACGAGATTAGTACACCTAATAGAATCGTGAGATAGAAGAGAGGTAGATCTTCTGCCTCTGCTATCTCTCCTCCTGTTGTAACTGGTGCAGGGAACCTTTCATTGGAGGCTAATTTCACCATGTTCTTACAACTCCTTGAACCTTGAACCTCATTTAAACTATGCATCTATAATACAGCAGACATATTGCTGTTCATGAAACATTGTCTTCTATCAGGATTAACGAGAAGTTAAAGGAATTTCACTGTACCGATTAATCGTTGATGAAGCTCACTTCAAGGACATTTTACTTTAATATCGATTGCAATATTATACTCAATCGAATATAGAGAATTTCCGCAAGTTTTTTTAATAGAAATATAAAAAAATAAACATAAAATAACCATTCCATTTCTTTATGTCTTAGGAATTCCATTTTTTTTTTAAATTTCGCTTCAGAAAGAAACGATTTTCATACTCCGTTTTACCTCTTATTTTCATTCCGATCCTGGGGATGGGCGTGTTTAGCTTTTAAAGCCTCATTAGTTAGTCCTCAGTCGTGAGAGGTGGAAGTGTTCCATAAGTTATAGAGTTGTTAGTGTTCAGGCCGTCTTGAATATTCATGCTGCTGTCAGAGATTATCTTGATTTACAACCACTAAAGAAGATTGATGCCCTCCATTAGGGCGTAGCAAACTTCGTGTGAGATGACCTTTGACATGTCCACCACAACTGTGAGAGAATGAATGAATAATGACACACTTTGAGACACTTTCAGTTGCCCTAATACAAGAGGAGGCAAGTACTGCAACCGAAGTATCGCGTTTGATTGGAACTAGAAAGTCTGACTGTCGTTTTAGTCTCTATGCTGATTTCACTCAAGAAAATTTGATATGTCTCCAAGTAATCAGTTAATTTATATAAATATTTATTTTTTTTAATTGCATAATCTAATTGAGAAAATCATCTCTTTGTTCAGTTACTTTGAAGGTAATTTTAATGAAGAGTTTGGTTGGCTACATGTTTTAAATGTGCAAAGAAAGCGGCTTTAATCAAGACCAAAAATCATCACTTCGTGTAGGAAATTTCAGATGCTGTGCGATTAAAATTGAACAAGATTGTATTACTTATTCATTTCGTCTACAATTATTGCTTTTTTTCCCTTAAGGAAGCGCTGTCGGTAGCGTGCCTATCTCCAAGCCTGGCAAGCTACCAACATTACCGCAAGACTCATCCGATTACCTATCGCTTTTATCATCAAATTTTCATATTTATGTTACACGTTTTTTGCAGTATCTGATAATATGTCTGATTCACTTTTACAATAGCAGTGCAGAGTTTCTTTTTATCAAATCATGTCCACATTAACCGAAATGATGGTTAAAATAAAAAAATTAGTTCGGGGTTTAAGTTGGGTTTAAGTTGGGTATTTTAAGTAGGGTTATCCCAACTTAAAATGTTTTACCGAGTGGCACGTTTTTTCACACAATGGGCTAAATGGCCAGGTCACAAGGACCTCAACGCCTCTTGGGGCAGGGGTGACTCAGTCGGTAGCGCGCCAGGCTCGTAATCTGTAGTTCCCAGGTTCGAGTCCCAGCTGGGTCAGCGTAGAGATTTAATCTCCGCAAAATTCCCCGCCCTGCCCACGGTCAGTAAGGGACACCGATGGGCTTGGAAAGGCCGCCGTCCGTCGGATGGGACGTTAAGAAGTGGCCCCGTGTGCGGGAGAGCCATACCCTGTGCACGTAAAAGAACACACTGGATGGATGGCCTTGACGGGAGGCTACCATCTGTCTCCCAACAGCTGTTCCAGTGGGTCCCCTCCCCCAACCTTCTCTGAGCCTTCGGGGTCCATGTGACCTGGCCATTTAGCCCATGGTGTGCAAAAAAGTGCCGCTCAGAGGTAAAACAACCCAACCCTCAACGCCTCAGAGAAGGTCGGGGAGAGGAGACCCACTATATAGTTGTTACGAAGCAGATGGAACCTCCCGTCAAGGCCATCCAGCATGTTAACGTCTCATCGGAGGGGCGGCGGCCTTTCAAAGCTCATTGGTGTCCCCTACTGACTTAAGGCAGGGTACGGGCTTTAGCGGAGATAAATCTTAATGCTGACACAGATGAGACTCCAACCTGGGAACTACAGATTACGAGACTGACGTGCTATCGGCTGAGCCAATCACCTACCCCATTTAAAAGTTCAAGGGATTAATTTTTACGTTAAGCCATGGGTGCTCGCTAAGTACAAAAGAATGACCCCTTTAGATCAAATATCGATCGAATTTCTGTCACCCTGAAAAATACATAAAACATATGCATTCCTTTCCCTTAGAGAGATGCTGGAGGCATTGCTTTAGATGTGAGGAGGGCCAGTTCTAGGGAAGGTCCCCACCTTCCCTAGAACTGACCCTCCAGAGACAAGATCCCTGCCTCCATCATGGGCAAGATAGCCATGCCTCCCATTGACAATGCTAGTGAGAGGAACAGAAGAGAAAAATGATATAAAACGTATTATATATTACTCGTATTTTTCAAGACATTTGTTAAAAAACCACTAAACAGAATGAACTAATTTAAATCGTGTGCAAATTTCATTCCGGTTCGATCTTGCCTCCCCTTATCCCTAATTTTATGATCCGGGCCTATATGGGAAGGTCTGTCAAACTTATTCACATAATTAAAATGAGTTATATTGTATTTTCTTTTATATTCTGTGTATTTTTCGAAGTTCATAACTACCTTGAATGAGATGCGCTGCTTAAAAGAGTTTCGGTTTATGAAATACCGAAAAAAGGGGATTTGATGAAGAGAAATGCTTGTTTATTTCCGTGAAAAACAACAAAGAAACGTGTGTGAAATTTCTAACTGATAATTTATATCGAACTGAAACCTTCAAGTCACAACAGAGATGCCATCCATACTTGCTGTATTGAAGACAGCTCAACAGCTGTTTCAGGTTGTCGTAGGTTTCTTTCATGTAGACAGCGTGTCCGACCGGAATGGATGGAAGTCAATTTCCATTATGCAGCAACACCGCCTTGAGACTGAATTTCGAGGAGTCTATGAATAGTTGCCATTCTTAAGGGTCATATTTGATTCCGAGGACATATATCAGACCATCTACATCGGAGCAGAACACAAGGCCATCTTCCTTTCTGAAGTAAGTCGCAAACTGTTAATAACGAGTTCGAAACGAAGTCACTCAGACATTTTCCTTGAGAAGATTCCATTGTTTAAGTCTTGATCCAAGTAACTCTGCTCTGGCCTTGGACAGCTCCATATCGCGAACAAGATCGTTAATTTCTTCTTCGGCGAGAATGTGTGACGCAGATGACTCACCTTGGCCAACGTATGGATTATCATTAGACACCGAAGGCTGCGGAGACCCCGATGCCGGTTCGCCTCCCTCCTTATCATTTGAATCGATGGAAAATTCTTTTGGAGGTTCGGGAACAGGAAGGCCTTCGCCGTGCGGAACTGGTCGGAGAGCAGATTGTATATTCTGGTACGCTATTGTCCACTTCTTTTTCCTTATGATGTTTCCAGAAACAGGTGGAACCATGCAGTAATAACAGTCATTTGCGTGATTGCTTGGCTCTCTCCAAACCAAAGAAACAGCAAACGGCATCACCACTTTTTCGCCTTTCAGCAACTTCGGAAGAATTCTTGCACACGTACTGCAGCATATGTGTGAGGCCCAAGCCTTGTCCTGGTCCCCGATCTAGCATCCAAAATAAACTCATACGCCGCTTTCACTATTGGAGTGATCGCCCTTTTCTGGCTTGCAAACGTCACTTCCCGCAAATGCAACAAAATGTATCTGCACTATTAACACAGTTACGAGGCATCACTACTGCTGGATTAAAACTGCAAGAATCACTTGTGTTGTACTTATGACTCAGGGGTAAATGGGAGTCGCTCAAAAGACTTGCTCACCCAACGAGACGTCGCTTACAACTAACGATTGCATCATCTTTTGTCAGCGATTGTAAAGCCACGATGTCATGACTCAACTACATTGCATCAGACAATGATGCAATACCTCCGGGGGTTGTGTGTATGGCGGGTTGATGCAATACAATGCAATATGTTGCAATCTGGAGTTTAAAATACAGCTTTTCGAAATGGTTACCTATGTACTCAATGCGGACTGAGCCGTTTATACATGACCATCTGTCTCTCCTAAACAAGAGCCAATCGACAAATATTATTGTCATTTCCGTGTTCAATACCTCGAAATTACTAAAGATTGGCTATTTTCATTTCAAAGCCCTTTTGTGTGTTGCCCAGTATAGTATTGACCCCTTCAAACAGTCGATGGCCGCAGATTATTAATACACCTGAGATAGCGATTTATAATCATTAAAGGAAATAAGTGAAATTTAATTAAAGTAGGTAAATAAATTAAACTTAAATAGCTTAACTAAATAATGTAATTATACAATTACCTAAAATATTATGATTTAATAAGAGCATTGCAGGCAGTTGTATGAATTAAAAGTTTTATTCATGAGCACTTTGAGAAATTGAATTTGTTTCATTGATTGGGTTTGGTTGTGTTACATCGGAAAGTTAGATTTCTGCACACAATGGGCTAGATGGTCAGGTCACAAGAACCCCGAGAACTCAGAGAAGATTGAGGGAAAGGGACCCCTTGGACGGCTGTTAGGAAACAGGTGGGAACTTTCAGTGAAGTCAATCCAACGTGTCCCTTAGCATGCACAAGGTATGGCTTTTCCGCAGACGGAGCCACGGCTTTATATCCCATCCGACGGACATTGACTTTTCCAAATCCATCAGCATCCCCAATTGAGAAGAGAGCGAATTGGGGGGTTTAACGGAGATAAATCTTAATGGCGAACCTGGGAACTGCCGATTACGGATTTAGTCGACACTACCCCACAACCTGGACATGGATGAATGACTATACTTCTTTAATTAAACAGTTATTTTCAGTTTTAATCTATCAGCATCCACATAAACGCTCTATAGTGCACAAAAATTACTCAATGTGCTATACGTGTGTTTTCTCTTTCCTTATTATTTTGAATATTTAACAGAGAACCAGGAGGCTTATCTCTTTATCTGTTTCAGCTTGACACAAAGATATACGTCACAATAGCTTTGTTTATTAATTAAGTAAATTACTTTGTCTAAGAGTACAAAAAAGTTTACTTTCAGTAAGCAGTTCGCTTAGCTACTAATCCTGTGTTTTAAATGCTCTGCTTTGGTTAATCTTAGCTTCACTGTACAATAATTAGTAAGGAGGTGAAGTGGCATGTACAGGTATTGTAACGCATGGAAACTTCCTTTCGCCCCAGTAAATGTTGCTTTACCGCTATCAGTGTATTTGTGCAATGGAGCCACATCACCAGCAGATAAAAAAAACGAATTATCACAGATTTTTAAAAGAATACGGAATTATCACAGGCCTCCAGATATATATATATAATAAATATATAAATACCCCCTCAAAGCAGCTGCTTGCCACAGAGGTCTGACAGGAGCCTGTCAGTTTACATGTATAGTAGATATATATTTATTAATCATCATCGTTATCTAAAAAAACACATATATAGACAGTTTTTTTACATTTAATCCGCAAAGCTAATAGATTATCAGCAGGAAATATATATATATGAGCAATATTTTTCATACATAATAAGTTACGACAGTAGTATATATATATAAAATATTTTTACACTATCTCATAGTATATCGAAATATCATAGAACAATTTAAAATATTTGATAATCAACATTTT
Organism: Ryuthela nishihirai; assembly: GCA_038380435.1. NCBI lineage: Eukaryota > Metazoa > Arthropoda > Arachnida > Araneae > Heptathelidae > Ryuthela > Ryuthela nishihirai. Next base: position 41,046,042 of record JAWZYU010000019.1, read on the forward strand.
GTGCACAACAACAATTTGTGCACAACAGTTAAAACGTATTGTGCGAAAATAGAAACGAAAGTAGTAAAAAGAACACAAAAGTCATACAGAGACAGGGTTTCTCAGGATACAAATTAACAAACAATCTTTAAAATAGTTTTTAACGTTTAACCTAATACCATTAAAATTAGTTAGATATACGATTTCTCTTCGTAACTGGTTAAAGATCTCGTACTATATACTCTTTAAGATTTTTACCGTATTATTAACAAAATTCGGGATTCGAAAATAATTATTGGCTTGAGGGAGGGAGATGTATTTATATTTATTATTTATTCAAACAGTCCAGCGGCCTAGTGCTTAGCGCGCTTGGCTACTGATCTAATGGACCTGGGTTCGAGCCTCGGATAAGGCATGGATATTTGTCTTGTTTTTCTGCTGAGGTTCCGCCATCCTCACAGACCTTCTACTATGGTGTATAATAAACTGACAGGCTCCTGTCAGACCTCTGTGGCAAGCAGCTGCTTGAGGGGGGTATTTATTTTATTTATTTATTCACATTTTGAATACGATTATCACACATCACAAATTACGCAGATATATATCTACCCTAGAGTAAAAAGTTTCTTTCAGGACAAAATAAACAAATAAAACGTATTCAATTAAAATATAAGTACGAGTGAAACTTTTGATCTTTGAAATACTGAGATCCTGAAACGTTAATATTAGAGATACTTCTGGCTCAAATTTTCGAACCCAGTTAGAGGAAAACAAATTCTTACACATCGTAAAACATCTACATGTAGGAATGCACGCAAAAATCAAGATCTCAATGTTATTTGAATGTTATTTGAAGCTAGAAATATTATAAATGACTCTCAAAAAGCCCAAAGATATTTTTTATATTTCAATCCCGAAGTCATTTGCTGTAATTTAAGCCCGGACATGGCTAGGTTCAGGCCCTAACCGATCTTTTATTGATATAAGTCACGCCTGTTTGCACATAAATTCAACATCATCTAAATTTAATAACCATCAGATTATGGTCCTAACAAAAAATATAATTTTGCGATCTCATTACGGTGTTTAACAGAGCATTAAAGAACCTGTTAGCCTGGAAAATAAAGTTTTTTGAACAAATGTTTTTAGATAAAATAAATTAACCATTAATAAGCTGTGAAATACACGAGTATCCTTTTCAAGAGCTCGAAAATATTGAAGATTTTAGTTTTTCCTTAAACGTTTCAGAGTCTGGCCAGCGAATAACGTTCTAATCTTCAGAATTCTTAAAATGATAGAAATATGTATTCTCTGTTAACTTTTTGCTGACGTCAGATTCACGATTATTGTCTTCTTTCATATATATATATGGTGATATTATAATATTTTAAGTCAGATAAGTGACTTTCTTGACACTATTTTAATCATCTGAATCTAATGGGGAATAAACGTTTCGTAATTCTATGAGCACTGTCCTTCGATTTGAACTATTAGCATGGACTACATAACTTACTTTCACTACCCGATGTTATGAAGTAATACACTGCCCTACCAAAATATCAGAGAATTTGCAGCTTTCATAATTCTTTAAATCTTGTACTATTCTAATATTGTTAAAAATTAGATTTAGATAGACGTGATTGCGATCTTTAATTTATCGTCAGTAACATTTTCCAGTTAAATGCATTTTTAGAAGTTATATGTTAGGTTGTTTTACATCTGAGCACTTTTTTTGCACACAATGGGTTAAATGGCCAGGTCACAAGGACCCCGAAGGCTCAGAAAAGGTTGAGGGAGGGGACCCACTGGAACAGCTGTTGGGAGACAGATGGCAGCCTCCCGTCAAGGCCATCCAGCGTGTTCTTTTACGTGCACAGGGTATGGCTCTCCCGCACACGGAGCCACGGCCTAACGTCCCATCCGACGGACGGCGGCCTTTCCAAGCCCATCGGTGTCCCCTACTGACCGTGGGCAGGGCGGGAATTTGCGAAGATAAATCTCAACGCTGACCCAGCTGGGACTCGAACCTGGGAATTGCAGATTACGTTAGAAGTTATAGAGTAAGTATAGTATATACCCATGTGCTAGAAACGATCTCCGTGCATCTGATGGGAAGTTAAACCGTGGTCCGTGTGCAGAAGAGCTATACCTTTTATACATTAAATAACACGCTGGATGGCCTTGACGCGAGACTTCCATCTGTCTTTTAAGAGCTCTCCGTTAGGTTTCCCTTTTTTTTTTTATCTAACTCTGAGCCTGTGATTCCTTGTAACCTGGTCATTCAGCCTACTGTGTGCGAAAAACAGTGCCACTCAAAGGTAAATCAACCCAACTCAAAGCTTAAGATAAAGCCCTTTTTTTAATATCGTTAAAATTATAAAGGAAGCAAATGTAGAATTTTCGATATCAGAACATATTGAGATTCTTAAATATTAGAGATGACTTCGGGTTTAAATTTTCGAACCCCTGCAGATATATAAATATAAATGAATCCACAAAATTAAAATTTCAATATTATTTGGAACTAAAATATTTTTAGAACTGAGAGGTACTTTTGTGCACACTCAATGAGATAAATGTCCAGGTCACAAGAACCACAGGATTATGTATCAACCTTCTCTAAACATGGAGTCCTTGCGGCCTATTCGTTTCGCTCACTTGAGCAGAAAAGAATATTAAATGTTTGCTATTGAATCTTGCACTTAAAATTCTTTCTAATCGTGCTTTTTCTACATGCGATTATTTTTATAACCGTTTCTGAAGTCTTTCTTCAATCATTCATTTGCAATTCTTTTGGGGTTAGGAAGGCATCACAGAAACGAAAACAAACATCATCGACAATGATGATGATGAAGAAGGTGATCGCCATAGCACAGAGAAAATTGTTCACTTCAAACACAAGTTTCGCGAGTCTCTTGTAAAAAGTTGAATGACAGAGCCGGATATACCCAAGAGTCTTCTTGATGTCGAAGCGACCGATCACTTTAGCGACTGACACCGAAATTACAGCTTTTCGATGAAGCGGGAACATCTGGATTACAAGTCAGAAGCGATTCCAGACACCCAAGCCGTCTCGTCGCTTCCTGAGAATCTCCGCTCTTGTGAAGCATTTGGACAAAAAGCTACAATCAAACTGTCGTTTTTATAATAAGACCACTTGGCAGCTGTCAGGTTGGACTCTTTAACATCTATCTTACTGACGACGACGAAGAAGATGTGGAATTCAAAAAAAAAAGTGAGTTCCAGCTTATATCTCTTGATTTCATTTTTTTCTGCTACAGAGAGGCGTGTTACTGATTTTTCGCCTCGACAGTCGCATCACATAGCTGAACTGTTTCAAATTTGAAAATTGTTTCAAATAAATTTGCGATTACAAGGACCGTAAAAAAAGTGAAACGTCTCTTCCTCTTTTCTTGCATTATTTTCCCTTTGATTGTCATTGAAATTGTGTTATTCTTTCTTTCGAATACGGTTCGAGATTAATGTTAACCTCAATTCATTATCGGATAACGTATATCTTCGATTAGATTATTCGATTTTCTATAACTTTACAAATCTATCTTAAAGTTATGGGTAAATGATTTTTAAGGAGTATTGCCTCTGTTTCAAGGAATGACATAGAGCGAGTGGGAACTAGAGAGACTACGGGAAGTTGCGCAGTTGAAGCTCTGATAATTTTAAAAGAAGTGAATGACAGGTCATTGATAGGTCAGATCCCTGCCATGTATTGTGCACAGCTGTCTAAGCACGTGTCTTCTCGTTTGCCACACTTTTATTTCAAACTGATTTATTAATTTGTTTTCCCATTAATTGAAAATGTTGAACCGTGGGATAATTTGCTAGTACAAAGTCCTTGGGTGAAAGGAGACACGTTTGAACTTTACTATAGAGTTGCTTTTCGTTTGTGTTATCCAGCATGTTAGTCGCATAGGTTAGGTGTTTTATCCTTAGGAACTTATTTCGCACACAGTAAGCTAAATGGGCAGGTCACAAGTACCCTTATGATTAAAAGAAGGTTTGGGGAAGAGGAACCCTCTGGACAATTGTTAGGAGAAAGATAAGAGAAGAAGTCTCCCGTCAAAGCCATTAAGTATGAATACTCCGCACATTGAGTCACTGCTTAACGTCCCATCCGACGGACGGCAGCCTTTTCAAGTTTATCGATTACCCTTTTTTGCCGAGAGCAGGATGAGGGCTAGATGTGTGCACAGTTGGGACTTGAACCTGTAGATTACGAGCCTGGCGCGCTACCGACTGAGCCCCACCTTCCGTTCTCAATAAGTAATTAACACACCCTTCAGCTTGCTCCTTTCAAGCGCAAAACGTGAATTCTACACGAAACCTCATTTTTCTCGAAGCTGAAAATTCCCCAACGCTTTTAGTTGAAAGCGAATTTGCCTTCATACAACACAAAAGAACCGTTCCATTTCAAAAAAGCCAGACAACCGAACATCGCCAAATAATTTTTCACTGAGCTTCAAAAATAAACCAAAATGTTAAACCGTCTTGCATTCCACAACTCAGCACTTGAACCTCTGCCTCTTCCTCGGGTGGTAACAAAACGACTGTTAAAGTTCTAGCAGTCGATTCCAAACTGAACACACAACACAAAAACACTGAAAGAGGAAGCGAAATAAAATATTTGCAATAGAACACCAAAAGCAAATACTCAGAATGAAAAGAGAACGAGGAGAGGAAATTCTCTTGTAGCAATCTATCAGTCTCTCCTTTCTTGAGGTACAATAAGAAATAACGAGTAACGGTGGAAATAAAAAAGGAAACGTCATCGAAATGTTCAGAGGCAACCTACTATTTCTGTTTTAGCAACGACTCGCAGTGTTTCCTCCGGGCCCGACTACACGAAAGACATCTAAATGGTTAGCTCTGCTTTTTTCTCTTTCCAAAGCCGCACATGAAGAATGTATGGCCACCAATTACCTTCAGCACTAACTTCTGCCTGGACGCTGACAGTCTTCCCTTTCTTCCCACCCAATCACAACTGGATCCCAGGAGCCAACGGCAGTCCGTAAATAAAATATTACGAAGGCCAGGGCTATAAATAACTTAAACCGAGACGTGGTGATTCAACACGCGTCATCGGTGTCCTCTTCCTATCCACCTCAGATCACATCTATCCTCACCACATCTTCTTCCCCCCCCCCAACACACTCCACCTTCAACTACAACATTCACCCTTTCTTCTTCTCGTTTTCTTCCCCCCCCCCACTCTCCATTCTTTCTTGCATTTGTCTGAGAGACAGATGTAGGAAGAGATGGACAATAGAGAAGTAAATAATCTGCTTTAAACTTTCCACTATATTTTGATACCAGAATGAGACGATAAAACAGGCGGAGTTTAATTTCGTACAAGGCAAGATTTAATCTCACAGAGAAGGGACATGCAATTCAACCAGGGGATGAGGCGGAGCTTGGCCTGTTTCTCTCTCTTCTTTTTTATTTTTACCGCAGTTGCTCGCTTTCAAAAAGAGCCTGCCTTGCCATTAAAGTTTTATTCCTCCACCTGCTCCAATAGAGTAAGGAGAAAAAAAAGAGAAAGTACTGCACGAGCAGACAAGCTCTTGCAGGGGAAAACGGCGATAGCATTCTTATATCTATGGAAAAGATTGGGGAAGAACTATAGAAGCTTCAAATGCTTTCTACAGTGTAAAAACGATAGAGTAAGTCATCACTTTGGGATGTCTCTGTTTTTTATTTTAAGATTGCTTGTTTTTGCTTTAAAAAACTCAAAATAAGCGAATGCTTTCAACCCAGTTCAATGAAATCACTAGTCTGGTGAAATGTTCCGATTAAAGTGGACCCGCATTTTCTTAAGAAGTCAAATTTTGAATCTCTCTTATCAAGAAAGTGGAGGTCGCACTTTCTTTATAAAAGCACTCATGGGAAGTGATGCGTTTATCAACAGAAAGACTTACTTGAAACACATTATTTTGAAAATAGTTTTCTTGGAGAAAAGGTGCTTTAGAAATACATTAACTTCTATTCACATAATCACTTTCAAATAACGTTCTGTGCGAATTTACTAATCACAAGAATTACACATTTCAGAAGAAATAACATTAAGCAACAATTTTTCCATAAAATTATTAATTTATAATAATAAATGAATCCAATATAATGAATATATATATTAATATCCAATCCAATATAATCACTTGTTTAGAATTGTTTACATTTATAACCCTTTTATCAAAATGTTGGGTTGATTCACCTCTGAGTAGCACTTTTTTTTGCACGTAATGGTCTAAATGTCCAGGTCACAAAGACCCCAAAGGCTCAGAAAAGTTGAGGATTTTTGTTTGGATTGTTTTACCTCTGAGCGGCACTTTTTTGCACACAATGGGCTAAATGGCCAGGTCACATGGACCCCGAAGGCTCAGAGAAGGTTGGGGAAGGGGACCCACTGGAACAGCTGTTGGGAGACAGATGGTAGCCTCCCGTCAAGGCCATCCAGCGTGTTCTTTAACGTGCACAGGGTATGGCTCTCCCGCACACCGGGCCACGGCTTAACGTCCCATCCGACGGACGGCGGCCTTTCCAAGCCCATCGGTGTCCCCTACTGACGGTGGGCAGGGCGGGGAATTTTGCGGAGATAAATCTCAACGCTGACCCAGCTGGGACTCGAACCTGGGAACTACAGATTACGAGCCTGGCGCGCTACCGACTGAGCCACCCCCGCCCCCCAAAAGTTGAGGAAAGGAACTCACTAGACTAGGGGTTCTCAACATGTGTATCCGATAAGATGTTTGGAATACGTCATGAGACTTCAAAAGTCTCTAGATCTAGTAAAAACAAAGTAACAATAACCATTGTTATACTAGAACTATAGTTTTATCTATCTATACAAGGGGTACGCCAGTTACATACACATTTTCAGAGGGTACGTGAAGCATAAAAGGTTGAGAATCGCTGCACTAGATAGTTGTGATGAGACATATAAGAAGCCTCCCGTCGTCGTCATTCAGCGTATTCTTAACCGTTCAAAGAATATGGTTTTCCTGCATAAGAACCCACGGCGTAACGTATCATTCGACGGACGGCAACCTTTCTAAGAAAGGTAACCATTGGAGATAAATTTCAACCCAGACACAGTTGGAACTCGAATCTGGGAGCTGTGACAGAGAAGGTGTCATTGAGAAGCCACAAAGAGAAGTGTATTCTTTTCAGCATGTTGCGCAGTAAGTGTTACCATTGTGATGGCTAAATATACTATCTTTTGTGCTCTGATTGTGTAAATGGTTTGTAGAATCGAGAACTAGGGATGAAATGGTCCATAATGTTTCGCTTAGCACTCAAACCCTACAGTAGGGATATCTTCGAAGAAACAAAAAATTGGAATTACAGTAAACACTTGATAACAGGAAAGGAATGAATACTTATGAATTCACCCCACGAAATTAAGAGCAATATGATATTACCTAGGAGACTCTTTAGGAGGCGGGAACTCCCAAAAGAGAGCCAAGTAATTGTGATCAAGAGAGTTACGACAAATTATGTCCTCCTCTTTGGTTCTAAGTATCATGGACTTAATAAATTGTTTTCTAAAACGCTTCATCAGAGCAATTAATGACCAAGTATTGCAACCTTGAGAACTGAGGCTTCAAGCTCTCTTTGGAGCTGACAAACCATTATTTTGTGGGGAGTGAGCTGCATCGCTAACGAATCACGACAACTGTTCAGCTCTTGTTTAGTGATGCTGATTTCACGGTGTCGTTAATCACTAAAATTGTCGAGGTGTTTCTTTCTTCTTCGGTTTTTGATTTGGTTGGGTTTATTTTTACAACTGAATGGTAAGATTTTTGTTAATGCAAAGTAAGATAAACAGCAGTCGCTATGTGAGGAAATTTAGATTTTTTTGTATTCTATGCGAAAAATGTTGTAGGAAGTATACGGAAGAAATCTAAAGCTTGATGGGGCGGGGGTGGCTCAGTCGGTAGCGCGCCAGGCTCGTAATCTGTAGTTCCCAGGTTCGAGTCCCAGCTGGGTCAGCGTTGAGATTTATCTCCGCAAAAATTCCCCGCCCTGCCCACGGTCAGTAGGAGACACCGATGGGCTTGGAAAGGCGCCGTCCGTCGGATGGGACGTTAGGCCGTGGCCCCGTGTGCGGGAGAGCCATACCCTGTGCACGATAAAGAACACGCTGGATGGCCTTGATGGGAGGCTACCATCTGTCTCCCAACAGCTGTTCCAGTGGGTCCCCTCCCCCAACCTTCTCTGTGCCTTCGGGGTCCATGTGACCTGGCTATTTAGCCCATGGTGTGCAAAAAAATGCCGCTCAGAGGTAAAACAACCCAACCCTAAAGCTTGATGTTTAATATTTCAAGTCATCCTTAAATACTAAACGTACTGTTTCATGAAAAATGTACACTGCTCTACAAAATATTAGATAATTTCTATGTTATGTCAATGGGAATCTAACTTTGAAGCTTCATAACTTTTAAAATATGCATATAATGGAAAAATGGGCCAAATTAAAGTTCAGAATGAAATCCATTTAAATCTCGATTTTAAGAATATTCGTTCGGCATTTTAAGAGTGAAGATGTAATGTTCAACGATAATTTATTTGTTTATAAGAATTATTCATAATTATCTAACATAATAATAATCATTAGACAAACTTCCGTAATTTATATTCATTTTAGCAAATGGTTTGAAACATTACTTATTATTTAAATTTAAATTAATTTCTGAGGTATAATGTCCTTACGATGCATTATTTTTGTGAAATACTGTAGCTTCCATAACTCTTTAAATACTGAACGAATATTGCTGAAAATCGAGAATTAACAGAATTAAAGATATTTTAATACGATCTTCAATTTATTTTCAGTCACATGTTTCTATTGAATGCTTATTTTAGTAGTTACATAGCTTCAAATTTGGATTCCTAATAGCATAAAAAGGTAATTCTCTAATATTTTTGTAGGGCAGTAATGTTGTAGAAGCTGGGATAGTTAACAAAATTTTTCTTAATTATTAATTAACAAAACTTTTCTTAATTATTAATTAACAAAACTTTTATCTGATTTCGACAAAGGCCAGATCGTTATGGCAAGACGCCTTGGTAAGAGCATCTTCGAAACAGTGACGATGGTTGGCTGCTCACGCTATACAGTAGTTAGTACGTATCAAAGATGATCCAAAACAGGTGACTATTCGAGCAGTCGACAAGGCGTGGGCCGGCCATGCCTCATTGATGACAGAGGTCAGCGCAAGCTATCTCGTCTTGTCTGCAGCAACAGGAGGGTTACTGTGGCTGACATTACGCATAATTTCAATTGTGGTAAAGGGCCCAATGTGTTCGAACACACAGTTCATCGTAAGCTCTTGGATATGGGTCTCCTCAGCAGCAGACACATTCGTGTGCCTATTCTCACAGCCGTTCACCGTCGTCAACGCTTTCAGTGGGCACGTAATCATTGATATTGGACCATAGAAAACTGGAAGAAGATCGCATGTCAGACGAGTCCAGTTTTCTGTTACACCATGTGGACGGACGAGTTCGTGTGAGACGTTTACCCACGGAAGCCTTCGCACCTGGACGGATCTAGGCGGCTGGAGGGAGTGTGATGGTCTGGGTAATATATTCTTGGGGAACACTTGGACCAATTATCCTAGTAGAGCAAACTCTGACAACTGTAACCTACTGAACATCATGGCTGACCAAGTACACTCCTTTATTGCGACTGTATTCCCTGGCGGAGATGGCATCTTTCAACAAGACAATGCCCAATGTCGCAGTGCGAAGATGGTTCAGGAATGGTTCCTAGAACATGATGAGAAATTCCATTTATTGCCATGGCCCCCAATTCGCCGGACATGAATCTTGTCCAACGTTTGTGGTTTGAGTTGGAGAAACGGGTACGAGCAGCATCATCCCAACAACATAATTTACGGAAACTGGGGGATCTTCTGTTGAAGTCATGCTACCAAACATCAAGCGACATCTACCAACATCTCGTTGAATGTATGCCTCATTGGCTGAGGGCTCTTTTGGCGACGAGAGGAGGACCTACATCATATTAGGTAGGTGTTTTTAATGTTTTGGATGATCGGTGTATATTGAAAAAGAAAAACAAAAATGCGAAAAAATCAAGATTAAGACGATGTAGTTAAAAAATTTGATCCGTTGGATTGATATTTAATATTTCGATAGAAGAGTAGAGAAAATTGATATCTCCTCTACTCTTCTATCGATGAAAAAGGAGGTAGAGATGGGTTTGAAAATCCGTCGGATTGGATGTTAAATCTTCCTTCCCCCCTCCTTTGAAAGAGAATCATACTTCTGTGCTCGCCTTGAAGAAGAAGCATCTTCGAAAGATGCTTCTTCTTCAAGGCTTGAGAGACTTTTCCTGTTAACAGCTGGAGAATCTTCTTTACCAACCTTTTCTGAAAATAGTGGGGTCCTTGTGATCTGGACATTTAGCCCATTGTGTGCCGGTGAAACTGTAGCCTAAATGAGCATCTGCCAAACACAACAGAACTATATTGTAAAAATATGGTTATTAAGCAAATTTTGTGCATGACTGAGTAGTTGTTGTGTATAGCTAGGGCAATTATTGGCATTTTTTGTTGTAAAAGACGGACTTAGTAACCTTTAAACTCGAAACATGCTGTTATTATATCAAGAATGTATAATAAAAATGATGAGATTGTTACCAGGATCTGGTAGTCGAACCGTACTTCAAGTACTGCAATTTGGTAATCAACAACAGGAAACGTCATAAATCTGTCTAATATGGTCAATGCAATGGCTTTGAGTAGAGTTTTATTGCTGTGACACTTCACAGAGGTGTTCCTGATCTGTAAACCGGGTGAGGGGATCCAGTGGACAAGAGAGAGTTGACCTTGTGTGAGTAACGGTGCTAATTGTCACCTGACTCAAAGGTCAAAGTGTTACCTGGAGCAGTGGTGACTTTGGCAGTTGGAGAACGAAAACGACTTGACTGGAGGCGAGACTTAGCTCTTGCGAGGAGAAGACGATTTTCTGTGGGTAAAGCTCTGTGGTTTTTCTGTGGGATGGATGCCCTGTGAATGCTGCGGACTGAAACGTCCTGTGCGATTAAATCGATACTTCTACCTCTTCTTCATTACTACTACATAAGGTAGTAAACCTGTCTACGAAATAAGTTCTACAGGGGACAAGTGATTTTTATAATAGCACAACTGCTTACTGGCTGCCTCCCCGTAACTTTATTTTTAGCAAAGAAATATTATCGTTTTGAATTTACTTGGCTATTTTATGATGACTTTACTTAAATATGAATTTACTTGGATATTAATTGATGGTAGCAGGAATAGACTATCGTTTACTGCCGAGCACACGAACGAAGCGTAGAATGCAAATAAAGTGGGTATGTAAATAAAGTGGGTATGTAAATAAAGTGGGAATGTAAATAAAGTAGAAATTTCACAATTGTCCAACATTGAGAATTATAGAGAAACGAATAAACAGACAAACACAAAATCCCAAAAACAGATTCGTTTCTTTCTATCAAAAACCAGAAACCTTTCACACGCAAATGAGAAAGAGAAGAGAAAAAAAGATTTCGGGTTCTTTTCTAAAATTCCGACTGCATGGATCCTAACGATCATATCTCTACAATCAGGAAGCGGAGATATTTTTCCGAAGAGTCAGCACAAGGTGAATGAAACAGAAGAGAAATTTATTCGGTCAGTAGACGAATGGTTCATTCCACACACGCAACCCACACATACACACACAGAGAAGCACATAAAGGTACCTCCCCTGCCAATGGCGGTGAACTCTGCCATTCTGAACCCGTACAGCACGTCGCCGTTCGTGACGTGCACCAGAATGCGAGACGCCCAACGCATTCCTTCTATTAGCCGCATGAGAAATATGAGGGAGGCACTAATCCCTGCACAATCTCCCCTTGCTCCTAGGCTCACTCCCAGCCAGTAATTTCACCCATCCTTCCCCCTCTAACTATAATATATAGCACCCATCGCGCTAGACTCCTTCCTCGTTCCCCTTCCCCCTACATTATCCTTCTCCCCCCTAACCTTCTCTTAACTCTCGCAAATTATCAAGAAATACGAGCAGAGAAGCCGAAATCAACTGACGACCGGGAGCAGCCCACCTCCCTTGGTAGGAGACGGCATAAAAACCCGAGCTTCCAGCAGTTTCAGGAAAAGTGGGCATTCTCATCTTCCTTCCATGGTTGCAGTAAGCTGTGGAGGCAGTATGGATGCCACCATCCGGCTACCTGCGTGTACTCATCCCTCCTTATGCTCCCCTAGCACGCTGAATGATGCTCAGAGTGAGTAAGCATCGAGGGTGTGTAGGCAGTAGGGTGGATGTAAGCGATAAGATATCGTAATTGCCCGTAACGTTGGAAGGGGGAAAGGAACAGAGGGACTCTAAAAGGGATGTTGGAAGGGTGGGAGATGGAGAGGGGGGATGGAAGAATTGTGCGTGTTCGTCGTTACGATCATATGGAAGTGGTGAGGGAACGGTGTGCGTCACGTGTGTGTATGTCGTCTATCGTTGCTTGGTTACAATGTTGTGAGATTCCCTTAACTTCGGTTCGGTAAAAACAAACTGAATAGACAAAAGGCAATGGAAAGGGGGTGGCAATAAGTAGAGGGAGAGATCAGTAGCCGTAAATCGAAATGGAGTTGAAATATATTGAAATGCACATTGTATTATGATTAAAATGAATGCTGATATTTACTGGCTTACTCAAATATTAGATAATTTCCATGTTATGGCAATGGGAATCTAACTTCGAACTACAACTTTTAAAATATGCGTTTATTGGAAAAATATGATTGAAGATAAATTAAAGTTCATGATCAAATCTATTTAAATTTAGATTTCGAACAATATTGTTCAGTCGTAATATGTGCTATGGAATTAAAAAGCAAATCTATTCATTTTTCCGAAAACCATATACGCTGATTTTGCAATAGCTTTCGTATATGACATAGGGGAACTACATTGGTTTCCATAAATTAAGAAAAATCCATATGTTAAGTCAATGGGAAGCTAACGTCAAAGCTCTGTAACTTCTAAAATAAGTTTTTTTGTTTTTAAAAATTGATTTCAGATAAAGATCTCAATTAAATAAATCAATATCTCGATTTTCAACGGGGCGGGGGTGGCTCAGTCGGTAGTGCGCCAGGCTCGTAATCTGTAGTTCCCAGGTTCGAGTCCCAGCTGGGTCAGCGTTGAGATTTATCTCCGCAAAAATTCCCCGCCCTGCCCACGGTCAGTAGGGGACACCGATGGGCTTGGAAACGCCGCCGTCCGTCGGATGGGACGTTAAGCCGTGGCCCCGTGTGCGGGAGAGCCATACCCTGTGCACGTTAAAGAACACACTGGATGGCCTTGACGGGAGGCTACCATCTGTCTCCCAACAGCTGTTCCAGTGGGTCCCCTCCCCCAACCTTCTCTGATCCTTCGGGGTCCATGTGACCTGGCCATTTAGCCCATGGTGTGCAAAAAAGTGCCTCTCAGAGGTAAAACAACCCAACCCAACGATTTTCAACTATATTCGTTCAGTATTTAATGAGTTATAGGAATTTGAATATTTAACAGCAGTAATACCAGTCTTAAGAAACCTATAGAAAACTGAAGAATAGTGAAAGAATTTTTTACACAAAGTTCTAAAATACAAACTTATTTTATTAAACACTTTGATACAATACTTATTGCTAAGTTTTAATTAACTTATGAAGTCAATTTTTGTGTCTGGCATTGCTATCGCTAAATATTCAAACTACCATAACTCACTACATATTGAACGAATTATTGTTGAAAATCGAGATATTGATTTATTTGATTGAGATCTTTATCTGCAATCACATTTTTAAAAACTAAAAAACTTATTTTAGAAGTTATAGAGCTTTGACTTTAGCTTCCCATTGACTTAACATAGGGATTTTCCTTAATTTATGGAAACCAATGTACTAATGATTGAGCAAGTTGTCTCGCACAAGGACAATGGGTTGGGTTGTTTTACCTCTGAGCGGCACTTTTTTGCACACCATGGGCTAAATGGCCAGGTCACATGGACCTCGAAGGCTCAGAGAAGGTTGGGGGAGGGGACCCACTGGAACAGCTGTTGGGAGACAGATGGTAGCCTCCGGTCAAGGCCATCCAGCGTGTTCTTTAACGTGCACAGGGTATGGCTCTCCCGCACATGGGGCCACGGCTTAACGTCCCATCCGACGGACGGCGGCCTTTCCAAGCCCATCGGTACAAGGACAATGAGTTTACTCTGTTAGTAAAGAAGTATTTTGACATTAGTTAGGGTAACACATAATGTTCGCTCGATGTAGCAGGAGATAACTATTTAGCAACTATTCAGTTTGAATCTGAGTTGAGTGCATTGTTTTGTGCTAAATGAAAGCGAAATCAATGTAAAACTATCACTGAAACTAATTCAAAAGAAATTGGAACAAGAAAAATTTCTCTAATGTAAGTTTCAATAGGTTTCGATTCACTCAATAATTCTTGTTAGCAAGCAATAAAAATAATTTTCCTTGATAGTTGGAGGAAGAGGATTTTGATGTATTTTATTTTCACATACTTCAATCTCTTATTTTCGGAGTAATTGAGTCTTTCCAGCCTTCAAGGTTGTATTGTATTAAGCTTAAATATTACAAAGGATAATTTCAAACCGAAAAAAAAAAGGTTCAGTTAGCTCTCAATTTTTGGAAAAACGCGGTATTTGCACCCTTTTTTTTAAACATTTACGTGGACTTTTTAGAAATAACGCGATTTGTACTGAGAAAGTTTAAAGCAAAATAAAACAAAAAAAGTCTTAAATATCGCTGCTTTCCTAATTTAAGGAAACGGAGAAGCGTAAAACCTGAATCTCAACCCTCTACCTTGGCCTCACAGGTACCAATAGGCGAGGAGCTTTCTATACCTTGGCCTCACAGGTACCAATAGGCGAGGAGCTTTCTATACCTTAGCTTACTCAGTCATCTGACCCTGATGATCCCCTAACCCTGTAATTCTCACCTCCTTTCAGTCTGACCACAATCAGCACCAGCAAACCGTCGGAGACAGCGAAATGTTAAAAAAAATTAATGAAGAATTACTATTTTCTTATTGTAGATAGGTTGTATTCTTTCGTTTTATAAAAAAAAAAATAAGTACCCCCTCAAGCAGCTGCTTGCCACAGAGGTCTGACAAGGAGCCTGTCAGTTTATATGCCACAGTAGGAGATCTGAGAGGATGGCAGGACCTCAGCAGAAAAACGACACACACATCCATGCCTAATACCGGGGCTCGAACCCAGGTCCCTTAGATCAGTAGCCAAGCGTGCTAACCACTCGGCCACGGGACGGCTCTTTCGTTTTAGCGTTGCTGTAAATGTCTTTATTATCGTAACAGATACATGTTGCATATGAAAATTAAAACAGTGGAGGAAATGGGTGTATTGTATGAGTTGTTAACAAGAACTTCCCATCTCATAGTGATCGGAAGCCTTTCCAAACACGTGGTGTCCCCTTTCTGACCATGGACAAGGTGGAGATTTAGCGGAGAAAATTTTCAATGCACCTGCAATTTGGACTCAATCTGGGAACTACAGGTTATAAGCCTTGATTTGCTAGCGACTGAACTACCTCCCCCGCCCCATTCAAAATAAGGTAGAAAATAATTCTTTAAAATGCATTCAGATATCTTATAAATGTTCTCTATCTGTTTCTTTATCTCCCTGGAATGAATGATAGGTCAAACATACAAAAAATTACTTTTATAGGTTTCCCAAAGTTTTTAAGTACACGGCCTACTTTTGAGAATCCAAAATTTTTGCGGAACACCAGGAAAAAAATATGCATTTTTTTTTTAAAACAATAATTTGTTTCAGTAGGTAATGTAATAGACTATTATTTTACATTCCATTGATATTTTGAAGATTTCATATGAACCTGAGAAGGCCGACTAAGGAGATTTCTAGCTAAGCCGTTCTGAAGAACTGGGTTATGCAAAACATGCTTAAGAACGTCACAGTATACAAATATTAATTATAAAAATGTGTGTTTACAGCGTTCGTATTGTTACGAGTGAAACAAACAGTCCTTATTCCTATGGGGTAGGGGTGGCTTAGTCAGTATCGCGCCATGTTCGAGACTCACTGTGCCAGAGTTATTTCCGCTAAACCTTCAGGTCAGAAAGGAGAACTAGGAAATGTTGCCGTACGTCGAATGGGACGTAAAGCCGTGTCACATTGTGATAGAGAGTCACACCCTGTACATGTTAAAGAACTAACTGGATACCTTGACAGGAAGTTACCATCTGATTCTTAAAAGCTGTTCAGTGGATTCCCGTCCCCCAATCTATTCTGAGCCCTCGGGGTCCACGTGACATGGCCATTTAGCCCATCATGGACAAAAAAAAATTCCACTCTGAGGTAAAACAATCCAACCCTATCCCTAGATAACTCTATTGTATCGTATGAGACTAAAATGTAAGTTTTGAGTCATATGGGCAAATGTGACGATGTTACTCGTCTCGTGTCCTAGTATGAATATACTAAATTCTTATAGAGAAAATATCTCTGATATACGTCGTTCTTTAAAGTCGCATCTTTTTAGTCTCTATCCACGACGTACATTGAAAATCCTATCTTTACGTACCATGGGCTATGTCGATCCAAAAAGACTGTGTGATTTAATCCTCCAAGTCTATTCAGAGCTGCAGCTATTGCATTATATAAAATATGGGCAAGCCAATTCTAGTAAGATCCTGTTTGATATTTTCTATTTGAAATGAATTCATAGACCAAGAGTTATCAGTCTTTCCTAAGCGCATTTTCAGTTGACAGTTAGTTATTCCTGAACGCGTTTTCAGTAGACGATAATCTGAATTTCAATTACCGAGGGGAGACTAATGGCCACTGTTTAATTGGTAGGTTGTTCGGGAAATTTAATTTTGTCTGACAGTAAGATGAATGTAAATTTTTTTTTAAAAAAAGTGCTAAAGTAAATGGTTTTAAAGTATCGTGACGCATCCAACGTCCTATTTCACCCTCTCTTTTAATCTCACGACACGGCGGATTAGTCAAATCGGATTATGTACCTTACTCTTCTGGAATTTGCTGATTAGATATTGAACTGGTTCAGTTTGACTGAGATTTTTTTCAAATCCTATTATTATCTTAACTTCTACAACCACAGGTTTGAATTGTTTTATATCTAAGCGCTACTTTTGTGCATACAATATGCTAAATGGTCAAGTCACAAAGACCCCAAGAACTCAAAGAAGGTTGGGAGAAGGAATCCCACTGGGTTGTTACCAAACATATGAAATCACTCTCTTTAGCCCATTCTGCATGTCTTGTAGGATTCACAAGGTCTCTCTCTCCTACAGGCGGCTCAGTTCTGTAGCGCACTAGGCTCGTAATATGCAAATCCCAGTTCGCGTCCCACGTGGGCCACAGTTCAGATTTATCTCCGTTAAACTCCCTACCCCTCCCTCGATCAGAAACTGGACACTGATGGGCTTAGAAAGACCGCCGCATGAGCGACAAGAAGTTAATACATGGCTCCATGCAGAGCCATATCCTGTACACGTTAAAAATACACTGCATGGCCTTGACGAGAGGCTAACAGCTGTCCAGTGGGCTCCCTTCTCCCAACCTTCTCTGAGCCCTAGCAGCCCTTGTTACCTGGTCAATTAGTCCATTGTTTGGAAAAAAAGGGCCTCTCATAGGTAAAACAACCCAACTACACTGAGCACGGGGTCATGGATTAACGTCCTATCAGAAGGAGGGCAAAATTTCCAAGCCCATCGGTATCCGTTATCTTACCCAAAGTAGGGTGGAAGGTTAGAAGTGATAAATCTCAACGCTGACTCAGACACAACCTTTGGGACTTGCACTTGGAAATGTCAGATTACGAACTATATCTAAAAGATTAAAAGCAAAAATATTCTACACAACATCTGAGTACAGGACTGTTTGCATGTTCCATAACTGCAATACGAATGCTTTAGTATTTTGTTTATTTGTTATCATATTTCAGAAGTGACATTCACGCAAACTATGCGTGCTTTCCTCGCTAGTTTCGTACATTGGAAAGATGTAACAGATGCATAATTCTTTTTTTTTTCTGATGCAAAAAATCCCTGAATTGTGCTAAATATCCTTGTGGTTAAATCGAAACCAGATGTATAATACTCACGTGAACGACACATCAGAATTACGATAATCTAAAAAACTGATCATCCTTAGAAATGGCTATCCGAAATAAATGGTGACGGCCACTGTCAGGTCCCTCTATTTTATTTATTTTTATTTATTATTGTATTTTATTGTATTTTTGCTAGTGTAGATATTTTTATGTATTGAGTGTGTTCTTGGAAGGGCTATTGTGGGGATATGACTTATAATATGTACTTTTGGGCCTGAGCTGGCTGCCTGCATGGGTGACATGGCCGAGAAGCCCTTTAATGGTTTTTACTACTAGCCTGGGCCTGGAGTGCACGAGGCTCGTAATTTGCGGTTTCTAGGCTGGAGTCCCACCTGTTTCAGCATTAAAATTTATTTCTAACAGCAACCTACATTCGGGTCAGAAAGGTAGAAAGTATTCAGAAGATATAGTACAAGAACGACTTTCACATTTTCCCTTTTTAGTGTGTGGGAGGGAGAGGAGGCCAGGGAGTATATTGCTATTGCCCACAACACTCCTCATGTCAAAGCTTTCATTTGATACGTAAATCATTAAGTTTGTCCGTCACGTTTTAAAGATAGGGTGGAACAACTGTTTTGACAAACACACAAACTGACAAACAGACAAATGGCGAGTGAAAAGCAATAACAAGAACAAGATAAGTAAAAATAAAGTTTCTCTCCTTTGGTGAATCAGATTCATAACCTCGACAATCTCGTCCAAGATCTTCTCTTCATTTCTTAGCTCCATAATGTGAACAAAAGAGGAATCTTATTTATAGGCCTTTTATCACGACGTGTTTTTCTCAGATATTTCATAGTTCACCAGAGGATTTCGTTATTATGAGAGCGTCTTTGAGTTCTTAGAAGAAATAATTATTTTCTTTCCCATATCTTCCCATTATTCTGTCTCCCACTGAAAGGAAAAGGATAAACATCGCGAGGCAAGAGTGTGTGACAAAGGGAAATCTTTTAATGGCTGAAGTTTTTTTTTATACCCATATTTTTTGACTAATGCAGGCGTAAAACACATTTATATCATAACTTCATTAGGTGGTGGTCTATAGCCAAATATATCTTCCCAGGTCAGCGTTGCTTAAATGGAAAACATTCTGCAATATTTTTTAGCTTTTAAAATGAGCTTTTTGTAAAAAAAATCACTGGCAGAAATTGATCTAGTTTCTTGTGGACGAATGGTGTCGTATCCCTCCCTCCTGATGACTTTCAGACACTGGTAGACTCTATACCATGGCATATACAGCCTGTGCCATCACCGTATTAATGATTTTGCGTTTTTTGTCCATTTCATGTAGTTTTCCACAAGTCACAATAATCAATATTGAAATAAATTTATAATGAAAATTACCGCAGACATACAAATAATGAGTGGATGAATAAACAAAATAGTGATTAAGATATTATGACCAAAATCTAAGGGAGAGAAAACATTTTAGGGAGGACAATCGAGATAATTATAGGCACGGAGATACAAGAAATATGGATGAAAAAAAGAAGGATAAAAAAGCATAAAGAAATAACACAGATAAAAAAATGGATTGATGAGATGGAAAGAAATGGAAGAAAGCTTAGACATGGAAAGAAAAGGAAAGGCAGACCAAGGAAATGTATGAAGTGATGAACTCAAAAGGAGCCTAGATGGAAAATAATAGAGAGATGAAAAAAATGGAAAAATTTTTGAAACGGATAACAGAGGGAAAGAAAATAAAGACAACGGAGATGCATGGAGTAATGGAGAATTAAGGAGTCTATAGGAAGAAGAATGGGGAGATGACGCGAAATGGAGGAAGCTTTTGACATGGATATAGCAGATATTAAGAAGAGGAAAGGCAGACTAGAGAGAAGATGCATGGAGAAAAAGGAGAATCAGAAAACAGCCTAGAGTAAGAGGAAGAGAGAGATGGAAAGAAAGAAAAAAATGCTTTGTCATGGATATCAACAGAAAAGAGGGGAATGAAGTTCAAGGGAAAGATCTTGGAGCAATCAACAGATAATTTAGGTTTGGAAAGAAACTGAGAGATGGAGAGATAGCGATAAATGGAAGAAAACTTTGTCAGTGGTACAACCGTCAAAGAAGCCATATAACACCGTTACAAACAAGCTGAATAATATTTTCTCCCACAGCAACTTTCCATCTTATTAAATCTGAATTTCAACACTCAACAATATTGCAAACAAAAGTATCATAACTATAATTATGATTTTATGACGAACATAATGATTGATATATTTTCGCACTTAGATGCGCGCAATAGTAATAATAATAGAAATTTCGATTAGGTTTATTCGGTATTTACTCTTTTTATAGAAACATTTTTAGTGATAATACTTGCTGCTGCAAAAAAAAAACAACAAAAAAAAGAATAAAAATACAAGGTTAAAGAAGATCGCAAACTGCAAGCTTAAATCATGGAGAAAGTATCGAAATGATCGCCCTGACGAAAACAGAAAAGATTTCAATATTGCTCCAATTAAGTATACCAAAGTTGTGGAAGACAACAAGTCTAAAAAACTGAAATATTTTTGTAATGTTAACAAACGAAATGCTTTCTTCCACGACATTCAAAATTGCATGAAACGACATTGTAGCATTCCCCCATTACTGAAATTTGATGGCACCATGGTTACTCTAGACTCTGACAAAGCATCACTTTCAACTGACATTTTTGATTTAGTTTATGCCCCTGACTGCACAGCGAGCAATACATCTGTTGAAGAATCTACCCTAGGTTCACACTTTAATGGACTGTTTGATGTGCAAAATGTTAGCAAAGCCATTAATCAAACTGCACCAAACAAACAAGACCTGTTGGGTTGTTGCCAATAGTTTTCTAGAATCCCATTATTTCCATCAGCAATAAATTATCAGTCCCCTTCAATATTGGTTTAAATAATGACAATATCCCAAAGGATTGGCGCCATGCAATAGTTGGGCTTCTTTTTTAAACGAAACAGTGAAACAGCAAATCCTCGCAACTTTCGCCTCATTTCACTCACCAATATAATACCTAAGCTTGTGGAAAGCTCTTCTTTACAACTCTTCTTCTTACAAACGCAAAGCATTATACTTAATGTGGAAAATTACCCGTATTCTTCCCTAACCGCTCTACAACGATTCAGTTACTCCATAATTTGCATTCGTGGACTTCACTTTTAAGTAATAATATCACTTGTTGACGTTATTTTTCTGAACTTTGAAAAGGTCTTCGATAAATTAAAACAATCTTTTTTGATTCAAGCATTGCTCAGCCTTGGTGTATCTAGCTTGATTGTGAGGCTTCTATCCAACCTGGTTACTCATCGAACATACCAAGTTCGAGTTGGGAACAGTTTACACTCCATCAGAATTACCGAAAGTGGAGTCATACAAAAGCCCTTCCTAGGTGCATTGCGCTTCATAACATTCACATCTGAAATACCTAGTATTCTTCGCCCTCTGGAATATATAGCACGCAGAGATGGCATTATATTTACCAATGGAGCTTAAAATACGTGGAAGCAAGAATCCTCACTATACATACAACTGCACAAATGATCCAATTACAAATGTACATATGCAGAAAAAATTAGGAGTGTTATTCTCATCACAGTTAACTTTTAGTGGCCACTATAATAACATTGTTGGAAATGCTAATCGCACCATTTACTTACTTCTGAAATGTTATGGTAAATGTGACGCTGATTCCCTAATTCGAGCATTTGTGACTTTTATCAGAGTAGAATATGCTTTATTCTAGTGTGACTTTATCACACTAGAATATGCCACACCTACATGGACACCTCATCTGATATCAGACATAAAAAATCTTGATCTCACCCAGAGGTGATTTACAAAAAGATTTCCTGGATTTTACAACATGCCATATTAACAAAGTTCGAAAAAATTCTCTTTGCATTCCTTGGAGTGGAGAAGACTAACGTTTGATTTAGAACATATGATAAAGTTATTCATGGTGTAACTCATTATATCCATAAACAACTTTGTCAGCAAAAGAACATGAGGTCATACTCGTACTATCGACGTACCTTTTGCTCGAAAGAATTGTAAGTACCATTCCTTTGTGTGCCGTTTTGAAAGAGTATGGGACTCCCTTTCAAGCGAGATTGTCACTTAAACAAATATTGACGATTTTACTTTTAGACTGAAGAGATTTGACTTATCACCATTTCTTAAATGTTTCAAATTTTGATGTACTTATTCCTTGTCCGTGTACTGAAACAGTACCTTCCGGTCATTTCTGTATAATAATAAATAACAATCGTGAATAACTGCCGTTCAAACATGCTACATTACGGATATAAAGCATGTTAATTTTATTACATTTTAATCCTTTCGGCGTTTCTTCAAACCGATGCAGAAAATATCAGCAATTTCTTACAACGCGCTTTCGTGCTGACACTTTACAGCTGTTTAAACAACAGTAATTTATGTCGAACAAAGCTATATTACTGAATTATTTTGATCCCACTTCAAAAACGCTATATCGTTTTTTGACCGTCTTCCTGTATTGCTATTCTAGTTTTTTAAGCACGCCTTAAAGAAAGTTTTATCGATATTGACACTAAAATTGTTAAAAAATATTTGAAAAAAGAAACTTTAAATATATCAATCCCGGACAATACAGCTGTGTTTTTAGCTGTTTTAATAGAAATATATTCTGTCATCAAAGTAACGATATGTATCTATAACTAGAGCTAAATATACTTAAAAACAGGACCGGATCTTAGAGGAAAATGACTTTCCTATGAGAATGCTAGAAACTGAAACGCAGGCGAAAAAACATTAAATATATATACACCTATCCCTCGATTTACACGGTACTCAGTTCACACAATTTTGGCTTTGCACGGTCAAAAAATGCAACCAGTTTCGATTTACACGGTACTGACTGAGACGTACATAGAAAGGAAATCTCAGTCAGTACCGTGTAAATCGAAACTGATTGCATTTTTTGACCGTGCAAAGTCAAAATTGTGTGAACTGAGTACCGTGTAAATCGAAGGATAGGTGTATATACTGTATAGCCGTCCCGTGGCCGAGTGGTTAGCGCGCTTGGCTACTGATCTAAGGGACCTGGGTTCGAGCCCCGGATAAGGCATGGATGTTCGTATTGTTTTCTGCTGAGGTCCTGCCATCCGCTCAGATCTTCTACTGTGGCATATAAACTGACAGGCTCCTGTCAGACCTCTGTGGCAAGCAGCTGCTTGAGGGGGTATTTTTTTATACTGTATATTACCATATATTTGCAATAAATTTATTAAAGACCACTTAGAACAAAGAAGAAAGTTGATAGTTGATGCGAGAATGTCGTTCCTGTTAATTCCAGTTATGCGATTAAATCTAGTTCTCACCTCCTTTCCATTCGGATCATTTGCGCCCCCCCCCCTACCCTTGTGACCGTAGGATACTTAATTGATAACGCGCCAAGCTGGTAATCTGCACTTATCACGTTCGTTTCCTACCTAGGCCAGCAATGAGATTTATCTTCGCAAAATTCCCCTCATTGCTGTCGGTCAGTAGGAGACACTGATGGGCTTTTAAAGACAACCGTCCATCGGATGGGACATTAAGCCGTAGCACTGTGTACGGGAGAACTCGTTAAATAACATGCTGGAAGGGCTTTAAGGGATACTCCTATCTGTCTCCTAACATCTGCGCAATGGGTCCCCTCCCCTAACCTCCTCGGAGTTCTTGCGATCAAGTTATTTACACGATTGTGCAAAAAAAGTGCACTCAAAGATAAAACTGACTAACCCAAAAGGCTACTCGCTGTTTTATATGTTTTTTGCATCCATGACTCTGATGCGCACTGAATGTAAGACTTTATGAAAGAATGCTTCATTTTCAAGCTGTAACACGGTAACGATAGGAAACATTTGGAAAAATAAGACTTCTACCGAAGGTCAGTTTTGGTTTTTCCTTTTAGACTTTCGTCTTCATCGTTATATGGTTGGTTTTGCCTATTATATCAAAAAACCAAAGATAAGTAGAAAAAAGAAATCCAAAATTCCGGTGTCCAATTTACTTTGAATCTCAGATAACAGCAATTGCTGGACGAGCATTTTCATCTCGTCGGTCATGAAGAGGAATTTTAATCTTTCTAAAAGACTTTTTACGACTTTTAAATAACAACGAAATGTGAGCTGATAAGCTACGTATGTCGTTACGAATGGAATAAGACAATTGAGAATAATATAAACGGAATTTTTTATGATCATATTAGGAAAGAATTTCGGGATTAAACAGTTGCTGCTAAAGATATACATCGAGTTCACGTCTCAAACTTCCCATTGGGATTCAAGTGAAGAGAAATTCTTGCTTTGGAGAACACCGCATTCGTATCAGATCTGTATCATTAATGCAAGGCTGGGTGACAGAGCTCCTGTACAGAGCTTCTTTCTTTGAACAGATTTCTTTCTGTGGGAACTTCATTGTGTCGACCTCATTTCGATTTGAAAATAACTGCAAAATATGTTCATCTTGTTGTTTCGGTATTCTCCAGAATAGTAGTGACTGTAGTGGGCTCACATGAGCCTGTTGTTAAACTAATTTAAACTTGAGCCTATTGTTAAACTATTTTAAATTTAAGAGCTACTGTTAAAATGCAATTAAAAAATATTCATGGTAAATTAACTGTCGTAAATATAAATAAAATTAATAAGTTTAAAACATATTTAAATTTTCTTATGAGATATGAAATCAAAATCAACTATTTTAGACTTGGTAGACGACATTTTAGTTTCAGAGTCAATGAAATCCCAAATTCAATACTTATTGTCCTAGCAGAATATAAATCAGGACTTAACTTGAGTCTCTTGAAATGTCGTTATTACTGTTCTGATTATCGTGCAATTTGGCCTGCGGATATCTTATTGATCTAATATGCATGAATAAAATAAAAAATAAATACCCCCTCAAGCAGCTGCTTGCCAAAGAGGTCTGACAGGAGCCTGTCAGTTTATATGCCGTAGTAGAAGGTCTGTGAGAATGGCAGGACCTCAGCAGAAAAACGACACAGACGTCCATGCCTTACCCAGGGCTCGAACCCAGGTCCCTTAGATCCGTATCCAAGCGTGCTAACCACTCGATTTCCATAAATTAAGGGGAAAATCAATGGGAAGCTAAATATCGAAGTACTGTAACTTCTAAAATAAGTCTTTTTCCGTTTTGAAAAATGTGATAGAAGATAAAGATCTCAATCAAATAAATCAATATCTCGATTTTCAACAATATTCGTTTAATATTTAATGAGTTATGGAAGTTTGAATATTTAACAATAACAATGCCAGTCACAAAAATTGACTTCAGAAGTTAATTAAAACTTAGTAATAAATATTGTATCAAAGTGTTTAATAAAATAAGTGTGCATTTTAGAAGTTTGAGTAAAGAATTCTTTCACTATTAATCAGTTTGGTACAAGTTTTAAGATTTGGTATAAATTGCTGTTGTTGAATATTATAACTTTCAAACTCATTAAATACTGCACGAATATGTTGAAAATCGAGATATCGATTTATTTGATTGAGATCTTTATCTGCTATCACATTTTTCAAAACATAAAACTTATTTTAGAAGTTACAGAACATCGATCTTAGCTTCCCATTGACATAACACAGGATTGTTCCTTAATTTATGGAAACCAGTGGAGTATGATCCAAATAGGAGGCCATGATCACTTATATTCTGGCCCAGCAAGATTGTTGGTTTATTTTCTAGCACAGAATCATGATTTTATTTAATATCTGATTGTAATAAAATTGAAGTGATGTTCGGTAATCTTGGTGCTGTTTTGTTTCTATCCGTCCGATCACCGAGAGAAGCCATTTGCAGCAAATGCGAAAATTACATATGGTAGCCCCCCCACCTTGTCATGGCCATTGAGCGTGACAGAGATTTATTTAACATGCACAGGGCACAGCTCTCTCGCAAGAGAGCTACGGTTTTATGTTCCATCCAACGAACGGCGGCCTTTATAAAACCACCTATGGCCGCTTTATAACCGAGGGCAGGGTGAGGGTTTAACGGAGATAAATCTCAACGCTGGGCCAAGTTGGACTTGAACCTGGGAACTGCAGATTACGAGCCTGGAACGTTACCAACTGAACCAATCACCACCACCCTAGTACAAGGTATTTGCTGCAATATTCATTGTATTCAGCAACATGTGTAGGTTATTCAGTAAAGAGAACAGGGTAGTAACTGAAGTGTGGAGGGTACTCATCTATGTGTATATGTGTATAGGATATTCGTTAACAAATGAATACGGTGTGTTATTTTTTCGAGTTAAAAATATAACTCCATTCGAATTGTAATTATAGGCAATGTTTTTAATTCAGGTTGAAATAGGGTTGTTGGATTGTTTTAACTCTCAACGGCACTTTTTTTTTTCAGAGAATAAGCCAAACGGGCAGGTCACAAGGACCCCAAGACCTCAAAGGAGGTTGGGAAAGAGAACCACTGGACAGCTGTTAGGAGACAGATGGTGGTGTCCCGTGAAGGCTATCCAGAGTATTCTTTATAACGTGCACAGGATATAGGTTGAAATCGGGTCGAAAATATAATATTCCAATGTTGTTTCCCATGTTCGGGTTGAAACAAAAATAATCCAAATTATTAATTTAGTATTAGGTAATCATTTTATTATTGGCATACAATAACATATGCATCGGCAATGTTTCGTCAGGGAGATTACTTCTATTCGGCTCTTTCAGATGATTTAATTTCCTAAAAGAACACTCTACATCACTGATACCTGTTGGCACAGAAAGCAATGTTAAAGCCACCTTGTTTATTTGAGAATATCACACTCTAACATTAATCCAAAATTCCAGACTATCCGCGTTTTGGGTTTTGGTGAAAGCTCTGATAAACAGGCACCAAATTCTGAGGTAATGAAAGTCATCTCCACTTCGACGTATTGTCCGAAATAATTCTAATTAAACATATGCTTTTGGATTATGCGTAGATTCAATAAATGGATCTAGAACTGATGCCTACCCCTAGAAATCCGTCACAGATGTATGTAGATTGCTGTTAACTATAAGCTATCAATTACAAAGATAATACTTCAGAAAACTATTTCACTGGTGAAATAACTCTGGTCCTATATAGTGATCTCATAGCAGCTTTACAAGTGCCAATTGTCAAAAAAGTCAGGGTTATATCAGTTTAATCTTTTTTATAAGGAAAAATGTAAACTAACCATTATGAAATACATATTTTTTCCGTGTTTTTTTTTCTGGTTTAACCCTGATATTGAAATCTGTTGTTTGCAGTGTAAATATCTGGGTGTAACCGAGTAAAATCCAAAAATGGCATTTCTTACTTATGAAGAACGTATATCAATATTTTCCAGGATGAACGTCTGCATATTATATATAACTCTTTCACACGAAACCCATTGCGTAACACTCCAAAAGATAGAAAGCCATTCTTCTTAGTGAAAATATTTGTATTAAAACATTTTAAAGCTTTTTGTTGAAATTCTCAATTTTTTTAAGCACAGTCACTCTTTTCCATCTCTTTTTCCTCGAGTTTAATGAAATTTTGCATAGCACTAAATACTTTATATATCAAAGACTCTTGCAATGCAGGATTTCATATTATTGCATTTTTTCGCTCGCTGTATTTAACTTTTATCCCAGCTGGAACTTACTAAAATGAAACATTTTCCTAAGCAACGAGACATTTAGAATAAAAATTAATTCCATTAATGATAAGATTAAATAGCTGCGCTTTTTTACGACTTCCAGTTCTTCGTTCAGCAGTGTTCATGTCTTATGATCATTAGCTGAAAGTTATTTAAATGAGTTCTTGTTATCAGTTTAATTAACTTTCTAAAGTGCACTGATTTCATTTTTACAATCAGTGTTTCGAAGCTAATTATATCTTATGGTTTAAAGCTTATTATATCTTAAGGTGAAAACTTCGTTTCCATTTTTTTTACGTTTCCTCTAAACAGAGGGGCAAATGTGATTTGGTATTACCCTGAAGGTGGCGTCTTTTGCAAATCTTTTGTTTTCTTTCTTGGCCGCGAAATAAGTTAGGGGGGAGGGAAATGTTTTCCCCAGGAATTTAAATCAGTGGAATTTGTTAGAATTTTAAGAAATGTGGTCCAGTATGTACAGTCGCTCAAAAAAGTATCCGAACACTACGGTTGATTACAAAATTCAGAAAAAATATCTGGCAACGATTTTTTTAGAAATTAGTGATCTGGCAACCTTCGTGTCACGTTGCGATCTGGCAACCTTCGTGTCACGTGACACGAAGGTTGCCAGATCACTAATTTCTAAAAAAATTGTTGCCAGATATTTTTTCTGAATTTTGTAATCAACCGTAGTGTTCGGATACTTTTTTGAGCGATTGTACGAGGATTCTTTACTATTTTTAGGATGGTCCAATTTGTTTGAATGATTTTAACTAAGTGATATCTATTTTAAATAAACTATGTGATTATTCTTATTCTACTGAATGTATCACTTTATGAAGCGAATGTTGTTGTTATTGTTTGGGGTGGTGTTCCAATATTTTAAGAAGGTATTCCAGTCTTTAACGACGGATGTTTCAAATTATAAAGTGGGTGTTCCAGTTTTTATGATGTATATTCCAATATTTAAAGTAGGTGTTCCAATTTATATGACGGGCGGTCCAATATTTAAAATGGGTATTACGTTATTTAAAATAAATGTTTGAATTTCTGTGGTGATGGTTCCAATATTTAATGTAGGTGTATCGATCTTTAAGATTGTTGGAATTTTTGAGTGTCTCATTTCTATTGTGGCAGTTACAATTGTTAGTAACTCAAGTGTTGGAATATTTAAAATAGGCGATCCTATTTTTAAAAATGAGTGTTTCAATTTTGATAGTGGGAGTTCCAATATTTAAAGTAGGTGATTCAGCTTTTAAGGTAAATGTTCCAATATTTATGCAGATGTTCCAAATTTATGGTTTAGTGTTTCGACAGTAGTAACATAAATGGGAGTCCTGGCACAGTAAAAGGGGCTCGAGAATTCTATGAAAATCCATGGGAAAAGTTATGGGGAATGAGGGAAAAATTATTACTTGGACTTTGTTACTGAATCTTGAACTTTGGTTTTGGATAAACATTTCGGTTTGATAGCAAAAAAACTTTTCCCATGGATTTTCATAGAATTCTCGAGCCCCTTTTACTGTGCCAGAACTCTCATTTATGCTACTACTTTCGACTTCTATCGTTTAGTGTTCCAATATTTAATGCAGGTGTTCCAATTTTGAAGAGATTGTCAAACACAATATTTAACTTTTTATTTTTACTTTTATATAAAGTTTATATTCCGAAATTTAAACTGAGTGATCAAATTCTTAGTAGAAAATTCCTCTTGTTTAGATGAGGCTCCAATTTTTTACTGTGGGTGTTCCACTTTTTAAAGAGCTTAAATGAACGATATAAATAACTCAATTGATAATACTATAACTAGGAGGTGCAAAGGAATATAAGAAAGTCTGTTAATTGGGGAAAAAAAAGCAAAACTCGGATTCGTGTCTGCTATGTAGGCCCACAGGTTTGTCGTTGGATAATAAATCATTTTTTCTCTTTCAAATTCTTCAAACTAAATTAATCTTTAAAGAGTATAGTTAACAGTTTGATTAATTTACAAATTAATAAATGTATCGTTTATGCTCAGCAAAACTTACGATAACAAAAAAATATATCTTTAAGATAATTTAGTTATAAATATTTTTAAATCGATTTAGGAAAAATATAAATATTCATTTGTTTAAAATTACTCACCGTTTTTCTAGACATTTCATTAGCTTTTGTTTTACGAAGAAAATATTCCCCGTGATGAATTTTATTAAAATTTTGTATTTCCAGAAACTTCCATCATATGTTGACTGTTTAAGCTTTGAAACTGACTATTACTGATTCTGAACATGCCTTACTATGTAATTGGACAACAGCAGTGCTATCTGTAGCGTATTTTGTTAAACTGCACATTTTATTAGAAAGTTATCAATGCTTAAACATATTTTATATCAGTTATAGCAATAAAAATTCCTTGATCCATATTCCATATTATTAAAATAACAGCAACTTGACTGGCAACTGAAAGGCAGATTGCATAGCTAACAGAATAATAATACAATATTTAAGCTATATTCCTTTTTATATTAAAATATATATAAGAGATAATTAACTTCTTAACTCCTATCACAAATCTACTAGGAAAAAAAATTGTTATACCCTATTTGACATCTGTTAGAGTTCCAAATTTATTACAACACAGATTATACAGATTTTGCATCTGTTAGGGTTCCATATTAAATTAAAACACAAATTACAACGCAGTTTATACCGAATAAAAAAACTAATATTTGTATTTTTAGTGTTCCATTTTTAGTAGTGAAATGATAACTTCACTACTAAAAAGAATGCAGTTAAAGAATGAATTTAGGCCGTAGTCCAAATCAGTTACAGACATGAGAACTCTTTATGTCATAGTCGATATCTATTAGATCGGTGTGGTCAATTGGGTGAATGGTCCCTCGGTGAGAAAAGGGATTCTAATAGGCATGGAAAGGCCGCCGGCCGTTGGATGGGACGTGAAATCATGGCCCCGTGTTCAAGAGAGTAATGTCCTGTGTACGTTAAAGAACCTGCTCGATAACCTTAACCGGAGACTCTCATCTGTTTCCTACCATCAATCTAGTTGATCCCCTTCCTCAACCTTCTCTGAGTTCTTGGGGTCCTTGTGACCTGGCCATTTAACCCACTGTGTAAGCAAAAGTGCGGTTCAAAAGTAAAACACCTTTAACTTTCTCTGAAGAAAAACATATCCTGGAACACTATTTACAAAACGTAATAATAAATTTTTATATTCCTTCCATATTTATAATCAAAGGTTAAACAATTATAATAATAAATCACCAATGAAGTCCATGCATCATTATCATTAATATAATGCTTAAACTGATAACAATAATATTTTTTTTTAATCTTTCCAGCAATTTTGATTTTCAGCAATTTCCAGCAATTTGAAACAGATGTCCAGTGGGTACCCTCCCTTAACATACTCTGAGCTCTCGGGGTCCTTGTGTCCTGGCCATTTAGAATATGTACGGAAAAAATATGTATTTCATAATAGTTAGTTTTAATTTTTCCTTAACGTGTGCAAAAAAAAAGTTAAAACAACCCAAGCTTGTACTTAGGGTCGCATGCTAATGAGAGTCCTATATTGACAATGAATGCTCTCACATATCAAAGAATGCTTTTTACAGGTAATAAATTCCGTGAATATGCAATTAATCCCCTGCACACATTAACGAATACTCTGCACACGTCAGTGACTACCTTGACCTTGTCAACGAATATCCAACATTCATTAGGGAATGATCTGCACGCGTTAATGAACACTCTGCATTCGTCAAACACTACCTTGGTCATATCAGCGATTACTCTGTACATTCCAAAGAAAATCCAGCATAGGCTACGGAAAGCTTTGCATACTTTCACGAATAATCTACACACATTAACGAATATTCTGCACATATTAACGAATAATCTGCACACATTAACGAATATTCTGCACACATTAACGAATAATCTGTACACATTAACGAATATTCTGCACCCGTTAACGAATAATATGCACTCGTCAACTATTACCTTGAGTAGTGCAACTCACATGTCAACGAATACTCTGGACCCGGCAACGAAATACCCTGACTATGTTAGGAATTTTCTGTGTAAGTCAAAGAATAACTTGCACATATTAACGAATACTCTTCACACGCTAACAAATATCTTGCTCATGTCAACTAACATTTTGCTCATGTCAACTAATACCGTAGACACGCCAACGAACACTCTGCGTACATTAGGAATGCTCTTTGGGGCGAGGGTGGCTCAGTCGGTAGCGCGCCAGGCTCGTAATCTGTACTTCTCAGGTTCGAGTCCCAGCTGGGTCAACGTTGAGATTTATCTCCGCAAAATTCCCCGCCCTGCCCACGGTCAGTAGGGGACACCGATGGGCTTGGAAAGGCCGCCGTCCACCGGATGTGACGTTAAGTCGTGCTCCCGTATGCGGGAGAACCATAACCTGTGCACGTTAAAGAACACGCTGGATAACCTTGACGGGAGGCTACCATCTGTCTCCCAACAGCTGTTCCAGTGGGTCCCCTCCCCCAACCTTCTCTGAGCCTTCGGGGTCCATGTGACCTGGCCATTTAGCCCATGGTGTGCAAAAAAGTGCCGCTCAGAGGTAAAACAACCCAACTTAGGAATGCTCCGTACATGCTAACAAACACTCTTCATAAGTCAACTACTACTTGTCAACGAATGGATTGTCCTTGTCAACGAATAGCTTGTTCACAAGTCAACTACATCTATGTCAAAGAATAACTTGATCAGTCCAAAGAACTTTCTACATACGTTAGGAAATGCTCTGCACACATTAACGAATAACCTGCACATGCTAAGGAATAACTTGTACAAGTTAACGAATAATCTGAATACGTTATCGAATAGCCTGCATAAATCAATGAATATTCTCACACGTTAACGAATAATTTGCACACGTCACTATTTTGCACACTGTGTAGTAAACAAATGCCTCCGAAAAGCCAATGCTTCGAAATCTACATGCATTAATTATTATTCAGTCTAAGGAAGAATTCGAATAAACCGTTAATGAAGATGAATATCAGAAATGTTATTGTTTCATACATAGTGTATTTTTTTTGCTGAAATCTAAGTGATTACATAAAGAAGGAAAGAAGAGAAGACTTTGATCAATATGCCAGTGAGCTGTACTACGCAAGCCCAAAATAAGGGGGGGGGAAAGGCAATTAATGAGATGAAAAAGAACAATGCTACGAATAAGAAGAAACGATGACTGGTGAAAAGTAATTTTACACTTTTAAAAAGATGAACTAGAATCTAATCTGACAACAGCTGCTCCTACGTTATTATCCTTTAGGTACCGTTGGCTTAATTTGGGGGGAAAGATAAATCGTTTTCCAGTTTGTTTTTTGCTTCATTTTAATTATTTTTTTATGTCATTTTACAACGGCTAACGTTATTTTTTTTTCAGCTCCAGAAACAGAAATGTGTTAAAAATAAGAGCTCTATCAGAAAGACATTAAGAAAAGTGCTTTCATTTAGGCAGTAGCCATGTGTTCAGAAAACTGGTCTAAGAATCAAATTAAGCTGTAGTAACATGGCGATTTTTTACATACATATATATACACACACACACTCAGCGAGTAAGGAAGTACGAGCAATTTATTTAGGAAGAAATGAAGCCATTATTTCAGTGAGAGGAATAAAATATCCAGAAGGGTGTGGATGTTAACTTTCACTCTTATCTAAACTGGACTGGCGTATGTGGTGCTATATCCGCACTATCAAACCAATCAACGACAAACATTTGGAAAATGTCGACGAAACCGATGGCTTTGTTAAGATAGGCGTTTGTTCTCGGGCAGGCACGAGATAAAAACAGAATAGGGCCAGGAATAGAAAAAAACAGTCTCTTTTTTGCAGAAAACTGTTTCTCTTTGACGATTGACAGAAAAGAGACGAAATTAAGAAGGAGGAGAAAAAACAGAATTAGTCTCCATGGAAAGGGGAAAAAAGTTGATTAAAACAGCTCTCTCTAAGCATTCAGCTCATCGAACGATGGGGAAGCTGGCGGATCAGTAAACGTCGTCTACGCTGCTTCGAGTGGTGACCATTATTCACAGCTAATGGATCGGCCGATAGGTTGCTGCGAACCCCTCCCCCCTCTTTCCCTGTTCCCCCCTCCTCTCCGTCCTCACCTCTCATTCCCTCTCTCCCTCCGTCTCTCGCACACATACACACACTTTCTGTCTTTCCAGTCCACACCCTGGTTCCCAGTCAAAGCGAAGATCGTAATGCCTGGGCATAGTGGAAACAACTGATAACCGATAATGAGACGGCCAATAACTGTACTCGCGTGCCGATGCAGTTGCCGTTAGATTCTGAGCAATGGATTCGTTTGCGGGTTGCGCGAGAGCCAACTGTTAGAGAGAGAGAGTCAAACGGAATACTGATACTTCGATATCAGTAATAGCCTCTCCCTACGACATAATAAATGTTTTCTCGGTGGATGTGCGACAGTTTTATAGTTTGCTTCGTTCAATATATGTATATGCATAATATTAAAGCAACGCATTAAACGCTGTGAAGAACTGATACTAGTTTGCTTATTTTTTATAATCGTGGGTAGCTGAATATTGCACAGTTTGATTTCGAAACCAAAGTGGGAGTTTTCACAGTTTTATTTCAAAACCAAAGGGGGAGTTGTTGGTGAATAATTTCTGCTTCAAGATCAGATTGAGTACTCATAAGGTCCGATCTGACTCTTAATTAGTAAGGGAGTCAATACTCATCATCCTAATCCGATATTAATCTTTCCATCGGTACAGGTTATTTTCCCTCTAAGCGTTCGATGGGCTTGGAAAGGCCGCCGTCGGTCGGATGGGACGTTAAACCGTAGCTCCGTGTGCGGAAGAGCCATACCCTGTGCACGTTACAGAACACGCTGGATGGCCTTGACGGGAGGCTACCATCTGTCTCCCAACAGCTGTTCCAGTGGGTCCCCTCCCCCAACTTTCTCTGAGCCTTCGGGGTCCTTGTGACCTGGCCATTTAGCCCATGGTGTGCAAATAAAAGTGCCGCTCAGATGTAAAACAACCCAACATAACAATCTAAGCGCTAATTTTGTGCATACAGTGGGAGTAATTGCAAAGTCACCATCATCACCCTGAAGCAACCATGGGCTACGGAGGTCCAACCAGACCGTGCAATTTAGTTTTCCAAACAAGTCTATCCTGAGCTACATCTACTGCATCTGGCCACTGCACACCAATTTTAATAAGGTCCTGTTTGACATTGCCCACCGCATCCTAGGTCTCCCCTCTTTCTGACGCCTTTAGGCACACTATTCATAACCCTACTCGCCAATCTATAATCATTCATACGGGCAACATGGCCAAACCAACGGAGTCTCTCTCTGCACAATATGCTGCTTAAAGGAGGTTGCAAACTCCTTTGCCTAACCTCATCATTAGTTACAAAGTTGAACTACCTAATTCCCAAGATACTGCGTAAGCATCTAGAATCAAAAGCATCTAGTTTCCTGTTATCTTGTTTACACAGCGTCCAAGTTTCACTACCATAATAATAGTTGAGAAAGAACCAAACTTATATACGTCTAATTTTAGTCTTTAGGTGTATACGCCTATTTCTCCACACTCTCCATAGATTCTTAAAACTCCCGGAAGCAATCCCTATTCGTCTGTTAATCTCATGCCGCACATCACCATTATCTGTTACATAGCTCCCAGATAACTAAATTGTGACACCTGCTGAAGACTGAAACCATTCAGATTAACTGAATCACAGCCTGCCTGACCAATTTTCATCACTTTAGTTTTCTCTCTGTTTATAACCAAACCTACTCTACTACCAGTCTCATCAACAGCTCGAATGAAAGAGTTCATCTCATCAACATCATTTGCCAAAAGGGCTAAATCATCAGCATAATCTAAATCAGAAATTTTCATATTTCCAGCCCATTTAAGGCCAAAATGTTTCCCTTGAAGTGAATTTCGCATAACATAATCAATAACCAAACTAAAGAGAAAAGGAGACAAAATGCACCCTTATCGAACACCAGAAGTAATGCTAAACCAATTGCTACAAGACTTACCAACTCTCACACACGACTCAGTGTTATTTTAGAGAGCTCTCATTATGTTCACTAACTTGTCTGGTATACCATATGATCTCACAATCAACCACAAATTATGACGATCAACAGAGTCGAAAGCCTTTTTGAAATCAACAAAGCTAGCAACCAAAGGTTTCTGAAACTCTAAACATTTCTCAAGAATCTGCCTAAGTGAAAATATCTGATCCGCACATCCCCTACCACTTCTGAATCCACATTGCTCATCACGCAATTGACTGTCAACCAAATTCTTAATTCTACTAAGCACAGTCGTGGAAAGAACTTTCCCTGGAACAGATAGTAGCCTGATACCCTTATAGTTATCACAAGAACTGCGATCACCTTTTTTGAAAATAGGGATAACAATAGCTCTGGTAAAATCCTTAGGAACCATGCCTTTATCATAAAAGATATTCAGAATTTCAGTCATCCAAGTGGTAACCGAAACACTCCCAGCTCTGAGCATTTCCGTAGTAATTTCAACTACCCCTCGGGATTTATGAAATTTAAGTTTAGAGATAGCCAAACTAACTTCAGATTGTGTTATAGGGCCAACATTAAAGCCACCAATGAATCTATCATCATTGCAAACAATGGGAATAGAACTAACCGCATTGTTTAGAACATCACTGAAATGCTCAGCCCACCTAGCCATGACAGAATCCTCCCCTTCTATAACCTTACCTTGTTTATCCTTCAATCCCTGTATACCTGTCCGTTTTCTACCACACAAAACGTTAACTATCTGGTACA
The DNA here is from genome assembly GCA_038380435.1 of Ryuthela nishihirai. Lineage (NCBI taxonomy): Eukaryota > Metazoa > Arthropoda > Arachnida > Araneae > Heptathelidae > Ryuthela > Ryuthela nishihirai. The sequence goes on from JAWZYU010000019.1 coordinate 41,082,697, forward strand.
GCTCTCTGCTGTTGTGCTGTTTAACTGCTTCCTCGGCTTTGTCAGCCAAGCCATCAAGCCAAAGATTCTTATCAGCAGCTAACTGATCCTTTACACGTTTATTAAGTTCTCTGTAATGCTTTCTATTAGGACTAGTAGGGTATTGATTAAGGACATTCCTGCAGTTCATTCTTTCTGAAATAAGCTCAAGTGCCTTATCACTCAGATAATTCTTCCTCCTCTGCTCCTTTTTTCCTAAAAGAGTACTGTTAGTGTCCAAAAAATGGTGTTTAAAATGATCCCATTCTTCCTCAACTTCAGTAGTAAGCGTACCATGCTATCATAATGACTAAGTAACCTATCATGGTAAGCTTTGGTTATAACTGGGTTTTTCAGAGCTTCAGTATTAAAAGTAATTTTTTTAACCCTAGCAGAACACTTTTTAAGTTCAAGTTACAAGACACTTTTAACAAGGTAATGATCAGATCCAATTTCAGCTCCCTATATGACCTGGTATTCCTAACAGAACTAGCCCATTTGCTGTTAATTAATATATAATCAATCATATTCTTATGCAGTCCATCGGGTGAAACCCATGTGTACTTATGTATGTCGCGGAGTTCGTAATAAGTGTTAGTTATTCTGAATCCATTGAGTTTACTTACCTGTAGGAGACGTTGCCCATTGCCATTGCAGCTACTAATACCAAAAGGGCCTATTACTCCTCCCCAAAGGTCAGAGTCAGTACCATCTTTGGCATGGGTTGTTTTACCTCTGAGCGGCACTTTTTTGCACACCATGGGCTAAATGGCCAGGTCACATGGACCCCGAAGGCTCAGAGAAGGTTGGGGGAAGGGACCCACTGGAACAGCTGTTGGGAGACAGATGGTAGCCTCCCGTCAAGGCCATCCAGCGTGTTCTTTAACGTGCACAGGGTAATACTTTTCCGCACACGAGACCACGGTTTAACGTCCCATCCGACGGACGGCGGCCTTTCCAAGCCCATCGATGTCCCCTACTGACCGTGGGCAGGGCGGGGAATTTGGCGGAGATAAATCTCAACGCTGACGCAGATGGGACTCGAACCTGGGAACTAGAGATTACGAGCCTGGCGCGCTACCGACTGAGCCACCCCCGCCCCCCAACGTTGGCATTGAAGTCACCTAGAACAAGGGTAATATCTCCTTTTTTGACAGAATTCAAAATATCCTGAAGTTGTCCGTAAAACCTATCCTTCTCATCCTCATCGGCATCCTCAGTGGGGGCATAACAGCATATAACATTCAAGTCTTTAACGCTTGTCTGAAATTTTGCTGTAAGAAACCTTTCATTAATGCATTCATATCCTAGAAGAGCATCACTAGCGTGTCTGCTGAGAAGCAGACCCACGCCTTGGTGATATTTATTGTCGTCCCTCCGTGATAAGGGAAATTTAAGATTATTTTCAAGAATCTGACCTTTATCTGTCCATCAGGTCTCTTGCACGCCGATAATATCTAAATTATAATGGTGGAATTCTTGTGTGAGGACATCAAGAGAAAAAGCTCTGTGCAGAGTCCTCACATTCCAACTACCTATGGAGAGAAAATGGTTAGTGGATGTTTAAAGAAACTATGTTTATTGAGAGAGGGAATACCGACAATATCAAATAGCCCCCTAATCGCAGACATGGGGCAAATTTAGTGGTGGAAGACCGTTCCCCCACCACTAAAGGCTGAAGCCATCTACACTGGAATACTTCCTCCAATGTAGAATTTCACGATGCCAGCAGAAACGAAGAGTTCAGGTGCCTGTGATGACCTCTGCTCAGGATTATCCACCAGCTGATAAACATATTCTGTGAATCTATTCACCTGGGGCAGTCAACCCACAAACAAAGAGAAAACACATCGGAAGATTTTCCCTCCACAGAAGCCCACCAGTGCAGCAAAATCAGGATCCATAATCAAACTCAGAGCCATAATTACGTTCAGGTTGGTATCACAAGGACTTAAAGGACTCAGAGAATGTTAGGGAAGTGGATTCCCCGGCCAACTGTTAGGGAACAGATGGAAGCTTATCATCAAGGCTACCCAGCATGTTTTTTAGCATTGCAGAGCAAGACAGTCTTATATAAGGGGACACGGTTTAACCTTCAATCCGACGGACAGCAGCAGTTCCGCCTCCCCATCGACAGATACTAGGGATGGGTTGTTTTACCTCTGAGCTACACTATTTTTCACACAATGGACTAAATAGCCAGGTCACAAGAACCCCGAGGGTTCAGAGAAGGTTGGGTGAGGGAACCCACTGGACAGCTGTTGTGAGACAGATGATAGTCTTCCGTCAAGGTCATCCAGCGTGTTATTTAAGGTGCATAGGGTATGGCTCTCCCGCACACAAAGCCACGGCTTAACGTCCCGTCCGACGGATGGCGACTTTTCCAAGCCCATCGATGTCCTCTATTGATAGTGGGCAGGGCGGGAAGTTTGCAGAGATAAATCTCAAAGCTGACCCAGCTGGGACTCGAACGTGGGATATGTAGATTACGAGTCTGGTGCTGACGTAATCGTGGGGTATGTAGATTACGAGTCTGGAACGTGGGATATGTAGATTACGACTGGGCCACCCCCGCCCATAGATTGATAGCCTAAGCGAGCTACCGACTGAGTCAATCTCTGTCCTATCCTAATTAGTAGACATGGAAGCCTCCCGTCAAGGACATTCAGTGTCCACACTGCACAGAGTATAACTTTCCTGCACATATGGTCACGGTTTAGCGTCCCATCCGATGGATGGCGGTCTTTCCATCACCATCGGTGTTCCTCTAGCTCATCGAAGGTAGAGTGGGAGTTAGCGGAGAAAATATGAATGAAGGGCGGCGAGAAATCGAAACAGTTCGTAGCGTGAGGGATAAATGGGTAGACTTTGAGACATAGATAAAAAGAAAACCATAACCTAATATTTCGAATACGTATATGATGTATGTATGCAGTAAAATTACATTCAAAACATATTTAAAAAAAAACTGCGTAATCTACAGTTTCCAGGTTCGAGTCCCAGCTGGGTCAGTGTTGAGATGTATCTCCTCAAAACTCCCCGCGTTGCCCACGGTCAGTAGGGGACACCGATGGGCTTGGAAAGGCAGTCGTCCGTCGGATGGGACGTTAAGCCGTGGCCTCGTGTCCGGGAGAACCATACCCTGTGCACGTTAAAGAACACACTGGATGGCTTGACGGGAGGCTACCATCTGTCTACCAGTTGGGGGAGGTTCCAGTGGGTACCCTCCTCAACCTTCTCTGAGCCTTCGGTGTCCTTGTTACCTGGCCATTTAGCCCCTGGTGTGCAAAAAAGTGCCGCTCAGAGGTAAAACAACCCAACCCAAGTCAAAAAACTGCCGTTGATCAGTGTGGCTTTTCAGTTTCTGTCTTCTCGGCCAACTTATTATAGTATTCAAATTTGTAACATATTTGGGGCATTTGCAATATATCAGTGCTTTCACACTAATCGTGTCCCAAACCTTCTATGGAATTTTTTTAATGTAATTCATTGAAGGAAGAAATTTTTCATAATTGAACCAAAGCTTCAACAGGACAAAAAATATATTGTTAAGAACTCTGTGTTTTACCGTGCTGGGTGCTTCACGTTTTTGAATTCTGCTGTAATGGATAAAATTGTTTTAGTTCAGCAGTTTTTGAACTTTAGCGGGATCAGTACTCCATTTTTTGTCGCTAAATATGGTAGATTTTGATTGTTAGTCAGTCAACCTCACTTTCAGTCCTGATAAAAAAGGCGATCACCATTTTAGCTGGCAAAAAACGACATACTCCAATTTTAGTCGGCAATAAATAGCATACTCCATTTTAAGTCGGCAATAAATAGCATACTCCATTTTAAGTCGGCAAAAAATGATATACCCCAATTTTAATCGGCAATAAATGGCATACTCCATTTTAAGTCGGCAAAAAATGCATCCCCAATTTTAGTCGACAAAAAATGGGGTCCCCAATTTTAGTCGTCAAAAAATGGCATCCCCAATTTTAGTCGACAAAAAATGGTATACCCAAATTTTAGTCGGCAATAAATGGCATACTCCATTTTAAACCGGTAAAAAATGGCATCTCAATTTTAGTCGGCAAAAATGGCATCCCCAATTTTAGTCGACAAAAAATGGTATACCCAAATTTTAGTCGCCAATAAATGGAATGCTCCATTTTAAGTCGGTAAAAAATGGCATCCCAATTTTAGTCGGCAAAAAATGGCATCCCCAATTTTAGTCGGTAAAAATAGCATCCCCAATTTTAGTCGGCAATAAATGGCATACCCAAATTTTAGTCGGTAAATGTAGATGACCGCCAATTTCAGTCTATAACTCTGAGTTGCTTATCCCATTTTTAGTTGGTGAACAAAGTGAACCCCCAAGCCTATCAGCACTGTTTACTTTAGGTACCCTTTAATGTTTATAAAATTGAAAGGAAAATTCGTTGAAGTGCAGACACTATAGGAATTTATAGACCACACTGCAAGAACCGTTGCCTAGGTAAAAGGATTGTTGTTTTCGCATTGCATATAGGATTTGGAATAATAATCATGCCGTATCTTACTAAATAAGATGTTGGTATTGTTGATAAGGCTTGATTACCAAAATAAAAAAAGATTTCTTCCAAATTAATGTGGGGAAAAAAAGTCTTACCTAAGAGTCGAGCCCTTATATCAAATTAACGAAGGGATATAGCATAAAAAGGGAAGAGGATAGGATAAAGCGCAAAATAAAATAGTTTATTTCAATATTCACAAAATATTCAGCTCAGGTTTTTCCAAATCATAAAATTCACCACTCATGAGACGATGTGATAATACTCTCGTTCAAGCCCGGATCTAGAAAAAAAGTGGGGGGAAAGGGAGTAAAGCAATCGAGACGAAAAAGGTTAGAGGGGAAACTAGATTTCCGTTGCAGAGTAACATTTTCCCCTTAGATTTAGAGATTTTTAAAATTTTCGTAAAAAATACGTGAAATATGAAAAAGTTCAATAATTTTTGGTCTTCATTAATCTTACCAGTATTCTCAAGGGGGGAGGCACGGTACCTTTCAAACCCCTCCCCTGCGCTCCATATCAGATAAACTTTAAGATTGGTGCAATCAATCAAGATAATAGTTTTCGATTTAACGCGGTTAGATTAGTGTCAGTCAATTATTCAAGATAAGTATTCCGTGGGGAACAGATGTCCCAGTGTTCTCAAGGACTCGGATAATGCAACTAACTTGTACAGAGCAGAATCTTACGAGGAAAATCTGCTGGACAGACCTAAGTTGAATGACGCTTTTAAATTTAATAATAACTTTAATTTTTAACTCTTTTAAAATCGATAAACGGCACCTTATGTAATCAAAAATCATCTGCGTTGATTCTCCATTAATTGCTGAAATTGAGAGAAGTTGGCAGTCTTTTTAACCCTCGTTTCCGATAGTTAATCTCCAAACCTACTATTGCCTAAAATGGACGTTTTTCTAAGTGAGTACTCATTAGAAGTGGTGCAGCATACGTACGTCAATTGTGAACACTATTGAGAAACTGTGAGACTGCGCAGTTGAATCTTCGACTATTCTCAGCTAATATATTGTTACTATTAAAATGGATGAGACTGAGCGTGAGTTCAAGTGAAAATTGGTCAATGAAAATTTACAATACAATGCAATTTATTACAAAAGCATGGATGAAATTATTTATAAGCAAACTAAATCAACCGGCACGAAACTCTATAATAATACAAAGATCAATCAGAAGAATCCATTATCTCAATTCTATACACACCCATTCACAAAACAAGACTGAAATATTCAATGAACAATAAAATCACGTTGATAAATAAATATTCAATCTAACTAGAATCATATATGTGAATACTTTCAATATCTCGAGAATAACCTTACCAATTCCTAAATAACTAAATAGCTCTGCACAAAATGATTTCCTTCTTAGGTTTTAGTCCTCAAGTACTCCAAAACTGTGGCTAAATAGTATATTGGTTTCTCAGAACCAATTCTTTTGAGGCGTTGATCACCACACACAACACGACAAATTCTTCTTTATTTTTACCAGCTTTACAACACGATCCACACCAATAAACTAATCGACCACCCGCGCACACACCAAATAAAAACATTTATTCTCTAGATTACCGTGCACAGATTAAGGCTATTCATGCCTCCTTTCAGATCTCCACAATTCCAACAACAACTCTATCTCTTCTATTTTTTTTGGATCGGTTCTGTGTTCCAATTCGTTGGTTAAAATAAATCTCGCAGAAGCATACACGAGCGTTCATGTCACGTTTATCATAAACTCTCTGCAGCACGTTCATTTGTCGTACCAAATATATATATAGACGATCGTGAGTGACAGACGACTGATAGGGGATCACAATAATTCTAACTATGATAAAGCTCTGATATTTTTTACTTGGACGATTATTACGGGTAGTTGATCTCGAGAAAAATCCGAAATTTGATCTCCGACGTGTCCTTCAAGGTCAAAAGGAGGTCACGTAGAGGTTAAATCTTGATCTAAGAGTGCTAGAAATGTGAAAAATGGTGTCTTGGGGTGTTTCAGCCTATAGATCCCGAATATTTTACGAAATTTCGGATCCGGAGAGTCGTTCAAGATCAGAGAACAAAGTTAGATCTACGGCTGTTATCTGAAAATTGGTTTCTGCGGGGTATTTTGGGTCACATATCTTAGAAATGTTGCGAAATTTTGGAAGGGATGGGTCCTTGAAGGTCAAAGGTCAAATAAAGATCTTTTGGATTGTTTTACCTTTGAACAGCACTTTTTTGCACACAATGGGCTAAATGGCCAGGTCACAAGGACCCCGAAGGCTCAGAGAATGTTGGGGGAGGGGCCCACTGAAACAACTGTTGGGAGACAGATGGTAGCCTCCCGTCAAGGTCATCCAGCGTGTTCTTTAACATGCACAAGATGGACTCTCCCGCAGACGGTGCCATGTCTTAACGTCTCATCCGACGGACAGCGGCCTTTCCAAGCCCATCGGTGTCCCCTATTGATTGTGGACAGGGCGAGGAGTTTTGCGGAGATAAATATAAACGCTGGCCCAGGCGGAACTCGAACTTGAGAACTGCAGATTACAAGCTTGGCGCACTACCGACTGAACCACCCCCAGCCCCAATATAGACTGGTAACTGTAGCTGCACATGTCGCAAATTTTGTCAAATTTTGGATGCGATTGGTCCTTCGAGCTCAAAAGGAAGGCACCGGATGATTTCTAGTAAATCATAAATTGACTAACAAGTGCTTAGTAGATCACTCAGCTATGATCTATGAGAATTATTGAAGCACCAACTGCACAGTCTTATAGTCTCATCATAGTTGCCACAGTTTTCAGCCACATTATACCACTATTCATTAGTGAGCTAAATATTTGGCTATAAACTTTGCATTTTATGCTGCATTTAGTGTCGTGCAGTACGGAAGTTCTTTAAGGTTTCTGTATCTAATTTAAAATAGGAAATACGTTTCGAAATTTCGCGGTTGAAACAAGTTCATCGGCAATGTATCATTCCAGTTTGCATGTATTTTAAAGTGAAAATTATTTTTGTATAGTAGTTATTTTTTCAGAAACTGGTATAGTTCTTTAAATGAATGACAGTTTCATTTTTATTATCAAGCTTACATAACTTTATCCTATCAGACATCTAATATTGATTGCTCTCAAATATCGAATTTTTTGAGCCTTTACATTTTGGGTTGTTTTACCTCTGAGCGGCACTTTTTTGCACACAATGGGCTAAATGGCCAGGTCACATGGACCCCGAAGGCTCAGAGAAGGTTGGGGGAGGAGACCCACTGGAACAGCTGTTGGGAGACAGATGGTAGCCTCCCGTCAAGGCCATCCAGCGTGTTCTTTAACGTGCACAGGATATGGCTCTCCCGCACACGGGGCCAAGGCTTAACGTCCCATCCGACGGACGGCGGCCTTTACAATCCCATCGGTGTCCCCTACTGACCGTGGGCAGGGCAGGGTTGAGCCTTTACAACTTTCTAACGAGATGTGAGTACAAATTTCTGCATCTTGCTAGGACGAGCACAAAATCCAAGAGAAGCGCAATTTTCAAGGAAGAAAATAATTCATAGAGGAACAACTGGTAGATGGGGATTGGTAAATCTTATTTAAAACTCTAAAAAAACTTAAAACTCGTAAAGTTTCACTTTTCACCAATGTCTTTTATTTAACTGATGTCTGCTACATCATTCAAATGTGTATCATTATCTATCTAAACATACAGAGTGAGGGATTTATCCTCATTTCATTATTTTTACCTTTCTCTGAAATAGAAATTCATGTTTTGTGTTCATCCTTTTTTCTCTCTCTCTCTGCTTTATTCTTCGAAGCCCGTGGTAGACTGGAATGGGTGGGACGAATCTTTGTGAGCTGTAGGAGGGGAAGGAATAACAGAAATACAGGCTATTTCCTCGCTGCCCGTTCTGGCAACAGGCCATCAGTTAAATGTCAGGCGATCAATTCATTCCACATTAAGGCCGGACAGGAGACGGCGGCGACAAGAGCACTATGGCGGCATGTCAACGTGTCCTAGGCTCTCGGCGTGATTGCCTAGCGCTTTCCAGTTGAACCTGCTGCCTGACAGTAGCAGATGGCGGTTGGTAGCATCCCCCCCTCCTTACACCCCGTTTGATATATCTCCCTCCCCTCAATACCAACATCCCACTCTTGGTCCCGTGTTGGATCAGATGTCGTGACAGTGAAGCAGATGGTCACAAGTTGTGCTGGACGCGGGGGAGGGGAAGAAAAACAACTTAGCGAACTGTTACGTCTTATTGATGGGGGATCTCTGATAATAAGGGGTGACCTATGACTGACGAGAGATTGAACGATGATTTTGTAGTTTGTGCATGTTTTGGTTTTTGACTGTTCGTGGATTTATACTACAGGGAAATGTCAGTGTAAGGAAATCGAGCGGGTACTAAAATATATTCGTTATATTGAAATTTCGTTATAGGGAAATGCAATCATGTACCCAGAGTTTAGTTTCGGAGTGGGTGGGAGACGAAAATAGGAGTTGATTAGGGTTTCCCAATTACTGAAATATTCCAGCGGACAAGGAAGGTTAAAATGATATCTATATGGAATGAAATTTAATAATTGTTTATTTTTGTTTTGGATTTCAAATCAGGTAGACATGTTTGAGATTTTGTATATGACGATGGGATTACTAGGGAGAAGGAAGTCCGGACCCCCTGGTTCCCCTCCCCCTGGATACGTCCTTAGCGAAATGCAACAAAAAATTCCAAAATAGTTACCTACTTCAAAATAATCATGATGAATAGATTTTATCGTGTAATAGGTTGGGTTGTTTTACCTCTGAGCGGCACTTTTTTGCACACCATGGGCTAAATGGCCAGGTCACATGGACCCCGAAGGCTCAGAGAAGGTTGGGGAAGGGGACCCACTGAAACAGCTGTTGGGAGACAGATGGTAGCCTCCCGTCAAGGCCATCCAGCGTGTTCTTTAACGTGCACAGGGTATGGCTCTCCCACACACGGGGCCACGGCTTAACGTCCCATCCGACGGACGGCGGCCTTTCCAAGCCCATCGGTGTCCCCTACTGACCGTGGGCAGGGCGAGGAATTTTGCGGAGATAAATCTCAACGCTGACCCAGCTGGGAACTACAGATTACGAGCCTGGCGCGCTACCGACTGAGCCACCCCCGCCCCTATCGTGTAATAGAGTTTACTTCTTAAAGTAGACGGTAATTCTAACAAGCATCTTTCTTTGAATTATTTACTGAAATATCTAAATTATATATCTAAGAGCTGTACTGGTGATATCTGGTAATTAATGGGCGATCTGTTCAAAGTCTTTCTTCACCGTATCACGTTTCTTGAAACCGATTGTAGAGTCTATAAAATGCAACTTAAAAGGCAGATCAGTGATGCCATTTTCATCTTGGTAGAAGAAAAGGCTTTAGATACTGAAATCGTGTACAGTCTCTTCGTGTTGTCACGTGACACGAAGGTTGCCAGATCACTAATTTCTAAAAAAAATCGTTGCCAGATATTTTTTTTGACTTCTGTAATCAACCACAGTGTACTGGTAGAATCGAAGGAGGTCACAGTCACAGATTATGCCCTCCTTCGATTCTACAAGTTGTTCTCTACATCATTTTAGAATCTAAATGCTTTCTTGTATCCATTTTTGTTTTATCAGGTTAATGTTTTATTTCAAATTAGAATAAGATATTCGAGATGCAAACAGAAAGCATCAATACGCATAGAAAGCATCAACTGATAGTGAAAGGTCGCTTTTCAGATAATTAATCTTTTTTGGGGAATTAATTTAGAACTTTTACAATTGTTTTGCATGAAAATGTGATATAAGAATTGCATTCTTTTAAGAATTTTATAATACATCTTTTTTTTATTCAGTTACTCCGAGTAAAATTTTTATTATAGTCAAGTGTGTCACTTAAAATCTTGGCTATAACAATGTTCGCCATGTAATACACTTCATATAGTCGTGCTTGGCATAAAATGCTTAATGTAACAGGTACTTTACTAAATAGTAAAGACAGGTGTTTTGAGTAAAATGACTAGTAAAGATAGGTGCCGCAAATAAAATAGTAAAAATAGGATTTTACGCAGATCTCCTGGCTTTACTCTTTTACTTGGAGCACCTATCTTCAAATGGAGCGCCTATATTTGCTATTTTATTACTATCTATATTACCAAACATTTACTAAAGCCAGGTACTCCACCATTCATGAAGAATTGGAAAATTCTGAAACATATCATTTGAAAATTTAAAACCACTAATGGCTACAGAAAAGAAAATGAAAACTTTCTAGACAGCCTTCTGTCTTATGACTTACGATAAAAATTCCACGGAAAAAGATCAGATTTGATTTTAGAGTTTGATTATTATATTGCAGTATCAATGGAAGTAAGATTTAAATCAAAGAGCATGGTGCAATCTAATCTTTAATTAGAAAATAAACACAAGATCACTTTAAGTTCAAATTCAGTTTGAAATCGCAGTTGAAATAAAGAATGAATAGTTTTTTTCCTGATGTTCTGAGAAAGGCAAGCCAAGAATTATTGTGTTGTGGATTTATTTTTCCCCCTTCCCCCCATTTCACCAAATCTATTGCGTCTTGGTTTCAATAAATTTATGGACATTACGTTTGAAATCACCAGAAAAGGAATGGCTCCTGCACAGTTTTAGTCATTAAATGTCAGTTTAAAAACAAAATGACAATTTAATGCTTTTTACATAGAGTTGGACTGTGCCTAAGATGTCCTTGATTTCTTGTCTTCTCTGTGCATTAGATTAACTTCTAAAACACTACAAAAAACACTTTTTTCCATATTAAACGACTAAGAAAGAAATCGTTCGAACAACATGCCTTTTATTTCATCTCGAAGAGCAAGAAAGACCTTTCTCTCTGACGTTTTCCATACAAAGTTCATATAGTTATTATGTAGACGTCGTTTAAAATGATGCTTTGCAACATAAACATTTTCCTTTCGACATACAACGGAAAAAAAATCAGGAAAAAATTTATGAACTCAGTCGAAATTTAATGGACGTGCATTTAAAAACGTAAAAAGGAAGTAGCTCTACGCCAATCTCTCTTCGCCAATCTCTGCCAGAGGGGGGAGAAGAGGAACCTACTGCGCATGCGTATAAGATGGAAAGTCAGTTCCATTGAGAGCAGCCAGACTGAGGATGACAAATTGTTTCGGAGAGCAGATGAGATAGGTGACAGGCAAGCTACTGCAGGATTCATGAATACATTAGAGTCCATTTTCTTTTTTTTTTGTTTCGCTTTGCTTTCTTTCCTTTTATTTCCCGTGATCCCCGACAAACACGAAATCTTTCGGCAAAGGAATTCTTTATTGAGTTTGGTTCTTTGTCTGTTGGAGCACACTTCAGATGCTGTGATCAATGATTGATTGATGACAGATGTCTCTGGTTCACTAGCCCCTCTGGAAATGTCACAGATTGGACTGAAGAGAAGGGTGAGGAATTTTTGCTTCTCTCTCGAGTCTTGTATCTCGTGAAGATTAAAGATTTGACTGTCTGAATCTTCGTTGACAAATCTAAATCGGAGGGAAGTTGTTTACTCCCCCATTGCAGGAAGGAACATATATCACCTTTAGGAGATGAGTATGTGGATTCAGAGATTCTTGATGACAAGCAGTTACGTTCTTATTTCTGGCGGAAAGAGAAAATGAAGATATTTCTGAAAAATACCGTAGGAATTTTCGAAAAGATAGAATCTATAAAGTTCGTAGCTTTGTGGGAGGCGGGTTTTTTTTCAGTTGATAACGCGCCAGGCGCGTGGTTTGCAGCTTACAGGTTCGAGCTCCATCTGTACCTGCTTTGAAATTTATCATTGCTAACTCCCGTTCTGATCTCGCTGAGAAAGAAGATAATTTTAGGTTTGGGAAGTTAAGCCGTGATTCCTTGTTCAATAGAACCATAACTTGTGCGCATACTGGATAGTTGTGACGGGAGGTTGGGTTGGGTAGTTTTACCTCTGAGCGGCACTTTTTTGCACACCATGGACTAAATGGTTAGGTCACAAAGACCGCAAGGGTTCAGAGAAGGTTGGGGGAGGAGACCCACCGGAACAGCTATTGGGAGATAGATGGTAGCCTCCCGTCAAGGCCATCCAGTGTGTTCTTTAACGTGCCCAGGTATGGCTCTCTTGCATACGGGGCCATGGCATTCGACGGACTGCGGCCTTTCTAAGCCCATCGGTGTCCCTTACTGACCGTGGGCAGGTCGTATTGCGGAGGTCGTTTTTTTGTTACGAATTGTGTTTGTGAGACGAATTGTTTACGTCAGTTGTGTTTATTATGATTAAGTTGGGCTGTTTTCCCTCTGAGCGGCACTTTTCGCACACAATGGGCTAAATGGACAGGTAAAAGGGCCCCGATGGATAAGGGTTGCGTTGTTTTACCTCTGAGCGGCACTTTTTTGCACACCATGGGCTAAATGGCCAGATCACATGGACCCCGAACGCTCAGAGAAGGATGGGGGAGGGGACCCACTGGAACAGCTGTTGGGAGAAAGATGGTAGCCCCCCGTCAAGGACATCCAGCGTGTTCTTTAACGTGCACAGGGTATGGCTCTCCCGTACACGGGGCCAAGGCTTAACGTCCCATCCGACGGACGGTGGCCTTTCCAAGCCCATCGGTGTCCCCTACTGACCGTGGGCAGGGCGGGGAATTTTGCGGAGATAAATCTCAACGCTGACCCAGCTGGGACTCGAACCTGGGAACTACAGATACGACCTGGCGCGCTACCGACTGAGCCACCCCCGCTCCAGTGTGACGGAAGGTTTCCATGTGTCTTCTATTAACTATCCAGTTTGTTCCCTTCCCAAACATTCTCTAAGTACTTCTGCCCAATTCAATGGTTACGTTTGTTATAAAACATTTTTTCAATATTGTCGGAAACTGAAACAATCATTACCCAAACTTTTAAAATACATTAACGTCGGTGACTGATATGTTATAACAAACACTCTTTCTGTTTTTATTAACTTTTCGTGTGAATTTTTATGATTAGCAAACTTGTTAAATGTTTTAACAACCACAATTATTTAAACATCAAACGAATATTGTTGTAAATTCAGATTTTAATAAATTTCATTGAAACCTTCAGTTCATCTCGGTATCAATCTAAAACAATAACCTGAAAGAAAATTTCAAAAAATATTTATGACAAAGCTCAAGACAATTTTTCCTACAAAAATTGATATCGAAATCAACTAAGAGTGATAATTTATATCTTAATTGAATTTTCTGTCTAGAAATTCATTAATTGTCGTAAGGTATCAAACTGAAACAGCTACTTTAACTTAAAAACATTACAAGTATTGTTATTATTAAAAAGGCAATAGTAGTTGCATATCCAAGGAGGTTTATGGAGTTTCTTTCATTTGAAGGAGGAAATCATTTAATTTGAGGGAAGAAATATCTAATTTGATGGAGGAAAGCATTTAATTTGAAGAAAGAGATGATTTAATTTGAAGGAGGAAAGGATTTATCATATGAGGTTTGAAACACATGTTTAAAAGGCAATCTTCGAAAACCAGCTACTCAGTATGTCAACTACCAGCCCCATTAGACTCAAATACGTCAAAGCTACCTCTTCAATATTTTTAGGTACGACCAAGGCCACTAATCACAGTTGATCATACGGTTTAGGTCAACTACCATTCCCATTAGACTATACATGTCAAAAACACCCTCATTGAATCTTTCTAGGTATATCACTGGGCACAAATCAAAGCAAAAACAAACGTTCTAGGTTAATTACAACCCCACACGTCAACTACCACCTCCCATTAGACTCAAATATGTGAAAACCACCCCTATTAAATATTTCTAGGTACATCACTGGACATTAATCTCAGTAAAATCAGAAATTCATGGTCAATTACTACCCCACAGGTCATCTTCCATCCCCATTAGACACACATATGTCAAAACCACGCCCATTAAATCATTATAGGTACGCACTGGACATGACAATAATCACCGTAGAAACAAATGTTAGAAGTCAACTACTATCCCTATTACACTTACGCATATCAAAACCACCCCATCTTAAATTTTTCAAGATTTAAGATCGAATAAGTAGATTCGAATCACTGAAAAGACAAAAGTTCTAGGTTAATAAGCGTCCCACATATCACCTACCATTTCAATTAGACTCAAATGCGTACGTAATTCAGTAAGGTTACAAGGTTTATATATATCACGAAGGAAATCCCTAAGACATAGGAGAACGTTAAATATATATTGTTACGAATTACAAAAATGGATATGCACTGAGCGTGAGTTTCAATAAGTGTATTTTCAAACTAATTACAATACAATGCAAATTGTTACAAAGAAAATATAGATGAAGTTCCTTATAAACAAATTAACTACTATCATGCATAAGTCACAGAGTATACAATATCAGCTCTGTCTGTTCTACTAAATACTACCTCTTCACTTAGTTTACCATGTCACTTGAATATCTTCAGACGTAAACGAACTCTCGTCCTGTGCTAGTTCACTAAACTTTTCACATTAGTAAAACAAAACGACAGCCCGCGCACACACCAATAAATATACTTATTTTTACTTAACGTGCACTGACACAGACCATCTGAACATACTGCACTGCTATATTTTCATTCTTCTTCTTCAGAACTGTTCTAAGTTCCAAATCGTTGGCTAATTGAATCTCACGTAGAAGCACACACGAGGGCTCCAGTCACGTTAACTCGTGAAGTCACTGTTGCTCGTTCATCTGTCGTAACAATATTATAATGCACCCGATTGGCAACACGGCGAAGTTTACAGACGCATGCGCGTATTGGAGTGGAGATGTCGCAGTTCAAAATGGCTCTCGCGAAGTCCAAGCAGTTTTTCGTTTTCTGTGGGCGAGGAAAGTTTTTGCTGCCGAAATCCACGGACAGCTCTTTGGAGTGTACGAGTCAATAATGAACGGCAATCAGTCTCACATTGCTGCAACATTATGCAACAGAGAAAACCACCATTACATGCCAAGCAGTAAGCGCTCATCGATGGAGAAGAAACACCAAACATCACCCACCTGAAATAAGTTCAAAGTGACACCTTTAACCGGAAAAGTATTGACTACATTCTTTTGGAACGCCTGTGGTATGTTGTTGATGGAATTCGTAGTACATAGACACACCATTACTGCTGAACGATATTGTGGCATACTAAAAGGGGAAGAAACGCCCTGGTCTCCTTAACCAAAGCATCGTTCTCATTCACGACAAACCCTCCCTCAAACAGTGAACAGAACTCATGACTTGCTGCAGAAGTTTCGGTGGATGGTTCACAATCATTCCTCATACAGTCCCGATCTGCTCCATGCGATTTCCACCTCTTTCACACTTGAAAGATCACTTGGAAGGACGTCGTTTCACATCAGATGAAGAGGCGCAACGTGACATCACTGCGTGGTTGAATAACCAGGGCCGGAACTTTTATGCTGATGGAGTGGATAAGCTCATTACACGTAGTAACAAGTGTTTGAATATCTGCGGTGATTATGTTGAAAAATAGTGTATTGGTTGCGGTTTCACTTTGTATGATGGTTGTGTACATTAAAAATATTGTGTACGACATATCGACCTCATAATCTTACTTTCTGCTCCACCCACATTCGTTGATATAAACTACCCCAATAAACTATTTCTAGATACATCAGTTGACACTGAAAAAGCAAAGTTTCTAGGTTAATTAGCACCCCCAACCTATCAACTACCACCCCAATTAGACTCAAATAGATCGAAACCACCCTCATGAAATCTTTCTAGCTACACCAATTTGCATTAATCACAGGAAAAGCAAAAGTTCTAGTTTAATTAGCACCCCACATTTTAATTACCATCCCAATTAGATTCAAATTGATCGATAATACGTCCATTAAATATTTCTAGGTACGCCAGTGAATACTAATCACAGCAAAAGCTGAAGTGCAAGATGATATAAAGAAAGTAAAAATTTTAGGAAAGTTTCAGTTTCTATGATAGCGAAATTAGGTCCAGAATCATTTTTCTCTTTTACATTTGAAAGATATCTCAATATACAGGTGGTTAATACGAAAGCTGACAGATTTCTTTTTTTTTACAGCAAACGTTTAATGATAATCTAAATTAAATAAGCGAAATTGATGAATTAAAAACTAAGGAAATGATTGTTTTTATTTTGAAAGATAGCAGAATTCACGCCTAGTGATTTATGAACAAAAACCAAAAATTTGTGGCCACAAATTTGCAAACGAATGAATCTGATTTATCCCTGCAGCTTTTTGCTTCATAGATCACAGCGCATTTAATAAGTTCGGTTTTTTGCCTCAGCTTCTCCTCCACGCTGTTTGAAGCTTCTCGAAGGAAACTATAACGCACCTTCCTCCTACATACAACAAGCACAGGAGTTAGTATGCTAATAATGATAAATCACTATAGGTAGCGAATCACTCTAAAACTGCCTCGAAATAGGTTAAAGTATTATCCAAAACTTAAATATCGTGGTTCTATTTTGCTGCTTCGTAAACTTTGTCAGAAACCGGAGAGCGAAATTAATTACCGTAGTTATTACACTATGCGATGTCTTAGCAAGACAATTATTATCCGTAAAATATTAAAGAGTGGCGTGATTAAGTGCCCCGAGTTGAAAATGTCGTCTCCAGTGCAAGTCTTACACGTTGGCCGTGCGTTAGTCTATTATGTTACACATGCTCCCAAGGTGTAATTTTGCTGAAGTTGACAAAACTGCTGTCAAACTCTACTGAGATAGATACAGGAATTCGCTGGTCTAATGCCGTGACGCCAAACCAAGTTAGTTTTAGCTCTCCATTTATTTATGACTAATATCTCCCGAGTTTTGAACTGACCTAAGACATTTATTTGATCGTATCGTTTCATTTTCCCTTGCTTTATGAAACGGATGCTGTTCTGCATATTACAAGTTTAAGGCGGCAGCCAAAACAACAGGAGCGAGTTCACGCTTGTCGATCGAGAAAATTCGAAACTCAATGGGGGAAATAATGCATTTTCAGCAATTTCACAACACGATTATTACATTATGAGAGTAATAAGTGCCAAAATATATTCATGCGCATGTCAAGATGTAGGAGCATATTTCGGAGAGGAGTAGGAGATGGCAAATAATGGATAACACTGAATAAGAAACGAAGCCCCGTTCCATTGTCTATCTAGCAGAAATTATTCTCTATGCTTATTGCAATCTATGTTTTTATGCGTTTTTCTCCTATGAAATATTCTAGTTTCCTTAAATATTTAAATACTGAACAAGTAGCGTTGAAAATCGAGATTAAAATATGAAGCAGGAGTGGCTCAGTCGATAGCGCGCCCGGCTCGTAATTGGCAGTTCCCAGGTTCGAGTCCCTGCTGGGTCAGCGTTGAGATTTATCTCTACAAAACTCCGCGCCCTGCCCACGGTCAGTACGGGACACCGATGGGCTTGGAAAGGCCGTTGTTCGTGGGATGGGACATTAAGCACGTGGCCCGCGTGAGGCAGAGCCATACCCTATGCACGTTAAAGAACGCGCTGGATGGCCTGAATGGGACGCTATCATCTGTCCAGTGAGTCCTATTCTCCCCAAACTTCTCTGAATCCTCGAGGTGCTTGTGACTTGGCCATTTAGCCCATTGTTTGCAAAAAAAGAGTGCCGCTCAGAGGTAAAACACCCCAAAACATTGAGATTTAAATAGATATGATCGTTATCTTCCGTCACAGTTTCCCAAGGGTTCTTTCCAAGGTTTCCCAACCTGTCAGGTAATCAAATGCAAACAAATAAGTGGACACACAGCTGGAATAACTAAAAAATTATTATTTAATTACGTTAAACCAAAAAGTCAAAATCATTTCTCTTATTTCAAAATTACCTTTATTTATGCTAAATATAATCTGATTGTTTTAGGTTTCTGATATCATCTGGTAATGAATTAAGATTTTTTGGAGGTAAGTAAGAAATTAGTTTTTGATAGACATTTTTGTTAACTTTGAGGATGACATAAACTGATCCCGATTCTCTAGCATAATATAACTTTACCTTTAATTCGAACCATTCATAGTCATTATAAAGAAACAGTATGGACTTGAATATGTACTATTTCCTTAGCATTAAAAGAGAATTATTTGCATAAATCTTCAGCAGTCTCTTTCCTTTTTCCAAATACACCTTCTACTATATAATCCCTCCCCAATATAGAATCTACATTGTAAATATAACATTGTGTAACAGAATGAATCCAGACATAATAAAAGAACTTTTCAAAAAGTTATCATCAACTATTTGTTTTTAGAAAATAAGACATATAAATCTCAAAATTTTCACCAAATAACTTGTGATTTCCATTTTCAATTACTGTCAATCTTAAAACGAAAATATTTATAGTTAGTAACTTCTTTTACGCTTAGGTAAGCACATTAATTAAAGTTTTTGAATTGTAACATAATTGAATTTCGCATTTAATTATTGAAAGAATTTCCGACTCAATCGGAAATTAATAAATTTATAGTTATTTTATTTAATTTAAACCATGCATTTAATCTAATCAAATCCTCTTCGATATTATTTTTGATTCAAACAGTATATATTAAGACATTAAATTGTCTTGTTTTATAAAAATAGTTAATAATTATCAATTATTGAAATAAGAATTGCGCAAAATTCTAAAACATATTTTTTTTGTATTAAATGGCTTGTAACTATATTTATTATCTGCATTTTAATTTCTGCGGTAAATTCTTATGACGCATTACTCTTTCGAAATATTCGATCTTCCAAAACTCTTCAAATACTAAACAAATATTGGTGAAAAATCGAGATTCAAATAGATTTGAGTATGTTCGTTAATTCGTCTTCAGTCACATATTTTCCATTAAATGCATATTTTAGAAGTTTTAGAAGTTATAGAGCTTCAAGGTTAGATGTACATTGACATAAGATCAAAATGTGCATTAATTATTTTAGAAGTTATAGAGCTTCAAGATTAGATGTACATTGACATAAGATCAAAGATCAAGCTTGGTAGGGTTGGGTTGTTTTACCTCTGAGCGTCACTTTTTTGCACACCATGGGCTAAATGGCCAGGTCACATGGACCCCGAAGGCTCAGAGAAGGTTGGGGGAGGGGACCCACTGGAACAGCTGTTGGGAGACAGATTGTAGCCTCCCGTCAAGGCCAACCAGCGTGTTCTTTAACGTGCACAGGTTATGGCTCTCTCGCATACGGGGCCACGGCTTAACGTCCCATCCGACGGACGGCGGCCTTTCCAAGCCCATCGGTGTCCCCTACTGACCGTGGGCAGGGCGGGGAATTTTGCGGAGATAAATCTCAACGCTGACGCAGATGGGACTCGAACCTGGGAACTACAGATTACGAGCCTGGCGCGCTACCGACTGAGCCACCCCCGCCCCCCAAGCTTGGTAGGACAATGTACAGGTTTGCATTTCTTCCTTATTTAACAACGGATTTTAAATACATCATTTTCTCTCTTCGAAGTTCCAGCTTTAGTTTATATGCATTGCTATATTTTTTTTCTTCAAATTCGGGTGGGAATTAATGGTTATTTAAATATCCCTTGGAAATCGTCTCATAACCTCCTCAAATCTGTACACTTCTCATTACTATTACACGTCATCTTTATACGTTTTCTGGACAAACAAGAAGCGGAAATCTCCATGTTAGTACGAACAAAAGGCCAGGTAAAAACCCAGTATTTTGAATAATAAACTTTTCGTGTGTGTGAGACTGAAGTTATATTGGAGATATAAATCAAATATTTCTAAATGTTGAATTTAAGCAATATTCGTTCAGTTGGTTCACACAGAACCGTATCCTGATTCACACAGAACCGTACTCTGATTCACACAGAACCGTACTTTGGTTCACACAGAACTCGGGAGAAAGAGCTACGTCACTTCGACACGCTAAAACAAACGACCTCTCCGTTTGTCAGCACCACTCAGTCTGTTCTTTTGTTGTTCTCATCCCCCTGGCATTCCTCGTGCTCCCTCTCACTCTCACTCTCCGGCTAGGACGGAAATGCAATAAAACCATTTTTCGATGCTCGGTTTCCCAGCATATGGAGAACTTCCCAGCTTGGCCCGAATGACAACTAATGAGCCACGTTCCGATTTAAGATACTTCAGAAAATATACGTATAACATGAATATAAAAATAGCAACAGATACAATAATAAAAATTAGGACCACAAGACAGCAGTCACATTTTTCAAAACAAAAAAAAAACTTATTTTAGAAGTTCAGCATTAGCTTCAGTTTTGTATTTTCTACCTATCATATCTCATCGGTATTTCCGGTATTATTTGTTTACAATCTCCACATCGCATGCTCTCAGCATTACCCAGAAACGCATCATCCAAAATAACGAAGCTATTTCCCGAATGTGTCCAGCGGTCTGAAACGGTTTATCGCACTCTACCTAGCGCCAAACTGTCATACACACTTACACCGTTAAGAAAACGTAGCATTCTCTATGATGTTATCTATCTCCACATTTCGGCAGGCTATCTCTATTGTCGTAAATGTCACTGTAACTTTCTTTTGTTTTAGGCTGTTGTTATTTTCTTTTTGTCTCTTTTCGTTCTCCTCCACTTCTTTCTCTTCTCCATCTTCATCTCTTGGAGCTCCAAGCAAGAAAGATAGGTCTTCTTTCCCCTGCGTCTCCCACCCGCCCAGTACGCCTAATGGGAATACTTGGGGCAGGCGTGAATGGCTAAATCAATTAGCTTCCATCCCATGTGCTGCCTCTCTATATCGAATTAATGGCGAGCCCAGGGACGGAGGAGACCGGAAGCAGTTGCCCGAGTAGCTTCCGCCCAATAAAGCATGATGAATGAGTGTAATCCAGCAGATGGACTGAACAGCAGCGGAGCCATCGCCATTTCTACATTCCTTCAGCCTAGAACCAAGTCGCTGAATAACAACGTCCATCTCACTCTGGGAACTGTTTAAGACGAGCATTTAATAGCGCCAATTGGTATTTAACTAGGGAGCAAAATAAATTTTTCAGGCTCTTGCATTATGCATTCGCTATTCGTGAAATATAGTGTGTTAATTCACAAACAATTAAATCTCGGTGTTAAAATCACTTGCTTAGGTTATCCAATTATTGCTTCATAATTCTGAACTAATTGACTCGTTGAATTATATGCGACCTCTGGTGAAATTTTCTTATTGGGATGTTTTGTAAAAGAAATGATTAAAACATGATACTTATCGATTTCTTTTTGGGAAACATAAAATCAAAATTCCTTTATGTAACAGGCACATCCTTTTACATAAAGGAACCATGCATTTTCCGTGCACTATCTTCACACAAAAAAAAATGGACTTCTCATTTTCTAGATCAGCTGTTCTTAAACTTTGCCGGTTTCAGACCTTCAAATGCAATTCGGTAAATGTTGCGGAATTTTATTTTTTGACGTGAAAAATGTTTTAGTTCTATTCCCATGCCATTAAACATACCAGACTTTTAATTTTAATCGGCAAGCAAGCAAAACTCTAACTATATCGATACTGATTACGTTTAGGCTCTCTACTAAATATTTTGATATTGTTTAAATTTAAAAATAATTAATTTCAGGTAGAATTTTTGTACTGGTCCAAAGAAATATTAGAACCCTTTTAGAGTTTGGATGTGACCCTGATATCTTTACGATATTTTTTTCTTTTTCCTATCAATGCTTTCGACCTGATTGCCGCATCTGTTTTTCAACGGCAATGATGTAGCTTATAGCTATTTTGATGATGTAGTTCACAGTATCATGGGGGGAGGCTCTTGGGGGAAGGGCCGAGGGGCCCGATGGCCCAGCTCGGTCCGCCCGATTCGTTCGCCTTGTGTTCACAGAGGCCATGATTCTCGAGAGCCATGGGCGTCCGCAGAGGGGTTCAAACGGAGCACTTGCCCCCCCCCCCCCCTGGGATCGAGTAAAATATTCCACAAATTATAATCGTAACAATTTAAACGCAATTAATTTATATATATTATGTATATGTTTTTGCATTGATGCAATACTCTATTCTACAATCTACTTGTGGAAAAAAACCTGAAAAATTAAATGATTATATAAAAATTTATTGATGTAATTATTTGTCTCCAAGCTTTGCCCCCCCCCCCCCCTGGAAAATTTTCTGCGGACGCCCATGACGAGAGCTATAGGGTATTCCCACCTTATGTGACAGCTAATTCATAAGTAGTATAGAAATAGAAGACACGACACAACATAAATATAAAATATAAATTTTAATTAGGAAAAGATTTTTGGAAAATTTTATAGTGTTTTTTTTTTCTTTTTCTTTGGGGGGTGCCAGGGCTCCTTGTCCCTCCCCCCTCTGGGTGCGCCACTGATGTAGCTTTATAGTTTTTAGCAGGGGTATTCAACCCGTTGACGGCGGCATACTTTGCGGTCGATCGTACCTTAAATACCGAAAATTTTCTCTTTAGTTTTTTAATGTAATTGAAGATTTTTATCTGTTGTAATGTTCAATTGTTTAACAATCTTTTTTTTAACTTATAATTCTTCTTATTTTATGGCATATACGTAGCTCTATCGTGGCCACACCTGCACTTTTGTTAATATGATAAAAAAAAGGCAATATTTTCTTTTACTTGGCAAAAAATGCTAGTAGTTCGTGGAATTACGATACAAAATGTAGCCTGCCATACTAAATAGGTTGAAAACTGCTGGTTTATACGAAGTTCATGATTTGGAGTCTTGCAGATACAATTCCATCCTTAATTTGTCACTACATGTGAAGTGAAACTTGTCTGCTATCTGTGAAGCGTAACGTGTCTGCAATATGTGAAGTGAAACTTGTCTGCTACCTGTGAAGTGAAACTTGTCTGCTATCTATGAAGTGAAACTTGTCTATCTGTGAAGCGAAACGTTTCTGCAATCTGTGAAGTGAAACTTGTCTGCTATTTGTGAAGCGAAACTTGTCTGTTACCTGTGAAGTGAAACTTATCTGTTATCTGTGAAGTGAAACTTGTCTGCTATCTGTGAAGCGAAACGTGTCTGCAATATGTGAAGTGAAACCCTCCTGCTACCTGTGAAGTGAAACTTGTCTATCGGTGAAGCGAAACGTTTCTGCAATCTGTGAAATGAAACTTGTCTGCTATCTGTGAAGTGAAATTTGTCTGCTATATGTGAAGCGAAACGTTTCTGCAATCTGTGAAGTGAAACTTGTCTGCTATCTATGAAATGAAACTCGTCTGCTATCTGTGAAGTGAAACTTGTCTGCGCTCTATGAAGCGAAACGTGTTTGCAATATGTGAAGTGAAACTTGCCTGCTATCTGTGAAGCGAAACTTGTCTGCTATCTCTGAAGAGAAACTTATCTGTTGCCTGTGAAGCGAAACTTATCTGTTGCCTGTGAAGTGAAACTAGTCTGTTATCTGTGAAGTGAAACTTGTCTGTTATCTGTGAAGTGAAACTTATCTGTTATCTGTGAAGTGAAACTTATCTGTTATCTGTGAAGTGAAACTTGTCTGTTATCTGTGAAGTGACTCTTATCTGTTATCTGTGAAGTGAAACTTATCTGTTATCTGTGAAGTGAAACTTATCTGTTATCTGTGAAGTGAAACTTGTCTGTTATCTGTGAAGTGAAACTTATCTGTTATTTGTGAAGTGAAACTTATCTGTTATCTGTGAAGTGAAACTTGTCTGTTATCTGTGAAGTGAAACTTATCTGTTATCTGTGAAGTGAAACTTATCTGTTATCTGTGAAGTGAAACTTGTCTGTTATCTGTGAAGTGACTCTTATCTGTTATCTGTGAAGTGAAACTTATCTGTTATCTGTGAAGTGAAACTTGTCTGTTATCTGTGAAGTGAAACTTATCTGTTATCTGTGAAGTGAAACTTATCTGTTATCTGTGAAGTGAAACTTGTCTGTTATCTGTGAAGTGAAATTTGTTTGGTACCTGAGTCAGTGAAAAAGGAACGTCGATGTGCTTAGTAAAATAATCATGTGCTGTATTGGGAGTTAAGCACTTTTTCAGGAAAACATACTCTCTTCAGTTTAAAAAACATTGGATGACGTTACCCTATTTTCTTAACAACTAGTAACGATACCAATTACTCTGGGTGAAGTCGTAAGGTCTGAACATGCTTATCACTAATGGCCCTGTCGGCAGAAGAGCCATACCCTGTGCACGTTAAAAACTCGCTGGATGGGCTTAGCTGGATGTTTCCATCAATTTTATAAACATCTGTTCAGTAGATTTCTTTTCTACATCCAACTCTGACCCTTGGAGTTTTGTGACTGATTATTTAACTCATTGCTTCTGGGGGTGGGGGGTGGGGTGAAACAATTCAATCCAACTTCATTAATGGTTTGTAATAGCTTAGGAGTAGACAAAACAAGTCTGAGATTCCAGTTTGAATTATAAAAATCGTTCAAGATAAAAAGTAGGCAACCCTATATATGGGTGATATTTGTGCCCTCACGAAGGGAAACGGTCAGCAAGAACTCATCAACATCAGAATCAGTCACAAGTATCAGCTTGAAAGTGACAGATGTTGTGTGGATTGCAGACAAACCCAGCATGGTAGCATCCGATGTTGAACAATGTGCAATATGCTGACATTTCACTTACGCTATCAGGGTCAGTTTTTAATTGATGGAGTTTTTGAACCGTGGTGACAACACGAACTCTCAAAGATATTGAAAAACTTTGAGCCTTTTAAGGAACGCAATAAAGTCCAATCAATTAGGGCATTTTTAGCAGGAAGGTTTTGTTTGAATGTCCTTATATTGCCCAATTAAACTGTAACAATGTGGTACCTCTTTAATTACCAATTAACAGTAATAATGTGGTATCCTTTAATTACCAAATTAACAGTAACAATGTGGTAACCAAAGTGATACCTCTTAAAGTGCCCAGTTACGTGTCCAAAGTGATACATCTTAAAGCACCCAGTTACGTGTCCAAAGTGGTGCATCTTAAAAGTGCCCAGTTACGTGCCAGTTACTTGGTACATCTTAAAGTACCCAGTTAAGTGCTCATAGTGGTACATCTTAAAGTGCCCAGTTAAGTGCCTAAAGTGGTACATCTTAAAATGCCCAGTTAAGTGCCCAAAATGGTATATCTTAAAGTGCCCAGTTAAGTGCCCAAAGTGGTACATCTTATAGTGCCCAAAGTCGTACTTCTTAAAGTGCTGAGTTACATTCCCAAAAACATCACTTTGTAAAGTTCGCTTAGTTATGTGACACTGTGACACTTCAGTATTTTCTTGTCTGTTCTTTTCCAAGGTGTATTGAGCCTTTGAGACTATTTTTGCCTGGTTTTCAAGTTCTCTGTGTATACAAAAAATTCTTCGGACATGCAACTAATCTTAGTCAGGCATAACAAAAAAGTTCTAGCTCATGGAGTCTTATTTTCTCATCTCCTACGTTTATAAACGATCATTTTGAAACTTCAAGATCTGCCATTAGTTAATCATTGCTCGCTTTACTAAGCGTCAGAGAGAACAATAAACTAGAGAATGAAAGATTACGTGCACATTATTCATTCTCTTTCATTCTTTCATGAACCTAAAGTAATAAATAAATGTTAAATTCGCCCTTTAATCTTCTTGGAAATGATCGTTTTTCAACTCCAATAGTTAGCTATCCCCCGACTTGAACTTATTAGGTCTTTGGTCATTTTCTTTGTCTAAGGCTTAAATGGTGTTAAATATTGTAGTCTTTGTAATTACTTTGCGTTCAAGATGAATGGAATATTGCAAATTTCTTTCTTTACAATTTATTGAATACATTAGTTTAAGGGGGAAACAGACAAGCCATGATCGTCAAAACAATATTTATCGAGATTTAGGTTTGGGTTGTTTTACCTCTGAAATTGTCTTAGAAGAAATTAATTAAATTCTTCAAGGGAAGTAAATATCTTTAAAACATTTCTCAATGAAAGATTCTTTAAGAAAATGTGCACAACAATGGACTAAATGGCCAGGTACAAGAACCCAAGAATTCAAAGAAGGTTGGGGGAAGGACCATCGTCTAATCAGCTGTTAGGACACTGAAGAACGCTGTAAAGACCATCCAGTATGATCTGTAACAGGCACAGAACATACTCTCCCGCTTACGGATCACGTCTTTACTTACTTCCCATCCGAACGATAACGGCCTTTTAAGCCCACCGCTTATATCCTTTCTGACCGAAGGCAGGGGGGGGGGGGGGATAGGGAGAAAGATCTCAACGCTGATACAATAGGGACTCGAACCTGGGAACTGCAGATTAGGGGCCTGGACCTCTTTCAACTGAGCCCAGAGCTGAAGCTTGACCCAGAAAGCTGACGAGTGTGCATCAATAAGAAATTGGATCGTATGCAGCATTTAGAAAGTGAAGAGTGTATAACTGATATGGGCCTCATTTTGCCGAAGATTATCTTCTCTGTTAGCAATATTTCTATTTAAAATGCCAGGACCTTTGAAAATGATAAGGCTAATTTGTTTTTCGTTTGACCGTACTTAAGACTCTAAGATATTGTACATCTTAAAGAACATCTTTAGATATTCTCTGACGTTGAGAATGCTACGAACTATCCCTCAAATTAATGAACTTCCTTAAAGGTATAGGCACTGAAAGCACAATTTATTATATATACCGCACCCATCCACAAACCTGCCCTACTCCACCACAATTATGTGGCCGAAACCCCTTGGGGGGCTCTAAATAGGTCAGATATCTACCTGCTATATAGCATACGATGTTATGATTGGTAGACACAGCGACCTGAGTTGGTTCGATAGTGGACAGATACTCTGTGTGGAGAAGATGGAGTACTCCATATCTGCAACCGCAGAACGTCTGCGATTTCCCTCAATGTCGCACGTGTGTACCAGGACTACATTAAAACCAGGAAAACCTGTATCGACAGGAAAGAGTGGCAGTAATTGAGTTGTTGATATCTGAGATAAGTCCACCTCTCCTATATTAGAACGGAGGGCCACATTGCAGATGATAATGTCGACATTCAAAGATGGGGTAACTATAACAGTTTGTGCAAAGACCATTCAATGTACCATGGTACGACTGGGCTATGGCAGCGAATGCCGACATTAAGTACCCTTGTTAACAGCACATCTCTGTCTATGAAGCTGCAGTGGTCGAAGGAAAATCGCCAATGAACCGTGGAAGACCGGAAACGGGTAGCTTGGACTGATTTATTGAGATTCCAACTACAAAACGCCTATGGAAGATTCGTATGTGAGGTAAACCTCATGTGCTATGGACTCTACTGTCAAGTCCGGTCCATGGCTGCGTGATTACTAGCCAAAGGTGGCAATGCAGTGTTCTTGGGCATATTTATGTGGGCCCTTATTATTGGGATCTTTTGTACCCATTGAGACCACCATCACCGCTCAACGTTATGTTGAAGTACTCTTCGACCACCAACACACGTTCTTGGCTATCCATTTCACACAACAGGATGCATTATTTTAACTAACAATGCCTCCTTTCGTCGTTGTCGTTTGGCGAAGGACTGATTGGAGAAGCATTCCAGTGAGTTCACAACTCTCAACTCTCACACTCCGTATTTGAACCCTATTGAACATCTGTAGGACAAAGCGGAGTGATGCATTCGAGCACAAAACTCATCACCAGCAACACTCGGTGCTTTACGGAAGGTTGTCCTGTAATCATGGCCCGCAATAGCAACCGAACGTTTACAACATCTGGTAGAGTTCGTGCCACGACGCATTGCTGCTGTTGTGAGGGCGAAAGGTGGACCCACAAGTTATTAGGTGGATGTGAATAATAAATTATCCTTTTAGTGTATATCTCGCTGGGGAATTTACTTAAAGATACATCTCTCCTCTGAGACTTTTTTTAAGAATATCACCGTTAAATTTTCTTAAAGAATCTTTCGCTGAGAAATTGTTTAAAGATATTTACTTCCCTTGAAGAATTTAATTAATTTCTTCTAAGACAATTTCTTTAAAGATAAAAACATAAAAGTGCGAATGTGCAGGATATAAAATGAAGGCATGAATATTTTTATACCAGTGCTTAAAAGGGTAAGAGTGTATTCAATTCGATTTCCTTAAAGATATTTCTTCTTTGGATAATTTCTCAAAGATAGCTTTCTTTAGAAGACTGCGGTAGAGCTTTCACACTAAACATTCTTCCAAAAGCTGCTTCTGCTCGACTATGAATGTTCGATTTATAAAGGACGTGGCCAAGCAATATAGTAAGTGATCGATGATTAAAATAACTCCACTTTCTTTGGAAATCCGGAGGTTTTCGAAAGAAATTCTCCATTTTTGCTGGGTTGGCTCAGTCTGGAGTACTCTATACTCATAATCTGCAGTTCCCAGGTTCAAGTCTTACCTGTGTTAGAGTTCAGATTAATCTCCACTAAACCCCTACCCTCGATAAGAAAGGGGACACCGATGAGCTTGGAAAGGACGCTGTCCGTCGGAGGGGACGTAAAGCCGTGGCACCGTGTTTAGAAGGAGGGTGCACGTTAAAGAACCCGATGAATGACCTTGACGAGAAGCTACCATCTGTCTCCTAAAAGCTCTAAAGTGGGTCCCCTTCCTCCAAGCTTTTCTAAGCTCTTGGGATCTTGTGACCTGTCCATTATATGTAAGAAAAAGTGCCAATCAGAGGCAAAACAACCCAATGCGAAAATTGGAATCTGATAACATACAAAAAATAACCCTCTCCCTCCAGAAAAAAAAGGAAAAAAAATGTTGATAAAATCTATAAAAAAATTGGCAATTCAGGAAATTAACGTTTCTAAGTCTAACACTGCAAATCGCGGACCCATTAATGAGTTTTAAAATTTGCAAAACTGTCCCTCATCCTACAATTACTATAGTATTTTGAAGACCATACGTGAGCTTTGGGAATGATCATCCAGAATGGCTCCATCGGTAACTGATAACATACAAATGTACATTATCAGTTACCGATGTATTTTTGTATGGATATCTGATATTTAATATAAATATTACAATAAATATTGATTTTTGTATGTTATCATCTGGGGTTGGCTCCATCGGTAGTACGATAAGCTCGTGATCTGATATTCCCAAGTTCGAGTCCCCCCTATACATGAGTTGGGATTTTTTTCTGTCCATCTTCAATCTGTTCTTGATGAAAAAAACAGCACCAATGGACTGGAAAAGGTCACCGTCCGTCGGATAAGACATTAAGACAGTTCTCATATGTAGAGGAACCATAACCTGTGCACATTAAAGAGCATGCTGGATAGCCTTGACGGGAAACTTCTGTCTCTTAAACCTGTATCGATCCTTTTCATCTACTCAGTCCCGAGCTTTTGGGGTATATGTAACCTGACCATATAGCCCAGTGTGTGTAGAAAAGTACCACTGAGAAATAAGAAATAAATCAAAATTTTTAACTCGTTTTTTTTAAAACGTGGACTCATTAATATTGTAATCAATTTGTAAATTAAGAACGGAAGCTAACTTTACAATTATAGCAATGACAAGATAATTGGATTGGGTTGTTTACCTCTGAGAGGTACTTTTAAGCACACAATGGGTTAAATTGCTAGGTCACAAGGGCCTAAAGTTTGCGTTGGTTAGGGAAGGAAACATACTGGGCAGCTGATTAAGAGGCAGATGCTGCTACCGTCTGTCTCCTAATAGTAGATGATGGCATCCAGCATGTTCTTTACGTGTACAGAGTATGACTCTCCTGCACAAGAGGTCACGGCTCTACATCCCATCCGACAGACGGCGGCCTTTCCAAGCACATCAATGTCCCCTTCTGACCGAAGGTAGGGTGAAGGTTTAATGTAGATAAATCTCAACGCTGGTTCCCCTGGGACTCGAATCTCCCCCCCCCCGATAGGAGACCACCTTGTTGTGGGAGGGGGGGATGGGCTTGAGGCCCAGCAAGCGGTCGAAGACTCTGCTGACCGGTATGGGCCCGGTTGGAGAGAGTCAAGACCAACCGAGGTCGAAGGCATTGCTGACCGGTTTAGTGGCCCGGTTGGACAGTGCTAAGACCTCAAAATCAGGTTTCAGTGGAGCATTTCAAGGGCCCTGCAGAACGGATTTGGTCCCCTAGTAGGCAAGGGACCTTTTCAAAGTCTGGGTCCCACTAAGAGTGAATTAGATCTATATATCCTTGTTCATGGCTAACCGGGGAACAGAGTAAATTCCAGGTTTTGACCGATGGATGAGCTTTCCTTCTATAGGACTGCTCGCCGTAGGAGTGACGGGGATGAGATGCATCTATATGGTGTAGCCTTGCCCCTGACAGTAGATAGTCGCGGCTTCCCATAACTTGGTAGTGTCGAAAGACGCAACCGGGGATTTCCGTGATTGCTGTGTTGTGCAGCAACAAGTAAAATATTGGGACTCGAACCTGGGAACTACAGATTACGAGCATAGCACGATAACAACTGAGCAAACCTCCGCCAGGGGAATGGGGCTCGAATCTGGGAACTTGAACGTGGTTCAATATCGACTAAGTCAACCCCGTATCAGGTAAACAACAAAAAGAACAAGCTTATTGCATAATCCTTATTTTTTTTCTCTAAGCTTACACTGCTGTACGAGACTTTATAACTGCATCGATGTCTTTTTACAACTGCATATCTTTTCCCTGAAAAATATTCGATCTCCCTCGTCTGGTTCTAGTTTTGCTCTATATTAAAGCTTAAACGCCAGGAGGTTAAAAAGAGTGTTCGTGTCAAGGAATTTGCGAAATAGTCTGATACAGAAAGGAAAAAAAAGTTGCAAGTTGAGTAAAAAAAAAACCCCAAAAAATCATTTCCTAAAGGCCGTATACTTCCGTATTCCTACCTTTTTTTCCCTTTGGCTAAGTGTCTTTATCACGCAATAATACACTGTTAGGAAGTTCTGATTTTCCGTGAGCTGCATACGCTGCAGAAAAGAGCAGTGCAAGAAGACTTTTAAGGTCGGCCGGCGGGTTCGTTGGTCGTGTTAGCGTGCAAGGGAATATAACAGGGCGTCCCTAAAGTGTGTGTGTATCAAAGAAGAAATATATGTTCCTTCAGGTTTCAAAATATGTCTTTTTTTAGTTCTCATCACAAGAATCAATAAAATGGGTTTATACTTGCTTTTAAGATTGTTATCTACTGTTGGTGCTTTGGTATAGCAAGTAAGGTGTTTTTTAAAATGTTCTTTCCTTTTCGTAAAGGGAATATGAAATGCTAAGAGATGAAAGAGTTAAAATACGTAAAATATTCTGTATGGAAAAGTATTCGAGTGTTTTTGACATTATGAGGGATGTTCAAAGAGTTCTTGTCATACATCTGCAGAACAAACACCATTGCATTTACCTCAACAAAATTTTTACTGTCCTTCAACGTACAGTCGCTCAAAAAAGTATCCGAACACTATGGTTGATTAGAGAATTCAGAAAAAATATCTGGCAACGATTTTTTTAGAAATTAGTGATCTGGCAACCTTCGTGTCACGTGACACGAAGGTTGCCAGATCACTAATGTCACGTGACACCGAGGTTGCCAGATCACTAATTTCCAAAAAAATCGTTGCCAGATATTTTTTCTGAATTCTCTAATCAACCATAGTGTTCGGATACTTTTTTGAGCGACTGTACTTCCCTCCAGCACCTATGTAAAGTTGCAGATGTCTACGCCAATCCTGGAACCCTTGGCGGTACTCCTGTTGTGCAATACTCTGCATCTCTGAATGAATGCATTTTGTAAGGTTTCGCACGCTTGAAAAAGGCTTCCCAGAAAGTTCCTTTTTAATTTTTGGACACAAACAAAAATCGCATGATGAAAAATCGGATGAATATGCAGGATGGGGTAACAGTTTGATTTTTTCCTGCTCCAGACAGGCCATAACTTGTCATATTTTGTGAGCATTGGCATTTTCACGAAGATGGTGTTGGACGCTCCTTCATCTGCTTAATCATTTTGGATAAAACAATGTTAGTATTATATATTTGTAGCCATTGTTTTAGGTAAGGTGTGACATTCTCTTCCTTGAGCGAAAGTCTTGTCGGAAGATTTGGTGACGTGGTTCATCTTCCACAATCCAAACATAGTTGATCTTTTTAGGAGTTGAATAGCAATAAAACCACGTCTCATCACCTTTGATAATGTCTGTTAACCGTTTGGGAACACTACGTTCAAATATTTCCAACATCTCCTTGCATGAGTCGACTGTAACCGTTTTTTCCTGTTCCATCAGTTTGTGGGATATCCATTTGGCACAGACCTTTCGTAATATTAAATGTTGATGAATAATTGTTTACACATTGCCAATCGGTACACTGACATCTAAACTTATTACTTGAATGGTGATGTGTGGGTTTTCCTCGATTCTCTCGTTCACGGCTCTTTCGGTCTCTCTGCACTAGGGAGGTCTTAGAAGCTCTGCTGTCCTCTGAATTTACTCATCCACCCTATAACAGTGGCATATGAATAATCACGATCCCCATATACTCGTGATGAAGCGACATGATTTTTTTAGCCTCGTCCCCAACCTGCATCCTTGTGAAAATATAAGACCTTTCCTCATCTTTAGTAGGCTCCATAGCAACAACTCCCAGATTTCGTAGATCAAAAGTTTCGGCCTCAAGCGAAGAGAGAAATGATGATATGGCCTTTGCTTTAACACGTAATGGCAAATTTAGAAAACTTTCAATCATCAACTCGTCAACGAAAGCCGTAGCTCGTTAAATTCGGAGACACGTATACAAATATATAGACACATGTCAAGAGCTTTTTGAACGCCCCCCGTACCTCCTTTGTGTGGGGAGTATGGGTCCAAATGGTATCGAATCAGGCTGGTAATCTGAAGTTTCAGGTTCTAGTCTCCATTGGACTTGTGTTGAGGATTTTTATCCTTTAATCCCCGGCACTGCCTTCAGAAAGGAAGAGAGTACTGATGGGTCAGGTTGTGTTTATCTCTGTGCGGCATTTTTTTGCACACAGTGGAATAAATGGACAGGTTACAATAACCCCAAGATTCAGACAAGGTTGGGAGGAGGAAACCCACCGGACAGCTGTTAGGAGACAGATGATTGCCTACCATCAAGGCCATCCAGTGTATTCTTTAACGTGTACAGGGTATGGCTCTCTTGTGCACAAAATATTTCTAGTTTTTAACTACTTCAATTATAAAAATACCCACATCAAAAATAGTTAGAGACCATCCAACGTTTTGCAAAAAAGTAAAATAAAAATGAGATGCGTTATCATTTTTTTTCAGGAAATATAATTCGTGGATTAAATTTGCATACGAAATAGTCTGATGGATTGTTAAGCTGTAGCCCGTGTAGAGGAGAGATACCTTTGTTCACGTTAAAGAATGCTGGATTGCTTTGGCGGGAGGCTTCCACATGGATTCCTACCGAATTCTGAGTCACTTGGCAGTTTTCCTTTCCTCGTTTAAGTTGGAAAAATGAACGAGGCTAAGCGTGATCTACAAATAATTAATGAGAAATCTGATTTTTCCAATTTATCATTTGGAAAACATTCTTTTCTGTGAATTAGAGAGAAAAAGCAAATCTTTTTTCGACCTAACGGATGAATTCAACGGCTGCTAAATGCAGAAAAATGGAGATATTATTTTACAAATGTTTTTAAAATTCATATATATAAATAATTGTTATAGTGGTGGTGTGGTAACACATTGAAGTAGAAATAAGAGCACCTTTTCGAGTTTTCTTTTTGGGGGGACAGAGCGTAAATTTTTTTTACTAAATAATGCATTTTGACAATAGCTAAAAAAGAAGAACATATGCATTGCAAAACGTCATTTTTGTCCTAATTCAATATCAAGTATCTAACTATTTTTTTCACGAACTTACGGACCCTGCCTGTAGTAGTGAAGGAGACATCATCCCGGCTCTGCCTGTAGTAGTGAAAGTGCCCCGCCAAAAATTTTAGTCACGAGCGGCCACTTTTCGGATCATAATAAAATATTCAAAGATTGAAAACTGCTTAAAAATATGACTTTTTCTCTATGTGTTTTCAATCTCTGAAAGAAGACACCTTTGGAGTTGAAAAAGCTGACAACCTTAAGATGGAATTTTACACTGAGGTGCCTTGTGAAGAATAGACAGAGCAATCTGTGAACTGTAAATAATATGTTTAACGGTCGTTCACACTAAAAGTGGACAAGTCGGAATTGATTATATTTTTTAAACTCGCCATGCCTACTGTTAAATTTGTTCCAACATGAAATTATAACATGATACCATCTTTCCTAGAAAGACTTTGGCAGTTGCAAGAAAAAAAAACTGTGATATTGAAATGCACCTCTTCGTCTGACTTCCATTTCTTTCTTTTTTATGGTATTTTATAGAGGTCCAGAAATGTGAATATCTAATAGGGGAGGCCAGGACTATAAGGAAGATGTTTCAGGCATTTCCAATCATACTCTCAACGTTGTTGTTTTTACTTGGGCAGTATGGGAGCTGACGTTATACAGGGTGATTCAAAACTCTTGGTCCAAACTTTAAGGGGTGATAGAACACACCTAAACAAGCACTTTTCTTCATACAATGCATGGTCGGAACTCATGCGGTGAAGCGCTAGGGGTTAGCAGTTACTGTGTCAGGAAATAAAGAAACACAAGAATGAAAGGAGAGGTTTGAAACAATTGCAGAAATTACAGAACACAAAGTACAGAATATTATTGAGCAAATTGTAGAAACTGCTCAAAAGAGCGACCGCCAACATTAATGCAGGCTTCACACCTTCGATGTAAGTGATCGGCGTACATGGACGAAAACACCAGGCATTTCTCGTACAGCGACAGCGGCAATAGAAATCCTGGCAACAATGTCCTCATTGGAATCGATGGGGCTATCGTAGATGAGGCTTTTCATATGGCTCCATAGGAAAAAGTCCAGACATGAGAGATCGGGCGATCGTGGCGGCCAAGTGATGGGATCACCCCAACCAATCCATCGTCCTGGAAATATTGCATCCAAGGCGTTTCGTACATCCACGCTGAAATAGGGTGGCGCTCCGTCGTGTTGGAACCACATACGTGTTTGAATGTTTGCTGGAACAGGGTTCCATAATTCTGGCAAGTCTTCATGTAAAATACGAGGTACATTCTACCTTTCAATCGGGCTGGAAGAAGGTATGGGAAAATCAAATGGTCATGGAGGATTCCACCCCAAACATTTATGGAGAAACGCCGCTGGTAAGAATGTAGACGTACGTATTAAAAATACCCTCACGTGTAAAGGTGCATTCATCAGTGACTAAGTCATGTGCATCAAAGTCTGGTTGCACTGCAGTCTGCTGCAGGAACCACTGTGCAAAATCCACACAAGGCCGATAATCTGCAGGTGTCAAGGCATGCACCCTCTGTGCATGGTAGGGGTGTAATCGTTCGTCTCTTAGAACTCGCCACACCGTCGATTGGGGCACACTTACGGCATGGGAAATTCCTCGAATGCTACATTTGGGACGATGTTCAACACTACATAGAATTTCCTCTGTAACACGTGGCGTCCTCACACTGCTTGCACACCCTGTATCCTGCAAGCCACTGACTAAGGAGCCCTTTTCGCACAGATACCGGTGCAATCGCTGAAAGGTTTAACGATCAGGCACGCGTCTGGTCGGAAAGCGCTCCCGGTACAGTCTTTGGGCTTCCCTCACATTCTCGTCCGCAGCTCCGTACGTGAAATGTATGTCCGCCTTCACTTGATTCGTGACTTACTGACTCTTTACTGATTCGTGAAATAATCCATCCGATCTGCAATCCACGGTAGAAATGACGACGAGTGCGAAAACCAGCGCTTATAAGTGTTCACTGGAAAGCGCCCTCTAGTGCTTCACCGCTTGAGTTCTGACCATGCATTGTATGACGAAAAGTGCTTGTTTAGGTGTGTTCTATCACCCCTTAAAGTTTGGCCCAGGAGTTTTGAATCACCTTTTATAATGCAATAAATATTTTACTCAAATGTCCTGGGAGCTTTCATTTTATTCCTGCCTTCAAATATCCATAGTTTCGCAATATCGTTGTTTGCTTGAGTGTCTTTGATAATGTCGCCACGATTCAGAAACTCAATCAACAGACGACAACCCTGACAGTCAAATTAAAACGTCAATATACCTCAGTGTATTCAACTTTGGGAGCTTTCATGCGGGTTGGGTTGCTTTACCTCTGAGCGGCACTTTTTTGCACACCATGGGCTAAATGGCCAGGTCACAAGGACCCCGAAGGCTCGGAGAAGGTTGAGGGAGGGGACCCACTGGAACAGCTGTTGGGAGACAGATAGTAGCCTCCCGTCAAGGCCATCCAGCGTGTTCTTTAACGTGCACAGGGTATGTCTCTCCCGCACACGGGGGCCACGGCTTCGTCCATTACCAAGATATATGGAATATCTTCTTTTCATTTGATCGACCCTTGTATTAAGGTTTTGATGAAAAGTTCTAAAATGTCTGGAACAGTTACACTGTAAATTTCTAACAGAAAATTGTTAGAACCCTTTTAAAATTTTTTAAAATATTCCCAGTCCTGCGTCAAAACTCCAATACACAAGTCAGGAGGAGGATAAAAACAGACAAACGTAACAATTGCCATCACGCAACACAAAAAGAAGTTAAATGCGCGATTATTTTCCATGGTAACCCTAAAGACATCAAAAAGTAGAGATATAATGGAAAAAATAATATTTGGCGTTATTTTTAATTCGTATTTTTTTATTTAGAAATCTAACGTTTGCATTTTTATTCCAGACATAAAGAAGCGTACATTTAAACGATTACAGTTATATATGGACGTAAAATATTAGCTCAGATGCATTACTTTGTAAGTAAAACTTTAATTTAGAATCAATTAATGTAATGGGATTGTCAGGATTTGGCCCGATACCAAAAATTCTCTTGTGCTATTGTGCCAAGTCTCTGCGTGAGGAAGAAGCTTTCATTTCGTTTTTTTGTTCAGAGCCTTTTTAATGACAAAGGAAGCGGCGAAATTTGTTCAGTAATTAGAACGTTGTGAGCGACTTCATTTAGAGATGTTTCTGAGAGGAAAGCTATAACACTAGAATATAAATCATTCGTATTGCTAAGTAAAGACAATTTATTAACTGATTTTCCTTTCAGGATGTATGTTGTCTCTACTAAAATTCAGTAGTATAGTCTCTTTATCTTAGAACTTTTTATGCTTGCAACCTGAAGTGAGGTCTTTTAGATTTGGTGTTTTCTGTTGTTCTGAAGCTTGGTGTCTGTGACTTGAAGTTTTCGATTATGAACCTTAACGTTTTAATATCCTGAAGTTTCAAAAAAAAGAAAAGTTCAAAAATAAACTTATCGTTAGAAATTACAATTAACTATTGGACCTCAATTATCCTAAAGTCTATACACTGCTGTTAAACCTCTCCACAGGAAGGCGGTGATGGCTCGTAATCTGCAGTTACTAGGTTCGAGTCTCAGCTGGATCAGCTTTGATATTTATCTCCGCAAAACTCCCCGCTTTCTCCTCCGTCAGTAGGAGACACTTATGGGCTTGGAAAGGCCGCCGCCCGTCGCATGGGACATAAAGCCGTTGCTACATGTCCTGGAGAGCTCCGTGTGCTTAAACGTGCATACCTTAAGCACGTTTAAGAACACGCTGGATGGCCTCGACGGAAGGTTGCCATTTGTCTCTTAACAGCTGTCCAGTGGGTCTCCAACTTCCTCTGAGCTCTCGGTATCCTTGTGACCTGAGCATTTAGCTCATTGTGTGCAAAAAGTGCAGCCCAGAGGAAAAACAACTTAACTTTTAAAACTTTAATCAATATACTGAATCTGGCTCATTTCTTCCATTTTTTTGACCAACCATTTTTAGGTGCAATAACTAAACAATTCTGACAATTAATAATGCCCATTAAAATTGTCTACCTCTGCTTTTTAATCGAGATATTTCCTTGATTTGTTAAAAATACAGTTTTTTTTTCCCAATTTATGACCCGTTAGAAATGAGTGTTTTCGTTTAAGTACAGAATTTTTCCTGCTGCTCTTTAAGAATATCGTTTTCTATCAGCTCTTCATTAAGTATGGTTTGGATGAGCCTGATTTAAAACTACCGTATGTGTTTCTGATCACCCTATATTTTGTTTGAAATTATCAGAATTAAAGTTGTCGATAGCAACATCCCGCTGTAGAAGAAGAATTTAGCAATTATTGAGTTGAAATTTTCACGCAAGTGTATGAAATTCATTCACCAAAAATGTAGCTTAACTTTTCTGTTGGATTGTTTTACCTCTGAGTGGCAATTTGTGTGCACATGATGGGCTAAATGATAAAGTCACGATGATTGCATTGGGTTTCTTTTCCTTTGAACGCCACTTTCCTTTGCACACAAGCACACAGTCGGCTAAATGAAAATAAAAACTCGTGACGCTTGGGTTGGGTTGTTTTACCTCTGAGCGGCACTTTTTTTGCACACAATGGGATAAATGGCCTGGTCACAAGAATCCCAACTGCTCAGAGAAGGTTGGGGTGAAGGAACCTATTGGACAACTGCTAGGGGACAGATGGTAGCCTCCTTTCAAGGCCATCCGGCTTGTTGTTTAACGTGCCCAGGGTATGATTCTCCCACACACCGCTTTATGCCACATCAGACGGATGACGACCTTTTCAAGCCCATTGGTGACCAATCGATGGGAGTGCGGGGGGTTTTGTGGAGATAAGTTTCAACGCTAGTCTACGTGGGACCCGAACAAAACTGCAGATTACGAGTCTGTTATGATACCGACTGAGCGTCCCCCCTCCCACATCGACCGTAAGGGCTTAAGGTAGGTTAAGGAAAGGGAATCCACTGGACAGCAGACCGATGGTCACCAAACGTGTTCTATTAACGCTAGCTCCAACTTAGCCTTAGCTCCATGTGCAGGTTCTCCTGCGCATGGGTTATTCCCCGCCCTGCCCACGGTCAGTAGGGGACACCGATGGGCTTGGAAAGGCCGCCGTCCGTCGGATGGGACGTTAAGCCGTGGCCCCGTGTGCGGGAGAGACATACCCTGTGCACGTTAAAGAACACACTTAATGGCCTTGACGGGAGGCTACCATCTGTCTCCCAACAGCTGTTCCAGTGGGTCGCCTCCCCTAACCCTCTCTGAGCCTTCGGGGTCCATGTGACCTGGCCATTTAGCCCATGGTGTGCAAAAAAGTGCCGCTCAGAGGTAAAACAACCCAACCCAACAATCCTGCACATGGAGCTAAGGCCATACATCCCATCTGACAGACGCCGGCTTTGCCAAGTCCTTGGCGTCCTCCTTTTCACGTAAGGCAGCGTGGGGTTTAGCGTAAGTAAATCTTAATGCTGGCACAGCTGGGACTCGAACCTGACGCTCTACTGACTATGGCAAACCCCAGTCCGTTTAGATATTTGTAATAATATATGTCTTTTATGGATGAAAAATCAAAGCTTGCTGCAATTTATCACCATTTGTAAACAATATTTTTTATACATCGCCGTTTTTTTTAATCATCTGTAATAAATAATTTATAACTTAGTAATTGTCTGCCCAAAAGATCATGATCTATCTTTTCATGATGAGCTTTAAAGCCCTATCAACACTAGTATAATTTATCTGCAGGATTTAAGCAAATATCGAAAATATAAACAGGGTTAAAACTACGAAGTTATATGCAATAATCTTAGATTCGAAGACATTGGTATACAAAAATTAAAGAACGACCCTATGCTATGTCAATGGGAAGTCTACGGTCAAAGCTCCATAACTTCTAATAAGGTCAACTTTAAAAAGAAATTAAAATCTTTTCTTTTGGGTGTGTTTAAATTAAATTTCTTACATATGATTTGGAAATATTAATTTCGATTTTCGTCATATGCACACTATGCTTTTTAAGGCCCATTGCAATTATGCCTGATATGCCTCTATCACATACTATATAGATAATAAATTATCTTATATATATATAATTAGCATCTGTCACAAATACATTTGCATGCCACCTTCAAACAGGGATCACAGGCTAGTCAGGCTGTACAGACTTTTTCTCTGACTTCTGGTCAAATGTACTAATCATTTTAAGCACTGCATTCTGTGGGAAATCTTACTGATTTTTGTTTTTACAATGCTATCTGTAACATAAAGGGTAATGTTTTTTTTCAAATGTAATGTTTTTGAAAGTGTTTGAAAAATGTTTTCATTCCTTTGTTGTGCGAGACAACTTGCCAATCATTAGTACACTGGTTTCCATAAATTAAGGAAAATCCCTCTGTTAAGTCAATGGGAAGCTAACGTCAAAGCTCTATAACTTCTAAAATAAGTTTTTTTTCCGTTTTGAAAAATGTGATAAAAGATAAAGATTTCAATCAAATAAATCAATATATCGATTTTCAACAATATTCGTTCAATATTTAATGAGTTATGAAAGTTTGAATATTTAACAATAACAATGCCAGTCACAAAAATTGACTTCATAAGTTAATTAAAACTTAGTAATAAGTATTGTATCAAAGTGTTTAATAAAATAAGTTTGTATTTTAGAACTTTGTATAAAGAATTATTTCATTATTCTTCAGTTTTGTATAAGTTTCTTAAGACTGACATTGCTGTTGTTAAATATTCAAAATATTCAAACTTTCATAACTCATTAAATACTGAAGGAATATTGTTGAAAATCGAGATATTAATTTTTATGATTGAGATCTTTATCTGCAATCGCATTTTTCAAAACAAAAAAAAAATATTTTAGAAGTCATAGAGCTTCGACGTTAGCTTCCCATTAACTTAACATACAGTTGTTGGTTAATTAATGAGAACCAATATATGAACTTGGTCTTTTCCCAAACCTAAAAGTGAGGGGTGTGTATATATATCTAAAGGGAGAAAAAAACTCAGCTTGAGAAAACTGTATTGCTTTCCAGCGGATGGGATCTAGTGTTTTTCTCTAAACTCTATCTAGAACAGCGATCATGCAACTGCCTACTTAAGCAACGAACGGAAACATTTATTGAGACTTGAGAAGGAATGAAATATGCGTGCAATTGTTTAGGAAGAATGGTTATAGGCGTTATGCACATAAGTTGTTTGGGTTGTTTTACCTCTGAGCGGCACTTTTTTGCACACCATGGGCTAAATGGCCAGGTCACATGGACCCCGAAGGCTCAGAGAAGGTTGGGGGAGGGGACCCACTGGAACAGCTGTTGGAAGGCAGATGGTAGCCTCCCGTCAAGGCCATCCAGCGTGTTCTTTAACGTGCGCAGGGTATGGCTCTTCCGCACACGGGGCCACGGCTTAACGTCCCATCCGACGGACGGCGGCCTTTCCAAGCTCATCGGTGTCCCCTATTGACCGTGGGCAGGGCGGGAAATTTCGCGGAGATAAATCTCAACGCTGACCCAGCTGGGACTCGAACCTGGGAACTACAGATTACGAGTCTGGCGCGCTACCGACTGAGCCACCCCCGCCCCATGCACATAAGTAATACATCACCAGAGAAGCAAGACTATTGACTCCCTTCTCTCCAGCAGTCTCAGAGAGAAGATATCCAATGCAGGTATCGATCGGGAGGAACCGATCAGGATTATTACTGTTTGTTTTAAGCTTTGAGAAGGAAGTTTAAATAAATGCTCAAACACGTGTTCTCTCTGTTAGATGAAGACCACCGGTCGAGAAGACGTATCATTGAGAGACATCTGCGAGCTCCACGTGATTTCAATATTGATTGGAAGCATTGTTTTCGGAAGTTTATTTAAACAAGGACTGTTTTCTAAATAAAACAACGTAGGGAGGAAAACTACAGAGAAAGTGGGAAAAGAAGAACAGCTAATGTGTAGTATTTTTTTAGTTTCTTGTGTGTGAATTTAAAGGAATATTTATAGGAGAAAAAATACTTTGAATTGTTGTTGACTGTTTCTCTCGAAATTGCTTACAACTCTATTTCATTTTATTCAAAATCCTTAGGGTACGATTATTAGAGTTCTCTGTGTGGTTTAGAAAGCTTCTGAAAATTGATATGTAGTGCATATTGTCAATTATTG
This sequence comes from Ryuthela nishihirai, assembly GCA_038380435.1. Taxonomy (NCBI): domain Eukaryota; kingdom Metazoa; phylum Arthropoda; class Arachnida; order Araneae; family Heptathelidae; genus Ryuthela; species Ryuthela nishihirai. Next base: position 41,125,227 of record JAWZYU010000019.1, read on the forward strand.
AGTCAATATTTGAGTTGAAAATCGGTAAGTTTTGAAAATGGATGTTAAATTAAAATTTATGTCATTGTCATCTACGTAAGTTACTCTGCAACTAATTTCCCCTGCATAGCGTAACCAGGGGCGTAGAGAAGATTCTATGTTTGGAGGAGGGGAACTAATTTTTCCGACTAGGAAATTACATTTTGTCAACTTAGCTGGGAAACCCAGGATTTCGTTCAGTTCAGTGGGGAACTACAATAATTTTTGAATCCAGACCATGATTTTACAAAAACAAAATTCATGTTTAATTTCCCTAACTGCCCTAATTTTTACCTAGTACCATAAAATTTTACCAACTATCATGAATTTCACAAACCCAATCCAATTATTCACAACTAACCTGTATTTTACCTAGTGGATTCGAATTTCGTCCACTCTTCAAGATTTTGCAGAATTTTCTCGATTTCGCAAGTTTTGCAAAGTTTTCTCGATTTCTTAGTTTCACAAACCCAATCACAATTTTCACAACTCAGCTGTATTTTACCAAGTGGTTTCGAATATTGCCAACTGCCCTAGATTTTGCAAAGTTTTCTCGAGTGTGTCGATTGTCCTTAATTTAAAAAAAAATTCCAATTTTTCACAACGCACCTGTATTTTCCCAAGTGACTTCGAATTTTTTCAACACCCTAAATTTCGCAAAGTTTCCTCGATTGTGCCAACTCCATTTAATTTTACAAAACCAATCCCACTTTTACCTACCTTCTTATTGCTTTTGAATTTCACAATTGTCGGTTTGCAAGATTCCGGATTTGACAAAAAGTTGTTCTACCATATCTTTCGAACGCGACCAAGAAACTTAATGGTTTATTTGTCAAATGAAAGCTTGTGATTTGAGGAGTGTCATAGACTGTAAAAAATTGATCCCAATGCTTTCTTCCCCCCTGCAAAATGAGAAATGTGAAAACAATTCTTCCGTTATATCTCCAGAACGGGAGTGACGAAAATAGGAAGCTACACATCAAATGAATACTTTTGAAGTGAGGAATGTCATAGGCTACGAAATATTTCCCACCCCATGCTTTGTTCTCTAAAAAAAAGGGGGGGGGACATGAAAATGATTTTCCCCCCTATATCTCCCGAACTCGAGTGCGGAAAGTAACCAGCTGAGTGTCAAATGAAAGCTTGAGACGCTGCGAGTGTCATAGGCTATAAAACATTGACACCCCATTCTTTCTTTCTCCCCAATAAAAAAATGGGGCGGGGGTGGCTCAGTCGGTAGCGCGCCAGGCTCGTAATCTGTAGTTCCCAGGTTCAGTTGGCCAGCTGGGTCAGCGTTGAGATTTATCTCCTCAAAATTCCCCGCCCTGCCCACGGTCAGTAGGGGACACCGATGGGCTTGGAAAGGCCGCCGTCCGTCGGATGGGACGTTAAGCTGTGGCCCCGTGTGCGGGAGAGCCATACCCTGTGCACGTTAAAGAACAGGCTGGATGGCCTTGACGGGAGGCTACCATCTGTCTCCCAACAGCTGTTCCAGCGGGTCCCCTCCCCCAACCTTCTCTGAGCCTTCGGGGTCCATATGACCTGGCCATTTAGCCCATGGTGTGCAAAAACGTGCCGCTCAGAGGTAAAACAACCCAACAACTCTCCCTAAAAATGGGGAAATATGAAAACTATTCTTCCGCTATATTTCCAGAACGGGAGTTCCGAAAGTAACAAGTTATATGACAAATGAAAGCTTCTGAAGCGGGGAATGTCATAAGCTATGAAACATTGACCCCCATATATTCTTCCCCATAAAACATATGAAAATGAAGGTTCCCCTATATCTCCTGAACGGGAGTGCAGAAAGTAACAAGCTATTATCCAATGAAAGCTTTTGAAGCGGAAGTGTCATAAACTATAAAAACTGACCCTACATGCTCTCTTCCTTCTTAAAAAAGGACGGGAGTGGCTCAGTCGGTAGCGCGCCAGGCTCGTAGTTTAGTTAGTTTTGTAGTTCCCAGGTTGGAGTCCTAGCTGGGTCAGCGTTGAAATTTATCTCCGCAAAATTCTCCGCCCTGCCCACGGTCAATAGAGGACACCGATGGGCTTGGAAAGGCCACCGTCCGTCGGATGGGACGTTAAGTCGTGGCCCCGTGTGCACGTTAAAGTACACGCTGGATGGCCTTAACGGGAGGCTACCATCTGTCTCCCAACAGCTGTTCCAGTGGGTCCCCTCCCCCAACATTCTCTGAGCCTTCGGGGTCCATGTGACTTGGCCATTTAGCCCATGGTGTGGAAAAAAGTGCCGCTCAGAGGTAAAACAACCCAACCTTCTTAAAAAACGGCAAATGTGAAAGTCGTTCTGCTATATCTTCCGAACGCGAGGGTCTTACAGTTACGAGTTAGGCGTCAAATGAAAGCTCATACAATGATCGTCCTAAACTATTTCGAATTTTGCACCCACTATCGAGAAATGCCGTCCCATGGCCGAGTGGCTAGCGCGCTTGGCTACTGATCTCAGGGATCTGGGTTGGAGCCCCGGGTAAGGCATGGATGTTTGTGTCGTTTTTCTGCTGAGGTCCTGCCATCCTCTCAGATCTTCTACTGTGGCATATAAACTGACAGGCTCCTGTCAGACCTCTGTGGCAAGCAGCTGCTTGAGGGGGTATTTATTTATTTTATTTTATCGAGAAAATCCGCCTCCATCTTGATAAAAGGAGTGGAGGCGGATTTTCAAAAGGTTCGATTTTAATGAGCGATATCTCATATTAAAGCTTGTGACGTCTCTAGAGTCATGGGCTACCTCAAATATGACTCCAAAGAGAGGAAAAATGTGGTCGATGTTTATAAGTTATACACCGAAGAGCCAAAACATTATGACCAGCGCGTCTTTATGTAAATCGAAGCAACTTCTGGTAAACGACAGCGCGTGTGAAGGTCATGAAACGGTATAAATAACTCCTCATACTGAGCTCTGTTAATCAGTGTTATTCTTGTTCTTCAGATGGGAAAGGAAGAGGACTTCAGTGAGTTTGACAAAGGCTAATTTGCAATGGTCAGACGACTGAATCAGAGCATTTCCGAGACGGCAAGGCTTGTGGAGTGGTCACGGTCAGTCGTGGTTAGTATCTTCAAAAAGTGATCCGAGGAGGGAAAAACCACGAACCGCCGGCAAGGTGTGAGCCGACTACGGATCATCGAGCTAGAGGTGAGCGAAGGCTATCCGTTATGGTATGAGCCAACACAGAGATACTGTGGCGCAACTCGCCCGTAATTTGAATGCTGGTGACGGCAGTAATGTGTCACAACACAGAGTACATCGAACCCTGCTGAAAATGGGGCTGCGTAGACACAGCTCACTGCGACTGCCCCTGCTAATCTCGGTTCACCGTCGAAAGCGCCTACAAAGGGCACGCGAACATCAAAACTAGACCTTGAATGATTGGAAGAAGTTCATCGGGTCCGATGAATCTCGTTTCTTGTTAATATCTTGTTGCATCATGTGGACCGCCGGGTACATGTGCGTCGTTTATTTTGGGAAGTGTTGGCACCAGGATGCACTGTGGAACGGAAACAAGCCGGTGGAGAAAGTGTAATGCTTTGGGCAATGTTCTGTTGGGAAACCCTGGATCCAGTCATTCATGTGCAGGAAACTATGACGTCTATCATCTACCTACACATCATTTCAAACAAGTTGCCTTCTTTCAACAGGTTAATGTGCCATGCCACACTGCCGGATTGTTCGAGAATGGTTCGGGAACACGAGGAAAACTTCCAGGTATTGCCCTGGACACCAAATTCTCCAGACATCAATCCAATCGAGCATCTGTGGTTTGTGTTGGAAGAGCATATCTAATTTGCGACAGCTCAACCATGTAACTTAAAAGAGTTAAAGGATCTGCTGGTAACGTGTTGGTATCAGATACCAACACGTTACCAGCAGTAGTTCAGCTAGTCACTTGAAATTCAGTCTTCACCATCTCTTTGGGGGCGGGGGGTAGCTCAGTCGGTAGTGTTCCAGGCTCGTAATCTGCAGTTTTCAGGTTCGATTCCCAGCTGAACCAGCGTTGAAATTTATTTGAGAAAACCTCCCTTCTCTGCCCACGGTTATTAGGGACACCGATGGGCTTAGAAAGGGCGCCTCCCTTCAAACAGTGACCGAAATCAATACCAAAATTGATCTGTGTCCCTAATAACCATGGGTTTATAGTTTAATCCATTCTGTTCTTAACTATTGGACGTTAAGCCGCAGCTCCGTGTGCGGGGGAATCATCCTCTGTGCACCTTAAAGAACTTGCTGGATGACCTTGGCGAGATGCATCTGTCTTCCAACAGCTGTCCAGTGTGTTTCCTCCCCCAACATTCTCTGAGTCTTCGGGGTCCTTGTGACCTGGACATTTATTCAATTATGTGTAAAAAAAGTGCCGCTCAATCAGATACTACAAGACACCTTTAGAACTTTTGCAGCATCCATGCTTCGTCGCTTAAGATCTGTTTTGGCGGTACATGGAGGACAAACATCATATTTGGCAGGTGGTCATAACGTTTTGGCTCTTCGGTGTATATCAAATGAAAGCTTTCGAAGGTAGGTGTTTTAGTGACCAAAAATATAAATATATTAAAAGATTTTAAAAATACCTATCTTCCTATATGGCCCTAAAACGCAAAAACTAAACCTAAAGCATATCGATAGTGCAATCAGTTGCTGAGTTCGTATTCACTTCAAAGGAAGATAGGACACCGATTTAACTACACAACAAGATTGGCGGCGCTCTATCTTCCTTTGAAGTGAATACGAACTCAGTGATCATCGACATACTTTAGGCTTATTTTCTACTTTTTAGAGCCACATAAGAAGATAGGTATTTTTTAATGTTTTTAATTCGTAATTCACTTGTATTTTACCAACTGGCTTCGAATTTCGCCAGCTCCACAAGATTTTGCTAACTATCCTTAATTTCACAAAAACAATCCCAATATTCAGAACACGCCTGTATTTTAACAAGTGGATTCAAATTTTGCCAACTCCCCTAAATTTTGCCAACTCGCTATTATTTTACAGAAAAAAAAATCACATTTTTTACATCTCACCTGAATTTTTCCCAAGTTGTCCCGACTTTGCCAACTTACTTTTATTTTACTAAGTGGCTTCGAATTTTACCAACAGCCCTAAATTTTTCCAAGTTGCCTAAATTTTGCGAACTCCCCTTATTATACAAAAAAAAATGGATTTTACAAAGTCGCTTCGAATTTTGCCAACTCCGATTTACTTTGGTGGGGGAGCCTCCCCTCATCCTCTCTATAGCTACGCCCCTGAGCGTAACATAGCAAATAAATTACTGTGTACACTAAAACTTATAACCAAATCACCTTGAGCATTTTAACTCAGCACTAAGTTATTTCGAATATTGAAAAACAAAAACAACAACACGAGATTAAGTGATTTTACAAGTTGACTAAGACCAACCTTTATGCTATTCAAATATCATAAGTATAAAGGAAAAATTGCTTTCAGCTGGGTGGGATCCGAACCCAGGACCTCATGACAATACCTCATGTGCTCTGACCTCTGAGCTACCAAGAGCTGATCAAGATCTCCTCTATTGTTGTTGATGTTATTCCCTTCACCAGAGTCAGCAGCTGTCTTTGACAGCAGCCATGTGACTCCCCCCCCCCCGACCTCAGATTGCCAGTACTCATGTCATCACAGCCCCAATTTCCTTACATTCCCAAAATCTACAATCCTGAATTTTCAAGTAGTCACTTGAAATTCAGTCTTCATCATCTCTTTGGGGGCGGGGGTAGCTCAGTCGGTAGTGTTCTAGGCTCGTAATCTGCAGTTTTCAGGTTCGAGTCCCAGCTGAACCAGCGTTGAAATTTATTTGCGAAAACCTCCCTTCTCTGCCCACGGTTATTAGGGATACCGATGGGCTTAGAAAGGCCGCCACCCTTCAAACAGGGACCGAAATCAATACCAAAACTGATCTGTGTCCCTAATAACCGTGGATATATAGTTTAATCCATTCTGTTCTTAACTATTGGACGTTAAGCCGCAGCTCCGTGTGCGGGAGAACCATCCTCTGTCCACCTTAAAGAACATGCTGGATGACCTTGGCGAGATGCATCTGTCTTCCAACAGCTGTCCAGTGTGTTCCCTCACCCAACATTCTCTGAGCCTTCGGGGTCCAAGTGACCTGGACATTTATTCAATTATGTGTAAAAAAAGTGCCGCTCAAAGGTAAAACAACCCAACCCATCCCGTAATTTATCCGCATTCACGTGATCGCAATCACGAATCTGCCAGTATTTTTCGAGGCATGTCAACCATGACTCTTTTCACAGATGAATCCATATTTCCGATCCTCTATATAGGGTTAGAAACTATATATCTATATAAACTGTATATCTCTATATAGTTTAATCTATTCTGTCCTTAACTATTGTTACAAATCTGACTCTTGCCTAGAATTCAAAAGTTAACCTATTCATGAAGAAAATGGATAACAAATGACAAGTTATAATGTAAATATACGTAATTATACGAGCAAAAACCAAGATCAGGATTATAAAATATGTCATTTGCTAAGAAAAAAAGATTCCCTTCATTTCCCGATAGTGTCCCCAGAGGGGCACACCCCACAGTTTAAAAATTACTGTGAAAATCAGCTTTGTTGCTATCTAGTTCTTTTATCATGTTATCTATGCCTTCAAAATATTACTATTTTGTGAACTTAAAGATAACCGACATACGGGAAATTCGACTCATTTGTGCTTAGTTTTTATTCTTATTAAATTATCCGTTAACTCTTTTTCATTCCGAAACTTCTGCATGAAGTGAAAAGAGAGAACATGGTGGCCAAAATTCTGAAATCCCCTTTAACAACTCCTCACAACCTATGTACATATAAAACAGGAAAAACAGCACTACCCTTTTTCCCCTGGGGATGCCATCCTCCAACCACGGATCAAGAGAGTTACAGAAGCGTCCATTATTCACAGGTTAAATCTTCCCGTAATCCTGGTCGACCCTTATCTGCCAGTCAGAGTACAGCCAAAAACCAATCACTTAGATCAGTGTGCTTAGTTCTGCGGATGTTGCAGAGTGCAGTGCCGGACTCCATCAAACTGCACAAGGTTGCTACCCTACCTTCAACTACCTTGGGGGCTTACGCTAGAAGAGAATTGTGTGATTTTTCTTATGTTCTGTTTTCACGTATCCTCTGTCCCTTTTGTCGCCCGTTTTTGATATCAGTGTGGTTTCTTTAGCAGTTGGGTTGGAGCATTATGATAAGAACCACACGATCCTCCAAACTTAAGAGATTCCAGCAGGTCTAAACGCAAATTTTAATTTCTTTCACAATCAGACCATTAAAATTGATCGAAAGAAAGTTCTTTTGGACTTTCTGTCACCTTTCTTTTAATTTGGATGCTTGTTTCTTACTCGATATTTCTCGTCGTTTGCTAGACTCTTACTATTTTTTTGGGGGTTAAAGCACCTCAGATTCAAAATGAACTAAATCAGTCGTTTAGGTTGGGTTGGGTTACCTCCGCGAAGCACTTTTTGCATACAATGGCCAGGTTACAAGTGGTTTGGGTTGTTTTACCTTTGAGCGGCACTTTTTCGCACACCATGGGCTAAATGACCAGGTCCCAAGGACCCCAAAGGCTCAGAAAAGGTTGGGAAAAGGAAGCCACTGAACAGCTGTTGCGAGACAGATGGTGACCTCCCGTCAAGCCCATCCAGTGTTTCTTTAGCGTGCACAGGGTATGGCTCTCCCGCACACGGGGCCACGGCTTAACGTCCCATCCGACGGACGGCGGCCTTTCCAAGCCCTTCGGTGTCCCCTACTGACCGTGGGCAGGGCGGGGAGTATGGGCAGTGGTTAGGATACAGATGGTCGCCTGTCGTCAAGACCATCCAGTGTGTTTTATAAAGTGCACAGAGTATAGCTTTCCTGCGCAAGGAGCCACAGCTTAACATCTCATCCGGTGGACGTCGTCTTTCCAAGCCCAATATTTCGAACTTATTCTTTTGCGAATATTTCTTCCATTTACAGTGTGGGCTAGTTTTTCTGATTCGCGATTTATCAACAATTTAAAATTTTTGTGATCAAACAGGACTTACGATTTGAAAATTTTTAGGGGATGAAAAATTCTGTTGTCCAGGAATAATCATCGATATGACTCAATACTGAAAATAGACTCGTTCATAAAACAATACGAATAAATAATTCAAGGGTTTCAGGTTTCATCATCATCATCATCATCCTCAAGCAGCCATGGGCTACGGAGGTCCAACCAGACCGCGCAGTTTAATTCTCCAAGCATATCTGTCCTGAGTTACATCTGCTGCATCCGGCCACTGTACACCAATTCTAACTAGGTCCTGTTTGACATTGTCTGCCCACCGCATCCTAGGTCTCCCCCTCCTTCTGAGGCCTCTAGGCACACTGTTCATAACCCTATTCGCCAATCTATAATTATCCATACGGGCAACATGGCCAAACCAGCGGAGTCTCTCTCTGCACAATATGCTGCTTAAAGGAGGTTGCAGACTCCTTTGCCTAACCTCATCATTAGTTACAAAGTTAAACCACCTAATACCCAAGATATTGCGTAAGCATCTAGAATCAAAAGCATCTAGTTTCCTGTTATCTTGCTTACACAGCGTCCAAGTTTCACTACCATAACTAACCCTAGAAAGAATCAAACTATTATACAGTCTAATTTTAGTCTTTAGGTGTATACGCCTATTTCTCCACACTCTCCATAGATTCTTAAACGTCCCGGCAGCAATACCTATTCGTCTGTTAATCTCATGCCGCACATCACCAGTATCAGTTACGCAGCTCCCAAGGTAATTAAACTGTGACACCTGCTCAAGACTGCAACCATTCAGATTAACTGAATCACAACCTGCCTGACCAATTTTCATCACTTTAGTTTTCTCTCTGTTTATAACCAAACCTACTGTACTACCAGTCTCATCAACAGTTCGAATGAAAGAGTTCATCTCATCAACATCATTTGCCAAAAGGGCTAAATCATCAGCATAATCTAAATCAGAAATTTTCGTATCTCCAGCCCATTTAAGGCCAAAAGCTTTCCCTTGAAGTGAATTTCGCATAACATAATCAACAACCAAACTAAAGAGAAAAGGAGACAAAATGCACCCTTGTCGAACACCAGAAGTAATGCTAAACCAATTGCTACAAGACTTACCAACCCTCACACATGACTCAGTGTTATTATAGAGAGCTTTCATTATGTTAACTAACTTGTCTGGTATACCATATGATCTCACAATCAACCACAAATTATGACGATCAACAGAGTCGAAAGCCTTTTTGAAATCAACAAAGCTAGCAACCAAAGGTTTCTGAAACTCTAAACATTTCTCAAGAATCTGCCTAAGTGAAAATATCTGATCTACACATCCCCTACCACTTCTGAATCCACATTGCTCATCACGCAATTGCCTGTCAACCAGATTCTTAATTCTATTAAGCACAATCATGGAAAGAACTTTACCTGGAACGGAGAGTAGGCTGATACCCCTATAGTTATCACAAGAACTGCGATCACCTTTTTTGAAAATAGGGATAATAATAGCTCTGGTAAGATCTTTAGGAACCATGCCTTTATCATAAAAGTTATTCAAAATTTCAGTCATCCAAATGGTAACTGAAACATTCCCAGCTCTAAGCATTTCCGTAGTAATTTCATCCACCCCTGGGGATTTATGAAGTTTAAGTTTAGAAATAGCCAAACTAACTTCAGATTGTGTTATAGGGCCAACATTAAAGCCAACAATGCATCTATCATCATTGCAAACAATGGGAGTAGAACTAACCACATTGTTTAGAACATCACTGAAATGCTCAGCCCACCTAGCCATGACAGAATCCTCACCTTCTATAACCTTGCCTTGTTTATCCTTCAATCCCTGTATACCTGTTCGTTTTCTACCACACAAAACGTTAACTATCTGGTACAGCTCTCTGCTGTTGTGCTGTCTAACTGCTTCCTCAGCTTTGTCAGCAAGGCCATCAAGCCAAAGATTCTTATCAGCAGCTAACTGATCCTTTACACGTTTATTAAGTTCTCTGTAATCCTTTGTATTAGGACTAGTAGGGTACTGATTAAGGCAATTCCTGCAGTTCCTTCTTTCTGAAATAAGCTCAAGTGCCTTATCACTTAAATAATTCTGCCTCCTCTGCTCCTTTTTCCCTAAAAGAGTACTGTTAGTTTCCAAAAAAGCCTGTTTAAAATGGCCCCATTCTTCCTCAACTTCAGTTTAAGCAAACCATGACTGTCATAATGACTAAGTAACCTATCATGGTAAGCTTTAGCTATAACTGGGTCTTTCAGAGCTTCAGTATTAAAGGTAAATTTTTTAACCCTAGCACAACACTTTTTAAGTTTAAGTTGCAAGACACTTTTAACAAGGTAATGGTCAGATCCAATTTCAGCTCCCCTATATGCCCTGGTATTTCTAACAGAACTAGCCCATTTGCTGTTAATTAATATATAATCAATCATATTCTTATGCAGCCCATCAGGTGAAACCCATGTGTGTTTATGTATGTCGCGGTGTTTGTAATATGTGTTTGTTATTCTGAAACCATTTAGTTTACTTACCTGTAGGAGACGTTGCCCATTGCCATTGCAGCTACCAATACCAAAAGGGCCTATTACTCCTCCCCAAAGGTCAGAGTCGGTACCAACTTTGGCATTGAAGTCACCAAGAACAAGGGTAATATCTCCTTTCTTGACAGAATTCAAAATATCCTGAAGTTGTCTGTAAAACCTATCCTTCTCATCCTCATCAGAATCCTCAGTGGGGGCATAACAGCAGATAACATTCAAGTCTTTAATGCTTGTCTGAAATTTTGCTGTAAGAAACCTTTCATTAATGCACTCATATCCTAGAAGAGCATCACTAGCATGTCTGCTGAGCAGCAGACCCACGCCTTGGTGATGCTTTCCATCCTCCCTCCCTGTAAAGAGAAATTTAAAGTTATTTTTAAGTATCTCACCTTTACCTGTCCATCTGGTCTCTTGCAAGCCTAGAATATCTATGTTATAGCGCTGGAATTCCTGCATGAGGACATCAAGAGAATAATCTCTATGTAATGTCCTCACGTTCCACGTTCCTGCAGAGAGAAAATGATTAGTAGGATTTTTAAAGAAATTAGGTTTATTGAGATTGGTAGGGCCAACAATATCAAACATCCCCCTGATCGCAGGCATGGGGCAAAGACCTGTTCCTCCTCCGCTAAAGGCTGAAGTCACCGATGCTGGTAGGAACTTCAGGCACCACCTTTTCAAATGGACTTTTTCAAGAACCATATTGCCTGCCTGAGACACATTACTTCAGTTTAGGCTTGACGATGCCCAACTAGCTAAGTAAGGTTCAGGTACCTGCGATGGCCTCTGATTAGGATTATCCACCAGCTGATATAAGGTATCCCATGCCTCTGTTCACTTAGAGCTAGCAACATAGAAGCAAACAGAAAACACAGCGGCAGACTCTCCCTCAACAGAGGCCCACCAGTGCAGCAAGTCCAGGATCCATAATCAAGCTCAAATCCATAAACAAGTCCAGTCTAGTAGGTATAAATGGTCAGCACCAGGACCCTGTGAAGTTGACCACTCCTCAGCAGGGTTGAAAAAAAAGAAAAAAGTGGCCATAGATGACCAGATCAGTAGGCCATACTGAACTGGCAGCCCTCCCCTTCCGTTCCCTTCCAAAAGAGAATATCTCTTTTGAAAGGTACTAACGGCCTGCACCACGAGAAGGCGGGGTCGGACATTAGGTGATAGACCTGGCCGGTTCTGTGCATCATCACTGGGGATTGGTACACAGCTCTCCTTCCAGTTTATGCCTAGCTACCATTTACAAGCCGGTTTACGATATTATATATTTATATATTACATATTTATTTTTCTTCCTTAGTCTAATTATTTTCGAACCATTCGTGGGTTGGGTTGTTTTACCTCTGAACGGCACTTTTTTGCACACAATGGGCTAAATGCCCAGGTCACAAGGGCCCCGAAGACTCAGAGAAAGTTGGGAGAGGGGACCAACTGGATAGCTGTTGTGAGACAAATGGTAGCCTTCCATCAAGACCATCCAGTGTGTCCTACAACGTGCACAAGGTATGGCTCTCCCGCACACGGAGATACGGCTTAATGCTTTCCAAGCTCATCGATATCCCCTATTGACCGTGGGCAGGGAAGGGAATTTTGCGGAGATGAATCTCAACGCTGACCCAGCTCGAACCTGGGAACTGCAGATTACGAGCCTGGCGCGCTACCGACCGAGCCACTCCGCCCCCCAATTAGTGGGTAAGATGTTTATAATTCTGATCGTAATAACAATCAACTTTATGAAGACGTATTCAAAAAAACCAGGTACTTTTCATTGGAATGTAATGGATTTCAAGTGGCAATTTCAAGTTGCACTATAAAAAAATACTACCTCAAGCAGCTGCTTGACACAGAGTTCTGATAAAGGAGTTGTCAGTTTATACGCCATAGAAAATATCTCTGAGATAGGCGTGACTTCAGCAGAAGGATAACACTAGCACTCATGCCTTTTTCACTGCTCGAACCCAGATCCTTTTGATCAGTGACCAAGCACATTAACCACTCAGTCACGGGACGGCTGACTGAGTAGACTACACTGCCAATCATAAGACTTGTATAGTCATCTACAAACTACGATATAAAATTTAGATGATTAATTATCGTTTGTCTGAAGGTATACGGCGAATGCAAGAGTTCCTGATGACATGGGTACTAACTCAGGAATTGTTGATGATACGAATACGAACAAGGGCTTCTTGATGAAATGAATACGAACCACGACTTCTTGATTAATGAGGGCGGGGGTGGCTCAGTCGGTAGCGCGCCAGGCTCGTAATCTGTAGTTCCCAGGTTCGAGTCCCAGCTGGGTCAGCGTTGAGATTTATCTCCGCAAAATTCCGCGCCCTTCCCACGGTCAGTAGGGGACACCGATGGGCTTGGAAAGACAGCCGTCCGTCGGATGGGACGTTAAGCCGTGGCCCCGTGTACGGGAGAGCCATACCCTGTGCACGTTAAAGAACACGCTGGATGGCCTTGACGGGAGGCTACCATCTGTCTCCCAACAGCTGTTCCAGTGGGTTTCCTCCCCCAACCTTCTCTGAGCCTTCGGGGTCCATGTGACCTGGCCATTTAGCCCATGGTGTGCAAAAAAGTGCCGCTCAGAGGTAAAACAACCCAACACAACCCAAAGAAAATTTGCCTTGAGTCCAGTAGGATACGAAACAATGTTTTTCCTGTTGATATATCAGATGTTTTACGTTTTTCTCTAAATTTTATATCGATGTATAATATTTCGGGACTTTTGAACTTTTTTAGAGAAATTTTCAAAATAAATTTAAATTCAACTCCAAGAGCATCGAAAGAGATATAAAAGCTAATCCTAAATTAACTTTTATATCTAAAATATCATGTGTTTATCGGACATGAAATATTTCATCAGAGCGCCAAGTAATGCAAAAATTTCATTTCCTTCAACAAAGAGTTTAATCATAACCAAAAAGAACAGGACAAAAAATTCCTCTATTTCAATGTTTCTTTTCTGCTTCAGAAGGCTTTACAGTCAATCTAAATTTCGACGTTTAAGTTCGCCGATTCCAATTGCCTCTTTGAAAGAAATTATCTTTCTACGACATAAGGTCGTTCGCTGATTACTTTTGATTTCTCAAATAAATAGTCTCATTGAAAAGAAAGCCAACTTAATTAAATTCTAGAGAATATAAACTTACTCCGTGATGTATATCAAATTCGACCAAAAAAAAATAAGTGAATTGTAAAGGCTTTTATCGTTCTCTGGATACATTTCACAGACGTTTTCAGTAAATTCAGGGAGCCATTTTTCGTAGCAAATGATGGACGCTGAAATTGCTTATCAGCCGAGACCGATTTGAACTAAATCGAACAAAAGTCAAGTTTCAGATGAGTCGAATTCTAGGGGGAAAGAAATTCAACTGGAGTAGAACTTTAAATGTTAATTGAAACATAAGTTGAGAAGAACTCCAAAAGACGCCTCGAACTCAACTCTGAAAACGATAAGTCAATTCCGAAAGTACTCTAAATGATATGTCAGTTTCTAGAAGAACTCTATATGATAAATCAATACATGACAGAACTCATAAGTGATAACTCAATACTTAACAGAACTCGTAAATGATAAGTCAATGCCTTCCCAGTACTCTGAATGATAAATCGATGCGTAGTAGAATTTTAAAAGACAAATCGATTCCTTACAGGACTTTTGAAATTAATACTTAAATGATGTCGAAGTCAGGCAGAACTCTGAACTATAAGTCAATATCTCGTAGAACTCTAAATGTTAAATTGATGCCTGATAGAATTATAAATAAATTATATTACTATTAATAATATAAATTAAAATATTTATTAATTATTAATAACATATAATTATAATGACAAACCCATCGGTGTTCCCTACTGACGGGGGGCAGGGGAGGGGGGTTAGCCGAGATAAATCTCATCGTTGGCGCAAGTGGGACTTGTCGCACAGGTGCGCTTACCCCTAAACCAAACCCCATCCCCCAATTGTATCTAACAGTTAAAGCACAATCCAAGTTGCGATAATGCAAAGATAACTTCGAACCCTTATAACCACCTAAAAGGTTTTTATGGAAAAATGTGATTGAAGATAAATTACAAAGAGTATACTAAATAAATTGCAGAATGTGAAATACCAAACAAAAACAGGATTTCGCGAAGCACAGGTGTGAAAACTATGTTGTAATCACTACCCAAGTTAAAATCGACAAGAGAAAAGTTAAAACTGGAAAATTGTTAGGAGTATAAAGATGTGTCTTAGGCTATTTTGAATATCGAGTAATCGCTAAATATCACTATCCATTTTTGTTATTACTATAATTATAATCCTTTGATACTCTTATAGCATCAACTTATATCAGCGATACATTAGCTATAGTCTTATCTTCGTCCTTTTATGCCATCATCATTTCAGCACCTTAAGCAGCTTCTCAGTGCTTTAGATACAACGCTGCACTTACAAAACGAGCAGAGATCTGAGAGCACTTATCTGATCGGCAAGTGGGGCAAGCAAGCACTGCAAGGAGTGCCTTGTTATTTTAATTAACAAGAGAGAATCGGACATTTGTAGACAAGCCGGGCCGTGTACTCTTGTCGTGCTGACAGCGAGCATGGCTGATACAGGCTCAACCATCTCCGGATTCGTCTCCATCAGTTGATTAGGGCTTGCGTCAATTCCCTTTGCTCCCGAACTTTCTTAACGATATCAGCTGTCGACGTTGCCTTGTCCGTGGGCGGAAATAGTGCTGACGGTGAAATGGAGAGAAAGTTTTATTTGCTAATGCTATCAATAGCGCTGTTTTATCTCATGTTAAAACCTGAAAATTAGATGCATATTATTTAATGGGATGAGAAGATGTTAAAGTTACTATTTGTCGACGTAAGATGAAAGTTAAGTTTTCTTTGCTACCTTTAATTAAGTTATTTTGTCGTCTGTAAAAACTTGGAATTCGATGCATATTAAGTTAAGGTCTATTGTCAATAGTGCCTAAGCAATACTACTTTAATTCATATTTCTATCATTTACTCTTAATTCGTTACTTTTGTAAACATTTTCCACTTTCCATTCTGTATTGCTTTATACGATAACAACTAATTCTCAACACGCTTAAATAACATGAAATACATTATACTAGTAAATTGCGTTTGTTGACTACAGGTAATGGTCTTCATATGAGTAGAACATATGTCTATTGTATTGTCTACTTAAGAGATTAGAGATAAGTTGACTTGGCCATTTAGGACACAATGCACAAAAAAGTGCCGCCCAACACACAATGGGTTAAATGGCCAGGTCACAAAGACCCAGAGAAGATTGGGACGGGTCATCTGTCTCTCACGGGACAGTTGTTAGGAGACAGATGGAAACCTCCGGTCAAAATCATTCAGCTTGTTCTTTAACGTATGCCGAGTATGGCTCTCTTTCACACCGAGCCACGGCTCAACGTTCCATTCTACGGACAACAGCCTTTCCAAGTACAACAGTGTCCCCTTGCTGACGAGGTTAGGAGTTTAATCTCAACGCTTGCACAGCTTGGATTCGAACCTGAATAATGCGAGCCTTGAGCGCTACCTACTAAGCCCAACCTTCGCCCCGCTAATTGGTTTGCTTGTTTTGGGTTTTACGTTGAGGTAGCAACTAAGGCGACAATGTACCAAATCACAAAACAAAGGAGAAATTGGTTAAAATCCGAGCAATCAGCAAACAAAATCAAAAGGCTAAAGCCATAAACGTGATAGAAGAAGAAGAACAATGGTCAAAATGATAAAGATATAAATGAACAAGGATGCAAAGAATCTTTGTAGGGGAAAAAAGTAAAAAAAAAAGCATAAAACTTTATTCAGTCCTATTCTTTTAAAAGCTACAAGTGTAAAATGCCAAAGATGTTTAAATGCCAAAAGGTAAAATGCATACAGTATTCAGCGTTGAAATGTGACATTCAATTAAAATGATATAAAAAAAGATAAAATGGTATCGCAAAACTCGCACGTAGCTTGCTCGTTAAAGACCATGACGAATGGACTAGAGGAAGATTTCCATCTGTTTCCTTCCAGCTGGGGGCGGGGGTGGCTCAGTCGGTAGCGCGCCAGGCTCGTAATCTGTAGTTCCCAGGTTCGAGTCCCATCTGGCTCAGCGTTGAGATTTATCTCCGCAAAATTCCCCGCCCTGCCCACGGTCAATAGGGGACACCGATGGGCTTGGAAAGGCCGCCGTCCGTCAGATAGGACGTTAAGCCGTGGCCCCGTTGCGGGAGAGCCATACCCTGTGCACGTTAAAGAACAGACTGGATGGCCTTGACGGGAGGCTACCATCTGTCTCCTAACAGCTGTTCCAGTGGGTCGCCTCCCCTAACCCTCTCTGAGCCTTCGGGGTCCATGTGACCTGGCCATTTAGTCCATGGTGTGCAAAAAAGTGCCGCTCAGAGGTAAAACAACCCAACAACACAAACAATCCAGCTGTCCGGTGTATCCACTTCTCTTAACAAACACTGAACCCTTAGGTCTTCGCGAACTGACCATTTAGTCCATTGCATGCCCAACAGTGTCGTTCGGCGATAAAAAAATTAAAGCCAATCATCTGTGCATGAGTACTGAGACAAACGGGGCAGGGTTCGGCTCAGTCTGTAGCGCTCCAGTCTCATAATCCGCAATTTTTAGGTTCAAGTCCCACCTGGGTCAGCCTTGAGACTAACTCTACCAACCATCACCTTGTCCTCGAGCAGAAAAAGGACATCTAGGATTTTGGAAAGGTTTCCTTTCGTCCGATGGGACGTAAGCCGTGAATCGTGTGCAGGTAGCGTCCCTATGCACGTTAAAGAGCAAGCTGGATGGTCTTGAAGAGGAGGCTTTCATCTGTCAGCTGTCCAGTAGATTCACTTCCCCAACCTTCTCTGAGCAAGTGGGGTCCTTGTGACCTGGTCATTTATCCCATTGTGTAAAAACAGTGCCACTCAGAGAGAAAAAAGTGTCCAACCCAACTGAGAACAATCTTACATATTAATATCTATTTATTGAACACATTAAGTAATAAATTATATTAAGAATCAATTCTGAAATATTAAAGCCATCTTTTAAAGAAGCTTAAATGTTTCTTTTTGAGAAACTTTATGCAAAAGGAGAATACTGCAGATACGAACCAAACATAAAACGCAGAGTGGCATTTGAAAATATTTTATATTACTCCGGAGGTATTCCCGTGTTTTGCGATATTACGGTCGCATTAACTGCATCTTCGGTGCCACACTAGCATGCTGAGTGGCTGGCTTCCATCCCACATTCAGTTCGCACGTGACTTAATGTGGCGTTCTGCATAGGCAGCATTTCTGCTTCGTGGGTTACTCTCTCGCAATAATAGCGCGTGCTCTCTCTCTGTATGTGTGTGTCCATGCTCTGCATTTACATACACTTTCCCTCCAAAGAATCCCCACACGTTACGCGGTTGAGTGAAGGGGTGTAATTGTGTGTAAGTGGGAGGTAGGAAAAGGGAAAGAGATGGAAAGAGATGGAGTGAGAGCCCGGAATGACCGCCCAAGAGGCGCCTAAGTCGTGGCTTTATGAAATCACAGTGTGTTTACGTAACTTAAATTAGAATAATGACGCTGGGGCTTTTGAAAAGCATTCCTGGAGAGCAAAGAGAACTAAAACTCGATGTTGAAAGAGAAGGAGAAGTGGAAGAAGAATTCATGCATTTTCGAAACAGACGCAAGGTTATATAAATGTATGTGTATGCTTCACCGATGGTATTTACAAAATATCTCTCTCGCAAATATTTGCCTTTGTAATGTGAATCTATCCTCTCAGTTGTTACGTTCTGCCAAATTGCATTTCGCGGGGCTAGATGAGCATCAGGATGGATGATGCGGAGAGACTCTTGGAGGATCATTTTCTTCAGGATCTTCTTTGCTATTGAGAGATTAGTCAGAGCGGGCTGTATCGCAAATTTCAGGTCTGATAATACAGGAATAAATGTTTTATTAGGGATTCAGTTGTAAACTTCGTTTCAGATTTATCGTATCTCTTTCTAAATAATGTATATTTTTAATAATGATAATAACTTTATTCAGTTAGAATGAAGTACAAAAATGCAGAAAAACCAAACAGTTGGAAATAAGGAGTCACCAGATCTGTTCAGGTTTTATGTACATAAATCATGAACAATATGCATTTCACCAATTTGAAAATCCTTATATAAAAGTCCTCATAGTAAAACAGAATCGTCTAATAAGATGCATTATGAAAAAAGGAAAGCTAATAGACTCTAGCTTTATAATAGATTCAGTAAATGGCAGGAATAAATGATAGATTATAAAGCCATTATTTATTTTTTCTGCTTACTGAATCCATTATAAAGTGTTAAATATTTTTCCACTTAGAAAATTATATATTTTTAATATCTTGATCAATGTTATTAAAGAGTGGTCTGACAAACATTGTCAATTACAATACTTAGCAAAATTAATAAAATAATGTTAGTGTTATAATACCTAGAAAAACTATAACAGAAACAAAGTATTTATTTGGCGCTATAAAATTTTAACTCATTGCCAGTTACAAGTGAAAACGGAAAACAAAAGGTTTACAAATATTCCAAAAAGCTTTACAAATATGTTGGTGATGAAATTAAAAATATTGAAACCATATTATGAAGAGCTAATTGTTATAAAGCTATATCTTTTAAACATCGCATTATTTCACAATTTTTCAGCTATTACATTACTGTTGCCTAATTTTTAAATAATGTACTATTTCAACTTTTAGTTTACTAACACCACATAAAAGTGTCTATATTCTTCTAGTGCAGTTAGTTTTCCAAAAAATGATATATATATTTTAGGTATATAGTGTCACTATAAGCCATGCCCTGACACCAGGGTTGTGGGACGGGGGTGGCTCAGTCGGTAGCGCGCCAGGCTCGTAATCTGTAGTTCCCAGGTTCGAGTCCCAGCTGGGTCAGCGTTGAGATTTATCTCCGCAAAATTCCCCGCCCTGCTCACGGTCAGTAGGGGACACCGATGGGCTTGGAAAGGCCGCCGTCCGTCGGATGGGACGTTAAGCCGTGGCCCCGTGTGTGGGAGAGTCATACCCTGTGCACGTTAAAGAACACGCTGGATGGCCTTGACGGGAGGCTACCATCTGTCTCCCAACAGCTGTTCCAGTGGGTCCCTCCTCCAACCTTCTCTGAGCCTTCGGGGTCCATGTGACCTGGCCATTTAGCCCATGGTGTGCAAAAAAGTGCCGCTCAGAGGTAAAACAACCCAACAACCCAACAACACCAGGGGTTGCTTTGGTAATCTGTCAACAGAAAAGAGCGTGATATTCGCTCTCTTTTTATCACCATTCCTAAAAATTATTTAAAGAGTGGTAAGAGAGGGGGGAGCATTGTGTGAGACACACAAGGACCTGACAATGACCTTGCTATGCTACTTACTGATATGAATGAAAATTTATTGATTGTTAATTTCATTATATTTACCGTATATTTCCGCAGATAAGACGATAGTTGAATCATAAAAAAGGCCCCCAAATCCTGGTCGTCTTATAGGACAGATACAAAAAAAATTAGATTGAAATTTATATATATTGAAACCATTATAAAATAAAACAAATCACTCACCATTCATCATCTACGGCAAATAGCTCCTTAAGTACATCCTCACTTTCGTTGTTGAGAAGCTCGTCATATGGGTCCCATTCTGTACCTAGCGAATCGATTTCCGCTTCGTCATCAGTATCCCATAACAAATCGTCCTCAGTGTCATCCACAGCATTAGAAATCCCACACTTTTTGAAGGATTTGATCACTGTTTCGACACCGAATCAGTGCGAATGTTTGCGAATAGGACTTAATCCGTATACGCTTATACAGTATTATTATCCAGATGATCATCGCCGATCTAAACTAAATTCATAGGCCGTTGATAGTTTGGGGTCGTCTTATAGATATATGCTAAACAGTTTTATAGTTTTAGCATATATCTTATAGATATATGCTAAAACTATAAAACTTTGACGAAAATTTATACCTCATCTTATCTGAAGGTAGTCTTATCTGCGGAAATATACGGTAGATAAATGCGAATTACCATGTAAGTCTGAATGTAACTTTCCCACGCGAATCTTTGCAACAATATCTTTTTGGATGATAACTTCACTTCAGATGATATCACTTCAGATGATAGAATATTGATTACTGATGATAAAAATTTATATGGTTACAGCAAACGATGTCCTAACGAATATTGATGGTGGAATTCTCTGCGGTCCCATAAGAGAGTAAATGGCTATTACTGATTAAAGAATTTAATGTTTATATTGGATTGAATAACGATTTCTGATAATAGAATTATCTCTGATGCTATCTCAGAATTGAATAACGATTACTGATGACAGAATTGTCTTTGGCTCTATTAGATGGTGAAATAACAATTGATGATTATGGTATTTTTTGCAGCCCCATCAAATGATAGTATAATGAATACTGATAGAAATTTCTACAGTTCTATCAAATGATAACAGTTACTGATTATAGAATTTTTTGCTGTTATCTGGCTGAATAACGATTAGTCCGATAGATATATCTGTGGTTCTAGAGATAATTTCAAATCCATCAGCTGGTAGAATATCGATCATTGGTGATATAATCTTTTGTGGTTATAAAGGCAAACGGAAAAGTAATTAGTGATGATAGAGTTTCCTGTGTTATTTCACAGGATGGAAATCAATTACTGCCAATGGAATTTCTAAGCATATCAATGGCAAAACAATTACTAGTGATGGAATCTTCTATGGCTCTATCAGGAGATGGAATAAAGTTTGTCAATGATAAGAATATAATTTCCTGTTCTTAACTGATTGTAGAGTAACTATTAATGCCGATAGTTTTTTGCGATTTAATTAAACAAACGAAAACTGCTATTGAAGACAGAATTATTTAGTTCTGTGAGAATAATATTGATGAAATAATTTTCTGTTGGTTTATCAGATGTGAAACTCGATTTACGGTTGGGTTGGGTTGTTTTACCTCTGAGCGGCACTTTTTTGCACACCATGGGATAAATGGCCAGGTCACATGGACCCCGAAGGCTCAGAGAATGTTGGGGGAGGGGACCCACTGGAACAGCTGTTGGGAGACAGATGGTAGCCTCCCGTCAAGGCCATCCAGCGTGTTCTTTAACGTGCACAGGGTATGGCTCTTCCGCACACGGGGCCACGGCTTAACGTCCCGTCCGACGGACGGCGGCCTTTCCAAGCCCATCGGTGTCCCCTACTGACCGTGGGCAGGGCGGGGAATTTTGCGGAGATAAATCTCAACGCTGACCCAGCTGGGACTCGAACCTGGGAACTACAGATTACGAGCCTGGCGCGCTACCGACTGAGCCACCCCCGCCCCTCGATTTACGGTAAAAGAACTTTCTGCATGATCATCACGTGATAGAATAACTGTTAGCAGCAAAATATTCTGTAATTTTATCATATTTTAAAAAGGTGGTTAAAACGGATGATCAAGTATTATATGATTAACTCAAGAATCAGAATGATGTTGATCTATGGAACAATCTTCTTCAGTTCCATAATGAAATGATAATATAAAAGAATGACAGAACTTCCTATTTATGCAAAAGGATTACGCATTAATAACTGTTATTGATGAAAAGGTAAGTTATTTCTTTACATAAATTGTCCTACCAAAATGTTAGCGAATTTTTGTGTTATGTCAATGAGAATATAAATAACTTCGAAGCTCTATAACGAATAAAACATGCGTTTAATGAAAAAATGGAACTAAAGAATATAATGAAATTTATTTAAAATATATGTATACTCTTTTACAATGGAAACTCAAATATTATTGAAGATATTTCGGATTGTATATATTATGTGTTATAAAACTGCAATTACTCTGTTCCTGTGTTATTACTTTGTCCCCTCATTGCAATAGATTACGAATGGATACTCTTGGACTATTTACATTGTAATATTGTACATTTATATCAAACTGAAATAAAATAATGAAAATAATTTCGATTTTCGAACGTAAAGTATTTAAAGACGTTATCGTTTTCGTTAGGTATTTAAAGAGTTATGGAAGCTGGAATATTTAGTAATTAAATATCTTGTTTTATTAAAATCATTCATAAATATAAAATTGTAATGATCGTTACACAAATTTCTAATATATATTATTAAATAATGTGAAATAGAAATTATTTAAATTTTAATTAATTTCTGAAGTAAATTTTAATTACGCATCCATAACTCTTTAAATACTGAACGAATATTATTGAAAAGGAGATTTTAATAGTTTTGATATTATTTGTAATTTACCTTTAGTAGCATTTTCCCATTAAATACATAATTTAAAAGTTATAGCGCTTCGAAGTTAGATTTCCATCGATATAACATGGAAATTAACTAATACTTCGGTAGAGCAGGATATAAAGAAAACGTGAAACTTGTTTCTAAGTTAAAGAATTTCTTATTTTATTCATTTATTTTTGTTACTCAACTTATAGATCCGAAAACAAATATTTATTTTCCTCTAACGCGTGGCTCGACTCACTTTTATTTACACATTGGTTACAAAATAAAAGTTATCAGTAAACAAACTGAATAATACGAAAAAAAATAACCTTGTCTTCCTAGTACAGAGGGAATAAAAATTACATTATAAATCTTTCTTCTGATGAAAAAAAAATAAACGAAACTTTTACCTGTTTCACGGTTTTCGACAAATCTTAAGAATAAAGACTGGCTCGTAGATTAAAAATTTAAATGTAGAAGACATTAAAGGTAAAGTTTCCGCATTCCTTTTTTCTTTTCCGCTGCTTAAATTTCATTCCGTGCAAGTAGAAAGAAATCACAGCAAATGAAAAAGACATCTAAAGTGATTTCTATTTAAATTCCAGGAAATGAGAAACAAATCTCCTGACCTTTCTAAACAGATTTTTTTTCTTCATGGAAATCGCTTTCTAAATCTGAGTGGCAAACAACTTGTGGATGTGAAGATTATTTTTCTGTTAAAGAAAGAGGCGGGAGTGACGCAGTCGGTAACGTACTAGGCTAGTAATCTGCAAATATTCGATTCCGAATTGTGCCACCACTTAAATTTATTTGTCGCTAATTTCCACCCTGCCCTCGGTGAGAAAGGGGAGACCGATGTGTTGAGAAGGCTGACCTCCGTCGGATGGGACATTAAGCCGTGGTTTCATGTGCACGAGAGACATAATTTGTACACGCTAAAGAACACGCTGGATGGCGTTGACGGGATTTGGGTTGTTTACCTCTGAGCGGTACTTTTTTACACACCATGGGCTAAATGGCCTGGTCACAAGGACCCCGAACGCTCAGAGAAGGTTGGGGGAGGGGATCCACTGGAACAGCTGTTGGAAGACAGATGGTAGCCTCCCGTCAAGACCATCCAGCGTGTTCTTTAACGTGCACAAAGTATAGCTCTCCCGTATAGGGGGCCACGGCTTAACGTCCCATCCGACGGACGACAGCTTTTCGAAGCCCATCGGTGTCTCCTACTGACCGTGGGCACGGAGGGGGAATCTCGACGCTGACCCAGCTGGGACTCGAACCTGAGAACTACAGATTACGAGCCTGACGCGCTACCAACTGAGCCATCCCCGCCCACCTTGACGAGAGATTTCCTTCTGTCTACTAACAGCTGTCAAATGCGTCCCCTTCCCTAACTTTCTCTGAGACCCTGGGGTGCCTTGTGATCTGGCCGTTTAGCCCATTGTGTGCAAAAAGGTGCCGTTGAGGGGTAAACAACTAAATACAATTCTAATAACTAAAATACAAGTCAAAAACTAAGGTGAACTAAACACGAGTTCCATAATTATTAAGTAACGATATGATCATAGGCAACTTGTCAAAAAATATTAATCTTTCCAAATTTTAAACAACTAAATACAATTCTAATAACTAAAATACAAGTCAAAAACTAAGGTGAACTAAACACGAGTTCCATAATTATTAAGTAACGATATGATCATAGGCAACTTGTCAAAAAATATTAATCTTTCCAAATTTTAATAGTATTTTTAGTACTGCTTAAAACCTACGAATACATTTTCTTTTCAGTGATCATCTCAGTATGAAGAAGATAGAAGTCTGAAGATCTGAAAGATGTCGTCCTTACTTTAATTTCAAATCTATCTATTAATCCACTGTTCATTGTTCATTAGAAACTTTGTTCTGCAACTTCAAGATATGTAAGACAGTTACGTTGGTAGGCTCTCCTCAATTCCTAACATATTTCCGGTAATTCCAATTACTTAACCAGTGCCTGATCTAGGAGTCAGAGTCGGGGAGGAGGGGGCTTTTTGGGTTGGGTTGTTTTACCCCCGAGCGGCACTTTTTTGCACACCACGGGCTAAATGGCCAGGTCACAAGGACCCCGAAGGCTCAGAGAAGGTTGGGGGAGGGGACCCACTGGAACAACTGTTGGGAGACAGATGATAGCCTCCCGTCAAGGCCATCCAGCGTGTTCTTTAACGTGCACAGGGCATGGCTCTCCCGCACACGGGGCCAAGGGTTTAATGTCCCATCCGACGGACGGCGGTCTTTCCAAGCCCATCGGCGTCCCCTACTGACCGTTGGCAGGGCGGGGAATTTTGCGGAAATAAATCTCAACACTGACCCAGCTGGGACTCGAACCTGAGAACTGCAGATTATGAGCCTGGCGCGCTACCGACTGAGCCCCCCTCGCCCCGAGGAGGGGCTCTAGCCCTCCCTTCGAGAATGCAAGTTACGGTAATGGAGGCAAAAATTGCTAAAATATATATATTTTAGGCATTGTTCAAAAACATTTTTAAAGATCTCTGAAACAGAGTGTGAAGTATTAAGAAATGTTAGACTGCAATGAAAAATCCAGTCTCTTGGCCCTTCTTTTTACTTTTTTTTCCTACTCGAGAGTGTCACTTGCCTCCCCCCATCCATTATTTTTTTTTTACACCCTGGCTTCTCCTTAACCATTCTTTAGACTTACAATATTTGCTCCCATAACAGTTCTTTAGAGCATCGGAACCCATCTCTCCAGAGTCTTGTCTCTGCATGACATATCCATTTCGCCCATCTCTCTAGTTGTAGCCTTAACTCCATCACTCTTGACCCCTTCTGCGGTGAATTTAATATTAATTCTGCGACTTGTTATAAGAGCAAAACATAAACGTTGTTCGGTTCGATTGTTTTACTTCTGAGCAGCACTTATTCTTCGATTTTTGATGATCAGATCCGCAAAGCTATTGGCTTATCCAGTCACTTGGCCCTTAGGTTATAACAGAACGAATGTTTTCAGGAATGGCTGAACGAACGACCATGCCATTCCTGAAACACGAACCCAGACCCCAGACGTTGCAGTGCCACTTTGAATCAAAGCGGCACAGCAGCGCCACTCATTTGTGCACACAATAAGTGAAATTGTCAGGTCACACGGAAGGAAAGGGATCAAAGAAGGTGTGGGAAGAGGATCCACAGGACAGCTGTTAGAGACAGATCCCGTCAAATCCCTCCAGTGAGATCTGTGAAAAGCACAGAGTATGACTCTCCTGCACTGAACTGCGGCTTAAGCCCCATCCAACAGAAGACAACCTTTCCACTCCATCGATATACCGTTTTTCACTGAAGGTAGAATGGAGATTGGCTGAGAAAAATCTCAATGCAGGGCAAGATGCGGTCTAGGAAAGGCAAATATCAACGAAGACACAATTTTGGATGTGTCCGAGTATCAACTCTACATATTAATATATATATATATTTATTTTGAGAGGACAAAGAAGAATTCTAGAAGTTAATTCTAGTTTTTACAGGCCTTCTCATACAAGGACATGCCTTACTAAGACCGAAGTCACTACGGACCACTACCTCAGTTAGAGCTAACACGTCACTTAGTTTGTCTTGCTGGAATAGTCGCTAGCTGCCTAACCACTATGCCAGTTAAACTTTATATAAAAACCTTTTATATTTAAGGACTATATCCTAGTGTGAGCTCCTCAGTACAATTTTGAGGACCACATCTTATTTTGGCACCGTAGTACTAATTTTTAAAGGATCGCATCTCAGGTGTGAGTCCTTTATCTTATTTCCAAGGATAGTATCGTAATATGCAGGATTGAAGTTACAATTTCGAAAAATAAATCCTAGTGCGACCGCCTTGGTACTATTTTTTTTAAAGGATTGTATTCCAGTGTGAAACCTTTGTACTGTTTTTATGTACTGCATTTCACTGTGAGCGTCCTGGCACTATGTCATAGTGTGAGAGTCCTGGAACTAATTTCTTAGATGATTTTATCCCAGTGTAATTAATCCATTTGTGCTAATTTTAGCTATATATCCATTGGAGAGTTCTGACGCTAATTCCTGAATCATCCACCCCAGCATAATCCATTTTAACGTTAGGTTATGCTGATGATTTAGCCCTTTTGGCAAATGATGTTGATGAGATGAACTCTTTCATTCGAGCTGTTGATGAAACTGGTACTAGAGTAGGTTTGGTTATAAACAGAGAGAAAACTAAAGTGATGAAATTTGGCCAGGCAGGCTGTGATTCAGTTAATCTGAATGGTTGCAGTCTTGAGCAGGTGTCACAGTTTAATTATCTTGGGAGCAATGTAACAGATAATGGTGATGTGCGGTATGAGATTAACAGACGAATAGGGATTGCTGCCGGGACTTTTAAGAATCTATGGAGAGTGTGGAGAAATAGGCGTATACACCTAAAGACTAAAATTAAAAAAAAAAATAAATAAATACCCCCTCAAGCAGCTGCTTGCCACAGAGGTCTGACAGGAGCCTGTCAGTTTATATGCCACAGTAGGAGATCTGAGAGGATGGCAGGACCTCAGCAGAAAAACGACACACACATCCATGCCTAAATCCGGGGCTCGAACCCAGGTCCCGCAGATCAGTAGCCAAGCGTGCTAACCACTCGGCTTTTTTTTTAGACTGTAAAATAGTTTGGTTCTTTCTAGAGTTAGTTATGGTAGTGAAACCTGGACACTTTGTAAACAAGATAACAGGAAACTAGATGCTTTTGATTCCAGATGCTTATGCAGTATCTTGGGCATTAGGTGATTCAGCTTTGTAACTAATGATGAGGTTAGGCAAAGGAGTCGGCAACCTCCTTTAAGCAGCATATTGTGCAGATAGAGACTCCGCTGGTTTGGCCATGTTGCCCGTATGAATAATTATAGATTGGTGAATAGGGTTATGAACAGTGTGCCTAAAGGCCTCAGAAAGAAGGGGAGACCTAGGATGCGGTGGGCAGACAATGTCAAACAGGACCTTGTTAGAATTGGTGTGCAGTGGCCAGATGCAGTAGATGTAGCTCAGGATAGACTTGCTTGGAGAACTAAATTGCACGGTCTGGTTGGACCTCCGTAGCCCATGGCTGCTTGAGGATGAGGATGATGACATCCAGTGTGAGACGCCTCCTTCCATTTTTAAGGACTGCATCCTAGTGCTAACACTCTAGTACTATTTACAAGGAGAGTAGCAAACTGTGAGTGTCCTGTGATTTTTAATTTCCCGAGGCGCATTCCTTATAAAGGTTTTTTGAGATTACATCCCAGCATTACAACCTTAGAATAATTTGAATTATAAATCATGACATCTAAATATGAGCGCTGCTTAAATATATGCTCTTTACATTTGCATGGGAATCTCGCATTGGGCTATTTCAACATCACAAGATCAAGTAGTAATTACAAATGCGGTAAATGTTCAGCGTTCAACTACGAAATCGGTGGTTATCATTTTGTCACAAAACGGTGTCTTAAGCTTCTAACTAAAGCACAACCCAAAATATCTTGTTGTTTACTGAAAGACGTTGAACAACATACGTGTAGAAACTGTTACGACCATTATTGTTAATGGCAGCATTAAAAGAACAGTGGTACCCATGAAAACAACGTTTTTTTTTTGTGCAGTGTGCAGATGCAAATCGTTCAAAAATTTCGTGTTTCGATCATTCTGAATTAAATAGTTTGGAACCCGTTTTATTGACTAATATAGCGTGGACGATAAATCACTGTTAATGACAGTTAGAAACGATAACTCAAGCAAGTAAAAAGAATCGAACGACTAGAAAATGCTAGATCAAAACAAGCATCAAGACATAATGGTGTTTTCTTAGTCCCATTAAAAAGAAAAACGCGGCCAAATTTGTCTTTCTTCGATTATTGCTGACGTGAAAAAGGCTCGAGATTCAGTAAAAGATACTCGCGCTCCAGAGCGCAAATTCCTCCGCAGATGTTAAAAAGAATTCATTCGTGAATCGGAAATGCCGTTCGAATTTCTCTTCTTTTCTATGATCTTCAAATGGACTTTGAATAATGGGCTGACTGTTTAGGTTGTTCGGATAGCTTTCTTTTCCTTAACGATTTTGTAGAAGCGGAGAGTTGTTATAGATGAACACGTGAAGATTTGAAAAGGAAAGAAAGAGGGCAGCACTTTATTTAATCAAGCGGTGCAATTTATGCGAGGAAAAGAAGCATTAAATTTAAAGGTTTAAAGTAAAAGTAAACAAAAATTAAAGCAAACGAATTTTTCTTTTTTTTTTTCTTTATGCTTTATAAATTAGCACTCAGAGAGAAGTTTACTTTCCATTGTTTTAGGATTTTTTTTTATCTCAAGTTTAAAGCGTGACGTTAAGATTGTTTATATCTGCGTGATATTTAAGGAAATATATTTCAAATATTTCTGCATGTTAAAGCGACTGATTTTTAAAAAAATATTTTAAAAGCACAGTAGCGAGAAAACGTACTTTAAAATATTTTTTTTTATTTTTCGTTTGCTAGTAAAATTCAATTATGTTATCTTGCATTAGGAAGTAGGGAAAAAAATTATGGAAACGCAGTTTAATTCGTTTAATTAACAGTTCGTTTTTTTTTTCTACTTTTGCATGATTTAATTATTAACAGCCAAACTCCCGGATGTTCATTTGGATTGTGAAGAGCAGCGAAGCTCCAAGACAGAATATAAACTACTCTTAGAATCACATCTAACTTATTTTTGTTGCGCAAAAAGTTATTAAGAAACTAAAACTGCTTTATAATTTGTAATCAATGTGTTTAAACTTCACTTTGAAGAAACTTTAACGCAAAGAAAATACTAAAAAGAGCTTTTTCAGGTTCGATTAGCGCGGGGATAGCGCGAGGGGTAACTGAAGAGACTATGAGACTGCGTAGTTGGCGCTTTGAGAGTTCTCATAGGTCAATAAATTTGGAAAGGCCGCCATCCGTCGCTTGGGAAGATAAGCCGTGGTCTAATTTCAGGAGAGCTTTGCCCTGTGCACGTTAAATAACACGCTGAATGACCCTGACGAGAGACTACTATCTACTCCTAACACTGTCTATTGGTTTCCTATCGCCAGCCTTATTTGAGCCCTTGAGGTCCTTGTGACCTGGCCACTTAGTAAATTGCGTGCAATAAATGCCACTCAGAGATAAAACAAAATTCCAACCTTGATAAATACTCACATAGTAATTTACCCTATAATTTTACGCACATAAAACAGCTCAGAAATGGTGTAACAGAACACAACCCAAGATACAGAGTTATTTTTATCTATCTTACAACTTCCACATCCTCTTCCTTCACGTCAACGCATCCGACATCATCTTGTCAAGATCTCTGGACTCAAGACAAGAATGACAATAGAAGCTGAAGTCGTTGCGTGGCGATGGAAGGCAAAATTTTGTCCACAGATTATTAAAGCGTAAATGAAATGGGCGTGATTGGAGCATGAGCTTTGGTTCTGAATAATTAATACTCTCCCTCTAGAATTGATGGAACTGTGTAACTACGTTTGAACTAAATGAGGACGTTTCATTATTGATAAAAGAAAGGCGTAGGCCAGCTCTTGGTTTAATTCGTGGTTCTGATTATAGATTTGTTGAATGTTGATGGCCCCTGTTAGGTCACGAATGAAGATTTTATCACAGCTCAGAAATTCGGATTTTTTTCTTCTTTTTAAGCAAGTACATTTTTGTTCTCTATTGGCTTCCTCTGCGTACATATTCATTAATTCTTTTAATTCAGTATTTGGCAATAAAGATTGGAAATCGGATTACATTTCTATTTGTAATTTAATTAGGTTTTGGGTTGTTTTACCTCTGAGCGGCACTTTTTTGCACACCATGGGCTAAATGGCCAGGTCACATGGACCCCGAAGGCTCAGAGAAGGTTGGGGGAGGGGACCCACTGGAACAGCTGTTGGGAGCAGATGATAGCCTCCCGTTAAGGCCATCCAACGTGTTCTTTAACGTGCAGAGGATATGTCTCTCCCGCACACGGGGCCACTGCTTAACGTCCCATCCGACGGACGGCGGTCTTTCCAAGTCCATCGGTGTTCCCTACTGACCGTGGACAGGGCGGAGAGTTTTGCGGAGATAAATCTCAACGCTGACCCAGCTGGGACTCGAACCTAGGAACTACAGATTACGAGTCTGCGCGCTACCGACTGAGCCATCCCCCCATTTAATTAGGTGTTCAAACCTATGTAGCTGGAAATGTAAACGAAGTCACACATAGCGTAATAAGATTTTAGGTATATGAAAAGAGTAGATTTATATCTGAAGGGCAAACATTGTTTTCGCTAAGAAATTGGTGAGGGGGGGGGCGGTGACTCAGTCGGTAGAACACTAGTCTTGCATTCTGCAGTTCTCAGGTTCGATTGTGCCTTCGAAAAGTATGCGCCTTGAGAAATAAAAAGAGATAATAAGAAATGTAAGAAATGAGCCTGGAGAAATTAGAAACGCAGGACACTCACAGTTTGCTACTCTCCTTGAAAATAGTACTAGGGTGTTCACACTAGGATGCAGTCCTTAAAAATGGAACCAGGCCTCTCTCACTGGATGTAATGCTTAAGAAACGTAAAAATGAATCTTGCTGGGGTTCATACCATTCAGGAATTAGCGTCAGAACTCTCCAATGGATATATATATATATAGCTAAAATTAGTACAAATGGGTTAATTACACTGGGATAAAATCAGCTAAGAAATTAGTTCCAGAACTCTCACATGACATAGTACCAGGACGCTCACAGTAAAATACAGTACATAAAAACAGTACAAATGTTTCACACTGGAATACAATCCCTTAAAAAATAGTACCAAGGCGCTCGCACTAAGATTCATTTTTCGAAATTGTAACTTCAGCCCCGCATATTACGATCTGCCCTTGGAAATAGGATAAAGGACTCACACCTGAGATGCGATCTTTTAAAAATTAGTACCACGTTGAGCCGTCCCGTAGCCGAGTGGTTAGCTCACTTGACTGCTGATCTAAGGGACTTGGGTTCGAGCCCCGGAGTTAAGGCATGGATGTTCGTGTCGTTTTTTCTGCTGAGGTCCTGCCATCCTCACAGACCTTCTACTCTGGCATATAAACTGACAGGCTCCTGTTAGACTTCTGTGGCAAGCAGCTGCTTGAGGGGGTATTTATTTTTATTTTATTAC
The DNA here is from genome assembly GCA_038380435.1 of Ryuthela nishihirai. NCBI lineage: Eukaryota > Metazoa > Arthropoda > Arachnida > Araneae > Heptathelidae > Ryuthela > Ryuthela nishihirai. Next base: position 41,157,298 of record JAWZYU010000019.1, read on the forward strand.
CACGGTGACAAAATAGGATGTGGTCCTAAAATTGTAGTGAGGAGCTCACACTAGGATATAGTCCTTAAATGTTAATATGGGGTTCATACTCGGATATACACAATTGTGCCTTCGTCGAGATTTGCCTCCTCTAGACCCACATCCTCTCCTGCATTGAGATTTGCTTCCTCTAGATTCACATACCTGTCCTGCTTTGAGATTTGTTTCCTCTAGACCCACATCCCTGTCCTGTATTGAGATTTGCCTCCTCTAGACCTAAATATTAATATATAGACTTAAATATCAATATGTAGAGTTCATACTCGTATAGAATAAAACAATTGACTCTTTTAGACTTAGAACAAAGTTCTGAAAGGTAAACGTAGCTGATAAAGTTCCATTGCGGCTTCCCACGAAAATCATCTAGCTGTGTAAAGTTCGCAGAATATGGCTTTCCTGAACATGGAGACACTACTTAAGGTATCATCCTACGAATAGCAAACTTTCCAATCTGTTCATTTAAAAAGGAGAGTTGTATTTTTTATATAAGATAGAGTGCAAATTGCACATGTATAAAGTGTCACTGGGATGCGTTAAAGCTATTCCAAAGAAGAATGGTCCCCAAACTCTTGTAGCAAATTTGTACTGTGGTTCAGGTTTTGGTCAGGATAAAAGCCGAATTATTTGTTGAACGTGGCAATATAGTTGACGACAGGAAAATAAAAAGTCACTTAAGACTGACCATAAGAAACTTTACTACCAGTACTTCATACAAGTTCCTAACACATTATTTGCATCGACGAAGCAAGCGCAATAGAGGAGAAGCTGCTATGGCTTTAGTAGCATGTGAGATGGGGCCATCCTGCAAATACAATGCGTTCTCCCTTTAGTACCGTTTTGTTGTCGGTCAGCGTGTGGCAGTGAGTCGCTTCACGGGACCCTGCTGACGACTTTTCCGCCTCCTGAGCCCAGTTACGGCGACTAATAACTGTGATCCCCGCATCCCGGCTTCTCTTATATTTCACTCCGGAGACGAGGATGGCAACTGAGGATCTCCAGAGGATGCGGAGCTCCGTTCGTCTGCGGTAATCCTCCCGTGCCGTAAGTACAGCTGAATTGTGGTCGTCGCGGATCTTTTCCATGGGCAGGGGAGAGTCTCGCTTCGAACGTAAGAATAGCTCGGTGTGGTCGTTGCGGAAGACATAAAGAGAAGAGGTTTAATGGAGGGAGAGTTTAAGCTTTCCCTTCTCGCAGCAGTTGGCCCTTTCCGATGACGAAATTAAATGTTTCCGATAGAGATTTAATCTGCCTATTTGGTTCCGGTGATAATAAAATGCTCCGAATCGAGTAATGGTCAATTCACCTGTGTAAATGTAGATTATGTCCGCTTAGGCAGTCGGTATTCAGAGAGTTGAATCCCTGATCAGCATTGCGATAACAGACTTTAATATCAATTCAAACATGAGAGTAAGTAGTATGCATAAAGGGTACCTATACGCCTGATAACGTTGAGCATGCAGAGATGGACTAAATCTGCGGAAACCGGTGGATAAAATGTAGTAAAACCAAGGAACCAAACTTATGGATATCGAGAGAAAAACCAAAAAAAAAAAACTGAGCAACCAATGCTAGGAAAACCGGCCAAATCTAGGAAATTGGGGGACGAAACCTATGGAAATCGAGGGACAAAGCACAACAAATTGAAGAAAAAACCCAAGGAAACCGGGGCAGAAAACCCAGGGATGGTTGGGGTGTTTTACATCTGAGCGGCACTTTTTTTGCACATAATGGGCTAAATAATCAGGTCACAAGGACCCCGAGTATTCAGAGAAGGTAGGGGAGTCACTGGACAGCTGTTGGGAGACGTATGGTAGCCTCCCGTCAAGGCCATTCAGCGTGTTCTTTAACGTGCACAGAGTATTTCTCTCCCAGACACAGTACAACGGCTTAACGTCTTATCCGACGGAAGGCGGCCTTTCCAAGTCCATCGGTATCCCTTACTGACCGAAGGCAAGGCAGGGAGTTTGGGGAGATGCACCTCAACGTTAGCCCAGCTGGGACTCGAACTTGGGAAGTGCAGGTTACGCAAAACGTATGGAAACAGAAATAATACTCATGGAGAAAAAAAGACAGAACTCAAGGTAATAGAAAGACCAAACACAGGTAAACCGGTGAATGAACCGAACTCCGATAAACTAGAGGACAAAACGTTGGAAAGCAGAACGATATGATGCAAAACCAATCATAGAGAAAAATACTCAAAGAAATCAAGGGATTATATGAAACAGAGAGAATAGGGAAATAGAGAGCCAAATCAAGAACAATTCTCTATAATAGGGTTTCTCAACGTGGGGTACGCGGTAAAATGTTTGAGGGTACGTAGTGAGAGCTCAAAAGTCGCTAGATCTAGTAACAAAGTAAAAATAATTATTGTTATACTATAACTATAATTTTATCTATCTATACAAGTGGTACGCCAGTTACATACACATTTCCAGGGGGTACGTGAAGCATAAAAAGTTGAGAACCACTGCTCTATAATATTAGATTAGGAATTTATGAGGCATGGAATATGACAAAGAAACAGTGTAATCAAATGCATGTAATAATAATAATAATACCCCCTCAAGCAGCTGCTTGCCACAGAGGTATGACAGGAGCCTGCCAGTTTATATGCCATAGTAGAAGGTCTGAGAGGATGGCAGGACCTCAGCAGAAAAACGACACATACATCCATGCCTTACCCGAGGCTCGAACCCAGGTCCCGTAGATCAGTAGCCAAGCGTGCTAACCACTCGACCACGGGACGGCTAATCAAATGCATGTAGCTTAGCAATTTATATGACAGGAACAACTCTAATCACAGCATGGACTGAGTAACCTTATCACCATTTTTTAGTCTGATTGAAAATTTATCTAACCCCGTGGCCGAGTGGTTAGCGCGCTTGGCTACTGATCTACGGGACCTGGGTTCGAGCCCCTGGTAAGGCATGGATGTTCGTGTTGTTTTCTGATGAGGTCCTGCCATCCTCTCAGATCTTCTACTGTGGCATATAAACTGACAGGCTCCTGTCAGACCTTTGTGGCAAGCAGCTGCTTGAGGGGGTATTTTTTTATATTTGCTATGAACTAATGAAATGGAAACAAAATTATTAAATCCATGTCTGATCCATAACATCGTATTGTTGCACTTGACAATGGGGCACCAACTTGAGATTGTCAGCGAAATCTTTGCAAAACTGTTCCTCAAAAAACTTGTTAATTAGGAATAAAATAAGTAACATGTTTTACAACAGGGGTCGGTAACATGCTACCCGCGTTTCTCTTTCAAGTGACCTCCGCATCATTTGGGCTTTATGACATAAAATTTTCCCACCAGCAATATTGGTAATGAATAAATATTTAAGTGACAATGCCAAAAATTTTACTTTGCAACAAATTTTATTTGCAAACGAGCGACATGTTGAAAGAGTTATTGAAATTGTGGAGGTAATGGAATTTTATACAAGACTTTCAAATTCTACATTTCTTCTTTTCAAACTCTTCTTGGCGAGAATGATAACTATGTTCGCTAACACCTATATTTAAGAACAAACATTTTTCGCCAATGAATTTTATTAAAAATAAATTTCGATCATACATAACAGATAAATATTTGTATTCAGCACTAAAGATACTACTGGCTTAGAAGTCGATTTTACTAAATTGGCAAAAAAATATTTAAAATATTCAAGTCTCTTTATTGATGAAATTCTCTTTTTTATTGTGCTTTATTTAGTATTTTTTCATTTATTCAAATATTATTTTTCATTGATATATAAATAAAGATATGGATATATATATATATAAATATTTTTGTAATAATAAAGAGATCGAATTTATTTTTTACATATTGTACCCCGTTCTAATGCCTCTAATACGGCCCGTTTGCAAATTCCATAGTCCTAAAAAATTGCCGACCCTGATTTACAGTATCGTAAACGCAATTAAATTCATATCTGAATAATAAAAACTGTTAATAAACTTTGCATTTAAAACTACTGTGATGAGTCAACATTACAATGTGAAATACATTCAAAATTGTGGGAGCATCTTCAGTTATTCAAAGTTTAACTCTTTAACATTCGTAGAGCTGAAAAGTGGCATTTACTTCCCTTGAAGTTAAAGAATAGGGTGTTACTAAACCTTTAAAGACATAAGTTATAACTGAAAAAATCTGTTTTTATTCTCTCCCTTGCCAAAAACCCATTATTATATTTTGCTTTTCAGGATGGGATTTAGTGGAGAAAATCCCAACCCAAAGATAATCGGGAAATCTAACCTGAAAATGTCAGATTAAGTTCTTGGTGCAATTGATTTATGGAATCGGTTATCAAATTCAAAGAAACAGTGGAATCAAACACTAAAAGATATATAATAAATGCAAGGAAACAGAGATACCAAATGGAAGAAAACAAAGGACTCAAACAGAAGGAAATAAAGGAATCTAATGCAAAGAAACATAGAATTGAAAATAAGTAAACAGAGGAATCAAACACAAGAAAGGAAAGAAATAAGACACAGGAAAATAGAGGAATCGAATGCAAGGAAACAAAGGACTGTAACATAAAGAAACAAAGGAATGAAATAGAAAGAAGCAGATATCAGATGCAAGGAAACAGAGAAATCAAACAAAGGTAACAGAGAAATCGAATGCAAGGAATCATAAGATTGGAATACAAGGGAACAAAGGAATCAAACACAGAGAAAGAGATAACAAATGCAAAGAAACAGTGAAATCAAACAAAGGTAATAGAGAAATCGAATGCAAGGAATCATAAGATTGGAATATAAGAGAACAGAGGAATCGAACGCGGAGAAACAGATATCAAATGCAAGAAATAAACAAATCAAACACAAAGAAATAAAGAAACACAAAGAAACAGAGGGAACTATCACAAAGAAATAGAAATCAAATTCAAGGAAATAAAGGAATCAAACTCAAAGAGGAATCAAACACAGGGAAGCAGAGGAATCAAACAAAAGAAGAGTGCAATCAAAGGCAAAGAAACTGCTGGGCAAAAAACCATGAAAAAAAGGAGTTAAACCAAATCGATAAAGCTTAGTGTCAATGTGAAACTGATGGATTTCGAAAGACCGCCGTCAGTTGGTTGAAAATTTCAAAATCATCTCCTTGTGTAGGAAAGCTGTGCCTTGTGCACGTTAAAGAACACGCTGGATGGTTTTGAAAGGAGGCTTCTATCTGTCTGCTAAGAGCTGTTCAGTGGATTCCCTTCCCTAACTGGGGGGGAGGGCTTAGTCGGTAGCGCGGCAGGCTCGTAATCTGTAGTTTCCAGGTTCGAGTCCCAGCTGGGTCAGCGTTAAGATTTATCTCCTCAAAATTCCCCGCCCTGCCCATGGTGAGTAGGGGACACCGATGGGCTTGAAAAGGCCACCGTCCGTCGGATGGGACGTTAAGCCGTGGCCCCGTATGCGGGAGAGCCATACCCTGTGCACGTTAAAGAACACACTTAATGGCCTTGATGAGAGGCTACCATCTGTCTCCCAACAGCTGTTCCAGTGGGTCCCCTCCCCTAACCCTCTCTGAGCCTTCGGGGTCCAAATGACCTGGCCATTTAGTCCATGGTGTGCAAAAAAGTGCCGCTCAGAGGTAAAACAACCCAACCCAACCTTTCCCCAACCTTCTCTAAGTCCTTGGGTTCCTTGTAATCTAGCCGTTTAGCCCGCTGTGTGCAAAAGGTTCCACTCAGAGGTAAAACAATCCAGCCATGACTGGTGAGTGTTTTCGCCATTTGCTTCTTCATTCTTCCTGCTCCAAATGGACTGCCCTACTAAAATTTTAATTTCCCTGTTATGTCAATGGAAATCTAACTTCGAGGCACTATAATTTGTAAAATATGCATTTAATGGTGAAATATGACTGAATATAAATTAAAGATCATAATTACATCCATTGAAATTGGATATTTTAAAAACTATTGTTTCAAGCATTTCAACAGGTATGGAAACTAGAATATTTCGAAACAGTAAAGCATCATAAGAATTTACCTCAAAAACGAAAACCTAAATAATATTGTTTGAAACCATTTGATGGATTTTTATTTTAAAACTTCGCATAATGATTATTTCAATATTAGATCATTACGAATTATTGTTATGAAACAAGATATGTTGTTAAATATTTCAGCTTACACAACTCTTTAAATACTGAACGAATATTGTTGAAAATCGAGATTTAAATAGATTTGATTATAATTTTTATCATTAGCCCCATTTTACCCCATTAAATGCATATTTTAGAAGTTATAGAGCTTCGAAATTATATTTCCGTTGAGATAACAAGGAAATTCTTTAATCTTTTGGTTGGGCAATGTATAGATTTGTGTAATATTTAATGGCCTTATATTTTAATGCTTCATTTATGCAATGTATTGATTTATCAATCATTTAAAAAAATAGTTTAACGTTTCCCACCAACAGACACAAAAAAGTAATAAGAAACTCGCCACTTGAAGTTTTGACTAAGGCATCAGTCTCATGCGTTGGGATGACCGAAAAAGAAATCACAATAAGCCTCTGAAAAAATATATATATAGAAAAAGTCTCAATGACTTATATTGCACAAAAGCCAAGAATATGTGAGAAGAAAGAGGAAAAATGAGAGGTTTTCAAGTTTAGCTTTTTGGAAACACGGCAGAGAACCAGAACAGATAGCGAAGCGGGGGGGTTAGAGGGGCAGGAGGGGAGGAGGAGGGGAGGAGGAGGGGAGGAGGAGGATCCAGTCAAGGAACGGACGGTCTGAAGACCCGAAAGCGGATTCTCTGTGGAGAATCTCCTCTCTCTCTCCACGATGAACGATGGGGATTTGTATGCTGCGCTGGAGGTGCTTCAAAGCCGATCTGTTTGATGCGGACGACGGTCGTTGCCATGGGAACGAAACATCCACAAAACCCACCACGATACTACACCAAAATGATGGAGTGTTTACGTACTTTGGAGCCGGGGCTTTTGTAATGCCAGCCGGGGGGACATACAAGTCTAACACCCAAGGATCATTATTTATAGACATTATCCCTCATTTCATCCTGCATCAGTTATATTTGCGGTTTAACTCCACCCTGAGTTTTAGGGAGGATACTTCTCAACTATCATTTATTCTTCGTGCCACAATCTCGGAAGCAAACTGGGGTGGTTTCCAGTGCTCTCTTTTCTCTTTTCTGTCTGACAAGGCGAAATTTTCTGATTCCGTCGCAAAGGCGCGTGAGCATGATGCATCTCCAGGCACAAGACACAACTATTTGTCTTACGTTGCTAATGCGTGTGGAATATTTACACGTGGCTGGCGTTTCTCTGCGTCTGATCCCTAAAATCATTTGTTTCCGTAGCTCTCTCTCTGGCAAATAGCAGACTGTCAGACATAATGAACCGATAGGAGATATTTTGCTTAACAGACATAATTAGTGAATTGTACTGTCTGAGGAGTGAAGATTTTTTTTTTGTTGCAGTTCTGTGGTCTGGCCAAAGAGATGGGAGAAACGAAATCAGAATATCAATACGATGCTGTGCCAAAAAGAATATCGTAGTAAAATATACTCTGGAATTCTACAGGTACAGCAGGAAAAATGGTAGAAAATGGTCTTTCTGCTGTGATCTGGCTAAAGAGTATGGGCGGAACAAAATTAGATTTCCAATATGATGTTGTACAGAAAAAAGGAGTTAAAAATAATCCAGCATTCTACAGATCTGGCAGAAAAGCGAAAAAATGAGATCTAGAAACTGAAGAGAGGAAATAGGATTCACTGTACAGCTGTAAAGAAACTGATGCAAGACTCTCGTCAAGGGCATCCACTATGTGCTTTAATGTGCACAAGACGTGTGTATATCGCGGTATAACGCCTCATTCGAGGGAAGCAGGCCTTTTCCAAACCCCTAGGTGCCTCCCTTTGTCACAGAACACTTTAGGAACAGTTTTAAGAGGTTTATTTTTAAAAGTTTTCTTTACCTTTCGTGTGATTGGCTACTTTCGGCGTTTTAAGACTCCGTGCCACAATTTATATCATGCAGGAGAGGTTCCACGAACATTAAAAATAACTGTAAAAATAACTGCCGTTGGTCTGCTCAATCGGCTGATTTGAATTCCATTGAACATTTATGATATGAAGAAGAAAGGACTGTCATGCGTACTGACTCACTTACTTTCACTATTCCACAATTTTGATTGGGAACTCATAGAGGAAATTTTCTAGAGAGACTCCTGGAGTTCCATTTCCAGCTACTAAGTAAACCTTCAAATCTTTCCTTCTTCGATGTTCATATTCGGTATTTTGATACTGTCTCGGATGCAAATAATACGTCATTTACTTAAAAACGCAAATTTAAGAGAAGCAATCTTCACGTAATACCTGTTTACACAATATTTCAACAATAATACTTCATTTATATTTGAGCTATCGTTTTTCATGCTGTAAATGCCTATTATAGTAGTCATTTTGGAAAACGTTTTATAGATATATATGAATATTCCCTTACCTTGTAAACCCATGGAATTAATTATCACAGCTGGAATAAGTTACCAGTTCAATTTCATTATCCTTTTACATTTAATTTTCGTATTTTGCGGTCACATCTCTGTTTCCTTCGTTTGGTTCTACAGTTTCAATACAAAGTTTAAATTTCCGCTAGACTGATAAGTTTATTTTATGTGAAAAAAACTTTCTTTTTCGATTTTAAATTACAGCTTATTTTAAACGAGATTTTTCAGTTAGTATAGATATAAAGAAATAGATACGTATTAACCTGTTAGCAAATATGTTACTGAACTTGTATTCTTGTTACAGAAAAATAAAGCTTTTGTTGCTATTTTATTTCTGAGTGGCTTTATTGTGCATACAGTGGGTTAAATCAGTGGTTCTCAACCTTTTATGCTTCACGTACCCCCTGGAAATGTGTAGGTAACTAGCGTACCCCTTGTATAGATAGATAACACTACAGTTATAGTATAACAATGGGAATAAAATAAAACATACATATCAGTGGTTCTCAACCTTTTATGCTTCACGTACCCCCTGGAAATGTGTAGGCAACTAGCGTACCCCTTGTATAGATAGATAAAACTATAGTTATAGTATAACAATGGGAATAAAATAAAAGATATATATATATATAACAGCCGTCCCGTGGCCGAGTGGTTAGCGCGCTTGGCTACAGATTTAAGGGACCTGGTTTCTCAGACCTTCTACTGTAGCGTATAAACTGACAGGCTCCTGTCACACCTCTGTGGCAAGCAGCTGCTTGAGGGGGTATTTATTATTTATTTTTTATTATAATATAACACATATCTAGCGACTTTTGAGCTCTCACGGCGTATCCCAAAACATTTTACCGCGTACCTCACGTTGAAAACCCCTAGGTTACATGGTCGTGTATTCTGCTGATTAGATTATGCTGTAAAATATGCTACTAATCAGATATGGTGCAGAATATGGTGCAAAATATGTTACTGATCAAAATGTACTACTGAGTATGCTGCTGATCAGAATATGCTGCAGAATATAATACAGAAATTCTACTGATTAATATATTCTGTAGAATATGCTTCAAAATATTCTACTGATCACAATATGCTACAGAGTATGCTGCAGATCAGAATATGCTACATAATATGATACAGAAATGTACTGATTAATATATTCTAGAGAATATGCTAGTGATCAGAATATGCTATTGATCAAAATATGCTACAGAATATGTTACAGAATAAGCCACGTAATCATGTGATCAAACAGAAAAGAAATGAATTTCGTTTTCATCTACTCTGGTTATTTGAAGATCAAAACTTTCGTAGAAAAAGAAAAGTATGATTAAGAATGAAAGAAAAAAGTCTTAGAAGAAATGAACTGGCAGATAAATCATGGGTGGTTCCAACCAGTATTTGCTATCAGTTTTTTTTCGTCGCTGTTTGACACGACACGCCCTAAGAAATAAATGGTTCCTGGATGAAAGTAGGTCAATAGCAAATCTTCAAGACGAAAGATATTGTTGCGGATCACAAAAATGGATAGCCACTGAGCGTGAGTATTAAAAGCTATATTTCAAAACCAAATTCAATACAAGGTAAATTGTTACAAAGGAAATATGGATGAAGTATCTTATTAACAAATCAACTATTAACATGCACAAATCATCAATCTTCCTGCGTAGAGCACACAACATCAGCTCTGTGTATTTTACTAAATACTACCTTTTACTTGATTTACCAGGTCACCCGAAGATCTTCACTCGTAAACCAATTCTCGTCCTGTGCTAATAACTTTTCACACACTAGCCGAACAAAAAGACAGTCCGTGTAGACATTCGAAGTTAGCCATAAAAGTTCCCACTTTTATACTTCCGCGTATACACAACACATCAAGTTACTTCTTGATACTTAACGATAAAAGATCCCACTTTTATCCTTCCGCGTATACACAACACATCAAGTTACTTCTTGATACTTACGCGCACTGTCTCAGAACAGCCCACCGGCCATTTTCGAACTCACCGACCGTTACAATACAGCGACCGTTACAATACAACGACCGTTAACGCTCCACTCTTCTTCTCCAAATTCTCCCAACGTTCTTATTCGTTCGCTGAAACTTTGCTTTCTGTTGCCAGATTCCTTCTGTCGTAACACTGCCCCCTTCCTAGGTCTTGTTCGTCCCGAACAATTCTGGATTCCAAAGTTTCTTCAGTTCTTCGATGAAACGGGGCCAAACGATCCACGTGAACCACCTTGCACTTTGTAGCTGGACATCGACGAATGCGATATACCACGTCTGTGTCAAAATGAAAGCGAATCTCATTATGACGTAGATTTCTTTTCTGACTGAAGCCTCGTCCACAAACATAATACGTGTAAGGCCTATAGCCCTTGTGAACACGTTTATGTCTCTGCAGGGAGAAGAATCGACTAAGAGTTTTCGTGCAAAACCTGTAAAAAGTTTTCTTCTTTGTCGAAAGTTTTCTTCTTTGGATTTTTACTTCTATCAACAGTAACAAGGAATGAAAGTCATTAGTGACATAAAATCTAGGGAGAATTTTCATCCTGCAATCTGACCCTTTTGTCAGTTGACTTTCACTTAATTCAGAACTGTCGTGATGAACCTTCAGCCATATTTCACCTGATTCAATTTGATCCCCAAGGTGCTTCACAAATATAATATCAGCTCCATAATTCTTTTTAGCGCTTCGGTCCATCTCCTCCTTCCATACTCTTGCTAGAACTGCAGCTTCTAATCCGACAACCTTACCTGTTTCTCCTGTATAAGTGAAATCAGTGATGTGTCGGGCTGCTAGCAATATTTTTTCTGTTTTACCTTCACATAGCCAAATTGTTCATTCTGGAGATCAGCGACGAGTTTTGTAACATGATATTGTCCACTTTAGAGCTCTTGTAGTCGTGATAAAACTTTTCTATATCCTTATAATCTAAATGGTTATAATGTCCAAATCTGCACATTGACTGTTCAGAAAAGAAATTCAGCGTGGCTACGTTGAAATTATCTGAGGGATTCACTTCTCTCTGATCGTAACTCTGAGGCTTAGTTTCATCCAGAAAGTTAGTCTTTGAAGTACTGTCTCTGCCTGAAGCTCCTTTACTAGCATCACCTGTTACGCTTCTAAGCCATTCTTCGGAATTCTTCTTTCTTAAATCCCCACTTTCTATAAACGATTCAAGTGTGGCTATATGCTTCGGAAAAATCTCTCCGACTTCCCCGGTAACGACGAAGGGCACTTTGTATCTATAATGAATGGACGCCTCTTCTTTACTCGGACCACTCTGCGAAACGTAAACTCTGTTTCGTTCCCCCTCATTACCACTCGTTACTCTGCCTTTGCGATAATTGTCCATGACACATTTTGCTGACGGCGAGGAATAGAATACCTTTCGTGTGGATCTCTCTTCAGATCGTGCCAGACTTGTATACCTAGGTATTTTGAAGTGCAAAGCGTACTGTATAGTCTCACAGCTCTCTGATCTGTGTGATTGTTCTTCACAGTTCCTAGACATGTCACCAGCGACATAGACACTCTGCCATGCATCACCAGTAGTTGCGTGGTCAAAGGCATTATCTGCGCTATATCTACGATTCTTGATTTCCAGTAGCAGATCCACATTTTTATATGCGTTGCCTTTCTCTTTTCCATGTTTACAATCTAACTTAACACTATCAAGATCACCTTTTTCACTGACAAATTCAACATTTAAACTATTGCATTGTCTATTGAGTTCGGTTTTACTATCCTTGAACTGATCAATAATCTTACCAACTTGAGGAGCCACTTCATCTCTCATCTCAGCATTTTGTGCGGCCATTTCGGCTTTCAAGTCACCTATTTTATCGCTTTGGGCAGCTAGATCACTTTTAATATCAGTCATCTGCGTAGCCATATCGGCTTTCATATCAGTCACCAGCGTAGCAATAACGGCTTTCCTATCAGTCATCAGCGTAGCAATAACGGCTTTCCTATCAGTCATCAGCGTAGCCATAATGGCTTTCCTATCAGTCATCAGCGCAGCCATATCGGCTTTCATATCAGTCATCAGCGTAGTCATATCGGCTTTCATATCAGTCATCAGCGTAGTCATATCGGCTTTCATATCAGTCATCAGCGTAGTCATATCGGCTTTGAAGCTATTTATCAACTTTACTAATTCATCCATACTTCTAGTTAACGGCATTCAATTAATTAATCCCGCTTCTGACACCAAATGTTGCGGATCACAAAAATGGATAGCCACTGAGCGTGAGTATTAAAAGCTATATTTCAAAACCAAATTCAATACAAGGTAAATTGTTACAAAGGAAATATGGATGAAGTATCTTATTAACAAATCAACTATTAACATGCACAAATCATCAATCTTCCTGCGTAGAGCACACAACATCAGCTCTGTGTATTTTACTAAATACTACCTTTTACTTGATTTACCAGGTCACCCGAAGATCTTCACTCGTAAACCAATTCTCGTCCTGTGCTAATAACTTTTCACACACTAGCCGAACAAAAAGACAGTCCGTGTAGACATTCGAAGTTAGCCATAAAAGTTCCCACTTTTATACTTCCGCGTATACACAACACATCAAGTTACTTCTTGATACTTAACGATAAAAGATCCCACTTTTATCCTTCCGCGTATACACAACACATCAAGTTACTTCTTGATACTTACGCGCACTGTCTCAGAACAGCCCACCGGCCATTTTCGAACTCACCGACCGTTACAATACAGCGACCGTTACAATACAACGACCGTTAACGCTCCACTCTTCTTCTCCAAATTCTCCCAACGTTCTTATTCGTTCGCTGAAACTTTGCTTTCGGTTGCCAGATTCCTTCTGTCGTAACAATATGTTTAATGATTACCCAGTTTGTCGGAAACTGAGATATTTGATTTTAGGTGTAATCTAGGTTTTTTTCCTTCAAGTGTCATTACCATCTAGTCTGGATTATCAATAGATCCTTTGATGAAAGGTAGTTTTGATTTAAAATCTTAGAACTTTGCGTTCAAACGTAGTATCAGCGACGAAGAATGAGCGGCAACCTAGGAGACTGATTTTTCGAGAACCGCCATAGAAAATGTATGACTGAAGCCCTCTAGAGGGGAAAGGGGATAATAACCTCAAACTATCTCAATAAGTGCATATTTTAGAGTGTTACAGAACTTCGAATTTAGATTCTCATTAACATAGAAATTCTCTAATATTTTGATAGGGTATTGTGTAAGAAACACAGATTTTTATTTCAGAAAACGAAAGCAATATTCGCACGTAAAATAAAGCTGACCCGATGGGTTCCAAGAGGCAGTCGTCCATCGAATCGGACATAAAGCCGTGGCCCCATCTGCAGAAAAGTCATATCCTGTGCACATTTAAGAACACGCTACATGGCCTTGTCGGGAGGCTTCCATCTGTTTCCTAACAGCTGTGAAGTGGGTCCCCTTCTCCTAACTTTTTCTGATCGGTTGTGGTCCTTGTGACCTGGACACTTAACCCATTGTTTGCAAAAATAAAGGGCCACACAAAGGTAAAACAACCACTAAACCACACTGCATTAATATTTTCTCCGATAATCCCCGTTCCCTGGGCGGGGGTGGCTCAGTCGGTAGCGCGCCAGGCTCGTCATCTGTAGTTCCCAGGTTCGAGTCCCAGCTGGGTCAGCGTTGAGATTTATCTCCGCAAAATTCCCCGCCCTGCCCACGGTCAGTAGGGGACACCGATGTGCTTGGAAAGGCCGCCGTCCGTCGGATGGGACGTTAACACATGGCCCCGTGTGCAGGAGAGCCATACCCTGTGCACGTTAAAGAACACGCTGGATGGCCTTGACGGGAGGCTACCATCTGTCTCCCAACAGCTGTTCCAGTGGGTCCCCTCCCCCAACCTTCTCTGAGCCTTCGGGATCCATGTGACCTGGCCATTTTGCCCATGGTGTGCAAAAAAGTGCCGCTCAGAGGTAAAACAACAGCAACCCAACCCCGTTCCCTTGATGAGAAAGGACACAGTGATGTGGTTTGAAGTGTTGCTGTCTGTCTAATTAGACATTAAGCCATATATTCTACACTTTAAAGAACACGCTAAATGGCCTTCAAAGGAGGCTTCCATGTGTCTCATAATAGTCTGTCGATGGAGCTCTTTCCATTCAAAGCCTTTGGATCCTTATGATCTATTCATCTATTCCATGGTGTGGCAAAAGTACCATTTAGAGGTAAAATAATCCAATCCAACTTCGTCAGTTTTCATTGATCATTGTCAGTGACCTCCAATCACGTGGCTACGATTTATTAGAAGTGTCAAAATGCCAACTGCGCAGTCTCATAGCCTTCCCCGTGACCACGTTCGTCACTCTACCTTTTGCAGTAATCTATAAAAAAAAATCAACATAACAACTCACACTCATTTCTCTGTTTATTAGGCATCGTCGATAATGTGCATAGCCCTGTTTTATCAGAATTTGGCAATTCCCTACCACTTCCCGGCATCTTTCTGCGCTACGTAAAACTTTTCATTTCATAAAAATCCTCACTTTCGTACAGGAATGAGCATTGCAAATTTGTATTATGGTCAGGGGCGTAACCAATGAAGGTCGTTTGAAGATATTACAACTTTCCCCCCTTTTGATGGCTTCAATACCATATATTTTCTTAGGCATTCCTCGAAAATACGTCAAACACCACAATGTACACCATATGTCAACACTCAAATACGTCAGTAGTTTCTTGTGGTGATGCCACGTATTTCGAGGAATGCCTAAGAAACTATATTGGCTCATTGAGCCATACCAAAAGGGGAAAGTAATTTCCTTTAAAGACTAATGGTAAGCTGAATAATTTGAAATAGTAATCTGTAGAAGTGATGTATTTATGAAATGAAACGTTTTCCCCGAAGGGGAAGTCACTTCGTCGGGAACAGAGCTTTTCATCCAGAAACTTTCCCCGGAAAACGGAGACATCTGGTCATCCTATGTCAAATCTTTTTTTTTTATGCTCATCACATTTCTGCTTAGAAAAACTTGCTGTGGAGTTATGGAACATAAGATTTTACTTTCTTCTAGTATAGTATGGAATTTAGACAACAGTTATTCCAGTAGAACCCATTCAACTAATCATTTCTATCCCTTGAGGCCCTTGTGACCTGGGGGCGGGGTTGGCTCAGTCGGTAGTGCGCCAGGCTCGTAATCCTGTAGTTCCCAGGTTCGAGTCCCAGCTGGGTCAGCGTTGAGATTTATCTCCACAAAAAGTCCCCGCCCCTGCCACGGTCAGTAGGGGACACCGACGGGCTTGGAAAAGGCCCGCCGCCCGTAGGATAGGACGTTAAGCCGTGGCCCCGTGTGCGGAGAGAGTCATACCCTGTGCACGTTAAAAAAACACACTGGATGGCCTTGACGGGAGGCTACCATCTGTCTCCCAACAGCTGTTCCAGTGGGTCCCCTCCCCCAACCTTCTCTGAGCCTTCGGGATCCATGTGACCTGGCCATTTTGCCCATGGTGTGCAAAAAAGTGCCGCTCAGAGGGTAAAACAACAGCAACCCAACCCCGTTCCCTTGATGAGAAAGGACACAGTGATGTGGTTTGAAGAGTTGCTGTCCGTCTAATTAGACATTAAGCCATATATTCTACACTTTAAAGAACACGCTAAATGGCCTTCAAAGGAGGCTTCCATGTGTCTCATAATAGTCTGTCGATGGAGCTCTTTCCATTCAGAGCCTTTGGATCCTTGTGATCTATTCATCTATTCCATGGTGTGGCAAAAGAACCGTTTAGAGGTAAAATAATCCAATCCAACTTCGTCAGTTTTCATTGATCATTGTCAGTGACCTCCAATCACGTGGCTACGATTTATTAGAAGTGTCAAAATGTCAACTGCGCAGTCTCATAGCCTTCCCCGTGACCACGTTCGTCACTCTACCTTTTGCAGTAATCTATAAAAAAAAATCAACATAACAACTCACACTCATTTCTCTGTTTATTAGGCATCGTCGATAATGTGCATAGCCCTGTTTTATCAGAATTTGGCAATTCCCTACCACTTCCCGGCATCTTTCTGCGCTACGTAAAACTTTTCATTTCATAAAAATCCTCACTTTCGTACAGGAATGAGCATTGCAAATTTGTATTATGGTCAGGGGCGTAACCAATGAAGGCCGTTTGAAGATATTACAACCTTCCCCCCTTTTGATGGCTTCAATACCATATATTTTCTTAGGCACTCCTCGAAAATACGTCAAACACCACAATGTACACCATACGTCAACACTCAAATACGTCAAACACCATGAGACTCAAACATTTGAAAGGAAAAAAAACCATTGAAGTTTCTGGGTAAGCCACTGATTCTGGTAGTAATTATAAACAATAATGCATTGCCCTACCAAAAAAAATTTCCATTTATACAAATGGGAATCTAATTTTGAAATGAAATAACTTAAATTATGTATTTAAGGGAAACGTCCGAGGAAGTCACTTCGTCGGGAACAGAGCTTTTCATCCAGAAACTTTCCCCGAAAAACGGAGACAACTAGTCATCCTATGTCAAATCTTTTTTTTTATGCTCATCACATTTCTGCATAGAAAAACTTGCTGTGGAGTTATGGAACATGAAATTTTACTTTCTTCTAGTATAGTATGGAATTTAGACAACAGTTATTCCAGTAGAACCCATTCAACTAATCATTTCTATCCCTTGAGGCTCTTGTGACCTGGGGCGGGGTTGGCTCATTCGGTAGTGCGCCAGGCTCGTAATCTGTAATTCCGAGGTTCGAGTCCCAGCTGGGTCAGCGTTGAGATTTATCTCCGCAAAATTCCCCGCCCTGCCCACGGTCAGTAGGGGACACCGATGGGCTTGGAAAGGCCGCCGTCCGTCGGATAGGACGTTAAGCCGTGGCCTCGTGTGCGGAAGAGCCATACCCTGTGCACGTTAAAGAACACGCTGGATGGCCTTGACGGGAGGCTACCATCTGTCTCCCAACAGCTGTTCGAGTGGGTCCCCTCCCCCAACCTTCTCTGAGCCTTCGGGGTCCATGTGACCTAGCCATTTAGCCCATGGTGTGCAAAAAAAGTGCCGCTCAGAGGTAAAACAACCCAACCCAACCTTGTGACCTGGCCAATTTATCTCACTGTATGCACGAAAGTGCAGCTCAGAAGTAAAACAACTCAAATGCACTAATGCTAGTGATAAAATGGGTTGGGTTGGGTTGTTTTACCTCTGAGCGGCACTTTTTTGCACACCATGGGCTAAATGGCCAGGTCACAGGGACCCCGAAGGCTCAGAGAAGGTTGGGGGAGGGGACCCACTGGAACAGCTGTTGGGAGACAGATGGTAGCCTCCAGTCAAGGCCATCCAGCGTGTTCTTTAACGTGCACAGGGTATGGCTCTCCCGCACACGGGGCCACGGCTTAACGTCCCATCCGACGGACGGCGGCCTTTCCAAGCCCATCGGTGTCCCCTACTGACCGTGGGCAAGGCGGGGAATTTTGCGGAGATAAATCTCAACGCTGACCCAGCTGGGACTCGAACCTGGGAACTACAGATTACGAGCCTGGCGCGCTACCGACTGAGCCATCCCCGCCCCAGTGATAAAATGGAACTGCGCAGTTATCTCTAAAAACAATTGTTATTTAACCGGACACCTAAATGCAAAGCAGTAAGGATAAATCAAAACATTCGAAACGATTTCATCTGAAACTGTATATTGACATCAGAAACACAAAATTTTAGTTATGTTCATTTAGGGGAAATAAATTATATTATTTTACTTTTCAAGAAGTCATTTGTCTCTGTTTAAAATAAAACAAACATGTATTGGATTTAGCTTCCGAAACAAATAAATAATTGGGAGGAAGGTAAAAAAAACACTCTCGAATTCATCTTAAAATAGCAAAGCTGTGCTTCAAACTAATGAAATCTCGAATGCCCATACCAAGGTCACGTTTCAGATTTTCGGTACTTGAAAACACTCCTTCGGCCAATGCTTATATTGAACTTGTTGCCTTTAAAAATACAAAGAAAAAACCGTTAAGACGTGTTCCGTTAGAAACAACAACTCAAGAAGACAATCGTTGTGTACGGTCGAGCAGTTGTAACACAATTATAAGAGCCCTACAATTCCAGGAGAATGTTGAAGAGAGTGCTAATGCATTCAAGTCTGTTCACCGTTGGCATGAAAGTAAACAGTGTTAGAGGAAACCAGGATCTAAGTCCGTCTTTGCAATGTTCTAAAGCTATTGTTATCCGGCCAGTTAATATGATTAACAGCAGTAGAATAGCACCTGCTCACTGCATCGTCGGTCAATGGTGATCTGAGTTTACTAGAATAGTTTATTGTCTCAGAAAGGAACTAAGGTATTACGTAAAAGGAACAGAGGAAATTTTAAAGGGTGTTAAAGACAAGAAGATATAAAGGGGAAAAAGTACTTCAAGAAACGAGTTATCAAATGTGTCATGA
The DNA here is from genome assembly GCA_038380435.1 of Ryuthela nishihirai. Lineage (NCBI taxonomy): Eukaryota > Metazoa > Arthropoda > Arachnida > Araneae > Heptathelidae > Ryuthela > Ryuthela nishihirai. The sequence continues at coordinate 41,176,261 of JAWZYU010000019.1, forward strand.
TTTCTTTTTTGGTTTAAAAGTAATTAAAAAAGTGAGCTAAAAAGTGAGCTATTTATCACATGTTATTATTTCATTTAATTTTTAGTGAGCAATCCGATTGAATTCTAAATGCGTAAAACTAAGATTTCCTTATACACAAAAAAACTCATTTGTTGAGGAATTTCAGGACCTTATTGTAATAATCGACAGTGATAAATAAGAGGGGATTAACTAAAATGAGTTTTTCTCAGCAGATTCTCTTTTTACAGGATTTAATATTCGCAAAATCAAACATTTGACTAGTTATAAATTCTTGCTATTAATTTCAAGTATCTTGCCACAGTGATTATCATATAGTCTTACACTTGAACATGAATTTTCATGTAGGGACGTGGCAAAAAATTCAAAAGAAGTTCCTAAAATTCACAGTTCACTTATCCCAACCAATTTAATATCACAACCATGGATTAAATGACTTATTCGGTAGCACACCGGGCTCTTAATCTATAGTTCCGAGGTTCAAGTCTCACCTACATTAGCTTTGAGATTTATCTCCGGTAAACCATCACCTTGCAATTAAATCACTAACCCTCTCTCTTTTGTCATACGCTGTAACTGAATCACTACGCTCTCTACTTTGTCACACGATGCAACTAAATCACTTATAAAAGAGCCGTCTGTTGGATGGGAAATTAAGCCGTAGCCACGTGTATAGGAGAGTTCTACCCTGTGCCCGTTTAAGAGTACTCCTGTTGGCCTTGACGGGAAGCTAGCATCTGTCTCCTCAGAGCTGTCTAGTGAGTCCCTTCTTCAACCTCCTCTGAGCCTTTGAGGTCCTTGTGACTTGGTCATTTAGCATTGTGTGCAAAAAAAATGCCACTCAGAGTTAAAACAACCCCATGACCAGGTTTTAAGTTTATTCATAATGACCATATTATCATAAATGACCAGGTTTTAAGTTTATTCATGAACGCCACTTTATTTGTTTGATTTGTTCCAAATACACAAGGAAGGATACAAAGGTTTACAGTAGATTAAGATACTCTGTTCCTGTCCTGCGTTTTATTTTTCTCGTTAAATGCCTGAGATGCGTGAGAAAGAACTTCATAGCAAGAAATACAACTTAACTAAAGTCTTCCGTTGTGAACTGGTCGCGAAACTTCTATATAATTCTATTACAAACATAAAAAGGCAGTATTTCATCCGTGCTAGCTTATTTTCGTTTCCATCAGCCTTTAATGTCCACTTCTTTGACTTCAGTTGCTGCCCGGTTTCGTACACAACTGGGACACACTTTTCTGTCAAATAGCTTGAAAGGCGAAAAAAAGGGACCCAGTTGCCTCAGCAACAAAAACCTTATGAAGGAAACCAACTGAAAAGAATATCATTCTCTCTCTCTCTGCCACAGAAAGAGAAAAAGAGTTGAACAAGAAATTTCGATTTCATCGAAAATGCTACCGAAAAGAAGTAAATGTGCTAATACTGCTGTCGATATATCGATTAACTGATACCGCTCTTTCAGAAACGTTACTTGCTGTGAAAGAAAAAAAAAGATTAAGAAAGGAAGCAAGTAATTGCAGAAAAAAAAGGCATCTGTTGGCTCCAACAAGAGAATTCGCATAAGCCTATATTGGTAAAGTAAAAGGACAAAAACGTTTATTAAAAACGTTGTGTTGTTTTTTACCTATGAGCGGCATTTTTAGGTACACAGTGGGCTCTATGTCCAGATCACAATAACTCAAAAAAAGTGGAATAAGAGCTGGGTAAAATAAGGAGTCAATTGGATAGATGTACGGAAATAAACTGAAGCATCCCATCTAGGACATCCATCTTATTATTTAACGTGAACAGGGTTGGACGTTTTACCACTGAGTTGGGTTGGGTTGTTTTACCTCTGAGCGGCACTTTTTTGCACACCATGGGCTAAATGGCCAGGTCACATGGACCCCGAAGGCTCAGAGAAGGTTGGGGGAGGGGACCCACTGGAACAGCTGTTGGGAGACAGATGGTATCCCCCCGTCAAGGCCATCCAGCGTGTTCTTTAACGTGCACAGGGTATGTCTCTCCCGCACACGGGGCCACGGCTTAACGTCCCATCCGACGGACGGCGGCCTTTCCAAAGCAGTTACTGGTCAAGTAACCTTTCCAAAGCAGTTACAGCGATCGTGCGCAGTTACTTGCGCACGATGGACTAAATGATCAGATCACAAGGACTCCAAGGACTCAAAGAAGGTTGGGGAAGAGGTCCACTGGACAGTTGTGAGGATGGAAGCCTCCCGTCAAGGCCATCCAATGTGTTCATTAACGTGCACACGATATGGTTCAGTGCACGTTAAGAAGCACTCCTAAACGGGACGCTTAGATCTGTCTAGAAAGGTTGTTGGTTGTTCAGTGAAATCTATTTCCATTACAGAGATCTGAGTTTTTTTAGTGTTTTGTGACCTTGCAATTTAATCCGGTGTGCAAACAAAAGTATCACTTAGAAGCAGAACAATCCAAAAGACCAACAGAGAGAAAGTTAGGATTAAAAAACATTTTTAGCTGTCGGTTGGATATGACGTTAAGCCTTGGCCCGTGTGCAGGTGAGCCATACCCTGTGCACGTTAAAGAACACGCTGATGCCTTGACAGTAGGCTTCCATCTGTTTCCTAGCTGCAGTTCAGTGTGTTCCCTTACCCAATTTCCTCTGAACTCTTGGGGTTATTGTGACCTTTATATTTAGCTCATTGAGTGCAAAAAAAAGTACCTCTCAGAGATAAATAACCCAACAACGACTTTTAATATTGGTAGCGCGCCAGGCTCGTAATCCGTAGTTCCCAGGTTCGAGTCCCAGCTGGGTCAGCGTTGAGATTTTTCTCCGCAAAATTCCCCGCCCTGCCCACGGTCAGTAGGGGACACCGATGGGCTTGGAAAGGCCGCCGTCCGTCGGATGGGACGTTAAGCCGTGGCCCCGTCTGCGGGAGAGACATACCCTGTGCACGTTAAAGAACACGCTGGATGGCCTTGACGGGTGGCTACCATCTGTCTCCCAACAGCTGTTCCAGTGGGTCCCCTCCCCCAACCTTCTCTGAGCCTTCGGGGTCCATGTGACCTGGCCATTTAGCCCATGGTGTGCAAAAAAGTGCCGCTCAGAGGTAAAACAACCCAACCCAATCCAACTTTTACTATTCGAAAAGTAATCTTTTCGACTTTAGAGACATTTAAGATACACATTTAATCGAGACACTGGAAATCGATATATTTTCACGAACGTAATACTTTCTCCACCCTTTATACGAAAAAAGCTTAAAAAAAGTATGGAACTTCTTATTGATTAAATACACTCCTTGATAAAACGCCAAAGGAAAAAGGACACTTTTTGTGTAATCTACCTGCAGTCGTGATCTTTCCATCATTAAGATCTTTGGATCATTCCTTCTCACAAAAGAATTCAAAACTAAGCTTTTGTACTGACTTTTCCCGCAGTGCTTACAATAAATAGTTTTATCTAAATATCCTCTTATCCTAATGACAACGAGCACTGCGAACAGAATGGGAATGCATCCATTGTGTCTGCGACGTTAACGAAGTCGGATGACATCAGGGAAGATAGTAATGATTCCGCGGCTCCGTCTCTCTCTGGGAAAGATTTAGCGAGAAAAGAATGACTCATATGAGAAGAGAAAAGGAATATTTGTTTAGGTGTATGTTGTCAAAGGATGTGTCATCTTCCGTATTAGCATTGCGCGCATTGCGAAAACCCTTTGATGTTAGAGATAGACACAATGGCATTAAAACGAAATTATGTATGGAGTAAAGATTAAGTTGCATTCATTGTTGTAAGATAAGGTTCTGTTATGAAATCTAAAATCCAAACACTGTATTATAAAACATGAATTTAAGCTTTAACTACTCTGGTAAGAAAAGAGTTTGGCTCGGTTTGGCAGCTCAGTCGGCCCTCAGTAGAACTACCGCCAAGCTCGTTACTTGCCGTAATAAGCAAAAGTTTTGGTGAAGAGCTTAAATGCCCCTCATCAGCATTAATTAAAATATACCAGTACTGGACAGAAAAAAAAAACAGTTCCATTGTATTTCAATAGAAAATCACATTCAGAGCTCAATAGCATTAAAACAGTACTCCTTGGTTGGGTTGTTTTACCTCTGAGCAGCACTCTTTTTTGCACACAACGGGCTAAATGACCAGGTCACAAGGACCCCGAAGTCTCAGAGAAGGTTGGGGACCCACTGGAACGGCTGTTGGGAGATAGACGGTAGCCTCCCGTCAAGGCCATCCAACGTGTTCTTTAACGTGCACAGGGTATGGCTCTCCCGCACACGGGGCCACGGCTTAACGTCCCATCCAAAGGACGGCGGCCTTTTCAAGCCCATCGGTGTCCCCCTACTGACCGTGGGCAGGGCGGAGAATTTTGTGGAGATCAATCTCAACGTTCGAACCCAGCTGGGACTCGAACCTGGGAACTACAGATTACGAGCCTGGCGCGCTACCGACTGAGCCACCCCCCTCCCATACTCTTTGGTAAAACGTCACAAAAACTCAGGTAAAATTAAAAATATGTTTTTAATGACAAATATGTCTAAATCTCAATCAAATCTACTGGAATTTCGATTTTAAACAATATTTGTTTAGTATTCAAATAGTTATGACCCCTGTAACAGGCTACAAAAAATGACCCCAATTTTCAATTCAAACAGGTTAAGATATCGTAGTTGACTTTCGTTGAGTACTGGCAGAGTCAACTATGATCTCTTAACCTGTTTGAATTAAAATTTGTGCTAAATATATTTTTAGCCTTCTAATATTCCAGCTTTCATAACTTTTTGAACTCTGAATAAATATTATTTAAAAATAAAGATTTAGAAAGATTTGATTGAGCTATAATTTATTTTTAAATATATGTTTTCCTTAAAAGTCATATTGGGTTGGATTGTTTCTCCTCTGATGGCACTTTTTCTGCACACAGTGGCCTAAATGGCCAGGTCACGAGAACCCCAAGGGTTCAGAGAAGATTGTGGGAGGGTACCCACTGTAGAGCTATCGGGAGACAGATGGTAGTCTCCCGTCAAGGCCATTCAGCGTGTTCTTTATCGTGCACAGGTTATGGCTCTCCCCACACGGAGCCACGGCTTAACGTCCCATCCGATGACGGCGGCCATTCCTACCCATCGATGTCGCCAGGTGACGGAGGGCAGGGCGGGAGTTTTCCAGGGATAAATCTCATCGCTGGCCCAAGCGGAACTGGAACCTGGGAAATGCAGATTATGAGGCGACGTGGTACCGACTGAGACATCCTCACCCTTTAAGAAGGTATTGAGCTATGAATGTGAATTTCGCTTCAGATAACATGGAACTGTTTCCATTTCTCTCTCCAGTGCCTGTATGTATCGTACCTAATATATGGTCAATCTCGCATTGCCTTTTTCGGAATAGTTTGAAATAGATGCATTATATGAGAATATAGAAATCTAAGTGGGATTCATTAGATGATTTGATAATATCAGATATAAAAAAAATGAATTTCAATTTCTTTTCCCTAAGAAACACTTATTTTTCTGCTGAATGAACTAACTAGCCAGGCGACAATGAGCCAATGATTCAAAGCAAGGTTAAGTCTCAACTATGCAGGAGCCCATGACTCAAATCAAGGATGCAGGAGCCCATGACTCAAATCAAAGATAAGTCTCAACTATGCAGGAGTCCATGGCTCAAGTCAAGGATAAGTCTCAACTATGCAGGAGCCCATGACTCAAGTCAAGGATATGTCTCAACTATGCAGGAGCCCATGACTCAAGTCAAGGATAAGTCTTAACTATGCAGGAGTCCATGGCTCAAGTCAAGGATAAGTCTCAACTATGCAGGAGCTCATTGAACAACTGTTAATGGAAAATGGGGTTTTCTCAACAGCGTCTACTTTCAAGCTCCATGATGTGCTCGATTCCATTTTTACTTTTAAAGTATGCTTATTTTTTCGACATTACAAAATATTCATTTTATTACAGAAAATGTGTCGAAACTCTTCTAACTCATTATTGCTTAAGAAGTGATATGAATATAATACATGGATTTCTAAATTACATAAAGGAAAATTTAAACGTTATCACTTATATTTAGCTCTGCAATTCCTTAACTTTATCTCAAACAACATCAAAACTGCAACGAATTATCATACATTTACTAAAAATCTAAATAAGTTCAATTTTGTGGAATTGATGATGTCTTCTTGCATTGTATATAAGTGTTACAAAATTAATTTTTTTTTGTATTTCTTGTGTAACAAACTGTAAGTTTTTAGTTCATGCTCTGGAAATTCAATTAGCATGAAAAATACCAAACGAGATTATACTTGTGTGCTTTCAATTTGCATTGCAAAATATTTTCTGTGAAAATAAATTTATACCAATCTGCTTTATTTGTTGTTGATTTTTTTTTTACCTCTGAGCGACACTTTTTTGCACACAATGAACTAAATTCCAGATCACAAGGACCAAAGGACTCGGAGATGGCCGACTAGACAGCTGTTAGGAGACAGATGGAAGCCTCCCGTGAAGGCCATCCAGGTATTCTGTAACGCTCTCAGGTATGGATCTCCTGTAAACGGACCCGTGGCTTTACATATTATTCGAGGGACGGTGCTTTTCTAAGAACATCGGTATCCCCTTGTTTATCAAGGATAAAGACAGGATAATTGGGGAAATTCTCAATATTGAGACTAAATTAAGTGAAGAATAGGTAAGAAACATTCTCAGAGTTAGGAAAATTCCTTTTGCTATGCATTCTTTGATTAAACATTTTAGGTGCGTATATAAATGATTTTAAAAATTAATTGTAATGACCTCTTATGAGAACAAGATGTAATAATATATTACTCCGGTAATAGTTTGAGAAACATCAATCTTGTAGTTGTTAACGAATTGAAACGAGACTGTCTTACAGTCACGTTTCAACAGTTTTCAGAGATAATAAGTTAGTGACTTATCAATCATATGTCGATCAACTATGATTTATGACAATACAGTAAGATTAGCATTATTTCTTGCACTTTACCCGACTTCGATCGTGTAAAGTGCTAAACTTTTTGCGTTGTCTCTATTGTATCATTTACACTACGCCAGTAATCAATGTTATTAAAGCTCTGAAAAATACAGCACATAGTGGTTAGAAAAGAAATGGAAGACTTGAGCAAATTTTAAAACACCTTCACTTACAAACTCCATGTAATTAGCAAATTTTAATGCATAATTACAAAGTTCATCTATAAAGTCGTTCCTTAAATTTTCAATAGATTCAAATTATCTGGGATGATATTATGCAAAGAAGTTAAGCATCATGTTCATGTTGTCAATGTGTAGTTAGATTAGTGAACACAGTTGTGAAAGTATGTTCTAAATCAAGCTCTATAATCTAAATTTAGTGTTTAAAAAGTTTTGAAAAAAAAAGCACTAGGAAAAAATTCCATTTTTGAAGAGCAGCTGGAAATATTCTCTACTTAAAAACGAAAACATACGTTTAAAATAAGTAATAAATTGGAAAAGAGTACTATGTGTTTAGGAATGGTTATCTTGTTTAAAACTTTAAAAAATACATTTTTAATGAGTACTATAAGTTAGCAAACTCTTTTAGACATGTATCTAAAAATGTTAGTCAAAAAATTGGATTTGTTTAGACCTTGTTCAACTTTAAACCGAAGCTCGGTCATATCTCTAGCAAAGTATACAATGGTTACATCGTCTTCATAATAAGTTAGTGAACCATTCAACTTTAAATTGCAAACTTTTTTGGGAAAAAACAAGAATAGGGCAAGACCTAAAATGGAGCCCTGAGGAATCCCTTTACTAACAAGCATATAATCACTTGTTTTAGTGATTATATGCTTGTTAGATTTAGATTAATGATCTGGCAACCTTCGTGTCACGTGACACGAAGGTTGCCAGATCACTAATTTCTAAAAAAAACGTTGCCAGATATTTTTTCTGATTTCTGTAATCAACCATAGTGTTCGGATACTTTTTTGAGAGACTGTACACGGACTTAGAACTGGGTACGGGAAAAATATACCAGGTCAGCTGTTGAGAGAGATATAGAATCTTTCGTCAAGGTTATCAGCGTTTTTTTTCAAGGTCAACGAGGTATGGTTCTACCAATCACAGGACCACGTCATAAAATCTCATCCGATGGATTCCTTTCCAGTCTCATTAGTTTCCCTTTTCCCACCATGGCACAGTGGGCACGAATCTGAGAACATTAGATTATAGATTACCAGCGTGATGAGCTAAAGATGGAGTCAAAGAAGTTTTCTGGGGTGGGAGTTCTACCTTTCCATAAAATTTCGTAATATTTCATTCCCCATACTTCAATACAATACCAAAGTACTCTGAAAGTTTTGTTAACCCATTCTTCCCATTTGATGAAAGGCGAGAACCAGTAATTGGATTTATGTCACCACTTCCTAAATGGCTTTCGGAACAAGTACAATAGCTAAAAGTTTGGAGAAAAAAAATATTTAGCATATATCATCATGCTAAGTTTGAAACCTCTCCCCCAAATATGAAAAAGCAAGAAATGTCGCAAATCAATTAGTCACCAGCTCTCGTTCCATACCACACTTCCTTTGTGCTGCCACAGAATCGGAAGTAATGGCAGAAAGAGTTTTCTGCCTTCGAAGAGGAACAGCACAATAAGCCAGCAGTGTATCATGTTGAGATTTTGTCATGCGAATCTCTGAAAACGCCATTAACCATGTGCGCAAACAATAGAGCATGAGATTGTTTGGTTCCTAGTCTTAATGTTCGTAGCAGTGGAGGGAACGCAAAGCAGACAATTAATTACGATAACGTCTCGTTTGGGCTGCACTTCCAAGTTGCCTTTATTGTGTGGCTTGGGAGCTTTGAGGGAAAGAGACGATTTCACATTGGGACGAAGAGCTCTTATTAGGCTATGGAGCGAAAAGGGAGAACCAGACTATGAATAAAATCATTAATTTTAGATATTAAGACCTTTCAAGTTGAGTCAAGGGAATTTCTATGTGTTCTGGATGGAAGACATAAACCGAAGCTAAGAGAAACTTTCTACACTTATCTATCTAGAGAGCAATTTTAAATTATTTTATGTGTTCTGTTTATGACTATTGGCTTCTAAGTATCTGTATTCAACTCTATATATTTGTGGATTACAACGTCACGTTCATTTCTTGGTTTGCTACTTTTGATATTATGTTCATAATTTGAATAATAATCAAGGCACATATTCTCACTTTTAACACAGATTAATATCATAATAAGAATATGCAATTATTCTATGTTTATACAATTGCAATTGATGGTATAGAAAGAGAGATGTATAAAATGTCATCGGGATCAAGCCAAATTCAAGATTTAAGTATGAAGATATTTCTCCTATCTTTAAAAAAATGGTACGCAGCCTAATACGTGTAGTTTGAGGAATAGTTTTTAGAAACTGTTAAAATCATTTGTAGTGTTCATTCAGGGTGATAAGGGAAAGTTCGCAGTACTTGTTTTGACGAAGAATTGAAACAAATAAACGGAGTCATCATTAATGTTTTCTTAAAGAAAAGTATTGCGTCTTCAAAATTATTCAAATATGTTAGCAATTGGATCTCAGTAGTATTCTATGAAATTCTTAATTCTAATTCCCAACTTCAATCATTCACAGTATAAGAAATTAGCATTAAAATTATGAGCCCTAATTTCTTCAATGGGATGTTATTCTATTCATTGAATAATAATGCTGTCTAGTGATCACCAGCAGTGAATTGCTTTTTTTTTTTGGAAAGCAAACTTCTCTGAACTGTTTTTGGTTCCTTTAAAAAAAGAGTTAATGTATCCAGTTTGTCGCCTGTCTGCAAACATTTGACTTTTAAAGTTTTTTGAGATTATTTAAAAATTCTTTTTGAGTTGATAGCTATTGATGAAATAGTACGAGAAGCATTTTCCGATTCTCCCAAAAGTTTAATAGCGCCCTCTAACGGTGAAAACTGGAAAGTGCCAAACTTAAAACAAATATTGCGAATGATCTATTTAAGTTTAGAAATTTCAAATTTCGGTTTAGATTGTGAAAATCAAGGTTTACATTGGCAGCAATGATTTGCCTCCTTATCATCAGGGGCTTGGGAATATTTTTGTATTTTATAAATACTAATAATATATTATCATTTGCGTTTCATAATCATCCTTTTAGATCAAATTCCCACTGTTAGAAGGTGGTAAATACAGAAAATAAAACCTATCCTATTTGAAAGCGAGAACTTTAATTCGTCAAAGGCGGTGTATTTTTCTTCTAGTTATTAATATAAATTCATGAAGTAATGATGCCTAAAAAATTCTCATTCGCCAGAAAGGAATATAAGTTGAAAACGGAACGCTGCTCTCTAATAGTGAATTAAACTTTTCCCTAAATAATTTTTCAACGCCATTTGTCTAATATAGTGAATAAAACTTTCACAGTTAATGATTTTTTTACACTACTCTCTAAAAGTGAATAAAACTTTCCCCTGAATGATTTTTTTAATTCTACTGTCTATTACTGAATGAAATATTACCCCTGAATGATTTTTTAACGCTACTCTTTAATAGTGAATAAAAGTTTGCCCTTAGGGATATTTTTTTCCCTCAATAACGTGAAGTAATTTTATCGCTACTCAGTCTTAGGCAGTAGCTAAATGAATAACTCTTTGCTTTTTGTTGTTGTTTTTTTGTTATATATATATTAGCAATTATTTTTTATTTTACATATCAACTGGGTAACATTCTTTCTTATAGTCCCACACATTTTCTAAGCTAAACAAATCCATTAAAAATGACAGAAATCATGGATTTATAAATTGAAAGAGCTTTGAAATTTAAGTAAAACATATTTTAGGCTAAGTATAAAAAATCCCGTTAAGTTCTCATATTTTTTCAGTATTGAATATTTTTCAGTAATCAGGGTTATAATTTAATATTTCATTGATGATGTTATATGCCTATAATGTATCACAATATCTAGAAGTGAATTTATGCGGAAAAAAAGTTAGAAAGGAACGAATCTCATTGTGAGAAACATTTTGTATCATATCATATAATGCGATAACATAAGAAAGTATTTAGTTTACGCACATTTTTCTTCCATAAGAAACAAATTTTCTAAGCGTTCGGTAAACATAGGTATAAAAACAATCCAGGGGCATGCTTGCTTTATTATATATGTAATCTAACCATTGGGCCAGGAAGGCCCTAATAGTTAAGCACACTACTCGAAAATTTTTCTAAAAAAGTTTTTTTCGATGGAGATCTAAAAAATCAGTTCTTTTCTATTCGAAGTAATAGCGAAAACCAGCATCATTCACAGATACTCTTTAGGTTTTTTTTCCTCCCCAGGAAGTTTAACTCGGATATTAAGTTTAAAAGCATCGGCTTGGTTACTGAAAAGGATGATATCGATGACTGAAAAGATGGTTTCGAATCTTCTAAGCTTGTTTTTTAAGTTCTTTTTTTTTTATCTTATTTCTCTCTGCGTGTGTGCCGTCTATTAAGAATCAATGATACGGTAAACTCGAATGTCAAAAGTTTTCAAGAACTGGACGAATACTTTTCAAGTCCTGGGCACTTTGCACCCACTTTCCAATCGGGAGTAGACTCGAAAGCGATCAATAGAAGTTGGTGACGCCAGATACAGAGGAACGAAGGAGAAAAAGGGGTGATGAAGAGAGAGAGAAGTAGTGAGACGAGGAGGATGAAGAAGAGGAAGAAGAAGAGTTTGTCGCTGTTTGATTGATCCAGTGGTCCTTGTCCTCCGTTTCCCTAGAACGAGACATCATGTCGCCCTCTCTTCCCCCAACATACTTATCGCTCTGCGTAAGTCCAGAGTATGCGACAATTGGGAGGCAGAGAAATCCAGAAAAGGTTTGGGCAAACCCCGTTTGACTATCATTACTGGGAACGGAGGAATCGACGCAGGAAGGGTTAAACGAAAGACGATGTTAGAGGCAGAGAATTATCTGCAGAAGTGCTGCGTCTAGGGGGATTTTATAGAAGGGTGTTTGCGATTTAAAACTAGGCAAGGAAGTAGTATCTGCGAAATTTATATAGGAGATAGATTGTTGCTTTAAAATTGTTTAAAGGAATGTTTGCCTCTGTTTGAATTTCCAAGGCTGATGTTGGTGATTGAAAAAGATGGATAAGATAAAGTTTTATTACCTACTGAAAAATGCATTTACATAGACTCAAATTTTGAGTCATTATCGGATTCAATATCCCACTCGAGTTAATACTCGCCTGTGGTGTCTTAGAATTACACAAGGCTTAACTATTAACTGAGCGTTAACATTTAACTATGAAAATTAAGGGAAAAAGTACTTATGTTTCAAAATTGTTTCGAGGAATGACATGTTCTGGAAACAGTGATATTTATCATAACAGGTTATTGTGCTTTTGGGGAAGTGAGCTTTATAAGATGGATATGGGGAAGAGAAATGAGGTACACTAATTCAGTCACTGGGGAAAGAGAATGAGGTACATTAATTCAGTCACTTGGGGAGGGGGAATGAGTTCAGTCATTAGGGGAAGGAAATGAGATGCATTAATTTAGTCATTGGGGGAGGGAAATGAGGTACATTTATTCAATCACTGGGGAAGGGGAATGAGGTATATTAATCCAGTCATTAGGGGAGGGAAATGAGGAGCATTAATTCAGTAATTAGGGGAGGGAAATGAGGTATATTAATTCAGTCATTGAGGGAGTGGAATGAGGTATATTAATTCAGTCATTGAGGGAGTGGAATGAGGTATATTATTTCAGTCATTGAGGGAGTGGAATGAGGTATATTAATTCAGTCGTTGAGGGAGGGGAATGAGGTACATTAATTCAGTCACGGAGGGAGGACAATGAGGTATATTTATCCAGTTCATTAAGGGAAAGAAATGAGGTACATTAATTTAGTGTTTGGGGGACGAAAATGAGCTACATTAATTCAGTCATTGAGGGAGGGGAATGAGGTAAATTAATTCAATCACTGAGGGAGGGAAAATGAGGCATATTAATCCATTCACTAGGCGAGGTAAATGGGCTACATTAATACAGTCCCAGGGTGGAAGGGAATGAGGTATTTTAATCCAGTTCATTAAGGGAGGAAAATGAGGTACATTAATTTAGTCATTGGGGGAGGGAAATGAGGTATAGTAATTCAGTCATTAAGGGAGGGGAATGAGATACATTAATTCAGTCACTGAGGGAGGGAAAATGAGGTATATTAATCCATTCATTAGGGGAGGGAAGTGAGGTACATTAATTTAGTCATTGGGGGAGGGAAATGAGGTATATTAATTCAGTCATTAAGGGAGGGGAATGAGGTACATTAATTCAGTCACTGAGGGAGGGAAAATGAGGTATATTAATCCATTCATTAGGGGAGGGAAGTGAGGTACATTAATTCAGTCCCTGGGGGATGGGAATGAGGTATATTAATCCAGTTCATTAAGGGAGGAAAATGAGGTACATTAATTTAGTCATTGGGAGAGGGAAATGAGGTATAGTAATTCAGTCATTAAGGGAGGGGAATGAGATACATTAATTCAGTCACTGAGGGAGGGAAAATGAGGTATATTAATCTATTCATTAGGGGAGGGAAGTGAGGTACATTAATTCAGTCCCTGGGGGAGGGGAATGAGGTACATTAATCCAGTTCATTAAGGGAGGAAAATGAGGTACATTAATTTAGTCATTGGGGGAGGGAAATGAGGTATAGTAATTCAGTCATTAAGGGAGGGGAATGAGATACATTAATTCAGTCACTGAGGGAGGGAAAATGAGGTATATTAATCCATTCATTAGGGGAGGGAAGTGAGGTACATTAATTTAGTCATTGGGGGAGGGAAACGAGGTATTTTAATTCAGTCATTAAGGGAGGGGAATGAGGTACATTAATTCAGTCACTGAGGGAGGGAAAATGAGGTATATTAATCCATTCATTAGGGGAGGGAAGTGAGGTACATTAATTCAGTCCCTGGGGGATGGGAATGAGGTATATTAATCCAGTTCATTAAGGGAGGAAAATGAGGTACATTAATTTAGTCATTGGGAGAGGGAAATGAGGTATAGTAATTCAGTCATTAAGGGAGGGGAATGAGATACATTAATTCAGTCACTGAGGGAGGGAAAATGAGGTATATTAATCTATTCATTAGGGGAGGGAAGTGAGGTACATTAATTCAGTCCCTGGGGGAGGGGAATGAGGTACATTAATCCAGTTCATTAAGGGAGGAAAATGAGGTACATTAATTTAGTCATTGGGGGAGGGAAATGAGGTATAGTAATTCAGTCATTAAGGGAGGGGAAGGAGCTACATTAATTCAGTCACTGAGGGAGGGAAAATGAGGTATATTAATCCATTCATTAGGAGAGGGAAGTGAGGTACATTAATTCAGTCCCTGGGGGAGGGGAATGAGGTATATTAATCCAGTTCATTAAAGGAAGGAAAATGAGGTACATTAATTTAGTCATTGGGGGAGGGAAATGAGGTATAGTAATTCAGTCATTAAGGGAGGGGAATGAGATACATTAATTCAGTCACTGAGGGAGGGAAAATGAGGTATATTAATCCATTCATTAGGGGAGGGAAGTGAGGTACATTAATTTAGTCATTGGGGGAGGGAAACGAGGTATTTTAATTCAGTCATTAAGGGAGGGGAATGAGGTACATTAATTCAGTCACTGAGGGAGGGAAAATGAGGTATATTAATCCATTCATTAGGGGAGGGAAGTGAGGTACATTAATTCAGTCCCTGGGGGATGGGAATGAGGTATATTAATCCAGTTCATTAAGGGAGGAAAATGAGGTACATTAATTTAGTCATTGGGAGAGGGAAATGAGGTATAGTAATTCAGTCATTAAGGGAGGGGAATGAGATACATTAATTCAGTCACTGAGGGAGGGAAAATGAGGTATATTAATCTATTCATTAGGGGAGGGAAGTGAGGTACATTAATTCAGTCCCTGGGGGAGGGGAATGAGGTACATTAATCCAGTTCATTAAGGGAGGAAAATGAGGTACATTAATTTAGTCATTGGGGGAGGGAAATGAGGTAAAGTAATTCAGTCATTAAGGGAGGGGAATGAGATACATTAATTCAGTCACTGAGGGAGGGAAAATGAGGTATATTAATCCATTCATTAGGGGAGGGAAATGAGATGAATTAGTTCATCTCATTTCCCTTCCCTAAGAGCCAGTCCTAATGTACTCTATTGTTTCCTATTATTCTGAGTGTTTCAATGTCTTCCACACCAAAAAAAAAACACTTAAATACTGCAAAAAAACCTTCATCATTTCAACATATTGAAAGTAAGATTTCGACTTCTTTTTTCATTCGGCAATTTAGCTCTAATCCAATTAAATTAGATATTATAAAAATTATTTCAAATTGCATATTATAAACATTGGGTAAAACCGCATTTTTATAAATAAGGTGAAATTGCATATTATGAAAATTGTGCGAAATTGGCTATTATTAGGTGAAATTCAACTTCATGAATAATAATTCCGGGCTTGTTTAGTGCAAAAGCCGTCCATTAGCCGAACGGTCAGCGTGATTGGCTACTGATCGAAGGGATCTGGGTTCGAACCCCGGGTAAGGCATGGATGTTTGTGTTGTCTTTCTGCTGAGGTATCGCTTTCTTCACAGATTAAAAGTATGGCGTATTAAACTGACAGGTTCTTGATATCTCTCTGTGGCAAGCAGCTCTTTGAAAGGGTAATTTTTTAATGTAAAAAAATTCGTAAGCCAATAGGTTAATAGTACAATAAATATGTACTTAACAATTAAAAAACAATGTTCGCTTAGAGTTTGTTTTCTCTGAAACAACTATTTTTCAACTTTTCACAAATTAAAAAGTTGTATATGTATATAAAGCCACTGGATATTTTCCACCAATATCTCAATTAGCATCTCATGGAATACAAACAAGAATCTTTACCACCTCCTTCACTAATTTCTTGGTAGAGAACGAGTTGACATTGATCCAAAGTTCCATCAACTTTCGTCTAACATATATTTATGTACATTGCCGACCACACTGGCTGCGGACTCGCTTACTTCGAGAACCCTAATTAGCAGAAGCCGTTCCACAAACTTTAGTTTTCCATAAAAGCGTCAGCTGGCCCCCAATTAATTAGAATTACCGTCAGTTGGGTGAGTTACATTATCTCCATATAATGGAATTTACTGCATGTTACTTACTAAATGGGGATGCATATTTAGGAAAACAAGATGGGGACTAATTAAAAATATCCTTGGAAGAATAAAGGGCAAATATTACGTAGAGTTTTTCCCGTTGAAGACCACATGCAAACAGTATTAGGGGCATTGTCTTTAAAGCATTGCCTTTCGGACAGGAGGGTATCCATATTCTTAGGATATATTGGAGTAGAGGGAGCCTTTTTTGTGTTTGGTATGTCAAATAAAGAAGTTCGTTAAGGCTTTAAGTTGTCAAAAAGGGAGATAATTAGCCTTCCTTTTCATGTTTATGAATCATGGTTGTAGAACCTGTCGGAGATATTTTCCATTTTTCAAACGTTTTCATTTATGAAGCAGTTAAAAAAACCTTTTTTAAAAGCTAAACATTTGGAATTATTTATACTGTATTTTAATGTTTTATGATATTTTTTTCGCTTATTTCAGATTGTTTGTAGAACATTTCGTTAAATATAAAATTTAATAGCCAAGAAAAATGAGCGTTTTAAAAAATCTTTTGGAAGAGTTCAATATTTTATCAAATGTAATATTTTGATGATGTTCGGTAAAATGAAGACGTTCGTGAAGCTTCAGGTATATCAAAAAAGAAAATGGTGGCAACACTTCTTTTACAATTTAGAATCATCATTGTAGAAACTGCGCAGGAGAAATTTTTAAAACGTTTTCAATTATATAGTAGTTCCAAAAACTTCTATTTGTATTAGCAAAACGTTTCGTATTTTTTATGTTAAAATGTGACAAATGAAAATCAGCATTTTTTAATATTTTTCTAGATATAGTTAACTTCTGAACGCTTATTTGAAGCAGTTTATAGAGCATTCCATTAATATATACAGCATGGAAGCTATTTGTTTTGACGATAAGTTTTCCCGATGAGTTCAATATGCTATCAAAAGGGTACACGTTCGATGGGAATAAGAAATTGGAGGTCAAAGATGTCCAAAGGGAAAACTCATTTCAAACGACTTGGAAGAGAATCTCATCCAGCATATTAGAATCATTTTATAATAATTTTATCTGTCATTATGTCACTTCAGTTACAGAACACTTGAGTGGCACTTTAACTACATAATGGGCTAAATGGAGAGTTTCAGGTAACCCAACGCTCAGAAATATGTGAGAAAGAATGAGCACTAAGCAACTGCTAGAAAGAAAAACTGCTATCAAGACAACATATGGAGAATCTGACGTCAAGACAATTTATGGAGAATCTGACGTCAAGACAATTTATTAAGAATCTTCTGTCAAGCTACTATATGGAAAGTGTGTGTGGTCAAGATATGAAAAGGTTGCAGTCAAGGAAATATATATATAGAAACAGTTCGTCGTCAAGGAAATATATATAGAGAGAGTTCGTCGTCAGGGAAATATACACAGTTGTATCAGAACCACAGTATATGTATGGTAGGTGGTCATATTATTCTGATACGATATAGAGTTTATCGTCAAGGAAATATATAGAAAGAGTTCGTCGTCAAGGAAATATATATATAGAGAGAGTTCGTCGTCAAGAATATGTAGAGAGAGAAAGATCATCGTCAAGCAAATATATACAGAGTTCGTCGTCAAGGAAATATATATAGAGAGAGTTCGTCGTCAAGGATATATATATAGAGTGAGAGTTCGTCGTCAAGGAAATATATATAGAGAGAGAGTTCGTCATCAAGAATATATATAGAGAGAGAAAGATCGTCGTCAAGCAAATATGTATAGAGAGAGTTCGTCGTCAAAGAAATATATATAGAGAGAGAGTTCGTCGTCAAGGAAATATATATAGAGAGAGTTCGTCGTCAAGAATATATATAGAGAGAGAAAGTTCGTCGTCAAGAATATATAGAGAGAGAAAGATCGTCGTCAAGCAAATATGTATAGAGAGAGTTCGTCCTCAAAGAAATATATAGAGAGAGAGTTCGTCGTCAAGGAAATATATATAGAGAGAGTTCGTCGTCAAGAATATATATATAGAGAGAAAGATCGTCGTCAAGCAAATGTATATAGAGAGAGAGTTCGTCGTCAAGGATATATATATAGAGAGAGAGAGTTCGTCGTCAAGGAAATATATATATAAAGAGAGTTAGTCGTCAAGAATACATATAGAGAGAAAGATCGTCGTCAAGGAAATATATATAGAGTAGGTGGTCAAGGAAATGGTAGAAAATCTATCGGCGTCAAGACACATATGGAGAAGGAATCGTTATGAAGATTCTGTCGTCAAGGCCGAAAATATGAAGTCTTCCATCAAGGCTATATATGGAAATCCCGTCGACACGACAATATATTGAGATTTTCCTGTCGACCAATATACCGAGAGCCTGACATTTAAACCTCATAAGGAGAGTCTGGCGAACCACATGAAACCTTTACAAATAGGTAATCCACCCGAAACCTTGACAAATTTGACTTTTTATAACTTTGGAACAGGATGAGCTATACATATAATTGTTTTTGTAAATAAGACGGCAGCTCATATAGCTTTGTTTTGCAGGTAAATGTAACACACTAATGTCTGGTGTGTTTTTTTATTACCAGTTTGAATGAGAAGTATCCAAAATGGCTACAGCAGAGGAAAAACCTCACAAAAAATCTGTGTGGAAATGCTCAAGACGGCCGAAACTGACTCACTCCACCGTGCACAAGTCTTAACAATAATAAGAGATTTCACCAGTGTGATACAAGGTACATGTAGTGAAGGCCATCCATCGTGTTTTTTAACGTGCACAGGTATGTCATACCCTGTCATAGTGAAGGCAGACTTTGCATCCGGAAAACTGCGCAAAGTGTCCAAATCTTGCTGTGGACATCCTGGAGCAATCAGTACAGAGACAAAACATTCTTGCAACGTGTTCTGTTTTCTAATGAGGCATTATTCCATAAAACTGGACTTGTTGACGGTCATAACGTTCGAATTTGAGGCAACGAATGTCCACACGAGTATAGAGAAATGTAGCATGATAGTCAAAAAGTTCATGTTTGGTGTGGCCTCATGCACAATCTCTGTAGCAAGATAATTTCTACAGAGCTATGAAGATCTCTAATTGGATAACATGCAAATGATTTATTCCAGTACGATGCAGCTCCACTGCACTTTTTATTTACACTCTACTCCACTGGTGACCATGCCCTGTTCTACAAAAAAATAAATAAAAATAAAATAAAACAAACTGAGGGAAGGGGAGGAAAGAAAGGCAAACGAGCTGGAAAAATGTGAAGGGGGAGAGGGCGAGAGACTGGATTTAGAGTGGAGAGTGGATTTAGAATGTTATATAACATTTCCCTCTCCTTTTTACCGTCCCATGGCCGAGAGGTTAGCGCGCTTGGCTACTGATTTAAGGGATCTTTGTTCGAGCCCTGGATAAGGCATGGTTGTATGTGTTGTTTTTCTGCTGAGGTCCTGCCATCCTCTCAGACCTTCTACTATGGCATATAAAGTGACAGGCTCCTGTCAGACCTCTGTAGTAAGCAGCTGCTTGAGGGAGTATTTTTTTTTACAAGTCTATAAAATTTTCTTGATTAATGTACGAAATTATTAATAAATCTAATGATTTTTCCATGGGCCCCTTGTCCCCCCTTGATCCGCCCCTGCTTGGAACGATATGTGTGAACAAAGACTCAGCGAGATCTTTATAGGCCGCTGGTTAGGATATGGAGGTCCCATTCCATGCCCAGCTCACTTACTGGACATAATCCCACAAGTAACTTTTTTATTGTGGGTTACGTCGCAGATTGTGTATCTGTAAACGTAACCTCACAAGTTGTACAGTCGCTCAAAAAAGTATCCGAACACTATGGTTGATTAGAGAATTCAGAAAAAATATCTGGCAACTTTTTTTAGAAATTAGTGATCTGGCAACCTTCGTGTCACGTGACACATCCAGATCCAGTGTTTCTCAACCATGTTTTGCTGATGGCCCCCTTTTCAGCTTCATTTACCTCTGTAGCCTCCTCAGAGCTGCTGCATTGTTTTACCTCTGAGGGTTACTTTTTTGCACACCATGGCTAAATGGCCAGGTCACAAGAACCCCGAAGGCTCAGAGAATGTTGGGGGAGGGGACCCACTGGAACAGCTGTTGGGAGACAGATGGTAGCCTCCCGTCAAGGCCTTCCAGCGTGTTCTTTAACGCGCACAGGGTATGGCTCATCCCGCACACAGGACCACGGCTTAACGTTCCATCCGACGGACGGCGGCCTTTTCAAGCCCATCGGTGTCCCCTATTGACCGTGTGCAGGGCGGGGAATTTTGCGGAGATAAATCTCAACGCTGACCCAGCTGGGACTCGAACCTGGGAACTGCAGATTACGAGCCTGGCGCGCTACTGACTGAGCCACCCCAGCCCCTACTGCTAGTTGGTAAAAATGTACTTTACCATGTACAGTGGCTCAAACAAATATCCGAACACTATGGTTGATTACAGAATTCAGAAAAATATTTGAAAACGATTTTTTTAGAAAATAATTTCATATTATCTCTAAGGATGATAACGAAGGTTTGCCAGATCACTAATTTCTAAAAGAAATCGTTGCCAGATATTTTTTTCCGAATTCTGTAATCAACCATAGTGTTCGGATATTTGTTTGAGCGACTGTACACTCTTTATTTAAAGCATAATTTTATATATGTTCTAATAATCGCTACTTTATTTCTAAGTAGCAAAGAAAATTCTTAAAGACGTAAAACAGATAGCAACACCATAAGAAGACCTGCTAACATAAAAATATTCTGATGATTGGTAATTTATTCAGCGTTACCCTTGTAGCTGATGCAAACCTGCGTGTATTTCGTTATTTATTGTAACGTAACTAAAAATGAAAAATAAATTAACGCAGTGTTCCATGTAGTCTTGTTAAAAGTTGTGAAATAAATTTGTCATGAAAAAAAATTTAATATGATTTTTACATCTCATCGTAATATTTTACTCTGGGAGTTAAGTTTGGGTGGCCCCCTTAGAAACTTACTGTAGCCCCTTAATGTTCCGTTTTGCCATTGGCGCCCTAAAAGTATTGCGTAGTAAACCCCTAGGGGGACCATATGGCCCACGTTGAGAATCACTGATTTAGACTGTATTTGCCATCACAAGTTGTATCTGATGAATAATTCAAACTTTGAAGCAAGCAGAGACAAGTTTATCATCATATCACTAGAGCAATAAAGTAGATTATTATTCTCACCCTTAAGTTTCATTTTTACGATTCCACTATAACGAAATGTTGTATAGTGTTTATCATACAAAACTCAAGTTCGTTAATAATAAATTCCAGACATTTCAATCCAATCTCCTCAACGACAACAATAAATAAAATTCGGAGTTCTCGTTTCTCTTAAAGCGTAAATCATTTTCCCTCAGCTGATTTCTACTAAGACTTTATTCCAATAAATATTTATGCCCTGATATCCCTGCACGAAATTGAGAAAAATATTCACTACCGAACTTCAAAACCATTTTTTCATTCATCTCTCAAATTGATATCGCATTCATCGCCGAAGATTGAAACCCAATTCTAACAGCAGATGTAAGAACAACTTCCAATGCTTGAGGTGACAGAAACAGAAATCCAGAGAACATCTATAAATATTTGCAGCCTTGTCGCTGAATTTTTGAAACGATGATTGCTTTTTGTGAGGACGATAATACACTTGTCAGAATTGCACCAAGTAGTATTGTTCACATTGAAAGCGAAAAGTATAATTCCAGTGGAATAATCTTTCAGTGGCTATTGCTATAGCCAGACTCTCTTGAAGCTTTTGATGCGAATATCATGGAACGAACCAAAATACATATACATAAATGTTTTAGAGTGGTCTTAACGTATAAGCAATGCTTCGCTCACTTGTCGTTTTATAACCTAAAAAATTGACGGTGAAGGGGGAAAAATGCGCATAAAATATTTACTGTAATGGCGAGCAAGCTGTCCGTGAAAGCTGTCCATTGTTCGAGTTTGGAAATAAAGAAAAATGTTTTTCAATTTGTTTTCTCTCTGAAAAGCAACGAAAAATGGGCTTCACCAAAATGTTGATGCATATGAAGAAGAATAGCTTCAAAAGTAAGAATATTTAACCTCCGTTGAATTAAAAGTATTATTCTTGATGTATTTAATGTTAAGCTAATTTAGAAGCGTTAACTTCTGACGAAGAACTTTAAACTCCTTTAGTCCGGCATTTTATGGAACGCAAACTCTTATTGTTCGAGAAATTTCCGAAATGGCTGGTCTTGGTGAACTCCCGTGATTAATTATAGTTACCATCAGGCCTGGGTTTAGAGAAAAATAAAGGGGAGGCGGTGGGAAGCAATCTATCTTAGTAATGGGGGGGGGGGGCAAAATCGATCTGGAACGCAGTTCCGGTTTGTTCTCTCCGCGTTAGTGATTTTCAAAATATTTCTTAAAAATACGTGTAATAATTATTTTTTTACCTCCGTTCGGGTTCTAGGATAGTGGGGGGCGGGGGGGGGGCAAAGTGTGCTTCACTATTACAATATACGGCCTCTAGTTAGTGGGGCGGGGTGGCTCAGTCGGTAGCGCGCCAGACTCGTAAATCTGCAGTTCCCAGGTTCGAGTCTCAGCTGGGTCAGCTTTGAAATTCATCTTCGGAAAACTCACCGCCCTGCCCACCGTCAGTAGGGGGCACCGATGGGCTTAGAAAGGCCGCCGTCCGTCGGATGGGTCGTTAAGCTGTGGCCCCGTGTACGGGAGAGACATACCCTGTGCACGTTAAAGAACACACTGGATGGCCTTGACGGGAGGCTACCATCTGTCTCCCAATAGCTGTTCCAGTGGGTCTCCTCCCCCAACCTTCTCTGAACCCTTGCGGTCTTTGTGACCTAACCATTTAGTCCATGGTGTGCAAAAAAGTGCCGCTCAGAGGTAAAACAACCCAACCTTTAGTTAGTGCTTTCATAGTGCTCAGAGATATTGCATCTTACTGTGTACTTGGATTGTTTTACCTCTGAGCGGCACTATTTCTGCACATAATGGGCTAAATGGCCAGGTCACAATGACCCCGAGAGTTCAGAGAAGAGTTTTGGGAAAGGAGAAGCACTGGGCAGCTGTTAGGATGGCTTCCCGTCGAAGACATCCGGCACAGCAAATGGCTCTCCTGCACAGGGAGACACGGTTTAGAGTCCCATCTGACGGACGGACTATCGATGTCCATCGATGTCCCTTTCTCACCAAAGGTAGGGTGACGATTAATGGTGATAAACCTCAACGCTGGCTCAATTGAGACTTGAACCTAGGAGGTGCAAATTACGAACTTAGTGTGCTACCGGCTGAGACAACCGGTTCTCGACCGAAATGGGGAGATGGAAGAGCTACCAATCCGATGGTCAAGAGCCCCGAATGACATGAACTTTAAAGCAAGGCGGGAAGCTAACTCTCAGAGTCCAGAACCACCAACGAAAAGTGTTCCACTGGTATCTCTGATCTCTGAGAGCAATCACTTGCTTTATTACGACACCCTGAGTTATGGCGCTGAGTTAACTCTTGGCCAATACTCGTAATTATAAAAAAAAAACATAAATATTAATATATACTATATACGCGGTCACTTGTGTCCCACTAGATCCTTAATTGTCGCCCGCGAACACGACGAAGCTTCCAAATAATATTTAAAAAAATATATGCATAATAGCGCGATATGCACCAAAATTTTCAAATTAGCCTGCGACATATGCCAAATTTTCGAATTGTCCCGCAAGTTCCAAAATGTTGAGCACTCCTGGTCTAGAGTAATCATAATCATACTATACTCATACTAACATAATTCATATTTAAAAACATAAATAATATAACAATGCAATAGAATACTTTCAGTAATTATTCGTGTTAATATTTTCAATATGCGTTAAACTGAAGTCTAAATATATATAAAATAAGTTCACCTCCCTTCGTAGAAATACTAAGGAGATGACTTTTTATTCTTCTAATTAATTTCTTTTCTTTTCACTTTACGAAATAAAGAAATGTAACATTTTGCTTTTCTTTATACACACGTTGACGACTTTCTCAAAAATATGCACTATTTAATTTACCCTAAAATTTTCCTGAGCCGTCCCATGGCCGAGTGGTTAGCGCGCTTGGCTACTGATCTAAGGGACTTGGGTTCGAGCCCCGGGTAAGGCATGGATGTGTGTGTCGTTTTTCTGCTGAGGTCTTGCCATCCTCTCAGACCTTCTACTTTGGCATATAAACTGACAGGCTCCTGTCAGACCTCTGTGGCAAGCAGCTGCTTGAGGGGGTATTTATTTATTTTTTATTAAAATTTTCCTGCACCACTTTCTTCTGGTCTTTATTTTATTCCCAACAAATATTAGTTTTTAATCCCCCACCTTAATCCCACCCAGCTATCAGACCTCCTTAACAAAGCGCAAATTCACAAACTTTGTGTCGTCTGTTAGGGAGATGGCTCAATCGGTAGTACGCCAGGCTCGTAATCTGCAGTTCACAAATTCAAGTCCGAACTATGAACTTATCTCCTCTAACTCTCACTCTGCTCTCGGTGAGAAAGGGGCACCGGTGGGCTCTGAAAGACCGCCGTCCGTCGGATGAGACGTTATGCCATGACTCCGTACACATGAGAGCCATGAACTTGCACGTTAAAGAACAGTCAGGAGAGCCTTGACGGGAGACTTCCATCTGTTTCCTAACAGCCGTCCATTGGGTCCTTTCCCCAAGACGTTTCTGAGCCCTTCGGGTTCTTGTGACCTGGCCATTTAATCCACTGTGCGCAAAAGAGTGAAGAGTTTCGAGAAAATTATTTGATTTCAATTTCTTGGCCACATAACTTGCAGTCAAAACAATGCTCAGGTAAAAAAAAAATCTTTTTGTATTTTCGTAACAAATCTTAAACCGTAACTCTCACCGTCATCGTTAAAACAAAGCTACCAACGCCGATCTTCCACTTCGAGGACATCATTTTCTTTCGAAGACTCTTCACACCGCTGAAAACCGAAGAAGAAAGACACAATAAAGAAAAGACAAAGAGAAACCAACGATGAAAGGAACACGAAATTCCCATGGCGGTCTTTCCTTTCGCGCTGACTGATAAACTATCTTCTTTTCCATTCCACCAGTCCCTTCAGTTGCGTGGGACATTTCCTGCAAGGCAGATGTGCACCGCCGGACAGCATACCGTACAGGTGCTCACCCATCCAGCAACCTCACCACTGCAACCGACTCTGTCAGGCTAAACTAATGCACTATATCGGTTATACATTAGGGTGGAGCACTCTTATGGGATGAATATTTCAGGAAAGTATTTCGCCTTAGGCTATGTTATTCAATTGAAGAAACTCTCTAACATACGCATAACGTCTATTTGTAGGTGGGGAGAATTCTACAAGAGAAAGTTTGAAATGGAAAGATGCTAGAGTCCTACTATACTTGAATATATCAATTCAAGCCTGAGGTATGATGACCTCCCTGGACGTTGCCTGCAAGATATATTTCAATTCGTCTGAGATGCCCAATGGTAATCGAGCAGTAACGAAAGCCTTAAGCCTTTCCTTTTTGCCGATAGCCGAGCATAGGGATAAAAAGGATGAGCAGCTGCATCATTCTAGGGAAAAAAGGATGCTCTTTCTGTATTGGGTGAATTATTGCAACTGCGTTTGCTTTCACATATCTGCAAGTAGAGTTATTGCTGTGAAGTAAAGGAAAAAAAAAACAGACAGACAAATTGCATTTTATTCTTATTAAACGAAATATCCATGACTCTGTCCTTTTATTCGAACTGACTGTACAAATTTGGAGGGAATTAGAAGTTAGAGATAAAAGATACGCACGAAGTGTTCCGCCAGAAATGATTTTTATATGCAACAGGTTAATCAAGTGGGCATTAACTGAGTAATCGGAAAAATGACAGAGTTTAATTTCGATTTGTTTTTAATCAAGTGAGAGGAACAGCTTTTTTCTGAATCTCATAGCTAAGTGAAACAGCTGATGTTAATTTAAAACTAACGGTATTTGTTAAATATTTTACTTTTGATCAAATGACTGTCTAGATAAGCGAAATATCTTCTTTATAGTCGTAAAAAAAGGAAACAGGGGACGTTTTAACAGCTAAAAAATGGATAGATGAAACAACCAGGCTAATTAAAGAGGTTAATTAATCACTTTCGTTTAATATATATTATTATCATTTTATTATTTTTTTTTTATCTTTACACACTGAAAAATAGATTTGCACTTATATTTGTACAAATTCTGAGTCGCTAAGAGATTCAGTGGCTTTGCGTAGAGAACAGGAATTCATTCAAGGGTTATTTTAAAAATTTTAAAAGCATTGTATATACATTCTTATTCTGATTATATTCGTATTATCTATTAAACAAAATCAGATATTCCATCGAGTAAATAATTGTCTGTGGGATAATAACACTAACATTTTAATAGTTAAAGTGACTGCATTTAAAAATGAAAATTTTTGCGTTGTTTCAACACTCATAATTATCTATGATAAGTATAAAAGACTTTTAGTAGTCTTTCACATTGATATGGTGATTGATCCAATTTCTTAAAGCAAAAGAATATTCTTTAACATTATGTATGGGATTAAGACAATTTAGCAAAATGTTATACAATTTGTAAACCAAGAATATGTAATTCTTATAAAAATATTTTCTTAACTGGTATTTCAGTTAATAAAACTTTTTTAGATAATCTCGTATAGACAAGAAAACTTCTAATTCTGGCAATATCCCAGTTTTTATTTAAATATATCAAAGAATGTAACGTTTAAAAATTTGCTTAAGACTTAGATATCTATAGCACTCTTTAACACCTTCCCCTTATTTTTTGGCTTCAAAGTATGATTTTGGATAATTTTAATGATCCTCATATTGTCGTCGTTAACTAATTAATTAATCTGTTAATTACCGTATTTTAAAGTGTATAAGGAACCTCTTTTTGCCAAAACTTGAATCCCAAAAATAGGGAGGTTTCTTATACATGGATAGTATTCTTAAATAAATGATTATATCTTAAAATAAAAATATCTTTGATGAAAAATCAGGGGGTTCCTTATACACGTTAAAATACGGTATTTGTAATTATTGTCTTTTAATTATTAAAAAAACATTTCTTCATTCTTAAAACTGATTTTAAACTTTTTTATTGTACTCTCAAATGCAATATGTAATACAACAACCTAGTCAAGTTTTTGCTTTTGGGTTGTT
This sequence comes from Ryuthela nishihirai, assembly GCA_038380435.1. NCBI lineage: Eukaryota > Metazoa > Arthropoda > Arachnida > Araneae > Heptathelidae > Ryuthela > Ryuthela nishihirai. Next base: position 41,203,648 of record JAWZYU010000019.1, read on the forward strand.
TATACGCTATTTATATTATGTAGCAATTTTAATGATAATAAAACTTGAGCTTGTCAAATATATCTTCCCAAGATAATAGTCAATATGATAAATGCGACTTAATCCATGAATTATAAATTATTCTTGCAAAGATAAATCAACAAAATTTATCATTTAATATTTTTTCATTACAGCTTTTCGTTTCATCTACAGATGACTAGAACTGTTCCTTTTACCTATAGATTAGCTAAATGAGCATTACAGATTTCCGCTCAATTGAAAGCTGCCGATGTTAACCGTTGAAAGTTGCCGATAATAACCATATATTGATAAAAAGAAAGAGAGTGTATATTTATTTTTTTCCTAGATAGTCACAACAACTACGTATATTCAGTACATTATCACTACCACGCTGTATTTAGGGTTGGATTGTATTGATTGGATTGTTTTACCTCTGAGCGGCCCTTTTTTTCACACAATGGGCTAAATGGCCAGGTCACATGGACCCCGAAGGCTCAGAGAAGGTTGGGGGAGGGGACCCATTGGAACAGCTGTTGGGAGACAGATGGTAGCCTCCCGTCAAGGCCATCCAACGTGTTCCTTAACGTGCACAGGGTATGGCTCTCCCGCACACGGGGCCACGGCTTAACGATCCATCCGACGGACGGCGGCGGCCTTTCCAAGCCCATCGGCGTCCCCTACTGACCGTGGGTAGGGAATTTTGCGGAGATAAACTCAACGCTGACCCAGCTGGGACTCGAACCTGAGAACTACAGATTACGAGCCTGACGCGCTACCGACTGAGCCACCCCCGCCCCATGTATTTAGGGAAAAGATGATAAAGATGTGGTTACCAACACATCTTTGACACACTTTTGAACAATTTTGAGAGGATGTAATCTTGCAATGGAAGTCCCAATGATTTTGCTCTGATGTCCACACGCATGTTCCACAATTTGGGTTTCGTCTTTCTTGCGGTGGTAGTTTGCAGCGCCGTCTTCAGTTGGGTACACACTGGTTTAGTTAATGGGGCGCTGCAGGACTTTTTTCACAGTCTGGGGATGTGTTTATAACCAATAAAATTAAGCACAAAAATTAAAAAAAAGGTTAATACTCAACATGTTTCGGCTGCTGTGCAGCATTCTTTAGGAGTGTTAGTTTCTTCGAGTTTTGCGTAGTTTATACCAAAATGCTAGCAAGTGCGCATGCGTTGGTTCTGCGTCTCTCTGCTTCATGTTAGTATCACGGCGAGAGGGGGGGCAGCTGAATGGGTATCCCTTCCTGTTGCTTAGTGTTTGTTGATGTTTTAGAGCGGGAAGGTTTGGGACTTGTGTCTTCGTAATGCCGTTAATTCTGTGTTTCGCAACTTTTTCTCTTTGCTGGTCCTTTTATTATTTTTCTGTGCTTTATTTTATTGGATATAGTCACATCCCAAGACTGTGCAAAAAGATCTACTATGCCCCATTAACTAAACCAGTGTGTACTCTAAATGAAGATGGCACTGCAAACTACCACCGCAAGAAAGACGAAACGCAAACCATGGAAGATATATGGACATCAGTGCAAAAATCATTGGGACTTCGGTCGCGGGATTATATCCTTACCAAATTGTGCATAAAATCAGACCACTGTCAAAGATGTATTGCTAACCATATCTTTATCATCTTTTCTCTAAATACAGCGTGATAGTGATAACGTACTGAGAGTACATCTTTATCTTTGAGCTGCAACAAGTTAAATAAATATTATAACTTTTCTTTTGACCTAATTAGTACCAAACTGAACATTGCAGAATTTTTCTTGCAGAAAAACTATAATACTGCTCAAATAGTATAAATAATAAATTACTCTTGAAGCAGCTTCAAGCACCTATAGTGGTCTGAGAGGAGCCTGCCAGTATAATACTCCACAGAAAAACTTCTATAAGCGAGGTGATACATCATTAGAAGGACAACACAATAAAGAAAACGCCCATGTCTCATATGGTCCTTGAATATGGACCCTTTGAACAGTAGCCACGCACGCTAACTTCTCGTAGAATGGCTAAAATAGTATTAAATATTTAATTTACAGCTAGTTATATATCGAAAAAAAAAGAGTACTTCAAGTACCACTCACAACAATAAACGAACGGAAGTTATTAGAGGAAAACCAAATTTCTGGAATCGAACCCAGGAACATCAGGTTACGAGCCTGGAGGGTTGCCGCCTGAAAAAACCGTCACCTCCTTTAATAAACTCCGATTAAGATCTAATTTAAAACGACTTTACAAACTTTAACTTTACTTCTTAATTTTGCAGTTAAACGATGTCGCAAAAAATTTCAAGACTTCTTTTACCAATGCCATTTAAAAAAGAATCAAAGGATCTGAAAAAAATGCTAATTCCTCCAGATTTAACAGAAAAACCGCTTCAGAGTAGCGCAAGAAATCTCTGTAATTTAAAAACAGCAGGAAAATTAGAAGTTCTTTCGGACATGCGAAAGACATAAAGACATTAGTGCAGAAGGGAAGGGGCGGGGGTGGCTCAGTCGGTAGCGCGCCAGGCTCGCAATCTGTAGTTCCCAGCTTCGAGTCCCAGCTGAATCAGCGTTGAGGTTTATCTCCGCAAAATTTCCCCGCCCTGCCAACGGTCAGTAGGGAACACCGATGGGCTTGGAAAGGCCGCCGTCCGTCGGATGGGACGTTAAGCCGTGGCCCCGTGTGTGGGACAGCAGTACCCTGTGCACGTTAAAGAACACACTGGATGGCCTTGACGGGAGGCTACCATCTGTCTCCCAACAGCTGTTCCAGTGGGTCCCCTCCCCCAACCTTCTCTGAGCCTTCGGGGTCCATGTGACCTGGCCATTTAGCCCATGGTGTGCAAAAAAGTGCCGCTCAGAGGTAATACAACCCAACGCAGAAGGGAATAAATCAGTCAGAGAGGTGGCATGGTGGCGTCAAAATTTACTAACTGCTTAATTTACAACCTATATAAACAGATTTACTTCTTGGCAATACAGTGCCTGTCCAAATTATTGTGAACACTGCATACCAATGTATATAAAATCTCTTACTGACAGAAGTATTCTACGCCACTACTATATCCTATAAAAGTCACAAAACCATGGTGGAAAGTAGAGTCAAATGCCACGTGTGTCAAAAATCTGACTGACTTCAAAATGGGGATTCATCTCTAGAGCGCGATGGGTAGGGTCATTCGTAACAGAAAGGATAGAACTCAGAGGAAAATCACTGGGCATAATATCCGAAGATTATGGAGAATGGCAATGGTTCAAAAAAATGCACGCCAATCGTGGTAAATGCTGGAGGAAATAAAAAGCTCTGACAGACAGGGACAGGCGTTTGTTGGCTCGAACTGAAAAAACAGAGCTGCTACAATTCATCAACTGAGAGAGATGACCGCTAACAGTACTTCGAAACCTATTTGAACGAAAACTATGCGCAGAGAATTTGCAAATTTTGTAATTTGGGAACTGCACCATGATACACCATGATACACAGTACTTCGAAACCTATTTGAACGAAAACTATGCTCAGAGAATTTGCAAATTTTGTAATTTGGGAACTGCACCATAATACATAGACGAAATGTTAAACAGGTGCTCATAATAATTTGGTCAGAAGTGTACGTTTTTGAACAGGTCCGGTTCTAGAAAAAAATCGAGGGGTAATGACACACAATTGAGGCGAAAAAATGTAAAAGGGAGGGCCAAAAGACTGGATTTCCATTTCATCCTACCATTTATAAGTCTTAAACATTTCTTAAAAATTGCATGGAATATAAATAAATTTAGTATTTTTCTGTCTCTATTACCATTGATAGCATTATGAGGGGGGGGGGGGGGCATGCCCCTTTCCCCCCTAGATCCGACACTGTTTTGTGAGAAGATAATATATTGATTACTTAAGCTATGGAATTTAGCGGTATATCTGAAAGATTGCAGCGAATTTCTCACAATAAACATTGTCTCACTTTGAAGAGATGTTGTATTTGACGGATACCTATAGCGCGTCATTACCAATTGGGTGAAGGGAAGCCACACTGCCCACACTTTATTAGCTAAAGTAATAAATGTCAAGGTAAATGATCACTTAGGGGCAGGCTGCAGAAAAGACTCACTCAACAAATTCTTACTGATAATGGTAGATACAAAGGTAAATCGTTTTTTAATCGATCTTTGATTACGTCGTCAGACTGAATTGTACTTCAAATGTGCCATCATAACCTCAGTAAAGATAACTTTGATCCTTTTCTTTTCAGTCATTAAAAAACGGGAAAAAAAGAGCAAATTAGGATAAAGTTTTCCGCTGTCATTTTTTTTTTGTCAGTTGAAGGTGATTTTTACGAACATTCTACGATTTTTAAAGTGACAGATCTTTCCAAAGAACATTCAATTTCTTATCTGCAACACAGAGAAGAATCCTAGCTTTTACAGACCATTCCATGCAACCTACTAAGACCGAGGTCACTACTTATCAGTCGCTCAATTAGAGCTAACACAACAAGCATTTTCATCCAAGTGTGTGTTAATTTGCGAAAGTTGCGTTTTTTTCATTCCCGAGCTATTAGTTATCAACTTTCTAAAGTGTATGCAAATTCCTCCCTTTTTTTTAAAAAAATCGCATTTTTCTTCCTAAATATTTATTAAAGATATTCCCGTTTTTTAAATAGAAAGAGTTTGTTTCCAACACATAGACGATATAGAAATTGGTAGAAATAGAGATTTATCTAAAAAATTGCCCTCATGTATAAATGAGTTATTTAAAAGACTTCCCCAGAAACAGAAATGATTCACATGAAGTCGATGATCAACATTTGTAACTGAATAGACTCCAAATAATATTATTTGTACATTAATATCGCAAAAACGTCATCATGATTTTTTTCCGAGCGTTCCAATTGTAATCATCTTTTCCAAAAATTAACAAACTTCAAGATCGTGGGCTTCAAATAATTTTTTAGTCACAATACGAGGGAACAACAAACGTAATCATCGTAATTACCGAACATCAACGAATGTAAACATCACCGATTTTAATTCTAATACTTTTAGTCGCAATAAGTGGCAACACCAAATGTAAGTAATCATTATAGTTACTAAACATTAATGAATTTTAAGACTACGGATTTGAAATCAAATACTTTTCAGTCACAATAAGCGCAAACATCAAATCTAATTATAATAGTTACGAAACATTCACGATTTTTAAGACCACTGATTTCAACTCAACGTTTGTTAATCGCAATTAATGGTAACACCAAAAAAGACGAAATTTATTATTTGAGGAAAAATGATCCAAACTTTTTACTCAGTTATCTGCTCACTGATGGGGGGGGGGGGTCACATCTAACGTTGGAGTGAACGAGTCAGTATTATCTTTGGTGGGATAATCATCCATATCTCTCTTACGACACTGAGTCGAAAAAATATTAAGATATCCAGTATTGAATCGTATAAGACTGTATTTCCGTACTTTCCTATTTTGAACAAGAGATCGTGTCATCTTATCTAAAACTGTACACGTTACAGATATATCGGATACTCCAACTGGAAAGTGATGACAAAATAATATGAAATTTTCAGCAAAATTGGGTTACATTTCAATAATTTTTAGTTTATAATTGTTGAGTTGCTACTATCTCGTGGTCTACATGATCTAAATAGCCAAGTCATAAGGATCCCAAGGTATCTGAACTAGGGATAGGATGAGGATCAAATGGGTAGGGCGCCAGGCTCATAATCTGGAGTAATCGTATGCAGTTTCCAGGTTCGTTCCTTCTTGGGCCATCGTTGAAGTTTATCTCCGCAAAACTCTCTCCCTGTCCACGGTCAGCCACCGATGGGCTTGGAAAGGCCATTGCCCGTCGTGTGGGACGTAAAGCCGTGGCCTCATGTGAGAGAGAGCCAAACCCTGTACACTTTAAAGAACATACTGGATGGCCTTGACGTGGAGGCTACCTTCTGTTTCGTAACAGCTTTCCAGTTCTCCACGGAAAGTAGAGTTTGAGCCCGTGGAGTTTCTCGACTCCACGGGCTCAGAAAACGTTGGAGGAAGGGGACCCATTGGACAGTTGTTAGGACAGATGGTAGCCCCCGTAGAGACCATCCATCATGTTCTTTAACGTGTTCAAGATGTGGCTCTCCTGGACACTGCTTTAATGTTCCATCAGAATGGAACACTAACTGGATTCTTCCAGTTAGTGTTCCATTCAGAGAGCTTATGGGTCTGTGGCCAGTTCTGTAAATTTCGCTTACAAAAGTGACTGTGGTGACTGTGATTATTTCGCTTACAGAGTGACTGTGGTTATTTCGCTTACAGAGTGACTGTGGTGACGTCCAAGTCCAATGGTATCCCCTTTATCACCGAAGGCAGGGTTAGAGTTAGCGGGAATAACCTGTGTAGGAAGTTTAATGATAGCTGTATGTAGTAATTGGTGAGCTTCCCATCCTTGGCCATCATATTTTTCTGATATCATCCCATTCAATCCTTTATAAGGGATTAGGGATTAGTTAAATCCCAATGGTCAACGTTCAAAGAGAAAACAATCGAATTTGAGTTGATAACACTACTTAATCGTTTGCATCCTTTTAGGGAACTCAACTATCTCCTTGTTGATATGTAATATCTCTGGGATAAAACATTGAATTGACCGATATTCAAAAAACAAAGTATGATTAATTTATTTTGCATTTAGCCCACAGAACAGAGAAGTCAAAAAAGCTGTTCAGATTTTCTCACACAAGGACATAATAACCATTGAAGACAGTGGTCATGATATCTGATCATGGAGTTAAAACTAATATTCGGCATATATTCTCTGGAACAATAATCTACGTTCTCTAATCTAATAGGGGCGGGGTTTGGCTCAGTCGATAGTGCACTACGTTCGTAATCTGAAGTTCCCAGGTCCGAGTCTCAACTGTGTCAGGGTTGAGAGTTATCTTCGCTAATCCTTCACTCTCTTCTCCTTGAAAGAGAGGATAACCGATGGACTTGGAAAGGCCGCCATACGTGAGATGGCAGCCTTTCCAAGTCCATCGGTATCCCTTTTTTGTTGCGCGGTTTGTTTTTTTTCGTTTGCACGTTAAAGAACCCGCTAGGTGGCTTTTACGGAAGGCTCCATCGGTCTCCAAATAGCTGTTCAGCGGCTTCCCTTCTCCCATCTTTCTCTCAGCCTTTGCTGTCCTTGTGATCTCATCATTTACCCCTTTTTGTGCAAACAAATATGCTGCTCATAGTTAAAATAATCCCAAACAGCTACTGCAATAAGGATTGATTTACGAAACTATTCTTTCTAATGATATTTTACTTTCGGGACACCCTGTACACTTGAGTTCGCCATTACAATCAAAAGAACAAAGAGACCATTAGTAAAGCAATACGACTCAAACACATGCATTGCTCCTAAGACTAAGACGCACATAAAAAGCGACTCTAGCTATGACAGCTTATGGATGGTTATTTCGCTTACAAAAGTTTGACCATCATTACCCTAACTCGTCATCGATCCGCTGTACTGACATTAGGCCTCGGAACCTCTCTGACCCACGGAGCCTGCCTCCCACATGCTACCAGGCCCCATCTTTCCCCTGGTCTCATCAATTTCTCGTCCCGAATGCCCGCGTGCCAGGCGATCCTGAGAGGTTCGGTGGTCCTAAGTCCAGCTGTGTCCCTTGGTTACCGCATCCCTCATAGATGCTAGGGAAGAGGAGGAGGAAGAAGAGGAGGAGGAGATGTGGGAGAGGTTAGGTTAGAGAAAAGTGAAGGGGCAGGAGAGACCGTGGCTATCGATTGGCTGCCTGTGATGTCTCTTATTGGTCTGTGGCCGCTGGCACAAGGCCAGGCAGTGGCTAGGCTTGGGAGAGGGAGTCACGTCTGGAGTGTGACAGAGGCCCCGCGCTCCGTTCCCTTAGGAGGACCAGCTGCAAAGTTTGCAGGCACGTGCATTGCACACATACGAATGGTAGTGTGCATAGACGTTGTGATGGAGATTCTGCTTTTCCCCTCCTGACAACTTTTTCTATTCTGCTGTGTAGCGGGTCGCATCAGTCCGGAGCGACATTTCTCTTTGCACACTGGCCCGGGTCTCTGGTCACAATGCAAGCAAAGAAGACCTCAGGGAAAAGAAGACGCATCTGAAGTTTTCTACGTCGACTTTCTTACGAACACGTAATTCTTGGTGTTTTCTGTCTCTTCAGGACACGGACTTCAGATATCCGACGTTGCGCTCCGTGGGCTGTGAGAGATTACTTTCTCATTTTTGTTCGTTTCTCCCCCTCCCACTTCCCCTTTCTCCTCTTCTTTGGTATTGCTTGCATTTTTTGAAGTGAATGCATTGGAAATTTGGCAATAAGAAAATTTACCAGTTCTGTAAAGCCACCTAGTTTGAACTTGTTTCAAAGGATGTGATAAACACTTGATTTCTTATAAAACTTTTCCAGACTTTTTTTCCACTTTAGATTGACTGTATCCAGACAGAATTTCTCTCTGCTTCTTTCTAGCTTTTCATTCTTTCTCTCGATACTTCTTTTCCTCATCGCTTCCTCCACATAATCCTTTTCTAAGTCTTCTCTTATTTTTCCACTTGGTTGCATACTATGGACTTCAATTCAAATACGTTTTAGTCATAATAAGTGATAACAACAACTGTAATCATCATAGTATTTAAACATTAACGAACTTTATGACCAATGGACTTCCACATAACACATTTTAGTCGAAATAAGTGATAAAAATAACTATAATCATCATAATTATCGAAATTTCAAAGCTGTGAGGGTTGGCTCAACTGGTACCGCTCCAGACTTTTAATGTATAGTTCCCTGATCTATTTGTATCCGCCGTCTATCAGAAGAGACGTTAAGCAGTGACTCCGTGGGTAGGAAAACCATACCTTGTACACGTTAAAGAGCACGCTGGATTGCCTTGATGGTAGGATACCATCTGGCAACTACCAGCTGCTCATTGAGTCCCCTTTCCCCAACCTTGGGATCCTTCTGAACTGGCCTTTTAGCTTATTGTACGCACAAAAATGCCATTCAGAGGTAACACAATCCGTTTTCACATAACTCTTGGCCATCTTCCATCATCTCTAATTTTCATATATAAATATATTGCTCACAAAAATTATGGGATATTTCAAAATGAATATGAAGCGATAATATATCCCCTAATTTTTGTGAGCAGTATATATATGCCTATACCATTTAAAAACACTCCCTTCAAGCAGCTGTGTGATAGGAGCCTGTCAGCTTAATATGCTATTGAGAATATCTGTGATTAATCGCGCTAACCACTCCACCATCATTCAAGTAGCCTTTGTTTTTTGGATATTCTGTATCTTCTCCAGATCTTCTTCGACTCCCATAATGTTTTTAATTACCCTATTTTTCATTTTATTCATGCTTGTCTGCAACATACATCTCATCCAGAAATCCTTTTCTCCAAATTTGGATACATATATATATTTCTGAGATAAGCAAAATGACACATAAATGCAATTTGAAGATAATAAATGAAGCTTCTGATAATGTTTTTTAAAAACAAGAACCATTTTTCTGCTTTGATTTTGTTGTTGTAAGCAGAACAAATTAAGCTAGCAATATATTCTAAACTTTTATTACTCCCAGTAGACCACGATTTTCTTTCGCTACAGACATTGAACAAACAAAAATATGAAAGCACTAATGCTTTATTTCTTTCACACTTTTCTTTAAATAATTTACTGCAAATTTCCTGCAGTGGAGGCGGTATAGTTGGTATCATTATATAAATCTTACAAGGTTCCAACTATATCAGCGTTTTGAGATTTATCTTCGCTAAACCCCTTTCTCGGTAGGAAAGGGGCACCGTTAGGTTTGGTAAAGGTTGGGTTGTTTTACTTCTGAGCGACACTTTTTTGCATACAATGGACTAAATGGCCAGGTCACAAGGACCCCGAAGGCTCAGAGAAGGTTATGGGAGGGGACCCACTGGAACAGCTGTTGGGAGACAGACGGTAGCCTCCCGTCAAGGCCATCCAGTGTGTTCTTTAACATGCACAGGGTGAGGCTTTCCCGTACACGGCGCCACGGCTTAACGTCTCATCCGACGGACGACGACCTTTCCAAGCCCATCGGTGTCCCCTAATGACCGTGGGCAGGGCGGGGAGTTTTTCGGAGATAAATCTCAACGTTGACCTAACTGGGACTCGAACCTGGGAACTACAGATTACGAGCCTGTCGCGCTACCGCCTCTGTTTGGAAAAGACTACCGACAGTCGGATGGGACGAAAAGATGTAGCTTCCTGTTTCGAAGAGTCCATACCTTGTGAACGTTAAAGAACGCGCTGATAGACCTTGCAGGAGGACTTCCAGCTGTCCAGTGGGTTCCCTACCAAACCCTGAGCCCATGAGATCCTTGTGACTTGATAGTTTAACCTATTATGTGAAAAAAGGGTGGGATAGAGGGAAAGCAATCCTAATGCAGCAAAATTTTGCAGCTCCCTGTTCTTTTTCCATTCATTTTTCCTATTCGATTTTCGCGATAACAAAGAGCTCATTCTATTAACTTCTGTATATACAGGGTGATTCAAAACTTATCGTTCAAATTTCGTGGGGAGGTAGGGAATACGTCAGGAAACCGATTTCACATAGGAAAGTATGTCCGCAAACATCTACATGAACAAAATGGACAAGTAAAGTGAACACAAGGAAACAGTACAGTTAAGTGGTAACGAACGTGACTTTTATTCCAACAAGGTAAAGTACAGGTTCACAGTAGGTGCTCAAAATTGCGACCATTTACACGGACACAGGATTCACAGCGCCGTTGCATTGACCGCCGAACATTTTCAAAAACGCCTGGCATATCACGGACAATGCCTGCGGCGGCCACTATTCGTGCAACAAGGTCCATTTCACTGTCGACGGGGGTCTCGTACACATGGTATTTCATGGCCCCCCACAAAAAGAAATCCATGGGCGATAAATCAGGTGACATGGGTGGCCAAGCGATCGCTGATGACAGCGGAAGTGGTCGGGCGAGCTGTACACTGGTTGGGTACACACAGCGCCCTCTACATACGCATGCGTACATACTTTCCTATGTGAAATCGGTTTCCTGACGTATTCCCTACCTCCCCACGAAATTTGAACGATAAGTTTTGAATCACCCTGTATTGTATGCAGCATCAAAATGCACTTTATTATTTAAAATATAAGCTTGGTTAAAAATAAAAGTTTTTTATTAACAAAATAAGCACCTGGGTGTTGAGATTCACACACGAGAAAGTAGGGTCACGATTCTGGCCGCTATCTCCGTGATAGGAGCAGGTGTTGGCCCCGTCGGTATCGCGCTAGGCACGTAATCTGCAGTTTCCAAGTTCGACTCTCAAATGTGCCAGTTAAGATTTATCAATGCTAACCCACCCCATTCTGACTTCAATCAGAAAGGGATAACAATAGGCTTGAAAAAGTCCGCCGTCCGTCGGATGGGACGTTAAAGCCGTGGTCCGTATGCTGATGAGCCATAACCCTGTGCACGTTAACGAACACGCTCGATGGCCTTTCCCGCGCGGCTACCATCTGTATCTTAGCAGCCATCCAGTGGGTCCTCTTTCCCACCTTCTCTGAGCCCTTGGGGTCCTTGTGAACTGGCCATTTAGCTGATAGTGGGCACAAAAAAAAGTGCCACTCAGATCTAAAACAACCTAATCCCAAACAACCTCTATGATTAACCAAAGCTTAAAACTACTTCGGAGATTACTTTCCTTCTGAGTGTGGGAAGGATGTTGGTTCGGTCGGTAACATTCCAGGGTCGTTATCTGCATATTCGCAGGTTTAAATATTACGGTTAAATTTGTCTGCGCTAAACCCCACAGCCCCCCTCGGTCATGAAGAGGGACACCGATGAACTTGGAAAGGACGCCGTCTTTCGAATGGGACATTAAATGGTGGTGCTGTATGCATGAGAGCCATACCAGGTTTTTGTGATCTAACCATTGAAATCATTTTATGAAAAAAAAACAAAAAACAACCTCTATAATACCGAAAGATTCAGGGGCGCGTATGCCTAAGTCGGTAGCACGCCAGGCTAGTAATCTATAGTTCCCAGGTTTAAGTCCCACCTGGGCCAGTTTTGAGATTTATCTCCGCAAAACTACCCGCCCTTGGTCAGTAGGAGACACCGATGGGCTTAGAAAGACCGCCATCCGTCGGTTAAGCCATGACCCCCGTGTACGGAAAAGCTATAATCTGTGCACGTTAAAGAAGACGCTGGATGGCCTTGACGGGAGGCTACCATCTGTCTCCCAACAGCTGGCTAATGGGTCCCCTTCCTCCACCCTATTCTGAGCCCTCGGGATCCTTGTGATCTCGTCATTTAATCCATGTGTGAAAAAGTGTCTCTCAGAGGTAAAACATCCCAAACGGAAGATTAAAACTGCTCTGGTGATAACTACTATACTTTCCAAGTCATTAATCGGTTAGGTTCAGCCAGAGACTGACCTAAGACTTTAGCTCTAAGTTGGTAAACTTAGAGCTAAAGTCTTAGGGGCGGGGGTGGCTCAGTCGGTAGCGCGCCAGGCTCGTAATCTGTAGTTCCCAGGTTCGAGTCCCAGCTGGGTCAGCGTTGAGATTTATCTCCGCAAAATTCCCCGCCCTGCCCACGGTCAGTAGGGGACACCGATGGGCTTGGAAAGGCCGCCGTCCGTCGGAGGGGACGTTAAGCCGTGGCCCCGTGTGCGGGAGAGCCATACTCTGTGCACGTTAAAGAACACGCTGGATGGCCTTGACGGGAGACTACCATCTGTCTCCCAACAGCTGTTCCAGTTGGTCCCCTCCCCCAACCTTCTCTGAGCCTTCGGGGTCCTTGTGACCTGGCCATTTAGCCCATGGTGTGCAAAAAAAGTGTCGCTCAGAAGTAAAACAACACAGCTAAAGTCTTACGATTGTGATCGACATATTACACGTGAATACTCCAAGAGTTTCTTCATTTAAGAAATAAAACAACGATTATGGGACCGACAGCTAAAAAATAAAGCACACGAGAAAATTTCAAAAACAAAATTCTCATGATTTTCGTATTTACAACGGAATCAAGACAAAAAAACGAAACGATATCTGCTTAGAGAATTTTTTTCAAAACTCTTCGGCAAAATCTTTCATTACTACTTAAAAGCAAGAAAAAAAAAGAGTCATTAGGAGAAGCTTTGCTGTATGGATGCGTTTTGCAGAATGTGCTCAAACTGTCTATAACATCTCTCCCAGCAGAAACGGCTATTGCTTATGGCTCGTCTGAAGGTTTGGGATCTAATTACTTTGGATATTAATCATCGTAATAAGATTCTTTTTTCATCATTTTGCTGTTCTCAACTTCTTCTTAATCGGAGAATGATGGACGTTATTTAGATTCTTTCGGAGATTTTTCTTTTAAACATTAGGTACGTGATCCTTTATAGGTGAGAGGTCATTGTACATAGAGTAGCTATCGTTTACACGTACATAGGTTCAAGTATCATATAAATAAAATGAATAATTCCTCAAGCAGCTGCTTGCAACACAGGTGTGATATGAACCTGTCAGTTTTTGCACCATAGAGAAAGTCTGTAAGGAATGCGAGACCTCAGCAGAGAGACAACACATACATCTTGGTCTGATCCGGGACTCGAACCTAGATCCCTTTGATCAATGGCCAAGCTCGCTAACCACTCCATCACGGATTTGGGTTGCTCTTGTTTTTACCTCTGAGCGACACTTTTTTGCACACCATGGGCTAAATGGCCAGGTCACATGGACCCCGAAGACTCAGAGAAGGTTTGGGACCCACTGGAACAGCTGTTGAGAGACAGATGGTAGCCTCCCGTCAAGGCCATCCAGCGTGTTCTTTAACGTGCACAGGTTATGGCTCTCCCGCACACGGGGCCACGGCTTAACGTCCCATCCGACGGACGGCGGCCTTTACAAACCCATCGGTGTCCCCTACTGACCGTGGGCAGGGCGAGAATTTTGCGGAGATAAATCTCAACGCTGACCCAGCTGGGACTCGAACCTGGGAACTACAGATTACGAGCCTGACGCGCTACCGACTGAGCCACCTCCCATCACGGAATGTCTATCGAGTGTCATATAAAGAATGTTTCGCGTCTCAACTACGCCTGCTGAGAATTTTTTTCGCTACCATCACCCTTGCAATCGGTAAGATGGGCGGTGTGGCTCAATCGGTAGCGCGCCAGGCTCGTAATTTACAGCTCCCAGGTTCGAGTCATAAGTGGCCCAGTTTTGAGATTTATCTCCGCAAAATTCTCTGCCCTACTCTCAGTAAGTAGCGGACACCAATGGACTTGGAAAGATCACATTAAGACTCGGTTGCTTTACCTTTGATTAGCACTCTTTTTTTGCACACATTGGTCTAAATGGCCAGGTCACAAGGACCCCAAGGCCTCAGAGAAGATTGAGCGAAGGAGACCCACTGGACGCTTGTTTTAATTTAATTTTTACCCCGTTCTTCAACTTAATCTTTATCATGTTGTTAAACTTATTTAATCTTTATCCTGTTCACAAATTTAATCTTTTTCCTGTACTTAATCTTTAGCCTTTCATTTTTATTGTATAATCCTTAGCATCCTATTAAACTTATTAAACTTTATCCTCTTATAAAACTTATTAGACTTTATGTTGTTATTAAACATCATTAGTTTTTATATTGTTCTTAAATCTAATCTTTATCCTGTTATTAAGCTTATTTAATCTTATCCCGTTTTTACACTTAATCTTTATCCTGTTATTAATCGTATTTAATCTTCATCATGTTCTTAAACTTAATCTTTATCTTTTTATTAAACTTGTATAATCTTTATCATACTGTTAAACTTATTTAGTCTTCATCTTGCAAACGTTTCATACTCTTCACTACCGTCTTTCAGGAAAAAAATAAAACATTTTCTTGTACTGTTTTCCAGCATCTTATTTTCTCTGTTATTTAAGCTACGAACTAATAATTTCGGTTAGCCTTCATCTTCTGCCTTTTAGAAGAGCATTTATAAGGTATGTACTAATAATTTCGATTAGCCTTCATGTTCTTCTTTTAGAAAGGCATAAATGCCCTTCTAAAAAGAGCTTTACGTATTTCTCTCTGTTAAAACTTAAAATCAATGAAGCTGTTTCTTTGCATTCTCCTCTACCTGAAATATGTTGCATTAATTTTTGTCTTAAGTAATTCAGCTTCCTCTGTTTCTTTAAAATAAAACGATTGATTTATCCTGTTTAAAATTGGCCATTTCGTCCTAATTAAGCAATGTATTTATTAATGTTTAATTGAAATAAATAAATCTTTTCATATGAACTGTTATTTTATCAATAGTTACGCATTCTCTAGACTAAGAGTTCTCAAAGTGGGATTCGCGTACCCCCTTGGAGGTACTCAGTAAAATTTTTGGGGTACGCCGTGAGAGCTCAAAAGTCGCTAGATATATGTTACATATGCATGTTTTATTTCATTCCCATTGTTATACTATAACTACAGTTTTATCTATCTGTATAAGGGGTACGCCAGTTACATACACATTTCCGGGGGTACGTGAAGCATAAAAGGTTGAGAACCACTGCTCTAGACCAACCTTTTTATGCTCTAGACCAACTTTTTATGCTCTAGACCAACTTTTATTCCTAAACTTTTATGTTTTGCGTAAAAAATATTCACGTAAAAACTGCTCTAGACCAGTGGTTCTCAACCTTTTATGCTTCACGTACCCCCTGGAAATGTGTATGTAACTGGCGTACCCCTTAATAGATAAAACTATAGTAATAGTATAACAATGGGAATAAAATAAAACATATATATATAGATATTAAATTTTGTATTCATAAATTGCATATATAGATAAACACAAAAAATTACATAAACAATATAACAAATCTTATAAAATTATAAACATTTTACTGAGTAATCGACTTTTGAGCTCTCACGACGTACCCGAAAAAATTTTACCGTGTACCCCACGTTAAGAACCCCTACTCTAGACGAAACTTAGATAATGTCTATGCTATATCAATTTAAATGAAACTTCTCCAAATCGCAAATTTCAACAATATCGTTCAGTATTAAAATAGTTCTAAAGTTGGGACATTTAAGACCAAAAGCTACTAATCATACCAATTTATTTCACAAAGGAATTAAAACCGAAATAACAACTACCAGATATAAAATTCGAAAATAAATGTATCTATTAAAAAATACAGTTAATAAAACTTTGCTTCTTAATTTTTTTTTGAAAGATTTTAGGGAAGAGAGCAATAGCTGTTGGATATTCCAGCTTCCATAACTCTTTATATATTGAACAAATATTGTTCAAATTCAAAATTTACAGACTTTCGATTATAAATTTTTATTTCGGCACAATTTTTACCATGAGAAACGTATGCTAAAAGGTACGTAGTTTCGAATTTCGTTTGTAACATTCAAATTCCCTAAGCTCTCGTGCAGGTAGTCTGTATACTCAGAAGTGTACTTTTATTTTTTTAACATGATTTTAATTTTCCATAAATAATACTTTTTTCTATTTAGACTGACTTGGATCATCCATAAAATCGCCACTAAACCAGTTTATCATGTACAGTCGCTCAAAAAAGTATCCGAACACTATGGTTGATTACAGAATTTAAAAAAAATATCTGGCAACGATTTTTTTAGAAATTAGTGATCTGGCAACCTTCGTGTCACGTGACACGAAGGTTGCCAGATTACTAATTTCTAAAAAAATCGTTGCCAGATATTTTTTCTAAATTCTGTAATCAACCATAGTGTTCGGATATTTATTTGAGCGACTGTACCATGTTACCAAAGAACGGGATATCTGTTCCCAAATCCAAGGCTGCAGAAGAGAGATAGCAAACAATTGTAACACACACATCCTATAAATTAATCGACATTCCATGCCAGACTCAACTACATCCTTTATTCTAAAAAAAGTAAATTCGTATTCAACTTTATCTCATGTATTAGTAATTTGAAATCTTTGAAGAGTCAGTATTTTTTTTACTATACAGGGTGAATCTGAAAAAGTGAGCAAAACTTTACGGGGTGGTAGAACGCAGCTATACGAGCAATATTCGTCATAGAATGTATGGTCGGAACGCAAGCGGTGAGAAGTTAAAAGGTAGTTTTCCACTGTCACATTTAAAGAATGAACACAAGAAGGAGAGGAGATACTCTGTGCCTCACTTGCATTCCTGTCCGCCGCACCGTACACAAAGTGCATATCCGCCATTTCGTGGTTAGTATAACCAGCCATCCTCCCGGCAATCCACGGTAGAAATGCCGTTGGGTGCGAGGACCGACCCTTTTATAAGCGAGTTGGGGCGAGGACCGACCCTTTTATAAGCGAGTTGGGGCGAGGACCGACCCTTTTCCAACGCCACCTAGCGGCTCGCCGTTTGCGTTCCGCCCATACTTTCTATGACGAATATTGCTCGTATAGCTGCGTTCTACCACCCCGTAAAGTTTTCCCCACTTTTTCAGATTCACCCTGTATATATATATTGCTATGAATTAAATGGATGAAAACTGAGCTGAGTTCAAAAATAATATTTAGTAACAATAATTCTAAAATAATGTAATTTATTACAAAAGTATGAATGAAAACATTTATATAAACTAAATTCAACCAACACAAATCTTCATCAGTATAAAAATAAACCTTCAGAAGAACATAGCACCTTATCACTATTCCTACAAACAGTTGTTTCCTCTATAAGTTTACTATCTCCACTCAAAGTATAAAATAAGGCTTTTTATAACACTCGATAAGTGTTACAATCATACTTGCGAATAAACCTGCAATCTATAAAGAATAACCTTACCACTTCCTAAACAAACTGAATAACTAAACACCAAATGACTTCCTTCTAAAGTTTTAGTCATCAAGTACTACAAACCTGTGGCTAAAGTATACTGGTTTCTTAGAAGCAATTCTTTTCAGACGTTGATCATTACGCACAAAACGAAATTTTCTTCTTTTCTAGTTTTCTAACAAGAAACACACTAATAAACTTATATAATCTCTCACGCACACACTAATTTAAAACATTTATTCTTTATAATATAGGGCACAGACTAAGACAAACTACGTTTTCCTTTACACTCTAATTTCTCTTAATTACAACACCTTATTCTTTATTTTTAAGTTAAGTTCATTTGAAGTGGATAGTGACGTAATTATCACGCTGTAGTTCACGCGAGCATCAAGAAGACACATCACATCACGATTTAATAATTACTCGTTCATCTGTCGTAAAGATATAAAATAAATATCCCCTCAAGCAGCTGCTTGTCACAGAGGTCTGACAGGAACCTGCCAGTTTAATCCGCCATAGTAGAAGGTCTGTGAGGATGGTGTGACCTCAGCAGAAAGACAATGCAAACATCCATGCCTTACTCTGGTCTGGAACCCAGGTCGCTTTGATCAGTAGCCAAGCATCCAAGCAGTAGCCAATCCCTGGTGCATTTAATAAATCTAAAAAATCACGGAACACTAAATTGGATAGTTCTTCAGTAGCATTCACGGTATTAAGTAGAAAAATCAATCGTTCCTTTAAGACAAAGTATATAAGAAGTTGAGTTGGGTTGTTTTACCTCTCAGCGACACTTTTGTGCACAAAAGGGGCTAAATGGCTAGGTCACAAAGACCCAAAAAGCTGAGAAAAAGTTGGGGAAGGGGACCACTGGAAAGCTATTAGGAGACAGAAGAAAACATCCCTTCAAGGCCATCCAGCGTGTTGTTCTGTGACATGCACAGGGTATGGCTTTCTTGCAGACAGAACTATGGCTTAACGTCCCATTCGACGGACGGCGGCCTTTTCAAGCTGATCGGTGTCCCTTTCTGACGTAGGGCAGAACCAGATTAGGCACAACTGCGACATAAGAAAATAATAGGTACGATCATACTCAATTTTATGAGAATATACATGTAGTCGTATTCTTCAAAGGGTTGAAAATTTTGAAGCATAATGGTTGGTCAATAATTGGTCAATTCGAATTATTAGAAACACACCAGTCGTAACTAAAGTGAAAGAATGAACTAAGGCAGAAACTGGAGATGGTGCTGCAAAAGCTGCAGGAAGCCACGCAGAAAATGGAACTTGAGCACTTTTGGTGACAGCACTTTATCAGGGTTGAATTGACCAAACAAAATTCATTCAATTGTGTCTTCAATGAAATATTTCAAATTATTCAGGGTATCTGAAGAAAGAACTGCCATTTTCGATACGTTTATCAGAATTAATTAATATGAATATTGCATTTGTATCTGATGCTTGCTAATTATATGTTTAACGTTGAATGTTTATAAAATTGTGAGTTAGTCATCAAACTTCTGATGTAAGTTTTTTGGGAAAATTGAGAGCCCTAAAATTATTGAAATTAGTACTAATGAAACCAGGTAAAATGGATTTATTGTATCTGGAATTGGGTTGGATTATTTTATCGCTTGGCAGCACTTTTGTTTGCAGACGAAGTCACAAGAATCCCAGTGGCTCAGAGAAGGTTTGGGAAGAGGACCCACTAGACAAGCTTGGACGATAGATGGGAGCTTCCTGTACAAGGTCTCCCGCACACTCATGGAAGAGGCTGTAAATAATGAAAAAATTGCATATTTTGTTAAAAAATTCGAAATCTTATTCTTTTTATGAAATTTGTTGTGCAGTTTGATAAAATTAATGTGTTGTAGAATGACTGCAAATTGGTCGAACATTTCAAGTATGAATATTATCATTTTTGATTCTCATGGAATCGTCATACTAATTGCAGAGGAGTCAACGTTTAACTTCATTGCAATACCTCTATATTTTTACTTTAAACTTTCGTTTAAAATTTAAACAGAAACAAACCCACGTTTCCGAAAACCGACTTGATGTGAACCCCAGTTCAAATAACACAAATCTTACGACAACTGCTTTCCGACATAAACATCCTGTGTGATTGCAGAATGAACAACAAAGTTTCGAAATGTGACATCTGTCAGTTTATAATAAAACCCATTTCTACGTTTCGGATCCATTGTGGTAATACATTAATGAGAATCAATAGAGTTGTCCGATAATGGCGTCACCGTCTGTTGGGTGAGCAGTCACACCTGCACCCATCAGCTGTTACTCGACAGCCTCCACCAGTTAGACAGCAATAAAACACCTTTCCTCAACACCTGGTAGTGTCTATTCCGTTTGCAGTTTTACACTACTGCAGAATATTTTTTTGGTTTGAAGGATTATCATGACCATACAAATGCTCCTTATATTTGAGTTTTTTACTAAAAGTTATTTACTGCACAGTGATTTTTGGAATGAATTAGTCATGAAAGTAAATTATCCTGATATATTCTTTTTGTGAAGATATATTCGTGTATTTTTGTGAAGATATATTCGTTTTATTCGTTTTATTTCGTTTTATTTCGTATTCGTTTTATATTCGCTTTATATTCGTTTTATTTCGTATTTTTGTGAAGATATATTCGTTTTTGTGTGATATATTCGTTTTGTGAAGTTTAGAGGTCTAATGCAGTGTGCTTATTGTAATGGTAACTTTAATGAGAATAACAACATTCATTATAATTGGTTCTAGGATGTAATAAAAGAATCATGCAACATTAAAAATTGTAGAAAAGTTATTATTTACAATCAATCAAAAGTAAATATATGTCAATAAATCTATGAATAGTTTTGGACAAAATATTAATTTTTACCGACGCGCGAGACTCGAACCCACGTCTCCTGAAATTCATGCGAGAGTGTTCCATTCACTAAACTCACACTGGCTCCGTCATTTAGTCACTGATGTGACTTATAAATCTTCGTTGCTTTTTGTCTTCCTCGATCGTAGACCGCACCATGGGGTACAAATTCAGAAAGATTTTTAAGTGACTTTAGTGAATAAAGATAGAGCCGGTGTTAGTTGAATGGTTTAGAACACTCTGACATGAATCTGAAGAGACATGGGTTCGAATCCCATGCATCGGCAAAACTCTCTATTTTTTCTCCCAAAGCTATTTATATAAAAAGGAATTTAGTCAGTTCACTATATTCTGAAAAGCATTTGTCTACTGCTGTTTTTCATCACTATTAGCTTGTTTTAGTGCAAAAAAATGAGGGTAATGTTTGCACTTTTTCGTCTCTGTGGTGGTTTGTACGTTGGTAGAAAGCACTTTTTGTTTGAGAATCTTTTTTTTTTATTATTGGAATCTTATATTATTTTGAATTTTCAATGTTAAAAAGGTCCTGCAATTGGAAACAGAAAACAAAAATCCTTAAAAAATTGCAATTGAAGTAAAATGTAGTGATCGAGGGAGTTTACATTTGCAGCAGCAATTTGTCCCCCTCGCCCATCCAGTGGAGGAGGTCGCAACTTATTTTTGATCCTAGAGATAACTGAAAGTCATGTTTTTGGGATTTAATAGGCACTAATAATAGTACCATTCGCATTTTCCAAATATTCAATTCAGTGGAATTTCTACCATTAGAGGACGCTAAAGTTCGAAAATGATAATTACTCTTTCTGATTCTCTTTGAAAACTAGAATTGCTTATTCGACATAGGCATTTTTAGTTTTTAGCACGTGTTCGGTAAAGAAAACAAACTGTTGCTTTCAATTTGTCGTCAATCAGAGAAAGGTATCAGGAGGTGCGAGAGAAACATTTGTAGATCGAAGAGAGGTACCAGGAGGTGCGAGGGAAACATTCGGAAATTGGAAGGAAGTACTAGGTGACAGAGGGGCGTTTGGATATCGGGAAGGAGGAATAGAAGATCCGAGAGAAACATTCGGGAATCGGAGAGAGGTATCAGGAGGTGCGAGAGAAACATTTGTAGATCGAAGAGAGGTACCAGGAGGTGCGAGGGAAACATTCGGAAATTGGAAGGAAGTACTAGGTGACAGAGGGGCGTTTGGATATCGGGAAGGGGGAATAGAAGATCCGAGAGAAACATTCGGGAATCGGAGAGAGGTATCAGGAGGTGCGAGAGAAACATTTGTAGATCGAAGAGAGGTACCAGGAGGTGCGAGGGAAACATTCGGAAATTGGAAGGAAGTACTAGGTGACAGAGGGGCGTTTGGATATCGGGAAGGGGGGATAGAAGATCCGAGAGAAACATTCGGGAATCGGAGAGAGGTATCAGGAGGTGCGAGAGAAACATTTGTAGATCGAAGAGAGGTACCAGGAGGTGCGAGGGAAACATTCGGAAATTGGAAGGAAGTACTAGGTGACAGAGGGGCGTTTGGATATCGGGAAGGGGGAATAGAAGATCCGAGAGAAACATTCGGGAATCGGAGAGAGGTATCAGGAGGTGCAAGAGAAACATTTGTAGATCGAAGAGAGGTACCAGGAGGTGCGAGAGAAACATTTGGAAATCTGGAAGTATGATCAGGAAGTGCGAGAGAACTTTTGGGAATCGAGAAGGGTGACAAGAAGGTGCGGGATCAAAATTTGGAAATCGGAAAGAGGTGCCAAGAAGAGGAAGAAACATTCGAAAATCGGAAACAGGTACCAGGAGGTGCGAGAGAACATGCACTTTTTCGTCTCTCCACCAAGAGGTGGGAGAGAAACATTTGGAAATCAGAGAGTGGTACCAGGAGGTGTGCAAGAGGAACATTTGGAAATAGGATTATTTTCTTTTTATTTATTTACAAAAGTAAACTGAAGAAGGATACGTGCAAGGGAGAGTGCGAGGAGAATTGATGGGTAAGGGGAATCTAAAAAGGTTTAAGCAATACCTGTTTTAGAAAGATTTAAAATATACAGGGTGAATCTGAAAAAGTGGGCAAAACTTTACGGGGTGGTAGAACGCAGCTATACGAGCAATATTCGTCATAGAATGTATGGTCGGAACGCAAGCGGTGAGAAGTTAAAAGGTAGTTTTCCACTGTCACATTTAAAGAATGAACACAAGAAGGAGAGGAGATACTTCAGAAAACATTTTATTAACAGGAATGTAATTGAGGCACATGCTCAAAGAAATTGCTCAAAAGCGCTGCCGCCAGCTGTAATGCAGGCTTCACACCTGCGGGATAGGGACCGTTGGGTGCCGTTGGGTGCGAGGACCGACCCTTTTATACCATTTCCAACGCCACCTAGCGGCTCGCCGTTTGCGTTCCGACCATACATTCTATGACGAATATTACTCGTATAGTTGCGTTCTACCACCCCGTAAAGTTTTGCCCACTTTTTCAGATTCACCCTGTATATACGTTGTAATTCGATAGGTAGTAAAAAAAAAATACTATTCAATTTTCTGAATCTAGTTTATTTATGCAAGAAATATGAAATTTAGGAGGTAGAGTGTGATGGCCAAGGAATTTAATAACCACACCCTTCCACTTTAGGAAGAGCTGGGGTGGAATTCAATTTTTTTCTCTTTTTTTTTTAGAAATGATATTCTATATTCTCCAAAGGCGATTGGACTTTCTAGTTTATATTTGCATGTGATTTTGCAGTCTGTTTAGTTTGAATTGTATCTTAAAGAATCAGCACCATGTTACTGAAAGCGTTTTGACACTTCCATATTATATAAATTGAAAGACACATTCAAAGCTCTAGAACTCTGAAAGCATTCCTTTTATGAAGAGTCGTCACTAGAGATAAATTGAAGATCTCACTCGCATCTCTGTAAATCTCGATTTTCAATAATTTATGTTTGCTATTTATGAGTTGTGGTAAGTTAAACATTTAACCACAGCGTCTCTGATCACAACAATTTAAATCAAAAGTCAGCTAAAACACAATTAATAACAAATTGCTAGGAGGGTAACTCAGTCGGTAGCGCGCCAGGCTCGTAATCTGCAGTTCCCAGGTTCGAGTCCCAGCTGAGGTGAATGTTGAGATTTATCTCCGCAAAACTCCCCGCCCTGCCACGGTCAGTAGGGGACACCGATGGGCTTGGAAAGGGCGTCGTCCATCGTATGGGGCGTTAAGACGTTGCCCCCTTGCGCGGGAAAGCCATACCCTGTGCACGTTAAAGAACACGCTGGATGGCCTTGACGGGAGGCTACCATCTGTCTCCCAATAGCTGTTCCAGTGGGTCCCCTCCCCCAACCTTCGGGATCCTTGTGATCTGGCCATTTAGCCCATTGTGTGCAAAAAAAGTGCCGCTCAGAGGTAAAACAATCCAATAACAAATTGCTTACTAAATTAAATGTGATTATTAGGAGTTGACAGAAGATTTTTTTTTTTTTGCAATTTTGCGTTGCTAGGCTCATAATATGATGTCTCTTGTTCGAATTCCAACTATGCCTGCGTTGAAAATATTTTCTACTAACCCCCGAACTTTGCGTTCAGATGGAAGGGAGACAACGATGGGCTTTGAAAGGTTGCAATCCATTCTGATAGAGCATTAAGTCTTGACTGGACACTTTCATCTGTCTCCTAACAGCTGTACATTGCCACAACCTTCTCTCAGCTGCTCTTGAGGTCCATACGATCTGGTCATTTAGTCCCCTGTGTGCACAAATGTGTCGCTTAAAACCAAAACAACCTAACTCAATTTTCGTTAGAAAAATGCTTAGGACGACTATAAAAAAGAGCCTGCTGCTAAAGGTGTTCAACTTCGATTATTTTTAAACGTTAAAAGATTATGTTTGAAAATCAATATTTTGAGTGAGATCTTCAGTGAAATTTTTCGTCAAAAGCTTCTTTTAAAAATTAGACAGCTTTTACTGTAGTTTTCCATACAAATAACATGGAAATATCCGAACACTTTTGGTAATATAGTGTACTTTTATACCATGCAATGCTTCGACAATTGCATGATATAAAGGATTTCCTAACTGTCTGATTAGATGTCTAAATGCTTAGTTTTGAAAATGAACTTCAATACATAAGAAATCATAACCAAACAAGGTTAAATAAAAGATTCGTTATGCACACTTGATATATTTTTTTCTATGCTACGGAAAATGAAGACATTTTAAAGAATTACAGCATCGAAAAACTGCTTTCATACATGCATTTTCTCATTTCTGAAGATTCGATAAAAGGGACTTTATATCAGGATTATATTTTCTTACTTTAACGTCCATTAAAAGCTTTAAAAGAATCTGCTAACTTGAATTCGGTTCTTCTCAAAGCTCAAAATTGCGGAATCTTTGTCTGCAACTCTACCTCTTTCGAAACCTGTAATCTGCAGAGTTTTTTGCATATGCTATATGACTCATATTCATATATACTTACAATTTATTTATCTTATTTCTGATGTATAGAAAGTAAATTTCTTTCTTTACAACATTCTTCTGTTCTCTTTCGCCGATGTTTACATTAAAGTCGGAAAGCTCTAAAAGCTACTTGAAGCTAACAATGCTTTCCGATTCCAGCTAAAAGCGCAGCTCAGAAATCAAATAACTAAATCCAACCTCTGTTATAATCATACACTGTGCAAGTCAAAGAACATGCTGAATCATCTTTACAACAAAGTCCCTATTCTTTCAGCTATCCATTGGGTTCCCTCCTTCAAATATATTCCAGGATTATATTTTGACGATTTCAATTTCCATCAAGGCGTTTGTTTTTTCTTCAAATTAGCATTTTGATTTCCGTTCTTAGTAGTTAGAGTGTTGGGCTGCACAGCCAAAAATTTACAGGTTCGATTCCAGGATAAGGCACGATTATTTACAATAAACATTTTATTATTTGGCATTGAATTTAGCGGAACGCTCGCTCTAGCAGCATATTTCAAAAGCGCTGATTGCAAATCACCCCCGTGTAACGACACATTCTCGGCACCATCCGGTACTTCAGGGAGAAGTCAACACTCTAAACTTTATTCTTAACAGCAGTGTTTCTCACTGCTGTTAAGAATGTGGGTCACGACCCCTACGGGGCCGCAAGCATCTTAGAGAGGGGGTTGGGTTGTTTTACCTCTGAGCTGCACTTTTATGCACAACATGGGCTAAATGGCCAGGTCACATGGACGCGGAAGGCTCAGGGAAGGTTGGGGGAGGGGACCCACTGGAACAGCTGTTGGGAGACAGATGATAGCCAACCGTCAAGGCCATCCAGCGTATTCTTTAAAGTGCACAGGGTATGGCTCTCACACACACGGGACCTTAACGACACGGGATACGGGGCTTAACGTCCCATCCGAGGGGAGGCGTCCTTTCCAAGCCCATCGATGTCCCCTACTGACCGTATGCAGGGCGAGGAATTTTGCGGAGATAAATCTCAACGCTTACTCAGCTGGGACTCGAACCTGGGAACTACAGATTACGAGCCTGGCGCGCTACCGACTGAACCACCCCCGCCCCACCTTAGAGAGGGGGAAGAAGTTTTGCAACTGGATATTACTGAATGTACATAAAAATCTAATTCGTTCATGGTAAAAATGAGACTTAAAGTTCATCATATTTTAAGAACTTGCTTCAGTAGCTAAATAAGACCCAAGTTCCTTTTCCCGCACTCTCTCTCGCTCTATTTAGCCTATCCGAAGAGAAAACAGAGCGGTTATTCTTTTTTTCACTCCGAAGAGTGAACAACAGTCCAAGTCCAATCTTCAGATACTTCAGCTGGTGAGTTTAGTTGTTTTACCTCTGAGAGACATTTTTTTCCCACACAATGGTGTAAATCGTCAGGTCACAAAGTCCCCAAGAGCTCAGAAAAGGTTGGGAGAAGGGGTTGTTTTACCTCTGAGCGGCACATTTTTTGCACACAATGAGCTAAAAGACAGGTCACAATAACCCTGAGGGCTCATAGAAGGATGGGGAAAAGAGACAGATGTTGAGAGAAAAATGGAAGCCTCCCGTCAAGGCCATCCAGCGTGTTCTTTAACATGCACAGAGTATGGCTCTCCCGCACACGTCCAAGGTTAACGTCCAATCGAAGGACGGCGGCCTTTGCAAGCCCATCGGTGTCCCCTACTGACCGAGCGCAGGGCGGAGAGTTTTGCGGAGATAAATCCCAACGCTGACCCAGGCTGGACTCGAACGTCGTAACTGCAGACTACGGGCCTGGCGCGCTACCGACTGAGCCACCCCCGCCCCTGGGAGAAGAGAATCCATTTGACAGCTGTTAGAAGTCATATGGTAACCTACCGTTCAGGTCATCCAGCTTATTTTTTAGCGTGCACAGAGTATAGCTCTCCTGCACACCGGACCACGGTTTAACGGCATATTTGACATACCGTGGTCTTTCGAGGCTGTAAGGTAAATACTTACGTAGCTACATGCATGCCCTTTATTATTCACCATTATTTATTTAATCTCTTACTATTGATTTCATTATTTTCATGATATTACACAGAAATTTCTTTCTTGAAAGTAGTTCTCCATCTAACGGCCCACCCCAACCACCATGGTATGCCAGAAAATCGAGAGTATATTGTATGTTGTTTTCCCACCGAGTTGTCGTGTAAGACTCCCATCAAGGCTCGCCAGAATATTCTATAACAAGGAGGGCCGAAGGCCGAATCTAGGAGGGAAGGGACTAAGGGGCTATGCCTACCTCCATCTCTAAAAATGCTAGTAAGAGTAATAAAGTCAAAAATAATTAACCTTATAATCTATATTTCATGCATTTTTCAAGAAATTTTTCAAACATCTCTAAAAGGGAGAAAAATCCATACTGCAATGGAAAACCAGTCTCCTCCCCCCTTTAATTTCCCCCTGCTCGATTGAGTTTTTCTCCTTCTCATGGGGCGGGTGTGGCTCAGTCGGTAGCGCGCCAGGCTCGTAATCTGTAGTTCCCAGGTTCGAGTCCCAGCTGAGTCAGCGTTGAGATTTATCTCCGCAAACATTCCCCTCCCTGCCCACGGTCAGTAGGAGACACCGATGGGCTTGGAAAGGCCGCCGTCCGTCGGATGGGACGTTAAGCCGTGGGCCCGTGTGCGGGAGAGCCATACGCTGTGCACGTTAAAGAACACGCTGGATGGCCTTGACGGGAGGCTACCATCTGTCTCCCAACAGCTGTTCCAGTGGGTCCCCTCCCCCAACCTTCTCTGAGCCTTCGGGGTCCATGTGACCTGGACATTTAGCCAATGGTGTGCAAAAAAATGCCGCTCAGAGGTAAAACAACCCAACCCAAATCCCCCTCTCCTCCCGCTTTATTTACTTATTTACTTGTTTCGTAGATCTAGTTCTGTGAACAAGTATGTCTTTCTATCAATTAATGCCCCATTCGAGGCACTATGGGTTTCCAAGCCTCTTTACTCGCTGAGGGTAGAACGAAGTTTAGGTAAGAAAATCTCCATTCAAGTTTGGGCTTGAATCTGGCAGTACGTACTGATCCAACTTCCACCCTACATGGGGGGCGGGGGTGGCTCAGTCGGTAGCGCGCCAGGCTCGTAATCTGTAGTTCCCAGGTTCGAGTCCCAGCTGGGTCAGCGTTGAGATTTATCTCCGCAAAATTCCCCGCCCTGCCCACGGTCAGTAGGGGACACCGATGGGCGTGGAAAGGCCACCGTCCGTCGCATGGGACGTTAAGCCGTGGTCCCGTGCGGGAGAGCCATACCCTGTGCACGTTAAAGAACACGCTGGATGGCCTTGACGGGGGACTACCATCTGTTTCCCAACAGCTGTTCCAGCGGGTCCCCTCCCCCAACCTTCTCTGAGCCTTCGGGGTCCTTATGACCTGGCCATTTAGCCCATGGTGTGCAAAAAAGTGCCGCTCAGACGTAAAACAACCCAACCCAAATCCACCCTACATGCAAAATAATCCTAACCCTGTAAATTTCGAGAAGGAATCTGTTCTTGTGAACCTAGCTAATAGGTCTTTAACTCTTAGATCGGTCTAAATTGTAATGTACGTTTAGTCACATTAAAATTCCACTCGTAAAATGTTTTTAGCATCAAATTTCATGTATACATATATAAAATGTTTTATGATTTGATATATCTTTGCACGTTTATGAAGCTCCACACACACACACTCGCTAAAAATGGTATTAAAGTCAATAATGTTTTTTTAAACACATTCAAATTCAATTTCTACACTTGCATAACTAGCGATCAAAAACTCAGGAAGGAACTTACACCGTAAATAAATCACACTGCACCAAACGGCATGTGGGAATAAATAATAATAAAAAAGAAGCCATCCATCTGCACATCAAAGACGCAAAAAAAAAAATCCAATTTTCCGAGAGATTTCATTTACCAGGTAAATACTTTATTTCGATTTCGTATGTTTAAGGAAAACCTTTTCCCCATAGACACGAGGTGTTTAAGGTTTCGATGAAATCACGGATTCAGCGTGCAACTTTTCCCATCTTTTCGTCCATCCTTTTCCCTATCTTCCCCCGTCATCCCAACAACGTGTTTACCATGCCTGTCACTCACATGCAGAGTCATAAAAGCAAGTCGCTTTAAAATGAGTTGTCAAGCCAGAGGCGAAGATCTATCCATCTCTGTCTGACCAGCAACAAAGCCCGATCCGGCTGATCGCTGTGCTGACTGCCGATGACACCGATCTGCAGCCTGAATTAGGGATGTCACAGTGATGGATGGAGGACGACTTCCGTTCACCCGCGCTTCTTGCGGTCACATGCTGTAATTCCGCTATCAGTTGCACCCAATCCGGACGCAGGGATCCTTCTCCCAAATGACATTCTGCATCGGTAAGGATTTTTTTTTTTGTCTTTTGTTTCTTCTCTTAATGTCCTGAAATTTTCATTTTAAGATCCATTTCTCGTTCTCATCCATTTCTCTTTTCCAAATATTTCGTTGATTAGCTAACTAAAATTAACATTAGGAGATCGTCGATCAACGGATAAAATGCATTTTGATTTTTTTTGGCAATTATTCTGATTCTGAGACTTTTGGTGTCGTTATCAAATTGTTTGCTGGCAGTAATCAGTAATGGTGACTGATAGGATCATATCAGCCAGTTAGGAGAATAGACAACGATGGAGAGGAGCATAATTAAAAAATACTAGAGAATAACTGCTATTACACAACAATTTACTTTCTTGATTTCACTATTTCGATGTTAAATTCTTAAAATCGAAATGTTTTAGTAAAATTTTGATATTAAGAAGTTTACCTATCGATCTCGATTGCGTATTAGCAAGGTTTGTGATGAATATTATTATTTATGTTCAT
Source organism: Ryuthela nishihirai (assembly GCA_038380435.1). NCBI lineage: Eukaryota > Metazoa > Arthropoda > Arachnida > Araneae > Heptathelidae > Ryuthela > Ryuthela nishihirai. The sequence continues at coordinate 41,233,673 of JAWZYU010000019.1, forward strand.
TTAAAAATACATGTATTGTTACGAAGTTTCAGTAATGTTTAATTGATTATACTGTGTTGTGGGTTCGAATTAAACTAATTGATAATGAATTAACTTATTTAATACATTGGTTCCCATAAATTAAGGAAAATCTCTATGTCAATTGGAAGCTAACATCAAAGCTCTGTAACTTCTAAAATAAGTTTTTTTGTTTTAAAAAATGTGATTGCAGATAAAGATCTCAATCAAATAAATCAATATCTCGATTTTCAACAATATTCGTTCAGTATTTAATGAGTTATGGAAGTTTGAATATTAGCGATTGCAATGCCAGCCACAAAAAATTGACTTCAGAAGTTAATTAAAACTTAGTAATAAATATTGTACCAAAGTGTTTAATAAAATAAGTTTGTATTTTAGAACTTTGTGTAAAGGATTCTTTCACTATTCTTCAGTTTTGTATAAGTTTCTTAAGACTGGCATTGCTGTTGTTAAATATTCAAACTTCCATGACTCATTAAATACTGAACGAATATGGTTGAAAATCGAGATATTGATTTATTTGATTGAGATCTTTATCTGCAATCACATTTTTCAAAACAAACAAAACTTATTTTAAAAGTTTTAGAGCTTTGACGTTAGCTTCTCATTGACTTAACACAGGGATTTTCCTTAATATATGGAAACCAGTTTAGTTCCCCTATTAAAAATGTTCGAACGTTCCGTCATAATATTTTAATCAACAACTTGAAGTATCGAAACATCTTAACTTAGGCGCTAAGTTAAGTTAAGTTAGGCACTAAGTTAATTACACTTCATGAAATTTTGAATCACAGGACTTTGCAAGTCACTTCTTAAATATACCTAGTTTACATTTTTTTTCTAAGCGAATAAAATATCTTTTTATTTTGTATAACACAATCTTGCGAGTTATCTATATCTTCAGTGTCTTATTATCTATTCTCACACTTGTATAAACGGGTTCTCCTTAACACTCTTTACAATTTATTAAAATAGTATGTTTACAGGGACGATAACCTCTTCTAAACAAACAAGAGAACACTAAAATTTTAACTCCGTATTCAAACGAATCTTGCCAAATTCTTCTCCATAAGGTAATACATATCTACTATTTGTGCACAAAATAAAATGAATTCTACACCAACTCGCTTTAGAATTCCAACTGTCACTTTCCTTTATGCATCATCATATTATCACGTATTCTTCGCATCACGTAGAGCATGGGCGTCCGCAGAAAAATTTCCAGGGGGGGGGGGTGGCAAAACTTGGGGACAAATAATTACATCAGTAAATTTTTATTTAATTATTTAATTTTTTAGGGTTTTTTTCATAAGTTGTTTGGGTTGGGTTGTTTTACCACTGAGCGGCACTTTTTTGCACACCATGAGCTAAATGGCCAGGTCACATGGACCCCGAAGGCTCAGAGAAGGTTGGGGGAAGGGACCCACTGGAACAGCTGTTAGGAGACAGATGGTAGCCTAACGTCAAGGCCATACAGCGTGTTCTTTAACGTGAACAGGGTATGGCTCTCCCGCACACGGAGCCACGGCTTAACGTCCCATCCGACGGACGGCGGCCTTTCCAAGCCCATCGGTGTCCCCTACTGACCGTGGGCAGGGCGGGGACTTTTTGTGGAGATAAATCTCAACGCTGACCCAGCTGGGACTCGAACCTGGGAACTGCAGATTACGAGCCTGGCGCGCTACTGACTGAGCCACCCCCACCCCGAGACATTCTGGATTAGCCAATATGCACACACAACAGAGCAATTTTATAAACGTACTAGCAGATGAAATATATAATTCTATTCGCATAACATGAAACTCTCTCAATATTTTGGTAATGTAGTGTATTTATATTATAATGAAAATATATCACATTCTGGAAAGTTGAAATTCTACCGATGTCTTTCTCAGGGAATAAAAAAATATTTGGAATGTTCTGTGATGCGTTCATTTTTAGAACAGAAATAATTGAAAAGTTTTTACATGTATCAATGAGAGTCTCGTTTCAGCTCTTGTCATGCCGATATAAAACCTGTTTCACAAATCAATAACTTCTTAAAAAAAATTACCAAAAGATGTGGGGCGAGGGGGTGACTCATTTGGTACAGTCGCTCAAAAAAGTATCCGAACAATATGGTTGATTACAGAATTCAGAAAAAATATCTGGCAACGATTTTTTTTAGAAATTAGTGATCTGGCAATTTCGTGTCACGTGACACGAAGTTGCCAGATGTACTGACTGTACCGTGCGACTGTACCAGACTGTACCGCGCGAGGCTAGTAATCTGCAGTTCGCAGGTTTGAGTCCAAGCTGTATCTGAGTTGAGATTTATCCCCGTTAATCCCCACCCTGACTCTCCTGAGAAAGAGGACGCGATGAGGTCGAAAAGGCCGCCGTCCGTCTGATGGGACATTATGCCGTGACTCCTGAGCACGAGAGTCATATCTGTGCACAGGGCCGGATTTAGGTGGGATCCCCGCTCCTTGAGAATGCTAGTAAGGTAATATAGGCTAAAAATTACTCTAATCAACAAGGTTTTGGTAACATGAATGAAAACTATTATATTATGCTAATTCTGACAAGCTTATTCCAGATCTGGGCTTAAACATTTTGCATCACGTCGCAAATTCGGAAAAGACAACATTGATAAATGATCATTTTAATGATCATTTATCATAAAAACTCATAAAATAAATAAATAAATAAAATAAACTCCAACTTAGTCCCCCTTTCAGAATGCTAGTAAGGTTTATAGAGACAAAAATTAGGAAACCTATTTATATTTCATGCATCTTTAAGAATTGATTTAAAACCTATAAAATGGTGGAGGAAATGTTACATTGCAATGGAAATACAGGATTGAAATAACAGCGGTCACTGTCTGTATTTGAAAATGGAGAGGTTTGGTTGGGATTCCAGCTTATCCTCATTGACATTTTGGCACAAAAAATCATATTTTAAAAGTTACGAATCTTCGAATGTGTCTTTCGTAGCGTGAGTAACGATTAAAGAGATTATAGGTTGGGTTGTTTTACCTCTGAACGACACTTTTTTCTACACAATGGACTAAATGGCCAGGCCGAAGGCTCAGAAAATGTTGGGGGAAGGATCCACTGAATCAGCTGTTAGGAGACAGATGCCATCCATCCAGTCAAGGCCATTCAGCGTGTTTTTTAACATACACAGGGTATGGCTCCCCCGCACACGCTAAGCCATGGCCCAGTGTGCGAAAGAGCCATACCCTGTGCACGTTAAAGAACAATCTGGATGGCCTTGAGTGGATGGATGGCTTGCGTCCCATCCGACGGACGGCAGCATTTCCAAGCCCATCGGTGAGTAACCGTGGGCAAGCGGAGATAATCAGTGGCAGTGGACAGATGAGGAAATAAATCTCAAGCTGACCCAACTGGGACTCGAACCTGGGAAACACAGATTACGAGACTGGAGCGCTACGACTGAGCCACCCCAGACCCCAGACTATGGGACTATGCAGTTGACAGAGAAGCTATCATAGATCATTGGTTGAATGATAAATGATATCTCATTGACTTATAATCTAAGAAAACTATCAAGAGTCAACTGCGCAGTTTCATAGTCTCCCAGTTGTCAATCATTCTACGTCAGTCTTAACCAGTAGATGCAGTCTGACATCTGAATTCTGCCTATCTTTACAGTTGATGGGACATTTTATGCAAATTGTAGGGCAATCTTCTCATCTAATATATAACGAAGAAAGTTTGTGTGTTTGTTTGTTTGTGTCTATGGCCACTTACACACTCGACTCTAAAAAGAATAGCGGAACTTTGAATGAACTTTCTCTGCACCAAGAGGTAAAGTATGCGCTATGTGCAAACCCGCTAGGGTCAACCAAAACTGGTGTGAACTGATGAAAATTTGGTTTTGCCATAAGTGGGATTCGAACCCACGTCTCCAGGAAACATGCCTGTTATGCTACCACTACACCACCAATGGCAAACCTTTTCTCAGCTTATGTGACTTTATAAACCTTCCGAATTTTATTCATTTGATTCGCACTAGTGGCGCCATCTATTCAGGAAGTGGACAACTCTGTTGCCTCATTAGAGATGGAATTAATATTTCTCACTCACGCTCAGGGCTTTAAATGGATAGATGGCGCCACTAGTGCGAATCAAATAAATAAAATCCGGAAGGTTTATGAAGTCACACAAGCTGAGAAAAGGTTAGCCATTGGTGGTGTAGTGGTAGCATAACATGCATATTTCCTGGAGACGTGGGTTCGAATCCCACTCATGGAAAAAACAAATTTTTTTCAGCTCATCATTTCATGAGTTCCATGTCTACAGGACTTATCCTGTGATTATTTACTACTGGTGTGAAATGGTTTAAATTTTTCGAAATCCCCACAGATTTAAAATTAACGATTAAAAACTGGTGTCTCTCATATACTTAGAATTAACGGTTATTCAAAATAACTGTTGCCACTAATAAATTTAAAATAAAGAATGCACCAATTAATTTTCTCGAGCAGGGAAATTGAAGTCGTTCAAATTAAGCACGAACGAGACACAAGTTTATTTGTTGAAATGAAGGCTTCGAAAATTAAAGATTCATATCGGACGTTAAAATAATTAATTTAATTTGAAAAATATGTAAATTTTAATAAATATATATATATCTATATTTATAAAATATGTTAATAAATGCTTTGAATAATAAGTTAGGAAATAAATAACCTTTTTCATTGTGCATTGCTTTTGTAGTACATACACATTTTTTGCAAACTTAGACAATATTTAATTTTCTTTCGCTATAAGTTTATTCCAGGAAAATGCCTCCACTGGTATAGTGGTTATGGTGCTCGGGTATTGTTCCAGTAGGGCAAACATTGTGTGCTTTTTTATTAGCTCTACTGAGGCAGTGGTCAGCAATGGCTTTGGTCTTGGTAAGGTATGTCCTTATATGAGACGGGCGGGGGTGGCTCAGTCGGTAGCGCGCCAGGCTCGTAATCTGTATTTCCCAGGTTCGAGTCCCAGCTGAGTCAGCGTTGAGATTTATCTCCGCAAAATTCCCCGCCCTGCCAACGGTCAGTAGGGGACACCGATGGGCTTGGAAAGATCGCCGTCCGTCGGATGGGACGTTAAGCCGTGGTCCCGTGTGCGGGAGAGCCATACCCTGTGCACGTTGAAGAACACGCTGGATGGCCTTGACGGGAGGCTACCATCTGTCTCCCAACAGCTGTTCCAGTAGGTCCCTTCTCCCAACCTTCTCTGAGCCTTCGGGGTCCATGTGACCTGGCCATTTAGCCCATGGTGTGCAAAAAAGTGCCGCTCAGAGGTAAAACAACCCAACCCAACCTTGTATGAGAAGGACAGTTCTTTTAGAACCTATCTCTGTCCTATATGTTACAAATCCAAAACAATTGTATCCAAGAAACTCTGATGTCTGAGAAATGATTTGGAAAGTTCGATCACCTCAGTAAGGCATTCTGTTTTTGGGTTTCGAAACTTCTGGCGTGGATGGTACCTAGAAATGTGTCCCCTACTTTCCTTCTCTAAAAGGAGGGGAGGGGAAATTTATTGGGTGGGGGGAATACAGACTTATTGAGCTTGATGTCAAATGAAAATTTGCGATATGGGGAGTGCAATCTACTATGTACGTTAAAGAATTTCAGACCGAGTAACGCTGGGCAAATCTACTAGCAAGCTACAACGGAATCACCAATGGACTACTCTGAGTCTCTCTCTCTCTAACGTTCTCTGAATCTTCGTAGTCTCTGTGTCTTCTAGATTACATTCTCTACCTTCCCTAAGTCATGAGGATACTTGTATCTTTGCACATTAAGGAACATAGATACCAAAATTACGAGTTCAGTACCAGAATGAAAGGGGCAAAGCAGACATTCCCACTTCCTTATTTCAAGGTTGTATTGAGATAAAAAAAATAATAATAAATATACAGGGCCGAATCTGGGGGAAAAGGGGACATTCCCCCTTTCAGAATACTAGTAAGGGCAACAGAGACAAATATTATTAAACTTATTTTGGCCGAGTGGTTAGCGCGCTTGGCTACTGATCTAAGTACCACTTGAAGATTAAAAACCTAGCCCCATGAAATTTTTGTAAAACATATATTAGGTGAGAGCATTTTGTTTAGAGGGATGATCTGTTCTAACCTAATCTAGTCAACTGGCTTTTCCTAGATTTTATTCTAAAACTGTCCCAATCGGCATTTGGAGAGCATTATTCAGAACTAAGAGGACTTAATATATTACTGGTTTCAAAATACTAAACATCGAAAGAAAACATTTCACTTTTTTCATTCTAGTGCCCGTGAGCATCTGAACGATGGGCTATACGAAAAAGTTAAAATAAATAATAAATATTTTCCCAAAAATATGAATTAATTCAATCAGAAAGCAGATTTAAATAACGGTAAAATCAACAGGGTTTACTTATCCGTGAAAATAACTTTTTTTAAAATAAATTTTGAATTTTTAAATTCATTAATAGAAAAATTCAGAATTTGCTATTCGCAAATTAAACATTATATCGTTCACTTAAGTAAACATTCAAGAGCTGAAAGAAAAAAAAAAGCTAAATAAATTGTCCTCCCCAAGTCTGTTTTTCTCGACATAGATTCGACTACACAAGGATAGCTTCAAACTGGGCCTTGAGGAGTTCACGGCGTTTCCTCCCTCCTGGTCCCCATGGAGGCTGCTCCGCCGCTGAAAGGCCCACAACTCTTTCTGCTATCAGCGGCGCAGCAGCGGCGCAGTGTAAACAGCAGAGATGGCCGCATGTTCACTGCCTGTTTGTGTTGACCGGGAAGTCGGCAGTGCTACGTGAAAGGAGCCTGTTTGGACAACAGTTGGGAATTCTGCTGATAATCATGGTCAGCCAGCTGTACCGAGAATGTTCACTAGCATAACATAAGAGTGGCACACGATTCACAATCATGAGGTTTTCGTTTTGCTTTTTCAAGACGAAGCGGGAGCGGAGGGGGAGTTGTGTGTTACACTTTTGTAAGTGCAGATGTGTTTGTTAAGAAGCGTAAAGTCTTATCAATATTTTGTTTTCGTATGTGACTGGCAGGTAATCCTTCCGTCTCTAGAATTGTCTGCAGGTTTCTGAACGCGTTAATTACATTATGCTTATCCGGACTATGTTATCGCATAATGGAACACTCTAGAACAGAACGTTATCAATGCATTGCCATAATCATTGTCATGTAGTCGTAACTAATGTGTAAATGTTAATTAAATATCTGTTGTTACTGTTTCACTTGTTATTTTGCATTGAAAGGTATTGCTATATCTTTGAAAATAGGAAAAAAGGGTGTATTTGTGACACCTTAACGCTAATTGTTCAGGATACATTTGTTGAAGAATAGCTTGACCCAAGTACAAGGATGATTAATTTTAAGATGTCATCTAAAACATCTCAAGTAAATAGTTTGTAGTTGGATTAATTTCACATGGGTTTATTTAGAGTAGAGGAGGTTTTTGTTTTGTTATGAGATCTATCAAAAGATAGCTTTTCATTTAAAAGCTTAGCACAAAAGAAGCCTCCCCAAAATTATACAACTATTGCGATGACCCTCCGGTTCGATCGCAATACGCGGATGGGGTGAAAGAGTTCTTCTTATGCCTGCTTGATTTGATGGAAATTTCAGGGACTCAGTACTGAGCTCCTCTTAATAAATATGTTCGACTGCAGTCTTTAGTAAAATAAACCATCCTTTATTGAACGTTGACACTTAAACACTGACTGATGGACTAAAACATCTCATACTAATTTACTATAAATCATAATAAAACCTTACTATTCCAGTTCAGCGGTTTCTCGAGAGCCCGAATACCGTTAATTCCGGTCGGCACTTACGAGCCAAAACTCTTTGTTTCTTATGCTCCCGTTCTTCGTCGGGGCTCTGCCCTCTTGGTCGTTGCATACTCTCCCCCTCCCATCACCGAACTCTCGGACATGTGGAAGGTTGCTGACCCCCGCCAGGGTCAATTGTCAGAGGACACCACAGGTTGGGTGGGCCTCCCTCTCACCGACCTGCTACATCGATTAACATTCCAGCAAGAGCTGCACTAATAAGGCCTTGCTGGAACTAAAGGCATCCTGCATTACATATGCCTCGGTGGTGTAACATAAAACAATATACGAATGAAACAAATATGTACGAAAATGCTCTAGCCACGCTACTCTAGCCTGACAACCATCAAGTTAACATTCTACCCTAAGTCACTAGCAAATGATATTATTGTACACAGGCATCCAGTTATCACTTTTTTAATACAGTAAAACACTGATTAATCCAGTAATAGATTTCATAGCGCTCTACATAATTTTTACCACAAGCCGTAAATATTTCAATAAATGAAACTAAGGTTCTAATCTTTTAACCTTATTAGCTGAACTCATGACCATAAAATATTTTATATCGTAAAATAAAAAAAACTAGTTTATAGAAACAGATTATTTTAAAATTAAACTCTATTTCTCAATATAGGTTGATGTATTTTAAAAATTAATTTTATAGAATTAATGTGAAAACACATTCTTATTGTCCATTTCTAAACTGACGTATATAATCACAATATTTCACATTTTAAATATTTTTTTCTGTTTCTGTTAAGTTATCTAGTTTATCTTTATCTGAATCATCGATATTGCATTATAATTTTATCGTAAGAGCCAAATGAGTCATGGGCAGTTTTGAGCAAATGCATTTCATTTTTCGTTCTTATGCGAACTGCTATAGAACGACTTAAGGATTAAAGTTGTGGGCAGGTATTCAATTCATTCAATATTTGAGGTTGGGTTGTTTTACCTCTGAGCGGCACTTTTTTTGCACACCATGGGCTAAATGGCCAGGTCACATGGACCCCGAGGTCTCAGAGAAGGTTGGGGAGGGGACCCACTGGAACAGCTGTTGGGAGACAGATGGTAGTCTCCCGTCAAGGCCATCCAGCGTGTTCTTTAACGTGCACAGGGTATGGCTTTCCCGTACACGGGGCCACGGCTTAACATCCCATCCGACGGACGGCGGGCTTTCCAAGCCCATCGGTGTCCCCTACTGACCGCGGACAGGGCGGATAATTTTTGCGGAGATAAATCTCAACGCTGACCCAGCTGGGACTCGAACCTGGGAACTACAGATTACGAGCCTGGCGCGTTACCGACTGAGCCACCCCCGCCCCCATTCAATATTTGTATATAGTGTCTATTTTGTCAATAGATGGCTCCAAATCAGTCCAGTCCATTCAGGCATACTAAAGACTAGTTTACGCTTTGCAAACATTTGCAAGACAACAGACCCTTCTTCTTGTTCTAAAAAATTCTAAAATGCAATGAACATTAAAATGCACACAGGGTGTGAAGAGGTTAAAACTTAATTCGACGCCTAACTCGTTTTGCATTTAAGTAAATTTTAAAATATAAGGAAAATAGATGGCTTCCTATATAGATCCCGAAAGTTGGACAAATAATAAATTAACCCTACCAAAGAATCTACAATTTACTCAATTCAAATTAACTTCAAAGGAGGATGAAGCGCTGAAATTTTTTCGTCAGTGATAAAAGCCATTTTTACTTCTTGCAGAAATGTTAGTTTAACCAAGCAAACCGATAAACCGAACAATCAGGCCGCGTCGAATTATGTATTAATTCCTTCAGACCCTGTGTACGTTATAATGTACATCACATTTTAGAGATTTTTAAACACAGGATTTGGTACCATCTATGGACAAATACAATATATATAACATTAAAGATAACTGTGCCTGACATGCAACAAGGACTGATTTTCCACATTTCACATGTGACATTCATTTGATTATCATCACAAAGCGCATGTAAATTATAATCCTTTTACGTCCTATTTATCGATTTCTGAGATTTCAAATTTTAGCAACTTTTGAGTCGGTTTCTTCTTTATAATGTGCATACTAAATTTCAGTGAAATGACGGTAAGAAAATAATTTTTGTCTATTCTTGTTTTGTTTACTTAAATATAGCAATTTAAAAGAAAAAAAAAATCAAACATTTTTTCCGTCATCCCTACACTTTTGCTTTGGCAAAAATATTCACACTTGATAAAGAGAAAACCGTTTTTTACTCATAATTTACTTCTATTGTGCAAAATGGGGAGGTTTCCAAGTAGCATGATGAAAGAAATGCATTATGAGTAAAAATCGGGTTCTCTTTATCAAGTAAAAGTAAAAATCGGAGTTCTCTTTAATCATTTTTACTCTTTATCAAGTAAGAGTAAAAATCGGTTTCTCTTTATCAAGTAAGAAAGACCGATTTTTACTCATAATTCAGCAATGCGAAATTGACCACGTAAAGGTATTTTTCTCTAAGCACCAGAAAAAAGAAAAAAATTTCAGTTCACTGAAATTAATACGCAACACAAAAACACTATTAGCAATTAACCAACAAAAATGGTTCAATAACTGTATTTGTGCTCCAAATGGCCAAAGGTCAGATCACAAGGTTTCCAAGCAGGACCGGATGTAGGTGTGGGGGGAGGAGGAAAGAAAGCCATGCGCCCCTCTCTCAATGGAGGCCAAACATTATTAAACTTGTGCATACTTCACGCTTTTTTCATGGAAAATTTTAAAACTTCTAAAAAGAAGGGATAATTATATTTTAATCTCTTCAGTAAAGTAATTAAATAATCAGTAAGTCAATAAGGGAAGTGCAAGAGAATGGAAATCCAGTCCTTGCACTTCCCTTACTTTTTTTCTGACTCAAATTTTCGTGTGAAGCCCCCCCCCCCCTCCTCCTCCCTTTTTTTAGACTCTGTTCTGTCCCTAAGGATAAGAATAATTCATATTTCTGTTTTCAATTATTTCGAATTCACCCAACCCAACTGATTGGTAAAACAATCATTCGAAACTTTCAAAATTATGGCATTTGCATAAATAGATTAAACAACGGTAGGTCTATTCATTCTCGGTAGTTAAAGTAACAGAAAAAAAATGCTCATAAATGCAGAACATACATAAAAAATTAAAATTTGCATGCATATTTATGTGGTAAAATATTGCAAGTAACAAAAAATGCTTTACAAAGTGCTGTAAACCAATAATCAAACTTTGATGGAAAAAAATGAATGTCACTACACAGTTCTTCTCTCCCGTTTTTTGTGAGAAAAACCACTAGCAATAAGCTTAAACGATTTGCAACGTCCATTTCTATTGTGCAAAATGGGGAGGTTTCCAAGTAAAGGAAATGTAGAAAATCTAACTTACACATGGTAACTTATGGAGAGAAAGAAAAAATGGAAACGAGAGAAAGGGGAAAAAAAGCAATTTCCTTGAGCAGGATGGTAACAAAAATGATGTTTGTTCTCTGCTGCAGAAGGATGGGAGGTGACTTGGTCATAACAAGAGAACTTAGGCCAAGACCTGCGGTAAAGTTGGTCCTCATCTGTAATGCCAGGCACAGACACGCCAACTCCATGTTTTATTTGTTCCCAAATCGGCAAGCTCTCTCCTAATGTCAGTGAAATATGCGTCCCATTTTCTAGTCTGTCGTTATGCCGATTTTGCTATTCAAGCCATGCCATAAGGTTGAATTTGCTCTCCTTGCTATTTACCTAAATGGCCTCACATCCTTAATAACATTAGCTCTTGAAGTCTCCTAACTATAAAAAGAAGATGTGCGTCTTTTTATTATCTTCATCATCGTCAACGAAACATTATTTCTATTCCTCGCGATTTTATTCATTCCAGTGATCATGCATTGTTATTACGTACCTTCAATAGATGACGTTGGCTTGCGAATATTATGTAAACAACATCAAAAAATGTAATTTTTTTACTTTTACTCAACTGCACGATTAGCTGGATATCCAGAGTTAGAATAAAAACAAATGCAAGAATCTTTTAATATTTTTAATCCCGGTGATGAAAAGGTAAGGACCGGAGGTGGGGGTTAATGAGGGGAGTATTTTTGCCCCTAATTTCAATATATATATATATAATCAAAGCATGATAATCAGAAACTGACGATATCATAATTTATGATCTAGATATATCAGGCCACTAAAATGCTATTTCTATATTTTGGCCGTTATCTCTGTAACGCTTCATCTTCTCTAAATCCCAACACTACCCTCGGTAAGAAAGGAGAGCCGACGGTCTTGGAAAGGCTACCTCCTCCGGATGGGATATTAAGCCTAGTTCCCGTGTTCAGGAGAGCCATATCCTGTGCACAGGGACATGGAGTTGGAGTTGGATGGCAAGCACCGAGTTGGCGTTGGAAGGCCTTGACGGGAGGCGACCATCTGTCTCCTAACAGCTGTACAATGGATCTCCTTCCCCAACCTTCTTTGAGCCCTTGGGATCCTTGTAACCTGACTATTTCGCAAACCTGGTTATTCGTGTGAAACAAAATTCCGCTCAGCGGTAAAACAACCCAGGAACAATTTGTAAAGCTCTGCATCATTTGTAATCCTATCGACCTAGAATTGTGCATATAGACTCTCATTATGGTCTTTAGGAAATACATTTGAAAATTTGAATTTGGGATTAGAGAGCGTTTGTGTACTAATAATATAATATTAGAAGATAGCAGATTTTGAATAAAGTTTTATAAAAACTAAAAAATATTTCCTTAAATATTGATTGAAGTTTAATGAAACCAAAAAGTTACGAACCGATACTACTGGCTTAATTTGCTACTAGTACTCTGATCTTAATGTTAACTAAGAAAGTAATAGCACATGAAAATAAAAATATATGTTTATAGAATCATCGATAAAGAATCCCAGCATTGAAAAAGGTATAAATAAATTTTCTTTAAGGTCAAAACCCATAAAAGTATAGAAATAATTTCTCAATAGACTTCCTTTAAAAAAATTCAATAACGTCCTCTCATATGCGAATCATATGTGTTGTGTCATTAATATGTGTTATGTCTTGTTACATTACATTTCGCTGTTGCATGATGGTAAAATGCTACACTTGTTTCTGCAACTGGTAAATTTTCTGATATCAGAAAATCCTCAAATTTATTATTTTATAAAAATATAAATACCCCCTCAAGCAGCTGCTTGCCACAGAGGTCTGACAGGAGCCTGTCAATTTACATACCATAGTAGAAGGTCTGAGAGGATGGGAAGCCCTCAGCAGAAAAACGACACAAACATCCATGCCTTAACCCGAGACTCGAACCCAGGTCCCTTAGATCAGTAGCCCAGCGAGCTAATCACTCGGCCATGGGACGGCTTTATTATTTTACAACTTGTAAATTACTACAACTACTCTTTGTTACGCTGATCACCGTAAAAAAATTAAAAACACGGAAAAGTGTAGTGTTAGGTTACACTGAGTTTTGGAGGTCTCATCAATCATCTTAATGTTAATACAAAAGTGTTACACAGTTTATGGACGACACTATTCAATGTAAATAAATTGTATATTGTTTCACCAGTTGATTGTGTACATCCTCCACCACGTTCTTCTGGTCTAGCGCGTTACATTGTTTTTCTTATCATGTTATCATTTTCTTATCATCATTTCTTTACCATGTGATGATGAAAGATAACAGTGATTTTAAAGAAAAATCGTACTTTTGAATTTAGTATTGAGCTTGCAATATTGCACTCTTGAATTTGGCATTTAATTTCATTTCGTATTCTATAATAATTTTTAAAAAATTTAAAAAGCAAAATAATCGGCTTCTTTTAGATTTTTAAATGATGCAATATCGTATTTTACTTTTATTTATTTAATGACGATTCACAGTACCCGAATAAATATTAGAAATTATTATACGGGGTGCTTCCAAAAGGTCTAATCAAACTTTGGGAACGTGTTCTACTGCGCGTATTGGGGCGGCGGTGGCTCAGTCGGTAACGCGCCAGGCTCGTAATCTGCAGTTCCCAGGTTCGAGTCCCAGCTGAGTCAGCGTTGAGATTTATCTCCGCAAAATTCCCCGCCCTGCCAACGGTCAGTAGGGGACACCGATGGGCTAGGAAAGGCCACCGTCATTCGGATGTGGCTTTAAGCCGTGGCTCCGTGTGCGAGAGAGCCATACCCTGTGCACGTTAAAGAACACGCTGGATGGCCTTGACGGGAGACTACCATCTGTCTACCAACATCTGTTCCAGTGGGTCCCCTCTCCAACCTTTTCTGAGCCTTCGGGGTCCTTGTGACCTGTCTATTTAGCCCATTGTGTGCAAAAAAGTGCCGCTCAGAGGTAAAACAACCCAAATGCGCGTATTGATGAAAAAAGTTTCTCTGAACATTGGACCAGATTCCGAGTTACAGTTTCCGAGTTACAGCACATTTTGAGAGTGCAATTAAGGAAACCTGTCAAAAGGTACGATGCCAGATAATTTGCATGATTTGTCTGTCTGATGGCATAGTAGATGTATACAAGTGTTGGCAAAAATCCCTCCACTCCTGGATAATCTCAATCATATGTATCCTGCCCTCTGGACTGATAGAAGTGGAATAACTACATGGCCTGCACACTCTCCCGATTTGAATCCACTGGATTCCTTCTTACGGGGACACGCCTAAGGCTTGATATTTACGCTAGCCTGGTACCTCATACACAAGCTTTCCGCGAACGGATCGTGGATGGTTGTCAAAGAATTCAGAATACTCCGGGACTTTTCGAACGTGTTCGACAGTCGTTGTGAAGACGCTGTGAGATGTGTATTGCTGCTCAGAGAGGCCATTTCGAACACTTGCTCTGACGTAGACTTACATAACTAATTAATAAAAACTAATTAGCATCACAGGCTTCCTTACTTGCAATACCGAAATGTGCTGTAACTCGGAAGGGAGGCGTTTCTGGCCCATTGTTCTGAAGAACTTCTTTTTTCATCACTATGCACACTAGAAAACTTCTCAAAGTTTGAGTAGATCTTTTGGAAACACCTTGTATAAAAAATATTCTTCATAGCCTGCTGTAAAGTGCTTTGTAAAAATTAGTGGGAACGTATGTTTCGGCTCTCCTCAGACCTGCGGTGTGCAAACTTTTTTTGGCATCGGACCAGATGGAAAAATATTATGTTTGCTATGGGCCAATAGTTGGGAGGGGGGGATGTGTGTGAAAAATATTTTGGTTTTATTTCTCATATGCATAGGTACCAAATAATAATAAAATATATTAACTATTTATGTAAAGTTTTTTAACGTCAAAACTGTAGTTGATTTGTCGAAGCATTATTTGAGGGATAGGACTGGATTCCAGAAATGAGCTGCTGAACATTCGGCTTTAGTGGTGTAGCTATTTGTATGACGTTTATTCAAATTTTCGTCTTATTAAAACACCATTCACTACAACGAAACAAAAATGTGCAAAGGGCTGGATTGACTCGCTGGTCGGATAGAATTCTTAAAAGAGATGCATTGGCTTTCAGTCTGGATATAATTGATAAAAGTGCCGGATTGGCTTTCAGGCCAAAAAATTTTTTCAATTTGGCTGGATTGACTTGCGAAACAGATAAAAATGTTAAAAGAGCTAGTTTGGCTCGGAGACATATAAAATCGTTAAAGGGATGGATTGGCTCGCAAGTAGGAAGTTTGTGCAAGCCTTCCTTAGACATATTCTTTAAACATGAGAGAAACTCATCAACTGAAGATGACTAAGAGCCTTCAACTTTTTCAATCGGGAAATTCACTCAAATAGTTCCTTCGCTTTGGTTTTCATGTTAATGGTTTGTAATAAAATGATTCTCGTCTTAACAAAAATAAATTAAAACACATTCATCCTTTTCTTCATTTATTTATAGTTTTTATTTTTCTTTTCATTTATTTATTGTCCGGCATAACAAATGATATATAATTAAAAATTAAAATAATTTCATATGGAAAAACCGATTTACAGAATATTCAGGAAAGCAATCTATTATTTTTTCTCTGAGGATCGGGGTAATCGATTTAAATGACTACTATTTAGAAAGAAATTATCGCGTAAGTTGGAGGAAATTATAACACAAAATAGAACGGTAAAAGAATGTGTTTTTTTCATGCAACTTTGTAAAATATATATATATATTAAACGGTAATTATGTAAAAAAACAGGAATTATACTCATTACGTTAATAACAATCCTACCAAAATACTAGAGAATATCCAGTTATGTCAATAGGAATCTTTTTTACTTCTTCTCTTTAGTCACCTTTTCCCATTAAATAATTTTAGAAGTTAGAGACCGTCGAAGTTAGAATTCCATTGACACAGGGAAATGTCTAATATGTTGGTAGGATAATGTATATGGAAGTTTAATGTAGACTCATAGATTAATTCCGATAGATCTAAGGGCATTGACACGAAACATTTCATGAACTAAAGACTGCAAAACAACTTGAAACCAAATCCCGTAAGAGAAATACATATTTCAATGGAAAGAAATTATATGAAAATAGAGGGAGTGTTAATTATACAAAGTCGTATCAGAATGATATGACCACCTACCATAATATATGTATGGTAGGTGGTCGTATTATTCTGATATGACTTTGCATTTCCTCTATAATGTATAAAATAAATACCCCCTCAAGCAGCTGCTTGCCACAGAGGTCTGACAGGAGCCTGTCAGTTTATATGCCATAGTAGAAGGTCTGAGAAGATGGCAGGCCCTCAGCAGAGAAACGACACAAACAGCCATGCCTTACCCGGGGCTCGAACCCGGGTAAGGCATGGCTGTTTGTCCGGTCCCTTAGATCCTTAGATCAGTAGCCCTTAGAACAGTAGCCAAGCGCGCTAACCACTCGGCCACGGGACGGCTCCATATTGATTTATTGCTATCATTACGTTTATAGTTTTAAACTAGAATAATGCATATCGCCTGTGGTGCATATGAGAATTTCGTTTTCAAAGCGAGTGAAGTTTTCGTTTACCAACTTTTTTTCACCCTTAAAAGTTTCAATTTGTACTAATGGATGATGGGAAAAGACAAATAGCAGTATTTTATTAGTAATTATGCGACATAAAAAGTATTTGTCTTTGATTTTTTTTAATTTAAAATTTTCTTTCCTCAGATTCTTCTGAGAAAAGGGGGCAGATTATTGCTTGGAATATCTCTTGACACTCGACTACAGAAATTTTAAATTTCTACAATGCCCAGATCACTTGCAACATTCGTTAAAAGTGTCTCTTTTTCTATATTTAACGATTTCTAACGATATAAATTAAAACCGCCTAAATATTTGAAAAATGCGAATTCTAATATCTCATTAGTACGAATCGAACCAAAAGAGTTTCCCAATTATCTCTTAAAACAAACAACCCTGGGCGTAAGGGGTCAACTCCACCCCACCCACCCTGGGCGTAAGGGGTCAACTTCACCCCACCCACCCTGGGCGTAAGGGGTCAACTTCACCCCACCCACCCTGGGCGTAAGGGGTCAACTTCACCCCACCCACCCTGGGCGTAAGGGGTCAACTCCACCCCATCCACCCTGGGCGTAAGGGGTCAACTTCACCCCACCCACCCTGGGCGTAAGGGGTCAACTCCACCCCACCCACCCTGGGTGTAAGGGGTCAACTCGTTGTTGCCAATGGAAACTTCATGACCATCACATTTCGCCATCAAAATTTCAAATTTCTAGCATAAATACATCATTTGCAATATTGGTTAAAATGTTTTGTATTATTCCATTTTTTTTTCAATTATAGCTTTTGAAATATTCGGAAAGTTCAAATCGTAACACTTCATCAATACCTGTCACACCCGAAAATAATGTTTTATCTCTAAAAACAAACAATTTCTTTTAACCCTTCGTTACGCAATTTTTTTAGTAATCTCAATAAATGTTTAAATGCTCAGAATTGGTCAAGGAAAACTGGAAAAATTTTTAAAAACTTTTTCGCTTACAATTTTTGAAGAAATAATTATTTTTTGCCACTTTGCATATATGCAAAACTGTGTGTACAGGGTCAAAACCACAGGTGCACTAGATACATAGATACTAACAAAGACCTTGCATTTTGAAACACAAATTTGACTGAAATGACTTTAAAAAACTAAAATATTATTAAATGAAGCTAGATATGGATGAATACTAGAAAGTTCAGTTATTGTGGAATGCGGTGAAGCAGTTTTTATCTTTGTTCAAGCACAAGTTCACTTTGCATTTATCACACATTACAATTTTAGACACTATGCTTTTATAAATGCTTTTATAAATGTTATAATACTGCTTTTATGTTTTTATTTTTATGTATTATTTTTATTTTTATGTTTAACACTGCTTTTATAAATGTTATAATAATGCTTTTATAAATGTGGGGAATCTGAAACATTGCTAAGGCGTAGATAACTGTAAAATTGATTGTGGTAGTGTAGAGCTTCCTTTGAATGGAAACTGATCACTAGAAAAAGTTGCAGTTTGCTTTTCCCACAAAATCTTATATTTTTCTGTTTTGGTTCGTCTTTATTCAGGAGTGGATACTTCAGCAATTGGTTCCTGCCTCTCTGTTGTATTATTTACATTAGAATTAATTTCCATTTGTACAGCAGTGTCAGGCTCACTGATACTATCTGAAGATTCCAGGTACTTATAATTTACTGTGGGAAAAATTTCCATTTGTACAGCAGTGTCAGGCTCACTGATACTATCTGAAGATTCCAGGTCCTTATAATTTACTGTGGGATCTTCATCTGAGTCATCGAAATCCAACCCATCTTCACTATCAGAGTGGCATTCCATTGCCATAAATTCATCTATTGTCATTACTTTACGTTTTCCTTTGTCCACAGGGGCGGGGGTGGCTCAGTCGGTAGCGCGCCAGGCTCGTAATCTGTAGTTCCCAGGTTCGAGTCCCAGCTGGGTCAGCGTTAAGATTTATCTCCGCAAAATTCCCTGCCCTGCCCACGGTCAGTAGGGGACACCGATGGGCTTGGAAAGGCCGCCGTTCGTCGGATGGGACGTTAAGCCGTGGCCCCGTGTGCGGGAGAGCCATACCCTGTGCACGTTAAAGAACACGCTGGATGGCCTTGACGGGAGGTTACCATCTGTCTCCCAACAGCTGTTCCAGTGGGTCCCCTCCCCCAACCTTCTCTGAGCATTCGGGGTCCATGTGACCTGGCCATTTAGCCCATGGTGTGCAAAAAAGTGCCGTTCAGAGGTAAAACAACCCAACCCAATCCTTTGTCCACATAGACAAACTAATCCATTGCAGGAAAACGTTTTTAACAGTAACATAAGAAAGTAAAGGAGAATGGAGAAATATATATTCAGTATTGTTATAACGTGTGGATGGAGAACCAGCGTTAATACGCACTTTTGCAGATTTGCAAAACAAAAGAAAAATAGTTTTACTTATTTATTATTCAGCAGATATATATTGCAAACACGAAGATCTATTCACTAAAGGTACCAGAACAATAATATAATTTTATATTTTACACATTTCTATTCTGAATCACTTATGTTCGACTTCACAATACGATAGTACGCGTCTAGCTAATAAATCTTCACGCCGCAACATACAGTCGCTCAAAAAAGTATCCGAACGCTATGGTTAATTACAGAATTCAGAAAAACTATCTGGCAACGATTTTTTAGAAATTAGTGATCTGGCAACCTTCGTGTCACGTGATTACAGAATTCAGGAAAAATATCTGGAGCGTGTACAGCAACTGTACACGCTCCAGTTACCGTTCGCAGCAAACTGGAGCGTGTGCAGTTTGCTGTGAACGGTAACTGCACGCGCTCAATATTTCCGTGAGTGAGCCCACACGATCCAGGTCTTTGTGAGCTCACACGATCCAATGTGCTGTGAACATTAACCGCAACCGCTCCAGTTTGCTGTGAACGGTAACTGCAAAACGCTCCATATTCATTGCATTATATATTCATACGCATTATATATATTAAAAAATATCCGAACACCATGGTTGATTACAGAAATCAGAAAAAATATCTGGCAACGATTTTTTAGAAATTAGTGATCTGGCAACCTTCGTGTCACGTGACACGAAGGTTGCCAGATCACTAATTTCTAAAAAATCGTTGCCAGATATTTTTTCTGGATTCTGTAATCAACCATAGCGTTCGGATACTTTTTTGAGCGACTGTACAAGGGCATGTGGTGTTGAACACAGCAGCCTGGTGGCAAATCTTTTTTACTGCTTTAAAGCCGCATCTTTGCAAATGTGCAAAGAAGACGACAATGTTAAACTGTCAAGGACTGCGGATAAAATCAAATGCACACTGCGCTTTGCAAATATGCAAAGCTACGCAATGACGGGTTAAAGCACAAAAGTTGCGATTCCCCCTCCCCCGGGGATAATGGATCAATTTAATGTTTCCAATGAAAACTTCATAAGGTTCATATTCCACCGCTGAAATTTCAGATTTCTATCATATCTACATCATTTGCGATATTTGCTCGAAATTTTGAAATTTTCAACTTTTTTCTACCGTTAGGGGGATGCAATTATAGCTTTTGGGAGATTCGAAAAGTGCAAATCGTAATATTTCTTAAGTGCCTATCCAACACAAAAATAATTTTTATCTCTGTAAACAAAAAAGTTCGATGTCTACAGAATGACAGACAGACAGACAGACAGACAGGCAAAGTAAAACATTATCTCTTTTTAAAAAAAAAAACGAAATAAAAAATAAATTATCACCATCAAAATTAACAACTCTTCGAATGGAATTCGTCGAGAGACAACGTCAACCTATATGGCTAATATTCTACTCAAATAAGCATTCGTAACCATGGGAACCGTCGATATAATTTCTGTTTTGTCCTCATCTAATTTATTATTTATCTCACTTAATGCTTAATGTTTTAAATAATGAATTTGAGGTTAATGCGGGATTACTCGAGGTTTGAACGGTCAGGGAATTTGTCTTTCCCTTCTGATAAGTGGAGAGAGAGGCTTCACCTGTTTTGTTTAAAACGCTAAAACAAAATACTTAAAATAAATTGGAACTGAATTAGTATAATTGCTTTGAAATGTAAATGAAATACATAATTTTAAGTGAAGATAATTAAAATTGATTATTCCGAATGTTATTAACTCGAGCTCAAACTATTGTGCTAGATGTTTAGAATTCCAAAGACAAAATTTACTACAAACCTTGAAAAATGTATTTTTTCATCAAATTTTCTCTGTTGTATTAAATCCCATATTTGAAGCGAAATCATTCGAGGTAGATTACCTACATTAAATCATTAAATCAATGGATTTCTTGTAGGTAAACTTCAATTGTTTTTTCCACGAAATTCAGTCACCATTATTTTCATTTAAATCTTCCATTCATTTTTTTCTCCCTAATAAATTTCGCATTTTCTTTATTATTTTGCTAAATCGCCATAATTTTACAGAAAAAAAATCGAATTTTTTCCACCTCACCTGAATTTTTCCAACTGCTCTAGATTTTGCTAACTCCCTTTAACTTTACAAAAAAAAAATCAAATTTCACAATTCATCTGGATTTTATAAAGTCGCTTCGAATTTTGCCAACTGCGATTTACTTTTGGGGAGCCTCCCACCCTCCCCTAATCCCCTCATAGCTACGCCCCTGACTGTATGCCTTCATTTCCTACATACCTATATTCCCGTTTCACACAAAGAATGCAGTGGTAAGTCTCCCTCAAAGAGTTTCTTGTCCAATCATGGCTTATTATATTAATCACGAAAACCAATGAAAAGCAAGATGCAATGCCTGAAAGCGTATCAATCCTCAACTATCTCTTTGTGTTTGGTTTCCAATTTTGGTTCCAAACCTTTGTGTTTGGTTTCCAAAACAATTTAATAAAATTGCCACTGAATATAAATAATAATAATGTACATAGGAAACGGACTTTTTTCTCACATAATGTGTGGAACTATTTGCTGTGTGGAATTACATCTGCGCAGGGGCGTAGCTAAAGGACTTTGGTTGTGGGGAGAGACAACGAAAATTTTTCAACTCGGGGATAAAATTTTGCAAACTGAGAAAATAAGACTTTTACCTAACATATCTCTGTACCCACAATTTCGATCCGTGGGGTGGGGTAGAAGTTGCCTCGTTTATGCCCACTAGCCAAAGTTTTACAAAACAAAACTCCCAATTATAAAAAAATCAAATCTTGATAAAAAAAAAATTAAAAAAATGCTAATCAAAAACAAAAAAAAAATCCCAATCTTTCCTGAATTGGCTCACTCCACTCGAATTTTGCGCACTCTCCTCGATTTCGCAAACTTTGCTTAAATGAACAAAAACAATCCCAAATTTCACAACATGTTTATATTTTTCCCAGTGGCTTCGAACTTTGCCAACTCCCCTAGATTTTGCCAACTTGCCATAATTTTACAGAAAAAAAATCAATCCTAATTTTACTTCTCACCTGAATTTTGTCAACTCTCCAAGATTTTGCCAACTCTTCTTAATTTCAAAAAAACAATTCCAGTTTTTACAACTCACCTGAATTTTACCAAGTGACATCGAATTTTGCCAACTGCTCTACATTTTGCCAAGTTGACTCGATTTTAACAAGTACCTTAGATTTTGACAAGCTGTCTAGATTTTGCTAACTCACTTTAATTTTATAAAAAACAAATCCATATTTTCAGAATTCACCTGGTTTTTAAAAGGTCTCTTCGAATTTTGCCAACTCCGATTAACTTTGGGGGGGGAGCCCCCCATAACTACGCCCCTACATCTGAGAGTTGTTCTTGGTAGAACCCATGTGGGTTTTGTCATCTTTTCATTGGTTGTTGCCTTCTTTGATATTCAGATTTTCCCGCAAAGTTCTTTATCCGAAAAGGAGTATAACTATTTACCAATTAGAGCACATGTCTGCTTAAGAAATTCAAATTCCTTTTTCCAAATTCACAATTTTTTAAAATTCTCTCTGCCCTCCTAACAGACGGTCGCCCTTAAGATGTGTCATCACAGGCCTATACGTAAATTCACCCCTGGTAGTAAGCGAATAAAGTGTGCTGAATTAAAGAATTAGCAAGGATAAATTTAAAAAAATAGAACAAACAAACACTGAGCCAATAGCGTATTTTTACACAATAGAAAACTTTCCCTGTGAACAAATTTCATGACATACTACAAGAAATAAAACACTTTTAGACGTATAAACTTGATTGAGTTTTTCAATCGACGATTCCTACCACGACCACAAGTTTACCATAAATCAAGAAATGTCAAAACATCTCCAGCATTTATTCGGAGTTGTAACATTGCACCTCAAAGTCAATTAATTAATCACAATCGCGTGGTATTTTAATTGCACAAATTACGATTCCCAACCTAGCATTTAAATCCTGGAAGATAATTAATTATCGGAAAGTTTAAGTTTCCATTTTTACCACTCTTTGGGGATGGAAGGTAAGGGAAAAGGACGATGGGAAAAAAAAGGAAAAATTACTAAAATGAACGATTAATAGAGTTGTAATGGTTTCAGTTCAATGGCTTGTGGGTGGAGCGAAAAGGTGATTCATTATCCATGTCACGGGGCCCAGTATTGCACTGGGCTTTGTTGTCTTCCAATAATAGCTTCATCTAGTCCGCAGGAAGAGAAGAGATAACGCATAAAATGTGAAATGGAATGAAATGGAAATGTAGGTTATCTCATTGTCACATACAATCCCACATCGCAACAAGACGAAAACTAAAAGGCCAAAAGAAGTTATATATAAAAAAGTTCTTCCCATTATTTTAAGAGCTTCCCAAAGCAGATAACAAAGCATATCTAAATGTTATGATATTTACTCTTCTTTATTACAAAAATGTCTTTATCGCTCTTCACGGGGTGCAAGCGTTAAAAGGTCGACGAGCGCAAATGCTTCACCTTTACTTTTTATCGGATCGGTGAATCTTTTGCAGCAGATCGCTGAGCTTCAGAGGAAATGAGGTTTTCGCCGCCGACATGGTTTCGGTTGTGTTTAGAATTTTATATTAAGAGAGAGGAAAATGGATTGAAAGAGGGAAAAAAAAGGTCAGTTTTTTATTTTGTCATGGGGGTGAGAATTCGACCAAAGCCAATGTTAGAACAAAATCGGAATCATGGGTGATGGGGATAGGGGGAAGAATCTATGGACCCTCCTGGAAAAATATTATCTCAAATTTAATTTATTGTGAATATTATATAAAAAATACCCCCTCAAGCAGCTGCTTGCCACAGAGGTCTGACAGGAGCCTGTCAATTTATATGCCATAGTAAAAGATCTGAGAGGATGGCAGGACCTCAGCAGAAAAACGACACATACATCCATGCTCGAACCCAGGTCCCTTAGATCAGTAGCTAAGCTCGCTAACCACGATCAGGGGGCTGTTTGATATTGTTGGCCCTACCAATCTCAATAAACCTAATTTCTTTAAAAATCCTACTAATCATTTTCTCTCTGCAGGAACGTGGAACGTGAGGACATTACATAGAGATTATTCTCTTGATGTCCTCATGCAGGAATTCCAGCGCTATAACCTAGATATTCTAGGCTTGCAAGAGACCAGATGGACAGGTAAAGGTGAGATACTTAAAAATAACTTTAAATTTCTCTTTACAGGGAGGGAGGATGGAAAGTATCACCAAGGCGTGGGTCTGCTGCTCAGCAGACATGCTAGTGATGCTCTTCTAGGATATGAGTGCATTAATGAAAGGTTTCTTACAGCAAAATTTCAGACAAGCATTAAAGACTTGAATGTTATCTGCTGTTATGCCCCCACTGAGGATTCTGATGAGGATGAGAAGGATAGGTTTTATGGACAACTTCAGGATATTTTGAATTCTGTCAAGAAAGGAGATATTACCCTTGTTCTTGGTGACTTCAATGCCAAAGTTGGTACCGACTCTGACCTTTGGGGAGGAGTAATAGGCCCTTTTGGTATTGGTAGCTGCAATGGCAATGGGCAACGTCTCCTACAGGTAAGTAAACTAAAAAGTAAACTAAATGGTTTCAGAATAACTAACACATATTACAAACACCGCGACATACATAAACACACATGGGTTTCACCTGATGGGCTGCATAAGAATATGATTGATTATATATTAATTAACAGCAAATGGGCTAGTTCTGTTAGAAATACCAGGGCATATAGGGGAGCTGAAATTGGATCTGACCATTACCTTGTTAAAAGTGTGTTGCAACTTAAACTTAAAAAGTGTTGTGCTAGGGTTAAAAAATTTACCTTTAATACTGAAGCTCTGAAAGACCCAGTTATAGCTAAAGCTTACCATGATAGGTTACTTAGTCATTATGACAGTCATGGTTTGCTTAATACTGAAGTTGAGGAAGAATGGGGCCATTTTAAACAGGCTTTTTTGGAAACTAACAGTACTCTTTTAGGGAAAAAGGAGCAGAGGAGGCAGAATTATTTAAGTGATAAGGCACTTGAGCTTATTTCAGAAAGAAGGAACTGCAGGAATGTCCTTAATCAGTACCCTACTAGTCCTAATAGAAAGCATTACAAAGAACTTAATAAACGTGTAAAGGATCAGTTAGCTACTGATAAGAATCTTTGGCTTGATGGCCTTGCTGACAAAGCTGAGGAAGCAGTTAGACAGCACAACAGCAGAGAGCTGTACCAGATAGTTAATGTTTTGTGTGGTAGAAAACGAACAGGTATACAGGGATTGAAGGATAAACAAGGCAAGGTTATAGAAGGTGAGGATTCTGTCATGGCTAGGTGGGCTGAGCATTTCAGTGATGTTCTAAACAATGTGGTTAGTTCTACTCCCATTGTTTGCAATGATGATAGATGCATTGTTGGCTTTAATGTTGGCCCTATAACACAATCTGAAGTTAGTTTGGCTATTTCAAACTTAAACTTCATAAATCCCCAGGGGTAGATGAAATTACTACAGAAATGCTCAGAGCTGGGAATGTTTTGGTTATCACTTGGATGACTGAAATTTTGAATAACTTTTATGATAAAGGCATGGTTCCTAAAGATTTTACCAGAGCTATTATTATCCCTATTTTCAAAAAAGGTGATCGCAGTTCTTGTGATAACTATAGGGGTATCAGCCTACTTTCCGTTCCAGGTAAAGTTCTTTCCATGATTGTGCTTAATAGAATTAAGAATCTGGTTGACAGGCAATTGCGTGATGAGCAATGTGGATTCAGAAGTGGTAGGGGATGTGTAGATCAGATATTTTCACTTAGGCAGATTCTTGAGAAATGTTTAGAGTTTTAGAAACCTTTGGTTGCTAGCTTTGTTGATTTCAAAAAGGCTTTCGACTCTGTTGATCGTCATAATTTGTGGTTGATTGTGAGATCATATGGTATACCAGACAAGTTAGTTAACATAATGAAAGCTCTCTATAATAACACTGAGTCATGTGTGAGAGTTGGTAAGTCTTGTAGCAATTGGTTTAGCATTACTTCTGGTGTTCGACAAGGGTGCATTTTGTCTCCTTTTCTCTTTAGTTTGGTTGTTGATTATGTTATGCGAAATTCACTTCAAGGGAATGATTTTGGCCTTAAATGGTCTGGAGATACGAAAATTTCTGATTTAGATTATGCTGATGATTTAGCCCTTTTGGCAAATGATGTTGATGAGATGAACTCTTTCATTCGAACTCTTGATGAGACTGGTAGTAGAGTAGGTTTGGTTATAAACAGAGAGAAAACTAAAGTGATGAAAATTGGTCAGGCAGGCTGTTATTCAGTTAATCTGAATGGTTGCAGTCTTGAGCAGGTGTCACAGTTTAATTACCTTGGGAGCTGCGTAACTGATACTGGTGATGTGCGGCATGAGATTAACAGAAGAATAGGTATTGCTGCCGGGACTTTTAAGAATCTATGGAGATTGTGGAGAAATAGGCGTATACACCTTAAGACTAAAATTAGACTGTATAATAGTTTGGTTCTTTCTAGGGTTAGTTATGGTAGTGAAACTTGGACGCTGTGTAAGCAAGATAACAGGAAACTAGATGCTTTTGATTCTAGATGTTTACGCAGTATCTTGGGTATTAGGTGGTTTAACTTTGTAACTAATGATGAGGTTAGGCAAAGGAGTCTGCAACCTCCTTTAAGCAGCATATTGTGCAGAGAGAGACTCCGCTGGTTTGGCCATGTTGCCCGTATGGATAATTATAGATTGGCGAATAGGGTTATGAACAGTGTGCCTAGAGGCCTCAGAAGGAGGGGGAGACCTAGGATGCGGTGGGCAGGCAATGTCAAACAGGACCTTGTTAGAATTGGTGTACAGTGGCCGGATGCAGCAGATGTAGCTCAGGACAGATATGCTTGGAGAATTAAACTGCGCGGTCTGGTTGGACCTCCGTAGCCCATGGCTGCTTGAGGATGAGGATGATGATCATTTGTTTTAATTTATTAATACGGAAAAATATTTCTTTAACGCTTCCTGTAGTTTTACAAAGCGTATCATTCATGTTCAGTATAATGCGCAAAAATATTACGTGCATTTTCAATAAATAAGTTTTCCTATTTTTATTACCTCAAAACATTCGTCCCACCATATGTTTCGAAAGAAACGGACAAAATAATTTATGTGCCAAATTAAATCTTCTGCAGCTGGAGCAATTAAAATGAGCTATTAAAAATTTCACCGCCATGCTTTCTTCCCCTCTAAATAAATGTAAATTTGAAAACGATTGTTCCACTGTATCTCTGGAATGCGATATCCGAAAGTAACGGGCTATGTGTCAAATTAAAGATTTTGACGTGGGGAGTGTCACAGATTACTAAAATTAACCTCCCCCGTGCTTTCCTCCTCCAAAAATGGGGAAAATATGTGAAGGATTGTTTTACTACATCTTCCAAACGGAAGGCCAAACGTAACAAGTATGCCAAATGAAAGCTTGCGACGGGGGAGCATTACGGGTTATCAAAATTTACCCCCCTCCTGCTTTCTTCCTTCCTAAAAAAGGGGATGTGAAAGCAGTTCTACTATATCTTCTGAATTCGAAGGCCTACAATTACGAGTTAGGTGTGAAATGAAAGCTCATATGGGGATCGTCGTACAGTCGCTCAAAAAAGTATCCGAACGCTACGGTCGATTACAGAATTCAGAAAAAATATCTGGCAACGATTTTTTTAGAAATTAGTGATCTGGCAACCTTCGTGTCACGTGACACGAAGGTTGCCAGATCACTAAACCTTCGTGTCACGTGACACGAAGGTTGCCAGATCACTAATTTCTAAAAAAATCGTTGCCAGATATTTTTCTGAATTCTGTAATCGACCGTAGCGTTCGGATACTTTTTTGAGCGACTGTACACTACTTCGAATTATGACCTCCCCTTCCCCATTGTCCTCTCTCTCAAAAGGGGACGGAAATTTTGCAGGGTCGATCTTAAATAGTTACATCTCAAGTTAAAGCTTGTGACGTCTCTAATGTATGGACTACTTCAAACGCTACTACGAACAAAGGAGGAGGAAAATGTTATCGATGTTTATGAGTCATATATCAAATGAAAGTTTTTGATTGAGATGTTTTTAGTGACAAAGAAAATAATATAAATAAATTAAAAAATTTAAAAACATTCTTGTTCTATATGCACCCTAAAAATGGGAAACCAAAAGAATATCGATGGTGTAATCAGTAACTGAATTCGTATTCACTTCAAAGGAACACAGGATGTTGATTTACTACCTACTCAAACAAGATTGCGGTATTATTCTCCTTCTTTGAAGTGAATAAGAATTCAGTAACTGATTTCACCATCGATAAGTTTAGATTTATTTTCTAATTTATTTTTTTTTAATTTCTTCGTTTTGTTTTCGGGCATCCTTAATTGTATTATATATGATATAGACATGATTCAAAAATTGCTTTGTAATATTTCATTTCTGAGAGGATTCTTTTGTACACAGTGTGATAAATGATGAAGTTTCATTGACCTCAAGGGCTTGGAGAACGTTAGGGAAGGGAATCCACTGGATAGCTATTAGGTGACAGATGGAAGCCTCCCTTAAACACCATCCAGTGGGTTTTTTAGCATTCGTAGGCATGACTCTCCTGCGCAAGGCTTAACGCCCCATCCTATAGCTTGCACTCTGTCTAATAAGTTCGTTGATGTCTCCTTTATTACCGAGGGCAGAGTGCTTGTTGTTTACTGCTACTTAACCTGCCCAATGATTTTTTTTTGCGACATATAGGAAAGAGAAGAATCCTAGAAGCTATTCCTAGCTTAATACAGGCCTTCTCATACAAGGACATGCCCTACTAAGACCGAAGTCACTGCTGACCACTGCCTTAGGTAGAGCTAACACAACACACAATTAACCTGTGGATCCCCTTCCCCAAACTTCTATGAGCCCTTTAAGTCCTTGTGACCTGACCATTTAGCCCATTGTGCACCAAAAAGCGCAGCTCAGAGATAAAACAACTCAACCCAATATTGGCCTTGATGTCGTCATCACATGATGTCATGAAAGTCATTTGACCACTTTCATCGAACTTCGATGTTGCTCGTTGATACCCTCGGACATAATAGATGTTCAGTCTCTTGCTACTATTCCATTTTCCCAAATGGTACCCAATGGCAGATTTATAGACTTGTTTACCCGCTCGTTTAGTGGATGGACAAAATGGCTGTCTTCCTGTGGATTTACATGTGGTGTCAGGAAAATGGTGATTTTATCATGATGTCAAGAACGATCCGTTAAGCTCCATTACTTTTAAGCTGAAAGTTTAGATTCTAACATTGAATAGAGTAAAAAACAGCGATCACAGAATCCATCATCTATATAAAATGCAGTATAGGGAGCTTGGGTTGGCTCAGTCGGTAGCGCTTCAGGTTCATAATTTGATGTTCCCAGATTCAACCCCCCCCCCCCCCACCACCATCTTTCCTGTATCCAGACTTCTCCGCTAACCCCCGTTATGCTGTTAGTTAGAAAGGGAGTACCGATGGGTTTGCAATTGCTGCTTCCTCACGTATAGGACTTTAAGGCTGTATCCTAGTGTACAGGAGATCCATACCTTATGTATGTTAAAGAACACAATGAGTGACTTTGACAGAAGCTTCCATCTGTCTCCTAATATCTGTCCAGGGGATCACCAGCCTCTACCCAGCTCTGATCCCTTGGTACAAAACAACCCAACCGCCAAATAGCGAATTTTGCAGTGAAGGAAAAATAAACAAGTCACTAAAAATAATATTCTTTCTTTAATCTATCTGAGCTAAAAAGGAGCCATCAAATGCTTTCATGTTCACTGAATATGTTTTAACCAATGATAAAGAAAAGCTGAGTAAAAATTCACGAACACACCTACATAGAATGGTTCCAAAAATGAAATGTAGATTCATCAAGGATCAGTCTGTTAGAAGACCATTCTTTCTCATTATGTACGCATGGCCATTACTTGCCTACGATATAGTTAAGGCTTTAACAACGAAAGCTTTGTAAAGGACTAAGTATGTGAAACGGTTAAATTAGATGCATCAAACTTCAGGCCTTCGTTCTTTCATATATAACCACTTAAGATATTTAAGACTGAATTTATATGCCTAAAACTCTCATACTGCCCTCGATGAGAAAGGGAACACCAATGGGATTGGAAAGGTTACTGTTTGCTGGATGGGACGTTAAGCCATGGTCCCGTGTATACCTTGTGCAAGGTAAAGAACACGCTGAATTTCCTTCATGGGAGATTACCATCAAGGAAAGTATATATATCGGGGTGGGGGTGGCTCAGTCGGTGGCTCGCCAGGCTCGTAATCTGTAGTTCCCAGGTTCGAGTCCCAGTTGGGTCAGCGTTGAGATTTATCTCCGCAAAATTCCCCGCCCTGCCCACGGTCAGTAGGGGACACCGATGGGCTTGGAAAGGCCGCCGTCCGTCGGATGGGACGTTAAGCCGTGGCCCCGTGTGCGGGAGAGCCATACCCTGTGCACGTTAAAGAACACGGTGGATGGCCATGACGGGAGGCTACCATCTGTCTCCCAACAGCTGTTCCAATGGGTCCCCTCCCCCAACCTTCTCTGAGCCTTCGGGGTCCATGTGACCTGGCCATTTAGCCCATGGTGTGCAAAAAAGTGCCGCTCAGAGGTAAAACAACCCAACCCAAAAGGAAATTATATATGCCACCCTTTAGCTAAAAGGTTTACCCAGACCTGGACTAGATCAAAGGTTAACACTCATACACCGAAAAATCATGCATTAAGATCTATTCACGAATACAATTCGCATTTTAAATTGCGAATAATTTATAATCACCAAACAACATTATCTAACGTTGTTTCCTATCCGGCTACGCTTATATTTAATTATGGAGACTTGTTTGATAAAAGAACACAACACAGACTTGAGACAATCAACATTCATCTAGAAAGAGAAACAGGAGATGGGAGACAATTTGATCAACTTAAGCAAGATTCGTAGTGCTGATAGCATCCATAAAGATCCATCACTGGGTGATTCCCACGGTTCTAGAAGTCGAGAGGGAAATCTTTAGAATAATCTAGCTGATCACGTTGACTTATTTTGTCAATGTCATCAGTTTCTCTAGCTAACTTCCTTTGTTTCCTTACTTTTGAAGCTCAGAGTTAGAATTTCGCGTTCGAAAAGAAGAAGTTCGTTGCGCCAGAAAATCCGTTTAAATCAAAGGGAAGAAAATAACTACGAAAGAAGTTGATATATTGTTATCATTTCTTATGAAAATAAGTTGCTGAATTTTTTTTGACGGAATATGAAGGGAATAGAGGCGGCAGACACGGACTAGCAGAGGACGCTGAGCACTGTAGCGTCCCGGCCCTTAGCGTCGGGGTCCACTGAGTCTTCATTGGAACAGGATTTTTTTAATAATTGTTATTTTGCACAAATTCCACGGAATTGGGGAAGACTTATTTTAAAAATCACGTACGAACTGTCAACAGAATAAATCTTGAAATCTTGAAAAAGAGATCGAATTTTTTATCTCCGCCAAACATCTACCTGACCTCGGTCAGGAAAGGGACATAGATGGGCTTAGAAAGACCACCGTCCGTCGGATGGAACATAAAGCCTTGGGCCAGTGCATAGGAGAGCCATACCCTCTGCTCGGTAATAAACATGTTAGATGGCTTTGATGGGAGACTACCATTTGTCTTTTAACAGCTGTCCACTGGGTCACTTTCCCCCAACCTTCTCTGAGACTGGGGTTCTTTGTGACCTGTCCATTTAGCCCATTGAGCGGGGAAAAAGTGCCACTCAGAAGTAAAACAAACCAATGACAATGAAAGAGAATATTACAAATTGAACTGTCATTTAATGAATGCATGATGCGAAGTAATGGTGAGAGAAATGTAAATGGTCCGGGCAAATTCATCAACAAATTCTTCTTTGGAGATGTAATCTCAATTTTTATGTTGAGTTGACATGATGTTTACATTTATTCTTTACGAATAATCTCAGATAATTCTTTGGATCCCATTCCCCTTTTAGGGATTTCATATTATGATCACTGCTCAGTAATTTCATCACTTTACATGAAACCGGAAACATTTCGAATTATGAGTTATTCCTGGGAAATATCAAAACTTGGAAACATTTATAAGAACATTACATGCTATTTATAATCAAAAATAAATTACCCACCAAGCAGCCGCTCGTCACAAAGGGTCTGAAAAGAGCCTGTCATTATATACGGAAGAGCCAAAACATTATGACCACCTGCCTGTTATGATGTTAGTCCTCCACAAGCCGCCAAAACAGCTCTTATCCGGCGAAGCATGGACGCTACAAGATTTCTAAAGTTGTCTTGTGGTATACGGTACTAACACGTTACCAGCAGATCCTGTAACTCTTGTAAGTTACGTGGTTTAACCGCCGCAGATCGGATATGCTGTTCCAACTCAAACAACAGATACCCGATTGGATTGATGTCTGGGAAATTTGGAGGCTAGGGCAATACCTGGAAGTCTTCCTCATTTTCCGTGAACCATTCTCGAACCATCTGGGCAGTGTGGCATGTCGCATTATGCTGCTGAAAGAAAACGCTACTAGAGGGATATACCATTGCCATGAAAAGATGTACCTTGTCTGCAATGATCTTTAGGTAGGTGGTAGACGTCATAGTTTCTTGCACACGAATGGCTGGACCTAGGGTTTTCCAGAAGAGCATTGTCCAAAGCATTGCACTTCCTTCACCGGCTTGTTTTCATCCCACAATGCATCCTGGTGCCAACACTTCCCCAGGTAAACGACGCACACGTACCCAGCCATCCACATGGTGCAACACGAAACGAGATTCATCGGACCAGATGACCATCTTCCAATCATTCAAGGTCCAGTTTTGATGCTCGCGTGCTCATTGTAGGAGCTTTCGACGATGAACTGAAGTTAGCATGGGCACTCGGAGCGGGCTGTGGCTACGCAGCCCCATTTTCAGACATGGTTCGATGTATTATGTCTTGTAACACATTCCTACCGTTACCAGCATTCAAAGTACGGGCGAGTTGCGCCACAGTATCTCTTCTGTTGGCTCGTACCATACGGAACAGCCTTCGCTCACCTCTAATATCGATGAGTTGTGGTCCCTCCTCCGACCACTTTTTTAAGGTACTAACCACAGCTGACATTGAGCACCCCACAAGCATCGCCGTCTCGGAAATGCTCTGAGCAAATCGTCTGGCCATTACAATTTGGCCTTTGTCAAACTCACTTAAGTCCGCTGCCTTCCCCATTTGAAGAACAAGATAACATTGATTAACAGAGCCCAGTATCAGGTGTTATTTATACCGTTTCATGACCTTCACACGCGTCATTATTTATCTGCAGTTGCTTCGATTTGCATAAAAACGCGCTGGCCATAATGTTTTGGCTCTTAGATGTAAGTAGATCTCTGAGGAAGGTGAAACCTCAGCAGAAAGAAAAAGTCCAGGTTTTATCCGAGGCTCTAATCCAGATTCCTTTCATTAGTAGCCAAGCACACTAACCACTCAACTACCGGTTTATCGATACCTAACAGCTTTTGAAGTTTTTACCGGGCACGTTTTTAGCGTCGGATATAAACTGTGGTGCAAAAATAAAGTTATAAAACTTATAATTATTTTGGCTTTCAAAGCGGGTAGAGAAATTTGATATTCCGCGTAAAATGACTATAATTTGGGGGTGGGGTGGGGATGGAGACAGGGGGATCCCCTCCTGAATACGTTTGTGGTTTTTACATATTAAAACTAATGTCCTTGCGGGGGGGGGGGATCTTCGTGACCGGAATGTTCAACCCAGGGCCGCCGACAGGGGGGGGGGCAAGGGGGACTAGTGCATAGGGGCCCGTCAGCAATTAGGGCCCGTCAGATTAAGTGACTCTACTTTTTCTTACAAAAATCATTCTTAGTTAGGCTATATATCGATCCTATGCTAAAAGGTTTTATGTGACACAAACTGTATAGACCTATGTTTTTGCATGCCTGACTGCGCAACAGGCTTTTTTTCCTCTGTATGTCATCATTGTGTCCAGAATAATTGCTATTAATGATTTGTAAAGATAAAAAGTTTTCAAGGGGGGGCCCCGAGCATAATATTACATAGGGGCCCATAAATTCTCTCGGCGGCCCTGGTTCAACCCATTGGAATTCTCATGAATCACAACTAACTGCTAACTCAACAGATATTTGGGTATTAAGATTAGAAATATAATTTGTGAAGTAAAAGTTAGATCCCTAACAAAAGCGCTTAAGATATTTTATGTGTAAAAAATCACAAAACACAATTTAAAGCGCTTTTCCTTTGATGTTTTTATGTTGAGTTGACATGATGTTTACATTTACTCTTTACGAATAATCCCAGATAATTCTTTATATCCCAGACACTAATCCTCCTACTTAGAGAAGGAAATTTAATGAATAAATAAAAATGGCTTCCCGAAGCGAAGTGTATGCATTCTTCGCCATCTTACTCGGAAGGTTTAACGTTTGAACCTGTGGTGTGATTATCATAACTAGACTTTGGAAACAACAAGAAATCGACTCTTGAGTTATTAAACTGAAGTTTCAGAATATTATTATCTGTTTTTCTTTAACATATACTAACTAAAAAGATCAGCAAACATATTATACGGAATTTTCAACAAGATTTCGTTCCTCCATCTCCAGAATTTCTTTTAAGATGAAGCAAATCATTCCAAAGGACAAAGAAGGTTAAAATGTGATATTGTTTTATTCTGTCGATAACGAAATTATCTGATATTCATGTCTTAGGCAACTTATATCTCAAAGGGAACTAATTACATTTTTAAGAATGTATTTCGAGAAGAAACTTTTTGTTCCAGATAATATTACCATATTTAAGTGCGCAATAATATATATTAAGAAATATATTAAGACATATATTAAGACATATATTAAGAAAGCAATAATTTGCACTTTAACATTAGAGAAGATATGGCGATTACCATATGTAGCTGATAATGTTTTAGTAAGAACCAATCTTGTGTTGTTTTCACCAAATGGTAACAAGATTTTTATTGTTCTGGGGACTTAAGAAATCCTCTTGCAGCAAGTTGGTTTCGTTAAAATTGATAATTATGAAAAAAAAGGCAGATACCACAAGACAACAGAAGCTTAAAACACCATTTCTATGCCATTAGCGACATGTGGAATGGAAATATAAGCAATCATGTTGCATCTTGCCTCTTGTTTTATTAACAACAGACTACAGTTATTCTTATATTGCTTAAACGCAGTTCACTTAGCATATACGATGACATGATAGTCATTTAGTGATATAATTAGACTGTTAAAAAGTGAATGCTTAACACTCTGATATAGAACCTTCACTTTTTCTGCAAAAAAAAATAACATTTTCTAATTTTTTTTACGACTGTACTTTCTCTTAGTTTTGTTTCATACCAAACTAAAGTAGTCCCAAAAACCTTTGGATCATTTCTTTTTTTGTTTAAATAACTTATGACCATAACCGTGATATATACACTTCACACCATTTATATCTGATATCTAAACCTGTTAAGGTTTTGCTCAACATGAAATTGTTTGTGGGAACCTTATTAATGGTTTTGTAGTCTTGACAATAAATTCGTTGTGTCAAACCTATTATGCCTTTTATGATCTAACCATTACGATTTTTGTGAAAACCCTGTTAAGACTATAGTGATTTGGCCAAAGAAGTCTTTCTGAAAAATCTATTAACTTTTTTGTGTCCTAGACATTAAAGTATCTGTGATCTGAATGTTAAACTACTCGTTACCCAAAAGTTTACATTCTTAATGTTCAAAGGATGATTCCGTTTCAGAACTTTTACTGTCCTGGAAAGTATCCCCACCAACATCTATGCAAAGTTGCAGACGTCTACGCCAATTCTAGAACGCTTGGTTCCTGTTGGGGAATATTCCCCAACTCTGACTGAACCCATTTTGCAACGTCTTGCACCCTTGAAAAAGGTTTCACAGCAAGTTTCCTTTTTAATTTTTGGAAACAAAAAATCGCATGGTGCAAGATCGGGTGATTATGAAGGATGGGGTAGCTGTTTGAATTTTTTCGTGCTCCAGATAGGCCAGGTCGTAACTTGCCAGGTTTTGTGAGCACTGGCATTGTCAAGAAGAAGGACACGTGCGTTGTTGGGGCTGTTTTGGGCTGCTGGTTGGGGCATGATTTGCCTTAGTCCGAGGCTTCCCTGTGTTTGCCAATCAACGAATTATACTTATTCCATCTAAGCAATCAAGTCCTTATTCATTGGCTTGAAAGCCTATAGAGTTTGCTTTTATTCTTTTTTAGGTGTGCCGCGGAAAAAAAATTAGATTCAGTGTGCCGCGGGAAAAAAAATTAGATTCAGTGTGCCGCGGGGAAAAAATAGATTCAGTGTGCCGCGGAAAAAAAATTAGATTCAGTGTGCCGCAGAGTAAAAAAGTTTGCCAGACACTGCTATATGCAAACTCGCTGGGGTCAATCAAAATTGGGGCGGGTGGATTTGAATTTCTTAAAATCGTCATTGACTTAACATTAATGGTTGAAAGTTATTAAAATAACTGTTGCCACTAATAAATTTGAAAAAAGGAATACATTAAACTAAACTAATATCTGATTTCGCGTGATTAAACGCTAACAGTCGAAAATTTTTCAAAATAATTGTTGCCACCATTAAATTTGAAATAATGAATCCATCAAACCAAAAATTAGCGTGATAAATTCATTGCTCAGTTTGCTGGATCAAGAGCTCGAGAGTCCGTGAATATTGAAATCGTCCTAATTAAGCACGAGCTGAACATGAGATTCAAATACTAAATTCTTATCGGAAGTTAAAATCATTAACTTAATCTGAAAAATATGTAAAAGCTAATAAAAGTATATACAAATAATTAATAAATGTTTTAAATATTATGTTAAATAATAAATATTTTTGTTTAATAATAATAATTTTTTATATATTTACATTTTTTATGCACCTCAGACCATAATTAATTTTCGTTTCCTATAAAGTTACACATTCCTAGCAAATTGTATCCGAGGAATTCTGGTGGGTACGAAATGATTTCAAAAGTTCGATTATGTGAGCGAGGAAATT
This sequence comes from Ryuthela nishihirai, assembly GCA_038380435.1. Lineage (NCBI taxonomy): Eukaryota > Metazoa > Arthropoda > Arachnida > Araneae > Heptathelidae > Ryuthela > Ryuthela nishihirai. The sequence continues at coordinate 41,271,055 of JAWZYU010000019.1, forward strand.
CCGATTTTTGGTTTAGAAACTTCTGACGTTGGGAGGACAATGGGTACCTCGAATTATGTCCATTTCTTTCGTCCCCTAAAAGAGAGGGAGAAAAATTAAACCGGAGGGGAAGTTGGGTTGTTGGTTCAGTTATTTTACCTCTGCGCGGCATTTTTTTGCACACAGTGAGCTAAATTGCCAGGTCACAATGACCCAGAAAGCTCAGATAAGGTTGGAACCATCGGAACAGCTGTTGAGAGACAGATGGTAGTCTCCCGTCAAGGCCATCTACTGTGTTCTTTAACGTGCACAGAGTATGGCTCTCCCGCACACGGAGACATGGCTTAATATCCCATCAAATGGACGGCGGCCTATCGAAGCTCACCTGTGTTCTCTACCAAGGTCACCTTGATACACCAGACCATGACGGCTTTGCGAGAAAGGAGGGGAGAAAGGGGGGAAATTAATTATGCATAAAAATTCAAATAATGTAATTTGTTTAAAATTTAAGTTAATTTTATTTTAACTGATTTTGAAATCAAGCAATCAAGTTATCAAAATTGGCTTTATTTATTCAGAAGGATTTTATTAAAATAATTGAGAAATTTTAAAATTAATTACCATATTTTTCAAAATAAGTAACTATCAGTTGAATTTTTCGAAATTTAACTATAATAAAAACCGTTGTTTTTTTTTTTCAAAAATAGCTCTTTTGGTACTGCAGCGTCCTAGACTGTTGTATCGAGGTGGCCTTGCCTCTACTACTACGGTCAGGGAGGAAGTTTTGCGGAAATAAATCGCGACGCTCACCCAGCTGGGACTCGAATCTGGGAACTATAGATTATGTGACTGGTGCAATACCGACTGAGCCACCCCCGCATTATATCATTATACTCGATCTCCTCCCTCGGAGGGGGAGGAAATCGAGAGTAATGAAATTTATGCCAAATGAAGCTTGCGACGTGGGGAGTGTACTGTACTCTATATGAGTGCCATGTACTCTATATTTTGGATAGTTTTAGTCCCGATCAACGCCGTGTAAAACTGCTAGCAATGCTACATAGAAGAAAATCACATTTCTGAACTTGAAAAAAAAAATTGAAAATAATTTCATCAAAATGTGATTTCATTAACAAACGCTTATCGCTAAAGAATGAAATCTCGTTCAGCACGTAAAAATATCCCAAAAGAAGAATTTCATCAGAAGTAGATTTCATAAACAACTCTTTTCGCTAAAGAATGAACCCTCGTTCCGCACTTAAAAAAGCCCTAAAAATAAATAATCTCATCAGAAATAGATTTCTTAAACAATTCTTATCAGTAAAGAAAGACCCTTCTTCGTTCCGCACCTAAGAGAAGCTCTACACTAAATAATCTCATAAAAAGATTTCATTAACAACGTTTATCAATAAACAATTAAACCTCATTCCGCACTTAAAAAAAAGCCTCAAAAATAAATAATCTCATCAAAAGTATATTTCATTAACAACCGCTTATCGCTAAGGAATGAATTTAAGAAAAGCCCCAAAAACAAATAATCTCATTGAAGACAACAGCGCATAACATTCACAAACATTCGAACATGGGATGGAATATCATATTGCAATTCAACGTTACAGGTTTTCTGTTTTTTTCGGGCGAAAAATTCAAAATGGTAGTTGAGGGCCCTACACTGTATCGTAGCCGCATTTTTAACATTTACTTTATCGCCTATAAATAGTATTTTGCTGATAATATTTCTATATATCATTAATTTAGCTTACGCTAAAATATTGTAATCTTACCTCAATCATGATTTCGATTCAGTAGGGGCGGGGGTGGCTCAGTCGGTAGCGCGCCAGGCTCGTAATCTGTAGTTCCCAGGTTCGAGTCCCAGCTGGGTCAGCGTTGAGATTTATCTCCGTAAAATTCCCCGCCCTGTCCACGGTCAGTAGGGGACACCGATGGGCTTGGAAAGGCCGCCGTCCGTCGGATGGGACGTTAAGCCGTGGCCCCGTGTGTGGGAGAGCCATACCCTGTGCACATTAAAGAACACGCTGGATGGCCTTGACGGAAGGCTACCATCTGTCTCCCAACAGCTGTTCCAGTGGGTCCCCTCCCCCAACCTTCTCTGAGCCTTCGGGGTCCATGTGACCTGGCCATTTAGCCCATGGTGTGCAAAAAAGTGCCGCTCAGAGGTAAAACAACCCACAACAATCGATTCAGTATGACCTAAGGTGACTGCATTTCAGAATTGGAATACGAATTAGAATACTATTATATGCTAATTATAAATTATTCCAATTGATTTATTTTAATGATATTGTTTGAATTACATTTGTTTACAACGAACACTTCATGTACGCCATATACTTTAGTAGTTGTGTAATGCATTAAATGCGCTAATATGGCCTTTTTCCGAACAACGGTTAAAAACATAAGCAAGTGAACTACCGCTGAAGCTTTCAAATATGATTAAAATTCTCTAATTACAGTGGAAGTTTCCGTGAAAAACTTCCTCTTGAAAAAACAATTCAAACAGTTGTAAGTTCTAATTTAAAAGTAGATTTACAGCTCAAATAAACTATTCTTTCAATTTTATATGTATTGGTTAATGCTGAATATTACTTTTTTAAAATATATTTTGGAAATTTTTTAGAGTAATTTATTGATATTTTCAAGGGATTTTGGTAAGAATAGTGAAAAGTAAGTGCATTTCTAAGAGGTAAACGCGGATGAAGTATTTGTAGAGACATTAGATTGTAGAAAGTGACTACTACGAGTAGAAAAGTATCCGTAGTAGTCGCTCATAGATACCGTTAATCTAAATGCGAAATCTCTTGATGTGCGTATTGCTGGGAAGTGAGTTAGTATAGGCTCATGAATACAATTCTCACATATTGCATAGTGCAGTGTCTCGCAAACTGTGTGCCGCGAGAGATTCCAAGTGTGCCGCGAGCGATTTTCAAATTGACACTAGATATTCCAAAGATTTCATTTTGACTTGACTTGTATTATCGACGTGCTATCGACGTGCTTTAATAAAAATCTTTCAGATTTTATCAACTGGGATCTTGTAAGTATTTATCAAGCTTTTTCCAAATTTTGGTATTAATTTTTGATTATTTCAAGCCATAGAATGGACAAATATTTAAAACAAACACCGAGTTATGAATTAAAGAACGAGAGCAAATCTTCAAGTAAAATCAGGCTGATGACTTCAACAAAGCGCAAATATAATGACGATTATATAGAGTTTGCTTTTATTCTCCTTTAGGTGTGCCGCGGAAAAAATCAGATTGAGTGTGCCGCGGGAAAAAAATTAGATTCAGTGTGCCGCGGAAAAAAATTAGATTCAGTGTGCCACAGAGTAAAAAAGCTTGCGAGACACTGGCATAGTGATACAGGTAGGCATTGCTAACTCGAGCAGCTCTCTTCTTTTCAGGAAAAAGATCGTTACTTAAAAACTGGTTTTTAAACTTTTCAAGATATCTGTTGTACGTTTAAAAACCCCGTAAATGTATTTCTAATTAAATACAGTGGACCCCCGATATAACGCGCATGTCGGGCGGGAAACAACACCCGCGTTATATGTGAACCGCGTTATACCGAGCGGCGCGGTGGCGCTACAATAAATTTCACACTGTAAGCTTTTCTTTTACTCATCATGCATACAATAATTAAACACTATTCAAAATACATGCAAGAACTCAATACGCAGTAACAATAAAATGCGATACTCACTAACGCCTCACGGACCTGTATAAACATGTTTGAACTTATCGCCCGCGCTATAACCGAGTGCGCGGTATAGCGAGCAGCGCTATAACGAAGGTCCACTGTATATGCAAAATCTATATAAAAATCATATGTTTAATCATTAATATTTGAGATATCCTTTTGCGATTTCTGTTTTATTTTATAGTTTTCTTTGGGTATGTATATATTATATGAATCGCGGTTACGTTCTTTTTGTGGTTAATGTCACAGTACAACTTTATTAATTCATAAATTTATAATCAATGCATAAGTGAAGTGGGGCATTATTCAAAATTTTCGTCTTGGATGAAAGATATTTATTTCCCACACTTATTCAGTAAATTCACGTTGGATATTTGTATTGACTTATAAGATCTTTTATTTCTTGCAACAGTTTATTCCACAAAATTTATAAGGCTTGTTGATTGGATTATTTAGTCTCCGTGTTCTTTTAAGTGAGGATTGAAAGTGTCTTGGTCAAAAATTTGCATTGTTTGGACCAATTGTCTCTGATTATATTATTCAATTTCAATGGTTTTTATTTAAGTGTGAAACAGCGTTGCGATATCAGAAAAATCCAATCACAGACTACGGTAATACCCAACTACTTTAGGATGGTCTTGAAGGGAGGTTTCATCTTTCTTCCAACAGCTCTCCAGTGGGTGCCTTCCCCCAAACTTTTCTGAGCCCTCGAGTCTTCGTAACCTGGTCATTTAGCCCACTGTGTTCAAAAAGTGCTACTCAGTGGGTAAAACAACCCAATCCATTCGAAACCCATCCTTTCTTAACTCATCGAACAATGATTCGATTAAGATTAAGATGGATCGACGCTAACTCTAACCTACCCTCGGTTAGAAATGGGACGATAATGGGCTTGCAAAAACTGCCGTTTGTAGGATGGGACCTAAAGCCGTCGCCCGTGTGCAGGAGAGTCATACCTTATGCATGTTAAGGAACACGCAGAATAGTCTACCCGCCTCCTAACGAAAGTTTATTGGGTCCCCTTCCCCTACGAACTCTGAATCTTTGGGATCCTTGCGACTTGGCCATTTAGTCCATTGTGTGTACAAAAGTGCAGATCACAGATAAAACGACCCAACCCTATAATCTATAACAAATGTTAAAGCTTGATCTACACACTCTCATAATCTCCCTAGTTACCAAAAGGGGCGGGGGTGGCTCAATCGGTAGCGCGCCAGGCTCGTAATCTGTAGTTCACAGGTCCGAGTCCCAGCTGGGTCAGCGTTGAGATTTATCTCCGCAAAACTCCCCGCCTTGCCCACGGTCAGTAGGGGATACCGATGGGCTTGGAAAGGCCGCCGTCCGTCAGATGGGAAGTTAAGCCATGGCTCCTTGTGTGGGAGAGCCATACCCTGTGCACGTTAAAGAACACACTGGATGGCCTTGACGGGAAGCTACCACATGTCTCCTAACAGCTGTTCCAGTTGGTCCCCTCCCCAAACCTTCTCTGAGTCTTCGGGGTCCTTGTAACCTGACCATTTAGCCCCTTGTGTGCACAAAAGTGCTGCTCAGGGGTAAAACAACCCAACCTAGTTACCAAAATTTCTGCGCCATTACTAATGTTGTATCGTTTTCCCTCTATGTAATTCTAAAATAATTTTTTTTAAATCTAACAAATTCTAAATTCTTACTATTCGTGAACATTCAGAAAGGATACCAGCTTGCTTTCGCTAATTCCTGTTTTTTTTTTTCGCGTTTTTGCGATGCTTCATGTAGAACCGAGTAACTCTAATTATCAAAATTTATTATTTCGAAAATTCCAGCTAGATCTACCCATTAGTCCATGGGAAAGACGAAAAACCAGGTACATTAATTGACTTTGAATTCTTAGACTGAGCAAGATATTTTAGATTAGGACTGATTCCTATATCGATAGTATTTATATTTTCGAATACCTTCTTCATTTCCAGATGTGAACACAAGGAATTCTTTCATTTAAATTTCGAATGAAATTCTCTCAGAGGCTGCGACGACCTAACAACAACAACAACAAAAAATAAATAAAAGAGATCCTGCCTGAAGTAGCGATGAAGACATGAAGAAAGCAACTTTGAATTGAACGATGTATACATTATTATACAGGCTCGTGCATGGGGAGGCTGGGGAGCACACAGAGAATGAGAGAGGCAGGAGCAAAGGAGAGTTAGAGTCAGAGAGGGAAAGAGAAAAGGGGGATGCGATGCCGTAGAGAAAATTACCTCGCTCCATGCTATTGGTTGCTGGTGGATTTGAATAGCTGGGTCATGTCAAAGAGAAGTACACGAAGCATGCGCGAGGAAATACGAGATATGGGAGGATGAGAATGAGGGAGGGAATGAGGGAATGAAAATGGTGGGGGGAGGAGACGAGGAAATAAAATGTTCCGAAATTTCGGGCACACAGAAAGGCGAAGAAGACAAAACAGAAGAGAACGTGGTTCCCTTTCGAAAGTGTGTCCCCAGACACAGCGAGGAGAAAAATGAGCGATGGAGACAGGAGGCTGAAGTAATGAAAAAAAAAACTCGTGTTGTGTTATTATGTTGGTCAGGGAAAGGCATCGCGGTTTTAGTTTCTGCATCTCTAACAACGGATGCGTGTCAGTTATGGATGACAGTTATGAAAAACTGAATAAAACATAGGGGTTGGTCCATACATATTCTTCGCTCATATTCTCAGTGTTTGATTTCGTGCCTTGCTCATCTGCTCATAGGTTCGGCGGTCTCTGAGTGGAAGCCGAGAAATGCTACGACTGGAGAATAACAATCAACAAGAGGAATGGAGCGAAAAAGGGGGATGCAGTGCCATGATGCTTGATGAACAGATAGATTTATCATCAGCTGGTAGTTTTTATTCAATTTGTTTATGAAAAAGAAATATGGAGGAAGATTTTCAGGAAGATTTCAGAAAGGTGTTGATGTACTTTGTTTTATTTTTGTATTGTGACTTTTTTTTTGTTGATTGAATCAAGGATTAGTTGTTTCAATGTCAGTCATTGATTATGATTATTGGGGGTAGAAGGGGATAGATTATGACTTTTCCCCCCGCACAGAGGACACATGGAACCTAGTAATTTCAATAAGAGTACGTTAAGTGTTGTGTTTCGGTTTTTCCAAGCGAGGATTGTGTTGGGTTGTTTTGTCTCTGAGCAGTACGTTTTTTGCAAATAGTATTCCAAATGGCCAGGTCACAAGGACCCAAAGGTCTCAGAGATGGTTAGGTGTAGAATACCTAGGACCTACTGGACAACTGTTAGGAGACAGATGGTTGCGTCGATGTCAGTCAGCGAGTATTATTATTGGGGTGGGGGGGATAGTCTGAGTCTTCACCGCACGGAGAATCGGACCATCCAGCGTATTCATCAAGGCCATCCAGCGTGTTTTTAGAGTGCACAAAGTATGACTCTACTACATACGGGCTCCCTGTTTAACGTCACATTAGACAGACTGCGGCCTTTTCAAGCCCATCTGTATCATCTTTTCACGAGGGCAGGATGGGGGTTTATTGCTATAATCTCAACCGCAGGCACAATTGAGACTCCAATCTGAGAAATGCAGATTAGGAGCCTGGCGCGCAACTGATTGAGCCGTCCCCGTCTCTGAAGCAAGGTTTTTCTGTCTGAAGACAAGAAATGTCCATCTCTAACTATGTCTGTGGAAGTCATATTTAATATGAAGGTTTATTTGGTCCTCAACAGGGGCATTATTATTGGGAAATAATTAACAGAGATGTTTTAAGTTATATAAATGTTTGGGTCATAAAGCTTTTTTAATAATCTGCTCAGAAAGACTAATCTTTAGGACACAAAATCCTTAATGGATTTGTCAAAAAACTTCTATTTCTAGATCACAAAAATCTTAATGTCTTTAATAGTTAGATCGCAAAAACCTTATTAGGGTTGACACAAAGACCTTAATACGTAGGTTACAAAACCTTAAGGGAATACCTACTACATAATTTCCTGTGTAGGTTAACGTGTTTTTCTCCGGAAAGTCACGGGAACATTTTAATTTTCAATACAAATTTACAATTACAATACAATTTACAATTACAACCACTAGTTCAGACCTCAATGATAAAGGAACAGCAATATATATTAATGAAAACTCGACTATGATTAACAGAAAACTTTTCTGGAGAGCTAGGATGTGTGCAAAAGAAAAAAATTATAAGTACGTATGGTTCAAAAATGGAAAAGTACTAATGAGGAAATCAAATTGTGAAAGAATCATCAATAATGTTCACCAACTTTGATGATTTTTGAACTTTTAGATATATCCGATAAACCTTATTTCTTTTAACTTTTCTTTTTAGTTTTTGTTTTTTATTTTGTTCAATACTTTTGCTATTTAACAATTTGATGAATATTTTTCTTAGCTACGTTTGATGTGAATTTTGAAGGTTTTAATAGCATGTTACTTTGTTAATTTGAAGGTTTTAATAGCATAGTGATGTTACTTATGTAACTACAGGTTTAGAAATAGAAGCTTGGTTCTAAAAAAATTATTGTAAAATTATTCAAAAACACAAATTAGGAATTGCTAATGTTAATATAAGAAGTCAAAGAAAACATTGGGATTCATTAAAAATAAGTATTAAGAATTACATGAAACACATTGATTTGCTGGTTTTAACAGAAAAAAATGTAAATAAATATGAAAATTATTTATATAATTTTGACAAATTTAATGAAATTACAAATGATAATAGGAATAAAAATATTAGCGGGATTTCAGTATACTATAAAGAAAATCAAGATATTGAAATTACAACACAACAAATACTTCCAGAGAAACTATATATATAAAAGTAAAAAAAAATATAATATATCATGTATTAGCACTATACAGTTCACCTAGTACAGATGTGAATTCTTTTCTGTTGAATTTCCGAAACTAGATGGAAAACACAGAAAAAGATCAAAATCAGATTTTAATAGGTGATTTCAATTTCGATACAATGAACACTAAAAAGCATGACACAGAAAATTATATCACATTAATTGCAGAATGAATTTTGAACGATTAATAAGGGAAGCTACAAGAGAAGAAATAGTAAAAAATAAAATTACCAAAACGTTTGTAGACCATATTAATATGAAACTAATTAAAAACATGTCAGCAAATTCAATAATTCAAACAATCAAAATGCAAATCACTAAGAGATTTTAGCATTGATTAGCAATACAAAAATAATTTGAATAGAACTAATTATTACTAAAACAGAATTACTACTACAAACAAGAATTGGATTTTTGACCATAGCAAAATAAACAAAACTATCTCTTAAATGAATCAGAATTTGGAAAATTATGGAGATATTTCAATGGAAGAATGAAACCTATATAAAGTATTTAAAGACATTTATGATGGAATTTTAGGAAAAAATAGAGTGTATATGAAGAGTGTAGGAAAGATAAAAAGAAATCATAGCAAAAACTGGATAACACCGAACTTGATAGAGTTAATTGAGAAAAGAGATAAAGCTTGGATTAAATTTAAAAGAAATGATAAAATTAATGCTTATAAAAATAGCTATAAAAATTGAGAAATATAGTTAATATGCTGATTAGTAATCAGAAACAATTTTATTATAGAAATAAACTTATAATGAAGAAAAATGATATGAAGGCTACCTGGGAATAAATATATGAAATGTTAGAAGGAAAACAGAAAAAAATCAGCTGATGACGTAATAACTGATAATATGTCCAAAACGAAATTACTGTGGAAGAAATAGCAAACGATTTCAATGACATTTATAATACACTAATTCTACAGATAAGAGATACAAATCACCAAGACGATATAAATTATGTTTCAACCAATCACAGATGATATAAAAATTATCTTCCAACCAGGATACAAAGAGTTTTGAACGCTATTTATGTACATGAAATCACTGAAAAACAAACTGATGAAATAATTACTACATTAGACACACCAATAAATCACCTGGTTACGGTAATGTTTATATTAAACATATAAATTTTAGTGAAGAAATACTACTAAATATTATATCAAAAATTATAAATCAGATTATTTTACTGGTAACATACCTACTGAAATCAAAGCAGGTGTTTTAAGACCTATTTTTAAAGGAGGTATTAAGGAGGACTTTTCTAACTATCGACCAATAACTATTCTACCTATATTTTCAAAAGTAATGGAAAAATATATTTATAATACTGTTTATATTTTTTTACTTAAGCAAAACATAATTAATGAAAATCAATTTTTCTTTCAAAAAGGGAAAAACACAATTCAGCTAATTTCTAAAATTGCAAATAATAGTAAGAAATTATTGAACAATAGGGAAAAATTGTAATTATGTTCTTAGATTTTGAGAAAGCCTTCGATACAAAAGATCATAACATTTTATTAAATAAATTGAAAAATTACGGTATTCGCGGTATAATGTTAGATGGTTTCGAAATTATTTATCACATAAATGCAGAATTACTAAAATAAAAACCTGTAACAGCAGAAAAGTAATTACACGATATGGAATTCCCCAAGGTTCAATTTTAGGTCCTTTATTGTTCCTGGTAAACATAAATAATTTGTTCAATACAAAATTTAAAAGTGCTATTTATCTATTGACATTGTTTTAACAAACAATCTCAAATATAATAAATGATAGCATCTCAGAGATTCAAACAGATTACAATAATATAATTAAATGGTTAAATCATAATAAAATCTACTTAAATGAGAAAGAAACAAAATTGATGATTATACATTTTCCAGGATTTAATATTCATCGAAACCTCTTTATCAAAACACATAAATTGCAAAAAAAAGGATGCTTCTAATTGTGAATCATGTAGTTGTCCACTTGTTGAGCAAGTAAATCAAATAAAATACCTAGGAATCATTTTGGTGAATATTTTAGGTGGAATGCCCATTTGTCCAACATATGTGAAAGTTTGAGAATATCAGCGTTAAAAATTCAAAAATTAAAATACCTACTAAATATGGAAACCTCTGTTTTATTTTATAAAGCAATATGCGAATCGATTTTAAATTATTTAATAATTGTGACTAACTTGAAAAACTAACTTAACTAACATAAATAAGACCAAAAAACTGCAGTCTATAATAGCTAAAAATATTATTCCATTTCATTTGCAAAAAAGTTATAAAACTTCCACAGATAGATTAAAATTTTTAGACCTTTTATCCTACAATAATTTATATAAATGTAATTTAATAATTAAAACTTTTTTGACGAAATTTACAAACTAAAAATTCAACACAATAAAAATACCAGATTTCAGGGTATTAAAAGAACCCAAGGATATACAGGGTGATTCAAAACTTATCGTTCAAATTTCGTGGGGAGGTAAGGAATACGTCAGGAAACCGATTTCACATAGGAAAGTATGTCCGCAAATGTACGCATGCGTATGTAGAGGGCGCTGTGTGTACCCAACCAGTGTACAGCTCGCCCGACCACTCCCGCTGTCATCAGTGTACGAGCTGACTTACTAGTGATAAGATGAATCGTTTTACGCATCAAGAGCTAGCGGATATGCATCTCGCATATGGGGCAGCTGGCGAAAGCGGCCGCCGAGCTAGGCAAGTTTACGAAGACCGATACCCCAACAGAAGAATACCGCAGCATCAAATGTTTGCACGTGTGCATCGCAATCTGCGCGAACGTGGTTCACTGCGCAGCAACATGCAGGATACGAGGAGAAGACGACTGACGCGGACTGTCAACGTCGCAGAACAAGTCCTGCAGTCCATCGAAGATAATCCGAATACCAGCACACGAGCTATTGCTCAGCAGCTTGGGGTCTCTCAGTCAGCAGTGTGGCAGATACTGCACGAGGAACGTGTGCATCCTTACTATCTGCAAAGGGTGCAGTTACTGCATCCTGACGATTATCCGAAGCGTGTGGAATTTGCACAATGGTTCATGCAGAAAGGTGCCGTGGACCCCAGTTTTCCAGCTTCTGTCCTTTTTACAGATGAAGCTTCATTCAGTCGTGAAGGTGTGTTCAATACACACAATTCACATGTGTGGGCTTACGACAACCCGCGTGGTACGAGAAGTCACGCTGTGCAACATCGTTTTGCCGTAAATGTGTGGGCTGGAATCATTGGTGACTGTTTGTTGGGACCTTACTTGCTACCGCCCCGATTGGACGGCCGGAAATACCTAATATTTCTCGAGACAGTGTTGCCGACTTTTCTGGGCGCTGTTCCTGCCAATATCCGCCGAGATATGTGGTATCAACATGACGGGGCTCCAGCCCATAGCACAATTGTTGCGCGTGATTACCTGAACCGAACATTCGGAGCTCGATGGATCGGTAGAGGTGGACCGATCGCTTGGCCACCCAGGTCACCTGATTTATCGCCCATGGATTTCTTCTTGTGGGGGGCCATGAAATACCATGTGTACGAGACCCCCGTCGACAGTGAAATGGACCTTGTTGCACGAATAATGGCCGCCGCAGGCATTGGTCCGTGATATGCCAGGCGTTTTTGAAAATGTTCGGCGGTCAATGCAACGGCGCTGTGAATCCTGTGTCCGTGTAAATGGTCGCAATTTTGAGCACCTACTGTGAACCTGTACTTTACCTTGTTGGAATAAAAGTCACATTCGTTACCACTTATCTGTACTGTATCCTTGTGTTCACTTTACTTGTCCGTTTTGTTCATGTAGATGACGTTTGCGGACATACTTTCCTATGTGAAATCGGTTTCCTGACGTATTCCCTACCTCCCCACGAAATTTGAACGATAAGTTTTGAATCACCCTGTATACAAGAACCCGAAGGTATTACAAAATGCCTACTTTTCAAACTAATTACGGAAAACAAATATCAGTTACCACTAATATATCAATTACCACTAATATTTAATGCTGTCCCAAAAGAAATACTAAATACATATTCTTTTAGAAAACTGAAAATCGAATCGAAAAAATATTTGGGAATTCTAATTAGCTGATTATTATGTGTTATGTTTTGTGTATATATTTGATGTACACCATTTCTGTGGCTTAATGACCTATGTTGAATTTAATTTATTTATTTTTATGCAAATAAGCTATTTAGCTTTGTGAGTCAATAGGAAAATGTATTTGTATTGCTTACTCTTATGAATAAAAATTATATTCTTAAAAAAATGGTGAAAAGTACGCAAAATTTTGAAAGGATTACTTTTGTTGCAGTTAATAAGTGGAAATTTTACACCCAAAATATAAAAGTGAATTATATTTTTCTGTTTGATAATCTAGACAACGTCTTTAAGTCTTTTTGACATCAAAACTAATACCAAAAGAGAGATTTATTGTTTATAAATATACAGATTTAGTGTTTGTAAATATATTAAAATCTAACTTTGCTCTCCATTGAAAGTAATTTATTTTACGTGGAGATTCAAAAACTGAGCAGTACTCTGATACATGATCGAATCTGGGAAGTGGAATTTTTAGAGGGGGACTTGTTGCCCTCCTCTAAAAATAAAAGGGTAGCGGATATGTTTTTTTTTTTCTAGGTTCATTCCTTCTATGATATATTCCTTGATGCAAGGCTTCTATCATTCCTAATTGCTGTTCAGTGATTTCCTACCCAGCCTTCTTTGAGCCCTTGGGGTTCTTGTGACCTGATTATTTAGCTCAATGGGTACAAAAATGTGCCACTCAGAGGTTAAACAATCCAGCCCAGCTCTAATGCATATCTTTCACTCTATTCGGCATAAAAAATAGTACAAAGTTCAGTGTAATAAAAGTTCTTCGCTAGCCATAGAATTCATTGCGACCTTCAATACTTCACGAGAAACGTTTTTCCCTTTAAAAAAAAGCATTTTTAAGACGTTATTGAGTTCTGAATATGATTCACTAGTGGTCTGCGAGTTTCAAAAGATAGCAGTTCTTTGATAGATCTTTTAAGTCCATTCTGCATCAAAAATAGTAACAAAAATCAGCGTTGGTATATCTATAAACATTCTAAGAGAACCCTTTCTGCTCACATTGAAAGATAATTCTGTTAGGTTGAGAGCTTCAGAAGCAGCACTCCGTCATATACGTGTACGCAGCAAGTGAACAGAACTCAATCTTTATTTACCCCGAAAGTACCGAGATCTATAGTCGATGGGAAAGAGGAAGCTTAACCGAGTGATGGAGAGGAAAGGGGAAAGAGCAAAGGGAGATAGAGAGATGGGATGCTGGGAGGACAGATAAAGAGACTAAGTGGAATCGGCAAATGAGCTGTTCGTTGCAATTACCTGGAGATCAGGTGACAATAATTAGGGAAGCAAATGACATTCATTAGTCTTATTAGACTGGCTGCTTCATTCGCTGCAAGTAGGAGATGTATTTTCAGCAGCAATCGGTAGCTGGGGGAGTTTATTTGTTAAATGACAGCTTTTGGAAGATCACTTTGGGTTCGTCAAAATAATGTGCGGTCATATTTAATGCATGTGTATATATATATGTGTGTGTATAATGTGTCAATTAAAATTAATTCACACGTCGATAATTTTAGTGACTACCACAGGTTTAGGGAAATTAATGTGGCACCGAAGCCTTATTGGAGGTTCATTCTTAGAAGTGTGTTTTTAATGACCGTGGTGAAATTAATTATGTGATTTTATTGTTGGTAGTTAAATGTTGATTGAAAATCTTGAAGATTATAGTGAAATATCATTTATCAAAACTTTAAAAAAATAGAGAGAGAATACAAATATATAGAGAGAAATAAGCATACAAAGTTAAAAGTCATTTTTTGCGGAATATACATATTGTTGCGGATCACAAAAATGGATAATCACTGAGCGTGAGTATTAAAAGCTATATTTCAAAACCAAATTCAATACAAGGTAAATTGTTACAAAGGAAATATGGATGAAGTATCTTATTAACAAATTAACTATTAACATGCACAAGTCATCAATCTTCCTGCGTGAGTACACAACATCAGCTCTGTGTATTTTACTAAATACTACCTTTTACTTGATTTACCAGGTCACCCGAAGATCTTCACTCGTAAACCAATTCTCGTCCTGTGCTAATAACTTTTCACACACTAGCCGAACAAAAAGACAGTCCGTGTAGACATTCGAAGTTAGCCATAAAAGTTCCCACTTTTATACTTCCGCGTATACACAACACATCAAGTTACTTCTTGATACTTAACGATAAAAGATCCCACTTTTATCCTTCCGCGTATACACAACACATCAAGTTACTTCTTGATACTTACGCGCACTGTCTCAGAACAGCTCACCGTCCATTTTCGAACTCACCGACCGTTACAATACACAACGACCGTTACAATACAACGACCGTTAACGCTCCACTCTTCTTCTCCAAATTCTCCCAAAGTTATTATTCGTTGGCTGAAACTTTGCTTTCGGTTGCCAGATTCTTCTGTCGTAACACTGCCCCCTTCCTAGGTCTTGTTCGTCCCGAACAATTCTGGATTCCAAAGCTTCTTCAGTTCTTCGATGAAACATGGCCAAACGATCCACGTGAACCACCTTGCACTTTGTAGCTGGACATCGACGAATGCGATATACCACGTCTGTGTCAAAATGAAAGCGAATCTCATTATGACGTAGATTTCTTTTCTGACTGAAGCCTCGTCCACAAACATAATACGTGTAAGGCCTATAGCCCTTGTGAACACGTTTATGTCTCTGCAGGGAGAAGAATCGACTAAGAGTTTTCGTGCAAAACCTGTAAAAAGTTTTCTTCTTTGTCGAAAGTTTTCTTCTTTGGATTTTTACTTCTATCAAGAGTAACAAGGAATGAAAGTCATTAGTGACATAAAATCTAGGGAGAAGTTTCATCCTCCAGTCTGACCTTTTTGTCAGTTGACTTTCCCTTAATTCAGAACTGTCGTGATGAACCTTCAGCCATATTTCACCTGATTCCATTTGATCCCCAAGGTGCTTCACAAATATAATATCAGCTCCATAATTCTTTTTAGCTCTTCGGTCCATCTCCTCCTTCCATACTCTTGCTAGAATTGCAGCTTCTAATCCGACAACCTTACCTGTTTCTCCTGTATAAGTGAAATCAGTGATGTGTCGGGCTGCTAGCAATATTTTTTCTGTTTTACCTTCACATAGCCAGCTTGCAACATCTTCAGATACTCCTTGTTCTATTAACATGTTACGAAACTTGTTCAAAGCATTGCCGTTATGCAGAACCTTACGGACACGTGATGCTTCATCTACCCTATTATCCACAATGTTCACAAAACGCAGAAGTTCTCCTAACTCTTCGACGAGCTCTTGCAGTTCTAAGGATCCGTTACCAAGGAAACACTGAACAGCTTCCATCACTTCCAGAGAGTTGTCAACAGAGTTTTCAAAAGGTGAATCCATGTTGCTGATAACAGCTGAACAACTCAAACTCTTCATTCCACGAGCTTGTGATGCTGCAACCATTTTCTTAACTAAATCAACAGCAACATCTTCTGTACTGATGAGATCAATAGCTCCTTTTCCGAATTCATCATCATAAACCAAAGCGCACACTCCTTCAGCCAGCTTTTTGGACACAATTGAGCATCTCATTAGAGGAACGCTATCTACGGCAGCCGCCAGATCCTTGCAGTGGCAAATCTCCTTATCTGTTGGCACCAGCTCCCCTGTCTGTACCACGATGCAACATCCGACGTCTTCCATCATCTGCTCGATTTTATCTTTAGTGCAGTCGACTGTGAAGCTAGGGATGGATTCCAATTTGTCCAGAGTATCTCCCGTCAATTGGCGAGCACGACCGGAGATCATAGGGACCTTGAGACCTAAAGCAGCAAGTGCAGGAGCCAAGACAAGACTCACTTTGTCGCTGACACCTCTTGTGCTGTGTTTATCCACCATCCGATGGCGCCACTCGGGTCTCCAGCAAAACACATGACCCGAGGAGGTCATATTTGCTGTTTCTTCCGAATTCACTTTCTTGGAGCTCTCATTGTAATTAGCCAGGGAAATATCAGTCATGATTGCCAAATTGTTCATTCTGGAGATCAGCGACGAGTTCTGTAACATGATATTGTCCACTTTAGAGCTCTTGTAATCGTGATAAAACTTTTCTATATCCTTATAATCTAAATGGTTATAATGTCCAAATCTGCGCATTGACTGTTCAGAAAAGAAATTCAGCATGGTTTCGTTGAGATTGTCTGAGGGCTTTACTTCTCTCTGATCGTAACTCTGAGGCTTAGTTTCATCCAGAAAGTTAGTCTTTGAAGTACCGTCTCTGCCTGAAGCTCTTTTACTAGCATCACCTGTTATGCTTCTAAGCCATTCTTCGGAATTCCTCTTCCTTAATTCCCCACTTTCTATAAACGATTCAAGTGTGGCTATATGCTTCGGAAAAATCTCTCCGACTTCCGCGGTAAAGTCGAATGGCACTTTGTATCTATGATGAATGGACGCCTCTTCTTTACTCGGACCACTCTGCGAAACGTAAACTCTGTTTCGTTCCCCTTCATTACCACTCGTTACTCTGCCTTTGCGATAATTGTCCATGACGCATTTTGCTGAGAGCGAGGAATAGAATACCTTTCGTGTGGATCTCTCTTCAGATCGTGCCAGACTTGTATACCTAGGTATTTTGAAGTGCAAAGCGTACTGTATAGTCTCACAGCTCTCTGATCTGTGTGATTGTTCTTCACAGTTCCTAGACATGTCACCAGCGACATAGACACTCTGCCATGCATTACCAGTAGTTGCGTGGTCAAAGGCATTATCTGCGCTATCTCTACGATTCTTGATTTCCAGTAGCAGATCCACATTTTTATATGCGTTGCCTTTCTCTTTTTCTTTTCCATGTTTACAATCTAACTTAACACTATCAAGATCATCTTTTTCACTGACAAATTCAACATTTAAACTATTGCATTGTCTATTGAGTTCGGTTTTATGATCCTTGAAGTGATCAATAATCTTACCAACTTGAGAAGCCACTTCAGCTCTCATCTCAGTATTTTGTGCGGCCATTTCGGCTTTCAAATCATCTATTTTATCGCTTTGGGCAGCTATATCACCTTTAATCTCAGTATTTTGCGCGGCCATTTCGGCTTTCAAATCATCTATTTTATCGCTTTGGGCAGCTATATCACCTTTAATCTCAGTATTTTGCGCGGCCATTTCGGCTTTCAAGTCATCTATTTTATCGCTTTGGGCAGCTATATCACCTTTAATCTCAGTTTTTTGTGCGGCCAGGTCACCTATTTTGTTAGCCATATCGGCTTTCAAGTCAGTCATCAGCGTAGTCATATCGGCTTTGAAGCTATTTATCAACTTTACTAATTCATCCATACTTCTAGTTAACGGCATTCAATTAAATAATTATAATCCCACTTCTGACACCAAATGTTGCGGATCACAAAAATGGATAATCACTGAGCGTGAGTATTAAAAGCTATATTTCAAAACCAAATTCAATACAAGGTAAATTGTTACAAAGGAAATATGGATGAAGTATCTTATTAACAAATTAACTATTAACATGCACAAGTCATCAATCTTCCTGCGTGAGTACACAACATCAGCTCTGTGTATTTTACTAAATACTACCTTTTACTTGATTTACCAGGTCACCCGAAGATCTTCACTCGTAAACCAATTCTCGTCCTGTGCTAATAACTTTTCACACACTAGCCGAACAAAAAGACAGTCCGTGTAGACATTCGAAGTTAGCCATAAAAGTTCCCACTTTTATACTTCCGCGTATACACAACACATCAAGTTACTTCTTGATACTTAACGATAAAAGATCCCACTTTTATCCTTCCGCGTATACACAACACATCAAGTTACTTCTTGATACTTACGCGCACTGTCTCAGAACAGCTCACCGTCCATTTTCGAACTCACCGACCGTTACAATACACAACGACCGTTACAATACAACGACCGTTAACGCTCCACTCTTCTTCTCCAAATTCTCCCAAAGTTATTATTCGTTGGCTGAAACTTTGCTTTCGGTTGCCAGATTCTTCTGTCGTAACAATATTGTTACGACAGAAGGAATCTGGCAACCGAAAGCAAAAAAGTTTCAGCCAACGAATAAGAACGTTGGGAGAATTTGGAGAAGAAGAGTGGAGCGTTAACGGTCGTTGTGTGGTAACGGTCGAAGAGTTCGAAAATGGCCGGTGGGCTGTTCTGAGACAGTGCGCGCTAAGTATCAAGAAGTAACTTGATGTGTTGTGTATACGCGGAAGGATAAAAGTGGGATCTTTTATCGTTAAGTATCAAGAAGTAACTTGATGTGTTGTGTATACGCGGAAGTATAAAAGTGGGAACTTTTATGGCTAACTTCGAATGTCTACACGGACTGTCTTTTTGTTCGGCTAGTGTGTGAAAAGTTATTAGCACAGGACGAGAATTGGTTTACGAGTGAAGATCTTCGGGTGACCTGGTAAATCAAGTAAAAGGTAGTATTTAGTAAAATACACAGAGCTGATGTGTGCTCATGCAGGAAGATTGATGACTTGTGCATGTTAATAGTTGATTTGTTAATAAGATACTTCATCCATATTTCCTTTGTAACAATTTACCTTGTATTGAATTTGGTTTTGAAATATAGCTTTTAATACTCACGCTCAGTGGCTATCCATTTTTGTGATCCGCAACATTTGGTGTCAGAAGTGGGATAATTTATTGAATGCCGTTAACTAGAAGTATGGATGAATTGGTAAAGTTGTTGAATGACATTAAAAGTCAAAATAATGATTTGAAAGCCGATATGGCCGCACAATATTGTTGCGGATCACAAAAATATGGATAGCCACTGAGCGTGAGTATTAAAAGCTATATTTCAAAACCAAATTCAATACAAGGTAAATTGTTACAAAGGAAATATGGATGAAGTATCTTATTAACAAATTAACTATTAACATGCACAAGTCATCAATCTTCCTGCGTAGAGCACACAATATCAGCTCTGTGTATTTTACTAAATACTACCTTTTACTTGATTTACCAGGTCACCCGAAGATCTTCACTCGTAAACCAATTCTCGTCCTGTGCTAATAACTTTTCACACACTAGCCGAACAAAAAGACAGTCCGTGTAGACATTCGAAGTTAGCCATAAAAGTTCCCACTTTTATACTTCCGCGTATACACAACACATCAAGTTACTTCTTGATACTTAACGATAAAAGATCCCACTTTTATCCTTCCGTGTATACACAACACATCAAGTTACTTCTTGATACTTAACGCGCACTGTCTCAGAACAGCTCACCGTCCAGACCGTTACAACACAACGACCGTTACACGCTCCACTGTTCTTCTCCAAATTCTCCCAAAGTTCAATTCGTTGGCTGAAACTTTGCTTTCGGTTGCCAGATTCTTCTGTCGTAACACTGCCCCCTTCCTAGGTATTGTTCGTCCCGAACAATTCTGGATTCCAAAGCTTCTTCAGTTCTTCGATGAAACGGGGCCAAACGATCCACGTGAATCACCTTGCACTTTGTAGCTGGACATCGACGAATGCGATATACCACGTCTGTGTCAAAATGAAAGCGAATCTCATTATGACGTAGATTTCTTTTCTGACTGAAGCCTCGTCCACAAACAAAATACGTGTAAGGCCTATAGCCCTTGTGAACACGTTTATGTCTCTGCAGGGAGAAGAATCGACTAAGAGTTTTCGTGCAAAACCTGTAAAAAGTTTTCTTCTTTGGATTTTTACTTCTATCAACAGTAACAAGGAATGAAAGTCATTAGTGACATAATATCTAGGGAGGAGTTTCATCCTCCAGTCTGACCCTTTTGTCAGTTGACTTTCACTTAATTCAGAACTGTCGTGATGAACCTTCAGCCATACTTCACCTGAATCAATTTGATCCCCAAGGTGCTTCACAATTATAATATCAGCTCCATAATTCTTTTTAGCGCCTCGGTCCATCTCCTCCTTCCATAATCTTGTTAGAACTGCAGCTTCTAATCCGACAACCTTACCTGTTTCTCCTGTATAAGTGAAATCAGTGATGTGTCGGGCTGCTAGCAATATTTTTTCTGTTTTACCTTCACATAGCCAGCTTGCAACATCTTCAGATACTCCTTGTTCTATTAACATGTTACGAAACTTGTTCAAAGCATTGCCGTTATGCAGAACCTTACGGACACGTGATGCTTCATCTACCCTATTATCCACAATGTTCACAAAACGCAGAAGTTCTCCTCCTAACTCTTCGACGAGCTCTTGCAGTTCCAAGGATCCGTTACCAAGGAAACACTGAACAGCTTCCATCACTTCCAGAGAGTTGTCAACAGAGTTTTCAAGAGGTGAATCCATGTTGCTGATAACAGCTGAACAACTCAAACTCTTCATTCCACGAGCTTGTGATGCTGCAACCACTTTCTTAACTAAATCAACAGCAACATCTTCTGTACTGATGAGATCAATAGCTCCTTTTCCGAATTCAACATCATAAACCAAAGCACACACTCCTTCAGCCAGCTTTTTGGACACAATTGAGCATATCATTAGAGGAACGCTATCTATGGTAGCCATCAGATCCTTGCAGCGGTAAATCTCCTTATCTGTTGGCACCAGCTCCTCTGTCTGTCCTACGATGCAGCATCCGACGTCTTCCATCATCTGCTCGATTTTATCTTTAGTGCAGTCGACTGTGAAGCCAGGGATGGATTCCAATTTGTATAGAGTATCTCCCGTCAATTGGAGAGCACGACCGGAGATCATAGGGACCTTGAGACCTAAAGCAGCAAGTGCAGGAGCCAAGACAAGACTCACTTTGTCGCCGACACCTCCTGTACCGTATTTATCTACCATCCGATGGCGCCACTCGGGTCTCCAGCAAAACACATGACCCGAGGAGGTCATAGTTGCTGTTTCTTCGGAATTCACTTTCTTGGAGCTCTCATTGTAATTAGCCAGGGAAACATCAGTCATGATTGCCAAATTGTTCATTCTGGAGATCAGCGACGAGTTTTGTAACATGATATTGTCCACTTTAGAGCTCTTGTAGTCGTGATAAAACTTTTCTATATCCTTATAATCTAAATGGTTATAATGTCCAAATCTGCACATTGACTGTTCAGAAAAGAAATTCAGCGTGGCTACGTTGAAATTATCTGAGGGATTCACTTCTCTCTGATCGTAACTCTGAGGCTTAGTTTCATCCAGAAAGTTAGTCTTTGAAGTACTGTCTCTGCCTGAAGCTCTTTTACTAGCATCACCTGTTATGCTTCTAAGCCATTCTTCGGAATTCCTCTTCCTTAAATCCCCACTTTCTATAAACGATTCAAGTGTGGCTATATGCTTCGGAAAAATCTCTCCGACTTCCCCAGTAACGTCGAATGGCACTTTGTATCTATGATGAATGGACACCTCTTCTTTACTCGGACCACTCTGCGAAACGTAAACTCTGTTTCGTTCCCCCTCATTACCACTCGTTACTCTGCCTTTGCGATAATTGTCCATGACACATTTTGCTGACGGCGAGGAATAGAATACCTTTCGTGTGGATCTCTCTTCAGATCGTGCCAGACTTGTATACCTAGGTATTTTGAAGTGCAAAGCGTACTGTATAGTCTCACAGCTCTCTGATCTGTGTGATTGTTCTTCACAGTTCCTAGACATGTCACCAGCGACATAGACACTCTGCCATGCATCACCAGTAGTTGCGTGGTCAAAGGCATTATCTGCGCTATATCTACGATTCTTGATTTCCAGTAGCAGATCCACATTTTTATATGCGTTGCCTTTCTCTTTTCCATGTTTACAATCTAACTTAACACTATCAAGATCACCTTTTTCACTGACAAATTCAACATTTAAACTATTGCATTGTCTATTGAGTTCGGTTTTACTATCCTTGAACTGATCAATAATCTTACCAACTTGAGGAGCCACTTCATCTCTCATCTCAGCATTTTGTGCGGCCATTTCGGCTTTCAAGTCACCTATTTTATCGCTTTGGGCAGCTAGATCACTTTTAATATCAGTCATCTGCGTAGCCATATCGGCTTTCATATCAGTCACCAGCGTAGTCATATCGGCTTTGAAGCTATTTATCAACTTTACTAATTCATCCATACTTCTAGTTAACGGCATTCAATTAATTATCCCACTTCTGACACCAAATGTTGCGGATCACAAAAATATGGATAGCCACTGAGCGTGAGTATTAAAAGCTATATTTCAAAACCAAATTCAATACAAGGTAAATTGTTACAAAGGAAATATGGATGAAGTATCTTATTAACAAATTAACTATTAACATGCACAAGTCATCAATCTTCCTGCGTAGAGCACACAATATCAGCTCTGTGTATTTTACTAAATACTACCTTTTACTTGATTTACCAGGTCACCCGAAGATCTTCACTCGTAAACCAATTCTCGTCCTGTGCTAATAACTTTTCACACACTAGCCGAACAAAAAGACAGTCCGTGTAGACATTCGAAGTTAGCCATAAAAGTTCCCACTTTTATACTTCCGCGTATACACAACACATCAAGTTACTTCTTGATACTTAACGATAAAAGATCCCACTTTTATCCTTCCGTGTATACACAACACATCAAGTTACTTCTTGATACTTAACGCGCACTGTCTCAGAACAGCTCACCGTCCAGACCGTTACAACACAACGACCGTTACACGCTCCACTGTTCTTCTCCAAATTCTCCCAAAGTTCAATTCGTTGGCTGAAACTTTGCTTTCGGTTGCCAGATTCTTCTGTCGTAACAATATAATGAGTTGAGAACTGAGATAGTTTCTCAAAAAGATGACTTGAAAGCCTATATGGCTACACAGTTCAAGGATTTTAAAACCGAACTCAATAGACAATGCAATAGTTTAAATGTTGAATTTGTCAGTGAAAAAGATGATCTTGATAGTGTTAAGTTAGATTGTAAACATGGAAAAGAAAAAGAGAAAGGCAACGCATATAAAAATGTGGATCTGCTACTGAAAATCAAGAATCGTAGAGATAGCGCAGATAATGCCTTTGACCACGCAACTACTGGTGATGCATGGCAGAGTGTCTATGTCGCTGGTGACATGTCTAGGAACTGTGAAGAACAATCACACAGATCAGAGAGCTGTGAGACTATACAGTACGCTTTGCACTTCAAAATACCTAGGTATACAAGTCTGGCACGATCTGAAGAGAGATCCACACGAAAGGTATTCTATTCCTCGCCGTCAGCAAAATGTGTCATGGACAATTATCGCAAAGGCAGAGTAACGAGTGGTAATGAGGGGGAACGAAACAGAGTTTACGTTTCGCAGAGTGGTCCGAGTAAAGAAGAGGTGTCCATTCATCATAGATACAAAGTGCCCTTCGTCGTTACCGGGGAAGTCGGAGAGATTTTTCCGAAGCATATAGCCACACTTGAATCGTTTATAGAAAGTGGGGATTTAAGAAAGAAGAATTCCGAAGAATGGCTTAGAAGCGTAACAGGTGATGCTAGTAAAGGAGCTTCAGGCAGAGACAGTACTTCAAAGACTAACTTTCTGGATGAAACTAAGCCTCAGAGTTACGATCAGAGAGAAGTAAAGCCCTCAGACAATTTCAACGTAGCCACGCTGAATTTCTTTTCTGAACAGTCAATGTGCAGATTTGGACATTATAACCATTTAGATTATAAGGATATAGAAAAGTTTTATCACGACTACAAGAGCTCTAAAGTGGACAATATCATGTTACAGAACTCGTCGCTGATCTCCAGAATGAACAATTTGGCAATCATGACTGATATTTCCCTGGCTAATTACAATGAGAGCTCCAAGAAAGTGAATTCGGAAGAAACAGCAAATATGACCTCCTCGGGTCATGTGTTTTGCTGGAGACCCGAGTGGCGCCATCGGATGGTAGATAAAAACAGCACAGGAGGTGTCGGCAACAAAGTGAGTCTTGTCTTGGCTCCTGCACTTGCTGCTTTAGGTCTCAAGGTCCCTATGATCTCCGGTCGTGCTCTCCAATTGACGGGAGATACTCTGGACAAATTGGAATCCATCCCTGGCTTCACAGTCGACTGCACTAAAGATAAAATCGAGCAGATGATGGAAGACGTCGGATGCTGCATCGTAGGACAGACAGAGGAGCTGGTGCCAACAGATAAGGAGATTTACCGCTGCAAGGATCTGACGGCTACCGTAGATAGCGTTCCTCTAAGGAGATGCTCAATTGTGTCCAAAAAGCTGGCTGAAGGAGTGTGCGCTTTGGTTTATGATGTTGAATTCGGAAAAGGAGCTATTGATCTCATCAGTACAGAAGATGTTGCTGTTGATTTAGTTAAGAAAATGGTTGCAGCATCACAAGCTCGTGGAATGAAGAGTTTGAGTTGTTCAGCTGTTATCAGCAACATGGATTCACCTCTTGAAAACTCTGTTGACAACTCTCTGGAAGTGATGGAAGCTGTTCAGTGTTTCCTTGGTAACGGATCCTTGGAACTGCAAGAGCTCGTCGAAGAGTTAGGAGGAGAACTTCTGCGTTTGGTGAACATTGTGGATAATAGGGTAGATGAAGCATCACGTGTCTGCAAGGTTCTTCATAACGGCAATGCTTTGAACAAGTTTCGTAACATGTTAATAGAACAAGGAGTATCTGAAGATGTTGCAAGCTGGCTATGTGAAGGTAAAACAGAAAAATATTGCTAGCAGCCCGACACATCACTGATTTCACTTATACAGGAGAAACAGGTAAGGTTGTCGGATTAGAAGCTGCAGTTCTAGCAAGAGTATGGAAGGAGGAGATGGACCGAAGAGCTAAAAAGAATTATGGAGCTGATATTATATTTGTGAAGCACCTTGGGGATCAAATGGAATCAGGTGAAATATGGCTGAAGGTTCATCACGACAGTTCTGAATTAAGGGAAAGTCAACTGACAAAAGGGTCAGACTGGAGGATGAAACTTCTCCCTAGATTTTATGTCACTAATGACTTTCATTCCTTGTTACTCTTGATAGAAGTAAAAATCCAAAGAAGAAAACTTTCGACAAAGAAGAAAACTTTTTACTGGTTTTGCACGAAAACTCTTAGTCGATTCTTCTCCCTGCAGAGACATAAACGTGTTCACAAGGGCTATAGGCCTTACACGTATTATGTTTGTGGACGAGGCTTCAGTCAGAAAAGAAATCTACGTCATAATGAGATTCGCTTTCATTTTGACACAGACGTGGTATATCGCATTCGTCGACGTCCAGCTACAAAGTGCAAGGTGGTTCACGTGGATCGTTTGGCCCCGTTTCATCGAAGAACTGAAGAAACTTTGGAATCCAGAATTGTTCGGGACGAACAAGACCTAGGAAGGGGGCAGTGTTACGACAGAAGGAATCTGGCAACCGAAAGCAAAAAAGTTTCAGCCAACGAATAAGAACGTTGGGAGAATTTGGAGAAGAAGAGTGGAGCGTTAACGGTCGTTGTGTGGTAACGGTCGAAGAGTTCGAAAATGGCCGGTGGGCTGTTCTGAGACAGTGCGCGTTAAGTATCAAGAAGTAACTTGATGTGTTGTGTATACGCGGAAGGATAAAAGTGGGATCTTTTATCGTTAAGTATCAAGAAGTAACTTGATGTGTTGTGTATACGCGGAAGTATAAAAGTGGGAACTTTTATGGCTAACTTCGAATGTCTACACGGACTGTCTTTTTGTTCGGCTAGTGTGTGAAAAGTTATTAGCACAGGACGAGAATTGGTTTACGAGTGAAGATCTTCGGGTGACCTGGTAAATCAAGTAAAAGGTAGTATTTAGTAAAATACACAGAGCTGATGTGTGCTCATGCAGGAAGATTGATGACTTGTGCATGTTAATAGTTGATTTGTTAATAAGATACTTCATCCATATTTCCTTTGTAACAATTTACCTTGTATTGAATTTGGTTTTGAAATATAGCTTTTAATACTCACGCTCAGTGGCTATCCATTTTTGTGATCCGCAACAATATTATAAAAAGGAACTTTCATTCACTTATTTAAATGGAAAGCAATATTAAAGCTGCCTAGCTTTGAAAATAATCTCTTTACATAAAACTGTTACATAAACTTTACATAAAACTGTTATTAGACATAAATTGAAGATTGCACTAAAATCTCTATAAATATTTATTTGCCGGCGTATTCTTTTAATATTTAAAGAATTATGGAAGCTGAAGTAACTTTTGCTAAATGTGAAAATTTACTTCAAAAGATAAAACACAACTGTTACAACAAATCATTTAATCATTAACATAAGTGTAATATTTGAAGTTTGGGCAAAGTTTTTTTTACTAGTTTTTGTCAATTTTTTTTTGGGGTGGGGATGTTTAGTAAGAGTCTGCTATTGAAGGTTCCAGTTCCAATTAAATATTAAACGAATTTCGTTGATAATTGAGATTTAGAAAGATTTGAGTGAGATCTTCAATTTATCTCTAGTGAGAGTTTTCCTTAAAAAGCTTCTTTTCAAAGTTAAAGAGCTTTGAATACGGGGTTTCATTCATATAACATGAAAGTCATAAGGTTACTTTTTGTAATCTATTGTATTCTTCTGCCATCAAACATGGGGCTGGGTGGCGTAATCGGTAACGCACCAGACTCGTAATCTGTAGTTCCCAAGTTCGAGCCTTGCCTGGGCCAGCGTTCAGATGTATCTTCGCAAAATTCCCCGCCCCGCCCTCGGTCAGTAGGTGATACCGACGGGCTTGGAAAGACCGCCGGTATCACCTACTGACCGAGTCAGTAGGATGACGTAAAGTCGGATGTGACGTAAAGCAGTGGTACCGTGTTCATGAGAGCCATACCCTGTGTACGTTAAAATAACACGCTGGATGGCCTTGACGGGAGGCTACCATCTGTCTCCCATCAATGTCTAGTGGGTCCCCTCCCCCAACTTTCTCGGGAGTCCATATGACTTGGGCAATTAGCCCATTGTTGCAAATAAGTGCCACTCAAAGATAAAACAGTCCAATTAGTCAAACAGATATCCGCATAATTTTATTCGGACAGAATACGGCACAAACATCATCATATTTCGTTTCTGTCTTCATATTTTATATTGATTAGTAAAAAAAGTAATTTAATTCCAGATCATTTTTGTGCTGTCTTTGGGATATATGTGCATAAATATATATAAACGAAAACGTAACCCAAAACTTAAGATTTTTAACAAGCAATAGGATGATAGATAATTTAAATTGAAATCTTTATTAAAAAATAGCTGGCTTAATGATAGATTTACAGTTTAATTGGAAAAGCAGCGAGAGAATACACAAACTCATAAGAAGATTGATGAAGCATCGAGAGTACTTTCATGAGAACATTTTTAATAAACTATTCCTCTTGTAAAATAAGAGTGACAAGTTGAAGTGGAGATGCAACGTAAACCCAATTGCTCTTTTACGATATTTTGAGAACATCAGAAATGCTTGTTTAACCTTAAAGATTATACACTTTAAAGAAGTGGTACTCAGATTTCTTTCTTTCTTCAAGTGCCACCGACGTTATTTTGTGAGTTGTTAATGGCCAGAAAGAAATTATTCCTTGGCATACTGAAGACATCGTTTAATAAGAAGCTTTTCGAAACTCTTCACTGGATATGATAAGTCATGATCGCATTCACAATGTCGTTACCTTAAAGCCAAGAAACTGAAATTCTATATTTTACTTGAACAGATTGTGGTAACTTCTGAGTCGAAATTGGATGAGTCACTATATATGAGTAAAATCGAAGAAGAAATCTTAAGAGTTAATGGAGAAACCTTTACTTGTTTTTTCTTTTCTCTGAGAAAGGATTATTTTAATGAGCCGAATATTTACTTCTACTTTGTCGAGAAGTCGTAGCTCTTGTGAGAATTACAAGAGCATTAGTTTACTGGCTCATGAAACGAATGCGTATCCCTAGCTTACGACTATCATTAAATTGATGAATATTTAATTACAGATAAACACTGAGGATAAAAAGAGTTATAAATTCTTAATCCTATATATTTTACCCGTAAATGACACAAGAAATATTACTAGTTTTCGCAACCATTATCTCTCGGTGTTTAAGAGAGAGAGAGCTTTGGATTATTTTCGGTAATTGCAAGAGCTCATGAAAGACTTGAAAAACTAATTAACATAACGATTGTCCTCTATGATAACACTATAATAATCGATGCAAGAGTAAGCAATGTCTGAAGTGACTGTTTCAAAATTGCAAATGGACTGAGATAAGACGGTATTTAATTATCATTTAAATATAGCGATTAATTACATCACGAGGACAGCTCTCATAAAGGACA
The DNA here is from genome assembly GCA_038380435.1 of Ryuthela nishihirai. Classification (NCBI taxonomy): domain Eukaryota; kingdom Metazoa; phylum Arthropoda; class Arachnida; order Araneae; family Heptathelidae; genus Ryuthela; species Ryuthela nishihirai. The sequence goes on from JAWZYU010000019.1 coordinate 41,299,978, forward strand.
CCATATATCTGAGGAACCAAAGATCAGGTAAAGATTTAAAATATCTGATTTAAATTAAAATGATAAAACCGATTTTTCTCTTTAATGTCGTACGTTAAATGATCGATGCATTTTAGAAAGCTCTTTGCAGAAGTTGATAAGAGAATAGACTTTGAGAAGAATGCAAGCATACTTAACTTAATTAAGTTTTCAACTATATAAATATAATATCAAATCTTTTCAATCAGTTAGTTTTGAAGAAAGTTTCTTATTATAATTATTTTAGACGATATATTTTTCTTACCCATTTTTAGAGGGAGGGGTGGCTCAGTCGGTAGCGCGCCAGGCTCGAAATCTGCAGTTCTCTGGTTCGAGTCCCAATTGGGCTAGCGTTGATATTTATTTCCACGCGAAACTCACTGTCCTCGGTCAGTAGGGATATTAATGGACTTGGAAATTCAGCCGGCATTTAGATGGGACACTAAGCCGTGGCTCCATGTGCGGGAGAGCCATACCCTGTGCACGTTAAAGAACACGCTGGATGGCCTTAATGGAAGGCTACCATCTGTCTTCCAACAGTTGTCCAGTGGATTCCTTCCCCTAACCTTCTCCGAACCCTCGAAGTCCTTGTGGCCTGGCATTGAGCCCATTGTGTGCAAAAAAAAAAGTGCCACTCAGAGGTAACACAACTTTTTTTTATAGCCAAAACATGGGAATTAGACATGAGTTCGTGCTCAAATTTCCGAGCCCTGTTAAAATATAATAGTAAATACGGATACAATAGCAAAACAAGGGTCGGACTTACGCATAAGCTAACCAAGCTATAGTTTAGTGCCTCAAAATGTGGAGGGCCTCAAAGAAATGAATTTCAAGTTTTATTGTGTTAAGAAAAAAAATTTTAATATTTAATCTATTGTGCAGACACTGTTCATCTTCGCTTACCAAGCTAAGAAAAATGATTTCACCACATTTCGTGTTTAGATTCGTGTTTAGATTTTAACGTTCTCTTCAATCAGAATAAATATATATATTTCGACTTTCGAATTTTTGGGGCCACTTAAATTTGTATAGCTTAGGGCCTCTTAAATATACCATAGCTTAGGGCCTCGAAGGCCAAAGTCCGGCCCTTAGTAAAACATATTCACAGTAATCCATTGTATTATATTTAAGCCACTGTCTTCGCTGTATTCTGCTGATACTGGGTACAGTTTTCTATTCTTGTTATAGAGGTCCTCTAGAAACTGAATACTCAAGAGATTAATATTTTTGGCTTCGGGTTATTAATCATTGAATCGTGTGCATTGCTGAGTTTAGCCTATTTAATCATCAATTCCTTATGGACCTTGTGTGTTAATTTCATAAAGTGCGGAGTCTTGTTAAAGGATGACTACCCACAAATTGAGCCTGATATCAGTTTTCACCGTTCTCTAGGTATTGACACCTTTTTTATTCCTGAAAAAAAAAAAACTCTTCACGAGAATTATAGAGTCTTTTATTTTATTAAAGCCACAATAAACATCTAATACTATACCGATCAGATGATAGGTAAATGATCTTTTACCAGAACAAAGACATTCACATGAATTAAGAGATGGAAGTAATAATACAGGTTGGATGGGTTGTTTTACCTCCAAACTGGACTTTCAAGGAAATAATTAGCTAGGTCACAAGGACCCTTAGGTGAAATTCAGAGTTGGAGAATTGAATACACTCGAGATCTGCTAGGGAGGTTCTCGTCAAGGCTGTTTAGAATATTTTTTAGTGTGGGAGGCTAATACTGTGAGGTTGATAGAGGCTCATACGAATGAAGTTGGTTTTTTGTTAAATGCAAAGATCATTCTTTGCCCACCATTGACCAAAAATGCTAGTTTTGCATCAAAATCTCGTTTTCCATTTATTTATAAAGAAATCACGTTTTGTACAGCAAATCCTTAGATAAGAAAAAACGAACTGAATCTAACACTAAATCATGTTTATTCCTAAAACGTAGAAAAATTCATTTTCACGCCATTAAAGAAATGATTTGTTCCATTATCCCAAAGAAAGTTTTAATTCGTTTTTGTACAATAGTCATTGGGGTGGCTCAGTCGGTAGCGCGCCAGGCTCGTAATCTGTAGTTCCCAAGTTCGAGTCCCAGCTGGGTCAGCGTTGAGATTTATCTCCGCAAAAATTCCCCGCCCTGCCCACGGTCAGTAGGGGACACCGATGGGCTTGAAAAGGCCGCCGTCCGTCGGATGGGACGTTAAGCCGTGGCCCCGTGTGCGGGAGAGCCATACCCTGTGCACGTTAAAGAACACTCTGGATGGCCTTGACCAGTGGAGTCCTAGTGGGAGGCTACCATCTGTCTCCCAACAGCTGTTGCAGTGGGTCCCCTCCCCCAACCTTCTCTGAGCCTTCGGGGTCCATGTAACCTGGTCATTTAGCCCATGGTGTGCAAAAAAGTGCAGCTCAGAGGTAAAACAACCCAAACAACCATAGTCATTACTATATTTTGCATCTTAAAATAAACTAGATATTCTTAAGATTCATAGTTGCTCTAACTTCCTTCCAGACTAAGTTTGTAATGTATTGTTTCCAAGTTCTAGTTTAAACTGTTTCTTTCTTTGAAGGGGTGGGGGTGGCTCAGTCGGTAGCGCGCCAGGCTCGTAATCTGTAGTTCCCAGGTTCGAGTCCCAGCTGAGTCAGCGTTGAGATTTATCTCCGCAAAATTCCCCGCCCTGCCCACGGTCAGTAGGGTACACCGATGGGCTTGGAAAGGCCGCCGTCCGTCGGATGGGACGTTAAGCCGTGGCCCCGTGTGCAGGAGAGCCATACCCTGTGCACGTTAAAGAACACGCTGGATGGCCTTGACGGGAGGCTACCATCTGTCTCCCAACAGCTGTTCCATGGGTCCCCTCCCCCAACCTTCTCTGAGCCTTCGGGGTCCATGTGACCTGGCCATTTAGCCCATGGTGTGCAAAAAAGTGCCGCTCAGAGGTAAAACAACCCAACAACTTTCTTTGAAAATTTCTCAGTTATCCCTTATTCGGCCCTCAGCGAGAAAGGAGGACACCGACGGGTTTTGAGAGAGGTTGTCCGTCAAATCGGACGTTAAACCGTGGATCTAATGTACTCTGTGAGCGTTAAAGAATAAGCTGGATAGCCTTGAGTAGAGGTTCACATCTGTATCTCAACTGCTACATGGTGAGTCCTCTTCCTCAGTGTCCTCTGAGCCTTTGGGATTCTTTGTGACTCGACCACTTAGCATGTTGTATGCACAAAAAAGTTTCCCTCAGAAATAAAACTCCAACCTCTATCCAGGGCATTTCTCTTCTTGAATCATACTTTAAGTCTTGAAGAACTTTTAAATCTAGGAGTGGGGGGTAGCTCAATCGGTAGCGCACCAGCTTAGTAAACTACAGTTCTCAGGTTTGAGACCCAACTATGTCAGCATTGACATTTATCTTCACTAACCCTCCGCCGACCATCGAATGAGACGTTAAGCTATGATCCGTGTGCAGAAGAGCCATACTCTGTGCATGTTAAAGAACAAGTTAAATGATTTCGACGGGAGACTCTCTTCTGTCTTTTCACAGCTCTCCGTTGGATCCCCTTCCCCCAACTTTTTCTGAGTCCTTGTGGTCCTTTGTGACCTGGCTAGAACGTGTACAAAAAGTGCCGCTCAGAGGTAAAACAACCCAATCTCCAATTTCCTCTGAGCCATGAGGTCCTTGTGACCTGGCCATTTAGCCCGACATCAAAAAACGTGCCTGCCAGAAGTAAGCCAACCTAACCCTTGTAACCCTCTCAATTAAAACTAGGTTCACCTGAAAAATAATTAAAGAACCACCTGAATGTAATACTGACTCCAGTTTGATTTTAAAGCACACAATAATCCCTTTCCTTCCATTATAAAATCAATCAGTATCATTATCCTAAACAAAGTATCGATTAATAATTTTTTTGGATACTCCGCTTTACCTAACAGATGAGTTCTCGGAAAATCTCATTATTGTTCCTCAGTACAACGCGTGTGCATATTTGCAGAGAGGAGCGCAAACTCACCCGACTCTAATGTATCGACATTTAAGCAACTCACTGTTATATACATGTCCGTTGCAGTTGTGACCAGTGGAATATGGAAGAGAGGACCGAAGTCCGGGCACAACTTGCCTGCCTGATTTATTGCCTAGCTATTAAGTGCCGTTACAGGCCAAGCATAAATTTTCGTCGTGGGGTGAGCACATTGCGTTCTCTCTCTACTGGTTCGTACATATCCATCTTCAGTCGTATATGGTCCACGCTCGGGCAAACACAAGTCATTAGTTAAGGTAGTAGGCAGCTAAACAATCTAATTAATGGAGAGCAGCACATGGAATGCAAAATGATTTCGAGTGCTTTATCGGGCACGTTGACAGTCGCAAAGAGAACAGCTTTGCCTTTGAGGAACGGTTCTACAATGCGAATTCAAAGATTCACCACAACTGGGAATTCTAGATACCAATGGAAAGTTTTAACTGCGTATGTGTCACTAATATGTTCTGAGGAAGCTAGTTATGTCTTTATAGCAGTTGGCGTAATAACGTTTACTAAAGAGATTGTATATGTATGCGAATGACAACTCAGTTCAAGCAGAATAGAGAAGAGATGTCGTTAAAACAGCGGTGGAATGTCAAAGTTAGTGCAGATTTCGGAAGAATAGAATAGGTCCAAAGGATTGGATTGAGTTGGAACAGGCCAGGATTTCTATAGGCATGTTGTAAGGCACGTTCTTGTGTGAGAAGGCCTGTAGAAGTTAGGAGTAGCGTCTAGAATTCTCTATTCTATAGGTTGCAAATTAAAAAAGTAAAAACATCAGTTTCAATTTCACCAGAGCCATCTACGTCGATATTCTTTTCTTACTTCCAGTTCATAAAAGCCAAAGGAAAAACGTAGAACATGGAAAATCCTGAAAACATACTCCTGATTATTTTAAACAGACACTCTCAAAGTGCGAATCGCTCGCTATAAGCTTCAAAGTAGGTCGCAAAGCTCTGAAGAACTGTATTTTAAATAATTAAATACCATAGTGTCACACACATATTAAAATAGCCATTCATCTGATGGTCGGATCATGCCTGTCCTGGACCTCGCGAGGAAGGTGCTTCTCGTCCATTCCTTTCTTTACAAGACCTTTCTGCTACTGCACTTTATACTATTGTTTAGAGCAATCTGTTTTGATAATATTATTTTTTTCTAGTTATTTTCGTCAATGGTAAAGGGATGTGTGAGACAAATTCAGTCAATAGAAATAGACATTGAAGAAAGCAGAGGAAAGGTTCTAAACTGAGTGGATATATGGCTTTAAGACACTGAGAAAAAACAGGCATTGCAGAAAGGAGACATGAGGCTCTAGACTGAAGGTATGTAAAGCTTAGGACATCGAGGAAAATATACGGACAGGAGAAGTGAGTCTGTAGACTGAGAGGATGTAAGGCTTTAGAAGTTAAGGAAAAGTAGACATTGAAGAAAGGAGGTGTGAATCTATAGACTGAGAGTATATAAAGGCTTTAGACATTGAGAAAAAGAAGCGTAAGTGTGCATATAATATTAATCCCCTAAGTTTTCAGCTTCTAGAGATACAAAATTCTAAGTTCTACAACAAGAGTAAGAAACCTTATCTTTTGAAGACCATAATATGCAACGAAAGAAACACCTGCAACAATGATGCCGGGACTGTGGTGTCGTGTGACGCTCGAGTGTGCATCGGAGTGAGAGTTACGTCACTAACCAGTTCGAACGATGAAGAACTTTAAAAAAAACTATAGATCAGCAGTAATCTGAAGGATCCGTAGCAGAAAGTTAAATGATTGTCTGTGCAGCTAGTCTAAAGCAGAAAATCTCTATTGCAGTGTGCGCGAGAGACTAAAAATTTGTAAAAATACTTCAAAATGAATCCATACCGTTGAAAACAACCTTATGGGAATAACTTATGATCTACGTTTATGTCAAAGTTGAGGTTAAAAAAAAGTAATAGTCGTAATGGTTGTATTAGCTTTGATGCAAAAAATTGCATCAACCGTAAGGGGCGACCGTAACCGCGACTTGAAAACGTTTAGAACCACTGATTTATTAAACCACTGTGTGAACAAAAGTGACATTCAGAGATGAAACAACACAACCTTGATTTTAGTTTTAAACGTGTTTTTTGTTCCTTGAAAAAGTCGGTTTTAAGAAAATTTTAAACTCATTTTTTTCCCTCCATTTCACCTTATAAGAAGCGATCTTCGTAAATGTTAAATTCTTGAATGGAAATTTGCACATCAGTAAGATGAAACGAAACGAATAACAAATAGCCTCAGGCGAATTTCGAAATTAAGAAGATACGAAATTCGTTTACAAAGAGAATCATGAAGTTCGTCATTTTACGACTTCAGTGTCTTCCTGTGGTGGACATTCGAACTAATGGAGATTAGGAGCCTGGCCGTAATTAAAGATTAAATTTATCCATGTTCTGATGCTGTCTACAAGTCCAGAAAACTGAATTATAAAATTTAAAAACACGGTAAAGTATTATTTATATTACTAATGTTCCATCATTTTCCATTTCACATTTTTACCTTTTTAAATGTTACAATTAAATTTATATCATCTAAATTTATCATAAAATAAATCACTAATTAATAGCTAATCATTCTTTGCCTTTAAACTGCCTTGTAAAAGTTTAAATATTTTAATTAAGAAGATACGAAATTTGATTCTTAATATTTTAAAACAAATATAAAATAATTGATTATGCTTATTTTATTAAAATACGTTTCATATTTCTATAACTGTGTTTAAAAAAATACTCTAATCGAATAGTTTTTTAAATGAAAATATCTCAATATTGTGGTTGTGCCGAGAAGGTTGGGTTACCTCTGAGCGGCACTTTTTTTGCACACCATGGGCTAAATGGCTAGGTCACAAGAACCCCGAAGGCTCAGAAAAGGTTGGGGTAGGGGACTCACTGGAACAGCTATTAGGAGACAGGTGGTAGCCTCCCGTCAAGGCCATCCAGCGTGTTCTTTAACGTGCACAGGCTATGGCTCTCCCGCACACGGAGTCACGGCTTAACGTCCCATCCGACGGACGGCTGCCTTTCTAAGCCCATCGGTGTCCTCTACTGACCGTGGGCAGGGCCGAGAATTTTGCGGAGATAAATCTCAACGCTGACCCAGCTGGGATTCGAACCTGGGAACTACAGATTTTCAGCCTGGTGCGCTACCGACTGAGTCACTCCCGCCCCCTGTGCCGAGAACGAATCTGGGTTCTAATCCCGGGTATGACGGAGATATTTCATTATTTGTCTTCTTGCTGCGATACAGACTTACTGTATGGCGTATTTATACTGACTGGCTCATTTGAGACCTGTGTGGAAAGCAACTGATTGAGGAGAAATTTATTTTTATTAACCACTGGAATAAAAATAAACTGCCAAAACGTTAATAACTTTATATCACTTTTATTTGGATGAGCAATAAGTGAGGGTAGGTCATCAAAAATATAAGGTGTTTCAAAAGTAGATTTTAAAAAATTGAGAGGTTATATTCATTTATTAATAAATGGTAGATAAAATCAAATACACATAAATTTAGTCAAACACATCGAGTTTTGTAAGATATATCAGAGTGACAGTTCGATACGATTTCGAGATGTAGCACGACAAATATTCCATCTATAATGAGGTGTCGCTCAGTCGGTAGCGTGCCTGGCTCGTAATCTGCAGTTCCCAGGTTCGAGTCGCAGCAAGGCTGGCACTGAGTTTTATCTCTGCAAAACTGCACGCCCTGCCCTTGGACAATGAGCTTGGAGAAGTCTTGTCCGTCGGATGGAACATTAAACCGTGGCTCCGTGTGAGCTGAAAGCCACACCCTGTTAAAAAACACGGTAGATGTCCTTGACGAGAGGGACCACTGGACAACTAGCCAGTGGGTACCCTTCCCCCAACCTTCTCTGAGCCCTTGGGTCCTTGTGATATGGCCACTTAGCCCATTGTGTGCAAAAAGTGTCGTTCAAATGTAAAATAATCCAACCCATCTAAATGAATTTCTTTCCAAGCGCGACGTAGCATATCTTTTATAACTTCTGCAATTGCGCCTGTAATTCTAGCTCGTAGATCATCAATATTTGCAGGCAAAGGTGTAAAATACACTTTATCCTTAACAAACCCACACAAGAAAAAGTCTCGTGGGGTTAAATCGGGGTATCAAGGTGGCCAATTTGGAAAACTGAAACATCTGACAAAACTTGATGTGTTTTGCTAATAAATGTATATGTTACCGCTAAAGCTCGAAAGCCGTTAATGTGCACATTACCTAGTTAATCTGCAGATTAACTGATTTGCTCCGTTAACGTACGGAATCAAGAGTTTTCCGCATTTTACCTAGGTAATGTGCACATTAACGGCTTCCGTATAGTTAAAGTTCAAAAGTTTGCTTCTCTCATAGTGGTGAATCTCTTGAATATGAATCTTCGTGTCACGTGATTCACTCGTCCGCATTATAAAAAACGCCCCGGATGATCGGAGGCCAAGTGAGAACGAATCGGTAAAGTGATTCATTCTTGATAACGAATCACTAAAATGATTCGTTCTCACTTGGCCTGCTCATTTTGGGGGCGTTTTTTATAATTCGGACGACTGATTCATGTTGACAGAGGGATGACCCTGGTTTCAACTCTACTCTCGGACACTAGATAAATAACATTATGTTAATTTAAGCCTACAGAAACGTTCCTGTTGTTCCAGCAAAGATCTTATTTTCACTTTAACGAGTGCCTAGTAGGTAATGTGCAGATTATCCAGGTAATTGCAGATTACCTAGGTAATTTGAGAAATCAAACAATTTTCCGCACGTTAACGGATCACCCTAGTTAATCTGCACAATACCTAGATAATCTGTAGAATAACTGATTTCTGCACTTTAGCGGTAACATATACATCCTTTCAAAGTTGCAAATCTACTTTCGAAACGCTCTGTATTTGATGACACATCGCGGGCGCTTTGGCGCTCCTATCTCAAATATTTTGTGTACGTTAGAACTTGAGAATACAAAACCAAAAATTAAGTTCTATTTTTACAATCACTAGACCTACTTGGACTTATTTTCTTTATTTTTCGGTTACGTAAAGATGCTGTCTGACATTTAGTTATTCTTTCCTCATTGCTTTCAGTTGACTTTTGCTTTTCGCAGTCAGAGTTTATCTTTCCCTTTGTTATCCTCCGAAGGGATAAATTTCCTCTACTTTTTTTACCCTTTACTTCCTTGCCTACAGGTCTCATTCAGTTTTCCACACTATTGAAAAAAAATGTATATTTTTCTTTTCTCAGTGTCTGGCAATTTGCTCAATGCTAGAGGGAATAGGTTTTCTTTCTTATTTGGAAGTTGCTCAATCCTTGGTGGTTTTGTTTTTCTTTTGCTGTCTGGAGCGATTTTACCTTTCCTTCATTTTTTCAGGAGTAATTTTTCGTTTCCTCACTGCAGTCATGGATGATTTCCATCGATTAATTTTGTAAGGTATATTTTCTCTCCTCTTCCCATGAAATCCTAATTTTTCTCCCCCCCCCCCTTACTTCCTCGAAATCTGCTTTGTCCTTTTCACAGTGGCAGGGGTGGCTCAGTAGGTAGCGCGCCAGACTCGTAATCTGCAGTTCCCAGGTTCGAGTCCCAGCTGCGTCAGCGTTGAGTTTTATCTCTTAAAAATTCCCCGCCCTGCCCACGGTCAGTAGGGAACACCGATGGGCTTCGAAAAATCGCCGTCCATCGGATGGGACGTTAAGCCGTGACCCCGTGTGCGGGAGGGCCATACTCTATGCACGTTAAATAACACGCTGGATGGCCTTGACGGGAGGCTACCATCTGTCTCCCAACAGCTGTTCCAGTGGGTCCCCTCCCCCAGCCTTCTCTGAGCCTTCGGGGTCCATGTGACCTGGACATTTAGCCCATGGTATGCAAAAAAGTTCCGTTCAGAGGTAAAATAACCCACAACCTATCCTTTTCACACTCAGAAAAATTATTTTCTTTTCTTCTATACTTGGAGGTCCACAATTCTTTTCCTTAATATCTGGGGCCTACGTTTCTTTCTTGGATGTCTGGAGACTTTAGTATTCCGTCTCAGAGTATAGAGCCTTAAGCATTCCAGACTCGTAATCTGAAGTTTCCAATTGGAGTCCCAACTGTTTCGGCGTTGAGATTTATCTCCGCTGACCCCAACCTTGCCCCCGGGAAAAGGTACACCCGATGCGTTTGAAAAGGGCGACATGCGTTGGATGTGACTAGTACTCCTCGAGAAAAGGTATACCCGATTAAGCCGTGTCTCCGTGTATAGGATAGCCATACCCTGTGCACGTTGAAGAACTCTTAGTGGACTTGGCTGGTAGCTGCAATCTGTCTCCTAAGTGCTGTCCATTAGGTTCCCTTCCCCCAACATTCTCTAAGCCATTGGGGTCACTGTGACCTGGCCATTTCGCCCATAGTGTGAAAAAATGCCACTCAGAGGTAAAGCAATCCAAACCTTAGTGTCTGAAACCTTGTTCGTATCCTTCAATATCCTTATTCTTCTTTCCTTTAACGGCTTGATTTTCCTTTTCTAATGTCTAGACCCTCACATTGTTTACCTTACTATACCTTTGCCTACATTATTTTTCCCATAATGTTTGGATCTTTCTTTTCCTAATTGTATGACACTTATGTCTCTTTGCTTCAATGTCTAAAGCCTTACAACCCCTCAGTCTAGAGTCTCACATCTCTTTCATCAATGTCTACTTTTCCCCAATGCCTAAAGCCTTACAACCCATCAGTCTAGAGCCTCACATCTCTTTCTTCAATGTATACTTTTCTCCAATTCCCAAAGCCTTACAACACCTCAGTCTAGAGCCTCATATCTCTTTCTTCGATGTCAACTTTTCTCCAATTCCTAAAGCCTTACATCCCCTCAGTCTAGAGCCTCACATCTCTTTCTTCAATGTCTACTTTTCCCCAATGCCTAAAGTCTTATATCCCTTTTGTCTAGAGCCTCACATCCCTTTCTTCGATGTCTACTTTTCCTCAACGTCTAAAGCCTTGCATCCCCTCAGTCTAGAGCCTCACAACTCTTTCTTCGATGTCTACTTTTCCCCCAATGTCTAAAGTCTTACATCCTCTCAGTCTAGAGCCTCACATCTCTTTCTTCGATGTCTACTTTTACCCAATGTCTAAAGACTTACAACCCCTCAGTCCAGAGCCTCCCATCTCTTTCTTCGATGTCTACTTACTTAGATGATATAGAAAAATTTTTTTAGGTTGGAGGGTTTTTCCCCTATATTTCTGATTCTAAAATTTTCTTTTTATTTGTTTACTCTTTGGGATGTTAAATTTTTGAATAAAAATTGGTGTATTTATAGTTTATTATTGATTCTGTTACTATGTTGTTGATGTAACCATGACAGAAAATATTAATATGGTAATATACTTAAAATGTTGTTTCTAATGTTTATATATGATTTTTATTTTAACCTTATACTCCGCGTGCGAGTCTATGAACGCTTGTGGAGTTGTATATTTCCAAAATTTTTGTAAATACTTATATTGTATCAAAATTTAATATAAATGGAAATAAAGGATACTACTACTACTTTCCCCCAATGCCTAAAGCCTTACATCTCCTTTCCCCTAATTCCTGGACCTTTACGTCTCTTTTCCTCGATATCTACAGTTTACATCTTCTTTCCAAAGCTGACTTTCCTCTAAACTACACGCTTAAAATTGTTTTGGTACTGCTGCAAAGTCGATTCACATTACAACGACCAAAAATGAAATTTGAAACTTACATGTTTCGTTTCCATCGTGAATGGAATTTCTTCAGCAACCTCAAGTTCCAACAAGTTTAAACACACATTTGAAAACGTGTGCGTATCTATGGGAGGGTGGAAGGGTGTGAATAAAGGTACCCAACAGCTTCAAAAGAACGAGAGCTCAGTTAACACCTTTAAAGCATATATCATTCTGAAATGTAGGAAGAATAAATTCAGCATTAAAAACTGAAAGGGAATGTGTTTTAAATTAGCTAATTAATTAACAGAACTAGCAAATTTTACAAAAACGGTTCACGCGAACCAGATCGATCCGGTTGCAACTTTCCCTTTCCCTGTCCCTTACGTCAAAGCACTGGGGCTGCTTATTTGACCTAATAATATCCGAGGAATAAACCGCGGCTCCCCAATGTAATAAACTAGAAATAATGATAAATCAGCATTCATTATTAAGGAGTAAAAAAAACAAACTCATGATTAGCATAAAGAATCAGTAAGTAAGAAATATAAATCTGAAGATTAAAACGAAGGAGGCAGAAAAAGGAATGGCAATGAATCATTATAACACCGAATTATATAGAGGAGATGCTTAAAAATGGCGAAGGCTAAAAGAAGATAAAAAGTAAAAAAATGCGTTAACGACTGCAGCGTAATGAGAAGAATAGCTACGAAGCAGATAACATACGCCAAAGGGAGAGGGGCAGGGAGGATGAAACAACGGCGCGTTCAAATGTAGCGGACGAGCGCCGGTTTAATTAAAACTTTGTCAGCTCACGAGTGGAGTGGAGCCGTTCTGGGCGGAAAATCCGGACAGTCGGAAATGGGTGCGTTCTCACATTTTAATCCCATTAACGGTTGGACCGTGTTGTTGTTTTGGTGTTGTTGTTGTTAGGCAGGCGCTGACGACAGGCACTAACGATGTGCAGTTGCGAATGGATGCAAGAGAGGGAGGAAAGAGAGAGAGGGGAGAAGGTTTCGTGGTGGTGATGGGGTAAGAGGAGGAGGAGAGTGAGCTAGTCACGATGGCGTGCGTAGCGGATCAGAGGAGAAACAGAGAGGAAAGCTCCGAAAGAGAGACGGATATCAGGAAAGCGAAACGGGGAGACGTTAGCGTGATAGATATTGCTGCAGCTGTGATGTGCCGTTACGTGCAGCATTCGAATTTTGAAAAGCACAGTGATGAATTGGGGGAAGAAGGAGGTGGCTGTGAGAGATGATGAAGGCAGAGTGTTTTTGGCATCAACAAGATTTGAAACGTTCCAGACGTTGAGGTGAAGATGGGGATGGAGAAATTTGAATGATGCTTGAGATGTCTTTATCACGAGAGTTTATTGCTTTTAAATTTATTAGAAATTAGGAGTGATGGCAGAGGTGTTTGAGAAGAGGAAAGTAGATAAAAGGGATTTCTCTGATAATGATTGTGCTTTCAGATGTTGCACTTAGAGGAACACTGGTGAATTTTTGGTTATCTATATACTTCAGAATACTATGTGCTTGTAATAATAACGTTTGAGAATGCCTGTACACTTGAGAATAACTACCTACTTCAGATAGGGGAGGGGGTAGCTCTCTCGGTAGCGCGCCAGGCTCATAATCCGTAGTTCCCAGGTTCGAGTCCAAGCTGCGTCAGCGTTGAGATTTATCTCCGCAAAATTCTCCGCCCTGCCCAAGGTCAGTAGGGAACATCCGTGGGCTTGGAAATGCCACCGTCCGTCGGATGGAACGTTAAGCCGTGGCTCCGTGTGCGGGAGAGTCATACCCTGTGCACGCTAAAGAACACGCTGGATCGGGAGAGTCGTACCATGTGCACGTTAAAGAACACGCTGGATGGCCTTGAGGGAAGGCTACCATCTGTCTCCCAACAGCTGTTCCAGTGGGTCATCTCCCCCAACCTTCTCTGAGCTTTCGGGGTCCTTGTCACCTGACCATTTAGCCCATATTGTGCAAAAAAGTGCCGCTCAGAGGTAAAACAACCAACCACTTAGAGGAAAAACAACCAACCAACTTCAGATAATAGACACTTCAGAATATTTACACGTTTACGTTAATACGGAAATTGGGAATACTTATATACGTGAGGAAATAAGTGCTTATTTGAGAATGCCTTTATAAATGGCACAAAAAAGCCCGACACACTTCCGACAATGTAAAATTGAGACAATTGATGCATTTTGAAATGACACGACTCGTGGCGATGAATGTCTACAGACTTAGAAAACGTTTCAAAAGCATACTTGGCAGAGGTATTTTATTCTTGAAATTAAACTATCTTTTATAAGAGCAATTTTAATTTTGTTTTCGTATTAATGATTTCCGAAGCTAATGTCTACAAGAGGAGATTTCAAATACCATGTACAGTACTCAAAAAAGTATCCGAACGCTATGGTAAATTACAGAATTCAGAAAAAATTTCTGGCAACGATTTTTTTTTAGAAATGAGTGATCTGGCAACCTTCGTGTACAGTACACGGGACTACTAATTTCTAAAAAAAAATCGTTGCCAGATATTTTTTCCGAATTCTGTAATCAACCATAGCGTTCGGATACTTTTTTCAGCGACTGTATATATTTCATCTTAAGTTTTCTTCATTTGACTTATGTCGCACATTAACCTAAAAATTTCGCCTAATATCCGAGCCAAGGAGTTTTTAAAATACAGTAGCGCGCGTTTGGGATATTTCTGCTATTAATTAGTTGAATAACTATAGCACTATTAAGCACCATAGCAGTCCGAAATCAATAGTAATTAAATAATGAAATACAGTTGATTTTCAGTTACTGTCGTTAATTCATTTTTTGTAAAACTCAAAGTTAAGTGTCGAACCTTAAACGAATCTTAATTTTTATCATTTGATAAAAGAGTATAAATTAAAATCGGTTCCAAACCTTCTGGTTGTTTTCGTATAATTATCATTTTTTCGGCTTGCAAAAGGTCCCAAATACTTAATCGTTAAAAAAATTGAACCGCGTAACTAAATACGTTATGGAGTTGAGTCAACCCTAGTTCGAAATTAAAACCATCTTTATTGGCTCAGCCAGTAGAGCGCCAGGCTCGTAATCTGTAATTTCCAGGGCCGAGACCCAACTGTGCTACCTTCGAAAATTTTCTCTTCTAACCTCCCACTCTGCCCTCGGTGAGAAAGAGGACACTGTTGGGCTTCGAAAGGTCGGCGTCCTTTCTGTTGGGTTTCGAAAGGTCGGCGTCCTTTCTTGAGTCAAACCTAGTTCGAAATTAAAACCATCTTTATTGACTCAGCCAGTAGAGCGCCAGGCTCGTAATCTGTAATTTCCAGGGCCGAGACCCAACTGTGCTACCTTCGAAAATTTTCTCTTCTAACCTCCCACTCTGCCCTCGGTGAGAAAGAGGACACTGTTGGGCTTCGAAAGGTCGGCGTCCTTTCTGTTGGGTTTCGAAAGGTCGGCGTCCTTTCTTGAGTCAAACCTAGTTCGAAATTAAAACCATCTTTATTGGCTCAGCCAGTAGAGCGCCAGGCTCGTAATCTGTAATTTCCAGGGCCGAGACCCAACTGTGCTACCTTCGAAAATTTTCTCTTCTAACCTCCCACTCTGCCCTCGGTGAGAAAGAGGACACTGTTGGGCTTCGAAAGGTCGGCGTCCTTTCGAAGACCAGCAGGGAAAGCCAGCAATTTATACTTTCTTTTAAGGATCTGCTGTACATGCTTATATAACAAGGTTTCCGGAAATTAAGTTTACAAGGTACATATTTCGAGTTTCTTTTTTTATCACAGTCCCTAAAATGAATATTGCAAGATAATTTCTACTCCCATCCCGCTACTTGTTTTCATAGTCTCCGTAAATATTGAAACATTTATCTTAGAATGGGAGGAGTTTTTCTATTCCTTGTTGGTAGAAGTTAGTGTCTTATTCGCTGAACCACTGTTCAATAATATTTGCCCTTGAGACATCCAACTTTAACACACTTTGATAAATCCTGAGTACTGAACGATATTGATGACTGCTCCATTCGGCTGATTCAAGTCATGTTGCAATTCACTCACCGTAATCGGTCTGTTGTTGTGAATCGCGGCAGACACACAATAGAAAGATCTGCTGACAACAGTGCGCTCAGGAATAATGCGATTCGCTACAGAGTGAGACGATGTCTGAGCGAAAAGGACATGGGCTTCTACCCATAAGGAATGGAAAAACTCGTCTCACGATATCATGTCTCAGCCTTTACGGAGAAATGTCGAAAAATAGTGGGATCAATAGAATTACCCTGCACTGCTCATATTAGGGATTATAATAAAAACTTCGCACATAGGAAGTTTGTGTTCCTCTCTACAGGGAAATTAAATAGGCCTTGTAAAAATAGGAAATTGATCAAAAAAAGAAAGACTAAATAAAAGTTAAAAATCTCTAATCTTCATTTTGAATAATATTGGTTCAGTTGGGTTGTTTTAGCTCTGAGCGGCACTTCTTTGCACACAATGGGCTAAATGGCCAGGTCACATGGATCCCGAAGGCTCAGAGAAGTTTGGGGGAAGGTTATCCACTGGACAGCTGTTAGGAGACAGATGGTAGCCTCCCGTCAAAGCCATCCAGCGTGTTCTCTAACGTGCATAGGGTATTGTTCTCCACACAGGGAGCCACGGCTTTAAGTCCTATTCGACAGATAGCAATCTTTACAAGCCCATCGGGTGTCATACCGATTACCGACAGAGAACACGGTGGGAGTTTAGGGGGGGGATCTCAACGCTGGCATAGGTGGGAGTTTAGAGGGGAATCTCAACGCTGGCATTGGTGGGAGTTTGGGGGGAATCTCAACGCTGGCATAGGTGGGAGTTTAGGGGGAAATCTCAACGCTGGCATAGGTGGGAGTTTATGGGAGGGATCTCAACGCTGGCATAGGTGAGACTCGAACGTGGGAATTGCGGATTAGTACACACTCTTCGCCCCCCCCCCCCCCGTCTTCGTTTACTATATCAAGAGTTATTGAAGCTTCAGCATCAACTTCGCGAATTTTAACGTTTTTATCTCAAATATTAAAGCGCGAGTATTAAATATTATGTATATATAATCACTTGATGGAGAAAACTTACTTCAAGAAAAAAACTTTATAATAATTCTTACAATTTTCGAAAATTCTGGAGTCTGCTTTCTGTTATAACATGAAAGGATTGGAATTCTTTTGACAATATAGTGTATAATACATAGATTAAACTTCGTTTCTTACACTTGAAATTAGAAGAATTTTAAAGGTTCAAAGTGCAGTGTGTGTTTGGTTTATGGTTTTCCATTTCATACAATACAATATTACGAGTAATTACTTATCATATGAATAGCCCTGAAGTTTTTTGAAAAAGATTTTTTACGTAAAAGACTGAGATTACCTAGAAGCTCTATTGAGCTTGAGTCCTCGTTTCTCATACAGCATACACAAGGACATTTTCGCTGGTTTAGTAGTCATGTACACTGATCATTACACCAGGTATGGACTGATTAATCGGTTAATTCAATTAAAAAAATATGTACTTGAAATTATGACACGTAAACGACTCTTTAAGGAGCAGCTTTACGGAACTGCAATTATTAAATACAGATCAATTTTATAAATTAAAATTCGTTTTGCGTTTATAAAATTAGGGAGAAAATCATTCCAAAACCAAATACCGAGATATTCATAAACCATTATGAATATTATAGATTACATTTGCTTGATTCATTGCTGTATCTAATCAAGCAGAACAAATGGTAAAATTTTGTTTAAAAAAAAAGAGGTACGAAATGGATGTTTGTCAGACTTCACTTTAAACTTGTAACCCTTAATATATTTATGGCAAATCAAATTTAGTTATCACTTAGTGCACTTTTGTATAAAAATGCTTATATGCAAGTAAAATTGGCTTGTGGTAATATACACAGTCGTAGCAGAATAATAGGTTCGGTTGGGTTGTTTTACCTCTGAACGGCACTTTTTAGCACACCATGGGCTAAATGGCCAGGTCACATGGACCCCGAAGGCTCAGAGAAGGTTGGGGGAGGGGACCCACTGGAACAGCTGTTGGGAGACAGATGGTAGCCTCCCGTCAAGGCTCTCCAGCGTGTTCTTTAACGTGCACAGGGTATGGCTCTCCCGCACACGGGGCCACGGCTTAACGTCCCATCCGACGGACGGCGGCCTTTTCAAGCCCATCGGTGTCCCCTACTGACCGTACAGAATAATAGGACCACCTACCATAGTATATGTATGATAAGTGGTCATATTATTCTGATACGACTGTGTATATTTGTTTTCTACTAGCGAGTTCTGGAACTCTTATAGACGATGAATCAAATGTAAATATTTTAATGAGATTTCGTCAATAAAATGTTATGTTTTTTCTAAAACTACTTAAATTCCGAAGTATTTTTAAAAAACAGAAGCTAGATTCTAGCTTTTTTTAGTTTAACGTTTATTGTTAATCAGTGTTGTTTCAGGTTAGTGCGATAAACTTTGTTCTATACGTTATGTCGGATAACAGTAGTATTTCTTAGAAGCCAATGAATTTAAACAAGACACTGAGCTAATAAACTTAACAGTAATGACAGCATATATTAAGTAGTGCAAAAAGTTCTTCCTTGACTTTTGTTAAATTGCTAGAGAATCACGTAAAGGTATTATTTTCATAGCCATTGAAGCTGCTAAGATTTTAGGAAGATGTTGCAACTGATGAAATCCTTAATACTTTGATGGAAACGCAATAGGTTATAGTAAAAGGTCAAAATTGTTGATATCTCGGTATCTATGGCTATCAGTAAAAATTAAACATTCCGTAGGTTCATTATGATCAACATCAGATTTCACAAGATTTATGTTTACTTGCGTGGGTATGCGTAGTTGAATATGAGGATTAATTGTGTAATTAACCTCCCGGATTAATTGTGTAATTAATCCTAGGCAACTGCAACAAACTCTGAGAATATTCGATAAATCCTGAGCAATTATAATAAGCACTGAAATAATCCGATATTTTATTCTGCACGATTTTCTATATATCATATATTAATATAATCAATCATTGACAGTTTCAATGTATTATATAACAGTCAATTCTCAATTATACGAAGTATTTATCCATATAAACAGGAAATGTATAATCAAAAATACCAGATAATCCTAAAGTCGTTTTAATTCCGCTTGTATATAAATTTCTGTAACTTATATTTTGAATAAAGATGATACGCATTGGTTTAAGAATTTTATACCTAAGAACGAAATGTAAATTATATAATAGAAGACTTTTTTCCTAAAACAGATCCTCCAATGATGATAGAAAGTACACTTATTACCAAAAGTATTGGCACTGGGGACATTTCCGTGTTTTGCAAATGAAAACCAACATCCAAAATTTCCTACTTTAGTCCCTACTTTAGAAATGAGCTTTTGCGGGAAAATATCACCGTAAATAAAATGAATATCTCACTCAAATATCTTTGAATCCGGATTTTTGAAAATATTCTTTTATAATTTAAAGTTTTTATTGAAGCTGGAAATTTTAATAGAAGCTATTGTTATGCTCATTCTAAGAACTTTTCCTTAAAAAAATTGACTTAAACTGAAAGAATTATTACATAAACTTGTAAGGGGCGGGGGTGGCTCAGTCGGTAGCGCGCCAGGCTCTTAATCTGTAGTTCCCAGGTTCGAGTCCCAGCTGGGTCAGCGTTGAGATTTATCTCGTCAAAATTCCCCGCCCTGCCCACGGTCAGTAGGGGACACCGATGGGCTTGGAAAGGCCGCCATCCGTCGATGGGACGTAAAGCCATGTGCGGCAAACCTATACCCTGTGCACGTTAAAGAACACGCTGGATGGCCTTGATGGGAGGATACCATCAGTCTCCCAACAGCTGTACCAGTGGGTCCCCTCCTCCAACCTTCTCTGAGCCTTCGGGGTCCGCGTGACCTGGCCCATGGTGTGCAAAAAAGTACCGCTCAGAGGTAAAACAACCCAACTCACCAACAAACTTTAAAGAATCGGTTTATTTTAGCAAAAGATTTCCTATAAATAGGCCCGGATCAAAAAAATATCGAGGGGGAGATGCATGGTTCACCGGATTTTCATTAAAATGACATGGAACTGCCCCAATACACTTTTGCAAAAAGAATCTATAATTTACTATACAGTATATGCATTAATATATCAAATAATAAATTAATTAATTAATGATATAAATACTTGAATTAATGAATAAGTAATTCAACGCTATTTTAAGGTTGTCTTTTATACAATAAAAAAACTCTGTAATAACCTAATTTGTGTCTGATTAGTTCGACATGCAAATTTAGCATTTTTATAACACAATAATATGATTTTATTTTAATTAAATATCTAGTTTTTACCCAACATTTTTTGACCAGATTGTTTAATAAATATTATTTTAATTGTTCTTGCTTAAGGTACACTCAGTTTTCCAGCTGGGCGCTAGTTTTAAATTTAATTGCAAATGTCTCCACTCCAACAAGGTGAAAAAGCAGGGAACAAGAAGTATGCCGTCCAGCCAGTAATTTTCATCGATTTTAAAAGGATGGAAAAAAAAGATGCAATTATACACATACAGAGCATCTCTGAAGGTAACTGAAAAGTAAACAGCATTACTTTTAATAGAGTTACGCTTTGAACTGGCTGTACCATAAATAAAACTAGATAACAAATTGAAATTATTTTTATAACGTTGGTGAAATAGGATGTTTCTAATTAATTCTGGGGTGCTGAATTCAAATATGGCCGTGAAAAATCTACAGCACATACAGTTGTTTTTAAATTATGGATTTATGTATTCCAAATTTCAATGAATATGCATATCTGGGAAATGAAAATAAATGTGACTATTTTATTAAATTGCAACTTAAAACTCATTAATTTATTACATGACTACAGTGAAAAAACTAGAAACATCATAGTTATAGACCATCGAATATAAAGTAACAAATGAAATAATATTGAAACGCAAAATAAGAAAACATGAGTAAGGATCTTTTATACTTTCAAGAAGTATCTTCCTTCTGCAAGAACCAGTAGTAGGCACCCGTCATTGCTGGGTCTCACCATCCTTGGTTTCTCTCCTCCATGGTTCGGATATCTTGGTGAAATCTTTCCCCTTGTTCAATAGTGACAGTTCCTAAGTTCTTGGGAAAAGTCGAGATGAGAGTGCAAGAAATGAATCTTCAAAGAATTCGGCAGCAAAGATTTTCATAGTTTTTGAGAAGATCTTGAATGAGCTGATGGTAGTTTTCCTCTTTGTGATTGCCCAGAAAACCCCGGACCACAGACGCAAGGGATTTCCATGCAGCACGCTCCTTCATATTCAGTTTTTCATCGAAGACAGTATCATTCAGTAGCTTCCTGATCTGAGGACCAACAAAGATCTCTTCTTTGAGTTTGGCATCACTTAGTTTTGGAAAATATTCCTTCAGGTGCAAAAACCCTTTACCAGTTTTGTCCAAAGCATTTACAAAGATTTTCATAAGCCCCAGTTTGATGTGTAGTGTGGGAGCAGAATATCAGAGGGGCTAACTAGAGGCTTATACTTCACATTACTCTTTCCAGGAATAAAAACATCTCTTTTGGGCAAGTCTTTTGTTTTGCAGTGTTCCTTTCTGGCTCTCCTGTCCCACAAACACAGAAAACAGTAAAATTTTGTGAAGCCTCCTTGAAGCCGAGCAAGAGAGATATGACTTTTAGGTCACCACATATTGTCCACTTAAACTGGTCATATTTTATAGCAGTGAATATTTTTTCCATGCTTTCATAAGTTTCCTTCATTCCCACAACGTGTGTCACTGGAATGGAAGATTTTTAGTTTCCTTGCAAAAGGACAGCTTTTAAGCTGAATTTTGACGAATATATAAATAGACGCCATTTCTTAGGGTCGTGAGTTGTTCCAGTTTCTTCCATCAGCCCTGAAATATTTGTGCAGGAATACGAATCATCTAGCATCTCGTAATAAGCAGATAAATCCAAATTTCTCTTTCTGAACAGAGAAACTCTGGTACCCTTGGCTAGAAGATTCCACTCTTGAGTTTGAATCTAAAACCTTAGCTTGTTGTTTGGAAAGTCCTAGGTCTCGAACAAGATCATTTAGTTCATTTTGCTGAATCAGATGAGGCTCGTCTAACTTTTTAGGGGTGTATGTAGGATCAGGATCTGTATGTGCCTCAAAGTCTTCCTCTGATGAATGTGAATCTATCTCCTACCAGTTGGTTGGAGGTGTTGGTATAGGATGATCGTCTCCATGAGGAACTGGCCTTATGGCTGAAGGCACATTTGGATAGTGTATTTTGCTTTTGTTCTTTTTTGAAAAGCCCGATCCTTTAGTTAAACAAAAATAGTAATCATGCAAGTGACTAGTTGTCGCATGGCAACCAATGGAATTGCAAAGGGCATGGATTTTATCTGAACGTTCAACCATTCACTCAGGCCAACAAAGCACGAAATGCAGCACACATGTGGAGCCCATATTTTGTCCTAATCATCCACATGATATTCAAAATACAATGTATAGGCTTTCTTCGCAATCTTTGTCAAAGAACGACAGTAGGATCTTAAAATATAGTTTCCACACACACATAACAAAACTTATCTGGCACATTAACACCTGCGACGTTGCCTTTGTGCCATTTAAACGCCAAAATTCACTCTTCAATGTACAGCATGTGTTCCTCCTACAATGAAAACAACAAGAATGGCGGTCTGAGATTAGGTTACTGTTACATGTTTTCTCCCACTTGGCAATCAGTGTTGCCAGCCACAAAAAGTAAAATATCTAGTATCCTCCCAGTGCCTGGAGGTGTTCGTATAGGAAGATCTTAATAGGAGAGAAAATGACCAATAACATAAAAACGTGACGTGCTAGCCTTTTTTTAAGACCAGATCTGAAATCAGCACCTGAAAAATAAAGGCAGCTACAATTGCTCATGTTATAAAAATCTTGTAAGCCAGCGTAATTAGTCTTTAATGTAAAAAAGTTATTCTATACATGTAATTAGCTCTCGATTCTGCACACTTGAGACTTAATTTTCGTTGAACTGGAGCAGTTACGTATAGTTTAGAAAACAGACAGATGAATTTCATTATCTCAGAATTTAACTCACTGGTTTTATGATTAGTGCACGGAATAAAAATAAGATATTAACATTGGTTCTTGAATTAGGCTTGGGTTAGCGTGTTTTTCTCTTATTAGGCAGTAGTCAGATTAAGGGACTTTGCATTTATATTTATTGAAAGGGAAAACATTCCTTTTCTGCCATGAACTTCCCATCAAAAAACTATCAACTTACCAGTTTAAGTCAACAGGGAGAATACTTTAAAAAAACTATACTTTAGGAAATAGAAACCCTTCCATATCTCATCCGGGAATTGAGGACTGTTCCCTTTACATGAATTCTCTTCTGGTTCGAGTCCCCACTGCATCTGCGGAGAGATTTTCTTCGTTAGCCATTGGTGAGACATCGAAGGTCTTGGAAAGGCCACCATCTGTCGGATGGAAGAGTAAAGCGTCGCTTCATGTGCATATCCTGTATACGCTAAAGAACATGCTAGTTGACTTTGGCACGAGCTTGCATGTAGCTCTAAGAGCTTTCCACTGGATTCCCTAGCCAGCTCTGAGCCTTTATGGTCCTTATCCAGTGGATACCATACCCAGTTCTGAACCGTTGTGGCCCTTATTTAGTGGATACCCAGTTCTCAGCTCTTGTGGTCCTTATCCAGTGGATACTCTACCCAGCTCTGAGCCCCTTGTGATCCTTATCCAATGGATAACCTACCTCTGAGTCCTTTGTGTCCTTATCTAATGGATACCCAGTTCTGAACCCTCGTGGACCTTTTCTAGTGGATACTCAGTTCTGAGCCCTTGTGGACCTTTTCTAGTGCATACCGAGTTCTGAGCCCTTGTGGACCCTTTCTAGTGGATACCCAGTTCTGAGCCCTTGTGGACCTTTTCTAGTGGATACCGAGTTCTGAGCCCTTGTGGACCCTTTCTAGTGGATACCCAGTTCTGAGTCCTTGTGGACATTTTCTAGTGGATACCCAGTTCTGAACCCTCGTGGACCTTTTCTAGTGGATACTCAGTTCTGAGCCCTTGTGGACCTTTTCTAGTGCATTCCGAGTTCTGAGCCCTTGTGGACCCTTTCTAGTGGATACCCAGTTCTGAGCCCTTGTGGACCTTTTCTAGTGGATACCGAGTTCTGAGCCCTTGTGGACCCTTTCTAGTGGATACCCAGTTCTGAGTCCTTGTGGACATTTTCTAGTGGATACCGAGTTCTGAGCCCTTGTGGAACTTTTCTAGTGGATGCCCAGTTCTGAGCCCTTGTGGATTCTTTCTAGTGGATACCCAGTTCTGAGCCCTTGTGGACCTTTTCTAGTGGATACCGAGTTCTGAGCTCTTGTGAACCTTTTCTAGTGGATACCCAGTTCTGAGCCCTGGTGAATCTTTTCTAGTGGATACCAGTTCTGAGCCCTTGTGGTTCTTATCCAGTGTATATCCTGACTAGTTCTAAGCCCTTTGTGGTCCTAATCCAGTGGATACCTTACCCAGTTCTGAGTCCCTTGTGATTCTTATCCAATGGATCCCCTACCCAGCCCTCAGCCATTGTGACCTAATGATTTAGCTCTTTTTGGGAAAAAAAGTGTCGCTCGAGTAAAATAACACAACGTTTTATCCTGAAGTTAAATGCGAAAAGCATCTATCGACTGAAAGATTCAGTTTTATGCTACACAATTACACTTAGTTGTAAAGTTAAGGAACAGTAATATTTTCACAATACTTTTCAAAGTATATCAAACGAAAATCTAAAATTTCCACTACATATGTGAATTATCCTGCTTACATCGTATTATAATTTGCAAAGTATAGTGCTGGTTGATGCGAATTAACATCCTATGCAGAGTCCTCCCTTATCATCAAAGGATTTTGTTGTATTTTACCAGTGGAAAACCATATTCGGAACTAAATATCTTGAATAATAAATTTTCTACGAAAAGAGAGTGAAGTCAAATGGCAGATCTGTATCGAGTCTAAATCTATAATTTTGTCAACATGCATTCAATATTAAAGAGTTTCTATTAACGGGAATGTTTAACTGCGTCACTACCCTTCATTAAACCGATACGTCAAAACTGGAATTGAATAATTTAAAGTATAATAAGAGGAACTTTTAAACGTAGAATTGTTTTAGTAAACAGTTTAATTTAACAATTAATTTAATATAACAATGATGTTCTAGTATTATGATTAACATAGAAATGAATACCTGTCAGACTTTGCTGTTAACCCTTTCACGATCAAGGGAAAGATTTTTCCCATTTTAAAATTGGTGATTGTCGTATTTAATTATAACCTTATCTGCATTTTTTATACAGAATGTCAAAATAGAACGTATGCCGAACGCAATTACGTAAACGGGAACGTTTAGAAAACAAAAACAGAACTGTCAGGACGCATAATATATGTACTATGTGCAATGTCCATCTTTGCCTCACTACCAAAAGATATTGCTTCGCAGAATATCATAATTAGCACACCATTTTGTATAGTAATTTTATTTCATAATTTTGTATTATTTTAGTTAACATTTTGTTCTAATAAACCAATAAATAAAAGACATTGCATAATAAGCCTAACTATAATTTGTGTTACCTTTATAGTCCATTGGGAAAAATATTTCCCATAAAATTCCAAAAAAACTACACATTGTTATGTATTTTTCTTATGATTTTTATTTATTTTACGTCTAAACAAACTAAAATAAACAGTTACATACTAATATTTACTCTTAGAAACCTTATGGTCCTGAAAGGGTTAAACGTTCTAACTGAAAGAACTCTTTAAATACTGAATGAATTTTTCTGCATTTCAAAATTTAGATAAAATTGATTTAGATCTCATGAAATAGTTAGCGGGAAAAAAATTTAATTTTGTCACGAGTGGAATTCGAACCCACGTGCCAAAACAAATTTTTTTCTTCGAATAACTATTTCATGAGTCCCATTTCCAACATTTTTCAACAGGCCATTTCCTGTGATACTTTACTGCGGAATTATTGATTTAACGCCATGATTGTGAGCGACAAATATTAAATTCCGTCATATGAGGCAACTTGGTTGTCCGTTTCCCGACATAGATGGCGACACTAGCGAATTAAATAATATGCGGAAAAGTCTATTAGTCACCTTATCCAACACTTCCTACAACAAAAGGCCGATGGACCAAGTTATGACGTCATCGTAAGTAGTCCTATGTGTAGAAAAGCTCTTAGAAACTTACTTCTAATTTTATTACTGGTGCACTACTCTTTATAACAACGTTTATAATAAATACATCTTATTTAGAACACAATTATTCGCATTTATTAGAAATTAACATAATGCTTATATATATATACGAATAATAGCCCAAATATAATAAACCTTAATATAAATATCAGTACAAAAGTACACCTGTAGTAATATTACAATAGATGTCTAAGGATTTTCTAGATCACCTGACTACTAAGGCAGATATCATAACTTGGTCCACCTGCTTTTTGTTGTAAGAGGAATTGCCTTAGCTCAGGAAGCTGTTAAACATTGATGGTGTAGGGGCTACCATGCGTAGTATATTATGGGGAGACCTCGTTCCGACCCCAGGTTCGAGTCCCAGCTGGGTCAGCGTTGAGATTTATCTCCACAAAACTCTACGCCCTGCCCACGGTCAGTAGGGGACACCGATGGGCTTGGAAAGGCAGCCGTCCGTCGGATGGGACGTTAAGCCGTGGCCCCGTGTGCGGGAGGAGCCTTACCCTGTGCTCGTTAAAAGAACACGCTGGATGGCCTTGACGGGAGGCTGCCATCTGTCTCTCAACAGCTGTTCCAGTGGATCCCCTCACCCAACCTTCTCTGAGCCTTCGGGGTCCTTGTGACCTGGCCATTTATCCCATGGTGTGGAAAAAAGGGCCGCTCAGAGGTAAAACAACCCAACCCTCGGTTCGACTCACAGCACCGTTAATTTTTTCAGAAAACTATTTCATGAGTCCCCTGTCTACGGGCACCTCCTATTGAATTATTAATTTAGATCTTTCAGCATTTTTTAAAATTTCTTCGGGGGAAAGGAGAGCAAAAAGTAAATCAATATTTGAAAATATAAATATTTAGGTCGAGTTCTTCATTAATCAGCGCAGTCGTGAATAGAGCAATCATGCATACATCATGCCATAATACAATTAAGGATGCCAGAAAACAATAAGGGAAAATTGAGCACATAGTATATAATACATATAAATTTGTTAATACACATAAAGTTGTTTTTTCATACTAATAAATAAAACTTAATGATACCTTTTTAAAACAAAAGAAAACTTGAAAAACAAAAAGAAGATTTGAATTTTGTTAAGAGAAATATGGCCGTCCCATGGTCGAGTGATCAACGAGCTTGGCTACTAATCAAATGGACTTGGGTTCGAGTCTCGGGTAAGGCATGGATGTGTGTGTGTGTTGTTTTTCTGCTGAGGTCCCGCCATCCTCACAGACCATCTACTATGGCGTATAAACTGTCAGGCTCCTGTCAGACCTCTGCAGCAAGCAGCTGCTTGAGGGGTATATAATTTTTTTATTTAAATAAATGTAAATATGATGTTGTAATATATATATTAATAATTCGATCGATATTTATAGGGGGGAATTGCCATTCTAGTTCCCCCCCAACTATCTACCGACGCCCATGCTGTTAACTTTAATTGCTAACATTCCAGCAGATAGAACTCTTTAAATACTGAACGAATTAAATTTTGCTGCAATTCAAGATTTAGATAGACTTGCTTTATATCTTTAATTAACTTTAAGTCTTACTCCCACAAAAAAGTTTATTCTTCACGAAATTGAGTTTCTAATCTGTCTTTCCATTGACATAACCTTGCTCTGGAAAGATTCTGTATAAAAAAGCACTGAAGTACACATCGTTTTAGCTCCCACAACTGATTCGCTACAGCTTGAGAACACCATTTCATTACAAATGTCACCGAGGTGTCGTTTAGATGATCCTGCGATAGAGCGCTCAATTGGAAGATCGTGGAAGCTGACCACAGACAAGCTGATGTTGCGAGATGTCTTAATGCGTCCACAAATGAGATCTCTAGGCCATAGTGACTATTCGATGGGACAGGTGCTATTGCCCGAAGACAAGTAGAAGACCAACTGAGAATCAAAACGGCCGTTATCTTTCTGTAACTGCCAGGCGTTATGGAGAGATGGCAGTCGGCCAACTCGCTTTGAGCTTCGTAGGTTAGAGTCAAGAGCAATATCAAGGTGTACACTACAGCAGGAATGCTCCATGAGCTTTCCTTGCGAGATAAGCAGTGGTCTAAATCTCTTTGATCTCTTACCTCTCATAGAAGATTCCGTATCGTTTGCTGTGCACATGGATTGTTATGGGGTTATTATGACTCGTCCTTCTTTCTAAACAATAGATATTTCTGAGAAAGGAGACGGACAAGGGATGGTAAATTCGTGTGACTCTTCCTTTCGCATGGAGGGGGGGGGACACAAATCTATGCTTCAAGATTTGAGGGGGGGGGACACAAATCTATGCTTCAAGATAAAAATATTCAGATCGATGTGTTCATGAATGGGTACTATTGTGAACACAACAATCACGCATGCGTCATATCATAATACGACTACGTCTGCCCGGAAAAGGTTTTTTTTCTTGTGGAGAAGGGAGGGGGGGTTATTACGCAAAAAGAAAGAAATTGTAGTCGAAACTGATATGGGACTTACAACGATAAGTAATACGGTTTTTGTCAGGTCGTCGTGGTCGTTAGTGTGAGTGAGACATATGCACAATTTCTGATAGCTCTGAATAATTCGACCCAGCTGGGTCAGCATTGAGATTTATCTCTGCAAAACTCCCTGCCCTGCCCACGGTCAGTAGGGGACACTGATGGATTTGGAAAGGACGCCGTCCGTCGGATGGGACATTAAGCCGTGACAACGTGTGCGGGAGAGTCATACCCTGTACACGTTAAAGAACACCTCCTTGACGGGAGGGTACCATCTGTCTCCCAACAGCTGTTCCAGTGGGTCCCCTCCCCCAACCACCTCTGAGCATTCGAGGTCCATGTGACCTGGCCATTTAGCCCATTGTGTGCAAAAAAGTGCCGCTCAGAGGTAAAGCAACCTAACCCAAATCTGAATAATTCAAGTTCGCTGCATTTCTACTTACACTTTTATTATTATTTACAACTATGTACATATACTTGAATAATATAGTGCATACTTTGCATACCTCAGGGTCACAATACTCCCTTTGTTCTGCAGCTACACACTGCTCCAACCGATACTAGCATGCCTAATCTCATGGACTAAGCTAGGGTGCAGTAAGAGTATAGCACACGGAAACACGATAAGCTGACCACTGTTCACAACATCGGACCTTCATAAAACTATCAGCTCGCCTACTTATGGAAGCAGCAGCAAACCTTCCGCCAACTGACCATCTAGGATCTAAAAGATCTCTCCCCAAAAGCGAATTAAATAGTATGCGGAAAAGTCTATTAGTTACCTTATCCAACACTTCCTATAGCAAAAGGACGATGGACCAAGTTATGATGTCATCGTAAGTAGTCCTAGCTCTTAGAAACTTCTAATTTTATTACTGGTGTACTACTATTTATAATAACTCGTAAACGGGGTGACTGTGTCGTCTCTATATAACTCTCGTGCGCGACTTTTCTCTCGGTAAATGGGGTGGCTTAGTCGGTAACGCGCCAGGCTCACGATCTGCACTCTCCGTGTGCGGACCCCAGCTAGACCAGAGTTGAGATTTATTTTCACAAAACTCTTCGCCCTGTTTTCGGTCAATAGAGGACACTGATAAGCCTGGAAAGGTCGTTGGATGGGACATAAAGTCTTGGCCCTGTGTGCGGGAGAGTCGATACTCTGTGCACGTTAAAGAACAGGTTGGATGGCCTTAACGGAAGGCTACCATCTGTTTCCTAACTGTTTTCCAACGGGTACCCTTCCTCCAACTTTCTCTGAGTCGTCCTACCTACTCCCTTTGAGAATGCTAGTAACTAGAAACGCAGGCGGAAAAAATGTACACGTATTTTTTCAGAAATTCCACATAATATTATAATAGTTACAATGATATGACTTCTGAAAATGAGATTTACGAAAAATCTTCACTGCAGCGCGAAGAAAAGTATCTATATCGTAATACTGCGAAAGTTTGCTAAAAAAAAGCCGAAAATGGATTAACCCTCACATTACAAAGATGATTTTGACACATAATTTTAGTTTTAAAAAAAGTTGCGAAAGAAAAATAGATATTGCAGGGAAAGAGAGTGTATTTCTAATATTCCTATGACTTCTGGGAGTGAATTAAGAATTCTATCCTAAGATCTTAGTGGACTGAAAATGTCCTTATTCCCAGCGATGAAACTTGCAAGAAACTTGGTCAACTTCCAACAACGGGGATTGCTAACATTGAGAGTACAAAGCCGACGCTATCTTTGTAGTAAGGAAGTATCGATCAAAAAAGATAAAGCACAATCAAGTTTCTAAATCCTTCAAAATATGGGGTGGTTCAAAATATCGGTGGCTGGTGCGCCAGGCTTCAGTCCCAACCGTACCTGGTTGGGTTCTTTTATCTCTGAGCGGCATTTTTCTGCACATAATAGGCGATATGTGGCATGTCCCTCTAGTTTATTTATTTTTATTTATTGTTTCATTTTATTGTATTTTTGTTATTGTAAATAGTTTTATGTATTAAGTGTGTTTTTGGAAGTGCTATTGTGGGGATGTGACTCATTGATGTTGTTTTCGGTTCTGAGTTGGCTGCCTGCATGGGTTGAAGTGTCCGAAAAGCCTTTTATGGCCCTTTGAGCGTCGCTGTCAAACGGGAAGGACGTTTGAACACGCATCAAGGGACCCCGCTCTTACTCAAAGAAAAACCTGTAAGGAGAGGGTTCGATTCTATGTGAGAATCAAGATTCTTGGTGAATCAAATTTAGTTCTGTGTGAATCACAGTGTAGGCAAAGGTTAGTTATCCTTTCGCCGAGTTTGAGGTCTGTCAAGCG
The DNA here is from genome assembly GCA_038380435.1 of Ryuthela nishihirai. NCBI lineage: Eukaryota > Metazoa > Arthropoda > Arachnida > Araneae > Heptathelidae > Ryuthela > Ryuthela nishihirai. The sequence continues at coordinate 41,330,795 of JAWZYU010000019.1, forward strand.
AGAATCTGCAAATTGCGGTTCTCCACCTCGTTGAATAATTGTTTGCAGCAGCAAATGCCTACGGAGTCAAGAGCATCCCCAGCACGTGATTGTATATAATGTGAATAAACTGTGTCATCCCTATACAACTCTCGTTCGTGAATTGTTGGACATATATCTGTACATCACTTGGCGCAGCAAGTCTGAGGCATTCGTCGGTACAGATGTAACAACCCAGGAACCTGTTATTTCAACAAAATAAGGGTGAAGGTAATCAAGGGACTAATTAATCGTCCCCTTACGATTGCCATCACAATTGGCGCAGTACACGACAACGTGGCCAGGTCACCTCGAAGGCTCAGAGAAGTGTGGGTGATGGTACCCGTTAGACAGCTGTTGAGAGACAGATGGTAGTCTCCCGTCAAGGCCATCCAGCGTGTTCTTTAACGTGCACAAGATATGGCTCTACCACACACGGCGCAATGGCTTAACGTCCCATCCGATGGACGGCGGCCTTTCCGAGCCCATCGGTGCCCCCTACCGAGGGCAGGGAGTTTTGCGGAGATAAATCTCAAATCTGGCCTAGATGGGACTCGAACCAGGGAACTGCAGATTATGAGCCTGCCGCGCTCCTGATTGAGCCACCCCCGCCCTACACAAGTGAAGGAGAGCTTACCTTTTGCAAGTTAAAGAACACTCTGTATGGCCTTGACAAGAAGAGACCATCTGTCACCTAATAGCTGTCCAGTGGGTCCCCTTCCCCCAACCTACTCTGAGTCCTTGAGATCCGTGCGAACTAGCCATTTAGCCCAGGAGGTAAAACAACCCAACTTAAAGACTCATATGAGATGTCTACCACAAGTGGACACCTCAGTTATTATTTTGGGATTTTACGGCACACAAAAAGTTAACCTTAGAGTGTGAGAATCAATTAATGAAATTTCTTAGAAGAATGAGTTTTTTTAAAAATAAATTTTATCCCAAGCATCTTTTAATATCCTATCATTGTCACAGATAATATTGAGTTCAATTAACGATCAGTCTTATTTACATAGCCGCAAACATCTCGGGGGGGGGGGGGGGAGTGTAAAAGAAATAATGTTCCCCTTCACAGCCGGATACGGATATAATTTTATTAATCGGAACACAAGAGAAAATATCTATAATCGTTTATACGTCCCTTATTTTCAAGGAATGTATTTTTAAATGACCATTAAAACAAATGGAACAATACAAATTGAAATATCGTTCTGATTGATTTCTGATCAATCTAGTCGTTTGTCTCCCCCCCCCCCCAGCCCAATCTTTCTACATTTTTTTATCTCTCCTCGCCTAATATCGCCTCGCCCTGGAGTTTAAAGACCTGATCGAAGGCAAACAGTTTAAGAACCTGATCGCAGGCAACAATTCTAAAACACTAAAATGGATGAAAAATATATTCGTCCAGAATATTTCCAGTCAATAAATAAAAACAAATCCGGAAAGGCATTCTGGTCTGTTTCTGTTCAACACAGTTACTTGGCTTTCCCTTTCCTAAATTCCGCTAGTCCCCCATCCTGCCTTTGATAAGAAAGGAGACACTGAGGGCATGGAAAAGCCGTCGTCCGTCGGATATGACGCTAAACCGTGTTCAAGAGATCTATTCTGTGTGCACTTTAAAGAACACACTGGATAGCCTATACGGGAGAATATCATCTGTTTCCTAACAGCTCTCCAGTGAATCCCCCTTCACCAACCTTCTCTGAGTCCAATGACCTGGTCCTTTAGCTCACTGTGCACAAAAGAGTGCTGTTCAAAGGTAAAGCACGTTAAAAAACACGCTGGATGTCCTTAACTGGAAGCTGCTATGTATTCTGTAACAGATCTCCATTGAATTCCCTTTCTCTTGGGGCGGGGGTAGCTCAGTTCGTAGCGCGCCAGACTCGTAATCTGCAGTTCCCAGGTTCCAGTCAGAGTTGAGATTTATCTCCGCAAAACTCCCCGCTCTGCCCACGGTCAGTAGGGGACACCGATGGGCTTGGAAAGGACGCCGTCCGTCGGATGGGACGTTAAGCCGTGGCCCCGTATGCAGGAGAGAGCCATACTCTGTGCAGGTTAAAGAACACACTAGATGGCCTTGACGGAAGGCTGCCATCTGTCTCCTAACAGCTATTCCAGTGGGTCCCCTCCTCCAAACTTCTCTGAGCTTTCGGGGTCCTTATGACCTGGCCATTTAGCCCATTATGTGCAAAAAAGTACCGCTCAGAGGTAAAACAACCCAACCCAAATCCCTTCCTATACCAAATTCTGATCTCTTGGGGTTCTTGTGACCTGACCATTTAGCCCACTGTGTGCAAAAAATGCAGCTCAGAGGAAAAACAACCCAATACGTCCTTAATTCATTTTAAATCCTATTCTTAGCACAAATATGGCCAAAAAGAGACTAAACATCAGAGATAACCTCTTCTGCTTTGAATCTTACCCCTACAATTTCATTGTATGAGACATAAGAAAGGAAATACAGAGACAGATAAAGAAAACCGCTTCGTCCGAGATTCCTGTCACTACTAGGAACAACAGCCAAGTGCAGACTCCCTGTCTCCAACGAGGGAAAAAGTCTGCTCCCACTGAACGACAGAAAAGGACCGAGGTCTCTCCTGGTTCTTAATCATGTGTCACTACTGATGGTCTCTGACTAATGGCTGGCCAGAATGCTGCGTCTTTTTAACCATTTTAGGCCTAGTGTACTTTCATCATTGGACGACACTCTCTAACAAATTTTCGGGGAAGACTTTCCGATAAGCGCTTCGCTCTCTGGGAACCGTTTTATATCAATTTCGCCCAAGCGACTGTCACCACCGGACAGGTCGGCCGTTACCAGAGACAAATTCGTCGGATTACATTTTTTAGTGGCACCCAGAACAGCTGGGTAGCGGAGATTAATTTCAAAAACGCTTTCGTCTACAGTTTGTATTGCTGGCTTCCCCAGCCATTGTATAGAGTTGTAAAACTTTTTTTTTTTCGTTTGGTTTTTGCCACAAAGGTTTTTTTTTTTCGTTGGCTGTTTTGTTGTTGTTTCACATTTCTTTTATCTGCCGTATCCATGCTGTGTACTCGCCTCGAATTGGTGTTTGATGTGTCGTATCACCTTCAGGCAAAAGGTTGTTAAAACGTTTAGACGTTGAATGTGGTTGGGTAGGATTTGTTTTTTTTTTTGTTACAAATTGTGTTTATGAGACGAATTGTTTACGTCAGTTGTGTTTATTATGATTAGGTTGGGCTGTTTTCCCTCTGAGCGGCAATTTTCGCACACAATGGGCTAAATGGACAGGTAAAAGAGCACCGAGGGATAAGGGTTGGGTTGGGTTGTTTTACCTCTGAGCGGCACTTTTTTGCACATCATGGGCTAAATGGCCAGGTCACATGGACCCCGAAGGCTCAGAGAAGGTTGGGGGAGGGGACCCACTGGAACAGCTGTTGGGAGACAGATGGTAGCCTTCCGTCAAGGCCATCCAGCGTGTTCTTTAACGTGCACAGGGTATGGCTCTCCCGCACACGGGGCCACGGCGTAACGTCCCAACCGACGGACGGCGGCCTTTCCAAGCCCATCGGTGTCCCCTACTGACCATGGGCAGGGCGGGGAATTTTGCGGAGATAAATCTCAACGCTGACCCAGCTGGGACTCGAACCTGGGAACTACAGATTACGAGCCTGGCGCGCTACCGACTGAGCCACCCCCGCCCCGCCGAGGGATAAGAAAAGTATGGGAAGGATCTCGCTGAACATATATTAGGAGACAGATGGTAGCCTCGCGTCAAGGCCATCAAGCGTGCTCTTTAACGTGCACAGGGTATGGCTTTCCCGCACAAGAGGTCGCAGGTTTACATCCCATCCGATGGACGGCGGCCTTTTCAAGCCCATCAGTGTCCCTTATTGCCGTGGGCAGGGGAGGCAGTTTTGCCGAGATAAATCTCAAAGTTGGCTCAAGTGGGATTCGAACCTGGGAACTGCAGATTACGAGCCTGTGTTCTCTTCCGACTGATTTCATACTACCTAGAGTTACTACTATAAAAGATCCTGAGCCATCCCCGTTTATACTAGTAACTCTAGGTATACGAATTATGTTGTTAATGCAAACATGGCTAGGATTAATACTGATGTGAGAGAGGGGCGGGGGTGTCTCAGTCGGTAGCGCGCCAGGCTCGTAATCTGTAGTTCCCAAGTTCGAGTCCCAGCTGGATCAGCGTTGAGATTATCTCCGCAAAATTCCCCGCCCTGCCCACGGTCAGTAGGAAACACCGATGGGTTTGAAAAGGCCGCCGTCCGTCGGATGGGACGTTAAGCCGTGGCCCCGTATGCGGGAGAGCCATACCCTGTGCACGTTAAAGAACACGCTGGATGGCCTTGACGGGAGACTACCATCTGTCTCCCAACAGCTGTACCAGTGGGTCCCCTCCCCTAACCTTCTCTGAGCCTTCGGGGTCCATGTGACCTGGCCATTTAGCCCATGGTGTGCAAAAAAGTGCCGCTCAGAGGTAAAACAACCCAACTGATGTGAGAGATTAACGAACATAAATTTCAGCACTGGCACAATTATTGGGACTCGAATCTGTGAAATACATAGTTGGAGTTTGGCGTGCTACCGACTGAGCTCCCTTCCCCCTCACCACCATCCACCCCTCCCCTTAACATCAGCACCCCAAATCGGGAGAGTAATGGGCAATTTGAAGGGTTCTTCTCTGATAACGAATCATACTTCAATATTGTAGTGGTCTCCATGAGGAATGAATTATCCACACCTGCCACTGTCTCTAAAATCTGTCCAGATATTGTGAGAAACATTGCCTCAACCTCTTCTAATTTGGTTATTTTGACTTTGTGTGGTTCAAATGTTTCATCGAAAACTAAAACAAACCAATGACATAATGACAAGTGGAACTTCGGAACTCTGTGCAGTGTTTTAACAGCTTGCCCAGTTTGCATTCAGTCTATACCAACTGCAAACAATCCAACCAATTAAAAGATTAATCAACTCTCTCCTCCCTGTGTGTTATTCCCTCTAAATTAACTCTACTCAAATATGTACATTTAATTCCAAATGAATATACGTTGTTTAGAATTGAAATATATTTCACAAACGCATAATTAATAAATTTTAGAGCGTTTACGCGAGAAATAACCATGAAAAGGAAAATAAGTCAGGTTCGGGTAAAGATGATATTGAATGAATTATTCACTTACCATCGACGTTAATTGCAATAAATCATTAAAATATCTTTCCATTAGAGTTTAAATTGAGGTGCGAAACATAAAAACCGTTCTCTTAACCCTTTCAGGACCATAAGGTTTCTAAGAGTAAATATTAGTATGTAACTGTTTATTTTAGTTTGTTTAGACGTAAAATAAATAAAAATCATAAGAAAAATACATAATGTGTAGTTTTTTTGGAATTTTATGGGAAATATTTTTCCCAATGGACTATAAAGGTAACACAAATTATAGTTAGGCTTATTATGCAATGTCTTTTATTTATTGGTTTATTAGAACAAAATGTTAACTAAAATAATACAAAATTATGAAATAAAATTACTATACAAAATGATGTGCTAATTATGATATTCTGCGAAGCAATTTCTTTTGGTAGTGAGGCAAAGATGGACATTGCACATAGTACATATATTATGTGTCCTGACAGTTGTGTTTTTGTTTTCTAAACGTTCCTGTTTACGTAATTGCGTTCGGCATACGTTCTATTTTGACATTCTGTATAAAAATACAGATAAGGTTATAATTAAATACGACAATCACCAATTTTAAAATGGGAAAAATCTTTCCCTTAGTCGTGAAAGGGTAAGTGGTTAAGTTGCTGATATTCTGATTTTTTTTCAGTTTCTCGGCGCGATTGCAACTTTTTCCGACTTGCTAGATAAGACTGAATTTAATTAGGATATTAATTTTATACATAAATTCATTTGCTTTAAAAGGATTGAACTGTTCCTTGAACCTTCTAAACTGTTCGATGTGGGCGAGGGAATGTCAGAAAGGCCTTTTCCAGTTTATGGTAATACAGAACTCATAACATTCATCGTACACAAAACTTCATATAGTATATTAGCAATTTCAGCACTTGGGGGTCGAAAAACCTTTTACTTACCGCTAATGTGACGTCCTACCATATTCACGTGATTCAAATGCTTGCATGGCTATCTGTTAGGGGGTTTAATGCTTTACCTCTGAGAGACACATTTTTGCATAAAACGAGTTAAGTGGAAAGGTTATAAGGACCCAAGGTTCAGAGAAGGTTGGATCAATTAGAGATCCGTTAGTAAGGAAATGTAAAGCCTTCTAGTATGTGCTTTAACATTCAACAGATAGAGCTATACAGGAAGATACGGCTTAACATCCCATTCCTCATTTTTAAACAAAAAATATCTTTTTTAATCACATTAATGTAAAAGGAGAGTGGGGCTAGGAAACGTCCAAGATCTAGCTGTTTACGTACGGCTAATTCTTGGTTATAATTTTGCATAGAACACATTAATAAAATATGAGGGCAGGCAAGCAATGGGTAGGGGTTGTCCACCTGTTAATTTCCAGAAATCGGCGACTATGGATCTAACACTTTTTACAATAACGCTTTGAACAACTATAACGCTATAAGATTTCATGTTTATGACATTTGAAAGAGAGACGATTATCTCTCACCATAAGTGTTACATGCACACGAGATAAATTGAAGGAAATGATTTTTTATTCGATAATTCTATATTGTTTTATTTGACTTAGTAGTAAACTAAGGCGACCTCTTTTTTGAGATAGTTTAGAGATTTTATAGATATATATAGTGGCACTCATTAAAGAATTCTAAAATGGGAAAAATTCCCAAGTATAGATTTTTCTAGAGGAAAAAAAATCTCTCGAAATAAAAATAGATTAAATCTTTATAAAAGTCATCAAAATACTGCAGTGAAATAAAATCCGATCAGAATTTTGGAACTCGCGCCAGAATAGCTCCACTCATATTAATTAAGATTGAAATTAATCTCCAGTTCCATATCAGTTCTCTTAGAAAGTATGGGTTTATATTTACTTATCACTACCCGAATCTAGAGCCTATTATTCCAGTTTCCTACATGAGCATGACCAATTTTGTCCATCAGCTATTATTATCTGATTTAAGCTTCCTGAAGAACTTTTGGGAAGCGAAATTTCGCGATCCGGTAGGACCTCCACAGTCCTCCAATCATTGAGGATTTTGCTCGTGCGAATTAAGCTTCTTACGCATTCGAATCAAGCCTTTGCCATTAGTTGTAACTCACTTATGCTAACACTCGAATGCATCCTAATGTATGTAATCTGCTTATAACATTCTATACATCATTAGTTCTTTACTGAAACCCTTTAGTTCTTAAACAATGAAAATGGGAATAAATGAGAACATCCTACTCCTTTTCCTCTTGTCACACTGATGGTTCGTTTCATTTGATACCTAAAGTCTTATGAAGGCAGCTTTGTGTTTAGTTAATCTTAAACGTTCTAAACGCTCTTTATTTCATATTTAGTTCCTAAATCGGATTCTAAGATGCCAGGAAACTCGGATTTCAAATCTTTAGGACATATTTTCAATCTGTTTAGAGATTTGAGAAAACAAACTCTTGTCTATGAAACGAAAGCTAAGTAACATACGGCATTTCAAGCAATTTATTATTTCGTAAGTGAATTATTAATTATGTCTCTGTTGCTTACTAATGATTTGGGTTGTTTTACCTCTGAGCGGCACTTTTTTGCACACCATGGGCTAAATGTCCAGGTCACATGGATCCCGAAGGCTCAGAGAAGGTTGGGGGAGGGGACCCACTGGAACAGCTGTTGGGAGACAGATGGTAGCCTCATGTCAAGGCCGTCCAGCGTGTTCTTTAACGTGCACAGGGTATGGCTCTCCAGCACACGGGGCCACGGCTTAACGTCCCATCCGACGGACGGCGGCCTTTCCAAGCCCATCGGTGTCCCCTACTGACCGTGGGCAGGGCGGGTAATTTTGCGGAGATAAATCTCAACGCTGACCCAGCTGGGACTCGAACCTGGGAACTACAGATTACGAGCCTGGCGCGCTACCTACTGAGCCACCTCCTCCCCTTCTTACTAATGAAAAATAAAATTCATGAATCTTTCTTAGGTATAAAAATCAGTCAGTTCACAAAATGTATTTGCAGTGCAATGTGCGACTAAGGAGTAAAACAACCCGACAACAATGATTTCCTTTCTTTTTTGCTTCGCCAGATATTTAATTTGTTCTCTAAGCTTTTAAGGGTATAACACTGATAGAATTGCTTTTTAACTGAGGCAAAGATCCTCAAAAAATGTTGCCCTTCTGCCACATTGTTGTGAAAATTTACATCATAATACCAACATCGAGGCACAATGATACTATTGAAGGAGGAATGTGTTCATCAATTATTACAGTGATATACACCGCAGAGCCAAAACAGTATGATACCCTGCCTAATATGATTTCCACGTGCCGCCAAAACAGTATGACACCCTGCCTAATATGATTTCCACGTGCCGCCAAAACAGTATGACACCCTGCCTAATATGATTTCCACGTGCCGCCAAAACAGCTCTTACCTGGCGAGGCATGACTCTACAATATTTCTAAAGGTGTCTTGTGGTATCTGGTACCAGCAGATTCTTTAACTTTTGTAAGTTACGTGGTTGACCCACCGCAGATCGGATGTGCTGTTCCAACACAAACCATAGATGCTCGATTGGATTGATGCCTAAGGAATTTGGAGGCCAGGGAAATGCCTGGAAGCCTTCCTCATGTTCTGCGAACCATTCTCGAACAATCCGGTCAGTGTGGCATGGCGCATTATCCTGCTGAAAGCATTATCTACTGCCGACAGATGTACGTGGTCTGCAATGATGTTTAAGTAGGTGGTAGACGTCATAGTTTCCTGCACCTGAATGACTGGACCGAGGGTTTCCCAGCAGAACATTGCCCAAAGCATCACATTTTCTCCACCGGCTTGTTTTCATCCCATGGAGCATCCTTGTGCCAACACTTCCCCATGTAAACGACGCACACGTACCCTGCCGTCCACATGTTGCAACAGGAAACGAGATTCATCGGACCAAACGACCTGCTTCCAATCATTCAAGGCCCAGTTTTGATGCTCGCGTGCCCGTTGTAGGCTCTTTCAATGGTGAACCGAGATTAGCATGGGCACTCGGAGCGGCCTGCGGCTATGCAGCACTATTTTCAGCAAGGTTGGATGTACTGTGTGTTGTGACACATTACTCCCATCACCAGCATTCAAAATACGGGCCAGTTGCGCCACAGTATCTCTTCTGTTGGCTCGTACCATACGGGATAGCCTTCCCTCACCTCTAGCATCGATGAGCCAATGTCGGCCCTCACCTTGCCGGCAGTTCGTGGTTTTTCCCTCCTCGAACTATTTTTGAAGGTACTAACCATGGCTGACCGTGAGCACACCACAAGCCTTCCTGTCTCGGAAATGCTCTGACCCAGTGGTCTGGTCATTACAATTTGGCCTTTGTCAAACTCACTTAAGTCCGCTGCCTTTTCCATTTGAAGAACAAGAATAACACTGATTAACAAAGCTCAGTATCAGATGTTATTTATACCGTTTCATGACCTTCACACACATCATCGTTCACCTGCAGTTGCTCCGATTTGCATAAAGACGCGCTGATCATAATGTTTTGGCTCTTCTGTTTATATTGCAGAGGGATTTTCGATTAATAGGAGGTATGGGACTGAATATGCTTTGGCGGGGATGGCTCGTAATCTGCAGTTTCTTAGATTTGAGTCCTAGCTTGGTCGGCGTTGAGATTTATCTCCGAAAAACTCCCCGCCCTGCCACGGTCAGTAGGGGACACAGATGGGCTTGGAAAGGCCCCTTCCGTTGGATGGGACGTAGAGCGTGACCCATGTGTGGGAGAGCCATGCCCTGTGCACGTTAAAGAACACGGTGGGTGGTCTTGACGGGAGACTACCATCTGTCTCCTAATAGATGTTCAGTGAGTCCCTTCCTATACTTTTCTTATCCCTTGAGGCCCTTTTACCTGTCCATTTAGCCCATTGTATGGAAAAAAGTGCAACTCCACAATCTTCACATATTCTTGAAAAGTCCCAGCAACAATACCTCTGGTGCTTAGCTCATGCGCACATTATTATAATATCATGTCACACAACTTCCGTGATAGTTAAGGTTGGAATTCTTGCCCACGAAACCAGCCACTAAAAGGAACTGAAGTACCACATGTCTGACCCATTTTCATCACTTCATTTCCGTTCTATTTAATACCACACCTATCTAATTAGCAGTCTCATCAACAGTTCAATGGAGTTCATCTCGATAACATCATTTGTCAGTAGTGTCAAATTATCAACCAAAACTGAGAAAGATATTTCCTTCCCTCTAGATCAATGATTCCCAATGGGAGACACTTTTTTTGAGACTCTCTAAGGGAATATCATCAACATCATCCTCAAGCAGCCATGGGCTACGGAGGTCCAACCAAACCGTGCAATTTAGTTCCCCAAGCAAGTCTATCCTGAGCTACATCTACTGCATCTGGCCACTGCACACCAATTCTAACAAGGTCCTGTTTGACATTGTCTGCCCACCGCATCCTAGGTCTCCCCTTCTTTCTGAGGCCGTTAGGCACACTGTTCATAACCCTATTCGCCAATCTATAATTATTCATACTGGCAACATGGCCAAACCAACGGAGTCTCTCTCTGCACAATATGCTGCTTAAAGGAGGTTTTAGACTCCTTTGCCTAACCTCATCATTGGTTACAAAGTTAAACCACCTAATGCCCAAGATACTGCGTAAGCATCTGGAATCAAAAGCATCTAGTTTCCTGTTATCTTGTTTGCAAAGTGTCCATGTTTCACTACCATAACTAACCCTAGAAAGAACCAAACTATTATACAACCTAATATTAGTCTTTAGGTGTATACGCCTATTTCTCCACACTCTCCATAGATTCTTAAAAGTCCCGGCAGCAATCCCTATTCGTCTGTTAATCTCATGCCGCACATCACCATTATCTGTTACATAGCTCCCAAGAAAATTAAACTGTGACACCTGCTCAAGACTGCAACCATTCAGATTAACTGAATCACAGCCTGCCTGACCAATTTTCATCACTTTAGTTTTCTCTCTGTTTATAACCAAACCTACTCTACTACCAGTCTCATCAACAGCTCGAATGAAAGAGTTCATCTCATCAACATCATTTGCCAAAAGGGTTAAATCATCAGCATAATCTAAATCAGAAATGTTCGTATCTCCAGCCCATTTAAGGCCAAAATCTTTCCCTTGAAGTGAATTTCGCATAACATAATCAATAACCAAACTAAAGAGAAAAGGAGACAAAATGCACCCTTGTCGAACACCAGAAGTAATGCTAAACCAATTGCTACAAGCCTTACCAACTCTCACACACGACTCAGTGTTATTATAGAGAGCTTTCATTATGGTAACTAACTTGTCTGGTATACCATATGATTTCACAATCAACCACAAATTTTGACGATCAACAGAGTCGAAAGCCTTTTTGAAATCAACAAAGCTAGCAACCAAAGGTTTCTGAAACTCTAAACATTTCTCAAGAATCTGCCTAAGTGAAAATATCTGATCCACACATCTCCTACCACTTCTGAATCCACATTGCTCATCACGCAATTGACTGTCAACCAGATTCTTAATTGTATTAAGCACAATCATGGAAAGAACTTTCCCTGGAACAGAGAGTAGCCTGATATCCTTATAGTTATCACAAGAACTGCGATCACCTTTTTTGAAAATAGGGATAACAATAGCTCTGGTAAAATCCTTAGGAACCATGCCTTTATCATAAAAGATATTCAGAATTTCAGTCATCCAAGTGGTAACCGAAACACTACCAGCTCTGAGCATTTCCGTAGTAATTTCAACTACCCCTCGGGATTTATGAAATTTAAGTTTAGAAATAGCCAAAATAACTTCAGATTGTGTTATAGGGCCAACATTAAAGCCACCAATGAATCTATCATCATTGCAAACAATGGGAATAGAACTAAGCGCATTGTTCAGAATATCACTGAAATGCTCAGCCCACCTAGCCATGACAGAATCCTCACCTTCTATAACCTTACCTTGTTTATCCTTCAATCCCTGTATACCTGTCCGTTTTCTACCACACAAAACATTAACTGTCTGGTACAGCTCTCTGCTGTTGTGCTGTCTAACTGCTTCCTCGGCTTTGTCAGCCAAGCCATCAACCCAAAGTTTCTTATCAGCAGCTAACTGATCTTTTACACGTTTATTAAGTTCTCTGTAATGCTTTCTATTAGGACTAGTAGGGTATTGATTAAGGACATTCCTGCAGTTCTTTCTTTCCGAAATAAGCTCAAGTGCCTTATCACTCAGATAATTCTGTCTCTTCTGCTCTTTGTTTCCTAAAAGAGTACTGTTAGTGTCCAAAAAAGCCTGTTTAAAATGATCCCATTCTTCCTCAACTTCAGTAGTAAGCATACCATGACTGTCATAATGACTACGTAACCTATCATGGTAAGCTTTGGCTATAACTGGGTCTTTCAGAGCTTCAGTATTAAAAGTAAATTTTTTAACCCTAGCACAACACTTTTTATGTTTAAGTTGTAAGACACTTTTAACAAGGTAATGGTCAGATCCAATTTCAGCTCCCCTATATGCCCTGGTATTTCTAACAGAACTAGCCCATTTGCTGTTAATTAATATATAATCAATCATATTCCTATGCAGCCCATCAGGTGAAACCCATGTGTACTTATGTATGTCACGGTGTTTGTAATACGTGTTAGTTATTCTGAAACCACTGAGTTTACTTACCTGTAGGAGACGTTGCCCATTGCCATTGCAGCTACCAATACCAAAAGGGCCTATTACTCCTGCCCAAAGGTCAGAGTCAGTACCAACTTTGGCATTGAAGTCACCAAGAACAAGGGTAATATCTCCTTTCTTGACAAAATTTAAAATATCCTGAAGTTGTTCATAAAAAATGTCCTTCTCATCCTCATCGGCATCCTCAGTGGGGGCATAATAGCAGATAACATTCAGGTCTTTAACGCTTGTCTGAAATTTTGCTGTAAGAAACCTTTCATTAATGAACTCATATCCTAGAAGAGCATCACTAGCGTGTCTGCTGAGAAGCAGACCCACGCCTTGGTGTTGCTTATTGTCGTCAATCCCTGAAAAGAGAAATTTAAGATTATTTTTAAGAATCTGACCTTTATCTGTCCATCTGGTCTCTTGCAAGCCGAGAATATCTAAATTATAATGGTGGAATTCTTGTGTGAGGACATCAAGAGAAAAAGCTCTGTGCAGAGTCCTCACATTCCAACTACCTGTGGAGAGAAAATGGTTAGTAGGATGTTTAAAGAAACTATGTTTATTGAGAGAGGGAATGCCGACAATATCAAACAGCCCCCTAATCGCAGACATGGGGCAAAGACCCGTTCCCCCACTACTAAAGGCTGAAGCCATCTACACTGGAAGACTTCCTCCAATGCAGAATTTGACGATGCCAATAGAAGCAAAGAGTTCAGGTGCCTGCGATGACTTCTGCTCAGGATTATCCGCCAGCTGATAAACATATCCTGTGAATCTATTCACTTGGGGCTGTCAACCCAGAAACAAAGAGAAAACACAGCGGAAGATTTTCCCTCCACAGAAGCCCACCAGTGCAGCAAAATCAGGATCCAAAATCAAGCTCAGAGCCATATATCTGTCCAGTCCAGTTGGTTTATATGGTCAGCACCAGGACCCTGTGTGGTTGACCACTCCTCAGCAGGGTAGAAAAAAAAAGAAAAGTAGCCATAGTTGTCCAGATCAGTAGGCCACACTAATCTGGCAGCCCTCCCCTGCCGTTCACTTCCACAAGAGAGTATCTCTTTTGAAAGGTACTAAAGGTCTGCACCACGAGAAGGCGGGGTCGGACATTAGGTGCTAGGCCTGGCCGGTTCTATGCAATCATCACAGGGGATTGGTGCATAGATCTCCTTCCAGTGACTACCTAGCTACCATTTACAGACCATAAGTGAATATATTAAACAGAATATCGAATAGTTTTGATTAACATAGTTGTAATGTTTCATTTCAATAGAAAAACGTTTGAAATTCTTGGATCAAAATACTTGCAAATTTGTATATACTGGTAAATACTCGCATACTGGTAATATCTCGTTTAGCGCTCAGGATGCTTTAAACTAGGCCTCGTGTACTCTATATAACATTCCGAAGGAAAATGTTTTCATACATATATGATTTGTTAATTATTAAACACAGTCTGAAAATAAAAGACTGTTAAATTGGTATAATTACACATATTTCTTCATTTATCATTTAATTAGTTCACTTCTATATTTGTATTCAAAATAAATTTCAAACGCAACAAAATTTAATAAAATTCAAAAGAATATGTGACAAGTTAGTGACCGGAGATCTTTAGAAAATGATCTAAAGTTGATTGCTTTACGATTTTCTGTTTCTCTTTTAGCAATTCAGTGTAAAGTGACTCAAAGTCCTTTACTCCTCAAAGCTTTGCATAAGCGGATCTTTCTCACTCAGATTTTCAATTGCATCTTGTATTATCTTCATAAGAATTTATTTCTGCCGTACATTAAATTTGTGTCGTGTTTAAGTACTATGGTGTATTTTTTGTTTTAAATAACAATAACGGATATCTTATCAACTATTCTGGCAATGTTAAACTAATAAGAAAATTAAATAAATCACTTTTCTTAAAAAACAAGAACCGGCGCTTTGTCGAAATAGCGTTATCTGAGGTAGCGCCAAACGCGGTTTGTCCGTATACCGGTATATATATATATACACAGAGTCGTATCAAACTAATATGACCATATACTATGGTAGGTGGTCATATTATTCAGATACGACTGTGTATATATTGTTAAATATTTTTCAACCAGTTTGCTACAGGAAAAATTATTTCATTTCAATAAGGGGGGGGGGGGAGCATTAGAAATAATATTTGGTGAAAGGGTGTGTTTTGCCCAAAGCGGTTCGGAATCACTGTCTGAGACCATCTAAGGCCCAGTCTTCCAGATGAAATGAATTCTTTATAGCATAATCTATAAACAAAAAACGAAAAGTTGAAAAATTACAGTGTTTCCAAATAACAATAGTAATGCTAAAACTTCTAACAACAAGCTTTATCAACTCTCACATATAACTAAGTGTTATTAGAGAGAGCCATCAATATATTAACTAACTTTTGAAGATGCCGTATCTCACCGAGAGGTTTGGTAAGAATTACGTCCGTCGAATGGGACGTTAAACCGTGGGCCACGTGTGCACGATAGCCATACCCTGTTCATGTTAAAGAACACGCTGGATGGTTTTGACGGGAAGTACCATCTGTCTCCTAAAAGTTCTCCAGTGGATTCCCTTCTTGGAACTTCTCTGAGCCTTTCGAGCCTATGTGAAATGGCTATTTAGCGAATTATGTGCATAAAAGTTCTCAATTTTATTTAAATTATAATCAGACATTAATTTCTCTAATGAGATCAAGGTGGGAAAATGAAACAGCTCACCGGACATTGACTTTTGTTTTTATCTGCTTCCTCTTGTGAATTTCCTGTCAAAACTCTCTCTGATGTGCCGAGGTAAAACTAAATGATGGATGCCATCTCGTCTCTTTACATACCACTATGCTTTTGATCTATATAATTCTCCCACTGGCAGAAGTTCGCCGGTCGCATTTTTAGTTACATTTGATAGATTAGAGCGATTACGTTGTCAGCGTAATTAACAGCAAGTTCCAGCCTTTGAATAACGAAAGGAAGCGAGAAAATATTGGCCGACGTTTTATGGTTGTTTGCAGCTAGATCGTCCTAGTTCCGACATTAACAGAGCTCCAAAGCTCATTCCAGTACTTTGGGTGTGTCCGTTGTGTGCGTTATAAATACAGTTCTCTCAGGAGTGGAGATCAGTAGAAAAAGAGCAAAACGAAGAAAAAAAAAGACAAAATCCCAAGTGAGATGGTTACCTAGGTAACCACCTATGTAGTTTGTAAGTTCGCTGGGTAATAAATGTAAAGGATGCAGCACACAAGTGACAAGGCGTTTTTTATCTAATTAAACCGGTTTTTCTCTGCAGAGTCCGTAGAGAATATTCCGCTAATCTATCATAATTACGTGGATGCTGTTATCGCCAAGGCATATGCCCATGTAACGATGGCTGCTAAACCATAAGCAGAGGAAAAATCTGCCGGAAGCTGAACGCAATGAAACTAGAAGAAGAAGAAGAAGAGATGGAGGGAAAATGCATATTATTGGAGGGGAGAAGCAATATGGCTCAAATGGAACCTAATTTGTTTCGTATTGGAGCTCCTCTTCTCATTGCAGTTGGATGGAGAACAACGGGAGCTAGTTCAGATAATGAGGATGTTCGTGATGAAAATGGAGACTCTCCTGTTAACTTGTGCGCGCATCTTGGTGGATTTTAAAAAACAAAATGGTTTCTGAAAGAAAGATGCTAAATTAGATTTATGCCTGAGGACAAAAATGTGAATTCAATTAAAGCTTATAAGGCTTAAAATTTTTATTTATCATTTAACCTGTTTTTGGGAGGAAACTGGACACTGAAGGATGGAATGGTTGTTTTTCTTCTGAACGGAACTTTTTGCACACAATGAACTATATCTAAATGGTCAGGTTACAAAGACCCCAATGATTCATAGAATATTGGGAAAGGAGATTCAATGAATAGCTCTTGGGAAACAGAGAGAAACCACACTCAAGGTCATCGAGAATGTTCTTTAACGTGCACAGAATATGGCTTTCCTGCACACGTGCTCTCCCACATCCGACTCCTTTCGACGCCCATCGGTGACCCCTGTGTGACCCAGGGCAGTAAGGAGGTTAGCAGAGAAAATTCGTCACGCTCTCCCAGTTGGGTCTCGAACTTAGAAACTTCATATTACGAGTCTGGGGTGCTAACGACTGAGCCACCCCCCACCCGGGATGGAAAGAAGAAGAAGAGGAGGAAGATAACCCAAATATTTATATATATATAGGTATAAGCAGGCCCAGATCTAGAAAAGAAATCGAGGGGGAGGAGGGATTGGGTTGGGTTGTTTTACCTCTGAGCGGCACTTTTTCGCACATCATGGGCTAAATGGCCAGGTCACATGGACCCCGAAGGCTCAGAGAAGTTTGGGGGAGAGGACCCACTGGAACAGCTGTTGGGAGACAGATGGTAGCCTCCCGTCAAGGCCATCCAGCGTGTTCTTTAACGTGCACAGGGTATGGCTCTCCCGCACACGGGGCCACTGCCTAACGTCCCATCCGACGGACGGCGGCCTTTCCAAGCCCATCGGTGTCCCCTACTGACCGTGGGCAGGGCGGGGAATTTTGCGGAGATAAATCTCAACGCTGACCCAGCTGGGACTCGAACCTGGGAACTACAGATTACGAGCCTGGCGCGCTACCGACTGAGCCACCCCCGCCCCCGTGGAGGAGGGAAAGAAACATAATTGAGCCAAAAAAATATAAAAGGAGCTCCAGAGACTGGAGTTTCAATGCGGTATAACATTTCTCCTTTAGTTTTAGGGATCTTTAAAAAGTTTCTTTAAAAATACATGAAATATAAATAAGTTTATTTTTTTTTGCTACTATTACCCTTACTAGCATTCTGAAAGTGGGAGTCATAACTCCCTCCCTTCACATCTCGCCTTGATTTATTTCCTTATCTTAGCCCAAGAGTTTCCACACGACATGGGGTAACTCGCAAAGTTCGTTCGTCAGTTCGCCGATATCCGAAAGTCTGTTTAAGGTGGGGGCGGGGGTGGCTCAGTCGGTAGCGCGCCAGGCTCGTAATCTGTAGTCCCCAGGTTCGAGTCCCAGCTGGGTCAGCGTTGAGATTTATCTCCGCAAAAATTCCCCGCCCTGCCCAAGGTCAGTAGGGAACACCGATGGGCTTGGAAAGGCCACCGTCCGTCGGATGGTACGTTAACCCGTGGCCCCGTGTACGGGAGAGACATACCCTGTGCACGTTAAAGAACACGCTGGATGGCCTTGACGGAGGCTACCATCTGTCTCCCAAGAGCTGTTCCAGTGGGTCTCCTGCCCCAACCTTCTCTGAGCCTTCGGGGTCCATGTGACCTGGCCATTTAGCCCATGGTGTGCAAAAATGTGCCGCTCAAAGGTAAAACAACCCAACCCAACTGTTTAAGGTGTCAATTTATAATGTTCAAAAGTCAAAGACTGCCATGTCTTTTCATTGACAGAAAAGGTTTCGTGCTAACGATAGAAAATATGTAGCAAATGCCATTTTCTTCAAAGGTCGGCTCCTAAAATCCACAAGTTTCGCTCCTAAAATCGGGCAATATTGACTGTTAAGTGTCATTTTATTTATTCCAGCCCTCAGGTTTTGATTCTAACGTTATTTGTATTGTTTTCGTTTCGAGTATCATAGTCTCGATTTTCTGAAATATACGAAACCGTGAATGTGACAGATAATCTAAATGTCTTAACCGATTTTCCGAATTTCAGAACGTGTATGAAAAAAATGTTTTCATGCAACACAACGTTAATCAACTTAAATGTTTTTATTCTCTTCAAATACATATATAAAACTGGCGACTATTAATTAATTTTTTTTAACTATGTAGTGTGTAAAGACTCGATCGGCTAAGGCGAGTAGGGAACGCCATTTTTCGCCAGAGCCTTGCCTAGCAACGAGAAGTGCATCTCCTGTCTGGGTGAAAAATAACATATATGCTTAATAAAGTCCAGCACTCGGAGTTGCATTCAACGAAGGTCGACCACTATCTTGGAACGTGATCGTATTTGATTGGATGTAGTGAGTCTTACACCCCCCACCGATGGGCTTGGAAAGGCCGCCGTCCGTCGGATGGGACGTTAAGCCGTGTCCCCGTGTGCGGGAGAGCCATACCTGTGCATGTTAAAGAACACTCTGGATGGTCTTGACGGGAGTCTACCATCTGTCTCCCAACAGCCGTTCCAGTGGGTTCCCTCCCACAACCTTCACTGAGCCTTCGGGGTCCATGTGACCTGGCCATTTAGCCCATGGTGTGCAAAAAAGTGCCGCTCAGAGATAAAACAACCAACCAAACTTACACCCCCCCCCCCTAAAAAATATTATATATATATCACGTGACTGCACTGGTGATAGTTACGAACAAGGGAAGGAAATTCAGAAAAAACAGTTGCGTCTGGACTCTTGTCGGAGACGGTGCTGAAACCGTCGTTCTCAAGCATTTAACCACGTTTCTTTGTATAGGTGTTGGGAACACCAGAAGGCTTGGTTGTAGTCTTGTTAGTAGGAATGGGAATCCTACTGTCTTGATTTTAGTGACTTACCGGGAGTCAGTCGCTATTCCTTTAATGATTGTGCACCGTATTGTTTCAACAGTAGTAAAGGGGATATACATATGTATATGGCACACATATTAGTAGAGTCAAGTTATTTAAGGAAACCAACAGTGCCATTCTGACGACATAAGTTAATAGTGAAAAGTACCCGGAGTTAAAAGCTCACACACACAGAAAGAAAGGAAGACCCCCTATATAGTGTACGAAAAGCAAAATGCTTTAGGGGTTTAGTTCATACTAACTATTAGTTAAACCGACTCTGTTGTTGTATGAGGTCCCCCTTGCAGACACCATAAATGTTCCTGGTCATCGGCAGGGAGAGATAATTTCTGCCCCCATCTGTAAAAATGATGGAAAAATTAATTTATAAACAATGATACAGGTGTACCAAAAATCAGTCGTTTTTTCTTTAACGAAATGCAATACTGATATTTTTTACTTTCACTTTTGTTATTGGAAACATATAATTTGCCCTTTGATCCGGCTCTGTTATGAATAATAACTTCAAGTGCGGTTCAATGTCATTGATAACCGTGGTGATGTTTATCAGCTAGCTTGCAAAAAATAGCGATTGCTAATAAAACAATTAGAGTAGTCTATAGCTCTCCAAGCCAGTAATATGATGTTCACTGGTTAGAGTCCCCCACTGTGTTTGGGTTTAGATTTTGCCACCTGAACCTCGTTCTGCTGGGGCGGGGGTGGCTCAGTCGGTACCGCGCCAGGCTCGAAACCTGCAGTTCCCAGGTTCGAGTCCCAGCTGGATCAGCGTTGAGATTTATCTCCGCAAAATTCCCCGCCCTGCCCACTGTCAGTAGGGGACACCGATGGACTTGAAAAGGCTGCCGTCCGTTGGATGGGACGTTAAGCCGTGGCTCTGTCTGCGGGAGAGCCATACCCTGTGCACTTTAAAGAAAAAGCTGGATGGCCTTGACGGGAGACCATCATCTGTCTCCCAACAGCTGTTCCAGTGAGTCTCCTCCCCCAACATTCTCTGAGCCTTCGGGGTCCTTGTGACCTGGCCATTTAGCCCATTGTGTGTAAAAAAGTGCCACTCAGAGGTAAAACAATCCAACCCTCGTTCTGCTCTCGGTGAGAAATCATACACAGATGCAATTGGCAAAAACCGCCGTACGGCGGAAGAGGTGTTAAGCTTGACTCCTGTATAGGACTGTCATGTCATCCTGTATACGTTAAAGAACACGCTGGATGCCATTCACGAGATGCTTATATCTGCCTCCTGACAACTCCTCACTCTTGATAACTGACCACTAAGAATTCGGAGCCTTTGATATCTGACCATTTAGCGCTCTGAGTACTTGATATCTGACAATTTAGAATGATGAACTTTTGATATCTGACCATTTAGAGGTCTATCCTGATGTCTGACTATTTAGAACTTTGAGCTTTTCATATCTCACCATTTAGAGCTCGGAATCTTTGATGACCATTCAGAGTTTGGAGCCTTTGGTATCTGACCATTTAGAGCTTGGAACCATTGATATCTGATCATTTAGAGCTCGGAACCTTTGATATCTGACCATTTAGAGCTCAGAGCCTTTGATATTTGACAATTGAGAGCTCTGAGCGCATCTGACAATTTAGAATGCGGAATGTTTAATATCTCACCATTTAGAGCTCTTTCTTGATGTCTGATTATTTAGAGCTTTGAGCTTTTCATATCTGCTCATTTAGAGCTCTGAACCGTTGATATCTGACCATGTAGAGCTCGGAACCTTTGATATTTGACCATTTAGAGCTCGGAACCTTTGATATCTGACCATTTAGAGCTCGGAACCTTTGATATTTGACCATGTAGAGCTCGGAACCTTTGATATCTGTCCACTTAGAGCTCGGAACCTTTGATATCTGACCATTTAGAGCTCGGAACCTTTGATATCTGACCATTTAGAGCTCGGAACCTTTGATATCTGACCATTTAGAGCTCGGAACCTTTGATATCTGACCATTTAGAGCTCGGAACCTTTGATATCTGACCATTTAGAGCTCGGAACCTTTGATATATGACCATTTATGTCTGTGAGCTCTTGATGTCTGACCATTTAGAGCCTTGAATCTTTGATATCTGACCAGAGCCGGAGGGAGGCCAAGAGGGCCATAACCTCCCCCCCCCCTTCAGAATGCTACTAAGGGTAACAGAAGTAAAAAATTATTAAACTTATTTATAATTCGTGAAATTTCAAGAAATTTTTGAAAGACATGTAAAACGCAGCCGTCCCGTGGCCGAGTGGTTAGCGCGCTTAGCTACTGATCTACGGGACCTGGGTTCGAGCCCCGGGTAAGGCATGGATGTTCGTGTTGTTTTCTGCTGAAGTCCTGCCATCCTCTCAGATCCTCTACTGTGGCATATAAACTGACAGGCTCCTGTCAGACCTCTGTGGCAAGCAGCTGCTTGAGGGGGTATTTATTTATTTATTTATGTAAAACGCAGGAGGAACTGTTATACATCATTGCAAATCCAGTCTTTGGTCCCTCCTATTTCATTTTTCAGAGCTTTTCAAATATTTTCCGGCTCAATTGTGTTCCTTGCATCCCCACTCGATTTTTTTCTTGATCCGGGTCTGTATCTGACCATTGTGGGCAAAAATTGCACTTCAGAGGTTAAACTACTGAACTTCAGCTAAATTTCGCTTAAGTTCAATATTTAAATAGCATAAAACTTTATGAATTACGGTGGAGATACACACATAAAGTTGTTGACAAAATTCATATAATTTATTCTATTATTACTTATAATTAACTACAATAATATTTGCTTGATATGCTGATGACGTACGAAGGGAGAGGGAGGGGCGAGGGGCTCAGTCGGTAGCACACAAGGCTCGTAATCTGCAGTTCCCAGGTTCGAGTACCACCTGATCCAGGGTTGAGATTTATCTCTGCAAAACTGCCCATGGTCAGTAGGGGACACCTATCGGCTTGGAAAGACTACCGTCCATCGGATGGGACGTTAAGCTGTGACCCCGTGTGCGGCAGAGTCATACCCTATGCACGTTAAAAAACGCGCTGAATGGCCTTGACTAGAGCCTACCATCTGTCTCCTAACAGCTGTTCCAGTGGGTCTCTTCCCTCAAAACTTCTCTGAGTCTTCGGGTACCTTGTGACCTACCATTTAGCCCATTGTGTGCAAAAGAGTGCAGCTCAGAGGTAAAACAACCCAACAAGTTCAAGAGGAAGCAGAATCAGTGAGGCTTTCCTATCCTGCAAGTTTTGCCTCCAGATTTTCTCATGTTGAATCTTCTTTGGTCACCAACAACCTTGGAAAAAGCGACCGTCTATGAATAGGATGTTTAACAGCGTTTTTTTTTGTGTTTGCAAAAGTTAAAGCTGATTTCGCGTACACTGAACAGTTAGAAACTCCCTGATTCCCCTTCTAGAGGACATAGGGATATATTTTAAGATAAACCAAAAGAAAGAAAATTCTTGTCTCATTTGAATGAAGCGATCAGATGAATCAACCATATTTCACAATTTGCGAAATCTGGATCACTCTAGAAAATATCAAAGTGAATTTAGCCTGGAGAGAATATAGCGGGCCTCCTACGGGCATCTTTTAGATGCCTCTACTGACTGGGCAACCCTAATGGGAGGCTTTTTATCTTCCATTGTTAGCTTTCGAGTGGATCTCTTCATTTCTACTGGGGCGGGGGTGGCTCAGTCGGTAGCGCGCCAGGCTCGTAATCTGTAGTTCCCAGGTTCGAGTCCCAGCTGGGTCAGCGTTGAGATTTATCTCCGCAAAATTCCCAGCCCTGCCCACGGTCAGTAGGGGACACCGATGGGCTTGGAAAGGCCGCCGTCCGTCGGATGGGACGTTAAGCCGTGGCCCCGTGTGTGGGAGAGCCATACCCTGTGCACGTTAAAGAACACGCTGGATGGCCTTGACGGGAGGCTACCATCTGTCCCCCAACAGCTGTTCCAGTGGATCCCCTCCCCCAACCTTCTCTGAGCCTTCGGGGTCCATGTGACCTGGCCATTTAGCCCATGGTGTGCAAAAAAGTGCCGCTCAGAGGTAAAACAACCCAACCCAACGCTTCATTTCTACCAAGTCTCTGGACGACCTTGTCTGAAGTCTTGTTTTTTGTCTTTCTTAGCAACTGTTCGTTTCATTTACTGAAGTGGCTTTCGACAGGGGTGCTTTAGAAATTTATGGAGACATTTTAGAAACTATATCTATTTTACATAAAAAAATGGAATTCCAAGCTTCCCTCAAAGAGTTTCTTGTCCAATCGTGGCTTATTACGTTTAAGCACGAAAACCAATCAAAAGTAAGATGCAACGCCTGAAAATGTTTATCTCCACAAAATTCCCCGCCCTGCCCACGGTCAGTAGAGGACACCGATGGGCTTGGAAAGGACACCGTCCGTCGGATGGGACGTTAAGCCATGGCCCCGTGTGCGGGAGAGCCTTACCTGTGCACGTTAAAGAACACACTGGATGGCCTTGACGGGAGGCTACCATCTGTCTCCCAACAGCTGTTCCAGTGGGGCACCTCCCCAAACCTTCCCTGAGCCTTCGGGGTCCTTAAGACCTGGCCCATGATGTGCAACAAAGTGCCGCTCAGAGGTAAAACAACCCAACCCAACCTAAAAATGTATCAAGTCCTCAAATTAAGAAACTTCTACGACAACTGTTTTACATTTGCGTATGAACCGAAGTAAAAGAAGCTAATCTTCATAGTATACTGTTCACTATTCCGAGATTAGAAACCGATTTTCAATTACTCACTTCCATAAACTAAACATAATAAAAATTTATGTTAGAAAAAGTACTTATTTCTTGCATAAAAACACGGAACTATTTGCTGTGGCGGAGTATTACATCTGCAAATTGTTCTTGCTAGAATTTGGTGGGTTTACCTCTTTCCATTGTTTGTTGCTTTCATTGATCTTCAGGATTTGCCGCTCCATTTTTATGTCAAATTGAGTATAGTGGGGCCGTTTTCTTGAGTTTTACTGTGAAAAATAGATTAAACAGAATATCTAATGCTTGTTAAATTAACCTAGTTATTCATGTTTATTTCGACAGGAAAACGTCTGAAATTTACGGATCCAAACACTTGCAAATTGGTATAAAAATACCCCTTCAAGCAGCTACTTGCCACTTGGTCTGAGAGGAGCCTTTCGGTTTATACGTCATAGTAGAAGGTATATGAGGATGGCGGGACTTCAGCAGAAAAACGACACTAACGTCCATGCCTTATCCGGGGCTCTAACCTAGGTACCTTATATCAGTGAGCGCTAAATATTTTCAGGTTTTATACAGGAAAAATCTTTTGATTTACAAGGGAGTTGTTATAAGAATAATACTTGGTAAAATGGGGAGTTCTGTCCAGAAAGGTTGGGAGCATTTTTTTTTTGCTGTTACTACAAATTAGGAGCAGACTCACTTATTCATGTTTTATTCCGACAGGAAAACTTCTGAAATTCATCAGAATCGCAGAGTGCGCCAGGCTCGTAATCTGCAGCTCCCAGGTTCGAGTCCCAGCTGGTCCACCGTTGAGCTTTATATCTGCAAAACTCCCCGTCCTGCCCACCGTCAGTAGGGGACAACGATGGGATTGGAAAGACCGCCATCCATCGGTTGGGATGTAAAGCTGTGGTCCTGTGTGCGGTAGACATACCCTGTGAACATTAAAGAACACACTGAATGGCTTTAATAGGAAGTTACCATCTGTCTCTTAACCGATATCCATTGGGTTCTTTTTCCCCAACCTTCTCTGAGCCCTTTGGGTCCTTGTGACTTAAACATTTAGCCCATTGTGTGCAAAATAGTACCGCTCAGAGGTAAAACAACCCAACACTGCAACTAGACAACCATGATGGGAAGCACTCATTTCCGTCTTTTAGTTGGTCTAATTGTTTCTACAACCTGGAAGGTCTTGTCAGAAGGTTTCCATCTATTCTAAAGCGGGTTATTGATTCTGTTGATTGCTAATGAAGATTGGATGCTTTAATAAAGATTCTCATCTTGCTCATCACTGTCAACTGCAAATTGTGCGATCTCGGCTTGAGTTTTCTATCTCCCTTTAACTGTTATTCAGTCAGTCGTTTTCCACAGCACTTTTTTGAGATTTATATTCTTTGCAATCTCCACATTTGTTGAGCAGAAAGAAATTCCCTTTAGAGAAAAAAAATATATCCCAAAACAAAAAGGAAAAAAAGGTGACGCAACTTTTTTTTCTTCAGTTAAACACTCTATTAACAGAAAAGAGCATTTGAAACTGTTCAACCAGAAGTAAAAACTAGCAGGACTGTGATCATAATTCCCAACGTAATAATTCTTTCAGCAGCAAGGAAGCGATACTTTCTACGCAATCATTAGGCCACACGACGTGAGCAACAACATTTGGAAGAGGATATGGTCACGGCTAGAAAGAGCGAGTTCTCGCCCACCTGGATTCAGCAGACCCATTATCGTCTTCAAAGAAGAGAACATTTACGGCACTCTCGAGGACGCTCTGGCGAGTGATAAGTAACTTGGTTCAGATTAATTTCAGTTTCTAGATAAAATTAGAAAACATTCGCATCGTGAAATTGGTCGTCAGTTAGTTATCGAGTTTCGTCAAATGCTTTAAATGGGAAATAAGGAAAAAGAATATAATGATAGTAGATCAATTTCTAAAGTTTTGAAAAAACGTTGAGTTGAATCAAGGAAATATTGTTTTTTTCTATTTCTGATAGTTTGGTCGTTTTAATTTTGAAAAGTGTTATTTTTTTATGTCCGTAAAAGGTGGACTATCAGGTGAAACACTAACTGAAAACTTGAAGTGTCTCAGATCTCTAAAATCTCTCAATAACATTATGTCCATTGCAGAAATATTAGATTTTAGATAGAATTGGAAAATACTGAGACTAACAAATTGATCATTTTTTGCACAAATTTATTACAATTTTTTTACCATATCTGTTCTAAATAGGGCCGGATCAGGTGGCAAGGGGCTCCATTGCCCCTGATCCGGCCTCTAAAAAATAAAGAAATTCTATAAATGAGGGTAAAATGTTACACTGCAATAGAAATCTCTTGCCCTTCCGCCTTTTACGTATTTCTGTCACGATTGCGTCACTTGACCCCCTATTTTGTTCTATATATGGGTCTGGTCTTAAGAGAGGTTTGACAGATATGGATTTCAGAGTAACTCGAGTCTTCTTCATCCTTCTTATATACTGCGTAATAATCTGCATCATCCTACTGGCATATTACTGAACATTCTGCTTCACTCACTTGTATATTGCTGCTAGTGAACATTCTGCTTCACTCACTTGTACATTTGTGCTAGTGAACAGTCTGCTTCACTCACTTGTATATTGCTGCTAGTGAACAGTCTACTTCACTCACTTGTATATTGCTGCTAGTGAACATTCTGCTTCACTCACTTGTACATTTGTGCTAGTGAACAGTCTGCTTCACTCACTTGTATATTGCTGCTAGAGAACATTCTGCTTCACTCACTTGTATATTGCTGCTAGTGAACAGTCTACTTCACTCACTTGTATATTGCTGCTAGTGAACAGCTGCTACACTCATTTGTATATTGCTGATAGTGAACAGTCTGCTTCACTCACTTGTATATTGCTGCTAGTGAACAGTCTGCTTCATTCACTTGTATATTGCTGCTAGTGAACAGCTGCTTCATTCACTTATATATTTATGCTAATGAGAGTCTGCTTCACTCAACTGCATATTGCTTCTAGTGAACACTCTGCTTCACTCGCTTGTAAAATGCTGCTAGTGAACAGTCCACTTCACTCGATAATGTATTGCTTCTAGTGAACGTTCTGCTTCACTCACATGTACATAGCTTCTAGTGAATATTATGCTTCACTCACTGCTTGTATATTGCTTCTAATGAACGTTCTGCTTCACCGCTATTGTGCATACCTGAACAATATGAGCAGATGAACAAACCCTCCCCTTTTTTTCCCGCCAGTCTTCTCATCTTCTTGCACACCTCGTATAAATAGTTCATTACTCTTGCAGCGTAGTGTTGTTTTTTAATAATACACTAAACTATTTCTCCTTGACCCATGTCATATAATGCTCCCCATTTGTGCGCAAACGATACTGCTTTAATTGGTTAATGGAAAAATAATAAGTACCACGTGCAAAAATTTTAGTAATTAAAAATAAAAAAAACTGTAACATCGCCAAGAAAACAAATTGCAATCTAAACCTACATTTGAACAAAAAAAAAGATAATAAAATTCGAAAAGTATACTTCCAACTGATCGATAAAAAATGTCTACTTCCTTCTTAACTGTCGATAGACACATTATATACCGCTGTTGAGCAGATAATATTCATTAAATCGTAATACCCCCCAAAAAAAGCATTTTTTTCCGTATAGCTAAAAATGTGTTCAGAAATTAAGATAAATTGAGATGCCCTTACGGATTTTGGTTTCTTACTTCACCCTTACTTTTTTTCGGCTCCTTTATGTGCGTGTTATCGCTTTTTTTATGCTCTACGTATTGTTTTATTACACCGGACTGAAGTAAACATTATTCAAAAGAGGAGACCGATGACAACATATATCAGCCCAGCCTGGTAATTAATTAGAATTTTTTTTTCCCTTCCGAACCCTTCTCTCCCTTACATTTTACAAGGATTAAAAACTTCATGAAAACAGACATGCAACGTCAACAGACGGTGGCGATTTTCTTTAATTAAGTGCGTGAAATTGATCTTCCTAGCAGAAATTACTTGTTAATTAAGGGAAAAAAAAGGGGGGGGGGAGGAAGAAAAAAAATGTCAAATGTCGTTATTATAATGCATCAAGAAGAAGGATGTCCGGTTACAGATGCTACAATGAAGGATTTCCCTACTGATCTTATTATAATTTTCATAAATTTATCTCAGGAATTTTGATTTGTTTAATTGCGAATTGCTTAAATATTAAATAGTTAAAAATAAGCCTTTAACTAATAGTGTATTAAAAGACTCCCCCTAACTATTGTTCCAGTAGGTATTGCGCTAGTGAATGGTCTCAAATTCAAATCACATAGGGGAGAAACCGATTACTTCTGAATATATGTATGGCAGAAAAGAATATAAGTGTATAAGAAAAGAATATAAGTGTGGCACAAAATAATATAAGTGTATAAGAAAAGAATATAAGTGTGGCACAAAAGAATATAAGTGTATAAGAAAAGAATAGAAGTGTGGCACAAAAGAATATAAGTGTATAAGAAAAGAATATAAGTGTGGCACAAAGGAATATAAGTGTATAAGAAAAAGAATATAAGTGTGGCACAAAAGAATATAAATGTATAAGAAAATAATATAGGTGTGTCAGAAAAGAATATAAGCGTATAAGAAAAGAATATAAGTGTGTCAGAAAAGAACATAAATGTATAAGAAAAGAATATAAGTGCATAAGAAAAGAATATAAGTGCATAAGAAAAGAATATAAGCGGTAGAAAAGAAACGAGACTAGGTCAATAAAACTTATTGGAAAATTACAGAAATCAAAGTACTTCTCGTTTGCGACCATAACGTTTTCTGCCTTCTTGTCTACATTGCTTCGAAACATTTTAGGAAGTCCTCTTTGGGAACGCTTTTTTTGGTTGCTCTGTCGTATGCTTCTTTGTGCTCTCCATGTCGTCAAAACGATTCCCTTTCATGAATCTCTTTTTAACGTCGGTATTTCCATCGTTGTGATTTGATTTCCTTCCAAAAAATGCTTACTGATAAGGCTGAGTGAGAAGTTGTCGTGATGGAAATCGTTGCATTGGATCACACATTTGCCGGCAAGGACGATAACATACGTCTTACACAATCGGGCATATAAAACACTCATCACCCGATTCGAACATGAGAGCAATTGTTAGAACCATCCCGATCGAACATGAGAGCAATTGTTAGAACCATCCCGATCGAACATGAGAGCAATTGTTAGAACCAGTAATAAAACTAAACAAGTCTTGGCCAAAGGCAGTACCAAGCTGAAAACACCGGTTTTCGTCCGATCACCAAAGTTAAGCATTTTGGGCACGGTCAGTACCTGGGAGGGTGACCACCTAGGAACACCGCGTGCAGTTGGCAAAAAATATGCTGACGACCCGCCATCCTCACAGATCCCTCTACTATGCGTATTAAACTGACAGACTCCTGTCAGACCTCTGTGGCAAGCAGCTGCTTGAAGAGGTTTTTTATTTTTTTTTAAACAGGGCTTGAATTCGTTTCATTGGTGAGGGGAGTATTGCATAAATTATACGTGCAAGTCTCTTTTTTTGCTACATCTCGTACGGCGGAACATATTTTAAATAATAATATGCGAAAATTACTTGAATTTTTGCTTTATTAAATAAAAAAATAAATAAAAACCCCCTCAAGCAGATGCTTGCCACAGAGGTCTGACAGGAACCTATCAATTTATACCATAGTAGAAGGTCTGAGAGGATGGCAGAACCTCAGCAGGAAAACGACACATACATATGCCATGCCTTCCCGGGGCTCGAACCCAGGTCTCTTAGATCAGTAGCCAAGCGCGGTAATCATTCACTTTAAATATCAAAACATAAGCCCAAATTTCATTTGAAATGGCTTCACTTCCGGCTGAACGCGATCAGTTTCTCCCTACTCGAGTGAGAGCATTGCAGTAGAGCCAACCTAGTAAGTCAAAGTTCTCTACAATGATTATGACAGATATTTGGCAGTATAAAACGATTTTGAGGGTTGCGTACGGAACCATCTTCCGTAGTGTGTTAAAAATAAATTCCCCCTCAAGCAGCTGCTTGCTGTAGAGGTCTTACAGGAGCCTGTCAGTATATTACGTCATAGATAAATAACACAGTTATACGTAATTTTTTTGACAACACATATAAAATTAAGGTCCAACATGATAAAAATATATGACTGAAAGAAAAAAAATTATTTTCAACTACCGAATTTTACAAATAACTATGGGAAGTGCACAAGCGACTGCAATATTCCATACATTTTTCAATCTCATACCAAGGGGACTGCTAGTCGTAAATTCTTTTAGAGAATTAAAACACAAATTAATTTTTTCATAAATAAATTAAAAAATTATTATTAACACCTACTAACTGATTATATAGTGCTGAATGTGAATATAAAAATCCCAATATTATTGTGAAATATTCGAAATATAAAAACGGTAAAAATTTTAGTAAAGAGAGGAAATTATTTAATGTCGAAATTTTCAACTGAAATAGTATAAGAAATGCAACAGATGTAACTGTATGAAGATTAGCGGATGAAGATAGAACGAAGGTATAAAATTTTATTAGGTCAATGTATTATTGTCCCCTGCAGATAAACTGTTAGCTTTGCGGGACATTTATAAACAGAAGTGTTTATTTGTAATTGTTTGAATAAACAAATGATTTAAAGAAAATATCTCCAAGAAAGGCGATACCCAGCAGAATGACACCACAAGAAAGAAAATATCCATGCCTTATCCTGGTCCTATTGATCGGTAGCCAAGCACTCTAACCAATCGGCCAGGAGACGGTGTTTTATAGCTCTAACTAATACAGCAGACAGAAAATATGAAATGTTCCTTGAGACGAGCTATGAGTATTTTTTTTTAATATCAAGCTATGTGAACATTCTGCTTGACCCTTCTCGTATATTGTTCTCCATTGGGGATGCAGGTTGACTCAATTACTAGCGTGTTAGACTCGTAATCTGCAGTTCCTAGGTTCGAGTCCCAGCTGTTCCAACATTGAGATTTATCTTCGCTAAACCCAGGGGGCGGGGGTGGCTCAGTCGGTAGCGCGCCAGGCTCGTAATCTGTAGTTCCCAGGTTCGAGTCCCAGCTGGGTCAGCGTTGAGATTTATCTCCGCAAAATTCCCCGCCTTGCCCACGGTCAGTAGGGGACACCGATGGGCTTGGAAAGGCCGCCGTCCGTCGGATGGGACGTTAAGCCGTGGCCCCGTGTGTGGGAGAGCCATACCCTGTGCACGTTAAAGAATACGCTGGATGACGTTGATGGGAGGCTACCATCTGTCTCCCAACAGCTGTTCCAGTGGGTCCCCTCCCCCAACCTTCTCTGAGCCTTCGGGGTCCATGTGACCTGGCCATTTAGCCCATGGTGTGCAAAAAAGTGCCGCTCAGAGGTGAAACAACCTAAAACAACAACCTAATCGCTAAACCCCCATCTTCTCTCTGTGAGAAAGGAGATACCTTTGGGCTTGGAAAGGACACCGTCGTCGGATGGGACGTTAAATTCCTGTGAATATTAAAGAACACGCCGGATGACCTTGACGGGAGTCTATCATCTGTCCAGTGTCCAAGCTGTCCAGTGGGTTCTCTTCCCTTAACTTTCTCTGAACCTCTGAAGTCTTTGTGGAATAACTCTCTAGAAACAACGAGAAAAACCTGTCAGGTTTTCGAAGAGAACAATTCTTCTGTAAATAACCAAAGCCCCGTGGGTTAGATATATTCCATCAGCTCTTTCTCACGTTTCACATTTCCATGTTTTCAAATACATTGCATACCACACAAATAGCAAAAATTTAATTACTTTGTCGTCGTATCTTTTTCTAATTAAACTCTTCAGATTGCAATAAGTTTCCCTTGTTTTGGGTAAATGCTAAATTTTAATATACCGCGAAGAAATATTTATTTCCCGAGAATATATATAGGACTATATTTACTTCACGTTTTTTCCCAAAAGGGTTCCGAGTTTGAAATGTTATTCCAAAAGCTTTAGTACTAACCGTGCAAACAGTGTCAGCCATATCTTTGAGGGTTTTATCTGATGTTTAAATTATGTCTTTTCTTAAAGATTAATTAACCTCGCGGGTCGTATCCATTCCCAGCTTACATTAACTGTATACTTTATGATACTCTTAAATCTTTGATTCCGGTTTTCTTCGAGCAGAATTTTTCACTTTATTTGTAACTACGTTTCAGCTTACGGTGTTATTTAAAATGTTTATTTTTTTTACATTATGAAACGCATATTTAATTTTAAAGGAATGTGAAAATAATTCTCGTACGATTAAGATATCTGGTTATCAAAAGACGGACAAATTTACTGTTTGAATATTAGGGAAGTTAAATCGACTAAGAATCCTTCTCAGAAAAGGCATAAATCGGAACAACAAGAAATCGTGTACAGAAAAAACATAACGCGTGCATTTAAAAAAAAACATTGGATTATTCATATGGCTTGTGGTTTATTAAATTAATTCTTTTGATTGTTTTAGATTACAGTTTATCTTTGGCTGAATATTTATGCCAATAAAATTGAGATATTATACCTCCAACGGCACTTTTGTGCCCACAATGGCCTGATCACAAGGACCCCAAGGGATCAGAGAAGGCCGGAGCAAAGTGACCCATTTGACAGATGTTAGGAACCAGATGGTATCGTCCCTTCAAGGCAGGAATTAAAGTTCCTTGCCCATCCGTGTACCCTTTCTCAACGAGAACATGAGGGGGCGGGGGTGTTATCAGTTATAAATCTCAATACTAGCACAGTTTGTCCAGCATGTTCCATAACGTGCACAGAGTATGGCTCTCCCGCACACGGGGTCATGGATTAACATCCGATCCGACGGACCACGGCTTCTCTAAACCTATAGGTGTCCCCTTTCTTTTCTCTTAGGGTCCTTTCGACCTGTCTAATTAGGTAGGTCGCAAAGACCCCAAGAGCTCAGAGAAGGTTGTTAAAACGGCTGTTTCACGGAACATATGGCCAGGCTCGTAACCTGCAATTCCCAGGATCGAGTCCCGCCTGGGTCAGCGTTGAGATTTATCTCTGCAAAACTCCCCGCCTTGCCCACGGTCAGTAGGGGGCACTGATGGGCTTGGAAAGGCCGCTGTCCGTCGGAAGGGACGTTAAGCCGTGGCTCCGTGTGCGGGAGAGCCATACCCTGTGCACGTTAAGAACACGCTGGATGGTCTTGATTGACGCAGGCTACCATCCGTCTCCCAACAGCTGTTCCAGTGGGTCCCCTCCCCCAACCTTCTCTGAGCCTTCGGGGTCCTTGTGACCTGGCCATTTAGCCCGTGGTGTGCAAAAAAGTGTCGCTCAGAGGTAAAACAACCCAACAACCCAACCCAACGGAACATATGTTAGAAAATAGATGGAAGCCTCTCGTCAAAGCCATCCATCATGTTCTTTAAACTGCACAAGGTATGGCTCGCCTCTACACGGACCACGGTTTAACGTCCCATGTGACGAACGGCGACCTTTTCAAGCCCAACGGTGTTTTCTTTCTCACCGAAGGTAGATGGGATTTAGCTCTCACCGCAGCCACATTTGTTACGGCGAACCTGGCTGAACTAACCAAAGCCCCTCTAATATCAGGTAATATGAATATAGAGGAAACATCAATTAGCAATGAAGATAAACAATTCATATAATTTAATGGAACTGCTACATGTCATGACCAACTCATCGCAAAGGAATAAAAAGGTCTACAGATTGACTGTGTTCGAACTAATACTGATCCTGGGGCAAATAATTTTAATATGTGCGTAATTAAATTGCATGTGGCCGATAATTATACGCCACATGTAATTTAACTGAAAAAGCACAGAGCGTGGGTTGTACAGAGACGCATAAACTTCAGTTCTCAGGTACGAGTTCTACCTGTGTCACCGTTGAGATTTATTTCTGCTAAACCCTACCATGCCCTTGGTTAGAAAAGGGACACCTATAGGTTTAGAGAAGCCGTGGCCCGTCGCAGGAGATGTTAATCTATGACGCCGTGTACGGGAGAGCCATACTCTGTGCACGTTAGACAACATGCTGGACCAACTGTGCTAGGGGGCGGGGGTGGCTCAGTCGGTAGCGCGCCAGGCTCGTAATCTGCAGTTCCCAGGTTCGAGTCCCAGCTAGGTCAGCGTTGAGATTTTTCTCCGCAAGTGAATTGCTAGCCGTAAATTCCGTAATTAATTGTATATTCGTTACGGAATTTACGGCTAGCATTCACCGCCCTGCCCACGGTCAGTAGGGGACACCGATGGACTTGGAAAGGCCGCCGTCCATCGGATGGGACATTAAGCCGTGGCTCCATGTGAGGGAGAGCCATACCCTGTGCACGTTAAAGAATACACTGGATGGCCTTGAGGGGAGGCTACCATCTGTCTCCCAACAGCTGTTCCAGTGGGTCTCCTCCCCAACCTTCTCTGAGCCTTCGGGATCCATGTGACCTGGCCATTTAGCCCATTTAGCCTATTATTCTGCAGCGGCTGCAGTAAAAAACACCAATAAAGCATTCGGTGGAGGAACAACTAATGAGAGATCCACTCGCAGTTGGTTTGCAAAATTTCGTTCAGGAGATTTGAGGCTACAAAACGAACCCCATCGCCATCGTCCTTCCTCCATTGATTCGAATGAATTAAAGGATTTAATCGAATCAGATCCAAGACAAACTGTACGAGAGATAGCCCAGACACTAAATGTACACTTTTCAACTGTTTCAAGGCACTTGGCAATAATAGGAAAAGTAAGGAAGCTCGACAAGTGGGTGCCTCACGAACTCACTGATGAAAACAAAGCACGGCATTTGGAAGTGTGCTCTTCTCTCGTAAGAAGAAGTAAAGAAGAAAGGTTCCTGCAACGAATTGTGACTGTGGATGAGAAGTGGATATTCTACGACAATCGTACACGTTCGTCGCAGTGGTTGGGAGTGAAAGACGCTCCAGGAAGGATTCCAAAGGCACCTTTGCATCCAAAGAAGATGTTGTTTACTGTATGGTGGTCTTCTGCTGGTGTTATTCACTACTCATTCCTTTCACGAGGTGAAACGATAAATGCAGCTCGATCTTGTACAGATATGCGGCAAATGCATGACAAATTGTGCCTTAAGCAACCAGCACTTGTGAATAGACATGGAGTCCTATTGCTTCAGGATAACGCCCGACCACATACGGCAGTGTCAACCATACAGCAAATCAACAATTTGGGATATGAAATTTTGCCTCATCCTCCATTCTCTCCTGACATTCTCCCAACAGATTACCATTTTTTCCGGCACTTGAGCCATTTTTTGTCCAAGAAATGCTTTGCCAACGACGCATCAATTTATCGGGCAGTGGAGGACTTCATCACTCCCAGAGACACAGATTTTTACAAACGTGGTATAAATGACCTTGCCACACGTTGGCAACAATGCGTTGATGCTGCTGGAGATTACTTTGATTAAACAGGTATTCTTCTTCTTTTTATTCTCTTCTTTTTCAATCGTCCTTAAAATCGGCCATTTCATTTGCAACAACCTAATACCTTACACAGTAGCATATTATGCTTTTATTAGTAGCATATTTCTACCTTATCCAGGGTTGCTCAGTCGCTTGCGCTTCAGACTCGTAATCTGCAGTTCCAAGATTCGAGTCCCAGCTGAACAAGCGTTGATTTATCTCAGCTAAACTCCCCGCTCTGCCCACAGTTAGTATAGGACACCGATGGCCTTGGAAAGGCCGCCGTCCATCGGATGGGACGTTAAGATGTGGTCCCGTGTGCGGGAGAGCCATAAACTGTGCACGTTAAAGAACACGGTGGGTGGCCTTGACGAGAGGTTACCATATGTCTCCCAACAGCTATCCAGTGGGTACCCTCTCCCAACCTTCTCTGCGCCTTCTGGTACCTTGTGACCTGGGCATTTAGCCCATTGTGTGCAAAAAAGTGCCGCTCAGATGTAAAACAACTCATCCTTATTACAGCAGCATATAACTTTATCATAGTAACGGATCAGTCTATCGTAGTACCATATTATACCTTATTACAGTAGCATGTCATGCTTTTATTATAGTATCAGATTGTTCTATCAAAGCAGCATATTACTTTATAATAGAGCAAATCACTCTATTAGAGTAGCACATTACTTTATCATAGTAGCATATTAATACTTTATCATAGTAGCATATTAGTACTTTATCATAGAAGCATATTAGTACTTTATCGTAGTTGCATATTATGCTTTTATTACAATATCAGATTACTCGTCGTAGTAACATAATATTTTATAAATTTAACTCACTAATGTCCAAGTAGACATACGGAATCATTATAAAAACTGAATTATTAAAAAATTATTTATCTTCCAAAATAAAAATATTGTATAAAGTAATAAGACTTAATATTTTATTGATTGGACTGGGTTGTTTTACCTCTGATTGGGGATTTTTTTTACAAGCAATGGGCTAAATTGCTAGGTCATAAGGACTCCAAGGGCTCAGACTAAATTGGGAAAAGGATCGACTGGACAGCTGTTGAGAGATAAATGGTAGCTTCCCGTCAAGGTCACCCAGTTTGTTCTTTGGCATGCATAGGCATGGCTCTCCAACACACGGGATCACGGTTTAAAGTCCCATCCGATGAATGGCGACCTCTCCAATCCCATCGGGTCCCCTTTTTCACAGAGAGAAAAGCGGTGTTTAGGAGGAGAGAAATATTCCATGGGGCTGAATTTGGGGTAGGAACATGAGGAAATAAGATAACCAATATTTCTCTTTGCAGCCATGAATTCTAAATCCCGAATATATAAATGAATATAATTTATCACCACGTATGACTATTTAACTCCAAACCTGTTAAACTACTATTAACGTGATGGCCATAAGGCGAATGAAAGATGCAGTTTGGGGAGGAAAAATCTATTGAGATTCAGAGGAAGAAATAACAGAGAAGCCAAAAATGGCGATAAATGCTATCTAGAATAGTTACGTCCGTGAGCTCTTTATGTGCTGTAAGAAAACACACTTCATTTTATTATCCTCTGATACGTGGTAGTTAAGAAACCATTTGTTGTCAACTACAGATGCATGAGGGACTTATTGAAAGCAAGTATATATATGTAACTGACAATAGGTAATGGTTGAGGATAAAATATGGTCGAATTCGGCATACCCTTTACAAGCAACCATTGCTCGTATAACACTCCAGTAAATTACAGAGTCCTGCGGAACACTTAGTGATCAATACGGAAAAGGAGAGGAGAAAAAGAAACACAGAAAACGACACTGCAAACAACTTCAGGAAAACGCTTTTGGTAATTCACCGCGGCAATGTTTAAATAGGTCACATCTCAGGATTCTCTTTTTCTTACCTCACCGTCGATAATCCAGGGCTGTCTCTTATGATGATGAAGCGATCGTTACCCTTTAAGCTAGCTTATCAGGGAATCCGACTGACGAAAAAGAGCAATAATGACTGGGAATATAAAGAACGATGGGACTGCTGGAAAGAGGTGTGAGAGTGGAAGGTAGAGGTTGAGGAGGAGAGGGAGGTTGATGAGAAGAGGGAGGAGGAGGATGTTGAAGGGGGAGGGGAGGAGGAGGAGAAGAAGAAGAGAGAGAAAGAGAAGAGAAGGCTGAAAAGCAAGGAGTCGAAGATAAAGGAAAAAAAATAAGCTAAAGGAAGCCAAGAGAAGTGGGAAAAAAAGGGAAATATCGACACCCATTGAACTTGCCAAGCACATTCTGCCACTGAGCTACCTTGACCTATGGCTGTGCAGTAATCAAACAGCGTGAAAATGGGGCTCGTTCTTGGCCACTGGTTCAGTGAGTCGATGTGTGGCCCTAACTACTCACTTCTCTCCTCCCACTGCTTAGCAGTCTTTGATTGCTCCTCTCCGTCCAGGGCTTGGAACTGGAGGGAAGAAGAGGGGATGTAAAGAGGAGGGAGAAAGTAGCTTCCATCTCTCTCTCTTTTCTTTTTTTTTTTCGTTCAGATATACTGCTCGATGGTGAAGGGAACTAGGCTTAGCATTGGAGACGAACCTTCGGATGCTGTAACCGCTGATGATGTGGCTTGACATGGCTAAGGATGGGAACTAGACACATCACAAGGAGCTGTTCGTATGCGGAGCCAAAACGGGGGATTCACCCCTTGATTTGGGGATGGGAAGGAAGTTAATATGTGGGAACGATCCTTCCTTTTCGGATGATGGCCGTGGCAAAGATGGGGCATTTTTGATAGCTGGATTAGGTTCGGACGTGATGAGGTTAAGGTATCACTTTGGCTCACCATTTTCACTCTCTCTATGCGCTCTTTCTAAAAACTTCTCTGCCAATCCAAATACACTTCTTTTGCGGAATTAGGAAACTGAATCTAAATCGGAAAGTGATATTGATTATTGAGTCATCAGTTTTTTTAATTCGTTTAATGCTCTTATATTATTACAAATGCATCTTTTTCGAATTGCTCATTTATTACATTCATTCATTTTAGTGTTGGTATTGATGGATATTTACAAGCAGACACAAGAGTTGTGCGCATTGTAAGTTTGTGTTGCTAGCATACTATCTAAATGCATTTCCTCTACTGCTCCCTGGGGTGGCTCAGTCGGTAGCGCGCCAGGCTCGTAATCTGTAGTTCCCAGGTTCGAGCCTCAGCTGGGTCAGCGTTGATATTTATCTCCGCAAACTTCCCCGCCCTGCCCACGGTCAGTAGAGGACACCGATGGGCTTGTAAAGGCCGCCTTCCGTCGGATGGGACGTTAAGCCATGGCCCCGTGTGTGAGAGAGCCATACCCTGTGCACGTTAAAGAAAACTCTGGGTGGCCTTGACGGGAGGCTACCATTTGTATCCCAACAGCTGTTTCAAGTGGGTCCCTTCCTCCAACCTTCTCTGAGCTTTCGGGGTCCACCAGTGGGACCCCTCCCCCAACCTTCTCTGAGACCTTCGGAGTCCATGTAACCTGGCCATTTAGCCCATTGTGTGCAAAAAAGTGCCGCTCAGAGGTAAAACAACCCAACCCCACTGCAAAGACACATATACTGGATATAAAAATTGAAACATTCCCATGTTAAGTCAATCGAGAGTCAAACTCAAAGATCTGTAATTTCTACAATAAGAACTTTATAGGAAAATAGGATTAGATTAATTTAAATCTCATAAAATCTGTCTAAATCTCGATTTCAAATAATATTTGTTGGATATTTAAAAAGCTATTGGAAGCTGTAATACTTAATTGTAGCAAAGGCAGGCTTAAATAACTTGGGCAAAAGCAAAATTCTAAAGCATCATCATCATCATCCTCAAGCAGCCATGGGCTACGGAGGTCCAACCAGACCGTGCAATTTAGTTCTCCAAGCAAGTCTATCCTGAGCTTCATCTGCAGCATCCGGCCACTGCACACCAATTCTAACAAGGTCCTGTTTGACATTGCCTGCCCACCGCATCCTAGGTCTCCCCCTCCTTCTGAGGCCTCTAGGCACACTGTTCATAACCCTATTCGCCAATCTATAATTATCCATACGGGCAACATGGCCAAACCAGCGGAGTCTCTCTCTGCACAATATGCTGCTTAAAGGAGGTTGCAGACTCCTTTGCCTAACCTCATCATTAGTTACAAAGTTAAACCACCTAATACCCAAGATACTGCGTAAGCATCTAGAATCAAAAGCATCTAACTTCCTGTTATCATGTTTATACAGCGTCCAAGTTTCACTACCATAACTAACCCTAGAAAGAACCAAACTATTATACAGTCTAATTTTAGTCTTTAGGTGTATACGCCTATTTCACCACAATCTCCATAGATTCTTAAAAGTCCCGGCAGCAATACCTATTCGTCTGTTAATCTCATGCCGCACATCACCAGTATCCGTTACATAGCTCCCAAGGTAATTAAACTGTGACACCTGCTCAAGACTGCAACCATTCAGGTTAACTGAATCACAACCTGCCTGACCAATTTTCATCACTTTAGTTTTCTCTCTGTTTATAACCAAACCTACTCTACTACCAGTCTCATCAACAGCTCGAATGAAAGAGTTCATCTCATTAACATCATTTGCCAAAAGGGCTAAATCATCAGCATAATCTAAATCAGAAATTTTTGCATCTCCAGCCCATTTAAGGCCAAAATCTTTCTCTTGAAGTGAATTTCGCATAACATAATCAACAACCAAACTAAAGAGAAAAGGAGACAAAATGCACCCTTGTCGAACACCAGAAGTAATGCTAAACCAATTGCTACAAGACTTACCAACTCTCACACATGACTCAGTGTTATTATAGAGAGCTTTCATTATGTTAACTAACTTGTCTGGTATACCATATGATCTCACAATCAACCACAAATTATGACGATCAACAGAGTCGAAAGCCTTTTTGAAATCAACGAAGCTAGCAACGAAAGGTTTCTGAAACTCTAAACATTTCTCAAGAATCTGCCTAAGTGAAAATATCTGATCCACACATCCCCTACAACTTCTGAATCCACATTGCTCATCACGCAATTGACTGTCAACCAGATTTTTAATTCTATTAAGCACAATCATAGAAAGAACTTTACCTGGAACAGAGAGTAGGCTGATACCCCTATAGTTATCACAAGAACTGCGATCACCTTTTTTGAAAATAGGGATAATAATAGTTCTGGTAAAATCTTTAGGAACCATGCCTTTATTATAAAAGATATTCAAAATTTCATTCAACCAAGTGGTAACCGAAACATTCCCAGCTCTAAGCATTTCTGCAGTAATTTCATCTACCCCTGGGGATTTATGAAGTGTAAGTTTAGAAACAGCCAAAATAACTTCAGAATGAGTTATAGGTCCAACGTTAAAGCCACCAATGCATCTATCATCATTGCAAACAATGGGAGTAGAACTAACCACATTGTTTAGAACATCATTGAAATGCTCAGCCCACCTAGCCATGACAGAATCCTCACCTTCTATAACCTTACCTTGTTTATCCTTCATCCCTGAATACCTGTCCGTTTTCTACCACACAAAACATTAACTATCTGGTACAGCTCTCTGCTGTTGTGCTGTCTAACTGCTTCCTCGGCTTTGTCAGCCAAACCATCAAGCCAAAGATTCTTATCAGTACCTAACTGATCCTTTACACGTTTATTAAGCTCTCTGTAGGCCGTCCCGTGGCCGAGTGGTTAGCGCGCTTTGCTACTGATCAAAGGGACCTGGGTTCGAGTTCCGGGTAAGGCATGTATGTGTGTGTCGTTTTTCTGCTGAGGTCCGGCCATCCTCTCAGACCTTCTACTCTGGCATATAAACTGACAGGCTCCTGTCAGACCTCTGTGGCAAGCAGCTGCTTCAGGGGGTATTTATTTTATTTTATTATTTATTAATCCTTTCTATTAGGACTAGTAGGGTACCGATTAAGGACATTCCTGCAATTCCTTCTTTCTGAAATAAGCTCAAGTGCCTTATCACTTAAATTATTCTGTCTCCTCTGCTCCTTTTTTCCTAAAAGACTACTGTTAGTTTCCAAAAAAGCCTGTTTAAAATGGCCGCATTCTTCCTCAACTTCAGTAGTAAGCAAACCATGACTGTCATAATGACTAAGTAACCTATCATGGTAAGCTTTAGCTATAACTGGGTCTTTCAGAGCTTCAGTATTAAAGGTAAATTTTTTAACTCTAGCACAACACTTTTTACGTTTAAGTTGCAAGATACTTTTAACAAGGTAATGGTCAGATCCAATTTCAGCTCCCCTATATGCCCTGGTATTTCTAACAGAACTAGCCCATTTGCTGTTAATTAATATATAATCAATCATATTCCTATGCTGCCCATCAGGTGAAACCCATGTGTATTTATGTATGTCTTGGTGTTTGTAATATGTGTTAGTTATTCTGAATCCATTGAGTTTACTTACCTGTAGGAGACGTTGCCCATTGCCATTGCAGCTACCAATACCAAAAGGGCCTATCACCCCTCCCCAAAGGTCAGAATCAGTACCAACTTTGGCATTGAAGTCACCTAGAACAAGGGTAATATCTCCTTTCTTGACAGAATTCAAAATATCCTGAAGTTGTCCGTAAAACCTATCCTTCTCATCCTCATCAGCATCCTCAGTGGGGGCATAACAGCAGATAACATTCAAGTCTTTAATGCTTGTCTGAAATTTTGCTGTAAGAAACCTTTCATTAATGCACTCATATCCTAGAAGAGCATCACTAGCATGTCTGCTGAGCAGCAGACCCACGCCTTGGTGATGCTTTCCATCCTCCCTCCCTGTAAAGAGAAATTTAAAGTTATTTTTAAGTATCTCACCTTTACCTGTCCATCTGGTCTCTTGCAAGCCTAGAATATTTAGGTTATAGCGCTGGAATTCCTGCATGAGGACATCAAGAGAATAATCTCTATGTAATGTCCTCACGTTCCACGTTCCTGCAGAGAGAAAATGATTAGTAGGATTTTTAAAGAAATTAGGTATATTGAGATTGGTAGGGCCAACAATATCAAACAGCCCCCTGATCGCAGGCATGGGGCAAAGACCTGTTCCTCCTCCTCTAAAGGCTGAAGTCATCTAAAGGCTGAAGTCAATGCTGGTAGGAACTTCAGGCACCACCTTTTCAAGTGGACTTTTTCAAGAGCCATGTGGCCTGCCTGAGACACATTACTCCAGTTTAGGCTACGATGCCCAACTAGCTAAGTAAGGTTCAGGTACCTGCGATGGCCTCTGATTAGGATTATCCACCAGCTGATATAAGGTATCCCATGCCTCTGTTCACTTAGAGCTAGCAACCCAGAAGCAAACAGAAAACACAGCGGCAGACTCTCCCTCAAAAGAGGCCCACCAGTGCAGCAAGTCCAGGATCCATAATCAAGCTCAAATCCATAAACAAGTCCAGTCTAGTAGGTATAGATGGTCAGTACCAGAACCCTGTGAAGTTGACCACTCCTCAGCAGGGTTGAAAAAAAAAGAAAAAAGTGGCCATAGATGACCAGATCATTAGGCCATACTGAACTGGCAGCCCTCCCCTTCCGTTCCCTTCCAAAAGAGAATATCTCTTTTGAAAGGTACTAACGGCCTGCACCACGAGAAGGCGGGGTCGGACAATGGGTGCTAGACCTGGCCGGTTCTGTGCATCATCACTAGGGATTGGTACACAGCTCTCCTTCCAGTTTACACCTAGCTACCATTTACAGGCCATTTAAATGGCTTGAAATAATAGTTA
Source organism: Ryuthela nishihirai (assembly GCA_038380435.1). Classification (NCBI taxonomy): domain Eukaryota; kingdom Metazoa; phylum Arthropoda; class Arachnida; order Araneae; family Heptathelidae; genus Ryuthela; species Ryuthela nishihirai. Next base: position 41,374,045 of record JAWZYU010000019.1, read on the forward strand.
TTGTTTTCAGTTTTAATTAACTTCTGAGGTGATTTGTTTGACTAACATCTCAGTTATTCAATATTAAAACCTCTCTAAGTACTAAATGGATATGGGGAGGGGGTGGCTCAGTTGGTAGCGCGCCAGGATAGTAATCTGCTAGTTCCCAGGTTCGAGTCCCAGCTGGGTCAACGATGAGACTTATCTCCACAAAACTCCTCGCCCTACCCACGGTCAGTAGGGGACACCGATGAGCTTGGAAATGTCGCAGTCCGTCGGATGGGGCGTTAAGCCGTGGCACCGTGTGCAGGAGAGCCATACCCTCTGCACGTTAAAGAACACGCTGGATGGCCTTGACGGGAGGCTACCATCAATCTCCCAACAGCTGTTCCAGTGGGTCCCCTCCCCCAACCTTCGCTGAGCCTTCGGGGTCCACGTGACCTGGCCATTTAGCCCATTGTGTGCAAAAAAGTGCCGCTTAGAGGTAAACGAACCCAACCCAAATTGACTGCTCCCTAACTATCAAGAAAAAAATATTTAAGTGCATCTTTTGATATCTTCAGGTGGAGTTTTATTAAATGAAAAATAAGACAAGTGAATGGATTTTAGTAGCAGAGTAAATACAAACAGCAAGTATTGTTTAACAACATAACCACTATGTGCAGATATGCCCCATACAAAGCCTGGTCAAAGAGTTCAAATTCTACATTTCTTTAAAAATATAGGGTACATACGAATATAACAATTTTTGAAACAATCCTCTTCAAAGTAGTCTCACAAAGTATCTCCTCACTGAAGATATTCACCTATCTCAACGTTCTTGCCGATTCCGGAAGCATCGCTGGAAGTTTTCAACTGTGAGCCAGTTGAGTTGCTCTTTCGGTTGTGTGGCTATAATGTCATCAAATCTTCCTTTCAGTTTTATTTTGAATTTTATGACAAGGAAAAAGACATGTGGGATAATGGCAGATGAATATGTTGGGTTGTTTTACCTCTGAGCGGCACTTTTTTTGCACACAATGGGCTAAATGGCCAAGCCACATGGACCCCGAAGGATCAGAGAAGGTTGGGGGAGGGACCCACTGGAACAGCTGTTGGGAGACAGATGGTAGCCTCCCGTCAAGGCCATCCAGCGTGTTCTTTAACGTGCACAGGGTGTGGCTCTGCCGCACACCGGGCTACGGCTTAACGTCCATCCGACGGACGGCTGCTTTTCCAAGCCCATCGGTGTCCCCTACTGACCGTGGGCAGGGCGGGGAGTTTTGCGGAGATAAATCTCAACGCTGATCAGCTGGAATATGTTGGGTGGGATACTACAAGAATGTGTAGATGAAATGCTACAATAGAGGGCCAGCAGCCGGCGTAAGCCCCAAGCCAGAAAAGCACGGAGTTAGAAAAATTTGCATGCTAATAGCTTTATATCCAAAACAGTCCCGTATCTAAAACAAATGATGGCGGGAGGGGGGTAACAATAGACAATAAGGAGGACGCAATCGAGATGCAATCGAGAGAGGACGAGACGAGGGAGCGACGCAAATCGAGACAGAAAAAATGATGGCGGGAAGGGGGAAAATGATGGCAAATGATGGCGGGAGGGGGGTAACAATAGACAATAAGGAGGACGCAATCGAGATGCAATCGAGACAGGACGACACGAGGGAGCGACGCAAATCGAGACAGAAAAAATGATGGCAAATGATGGCGGGAGGGGGGTAACAATAGACAATAAGGAGGACGCAATCGAGATGCAATCGAGACAGGACGAGACGAGGGAGCGACGCAAATCGAGACAGAAAAAATGATGGCAAATGATGGCGGGAGGGGGGTAACAATAGACAATAAGGAGGACGCAATCGAGATAGGACGAGACGAGGGAGCGACGCAAATCGAGACAGAAAAAATGATGGCGGGAGGGGGGAAAAATGATGGCAAATGATGGCGGGAGGGGGGGGGTAACAATAGACAATAAGGAGGACGCAATCGAGATGCAAACGAGACAGGACGAGACGAGGGAGCGACGCAATCGAGACAGAAAAAAGTAAAGTGGGTGGGAGACTGGATTGCCATTGCAAACATTTTCACCTTTATTTTAGAAGTTTTTAAAAAAGTTCTTGAAAAATGCGTGAAATATGCACAAGTTGAATAATTTTTGCTTCCATTACATTCATTAGTATTCCGAAAGGGGGAGGTGAATGGCCCCTTGGACAGCTCTTGCTCCGGCCCTGGATTCAAGTAGAGTGTTTGTGAAAACAGGAACATTTTTCGCGGTGGGAGATCGAAGTTTCTCATCTGGTATAGATAAGGATCTTGTATATTATTTATAATAAATTGATCTCTTGATAAGCTATTTGGGCGATCAAGTTGAAGCAGTAAAATTAAAGAGGGGCGTTTTATTTCCGCGTTTATTACGTCTGCCAGACTATGGGGAATCAGCTTAAGAATCTTTAATGTAGAAGCAAAATGTGTACGTACAACAATGGAAGCGTCACTGCTATACTACGAGATACAGGAGATACAGCCCGTAGTGTGGATTACTTTGTGGTCAGAATAGAACACAGCTGATTTTAAAAATACAAGAATTCAGTGGAAAGGTTGTGAAAAGAATTTGTTTGGTGTGGTGCGCGGTGACAACTTAGATCGTCGATGTTTGTTTAGTAGAAGTTTTCATGAACAACAGAGGGTGGCTCAGTCGGTAGCGCGCCAGGCTCGTAATCTGTAGTTCCTAGGTTCGAGTCCCAGTTTAGTCAGCGTTGAGATTTATCTCCGCAAAATTCCCCGCCCTGCCTCCTCACGGTCAGTAGGAGACAGCGATGGGCTTGGAAAGGTCGCCGTCCGTCGGATGGGACGTTAAGCCGTTGCCCCGTGTGCGGGAGAGCCATACCCTGTGCACGTTAAAGAACACGCTGGATGGCCTTGACGGACTGTTTTGGATATAAAGCTACTAGCATGCAAATTTTTCTAACTCCGTGCTTTTCTGGCTTGGGGCTTACGCCGGCTGCTGGCCCTCTATTGTAGCATTTCATCTACACATTCTTGTAGTATCCCATCCAACATATTCCAGCTGATCAGCGTTGAGATTTATTTCCGCAAAACTCCCCGCCCTGCCCACGGTCAGTAGGGGACACCGATGGGCTTGGAAAAGCAGCCGTCCGTCGGATGGACGTTAAGCCGTAGCCCGGTGTGCGGCAGAGCCACACCCTGTGCACGTTAAAGAACACGCTGGATGGCCTTGACGGGAGGCTACCATCTGTCTCCCAACAGCTGTTCCAGTGGGTCCCCTCCCTCAACCTTCTCTGAGCTTACGGGGTCCATGTGACCTGGCCATTTAGCCCATGGTGTGCAAAAAAATGCCGCTCAGAGGTAAAACAACCCAATCCAACCCATCCGCAAGAGACGGCAATGCGTCGATGATAATTTCGAGCGCGAATAAAATGTCTTTGAGGTAGTGCTTTCAGCTACAAACATTCGGTATGACAATCCGCGAACCTCTTTAAAACGAACAACAAGAATATAATGTTGAAAGTGTTGCATGTGTATTTGACGGTAACAACTGCGATAATTGGTGATGAATTCGAAATGTTGGGTGCTTTCACGTCTGAGCAGTAGGTTTTTTCACAATATGGGCTAAATGGCCAAGTCGTAAAGACTCCATGGGCTAAGATAAGTTTGGAGAAAAGGATCCATTGAATTGATATTAGGACACAGATGGAAGCTTCCCGTTAATGCTATTCAGCGTGTTCTTTAAAGGGTATAGAGTATGGGTCAATGCGTTCTACATCATACCAGACCTGGGCAGTGCAGCAACAGAAGAATTTGTTTTCAAATATATAATTTTTTTTAATTAAAGTTATGTTTTTTTAATTTAACAGGCAGTTATCAGTTTTTTTAAATATAGTAATCAATCATAAAATGTCCATACATAGTTTATTATAATCGTAATGAATAAATGTTTTTATTTTATGGGGCGGGGGTTGCTCAGTCGGTAGCGCGCCAGGCTCATAATCTGCTGTTCCCAGGTTCGAGTCCCAGCTGGTCAGCGTTGAGATTTATCTCCGCAAAATTCCCCGTCCTACTCACGGTCAGTAGGGGACACTGCTGGACTTGGAAAGGTCGCCGTCCGTAGGATGGGATGTTAAGCCGTGGCAACGTGTGCGGGAGAGACATACCCTGTGCACGTTAAAGAACACGCTGGATAGCCTTGACGGTAGGTTACCACCTGTCTCTCAACAGCTGTTCCAGCGGGTTCCCTCCCCTAACCTTCTGAGTCTTCGGGGTTCTTGTGACCTGTTGGTTTAGCCCATTGTGTGTAAAAAAGTGCCGCTCAGAGATTGAAAAAACCCAAATTTTATTTTACATTGTTTAAAATAAATAGCTTTAAGTTAAAATTTATACAAATTAAAATTTTGATACACATTTCATTTGCCTTTTTTTGTTGAACGACTGTCGTGTTATCGGATATTGTCCGGTGTATCAAGGAGGCCTGGTATGCTCTCTTAGATACACCGAACCATATCCGACAAAATTTACATCTCATCCAAAGGATGACTGCTTTTCCAATCTCGTCGATGTCTACTTCTCCCTCCGAGGGCACGGTTTAGTGGACATAAATCTGAAAGCTGACAGAATAGGGACTCGAACCTCAGAAATGAAAATTCCGAACTTGATTCCACACCGACTGAACCAACCGCTACTTCAACATTTTTGTTCAGCAGTCATTCCATCGGAATGAACAGGTTGCTGAAATATTTACCAAATATGCATCTGTTTTCACTAGCATCATCCACTCATCAAACTATACATTGCTTCTGAATTACAAACCTGGCGTATTTACTAAAACAACAACAAAAATAACATTAAAGTAAACGTCATTAAATGAATCAAAAACGCAGGAAAGTCATTGTTTGTGCCATCAACGATTGCCTGGTGATTTGACGAAGCGAAATGACAAACACATTGGTTGAAAACACTCCCACGAGACATTCAATGCTTGGTAAAGTTTGGGGCAACGACAGGGGACACGCATAGCTGCATACACTTAAGCAAATATGTGCACGCTCTCTTGCAATGGGGAGGAGATTAAAGAAATATATAGAAGCAGAGATAGCTACACTTTTGCTGGCAGACAGACCATCGCCAATGCTAGCCAAGCTCTGCTTTATTGATGGACAAAACCAATTTGCTTATGCAAAAGGGAGGAACAAACATTCATTAGATATCATAGCCTGCTAGAAGAATGAAGTCGTCTAACCAAGCACGAAATTTTGGGACGTGAGCACGAGTACGTTTTAACGCACACACTCCGTACAGTGAGAAAAACACACTATACGAAAAAAGTCTTTGCGTTTTCTCTTCCCTTTCCTGGCGCTGTCTTTCTCTGTCAGTTCTTGCACCAGAGTAAATAAAACTGCAGCACAAAAGCGCTGGAAAGTAATGATGAAAAGATTCAGATAAACAAGAGCTATCGGAAGGAGCTCGACAAATAAAAAAAACCCGAAATCGAGTGGGAGAAGGGAAAAAAGCACAATGATGCGTGGATAAGAGAGAGAAAAGATTTTTTTTTTCCTTTCCTCAAAGCACGAAACGACTTGAATAGTAGACGTAAAGGAATTCACACACGTGATTTAGAAAAAAATTCTGAGTCATCATTTTTAGGTACTTTAGGGTGACTAACTTGTGTTTATTTTCACAGCAACGAAGAGTTAGGGATAATGCAGTAGGGAAAACTTTTTATTTTATGAAACAAAATTACTTTCTTTCCTTTGATATACACAACATAATAATATCCTAAAAAAGTTTCTATTCTACAACATGTAGGGAATTTTATATATAATGATGGTTTCTCACCACATTTATTATAGACACAATAATAAAAAAAATCACTAAAGACATCCAGAAAACCAAGACTATTATTGAGTGTTCTGATCGGTACGGGGATGGCTCAGTTGGTAGGGTGCCAGGCTCGCAATCTGCAGTTCCCAGGTTCGAGTCTTAGCTGGGCCAGCATTGAGATTTATCTCCGCAAAACTCCCTGCCCCCCCCCGTCAGTAGGTAACACCGATGGGCTTGGAAAGGCCGCCGTCCATCGGATGGGACGTTAAGCAGTGGTCCCATGTTCAGTTAAAGAACACAGTGCTTTGACGGGATGCTACCATCTGTCTCCCAATTGATTGCCACCCTTGTTTTGATGATAATACCTTAATTCAACTAGAATAAAATACCAAAAATACATAAAGCAAATACAAACAATAATAATAAAATAAAATACAATTATCATCGCTACAATTGGAACCAAGCAGTAACCAGACCCTTCCTAATTTCGTGTACATATAAGCTCACCGGACAAAAAAATTAATCATCTCCCGCTGTAAGAGGATTACGTCCGTTCTACAGCATCAGAAGGGCACCAGTAATAAACGCGTCCTACAAATAGCTGTGCTGTGCGCTACGGGGTTCCTACATTGACAAAAAGTGGTTGTATGCCATGTGTATGTTAGTTGCTCCGTAAAACATGGGTCGTGCCAAAGATATGAATGAGTGGCAAAAAGGTGTTATTTGCATTTGGCCGAGCCAAAGGCCATAGTGTAAAAGAAGTTGCTGCTTTTGCAGGTGTTTCGAAACGTAATGTTCAAAGGGTCTTCCAGCAGTGGCGTACATCGCAGTCAACCGCTAATCGTTGCCAGAACTGCGGCAGAAGACTGTGCTCACCAGTAGGGACCACCGCAGTGTGTTACGCACTGTTGGGGCAAACCGTTTTGCAACGAGGCAGGAATTGCTCTAGTCAGTCAATGCAGGCCTGCAGCAAGCCGTTTCTGAATGGACACTCCGAAGGGAACTGCATGCCATGGATATCTGGAGCAGAGTACCGCGAAGAGATCCATGTTAACAGCTCTGCACAAGACTGCACGGCTACAGTGGGCACGGCGCCACAAAGTCCGGACTGTTGACTCTTGGAAGCGTGTGATTTGGTCGGATGAGTCACGTTTTTGCTTGTACTTGAATGATGCCAGTCAAAAGGTACATCGTAAGCCGCAGGAAGCCTTCCATGCAGACTGTGTGCAAGGTTCTGTTCAAGCTGGAGGAGGCTCTGTGATGTTCTGGGAGTGTTTCACGTACGAGAAAATGGGTCATTTGGTTGCGGTAACGTCACACTTGAACCGGAAGGGCTATAGGAAGCTACTGGACAACCACATGTTGCTTTTTGTGCAGCATCTCCACAGTGAACACCAGAAGGATACCCCAGTCACCCAAGATGACAATTATTGCGTGCACAGGGCTCGAAGTGTGTCGGATTGGCACAACGAACGTTCTGAAGCCTTCGAACATCTCGACTGGCCCGCCAAATCCCCGGGTTTGAATCCCATAGAAAACTTGTGGGGCTATTTGGGGCAATGAGTGAGGCGCCGTCCCAGCCATCTGGCCGAACTGCGTCATTTTCTGCTGGAAGAGTGGATGAATATTGATGTGCACTACATCCCCACACTGGTGGCATCCATGCCAGACAGGATTTCGGCTCCTCTTCGGTCGCACGGAGGCGTTACGCGCTATTAGGTAATATTCAGCCAAGGGTGACTAATTTTTTGTCCGGTGAGCTTATATAACATATAACTGCAATCAAATCATACCATAAATAATCAACGCTGGGAGCCATTAAAGTGACACATACTGAAATGGAAATTATGTTTTTATCATCTTCTTCTTTTATTTAATATGATACAATGAAGCAACTGAAAACTAAAAAAAAATAACACTGGTATTAAAATATAACGAAATAGAATCATGATGCTAATGAAAAACTTTTTAATTACTTTTGAAAGTCGAGATTTAAATGGATTTGATTCCGACCCTTAATATATCTTCAGTCATTTATCAACGTATTTAGATATTATAGTTTAAAGGTGCTAAATATCATGACTTCATGGTGCTAGGAATCAAGATTTAATGATTTTAAAGAAGAAAGTTTAATAGGTATTTGTGATAATGGTTTTACTACGGATCAACATTTAATTATTCTAGGGATAAAAACTTAATGGTACTATTAGGGATAAAATATTAACACCCCTAATATCATATATGATATTCTTGCAGAATAAACGGTAGAAATGTGCGTGATTTAATGGTTCACGTGCCGAGAATGCTACTGAAAAAAATGTATCTTTGGAAAAACTATTATGAAATTTTTTTAATAAATTGTTATGTTTACTCTCGAAATTTTTTATTAATTAAAGTAATTACTTGTTTTATTAATAATATTTTATCTGCATATGTTATTCTTATTTTTCTGAACATTACTGGTAATTTTATGCATTTCATCTTCAATATATTTTCAGTATTTGTAAATTTACAAATTTTTAGTACTGAAAATTCAAACGTGAGATTCCTTCTGTGAGACTTTCAATGTTTATTTAAGTAAATGTTTTTCAGAAAAAAAAAATCATTTTGAATGTTTTTTTATTACATGAGATAAAAACAATTTATTACGTAATGATATAGTTAAAAAATCTCTTTTTGCTAGTTTTCACATCCTGTAGTTATCTCCTTTTCTATCAATGTCAACTGTATCTGGCCGGACAACTACGCTTTTCTGTGTAAGTTGCGTTTTTTAATTTCTGAGCGGCACTTTTTTTGCACACAATGGGCTAAATGGCCAGGTCACAAGGACCCCGAAGGCTCGGAGAAAGTTGGGGGAGGAAACCCACTGGAACAGCTGTTGGGAGACAGATGGAAGCCTCCCGTCAAGGCCATCCAGCGTGTTCTTTAACGTACACAGGGTATGGCTCTCCCGCACACGGGCTACAGCTTAACGTCCCATCCGACGGACGGCGGCCTTTCCAAGCCCATCGGTGTCCCCTACTGACCGTGGGCAGGGCGGGGAATTTTGCGGAGATAAATCTCAACGCTGACCCAGCTGCGACTCGAACCTGGGAACTTCAGATTACGAGACTGGCGCGCTACCGGCTGAGCCCCCCCCCCCCCCCGGTGCAAGGCAAAGAACACCCTGGATGTAAAAACTATTCAGTAGATTTCCTGCCCATAAGCAGTTTTCTGTGTTTGGGGTGTTTATGATGTAGTCTTTCAGTCCAATGATTGCACAAAAGTATCCACCAAAAGCTAGGCAACAAAAAACATCCTATTAGAATTCGAGTTTTATAGAGCGTTTGATATTAAAGTACATATTTTATGCATCGTGACAACTGTTGAGTGCTGTTGGAGCTCAAGTTATTGAAACGTTGATTTCACGTCGTTTTATAAATGGAAGATTCTACTAACGTCAAAATCCTACGTTCAGTTTTGAGCATTTGAGTGATACAATCTAACATTTTGTTTTCATCGGACTCAGAAAGCAAAAACGAAAAACAACTCTCAGGGTTAAAAGCAAGATCGACCAAAAGTGTGGCAGTATCTCACTCCTAACAAAATTGTCGGGAGTGTTGCTATAGTTTGATTTAGTTTATTCACTAAAAGCTACGAGGCCTTTAAGGAAAGCACTTCTTCGGATTGGCAAAAAGACGCTCATGTTTCTTTGTCTCCCCAAGAAATGGGAATCAGAAAAGGCGTTTAGTATTTAGGAGGAAAACAATTCGTTAACGCTCAGAAGCAATTTGTGCCAATGCTTCTAACACGCCATAACCGTAGGCACTAGAAAGCGTTCATTTATCACTCTGCAAACACAGCTGAAGAAGCAAGAATTCTTTGAAATAGGTTTGAATGTGAGCAGAGGAGAGGAGATTAGCGTCACCCTCCCTCGGAGATTTTTAATAACCGAAACTGTAGGTTGTTTTACCTCTGATCGACACTTTTTTGCACAAAATGCGCTAAATTGGCTAGACCACAAGGACCGCGATTGGGTTGGGTTGTTTAATCTCTGAGCGGCACTTTTTTGCACACCATGGGCTAAATGGCCAGGTCACATGGACCCCGAAGGCTCAGAGAGGTTGGGGGAGGGGACCACTGGAACAGCTGTTGGGAGACAGATGGTAGCCTCCCGTCAAGACCATCCAGCGTGTTCTTTAACGTGCACAGGGTATGGCTCTCCCGCACACGGGGCCACGGCTTAACGTTCCATCCGACGGACGGCGGCCTTTCCAAGCCCATCGGTGTCCCCTACTGACCGTGAACAGGGCGGAGAATTTTGCGCTGACCCAGCTGGGACTCGAACCTGGGAACTACAGATTACGAGCCTGGCGCGCTACCGATTGAGCCACCCCCGCCCCAAGGACCGCGAGGACTCAAAGAATGTTGGGGGAGGAAACCCACTGGACAGCTGTTAGCAATCTTCCACCATGACCATTCAGCGTTTTCTTTAGCATGCAAAGGGTATGTCTCTCCTTAAAGCTTGACAAGATCGTCGTCCGTCGGATGGAAAATTATGCTACGGTTTAACGTTCCATCATGGAAAACGGGCTTTCCAAACCCATCGATGTTGCCTTTCATAGTTGGTACTCGAACCTAGAAACTACAGATTACTAGCCTGGTGTGTTACCGCTGAGGAATGGATTGCGAAAAATAGATCAATATAATGTGTATTACACAGGACTGCATAGAGAAAAAACTGGGAAGGAAGGAAGAAAGTTAATCAGATCTGGGAAGGGGTAGCTGAGAATGAGCACTGTTTCAACTGATTACGTTTTTCTTCCGTTGAGAAATTCATTTTATTTGCCAGAGTATAATCCTAACAGTTCCTCCTAGCTTGTATAGGCTTTCTCATAAAAGGGGGCGGGGGTGGCTCAGTCGGTAGCGCGCCAGGCTCGTAATCTGTAGTTCCCAGGTTCGAGTCCCAGCTGGGTCAGCGTTGAGATTTATCTCCGCAAAATTCCCCGCCCTGCCCACGGTCAGTAGGGGACATCGATGGGCTTGAAAAGGCCGCCGTCCGTCGGATGGGACGTTAAGCCGTGGCTCCGTGTGCGGGAGAGCCACACCCTGTGCACGTTAAAGAACACGCTGGATGGCCTTGACGGAAGGCTACCATTTGTCTCCCAACAGCTGTTCCAATGGGTCTCCTCCTCCAACATTCTCTGAGCCTTCGGGGTCCTTGTGGCCTGGCCGTTTAGCCCATGGTGTGCAAAAAAGTGCCGCTCAGAGGTAAAACAATCCAAAAATACAATTCTCATACAAGGGCGAATTCAAGTTTAAATTACCACTTCTCTAGTTAAAGCTAATCAAGATAGAAAGTATGGCTTCTAGAACAGTAGCTACCAGTTAAGCTAATTATTATTCTTTCCAGATAGTGAGAGGTAAGATTTTTTCCCTTCCTTTCTAGTGGTCTTATTGACATTAAAGGTTATTTAAAACCGTATTTTTTCCCATCATGTGAAGCTTATTTAAGAAAGTACTAAATTCTGAATTCTTCTTTCTGTTAACCTATATATAGGATTGTTCCTAAAACTGATGTTGCAGTTCGGTGTATAAAGGCTGGATTGGTTTACTCTTGAGTAATTCTTCGTTCTGCTGCGACTTTTCAAAGACACGGAAAAGGTTCAAAGCTCAAAGTGAATTTGTAAAAAGAGTCGCTATATTCGGAAGGATCTCACGATGAATTACTTTACACCTGAACTACAATTACTGGCTAGTGGCAATGGACTAAATGGGGAGACCACAAAGTCCACAAAGATTCAGAAAAGCCATTGAACAGTTGTTAGGAGAATATGGAAGTCTCCCCTATAAACCAATCAACATAAAGTTAGGATGTTGACTCAGCAGATAGCACACCAGGATCGCAATCTGCAATTACCAGGTTCGAGTTCGAACTTGCCAGCTTTGAGATTTGTTTCATGTGGCTTCCACCTTGCTTCTGTGAGAAAGAGAGACACCAATGAGTTACGAAAGACTGTTGAAGACTGAAAGTCTTTAACAGAAGGGACTTTAAACACCTTTTGACGTGTGAAAGCGTGAAGAAACTGATTACTTTCAGATTGGTTCGTTGTTTAACTTTACAGCTATTCAGTTGATCTTCCTCGCAACATTTTCGGGACGGGGATGATTCAGTCGGTAGCGCATCAGACTCCTAATCTGCAGTTTCTAGGTTCTAGTCCCAACTCTACTAGTGTTGAGATTTATCTCCGCAAAATCCCTGCTCTCAGTCAGTAGGAGGCACCGTCCCCAACGGGGTGGGGGACAGAGTTGAGATTCTCCGCAATTTGAGATTCTCCGCAACAGAGCTGAGATTCTCCGCAGAGTTGACTTCTCCGCAAAATTAATTTCGAACTTTTTGTTTTTGAATATCTGTTTCTTTTTGTTACTCTTGTGTTTGTTGGGTGTCCTTTGAAACGGTTATTTGCCTTTATGATTTTCAATTAAATATTTAACGGCATATAATTTGTAAATTCGAAAAAATTATTCACTACCAGAGATAAATCAACGGATGTGTTGCCACATATTATAATACTCGATTCATTCTCAAAACTGGACGGACATAACAAAACTGGACGGACCATTGGTTCTCGACATTACTAAGTCAAAAAAAATTGTTTCCTTTCTTTGTTCTATATTTTCTTTTTTATGATTACTATTTTCTTTGTTTATTGGTAATTGGTGTTATTGTTATTATTTTGTTCCTTTTAACCATATTTGTTTCATAAAATACCATATATAGCTGTTGTATATGATTTTGTATTGTACCATATATAGCTGTTGTATATGATTTTGTATTGTACCATATATAGCTGTGTAATATGATTTTGGGAGGAAATAAATATTATATTATAATAAAACTCCCCGACCTGCCCACGGTCAGTAGGGAACACCGATGGCCTTGGAAAGACCGCTTTCCTTCGAATGGGACGGAAGTTAAGCGTGTGTGGGTGAGCCATACCCTGTGCAAATTAATGAACACGCTGGATGGCCTTGATGGGAGGCTACCATCTGTCTCCCAACAGTAGTCCAGTGAGTCCCCTCCCCCAACCTTCTCTGAGTCCTAGGGGTCCTTGTGACCTGGCCATTTAGCCCATTAGGTGCAGAAAAGTGCCGCTCAGGGGTAACACAACCCCTTCTCCAACTTCTCTGAGCCTTGTGACCTGGACATTTAGCACAGTGTGTGCAAAAAAAGGACTGCTCAGAGTAAAACAAGCCGCTCATTGTTGATGTTGGATACATAGCAATGATACAGCATTATTCAACGTGACTGTAGTTTTCCATTTACACAAACGAGTCGGATATATATTAAAAATTTCAATTTAAAGCGTTAATTGAACTTTTATTCGTTATTTCTGTCTTATTCAATTAATACATAAAGGCAAATATCATCAAGGACTGTGAACCTAAAGATTTCTGGATTAGTTATCCTTAAAGATCACTCCAGTTAGATGAGTGTCTTTAAAGAATAACCTAAATAAATACATTTTCTTAAAAAAACACTAGATCCATTAACAAAATTGTTTTAACATTTATTTTTTCCCCTGAAAATTTTCTCTATTATGCTTAATACGGTTAAAATTGCTGAGGTGATATGAAACTATATGACGTGTTAGTCCTCTGAAACATTTCAGTATAACGCTGTAAAATTTTCAGGAAACCAAACTTGTTCATTATATTAAAGTTTCAAAAAAGAAACATTGTGTGAAATAAAGTGTTTCATTTTCCGACAATAACCTCGCATTTTTATGGATATATGAAACGAGAAAAAAAAAAGCGAACTTGCATCCTGATAGAGCTATATTAACTGACAAGAATTACAGTGGCTTCCAAATCATTTTCTCACGGTGCATCGCTTGATTGTGCGAATTGTTCAAGACAACACAGGAACACTGAATAGGAAACTAAAATACACAGATAATTGGTTAGGCGTTTCGGTGCAACACTAATTAAATTGCGAGAGAAAAGGTATTGAGCGAATTATCGTCTACCGTTCGCCGACTGAATCCTAATTAAAACTGGAGCGTATAGGAGACTGAAAGACAAGAGAACAGACGAAAGGAAAAGGAAGACAGAACTTTCGGTCTCTGCAACCAGTAAGGAAAAGGGGGCGGTTCGACATCGCACTGACTGAGACACGCCGGCGTCTGTGATGGACTCTGTTTCGCACGAAAGTAGACGCGTCATAAAACCACCACAAAGTCCCTCATTGTTGCAATTTCACCTGGTCGTGTGGGAAAAACGGGAAAAAAAAGTAAAGGGGGGGGGGGGAGATTAATCCCTAACATCTAAGCTCGATAAAACTAAGAGAGAAAAACCCAAACAAAAAATTAGGTTGTCACGCAAGCATGAAGCGTTTTAGTGATTTAACGCAAGTATATCATATACATGGAGCTTTGGCTTCGTGAAAAAAAATAGTGAATGGATGATATTAACAATTGCCCTTTTTTGTAAAATTTTTGGAATGGGAGATAAAGAGATGAAGAAGGAAATAAATGTATGCAGCGCAGGAAAAAAAAAGTTTTAAAGATGTAAGTTTTAAAGATTAACTGCTTTGTTCTGTTAAGGGAAGGAGAATTAAGCAGGGTACTGTGAGAGAGCGAGAATAATTGGATGCATTTTTGACGAAATGAAATAAGGAAAAAAAAATAATATTGGCATGTACGCAATAAAAAAGCGAATTTAAAAATGTATAATAAACAGTTTGAAAACTTACTGAAAAGTTTTCAAACAGTGAACATTGGCGTTGGCTCAGTTGGTAGAGTCGTAATCTGCAGTTCCCAGCTTTTTTTTTACTCTGAGCGGCACTTTTTTTGCACACACTGGGCAAAATGGTCAGGTCACAAAGACCCCAAGGGCTCATAAAAGGTGGGAAAGAGGATCCACCGAACAGATGTTAGGAAACAGACGAAAACCTCCAGTCAAGGCAATCCAGAGTGTTTTTTAATGGGCATATATCATGGCGACAAGTCAATACGGGGAATTAATGTCTCATATGACGGGTTGGGTTGGGTTGTTTTACCTCTGAGCGGCACTTTTTTGCACACCATTGGCTAAATGGCCAGGTCACAAGGACCCCGAAGGCTCAGAGAAGGTTGGGGGAGGGGACCCATTGGAACAGCTGTTGGAAGACTGATGGTATCCTCCCGTCAAGGCCATCCAGTGTGTTCTTTAACGTGCACAGGGTATGGCTCTCCCACACACGGCTTAACGTCCATCCGACGGACGGCGGCCTTTCCAAGCCCATCAGTGTCCCCTACTGACCATAAGCAGGGCGGGGAATTTTGCGGAGAAAGATCTCAACGCTGACCCAATGGGACTCGAACCTGGGAATTACAGATTACGAGCCTGGCGCGCTACCGATTGAGCCACCCCCGCCGCCTCATAGGACGGACGGCTGCCTTTCCATGCGCATCGGTGTCCCTTTTCTCACATAAGGCAGAACGGGGTTAGCCGAAGTAAAAATATCAACGCTGGTACACTTGGGACTCTAATCTATGAACTGCAGATTACGAGCCTGACACGCTACCGTCGTAGCCAACCCTTGACCCCAGAGTTGAGATTGTTCTCCGCTGTCCTCCACAATGCCACCTGTGATAATGGGGGCATCGATGGGTTTCATAAGGTTAGTGTTCGTCGGATGGGAAATTAAGTGCTACTCCGTGTGTCTGGGTTGGGTTGTTTTACCTCTGAGCGGCACTTTTTTGCACACCATGGGCTAAATGGCCAGGTCACATGGACCCCGAAGGCTCAGAGAAGGTTGGGGGAGGGGACCCACTGGAACAGCTGTTGGGAGACAGATGGTAGCCTCCCGTCAAGGCCATCCAGCGTGTTCTTTAACGTGCACAGGGTATGGCTCTCCCGCACACGGGGCCACGGATTAACGTCCCATCCGACGGACGGCGGCCTTTCCAAGCCCATCGGTGTCCCCTATTGACCGTGGGCAGGGCGGGGAATTTTGCGGAGATAAATCTCAACGCTGACCCAGCTGGGACTCGAACCTGGGAACTACAGATTGCGAGCCTGGCGCGCTACCGACTGAGCCACCCCCGCCCCAAAAGAATTCTTGTCCGTGTGTCTGAGATCCATACCATTTGAACTTTAAAGAACAAGCCAGATGGTTTTCTCGGTAGGCTACCATCTGTCTTCTAACACCTTCCCAACTCTGAGTTCGTGTGACTTAAAATTTAGCCCACTGTGTGCAATAAAAGTGCCGCTCAGATATAGACAAATCACTAAATATTACTACAGACAATCTTTATAAGAATTTGGTTTTCTCTAAACCATAGCAAGATTATTAATTAGTCGTCTTTGTGATCACCAATAAAAGAAAAGTAACTCATTGGAGCTCGTGTGTTATTAACATAAAATTAATAAAACATGAAACAAATGATTTATTTGAAGACATTTTATAATTTTATTTCCTTCATTATTCCATGAATCACAACCAATTTAACTATTTAATTGTTATACTAGAAAATAGTGGAGCTTGAAAAATTGTAAAACTAAAACAATTTACGTAAAATTGTTCGGTCACGATTAAATTACTTGCGGTACGTGAAAATGTAGTTGGCAGTCCGCCAATTGAAGATTCATGAACTACGAAAACGAATACCTTGATCGGCTGCCGGTATATCTACAACAAAGGGTTGGTTGTTCTATCTCTCAGGGCAGTTTTTTCTTTCACGCAAAGGGCTAAATGACCAGATCCCAAGAACCTCAAGGTCTCAGCGAACATTGAGCCAAGGAAACTCACTGAACAACTGACTGTTGTAAGGAAGGCTGGGTTTGCTCAGTCGGAACTGAACCATGCTCGTAAATCTGCAGTTCCCAGGTTCGGGTCCTAACTGTGTCAGCGTTGAGATTTATTTCCGCTAACCCCCCCCCCCCCTGCCCTCGATCAGAAAGGGAGACACAGCTGGACTTGGAAAGGTCAACATCCGTCAGATCGGACATTAAGCTTTTGACAGTTGCGCAGCGGAGATATAATTGTGCACGTTAAAGAACACGCTGGATGGCCATGACGGGAGGCTACCGTCTGTCTCCAGTTGAGTAAGTCTTACTCCCCTAACCTTTTCTGCTCCCTTGTGACCTGGCCATTTAGCCCATTGTGTACAAGAAAAGTGCCGTTCAAAGATAACAACCCAAAGCAATCGACGCCCGTATTTGATTGTCGTTCTTAGGCAAGTGCTTAAATGTGCTTTATGGGAAATCCGAAAAATCTTTTTATAAAAAACTTTTCTTCCGCTTAAAAAACGGGCTTTTATATTATTTATTAATTTCATAAAAACTTCATGGTTATTACGCATCGTCCTTAGCTGGAACAACAACTCCCCCAATGCTACAGCATTTTTTGCTAATTTTACCAGGAATGGCCTAGTTGTTTCGCACAGACTAGTATATATTTAGTTTCGTCACCAATTGTTTCATTAAATACTTCCAGTGGACTGCTTAACGAATCAATAACACCCTCCAAGAACCCACAATAAGAGTATTTATCAATGACCTGAGTGTGGGATGAATACGAGACGGCGTAGTTGACATTCCGATACTTCTTATGAATGTAAAGTTTTCAAACCTTTCTCTTTCATTCGTAACGGCGTTTGCTTTACGCAGAAGAAAATATTACACTGCTAAGGGTGCAACTTGATTCATTTGTTATACTAGAAAAGCATTTTTAATACCGAGATTTAGTCTCACTCTTGAAAACAAATACAGGTCACTATAGGTTGGGTTGTTTTATCTCTGAGCGGCACATTTTTGCACACCATGGGCTACATGGCCAGGTCACACGGACCCCGAAGGCTCAGAGAAGGTTGGGGGAGGTGACCCACTCGAACAGCTGTTGGAAGACTGATGGTATCCTCCCGTCAAGGCCATCCAGCTTGTTCTTTAACGTGCACAGAGTACGGCTCTCCCGCACACTGCTTAACGTCCCATCCGACGGACGCCGGCCCTTCCAAGTCTATCGGTATCCTCTAATGACCGGGGGCAGGGCGTGAAATTTTTCGGAGATAAATCTCAACGCTGACCCAGCTGGGACTCGAACCTGGGAACTACAGATTACGAGCCTGGCGCGCTACGAACTGAGCCACCCCCGCCCCACAGATCAATATAATAGAATACTATATTTTAAAGTGCTATATTTTATTAAATAATTAAGTAACAAAAGCTAATGCGTATCCAACATGTCAAGAAAATCTCAAAGTTTCTTTGTTATGACGACATGGAGTTAGTATCACATGGTGATGCTAGTATCCATTTAATGTCTTTGCCAAAATCCCAAATCTCTGGATGGGTATAGGTGACCCGATCTTGTAGCCATTAAGTAGTCCTTATTTGACACTATTAGACTTCTTTTTGTGCGATACATTACAAAATAAATAATAAATAAATACCCCCTCAAGCAGCTGCTTGTCACAGAGGTCTGACAGGAGCCTGTCAGTTTATATGCCATAGTAGAAGGTCTGAGAGGATGGCAGGCCCTCAGCAGAAAAACGACACACACATCCATGCCTTAACCCGGGGCTCGAACCCAGGTCCCTTAGATCAGTAGCCAAGCGCGCTAACCACTCGGCCATGGGACGGCTGATACATTACAAGCATCGTTTATTCCCAAAAATTGGCTTCTTTTCTTCATTTGCAACACATAGGACAGAAAAGAATCCTAGAAGACACTCCTAGTTTTAGAGGCCTTCTCTTACAAGGACCATGTCCTACTAAAACCGAAGCTACTGCTGACCACTTCCTCAGTTAAAGTTAAATCAACACACAAAGTTTGTCCTTCTGGGCCAGTAGTTAGCTTCCTAACCACTATGTTAGTTAAGATATTTATAGCATTTAAAGGGAAGAATCACTGAAGTTGTTCTAAATGCTACACTAGACATGCTATAATGCTACTCTTGACGTTTTACACATATAAATACTAAAAACGAACAAAATTCTTCAGTGTCGAAATCGGTGCTTTTGTGCCAGTCGAGCTCTAAGAATCCGTGGTACAATTCGTGAAAGAGCTCCGAGAAAAATTCGATTCTTATGAAGAATTCCCTTAAGCTCTCCGAAATATAAGGTTATCACTACGACGGAAAGAGAAAAAAAATCAGGGAAGTTCAGTTAAACGAGTTCCTGGAGGGTAATATTTCTATGACGGCAGTGAATACTTCAGAACTGGTGCATTCCTAGCAATTGCGGACAGACTAACAGCTGAATTGTCAAGCCTTCAACCATCCTCACATCGCTTTGTGTGGACTCCTAAGTGCTACATTTATGGGTTTGTTAGCTACGCCAAGTGGCTAGAGATAAATCCGAGGACAAGTCGAGAGAAAGAAAGAATTGAAAAAAAGAAAGGCTGCCTACATGTACATGTTGGGTTGTTTTACCTCTGAGCGGCACTTTTTTGCACACCATGGGCTAAATGGCCAGGTCACATGGTCCCCGAAGGCTCAGAGAAGGTTGGGGGAGGGGACCCACTGGAACAGCTGTTGGGAGACAGATGGTAGCCTCCCGTCAAGGCCATCTAGCGTGTTCTTTAACGTGCAGAGGGTATGGCTCTTTCGCACACGGGGACACGGCTTAACGTCCCATCCGACTGACGGCGGCCTTTCCAAGCCCATCGGTGTCCCCTACTGACCGTGGGCAGGGCGGGAAATTTTGCGGAGAGAAATCTCAACGCTGACCCAGCTGGGACTCGAACCTGGGAACTACAGATTACGAGCCTGGCGCGCTACCGACTGAGCCACCCCCGCCCCACATGTACATGCATTTCGGGGAAAGGTTTGTAGCAATAACAAAATTATCGGAACTCACAATGTCCCAGTTGGAGAGTGAAGGAAATCTGCTTTTGAGAACTTTTAAAAGCGACTTGGAAATCTCTATGGTGTGTGAACTACACCACTTAAAGGCACGCCTGAAGCAAATACAAATAGAAAAAATCCTAACTTTGTGCCAGTGGATGCCGGACAGAAACCTTCAATCAGTATGTCCGAACGGGATATTTTGTTTGTGAATCTTTTTTTGCACGCCAATGGCGAGCGCGCCGGCAGAAAGATCTTTGCCATGTCTCAAAGAAATAAAAAAATCATCTCAGGTCAACGATGAACCAGGACCGACTAAAGTCGCTTGCCCTGCTTTGCATTTGGGGTAAAACGCATAAAAATGAATGGACTTCACTGTAGTTATCGAAGCTTTTTCATGGGGGAACAGCACGCCGTAAACAGTTTTAATGATAATAAACTGTATATATAAAAATAATAAGCTAAATATACTATTATTCATAACTCTGTGTCTAATACGTTTATTGACTCCCCAATCCCTTCCAAAACACAATAATATCGATCTGTTCCTAAAGGCTTTTGAGTTGGGTTATTTTACCTCTGAGCGGCACTTTTTTGCACACAATGGGGTAAATGACCAGGTCGCAAGATCCCGAAGGCTCAGAGGAGGCTGCGAGAGGGGACCCACTGGGCAGCTGTTGGGAGACAGATGGTAGCCTCCCGTCAAGGTTATACGGCTTGTTCTTTAACGTGCACAGGGTAACGCTCTCCCGTACAAGGGGCCACGGCTTAACGTCCCATCCAACGGATGGCCGCCTTTCCAAGCACATCGGTGTCCCTTACTGACAACGGGCAGGGAGATTGGGGGATATAAATCTCAACGCTGACCCAGTTGGGACTCGAACCTGGGAGCTACAGATTACGACCTTGGCGCACTACCGCGTGAGCCCCTCCCCTGGTAAAGACTAAATTAAGTTTAAAAGTTGCATTGAAAGGGTTGAAGGGGGAGGCTAATTGACACTGACCTAGGACTGCAATGGAGCTTAACCGGCCCTGAATATCTTTGCACACCTTAAATGTAGACACCGGTTATGATAAAGTAAATAAATATTCTGTGTAACACCAATGGATATCGAGATCATCTTGAAAGCATGCTCTCAGTGGCTGCTCGTGCCTAACATTTTTGGTGGGACACTATAACTACTACAGACAGGGCCCGGATGTGAGGGAAAATAATTAGGGAGATTCGTGATATTCAATTGAACCGAATGGTACTGGGTTGGGTTGGATTGTTTTACCTCTGAGCGGCACTTTTTTGCACACCATGGGCTAAATGGCCAGGTTACATGGACCCCGAAGGCTCAGAGAAGGTTGGGGGAGGGAACCCATTGGAACAGCTGTTGGGAGACAGATGGTAGCCTCCCGTCAAGGCCATCCAGCGTGTTCTTTAACGTGCACAGGCTATGGCTCTCCCGTACACGGGGCCACGGCTTAACGTCCCATCCGACGGACGGCGGCCTTTCCAAGCCCATCGGTGTCCCCTACTGACCGTGGGCAGGGCGGGGAATTTTGCGGAGAACCGAATGGTACTGAAAAGTTGCTTCATAATACATATATTCTTTTTTTTAGCTATTCTCAAAACGCTTCGTTTAACAAAACATTTCGGGAAAAAAAAAACTCGAAAAGGTGTTCTTGTTCTTTCTACTTCAGTTTAGTATTTTGCTCTTCTTCTTCTTCAACAATTGCATATATATTTTTTTCCTCCTCTTCGTCTTAGTGCTATTTTAAAAAAGATTCGTAAAAATTATGTCTAATATATAGGTTTACTCTTTTTTTTTACTCCGTTCTGATTATAAATATATATTTATTATTTTAAACTGAATTAATCGTTGTGAAGTATCACTTGAAAAGTTGTCTTTCGGTTATATTCAATTTACAATATTAATTTGTTATACACATATTTATATTTTATTACATATATTAATTTATTATATAATGAATGGGAAAAGAGTGATATGGTACAGTCGCTCAAAAATGTATCTGCAAACTATGGTTGATTACAGAATTCAGAAAACAATATCTGGCAACATTTTTTTATAAATTAGTGATCTGGCAACCCTCGTGT
Source organism: Ryuthela nishihirai (assembly GCA_038380435.1). Lineage (NCBI taxonomy): Eukaryota > Metazoa > Arthropoda > Arachnida > Araneae > Heptathelidae > Ryuthela > Ryuthela nishihirai. The sequence goes on from JAWZYU010000019.1 coordinate 41,395,768, forward strand.
ACGTACACGAAAGTTGACAGATCACTAATTTCTAAAAAAATCGTTGCCAGATATTGTTTTCTGAATTTTGTAATCAACCATAGTTTGCAGATACTTTTTTGAGCGACTGTAATAAAATGAATTATAAAGAAAAAAAAACTTATAATTACAGCAGCTAGTTACAAATCCAAAAGATGCTGCATTAGCCGAGCGAGCTACGGATTGCAGAGAAGATATATCGTAATATTAAATTATTGTTACGACAGATGAACGTGCTACAATGAACTTGTGATGTGATGTTTCATTTTGATACTCGCATGTGCTTTGCGTGAGAATTACGACACTAACCACTTCGAACGATAACTTAAAAAATAACGAATAAGAGAGTTGTAATTAGGAAGAATTATTGTGAAGGAAAAAGTAGTTTGTCTCAGTCTGTTCACGATAGTCTAAGAAGAATATGTGGTGTGTGTGCGGGAGGACAAATAAGTTTTTTAGTGTGGGTTGGGTTGTTTTACCTCTGAGCGGCACTTTTTTGCACACCATGGGCTAAATGGCCAGGTCACACGGACCCCGAAGTCTCAGAGAAGGTTGGGGGAGGGGACTCACTGGAACAGCTGTTGGGAGACAGATGGTAGCCTCCCGTCAAGGCCATCCAGCGTGTTCTTTAACGTGCACAGGGTATGGCTCTCCCGCACACGGGGCCACGGCTTAACGTCCCATCCGACGGACGGCGGCCTTTTCAAGCCCATCGGTGTCCCCTACTGACCGTGGGCAGGGCGGGGAATTTTGCGGAGATAAATCTCAACGCTGACCCAGCTGGGACTCGAACCTGGGAACTACAGATTACGAGCCTGGCGCGCTACCGACTGAGCCACCCTCGCCCCATTATTTTTTTTAGTGTGGATCGTGTTAGTAAACTAGTAAGGAAAAAGAAGAATTCATCGTCTGAAGCGTGGTGATCGAAGTCTGAAAAGAATTGGTTCTGAGAAACCAGCATTCTTAGCCGCAGTTTTGGAGTATTTGATGACTGGAATCCTAAAAGGAAGTCATTTGATGTATAGTTATTTAGTTTGTTTAGGAATTGGTAAGGTTATTCTTAATAGATTATAGGTCTATTCGCAAGTATGATTATGCTATTTATTGAGTATTAAAAAGCCTTATTTTATGCTTTGAATAGAGTTGTTAGAGACAACTATTTATAGGAATAGTAAATATGTGATATATTCTTCTGATGGTTTATTTTCGTATTGATGAAGATAAAGATTTGTATTGCTTGAATTTACTTTATATAAATGTTTTTATCCATACTTTTGCAATAAATACTGCAATATATATATACATTATTTTAGAATTATTGTTGCTAAATATTTTTTTGAAGTCACGCTCAGTTTCCATGCGTTAAATTTATAACAATATATTATTAGAATTTTTTTGCATATCATATGTGGAATACATTTTATATTATGATATCTAATGTTGTTATTAAATATTTCACCCATAAATATGCTTCCTTCGAAAAATAAAAAATTGCCAATGCAATTCAAACACATCTTGTCAGGGATGTTTAGGCTTCTCGAGCCTGCTACAGTCAAATGAAGATATTCGCTAAGTAAAAAGATCTTGAACTATTAGTAGCTTCGGTTCAATCATTCGCTAAGTAACAAGGTCTTGGACTATTAGTAGCTTCGGTTGAATCATTCGCTAAGTATCAAGATCTTGGACTATTAGTAGCTTCGGTTGAATCATTCGCTAAGTAACAAGATCTTGGACTATTAGTAGCTTCGGTTGAATCATTCACTAAGTAACAAGATCTTGGACTATTAGTAGCTTCGGTTAAATCATTCGCTAAGTAACAAGATCTTGAACTATTAGTAGCTTTGGTTCAATCATTCGCTAAGTAATAAGATCTTGGACTATTAGTAGCTTCGGTTGAATCATTCGCTAAGTAACAAGATCTTGAACTATTAGTAGCTTCGGTTGAATCATTCGCTAAGTAACAAGATCTTGAACTATTAGTAGCTTTGGTTCAATCATTCGCTAAGTAATAAGATCTTGGACTATTAGTAGCTTCGGTTAAATCATTCGCTAAGTAACAAGATCTTGAACTATTAGTAGCTTCGGTTGAATCATTCGCTAAGTAACAAGATCTTGGACTATTAGTAGCTTCGGTTGAATCATTCGCTAAGTAACAAGATCTTGAACTATTAGTAGCTTCGGTTGAATCATTCGCTAAGTAACAAGATCTTGAACTATTAGTAGCTTTGGTTCAATCATTCGCTAAGTAATAAGATCTTGGACTATTAGTAGCTTCGGTTAAATCATTCGCTAAGTAACAGGATCTTGAACTATTAGTAGCTTCGGTTGAATCATTCGCTAAGTAACAAGATCTTGGACTATTAGTAGCTTCGGTTGAATCCTTCGCTAAGTAACAAGATCTTGAACTATTAGTAGCTTCGGTTGAATCCTTCGCTAAGTAACAAGATCTTGAACTATTAGTAGCTTCGGTTGAATCAGCCAATCGAGTGTCACGAACCACTTTAAAATAGTGACCTGGCTCCTGCAGTTCAGCGCATGCGCATTTGTGTCATCGTTACAATATATATCGCTAAAAATCTGGATGGTGATCGTAATGCTGAAATGCGTATTGTCAAATTCGATATTACACAAAACGTGTACTTGTGAAGATTCCCTGATTCGCAAAGAAAATTCTGTGATTGATACGTAACACGACAAATAATGATTACTAAACGAATATAAAAATGATATTATGTTGATTTAGATATGACAAATAACGAATCCTAAATTTGAAAATTTCATTTTTTTGTGATTATTTTTGGTGAAGCAATGCCCGAAGTGTCCTAATGGAATAGGGCGGGGGGGGGGGGCTCAGTTTAATTAATTATGCTATTAATTGTTAATTCTCGAGCCTGCTACAGTCAAATGAAGATATTCGCTAAGTAAAAAGATCGGTACCGCGCCAGGTTCATAATTCTTAGTTCCCAGGTACGAGTCCCAACTGGGTCAGCATTGAGAATTATCTCCGCAAAATTCCCCGCCCTACTCACGGTCAGTAGGGGACACCGATGGGCTTGGAAAGGCCGCCGTCCATCGGATGGGACGTTAAGCCGTGGACCCATGTGCAGGAGAGCCATACCCTGTGCACGTTAAAGAATACGCTGGATGGCATTGACGGGAGGCTACCATCTATCTCCTAACAGCTGTTCCAGTGGGTCCCCTCCCCTAACTTTCTCTGAGCCTTCAGGGTCCTTGTGATCTGGCCATTTAACCCATTGTGTGCAAAAAAAAAATGTCGCTCAGAGGTAAGACAACCCAACTTAATAGACGAGCTGTATGATTTGTATGAAAGAATGTTAATGGAGATTAATTAAAAATTTCAATTAAAGGTCTCTTCATCTGGATTTTGTAAATATTTACCCAGTATTTAAAGTATTTTCGAAAGGGAAATAATTAATAGCAACTTTCCAAGGGAAAAGATAATTTCACAAAATTTAATTAAAATCCTAAGAAAACCTGTCATGGTCTAATTGTTTACTAAAATAAGTTGCATTTTTAATAGTCAATTTCGGAACATATATTTAAAACAAAGGATGATATTTTTTTGTGGCTCCAGCTTCCATAATAAATAAATAATATAAATATATTTTTATTGAATAACAAGATTTGGACAAAGTTTTCTTGAAAATGTTTACTTGGGAAGATGTATAGTTTTCCAGAAAAAGGTTTACTTCCGAAGATGCACAGTTTTCCAGAAAGTGTTTATTTGCGAAGATGCACATTTTTCCAGAAAATGCTTACTTGAGAACTGTATAGTTTTCCAGAAAAGTTTTGCCTGGAAAGCTGCATAGCTTTTCAAAAAATGTTTACTTGGGAAGATTCATTGTTTCTCAGAAGATGTTTACTTGCGAAGATGCATAATTTTTCAGAAAATGTTTACTTGTGAAGATGTATAGCTTCGAACAAGAACGGATATAGAATAGTAAACTAAGCGATGTAAGTCGTCAGATAGGGCCTGAAACACCATTCTGGTACTTAATTTTTTTCTTCCTTTTTGCTATTTTTTAAACATCTCTTAAAATATGCGCAATATATGTGTGTTCAATATATTTTTCGCTTCCATTCCGGTTATAACATTCTCGAAATGGGAGAGCATAACCCTTCCCCCTGTATCTCCGCAAAATTCTCCACCCTGCCCACGGTCAGTAGGGGACACCGATGGGCTTGGAAAGGCCGCCGTCCGTCGGATGGGACGTTAAGCCGTGGCCCTGTGTGCGGGAGAGCCATACCCTGTGCACGTTAAAGAACACGCTGGATGGCCTTGACGGGAGGCTACCATCTGTCTCCCAACAGCTGTTCCAGTGGGTCCCCTCCCTCAACCTTCTCGGAGCCTTCGGGGTCCATGTGACCTGGCCATTTAGCCCATGGTGTGCAAAAAAGTGCCACTCAGAAGTAAAACAACCCAACCCAACCCTTCCCCCTGCTATTCCATCTCTTACCTCCCAGTTCTGACCGTGATTCAAATGAGGCCAGGATCAGTTCTAGGAGGACTGACACAACTTATGATATCGTAATAATAATAAAAATTTTATTGATTTATGTTTACAAAATTGAGTCAAGAGTAGGCTTTGCGAAACTTCCGCCAGACATCTCTTTTTTGTGCGGCCCGCCAGCTATTAATCACATGAATTTGTAAAAATGGAAAAAAAAAAGACATATAGAGGACAAGAAGTCCAACTTCGACGAACCGAATTCTCATTAAAATAATTTTAATTAAATTAAGTTGCTTAAGTTTCACTTTAGACTTTTTTTAATCTGCCCTTCATCTAAAACGTTTGTTCAGGCTTGGTCTAGATATTCGCGATTAATGAGTGCAATTACGCAAATAAGTGCATTCGAAAATAATCTCGAGTTATTTTTTTTATTTGTAAGCATATATTTATTTCGATGAATCAAAAAAATTACTTGCAAACCAGCGAAAAATAAAAACCTATTTATAGTAAATGCGAAAAATGTAAATAGAACGTTGTAACTAAAGTCCCAGAAAATAGGAGCAATTTTTGCGATGATAATGGCACATTAGCCAAGTGGAATTCGAAACGTTTCATAAAAAGATTCATAATACAATTAAAAGAATGAAAAGAAACGAATAATTGAAACGTTAAAATCTCATCGGATTCTACATCACTTTTCAGAAAACAAATAACTTTCAAATATGCATTGAAACACTGCAGTGATTTAAAAAGTAAAAATTAAACACTCCTCGATTGTAATAAACATACGGTTCTGATTGATTGCGATTTATTGCCAACATACAATGATATAGAATATAATCACTGCAACAAAGTTAATGAGAAGTGGAAATAAGAATGAATGATAACGTGTCATTACCATTTGGGATGTTATTGATTTATGCTAGAAGGTTTTCAGCTGAAAGCACCCAGGTCAGAAACGGGAGAAAAAAAAAATCCTAATGGACATTAGACGTTAAAAACCAATGAATATTAAGGCCATAAAAACACAAAACGTGAAATGACTGCGAATAGATCTTTGGATACGCGAAACATAAGGCTGTGTGAATCAACCAAAACTGAACCACACACACAAAAAAATAGTCCCATAGTATAGAGTAGAACCTGACTAATTCTAAATTACGTAACTCCAGCATATCTCGAAGTTCTGTTTAAGGCCCAATATAGAATTTCATGCAAAAAATAAAAAAAACTATCCCCCCCCGAAAACTAAAACGTACCTGAAAATTTCAAACTCTTACTAATTCATAACCCCCCCCCGAAAAAAAACGTTCCTGAATAATTTCAAACTCTTACTAATTCATAAAAAAAACTCCCTCCCCCGAAAAATAAAACGTACCTGAAAATTTCAAACTCTTACTAATTCATAAAAAAATATACCCCCCCCCCCCGAAAAAAAAAACGTTCCTGAATAATTTCAAACTCTTACTAATTCATAAAAAAAAATACTCCCTCCCCCGAAAAAAATATAAAGAAACGTACCTGGATAATTTCCAATTCTTACTAATTCATAAAAAAACATTAGTACTGTTCTTTCTAATATCAATGTATTTGTGCCCGAATAACTCAAAATATTATGAAATAAAATAATGTTCATAAAAATTGTGCTTTTGCGAACACAATCATTAGCTGTTTTATCTCTGGTGTTTTATCGTTCTCTAATTACAGTTTTTCTCTTATATCTAATTTCAGCAAATAAAAAAACCCATCCTTAAAGGAATTTTTTGTAGGTTCTGACGGCATTCTGTATGAATCATTCATCTCGTCTCTGATCACATACAAGATATGCCAGTAACTATATTGTAAGAGAAAATTGGATGATTCATGCAACACATAGCGTTAGGGAATCCCCCCACAAAATGAAATAGGACAAAAGTAGTGACTATTTTAAAAGATTTTTTTTACTGATAGTATAAAATAGTCATAAAAAGTACCAAAGCAAATAGCTGGTAACAGTGATGACGTTAGCATTTGCATTATTCATTTGCGAAATAACATTATCTGTTTAGTTTTGAATGTAAATATTTTGAAATTGGGCTGTTTTATTAAAATATAAAGTAAACCATACCTATTTCTAATATTTTATATTTATGTTTTTATTTCATAAATAGTTTTATCGTTTTCGTGAATTTCTAATTAACCAAGTACTATTTAGTATTAGAAAATAGCTGATAACAGGGATGACACTAACATTTATTTATTAGTGATATAAAATTGTCTCTTCAACTTTGAAAATAAGTCTCTTGTAAATGGATTTAATTATGTTTAAAAAAAAATTTGACCAGCATTCTTAATTGGTTGTTTTATCTCTGAGAGGCACTTTTTTGCACACAATGGCCTAAATGGCCAGGTCACTTGGACCTCGAAGGCAAAGAGAAGGTTGGTGGAGGGGACCCACTGGAATGGCTGTTGGGAGACAGATGGTAGCCTCCCGTCAAGGCCGTTCAGCGTGTTCTTTAACGTGCACAGGGTATGGCTCTCCCGCACACGGAGCCACGGCTTAACGTCCCATCCGACGGACGGCAGCCTTTCCAAGCCCATCGGTGTCCCCTACTGACCGTGGGCAAGGCGGGGAATTTTGGCGGAGATAAATCTTAACGCTGGCCCAGCTGGGACTCGAACCTGGGAACTGCAGATTACGAGCCTGGCGCGCTACCGACTGAGCCACCCTACCAGCATTCTTAAAGGAATGCTGATAATATTATTCTGAAAGATTACTAACAATTAAAAATACCACGCCTCGAGTGCTACGATGTGACCTTGACTTTGGATTTCGATTTTCGGCAACGCCGCGCGCCACTGTCTTCAAATAAACGCAAGGGCAGGCATTTTTCAAAACGTAACATGTAGTCCGGATAATAGAGATTTAATAAATTTCAAATCAGCCAGGTTTTATTGAATATGAAGGCTAGGATAACAAAATAATTCGATCCTTACGTCAGGTGCGTAGAAAGATACATGGCAGATCAATGAGAAGCTAGCGACCTCATGTTCTCTCAGACAAACAGATGCCTTCGCACTAGTCCTCCGTTCATCATACGACGAGGAACTTAAATGACTGCGGAAGGATGATTACTGGTTGACGTCTGGGTCAATAAATATCTGTTGACGCGAGGTTGAGGCCTGGAGCAGGCCTCGGTTTCTGGAGGAATTTATTTCATAGCTATCTCATCATGGCGGCTACGATATCCATCACTTTAATAACCTGTCTCGAATGCGGCTATAACGTCTGGCAAACAAGAGGCCTCCGTTGCACTAGATGCTCTCAAGCTCTCAGCTTCAACTCATTTCTCCGGTCTTTCAGCGGCAGCAGGGGCGAGCACACATCGCTCGCGATTCTCTTAAAAACAGCCAACATCGAGGGCGTGGATGTTGGATGAAGATTATTCGCTTGCCTGGCACTAAGCAGAAGCTGCAGTGAGCCTTTGAAATATGGAAGAGAGAACGAGTGAACAAGGAGAGAGGGAAGAGAGCGTTAAGAAAAAAGGAAAACAGTGGGAGGAAAAAAAATGGAAGTGGACGAGACATGTGTGGAATGACATAGGAGGAATAAGACAATATATGTTTGGAATAGGAAGTTCATATAAGTCAGTGATCCGAGATATATTTTTTACCGTTCAAAACCATACTGGAATATATATAGAGAGAGACAAAATTAATCGATTAAAGGGAATGTCTTGCTATATCTCTGGGGCTGTTAGGATGGTAAACAGAAAGTATCACACGGTTGATTTTAATTCCCAACGACCAAGATGTACAGACAATGGACTGAAAATTGAAAACTTCCTCATCTTATGTCAATGGAGAATGAAATTCCAGGCTCCATAACTGGTTAAATAAATTTTTATGGAAACATATGACTGAAACATATGAATATAAGATGCCAGTTAAACAATTTAAATTTCGATTTTGAACAATACCCGTTTAATTCGGTTGTTTTACCTCTGAGCGGAACTTTTTTTGCACACCATGGGCTAAATGGCCAGATTACAAGGACCCCGAAGGCTCAGAGAAGGTTGGGGGAGGGGACCCACTGGAACAGCTGTTGGGAGACAGATGGTAGCCTCCCGTCAAGGCCATCCAGTGTGTTCTTTAACTTGCGCAGGGCTCTCCTGCATACGGAGCCACGGTTTAATGTCCCATTCGACGGACGGTGGCCTTTCCAGGCCCATCGGTGTCCCCTACTGACCGTGAGCAGGGCGAGGAGTTTTGCGGAGATAAGTCTCAACGTTGATCCAGCTGGGACTCGAACCTGCGAACTAGCAGATTACTAGTCTGGCGCTACCTACTGAGCCACCCCCCTCCCCATATCCGTTTTGTACTTAGAGAGGTTTGAATATTGAATAACTGAGATGTTAGTCAAACAAAATCACCTCAGAAGTTAATTAAAACTGAAAACAATAACTATAATTTCAAGCCATTTAATAAAATAAGTGTATGCTTTAGAATTTTGCTTTTGCCCAAGTTACTTAAGCCTGCCTTTGCTACAATTAAGTATTACAGCTTTCAATAGCTTTTTAAATATCCAACAAATATTATTAAAAAATCGAGATTTAGATAGATTTTATGAGATTTAAATTAATCTAATCCTATTTTCCTATAAAGTTCTTATTGTAGAAATTACAGATCTTTGAGTTTGACTCTCGATTTACTTAACATGGGAATGTTTCAATTTTTATATCCAGTATATGTGTCTTTGCAGTGGGGTTGGGTTGTTTTACCTCTGAGCGGCACTTTTTTGCACACAATGGGCTAAATGGCCAGGTTACATGGACTCCGAAGGACTCAGAGAAGGTTGGGGGAGGGGACCCACTGGTGGACCCCGAAGGCTCAGAGAAGGTTGGAGGAAGGGTCCCACTTGAAACAGCTGTTGGGAGACAGATGGTAGCCTCCCGTGAAGGCCACCCAAAGTTTTCTTTAACGTGCACAGGGTATGGCTCTCTCACACACGGGGCCATGGCTTAACGTCCCATCCGACGGACGGCGGCCTTTCCAAACCCATCGGTGTCCTCTACTGACCGTGGGCAGGGCGGGGAAATTTGCGGAGATAAATCTCAACGCTGACCCAGCTGGGAGTCGAACCTGGGAACTATAGATTACGAGTTTGGCGCGCTACCGACTGAGCCACCCCCGCCCCCATGTTTGCAGTATAAAAATAACTTATATAATGAAAAGACCGAACGTCAAGTATTCGGATTGGTTATAGATAATCGAAAGGAGAAAGAAATTATTCCTACCTTATCTTTCTTATCTTTCGGCTATTATTCAAAGCAGTAGTTCCCAACCTATGGGTCCCTGAACAACTAGGGGTCCGCAGCTTAAGGGGTCAGCGAGATCTTTTAATATTTCAGAAAGCTCTAACGGAAAGAGTATATTTGTCCCAATTACATACATCATCATCATCATCATCAAGCAGCCATGGGCTACGGAGGTCCAACCAGACCACGCAGTTTACTTCTCCAAGCATATCTGTCCTGAGCTACATCTGCTGCATCCGGCCACTGCACACCAATTCTAACAAGGTCCTGTTTGACATTGTCTGCCCACCGCATCCTAGGTCTCCCCCTCCTTCTGAAGCCTCTAGGCACACTGTTCATAACCCTATTCGCCAATCTATAATTATCCATGCGGGCAACATGGCCAAACCAGCGGAGTCTCTCTCTGCACAATATGCTGCTTAAAGGAGGTTGCAGACTCCTTTGCCTAACCTCATCATTAGTTACAAAGTTAAACCACCTAATACCCAAGATACTGCGTAAGCATCTAGAATCAAAAGCATCTAGTTTCCTGTTATCTTGTTTACACAGCGTCCAAGTTTCACTACCATAACTAACCCCAGAAAGAACCAAACTATTATACAGTCTAATTTTAGTCTTTAGGTGTATACGCCTATTTCACCACAATCTCCATAGATTCTTAAAAGTCCCGGCAGCAATACCTATTCGTCTGTTAATCTCATGCCGCACATCACCAGTATCAGTTACATAGCTCCCAAGATAATTAAACTGTGACACCTGCTCAAGACTGCAACCATTCAGATTAACTGAATCACAACCTGCCTGACCAATTTTCATCACTTTAGTTTTCTCTCTGTTTATAACCAAACCTACTGTACTCCCAGTCTCATCAACAGTTCGAATGAAAGAGTTCATCTCATCAACATCATTTGCCAAAAGGGCTAAATCATCAGCATAATCTAAATCAGAAATTTTCGTATCTCCAGCCCATTTAAGGCCAAAAGCTTTCCCTTGAAGTGAATTTCGCATAACATAATCAACAACCAAACTAAAGAGAAAAGGAGACAAAATGCACCCTTGTCGAACACCGGAAGTAATGCTAAACCAATTGCTACAAGACTTACCAACTCTCACACATGACTCAGTGTTATTATAGAGAGCTTTCATTATGTTAACTAACTTGTCTGGTATACCATATGATCTCACAATCAACCACAAATTATGACGATCAACAGAGTCGAAAGCCTTTTTGAAATCAACAGAGCTAGCAACCAAAGGTTTCTGAAACTCTAAACATTTCTCAAGAATCTGCCTAAGTGAAAATATCTGATCCACACATCCCCTACCACTTCTGAATCCACATTGCTCATCACGCAATTGACTGTCAACCAGATTCTTAATTGTATTAAGCACAATCATGGAAAGAACTTTCCCTGGAACAGAGAGTAGGCTGATACTCCTATAGTTATCACAAGAATTGCGATCACCTTTTTTGAAAATAGGGATAATAATAGCTCTGGTAAAATCTTTAGGAACCATGCCTTTATCATAAAAGTTATTCAAATTTTCAGTCATCCAAGTGATAACCAAAACATTCCCAGCTCTAAGCATTTCTGTAGTAATTTCATCTACCCCTGGGGATTTATGAAGTTTCAGTTTAGAGATAGCCAAACTAACTTCAGATTGTGTTATAGGGCCAACATTAAAGCTGCCAATGCATCTATCATCATTACAAACAATGGGAGTAGAACTAACCACATTGTTTAGAACATCACTGAAATGCTCAGCCCACCTAGCCATGAGAGAATCCTCACCTTCTATAACCTTACCTTGTTTATCCTTCAATCCCTGTATGCCTGTCCGTTTTCTACCACATAAAACATTAACTATCTGGTACAGCTCTCTGCTGTTGTGCTGCCTAACCGCTTCCTCAGCTTTGTCAGCCAAGCTATCAAGCCAAAGATTTTTATCAGTAGCTAACTGATCCTTTACACGTTTATCAAGCTCTCTGTAATCTTTTCTATTAGGACTAGTAGGGTACTGATTAAGGACATTCCTGCAATTCCTTCTTTCTGAAATAAGCTCAATTGCCTTGTAACTTAAATAATTCTGCCTCCTCTGCTCCTTTTTTCCTAAAAGAGTACTGTTAGTTTCCAAAAAAGAATGTTTAAAATGGCCCCATTCTTCCTCAACTTCAGTATTAAGCAAACCATGACCGTCATAATGACTAAGTAACCTATCATGGTAAGCTTTAGCTATAACTGGGTCATTCAGAGCTTCAGTATTAAAGGTAAATTTTTTAAATCTAGCACAACACTTTTTAAGTTTAAGTTGCAAGACACTTTTAACAAGGTAATGGTCAGATCCAATTTCAGCTCCCCTATATGCCCTGGTATTTCTAACAGAACTAGCCCATTTGCTGTTAATTAATATATAATCAATCATATTCCTATGCAGCCCATCAGGTGAAACCCATGTGTATTTATGTATGTCGCGGTGTTTGTAATATGTGTTAGTTATTCTGAAACCATTGAGTTTACTTACCTGTAGGAGACGTTGCCCATTGCCATTGCAGCTACCAATACCAAAAGGACCTATTACTCCTCCCCAAAGGTCAGAGTCGGTACCAACTTTGGCATTGAAGTCACCAAGAACAAGGGTAATATCTCCTTTCTTGACAGAATTCAAAATGTCCTGAAGTTGTCCGTAAAACCTATCCTTCTCATCCTCATCAGCATCCTCAGTGGGGGCATAACAGCAGATAACATTCAAGTTTTTAATGCTTGTCTGAAATTTTGCTGTAAGAAACCTTTCATTAATGCACTCATATCCTAGAAGAGCATCACTAGCATGTCTGCTGAGCAGCAGACCCACGCCTTGGTGATGCTTTCCATCCTCCCTCCCTGTAAAGAGAAATTTAAAGTTATTTTTAAGTATCTCACCTTTACCTGTCCATCTGGTCTCTTGCAAGCCTAGAATATCTAGGTTATAGCGCTGGAATTCCTGCATGAGGACATCAAGAGAATAATCTCTATATAATGTCCTCACGTTCCACGTTCCTGCAGAAAGAAAATGATTAGTAGGATTTTTAAAGAAATTAGGTTTATTGAGATTGGTAGGGCCAACAATATCAAACAGCCCCCTGATCGCAGGCATGGGGCAAAGACCCGTTCCTCCTCCGCTAAAGGCTGAAGTCACCGATGCTGGTAGGAACTTCAGGCACCACCTTTTCAAGTGGACTTTTTCAAGAGCCACATGGCCTGCCTGAGACGCATTACTCCAGTTTAGGCTTGACGATGCCCAACTAGCTAAGTAAGGTTCAGCTACCTGCGATGGCCTCTGATTAGGATTATCCACCAGCTGATATAAGGTATCCCATGCCCCTGTTCACTTAGAGCTGGCAACCCAGAAGCAAACAGAAAACACAGCGGCGGACTCTCCCTCAACAGAGGCCCACCAGTGCAGCAAGTCCAGGATCCATAATCAAGCTCAAATCCATAAACAAGTCCAGTCTAGTAGGTATGATATACCTACTAGACTAATTACATACATAACTGTGTTTTATTGCTTTTATGCAGGAATTATGTCAATTCAATATGGCAACACTGGATACCTCATGCTGATTACAAGATGCAGATGGATGTTGACGACACAAGAAATTTTGGAGCATCGACGTTCTGCACTCAAGGGTTTAGATTCAAATTAACGGCAGATAAAGAACTAGAGATATAACCATTTCTTGGGACTTTTAGGAGCTCCTCTTTGTGAGGAGCTACAGTCTAGTTAAATCTAGATTTCCTCGGTGTTGCTGGGGGGGGGTCAGAAATTATCCAAAATAGATGATAGATGACATTCCCTTTCTTCAAGTTCCCATTTGATTTTCCATCTTTTCCAGGAAAGGTCTGAAACGTTCTAAAATATATAGATGATGTTACTCACCACGTCAATGTTCTTCATGGGGCATAAATCACATTGGGATTTTCTCCCCTATTTTAGGTGAGGGAAGAAGTGGTGATATTTCGAGGTCTCGTATGATCCTTCCCACGGCAGAATTTTCTGAACCGGAAACCGGTATCGCCTCTCTCAGATAATCGAACTTTTCAAATCATTTCGTACTCACCAGAGTCCCTCGGATACAATTTGTCAGTTGTATTAACTTTACAAGAAATAAAATTAGATATGGTTTAAGTGAAGCCCGGATCTAGGAAAATATTTACAGTATTGGGGGGGGGGGGGGCAAGAAGCACAGTCGAACCAGAAAAATGAAAAACTCGGGGGGAGGAGAGCAAGAAACGCAATCGAATCAGAAAAATAGAAATGACGGGGGGGAGGAGAGACTAGATTCTCATCGCAGCATTTTCTCCTCCTTTTTAGTGATCTTAAAATATTTTCTTGGAAAATTCATGAAATTTGTATATGTTTAAAATGTTTTGCCTCCTTACCCTTATTATTATTTTCAAAGGGGTGACGCGTGCCCCTCCCCTCCTAGAAAAATATGCACATACTTCGAATTTATTGCACAATGAAGAAGAAAAACATCATTACGTATTATATGTATTCTTAGCTTTTGAAGCTTTCATTTCAGCGAAGAATCTCTCGTGTTCCGCTCGTGCTTATTAGGACGGCTTCAATTTGAACAGAAACGCTTCTGCTCTTTACGAAACAAATTGAACAATGACTTTATCACGCGAAATCAGAGAGAAATTAATTGATACATTCCTTCCTTTAAGTTTATTGGTGGTAACAGTCATTTTGAATAACTTTTAACCATTAATGTTAAGTCTACAGAGAAATTCAAACCGTCCACACCCGTTTTGGTTGACCCCAGAGCGTTCGCACATAGCCTACATTCACCTGGGAGAAGTAAACATTCGTGCAAAGATTTCGTACCTCTAACTCTTTCGATTGCCAAGTGCATAAGAGAACTGATAGACAAGGGCGTAGCCATGGGGGGGGGGGGGGAGCTCCCCCCCCAAAGTAACTCGGAGTTGACAAAATTCCAAGCGACTTCATAAAATCTAGATGATCTGTTAAAATTTGTAATCTTTTCTTTTGCGAAATTAAGGGGAGTTGTCAAAATCGAGGCAACTTGGCAAATCTAGGCCAGTTTGGAAAATGGAGAGACGGCAAAATTTAGAGCAGTTGGCAAAATTCGAAGCCAGTTAATAAAATACAGGTGAGTTGGAAAAATTGGGACTACTTGGCAAAATTTTGGGGAGTTGGCAAAATTCGGAGTGACTTGGCAAAATTCAGGTGAGATATAAAATTTTTGGATTTTTTTCTGTAAAATTATGTCAAGTTGTCAAAATTTAGGGGCAGTTGGCAAAATTCGGAGTGGCATGGCAAAATCGTGGGGAGTTGGCAAAATTCAGGTGAGATGTAAAAATTGTGATTTTTTTTTCTGCAAAATTATGGCGAGTTGGCAAAACTCAGGGAGTTTGCAAAATCTAGGGGCAGTTGGCAAAATTCGGAGTGACTTGCCAAAATCGTGGGGAGTTGGCAAAATTCAGGTGAGATGTAAAAATTTGGATTTCTTTCTGTAAAATTATGGCGAGTTGGCAAAATCTAGGGGCAGTTGGCAAAATCTAGGGGCAGTTGGCAAAATTCGGAGTGACTTGGCAAAATCGTGGAGAGTTGACAAAATTCAGGTGAGATGTAAAAATTGCAATCTTTTTTCTGTAAAATTATGGCGTGTTGGCAAAATCGAGGCAACTTCGCAAAAACTAGGAGACTTCGAAAATCTTGGGGGAGTTGGCAAAATTCAGAATGGCTTTGCAAAAATCAGGTGAGATGTCAAATTGGGATTTTTTTTCTGTAAAATTCTGGCGAGATTTCAAAATCGAGGAAATTTGGCAAAATCTAGGGCAGTTGGCAGAATTCGAATCCATTTGGTAAAATACGGGCGAGTTGTGAAAATTGGGATGTTTTTCGAAAATTAAGGAGAGTTGACGAAATCGAGAAAACTCGGCAAAGTTTGAATCCACTTGGTAAAATATAGGTGATTTGTAAAAATTTGGATTTATTTTGTGAAACTGAGCAGTGTTGGACAAATCGAGGAAACTTAACAAAATGTAGGGTAGTTAGCAAAATTGGAAGCCACTTGGTAAAATAGAGGGGAGTTGTTCATAAAATTCGAAGTGACTTGGCAAATTCAGGGAAGATGTAAAAATTGCGATATTTTCTGTAAAATTATGGCGAGTTGGCAAAATGCAGGCTAGTTGGCAAAATCTAGGATAGTTTGCAAAATTCGAATCCCCTTGGTGAAATATAGGCGAGGTGTGATAATTGGGATTGGGTTTGTGAAATTAAGGAGATTGACAAAATCGAGAAAACCTGGCAAAATATTGGGGAGTTTGATAATTTTTAAGTGACTTGGCAAATGTAGGAGAGATATAAAGATAAGATTGCGATTGGTTTTGTGAAATTAAGGAGAGTTCACCAAATCAAAGTAAAATTCACAGTGACTCGCTACAGTTCAGACAAGATGCAAATATTGTGATAATTTCCGTGAAATTATCGCTAGTAGGCAAAATTGTAAGTCAAACATGGCAAAATGCAAGAGAGTTGTGAAGAAAAAAAGAAAAATCCTCCCCCACCCCCACGGAGCGAAAATCTAGACAATATTTACTCAGTTGGCAAAATTTGATTTCCGAGTTGGAAAAGTTCCGATTTCCCGCCACCCCCAACCATAGTCCTCCGCTAGCACCTGCTGAAAGAAAAACAAGCTTTCTTCTTCATACTGCAATAGCTAAACCCTGCCAAAAGTATGATGTGTAACATATGTCCATTGATAACTTTTTCCGTCAATAACTTGCTCGTCATTCATTCCTAAGGTGTCCTCAGAAAGAATGATAATTCGTAGTTGGTCTGCAAAAAGAATGAGAATTCCTAAGGAGTCCTGAGTAAGAACGAGAATTCATAGGGAGTCTGCAGAAAGAATAAGAATTCGTTGGATGGGAGATAGTCAGAAGGAATAAGAATTCCTAGGGAGTCCGTAGAAAGAATAAGAATTCATAGTGGGGGAAGTCCTCAGGAAAACAGATAATTTCGAACGATAATTCATAGGGGGTCCTGAGAAAGAATGAGAATTTGTAATGGGCCCGCAAAAAAATGGGAATTAGTAAGGAGTCTGCAGAAAAAAAGACATTTCAGGGGGTCCGCAGAAAGAATAAGAATTCAAGGTGGAGGGGGGGTCCTCAGAAAGAGTGAGAATTCCAAGGGTTCTACAGAAAGAATTGGTAGATGCCCCTCCATTTTGTTTTGTCCTACTCCTCTCCCCTCTTTTTTCTTCTTTTTTTTTATAGATCCAGGCCTGAAAATGCGTATTATTTATGCAAATTATATGCATATGCTTTTAGCGTATGTTTTTCATTAAGATATTATGTTTTTTTTTATATTATTATTTTCGGCCCTCTTTGGCAACCTATACAAATAGACCCTGGCTTTTCAGCTAGGTTGCTTTACCTCTGAGCTGAACTGTTGCGCACACAAGAGTGTAAATGGCCAAGTCAAAAAGACCCCGTAACTCAAAAGCTGGAGATCGTTAGACATCTGTTAGGAAACAATTAAAAGCCTCCTTTAAGTCCATTCAAAATATTCCTTAACCTGTAATGGGTTTACACTCTGTTTACACTGGCACAGTTGGGACTTGAACTTAGGACTTCAGACTACGAGTTTGTGTGCTACCGCCTGAGCCAATCTCTGCCCCTCGGATGGGAGGCTTGCATATGTCTCCCAATAAACTGTCAAGTGGGTCCTCTTTGTGCGGGGCGGGGCGGGGGTGGCTCAGTCGGTAGCGCGCCAGGCTCGTAATCTGTAGTTCCCAGGTTCGAGTCCCAGCTGGGTCAGCGTTGAGATTTATCTCCGCAAGATTCCCCGCCCTGCCCACGGTCAGTAGGGGACACCGATGGGCTTGGAAAGGCCGCCGTCCGTCGGATGGGACGTTAAGCCGTGGTCCCGTGTGCGGGACAGCCATACCTTGTGCACGTTAAAGAACACGCTGGATGGCCTTGACGGGAGGCTACCATCTGTCTCCCAACAGCTGTTCCAGTGGGTCCCCTCCCCCAAACTTCTCTGAGCATTCGGGGTCCATGTGACCTGGCCATTTAGCCCATGGTGTGCAAAAAGTGCCGCTCAGAGGTGAAACAACCCAACCCAACCCTCTTTGGGCCCTTTGCGGTCCTCTTGATTCGACCATTGTGTGCATAAAAATGCCACTCAGAAGTAAAACAATAACAACAGCAGTGAGCCAAATCGCACCCAATGGAACTTGACCTTACTGCTCTAAGCGAAGAAACCTCCGTTTGAATAAGACATCTCTAACTTTAAACTGTTGACCTGGTTAGGTGTTAGTCAGTTACACCACCACCAATATGCGAAATTTTTCGTCGGAAAGTCCAACTAACTATTCTCCACTATATCCGAGTCGAGATTATTTTCGCCAGCTCCCGCTACCTTAAATAACAAATGAGACAACAATGGACTTTAGAAAAACTGACTTCTGTCGAATGGAAGGCGAAGCGTACGTTTCTAAGGAAACGTGCGTCACTCTATCCTATGCTTGTTAAATAACACACTGTATGGTCTTTGCGGGAGACCATCTGTCTCCTAACAGCTATACCCTTCTCTTTCTTACCCAGCTTTGACCACTTAAGACTCCTAATGACCTGGCTGTATAGCATATTCTGAGCGAAAAAAATCCCGCTCAGAGACTAAACAACCCAACCAACTAACCGATACCATCCAACGGTGGAAAATACAAAGGCTTCACTTATCACTAGGCCACAGAAACATCACAAAAAGCATCATCGGATTCATTAATAATCATCAGATTCATTAATAATAAAACAAATAATACGTAATTGTCTAAATTTCGGGGGAACAATAAGTAGGTAGAGTCACTTTTTCAATGCATCGCTTTGTGATGAAAGCAAAACTGAAAAAAAAAGCGTCATCTGTTGTGCCTTTCACCTATCTATATCAGCTGCACTTTCCCAGCTGTCAGAGCTCACGACATCAAGTATAACGCTCTGTGACGTAACGGCTAACAGAATGCAGCCCACTCCTGATTGGCGGCTGCTCCTGACTGGCTCTTTGCGTACCATCTGCTCGTTGGCAATTAATCTTTGATGCTGCGCTTGTGCGTGCGTGGACTATGGCTCTGCTGAAGGATCACAGTGAATCCAAAGCAACATTCTCATAATTAGTGTTCACGCTTTTTTTTTTGCTTCTCTCTATAATTGAGATGTTTCCAGAGACAGAAAAACTCTTGGAAGCAATATTCCGATTTTTTTATGTCTTATTTTTAAAATAAAATTTTCTCGTTTCTGCATTTTATTTGTAGAGCTTAGGAAAATAATTATTTTGTATATATTACTTTTTTCACTTATCTATTTAGCTAATATAGGTAAAATATACTTTTTAATTGAAGAGAATAAGTGCAAAGAAACTTACTATGTATTCATATAAAATGGCTGGAAATAGAATAAATATTTTTCTTTAGCACAAGTATAACCAGTCACTCACCAGGATTTAATATTCATGAAAACCTCTTTATCAAAACACATAAAATAAATTGCCAAAAAAATATGCTTCTAATTGTGAATCATTATGTAGCTGTCCACTTGTTAAGCAAGTAAATATTGAAACCTGTGTATTATTTTATAAAGCAATATGCGAATCGATTTTAAATTATGGAATAATTGTGCATGGAACAACTAACTTAACTAACATAAATAAAATAGAAAAACTGCAGTCTATAATAGCTAAAAATACTATTCAGTTTCATTTGCAAAAAAATTACAAAACTTTCACAGATAAATTAAAATTTTTAGACTTTTTATCCTACAATAATTTTTATAAATATAATTTAATAATTAAAAATTTTTTGACGAAACATACAAACTAAAAATTCAATACAATAAAAATACAAGACTTCAAAACCAAGGGTACTACAAAATGCCTCCTTTTCGAAATAATTACGGAAAACATACCTCCGAATATCAAGTACCACTTATATTTAATGCTATCTCAAAAGAAATACTAAATACAGATTTTTTTAGAAAACTGAAAATCGAATTGAAAAAGTATTTGGGAATTTCAAATCAGCTGATTATTGTGTGTTGTGTTTTGAGAATTTATCTCATGTATATCATTTTTGTTGCTAAATGACCTATGTTTAAACTAATTTATTCATTTTCCTGCAGATAAGCTATTTAGCTTTGAGGTCAAATGGTAAATGAATTTGTATTCTTTACTCTTATGAATAAAAATTATGTTCTTAAAAAAATACTGAAATCTCATAGCTAACGTGATCATTGTTTTCTTCTTTCTTTCAGTTCACTTAACATTTTTCAATAATTTTCTCTCAATCATCGTAACCAGATTTCAATTTTCTATATCGATATGATTCTGTTCTATGAGACACATTAAATCGACATGTACTCAGTGGTCATTGAATTATGACTCCTACCCGCTTCTTGTTATGTCAATGGAAGCTAATTTCGAACTATAACTTCTAAAATAATCGTCTATAAAAATGAATTTTTTTTTCGTAACTGATACATGTAAGAATATAAAACTAAAACTCCATTCTTAAATGACAATGTTAATTTAGGCAGTTCGGTATTAGGCAATTTATGCCACATGGTCTGAGCGCTTTTCTGCAGCTCTAGTGTCATCTAGATCTAGTATCTCTAGTGTCCTAAGATCTTCAGAGATATCTTAGGCAATTAAACATGTTAGTTAATATACTGATGACTCTATACTAACAACAAGAAATTTGGGATCTATTATTACACATCACAGCATATGCATATAACTATTTTGAGTCTGGATCTTAAAGCTTTTTTTTCTCTTCAATATGCGTAACAAATGGAGTCGAAAGTTTCTTTTGATATTGTCCTGATATTTAATTTCTCCTTGGGCTGCTGAGTGTAGGGCAAGGAGCTCCAAACTGCCTAAACAAGCATCGTCATTTAAAATAGAGTTTTAGTTTCATCTTCTTACATAAAATAAACGTTTCATGAGAAAATATGTCTAAAAGATAAAGATTTCAAATCAAATCTATCTTGAACTGAATTTTCAACAATATTCGCCTTGCATTTAAAGAGTTATGGTAGTTTAAATATCTAACAGCAACAATGCAAGTAAGTCTTAAGAAAATTGAAAAATATCTAAAGAATTATTTATATCAACTTTTTAAATATGTATCTATTGTATTAAATGATTTGAAATAATGTTTCTTATTCAAATTGAATTTAACTTCTGAGATAATGTTTGGCATAGCTGTTGTTAAATATCCAAACTTTCATACCTCTTGAATACCAGATAAATAGAGTTAAAACTCGTTATAAGGAAAAATTTCACAGTTACGGAAATTTTTCAGAAAAGTCTTTTATTGCAGCTACAAATATAATAATTGATATCAAAGAAGCTATCGTGGCGATGGCTCGAAATTAATTTTCGGATTATTTATCTCTATCGATTCCTCTTCACATTTCAAGTAAAGCCATATATTCGCTGGTTTTTACACCCGTGATTATCGGAGGCATTTTTCCATGCAGATCAAATGAGTACATCTTCACGAGGAATGTTTCTAATCGTAAAAAACATAAGCAGCTCTGTAGTAGGCTAACTAATCTGTTCAGTAATAATAAGCAGTTGTATCAAAAAACGATAATGGGAATACATACAACAATGTTATCATTTTTTCCTACGATAATGATAACATCTATATGTATAGATATACAGTATAAATGATAATATCTTTAGACAGATGTTATAATGTTTTCGCCAGCAGACATCACGACTTTTACCCGCGACAATGGTAGAATCATCTGATGGCTATGATGATGTAGTTTGGGAATGGTTGGGTTGTTTTACCTCTGAGCGGCACTTTTTTGCACACCATGGGCTAAATGGCCAGGTCACATGGACCCCGAAGGCTCAGAGAAGGTTGGGGGAGGAGACCCACTGCAACAGCTTTTGGAAGACAGATGGTAGCCTCCCGTCAAGGTCATTCAGCGTGTTCTTTAACGTGCACAGGGTATGGCTCTCCCGCACACGGGGCCACGGCTTAACGTCCCATCCGACGGACGGCGGCCTTTCCAAGCCCATCGGTGTCCCCTACTGACCGTGGGCAGGGCGGGAATTTTTGCGGAGATAGATCTCAACGCTGACCCAGCTGGGACTCGAACCTGGGAACTACAGATTACGACCCTGGCGCGCTACCGACTGAGCCAACCCCGCCCCAGTTTGGGAATGTGCTGCCCCATCTTCAACATTCTTCTAACTTCTTTCAACAACCCTAATGCACCTTGAGTGTTGCTATGTAATTTCGGGGATGAGTAGAATTAACTGTGCAGTTTATTTCTCAAATACAGTTGCATTTATAAAAGACTATTAATATTTTCGAATGCCCACTACTGGTTGGTAACCATTGTTAATTTTTTT
Source organism: Ryuthela nishihirai (assembly GCA_038380435.1). NCBI lineage: Eukaryota > Metazoa > Arthropoda > Arachnida > Araneae > Heptathelidae > Ryuthela > Ryuthela nishihirai. The sequence continues at coordinate 41,417,987 of JAWZYU010000019.1, forward strand.
TAGAATAGGTCAAACCAGCATGATGAAACATATCACGGTGTATTAAATTTTATTTCAAATTATATAATCAATAAAATTCAAATTAAAAAATTTACTTGTTATTCTGTTGACTTTGCATTTCATTCGTTACAATATTATCATCACATATGTGGGGCGGGGGTGTCTCAGTCGGTAGCGCGCCAGGCTCGTAATCTGTAGTTCACAGGTTCGAGTCCCAGCTGGGTCAGCGTTGAGATTTATCTCCGCAAGATTCCCCGCCCTGCCCACGGTCAGTAGGGGACACCGATGGGCTTGGAAAGGCCGCCGTCCGTCGGATGGGACGTTAAGCCGTGGCCCCGTGTGTGGGAGAGCCATACCCTGTGCACGTTAAAGAACACGCTGGATGGCCTTGACGGGAGGCTACCATCTGTCTCCTAACAGCTGTTCCAGTGGGTTCCCTCCCCCAACCTTCTCTGAGCCTACGGGGTCCATGTGACCTGGCCATTTAGCCCATGGTGTGCAAAAAAGTGCCGCTCAGAGGTAAAACAACCCCACACATGTAGCTTTGTACATATTCAACTTATTGTAGTAGTTTATAAGATAATTTAGACGTACATACAACCTTCCATACTTATGAGGTGAGGAAGAGGTGTATACACACTCGGAAACCTACTGAACATTGAAAGTGCTAAAACAATGTTGCTTTTCTTTTTATTCAAGTGGTTTAAAAGGATCAAAAATTGTTTTGTTTGAAGTGTTGGATTGGAAAATGCTTCTTAAAACGCATCATATCGATGGCTGTAAATGGTCAATACTACGCCAACATTGTTTAGACCAAAATGGTTAAGGAGATGAAGGAGCAGCTTCCAATAACAGGCGATTCAAGGGTTCTCCTTCTTCATAAGAATGACAGTACTCACCAAACCAGGCAAGTTACGGCCTATATGGAGCAGGAAAAAATCAAACATCTACCCCATCCTGCATATTCACCCGATCTTCCACCATACGATTTTTGGTGGTTGCCAAAAATTAAAAACAAACGTTCTGGGAAGCCTTTTTGAAGGGTGCAAGACCTTGCAAGTTGAGGGGTATTCCCCAAGTCCCTGAGTTGCGGGATATTCCCCAATAGGAATACAACCAAGTGTTCCATAATTAGCGTAGACATCTGCAACTTTGCATAGATGCTGGAAGGGAGTACTTTGAAGGACAGTAATTGTTTCGTTGAGGTTTTGCAGATGCATGTCAAGAACCTTTTGAACGTTCAGGGTAAAAGATGGCTGGCTAATAATTAGCCATGAGTATTTTAATCCATTGTTTATTAAGTGAATTATCCAAATCTTACTTATTTCTTGTAAAAATAATTGTTTTATCTATTAAATAAGTTTGTTTATTATTATTTTGGTTAATTTGAACCCACTACACAATATTGCGAAATAAACATTACTGGAAACTTCGTAGCAATATCAACCTTCTAAACACGGAATGGTGAAAATAATCTACATTAGCATTGCTAAATTTGAGCCCTATAAAAATAAATAAGTCACATGAAATTCATAGATTCCAATAAATAATGAAAAAGATTAACGATTTCTCACTAACTGATTATTCGAGAATAAAATTCAAAATATTCTATAAACAAAAAAGAAGTATATCCAGAAATGCGATTATTTCTTTGAAACTGAGGATATCATCCGTCAAAATTTCCCATTAATTTCAATGGAAGAAGGGTTTAAAGTTGTCTTTTGTATTTAGAACAAGGCTGGTTTTAAAAATCTATTTTAATAGTTTCCTATTTTTAAAAATTCAGTAATTGTTTTTCCAAAATTAAAAAAAGTTATTTCCAAGGTGAAATTTTTTCCTTTGTTCAAATAAAAAAATTCCCTTTAATATAAAAATAAATTGTAAATCAAATATAATAGAAAATGTGATGTAAAAGAATTTATATGTGTTGCTCAGACAGAACTGATTTTATTTAGAACTGAGCTAATTACAACTTAAAAGGTTTTTCTAATGAGTGGTGGACCTTAAAAAGCCTATTCTTTATTTTCCACTGTACTTTTAATTCAATAATAGTTTTTTTTTCCATGTTATAAAAATTATCTGCCATGTTTTTCTTTCCAATCTAAGTAAAACAAAGACTAAGAGATTTGTTCCTGAAGGGGTGTATAACCAAATATCTTTGCTTTCAATACTTCAGTTTGATTTGAGTTTAGTAATTGTATTTTCCAGTTTGTAGAAATCATCTCTGAAGGTTTTTTCTCAATCTAAAAAACATGAAAAGGTAAAAGTATTTCTTAGGAGAGGTAGACCTCAAATTGCTTTCATGTTTGCATTTTCCTTAAAATTCAGTAATATTTTCAGTTTCTAAACTCCTAAATTTTTTTGTTTTTTTATACATTACTTCTTGTTTAAAAAATTTCCTTTATTAATGTAAAGCATTGATGGTATTATACTATTAAAAAAATAAAGAATACGTTAAAACAAAAAGTCGTTTTAAGTTATTCAGCTCAGCTCATAATTTCCTCAGGCCATCAACAACCTCTGTTATGTGCTTTAATGAAAACAGGTTTCAGATTTTTAGAATTAAAAACATTGAACGTAAATCGTACCTAACTTTAACTAGCAAATAACAACAGCTGCCAAAGTAATACCAAAATAATTATTAAATAAACACAAAAGAGACTTAAAAAAATACATATTTTTAAAAACTTACAAAGAAAATCTAAAAAAATTAACTACAAACGTCAAAGCGAAAATTTTAATAATATTTATTTATTCCTTTTTTAGTTCCTAATACACAGTGGCGAATATAACTGTCTGGAAAAAAACTGACAATAACTCGCTCTGGAAAAAGAATGTTGGGCGTCTCTCTATTCCCCCTCCTTTGGATGTGTTGATTCCACAGCAAAGCCAAAGAGCCATATGGGGATTGAAGTCTCTTCCTTTGCACTAAACACATTTACTTGCACCACAGACCACCTGCGCCAGCCTTTTATATCTAACATCCTTTACTTTTTCTTTCCTATCCTTTTTCTTTGTACTACCAAATTAGCGAAGCCCTTCTTGACCAAGCAATTCCAGATGTTAGTTTTATGAACGGTGTTTTTTTTTCCTTCCCACTTCTTCTGCCTTTCCAGCCCTTTCAAGTTTTTCTCCCATGGCGGGCGATAAGGACACGTTTAATTTAAAGATGCAATCATTGGAAAACCGAGAGATTGTTAGTGGATTAAATTAAGGATTCATCTTCCAGGAAGACGCAGGAAGTTAAAAAAAAAAGGAATGGGAAGAGGGGAAAAAAAGGCGAACAAATAATAATGCAATAAAGTAAATACTTCAGGGCCAAGCTAGTACTAGATGGCACGCGTAAATTCTGTACGTGAAGGTGTGTGTGTGCGGTGTTTACCAGAAGCGCGTTTCACAGTAATGAAGAACATGGCTCATGATTTATCCAGACCGAGTTCCAGACAGGAATGCATGGAAGCCAATTTCTTTCCATATGGGCGAGCTATTTCTTCGCGGTCTGAAAAAAGTCATAACTTGTTTCTGTAGAGAATAATTTCTAAAGCGACCGTTTAATGGAATTAATCTAAAACAGAAGTTTCAGCGACAGAAGAAAATGAGAGAATTTTAATTAATTAAACCTCATTAATTTCTTTTCTCTTTCAGTTTTCCTATTCACTGAGCCCTTCTTGTCTGATGAGACTATTCCTTGTAAGTCTTCCTTGTAAGTAGCATATCAAGAAACATGAACTGACGTTTTAATAAAATTTGTTATTCTTTTTTACTATTCTTTAGTTTTCGGTTTTGTTCGAAAATTTTCTCATTAAATGAGAGTACTGATCAGCAGAAATATTTTCTGGGCCGGAAGGGGACAGTTTTCATTATATTATAGCACTCTCCTCACCATTTTAGAAGTCTTTAAAGAATTTCGTGAAAAATGTATGAAATATGCATTTTTTTTGTCTCCATTACCTTTACTAGCATTCTCAAAGGGGGAGCCATGTCCTCCTTGCTCCCCCCCTAGGGGCGGGGGTGGCTCAGTCGGTAGTGCGCCAGGCTCGTAATCTGTAGTTCCCAGGTTCGAGTCCCAGCTGGGTCAGCGTTGAGATTTATCTCCGCAAAAATTCCCCGCCCTGTCCACGGTCAGTAGGGGACACCAATGGGCTTGGAAAGGCCGCCGTCCGTCGGATGGGACGTTAAGCCGTGGTCCCGTGTGCGGGAGAGCCATACCCTGTGCACGTTAAAGAACACGCTGGATGACCTTGACAGGAGGCTACCATCTGTCTCCCAACAGCTGTTCCAGTGGGTCCCCTCCGCAACCTTCTCTGAGCCTTCAGGGTCCATGTGACCTGGCCATTTAGCCCATGGTGTGCAAAAAACTGCTGCTCAGAGGTAAAACAACCCAACCCTCCCCCCCTCCCCCCCTAGATTTTCAAAATTCATTGATCATCATTAGAATTTCCCTTTCGCATTATATAAAACACAAATAACTTTTTTTTAATAACTAATTCACTAAAAAATATACTACACGAAAATAATTTTTGGCGTTCAAGTAACGTTTCTTTATTTTTTATTTCAATTTCGAAAAAAGCAAACTATTTAAGACAACTGCTTAGTAATATCAACGTCTGTTGTTAAATATCTAAGCTGATGACTTTTAACACTGGAACGAAAATCAAGAGTTGGATCAATTTTATTGCAATCTTTTACTCACAGTCAGTCATATTTTTTTCGCCAGAATCTTATTTGAGAAATTGACACAGCTTTAAATTTACCTTTTCCATTCACAAGACAGGGAGTGGTGCTTGAATTATGAAAGCAAATGAGTAATTTTAAAGGGTGTCACTAGGCTGACCCGGGCAGGACACATTCGTAAGGACTCAGGATGAATAATGTCAATCGTTGAGTTGCTTGAGCTGATTAATAATAAGCTGAAACTGCTTTCATCATAGAACAACAGGAATTGTATGTACAGTCGCTCAAAAAAGTATCCGAACACTATGGTTGTTTGGGTTGTTTTACCTCTGAGCGGCACTTTTTTGCACACCATGGGCTAAATGGCCAGGTCACATGGACCCCGAAGTCTCAGAGAAGGTTGGGGGAGGGGACCCACTGGAACAGCTGTTGGGAGACAGATGGTAGCCTCCCGTCAAGGCCATCCAGCGTGTTCTTTAACGTGCACAGGGTATGGCTCTCCCGCACACGGGGCCACGGCTTAACGTCCCATCCGACGGACGACGGCCTTTCCAAGCCCATCGGTGTCCCCTACTGACCGTGGGCAGGGCGGGGAATGAACACTATGGTTGATTATTGAATTTAGAAAAAATATATGGCAAGGTTTTTTTAGAAATTAGTGATCTGGCAACCTTCGTGTCACGTGAATTTCACGTGTCTTCGTGACACGAATCTTATGGTTGCACGATCACTAATTTCTAAATAAATCCTTGTCAGATATTTTTTCTGAATTCTGTAATCAACCATAATGTTCGGATAATTTTTTGAGCGATTGTATATGGGGACTGAATGTATTGGATGTAACTGTTAAATATTAACAACATACGTACATTTTATATGTATCAAATATAATAGAGATACAGTAATATGTTAAATTCGCATATGGCAAAAAAATATAAACGGAAGATTTCTGAAATTACAATTTTACATAAATGCAGAGATAAATAGCTCTAATAAAGAATTAAATACTATTAATATAAGCCAATCCGGCAGAAAAATAGCTTTCATCTCTTCCTACCAAGATAAATGGAATTGTTATGAATCTATTGAATCATACACGCTATTGATTTTCAGTTCTGCGCCTCTATATCAAAACAATTCTTTACGAATCGTTTCCATATAAATACATGTATTTTTATCCTTATGTGAAACAACATAAATTCTGATTAAATTCAAAATGAACAATACAAAATTTGAAACCAATCGCCAGCACAGGCTTATTGCTGCTTAACCAGACAGAAGATTCATATTTATCATCTCTCTCTCCAAAAACATCCAAAACAAAATTTTACTCTTCAGAAATAAACGAACGCCTTCGTGGAACTAATTTTGCAGAGTTTGGATAAAGATAATTCCTGAGAAACTTGGCGCATCACAAATCCCCTACACGCCAGCCAAACTTCATCCTTCTGTTTGGAAGCGTGGTGCATTCGCTCTGTAGTATCTGTTCATTTTCAGATGGGCCGAGTCGTTGTAATAACAAATACCATCCTTGTTCCTTAGCATCCACGAAGAAGTAGCGGATGTTATACAAAACACTAATTATGTTAATTCGGTCTCCATTAGTTTGGCAATTCTTATCAGCGCAGTGTCGTGGCAGTAGGATGTAGTTTCATTAGTCATCCTTGTCCAAAGCTTATCCATGGCAAGTGCTCGGAAGCTGCAAGGAAAGTTAATTAAACTTCACTAGGTACCAAAGGTGCTTTATACAGCTTGGCAATGAAATATGTTTGAAAAGCAAAATGGTTCTCCCTCCCAGTTACCGTGTAATGATCTTTTGGAGTTATGCGCGTTCGAAAGTAGTGGTTTGGCGATTTACGTAGTGGAAGCTGTTACAAGAAGAAAGGGCGACAGAAATATTCTTATCTTTTACGATCTTGGCATATTATCTATGTTCTAGCATGGTTTCCTTTCATTAGAAAATCTATAGGACATTACTCTAAATATTTACTCTCACTTATGTCTTCATTTAGATGGAGGTTTTATTTATGAAATTCTTGAGGTGGAAAGTTTGCAGAATTTTATTTATTTTTCAGTTTAAGTGCTGCAGTTTTATGCTGCATATATTGAATGCAAGAACATGAAAAGACAGTTATTGTTAGGAACATATTAAAATGGTGAATGGGCGATATTTTGATTTTAACTCTACATATCCGTTGTTTCGCGAAATATTCCATGCTTTGTCATATTTTAAGACACGTATATGCAATCGTCGTACACAGAGATGTTAAAAGTTCTCACCAGGGCATCCTTTATTTCTGCTCGCGAGGATGATAATAAAAAAATTCTGTTTTACCAAAACTCTATATTTTGCGCTGAAATCATGGAAGATACTTTTACAATCAGTGTTAACCTTTTAAATGTCTAAAGAAGGTATATCTTATTTTTTTAATTACGCTTAAGTGGCCTTCATTTAAACTATAGTTTTAGTTATTTTTATTTTTCAGAATGAAATGCTCTTTCATTTAATATGCAATACGACCTATATACAGGGTGTCTCAAAAATACAGGTACAAACTTTCAGGGGAGGTAGATAACATCTAAAGGAATGAGAATTGCATAGGAACCCATAACCGGAAACGTCACCGTAAGTCAATAGGCGGCGCTGTTCATCAGTGCGCTAGAGGGGAAATCTCGGATTTTCTCATTCGAGCTGTAGTCGGCTGACGAAGAGCATGCAAAAGTATTCGAACAGGGAGCTGGCAGACATGCACTTAGTGTATGGAATAGCTGAGGGCAACGGACGAGCCGCTCAACGAATGTATCAAGAACGCTTCCCACACAGACATATACCGGGTCATCGTTTGTTTGCGCGTGCGCATCAAAATTTGTGCGATTATGGGTCATTAAGAGGTAGCAGAAGTGAGGGCAGGCCACGAAATCATCATCTAGTACTCCATTTGTAATAATTATGTCCAATAAATGTTTTTCGTTAATCACTGTCTTGTGTCCTTTCAGATCTTGTACCTCTGCTACCACTTTCCCATGACGTTTCCGGTTATGGGTTCGTATGCAATTCTCATTCCTTTAGATGTTATTTACTTCCCCTAAAAGTTTGCACCTATATTTTTGAGACACCCTGTATATATATCTAGTACTCTCAATTATTTTATTTTCAGAATGAAATTATCTTTCATTTGATATGTAACACGATTATTCATTGCCACCATAAAGTTCTAAAGTCCAATTGTTTTTCTGCCAAAAAAAGTAAAAATTTATTTTGTCCATAGTTGCAAGTGAGAAACTAGACACTTTGAAGGTTTATAACAAATAAAATCTTATGTGTTCCAGTAAGAAAAAAAAATTACGTTTCTAATTTCAATACTTTTTCTTAATTCCTTTAATTAGAAACATCGTTTCATCCTGTTTCGTAATTTATTTTTTAATATAATAATAATATTTTATTGAACATCTTGTTTAATGCATACATAATGATTATGATCCTACGAAGCCAGGAGTTTATCTGCAGGAAATTTTACATTATCTGAATCAGTTTTATTGTATATAATAAAATAATAAAAATAATATATTATTTAAAAATAAATACGTTAAAAATAGTACGTTATTTCACAGAATGTAGAGGATTATGAAATAAAATATGTAGAAAAATATGAAAACAAATAAAATATGTAGAGAAATATGAAAACTAATAAAATATGTAGAGAAATATGAAAACAAATATTTCATTTGTAAAATATAAAAATCGAATATTAATTTGATATGTTTTCAAATAACCAATTTTTTGTTTTGTTTTTGTTAGTGGTATATCTTTTAAGCTCTAACAGACATCGGGGCATGGAATTAAAGATGAATGGTACAGTCGCTCAAAAAAGTATCCGAACACTATGGTTGATTACAGAATCCAGAAAAAAATAGCTGGCAATGATATTTTTAGAAATTAGTGATCTGGCAACCTTCGTGTCACGTGACACGAAGGTCACGTGACACGAAGGTTGCCAGATCACTAATTTCTAAAAAAATCGTTGCCAGCTATTTTTTTCTGGATTCTGTAATCAACCATAGTGTTCGGATACTTTTTTGAGCGACTGTAATTTTTGTGCTCGAGTTTTTTTACCGTAGTTGTTAATGATTTTAGGCAATAAGTACTATCCCTTAATGCTCAACCTTTTTACTGGATGCAGAGAGTTTTTTTCAGTCTTGAAGTTTTTACTAAAGTAATATTTGAAAATCATGATATACTTGTATAAATCGTCGACTGGTAGAATATTAACTTAAAAAATCTTTCCTTCTTGAGGCTGGAGTTTACAAATTGGGTGAGAAATAAATATTGTTTTTATAATACTGCTTTGTGCTCTAAACATACGATCAATGTGAGAGGAGTAAGTTGAACCATAGAACTTGTTACTAGCATAAAAGTTGAACCATAGGATTTGTTACTAACATAAAAGTTGAACCTATTACTAGCATAAAAGTTGAACCATAGGATTTATTACTAACATAAAAGTTGAACCTATTACTAGCATAAAAGTTGAACCATAGGATTTGTTACTAGCATAAAAGTTGAACCATAGGATTTGTTACTAACATAAAAGTTGAACCATAGGATTTGTTACTAGCATAAAAGTTGAACCTATTACTAACATAAAAATTCGATTACCCATAAGCTACATATAAAATACTATACACTATTTTTACTTAGATAGTGTGAGGGAGTATTTTTGTGTTCGTGAAGTCCAACTTTGGACATCTTGGTTCTCTTCTCTCAAAATGCTTGAGATTTCCTGTTTTAAGCGGTGATCTGATATCCGAATGGTTATCTTGTTTGACTACTGATCAAAGTGACCTGAGTTCGAGCTCCGGATAAGATACAGATATTTCCCCTCTTGTGTTGTTTTTCTGCTTAAATCTCTCCTTCTTGGAAGATCTTTTCTTAAAGACGTACCATACTGATATCTGTGGAAAGCAACTTCTTGAGGGATAACAAGGGATCTAAGTTACACTCTCAGATAACACATTAGTGTTTTGATGCATGTTGTCTTCCCTGCCGAAGTTTTGCGTTCCAAACAAATTTCTTTGGCTTATTATACTAAGAGGCCTGTTAGGTCTCTCTGACAAGCAGTTACTTGAAGAGTACTTTATTACGTTTGTAATAAAACATTCCAAAATATTAGTCCTTTACATTGTCCATAGTCCGGTAAACTACATTAATATATTATCGCGGCTAGGTAATTGGTAATTACAATTATGTCCAAATTACAATATGTTCCAGATAGTAACTTTAGTACTCTTTAAGAAGCAGATGGCTTTATGTTGGGATGTTTAGGGAAAGGGAGATCACTGGAGAGCAGTTAGGAGACAGATGGAAGTCTTCCGTCAATGTCATCCTGACTGGGGCCGGGGTGGCTCAGTCGGTAGCGCGCCAGGCTCGTAATCTGTACTTCCCAGGTTCGAGTCCCAGCTGGGTCAGCGTTGAGATTTATCTCCGCAAAATTTGACCCGCCCTGCCCACGGTCAGTAGGGGACACCGATGGGCTTGAAAAGGCCGCCGTCCGTCGGATGGAACGTTAAGCCGTGGTCCCGTATGCGGGAGAGCCCTACCCTGTGCACGTTAAAGAACACTCTGGATGGCCTTGACGGGAGGCTACCATCTGTCTCCCAACAGCTGTTCCAGTGGGTCCCCTCCCCCAACCTTCTCTGAGCCTTCGGGGTCCTTGTGGCCTGGCCATTTAGCCCATGGTGTGCAAAAAAGTGCCGCTCAGAGGTAAAACAATCCAATCCAATCATCCTGACTGTTCTTCGAAGTCTTCAAAGTGCACAAGATGTGGTCCTCCTGTATACGAAGCCATGATTAATTAATGTCCAACTTAACGGGCGGAGTCCTTTCCAAGCAAATTGATATGGCCTCTCTAACATAAGGTAGGATGATGGTATAGCAAAGATAACTCTCAACGCAGATATTGTTGGGACTCGGACCTGAGAATTGCAGATTACGAGCCTGGTGCGCTACTGTCTGAGCCAACTCAATATCCTTCTCCCTCCCAAGCTGCTGGTCGGATTACGTGGTAATGACCCAAATGCCGAAAGATCCGGCATTTGGGTCATTACCACGTAACAGAACTAGTAAGTCCAATCACGGGACAATAGGGACGGATGTTGATCAGTCTGTAGCAAGTCAAGTTCACAATCTGCAGCTTGACTTTCTATAGACTGTACCGATATCTCGCACCAATAGGCTTGGAAAGGCCGCTGTTCGTCGGATGAGAACTTGTACAGAAGAGTTGGGTTGTTTTACCTTTGAGCGGCACTTTTTTGCCCACAATGAGCTAAATGGCAAGGTTACAAGGACCTTCAAGGGATCGGAGAAGTTTCGGGAAAGAGGCCCACTGAACTGTTAGGAGACAGAGGGTAGCCTGGCGGTAAGGCCATCCAGCATTATCTTTAACGTGCACAAGGTGTGGCTCTCCTGCACACGAACCATGGATTTACGCGCAGAACTTAACGCTCTCGTAAGTAGGATTCGAACTTAGGGATGCAGATTACGAGACTGACGGGCTACCGACTGACCAATCTCAGTCCCTGTGCACGCTAAAGAACGCGCTGGATGGCCTTGACGGGAGGCTTCCTTCCATCTGTCTCCTAACGGGTGCCCAGTGGGTTACCTTCCCCAACATTCTTCGATCCCTGGTATCCTTGTGACCTGGATATTTAATCCAGTGTGTGAAAAAAAAGTGCTGCTCAGAGGTAAAAACAACCCAATTCCTTTTGTTTGAAAGTAAAGCAAAAAACTCGTACGAATAACAGTTCAACTCAAAATATCGATAATTTCTATAGTGCAATGATAATAACCAAAGAAGAGCGTGTATTTGACAAATATCTTAAGGCAATAGAAAATTTCCTCATATCTCCCTAAAAGTAATAAGGAAAACTGCAATTCGTATTCTTGGCATCACTTCATGGGTAAAGCTCAAGTGCTTTCGATGGACTTTATTTCGTGTGTTGTGTCAGATGGAATAGCTGCATGCTGCAAAGGAAAATGCGTTTCTGTCTCTTTTAAATAAACTAATAAATCCGTTTTGACCGTAACCTCACGATTTCCAAGAATGTAGATCATGCAAATCGCCAAAGATGGACATGTACAACAGGAAAATGAATAACTATTCTTTGCACTTGCGAGGCAAAGAAATGCTTAGTGAATAACCAGTCTGATTTGCATTTCACGTTTATGGAGCTGATCCATTTTAGAAAAATAATGGATTAAAATAGTGACTCGAATATTTTTAGTAGATGAAGCATTCCTCGTAACATTCTCCTCTCCTGAGGGAGTTGCTAGAACAATTTATAACTAGAATGATTTGGATTGGGTTGTTTTACCTCTGAACGCACATATTTGCAAGCAATGGACTAAATGGCCAGGTCACAAGGACCTCGAAGTCTCCGGGATGGGTTCGGTTGTTTTACCTCTGAGCTGCGCATTTTTGCACAAAATGGACCAAATCAGTGGTCTCCAAAGTGGGGTACCGATCCATGGGTGGTGCGGGAAGATAGACCACATGACTTTCTGTATATACCTTTTGATGCGGCAGTTCCCTCAAATCGGATAAGGCTCGTGCTCAACAATTATCAAAATCGAGCTGGGGTGGGCTCCGGCTCGAAAACTTGATACTGAACTTACCTCTAGTACCTATCCCACCCCGAAAAGAGAATTTTTCTACATCTCTTAAAACAAAAAGTTTCGTTTTCCCACCCCCAGGGGTATGGGGGGAAGGCAAATCGTTACTGTTATTTTAAACCTCTTCACCATCAAAAACTTTCAACTTCGTAGCATAGAGGAATCGTTTACAACAGTCGGAACCTTTTTTTGTTAATACGAGCTTCATTAGAACTGTGGAATTTTTAACCGGGCAACTAGGATTAGGAGATAGTACAATGCATAAAAAATGAAAACTTTTTTAATATGTTGATTAACTATTGCAAAGAAATATTAATATATATATATATTCATACCTTTATGATTATTTATATATAAAATGATATTTGAATAAATGGAAATAAATAACAAAAAACTCTTAGGCACATATAAAAAGAAAATTTTATCTATAACGAGAGGATGCTATTTTTAAATATTTTTATCAGTTTAGTAAAATCGACTTCTAAGCCAATAGCACTAACCCTTAGTGCTGAATGCAAATTTTTGTACGTTACCTATGATCGAAATTTGCTTTTAATAAAATTCATTCCAGAAAATGTTCACCAAGATGCTAACGAGCCGAGAATCGTTTGAGAAGAGGAAATGTAGTATTTGAAAGTTTTGCATAAAATTATAGTAGCTCCACAGATTTAAATGACGCTTACAACATGTCATTCGTTTAAAATCAAAATAGTGAAAAATGAAATAATTAGAAATTGTTATTTAAAATTTTATTCGTTACCAATGCTGTTGGCCGAAACATTTTACGTCTTAAAGACCAAATGATCCGCGGGTCATTTGAAAAGACAATGCGCCACATGAAAAGAAAACACGGGCCACATGAAAAGACAACACGGGTCACATGAAAAGACAACATGAGCCATATGAAAAGACAACACGGGCCACATAAAAAGACAACACGAGCCGTATGAAAAGACAACACGGGCCACATAAAAAGACAACACGAGCCGTATGAAAAGATAACACGAGCCATATGAAAATACAACACGGGCCGCATAAAAAGACAACACGAGCCATATGAAAAGACAACACGAGCCATATGAAAAGACAACACGAGCCATATGAAAAGACAACACGAGCCACATGAAAAGACAACACGGGTCACATGGAAAGACAACACGAGCCATATGAAAATACAACACGGGCCGCATAAAAAGACAACACGAGCCATATGAAAAGACAACACGAGCCATATGAAAAGACAACACGAGCCATATGAAAAGACAACACGAGCCACATGAAAAGACAACACGGGTCACATGGAAAGACAACACGAGCCATATGAAAATACAACACGGGCCGCATAAAAAGACAACACGAGCCATATGAAAAGACAACACGAGCCATATGAAAAGACAACACGAGCCATATGAAAAGACAACACGAGCCACATGAAAAGACAACACGGGTCACATGGAAAGACAACACGGGCCATATGAAAAGACAACACGAGCCATATGAAAAGACAACGCGCCACATGAAAAGAAAAGCGGGCCACTTGAAGAGACAACGCGCCACATGAAAAGAAAAGCGGGCCACTTGAAGAGACAACGCTCCCCGTATGTTGCTGCCCTCTGGTTTAAAATATTCTTTTAAAACTCCACTTTTGGAGCGCACTTTTTAAACTATTGCGAAATTCGACAAATGCGAATCCTACTCTTTAATCATTACCTGCCCATGATCAAAAAGAATTTTCAATTCATATCTAAAAAAGAAAAATTCTTACAGATAGAGACAGGCAAAATAAAAACAATCGCTCGTACGTTCTAAAAAGGAGCTAAAATTAGAGGTGGAAACTTGATGAAATCTATTGCACACACACAAAAAAGGAGACTCAGCAGAAAACAAACAGAAACGAGGATCAGAAATTGCAATTTATTAAAATTTAGTTTAGCAGTTTACTTCAATAAAGTGCTGATTTTTAATCACATAACTAGAAAATTTTCTGCTTTGTGATTGCCGCTAAACATCTGGGGGGCGGGGGTGGCTCAGTCGGTAGCGCGCCAGGATCGTAATCTGTAGTTCCCAGGTTCGAGTCCAAGCTGGGTCAGCGTTGAGATTTATCTCCGCAAAATTCCCCGCCCTGCCCACGGTCAGTAGGGGACACCGATGGGCTTGGAAAGGCTGCCGTCCGTCGGATGGGGCGTTAAGCCGTGGCCCGTGTGCGGGAGAGCCATACCCTGTGCACGTTAAAGAACACGCTGGATGGCCTTGACGGGAGGCTACCATCTGTCTCCCAACAGTGGGTCCCCTCCCCCAACCTTCTCTGAGCCTTCGGGGTCCATGTGACCTGGCCATTTAGCCCATGGTGTGCAAAAAAGTGCCGCTCAGAGGTTAAACAACCCAACCCAACCCGCTAAACATCTAGGGTTGAGAGGTCGGAGAAGAAGTCTTGACCTCACTCTTGAGAGTGCTAATAAAGGTAATGAATGCAAATTATTCATATTTCATGCCTTTTTCCAGAATTTTTATAAACTTCTAAAACGGAGGGCAAAATATTATACTGCAATAGAATTCCCGTCTCTTCCCCCCCCCCCTAATTTTTTCCGGCTCGATAAAGTCACTCTCCCCAAGGCTCCTTTCGTTTTTTTCTTAAATATAAATTCGGGTCTGCATCCATCATTTCCTATTTTTAAGCTACCTTAACCAAATCGTCAAGTTAAAGGAAATAATTTTTGTGATGATGTTCAATCCATTAATGACAATTTCATTTGTTGTCATAGTTCTTTAAATCTTTTTTTTTACTTTTGCAGCAAAATTACATCTTAGCGTTTTTAAAATAGCCTCTACGCATTTCTCCCTCTGTATGATCCTTTTGCTCCACATCCTCCCTTAACTGCTCTATCCTCTCCAATGGTAGAAAGCAAAACGCTAATGTTTCGAGCCCATCATGCCTCATTTGATCCGGAGAGGTATCCGTGTTCCCCGGCGATTTCGTTCCTAATAGAATCCGGATTATCTACCACAAACTCATTAAGGACTTGAAGTTTAGTACAGTGAACAAATTAATACCCTTAACTAAGTCATTCAAACTAATCGTCATGATCAAGTAGTTCGCCTTCTATGAGCCGTCCTGATTAGTAAGTCTTCTATGACAATAACATAGTGGGCGGTGGCTCAGTCGGTAGCCTCGTAAATCTGCAGTTCCCAGGTTCGCCAGCCTCGTAATCTGCAGTTCCCAGGTTCGCCAGCCTCGTAATCTGCAGTTCCCAGGTTCGAGTCCCAGTTAGGTCAGCGTTGAGATTATCTTCGAAAAACTCTCCGCCCTGCCCAGGGTCAGTAGGGGATACCGATAGGCTTGGAAAGGCGACCGTCCGTCGGAGTCCCCGTGTGCAAGAGAGCCATACCCTGTGCACGTTGAAGAACATGCTGGATGGCCTTGACGGCAGGCTTCCAATGGTCAGCCAGACTCGTAATCTGTAGTTCCCAGGTTCAAGTCCCAGCGGGGTCAGCGTTGAGATTTATCTCCGCAAAATATGGAATGGAAAGGCCGCCGTCCGTTGGATGGGACGTTAAGCCGCGGCCCCGTGTGCGGGAGAGCCATACCCTGTGCACGTTGAAGAACACGCTGGATGGCCTTGAAGGCAGGCTTCCATCTGTCTCCCAACAGCTGTCCCAGTGGGTCTCCTCTTCCAACTTTATCTGAGCCATCGGGGTCCTTGTGACCTGACCATTTAACCCATTGTATGCAAAAATGGGCCGCTCAGAGGTAACCTAATGTCAATAACATAGACTTTGAAGAAGTTACTGAAGTTATATAGTTCCAATTGCTAAGTGAGAAACGTAAAACTGTACAAACTACGACTGCCACACCGTTTCTATACCCATCTAACCGAAGGGTATTATTTGATAAACTGTTCGAAAGTATTTTTTACATTTATGTTTTGGAGCGTATTAGGGGGGGGGGGGGGGCAGGGCTCGTAACCTAAAGGCAGTTCCCAGGTTCTAATCATATATGGGCCAGCGTTGAGCATTCTTCCTGGTAATCCCCGCTTTGCCCTCGGTCTCAAACGGGATATCGAGGCTTTGAAAGGCTGGCGTCCGTCGAACGTAACCTTAAGCCGTGGTCTCGTGTACAGACGGTGATATCGCCTGTGTACTTTTCAAACACTCTAGATAACTTGATAGACTGCCATATGTCTCCTAACAGCTGTACAATGCGTCCCTTCGCCCCAATCTTCTCTAAGATCCTGATCTTTCTGACCTGGCCATTTATCCCATTGTGTTAAAAAAAAGCGCAGTTCAGGGGCAAAACAACCGTACCCTAAAAACTAATGGAGTTAAACTTAGGGACATCCTGCAAATTTTCTCTTAAGCTGTTATAATAGTTTTTTTTTTTAATTTTGTTTTAATCGTGTCTGGCAAACCACAGAGCTGGGACATCATTAAAACGCAGAGGCGGTATTTGAGCTTCAACGTAAAATCACACCCTTGCGAATGCTACAAACGCGAATGGTATTTGATATAGTAGACGCTTAGAATTCACAACAAGGGCTTGATCACTGAAATTTGCAACTCTTAAATAGCATTTGTTGTACGTGGGTGCTATTGAACAAATGCATGATTTTCCTATGACTTTCGAAATGCTTTGGATAGTTTTACCTCTGAGTGGCACATTTGTTCAAGCATTGTGCTGAATGACATATCATAAATAAGTACTGTGAAAATTAGTTGGGACAATAGGAAAATGCAGTAACAAACACACAACTAAAATATTTATTTGTTTAATAGTGTAGTTAATAGTGAATGTGATCCCCCTTAGCTTTAATTACTTCTTTCACCCTCTCAACCATTGATGCCACTAGCTTTCCACACATCTCCTTCACTTCAGGGTCGTGGCGATACCCCACAACCCTGAGGCTTTTTGCTGTAGAACTATATCTTGTGCCCATTATAAAACCTAGATGGTGTTGACAAAGAAGCTTGCATACCCTAAATAGAGTCTCGTGGCCAAACTGTGGATTTTCCTGTGACAGCATTGGCGTGTTTTGTGACTCAACATTGGAACAAAACATTGAGTTTTGTGACTCATCATTGGGACACATTGGTGCTTTTGTAACTCATCATTATGTGTTTCTTCTCTGTGATATATAGAGTCTGCTGTACTCCGATAAGAGTGTCTGGTTATGAGTAATATCTGGTAAGTATAAATGTTTGTTACATAAAAATTACCAAGGAGCGCATGGTAGCTCGCCGACTATGAATTACCTAGAAGAAATAGCCTACCAACACTTCTTTCATAACCTTACTGTGAAAGCACCACCGCCTTACCTTAAGTGGTAGATCAGCTGGCTTCTAACCATTAGGGTCCCAGCTGGGTCAGCGTTGAGATTTATCTCCGCAAAAATTCCCTGCCCACGGTCAGTAGGGGACACCGATGGGCTTGGAAAGGCCGCCGTCCATCGGATGGGACGTTAAGCCGTGGCCCCGTGTGCGGGAGAGCCATACCCTGTGCACGTTAAAGAACACGCTGGATGGCCTTGACGGGAGGCTACCATCTGTCTCCCAACAGCTGTTCCAGTGGGTCCCCCAACCTTCTCTGAGCCTTCGGGGTCCCATGTGACCTGGCCATTTAGCCCATGGTGTGCAAAAAAGTGCCGCTCAGAGGTAAAACAACCCAACCCAACCCTAACCATTAGGTCCCACGTCCGTAAGATGGGTGGTACGGTGTGTTTTTTTCCTTACACTTCTCTACTTTGATTGTTACGTGTCTGTTAAACCGTTTCAGATCAGTATTTCGGAAGGAGTCTAAACCTTATATGCTAAAAAGTAAGTTTTGCATTTTTTAAACCGATTTTTATTCATAAAAGTAAAAATTGCAATACATTTACCATTTGATCCGCAAAGCTAAATGGCTTATCTGCAGTAAAGTAAGTTAAATAAAGTTAGGTCATTCAGCCACTATAATGATTTACAAGAAAAATATTTCAAGAAATACCTCATGTAATATTCACCTAATTTGTCTCATCTTGAAAGCCATCAATTCAATTTATAATGGACTATTACATGCAGGCCCGGATCCATAGAGAAATTAAGAAAGGGGCCAAGAAACTCAATCGAGCCAAAAAAAAGGCCAAAGATGGGGAGGATGTTAATATTTCTCCACGAACATTGCAATGACGAATGAAACAGTGGACAGTCACACTAACAGAATATTTGTGATCAAGACAATATCGGTTTAGAATTTGTAAATACAGAGACTGGATTTCCATTGCAGAATAACATTTGCCCCTCCGTTTTAGAGGTTTTTAAAAATATTATTAAAAATGCATGAAATATACATAAATTTAATCATTTTTTCCTCTATTTCCCTTATTAGCATTCTCAAAGGGGGTCCATGGCCACCTTGCAGCCGCCCCCTAGATTCGGCGCTGATTACATGGATGTCTTTTAAATGTGATCCATGAGAAGGATTGAATTACAATGATCAGTTATGGATTGCATCAGAATAATTAGTTGTATAGCGCGCTTGGCTACTGTTCCAAGGGACCTGGGTTCAAGCCCTGGATAACGCATGGACGTTTGTGTTGTTTTTCTGCTGAGGTCCTGACATCCTCAAAGACTTTCTACTATGGCATATAAACTGACAGGCTCCTGTCAGACCTCTGTGGCAAGTAGCTGCTTGAGGGGGTATTTATTTATTTATTTTATGCTACTTGACCAAAGATCTTTGAACTTCAATCTTTAGAGAGATTGCAATAACATGAAGGAAAAATTCGTGTCACATACGGAGCTAATTAGAATCATTTCGTTATCATTTTGTATTATACTATTTTCTTTAGCGCACAAAGTGTTTTATCTCTTAACCTTTGATATAATTCAATTGTTAGTTGATAATATTAATTTATGACTACTACATAAACGTCACAGAAATAAGAAAGCATTTATTATGTAAATTAATGAAAAGCAAAAATGCACAATATCTTATATCCTAGACCAGTGATTCTCAACCTTCTATTCTTCACGTTCCTCCTGGAAATATGTATGTAACTGGCGTACTCTTTGTATAGGTAGATAACACTATAGTTATAGTATAACAATGGGAATAAAATGAAACATATGTAAATAACATATATCTAGCGACTTTTGAGCTCTCACGGCGTACCCCAAAAAATTTTACCGCATACCCCACGTTGAGAACCCCTATGTAGACATTAATGAATATCCATTGGGAATCAATAAAGGGTGTTTTTATTTTACCAAAATAGAAATTAATATATTTTTTCTTATTTATATAATTACAAATGAACTTTGCATTATGAACTGGGAAGATCATTAATAAAATATTTTCAAACAACGCATTCTACATAAATTGATTATATCATTCAGCAGAAATTGCGCAAAAATAATAACCATCCATATTTCTCTTCAACATAATAGGAGATAAAAAATAAAAGGATAATACAATGATGTTTTAAAACAGTTTTATTTAGATCAGAAAATACATATTTTTTTAACAATTTGTTCATGATTAAACAATAGCTGCACAAAACGGCTCTCTGCATAAGGACAAACTTCGAAGGAGTGCTGTTCCAAAAGCAAGTCAATAAGCAGTTTTAAGTGAAAAACATGACATATATTATACTCAAATATACAGGATTTCATTTTGTCCATGCATAAAAATCAATGCGCAGTCTTGTTTCATGCAATAGGGAAGAAATGATAGTAAAATAAAAGAAATACGAAGAAAGAGCTCTTCTTAAATATACGCAATATATTTAGGAAGAAAGGGCTCTTCTTAAATGTACGCAATATATTCATGCATTCCTTGAACACTCAAAACCACAGGTGCACACAGAGTACGGGATACAAAAGTAAAATAAAGAGAAAATGCAGTGAGAGAAGAAGCTTACTTGGTCCACACGGACATTTTCTACGGTGAAATTAAACCACACTCGATGTCTGGGATTGGCTACATCGGGACGCACGTGGAGGTCGTAGTCGTACTCGCACACATAGTCCACACGGCCCAGGTTGCCTGTGGGAAAGAGAATAGGGAGAGCACTTGCAGTTGGTTAAGTAGGCTATTTGTATTCAATTGTCGGTGAGCATGCAGGCGTTGCTATACAGCCACAAGAAATGGCTGCACGCCAGAGGATCTTGCTTTGTCCTTTAAGTATGCGCGGCATATGTTATTGCTGCCAGTCGGATATTTGAACAGACTGGTTACATATGAGAACTGTGAGAGCCTCTCTCTGGACAAGGAAGAGGAGTGTGGGAGGGCGGGGAGCAAGTAAGAGACAAGATGGGGGAGGGTGATATCGCCCACACCCTCGTTGTCTTTCCCGGAGGCGAGCATAAGTTTAAGTTCCCAAACTGGCAGCCTCTTCAGGAAGAAGATGCAGTTGCTACGAAACGGATTAAAGGTGGTTTATCTTAGAGAGTTGGAACGTTATTTTGTTTTAAATAATGTACTTTCATGTGTTTTTTTATATAATCGTAATAATTAGTCACATGTGATCTCGTCATGTATCAAAGTACAGGGTCATAATAAAGGAATATTCATTTTTAAAGTATCTAAAATATGTATGTATATTATAATATTCTTATTACATAATTTGACTAATTGACTATAATTGGAATATATATTAGTTGATATATAATTTTTATTTGATTTTATTATACATTACTTTATTAAATAATTAAGTAACAAAGGTAATTATGTGTGTAAAATGTCAAGAAACTTTCAAAGTTTCTTTGTAATTTCTTTTTTTTTAAATTAAAAATAAATTTTTTTCCAAAGTATCTTCTATACAATTATTTTACATAAAAATTCCACTAAGTAGAAGTTTATCAGTGGGATTGCACGGTTTTAACAGATATGATCTTCGGTTACATCAATATCAGGACGTTAAATGAAGGAGAAAATAAATGAATAAATGAAAAGAAAAGGCAAGAAAAAGATAAATGTGTCCGATTAAAGCCATCGCTTTTTCGTCATCCACTCAATAATATTTCTTTAACATTAGAAATTTTACTTAAGATTTCAATGTCTCTTCGTCCACAGCTATTATAGAATTTTGGTTGTTTTAAAAAACCCTTAGAATTTTTTTCTAGTAAACCTATCGTGTGAAATATTTTCCTTTATAGCTATTATTAAAGAAGTTACTGATAACACAAACAAACACATATAAACTTTCTATAAGAAATTTTTTGAACAAACCAAAAATATCATCTTTTCTTTGTTAGATAATTTTTAACTTCTGCACTACACAATCCTTTTAGTAGACTAATTTGTATTCTCTTAATTATATTTAATTCTGTCTTACAGGCTGTTCCATAAACTGTAATTCCATATCGAATTATAGATTCAAAATATGCCTTATGCACTAAAGGTGTTAATTGTGTATCAAAAATAAGTTTCCTAATTTTAAATGCTGCAATCGTAATCTTAAACATTCAGTCAATATGTATATTCCATTTCATTTTTGGATTCATTTTCAAACCGAGGTAAATTATTATATTTACCTCTCAATTTTAGGACAGTTGCATATATCAAGTAATTAATCATCCAACTTAGAACAACTGATTCGATGTTTAGCAATACTTCTATTAAGTCTGCAATTTGAAAACCAATGCACATAACTTTTTTATTTCATTTACACTCTGTTAAGAGCAAACCATTTAACTGCTTCATTAAAATAATTTTGTACATTGCAAAGAGAGGAATATGAATGGAAGTTGATTAGCACCGTATCATCAGCATACATATATAATTTACAATTAAAATTAATATTAGCCAAATCATTTTTGTATATTTCAAATAGCATAGGGTCGAAAATAGATCCTTGTGGAATTCCAAAATTGATCTGAAATTTATCACTATAATTATATTTATTTTCACAACTCTTTCTCCATATAATAAGTAGCTTTTAAACCATTCAAAAATAATCCCTCTAATACCAAGTTAATAAAATTTCTGTAGCAAGATGCCAATGTCAACGGAAAGGTATGTTCGCATCCCGTACCTTTACGAAACCCAAATTGTTGAGGGTTGGGTATGCTCTCCCTTACACTTTCGCTAAAAATAACTCAGAACACGCTGGATGGCCTTGACGGAAGGCTACCAATTGTCTCCTAACAGCTACCCATTGGGTCCGCTTCTCCCAACCTTCTCTACACCTTCAGGTCCTTATGACGTGGCCATTTATCCCATTTTGTGTATAAAAAGTGCCGCTCAGAGGTAAAATAACCCAACTCACAAAGTTGTTTGGAATATTATAAGTGTATAGATATGAAAACCACACTTACAAAGGCAAAGAACAAGAATTTATATTCCAGCCCATCAAATGATGCACTGGAATGAAAAGAACATAAATATTTGTACCTAAAAATGGAGAAATCTGAATATATATAAATATACTTAAAATATCAATTGTAGAATGGCCCTGTTTAATATTATCCGACCCTGTTCACGATGGGCCGTCAATTTAGGAATTTTTTCTAACCCTTTCCTTAATATGCCCTCTGCATGCGGTCAATATGATCAACAAAATTTCTCTTTTTATAGGATAAGCCAAAAAAAAATAAAAGTTTTCTTTCTTATCCATATCATTAATCCAAAGAAACTATTTAGTATGCAAATTAGTGTGTAAGCATCTGCAAAAAAAAAATCATAGAATCCAGTTTGGATTTTCTAGGATCAAGATTCACTATAATAACACTCTTTTGAAAGAGCCAAGTTTATATAAACTCCAAGTTTAGTCTTTAGATTTATTCATCTCTTCTTCAACATGGTCTAAATATTCTTCCAAGTTTCAGCAACAGATTAATTCTCTTGCTTACCTGAAGTAGAGTATCATCAACATTTATTATCTAGTTGGCAAAATATTGAGATGGGAGGAGGGGTTGAGGATGTAGAAATCCTATATATCGAGTCCCTTTGTTTAATACCAAACTAAAACCTTTTACTTGTCTTGAATACCACCTTTGACTTTGTAAGTAATGATGAGGTTAGAAGAAGGAGTCATCAACCTCCTTTGAGCAGCATATTGTGCAGAGAGAGACTGCGTTGGTTTGGATATGTTGCCCGTATGCATAACTGCAGATTGGCAAACAGGATTATAAACAGTGTACCTAAGGGTATCAGAAAAAGGGAGAAACCTAGGATGCGATGGGTAGACAATGTCAAACAGCTAGAACTTGTCAACTTGCTAGAATTGGCCTAGAGTGGCCAAAGCAGCAGCTGTAGCTCAAAAGAGACGCGTCTGGAGAAAAAAATTACACAGTCTGGTTGGACCTCCGTAGCCCATGGCTGCATGAGGATTTTGTATGTATGTATGAATACCACCATGATACATATTAACCATAAAGGTCGAATAATTGATATAAGAAATGTCAAGTTTCAGAGGAACGACAAGTTCAGATCTCAATGTGTACGTCTCTTGTAGATATGATAACTTCAAACATAATCTTTCTTTCAAATCGCGCACTTTTCCGTAGGAGGTGCTTCATTGATAACAGTTATCACTGAAGATCTGAACACATGTAAAACACCTATAGGGCTTCCTTCTCTACAATGCTTCCGATAAACAACATAAATAGGCTTTAGTGTATGAGAATAAAGCCTTCATATTCATATCAATCTAAAGCATAGCATCGACCAGAAAATTCCGAAGGAAATTGAATCTTATTAAATCTGGAAACTCCATGTCACATCAGTAAACATGTTCCATCCAGAGAAATGAATATCTTCAGAATCAAATCGCTTCAGGGATTAGGAAGAAGTAAAAGCTAATTAAAACTCTGGTAATGGAGCATAAATACATATTTAATATCGAAAGAAACTACGTCTGTTATTAGTTTCCTACTCATGATAGAGAAAAGTCATTTGAAAAGAGAATTAAATTAAATTCATAAAGCCTTTGTGCATTGCTGTCAATAATGCGAGTTGGACAGAATGAGGTTAGTTTGAGCAAAGCAAGATAAAACAGATGCCTTCGTAGAAATGCAGAATTATGAACACTGATTACAATATAAGATACTATCGTTATAAATTAATATTACTCTTATTATTTCTTTTATTCCCTATCGTAACTCACATTTGCCGCTCATTTAAACAGAATTATTCTTTTTTCTCTTTTCCCAACTGCTTTGACTATTGGAATTAAAAGTAAATATCCGTTATATTACAAAACCAGGTTCATCTTTCAGTGACTAATTCGCTTGCAGTTTAGGTTCAGATGGGTTTATCAACACTCTTTTGCACGCAATGGGCTAAATTTTGAGGTCACAAGGTCTTGGAGCAGTTTAGGAAAAAGATCCTTCCTTAATCCCTGAGCGGCACTTTTTTGCACAGTATGTGCTAAATTGTCAGGTCACAAAATCTCAGAGAAAGATAGGGAATAAGATTCTCTCCTAGCGACTCTCTTAGAGACACTGTTTTGCACAAAATGGGCTAAATTAACAGGTCACAATCTTGATCGAGTGTTGATCAAACAATGGTCACACAGTGAAGAATTATAAACTTTATACACTAGCCTAACAAAATATTACAGGTTCGGTGGTTTTACCTCTGAGCAGCACTTTTTTGCACGCAATGGGCTAAATGGCCAGTCATATGGATCCCGAAGGCTCAGAGAAGGTTGTAGGAGGGGACCCACTGGAACAGCTGTTGGGAGACAGATGGTAGCCTCCCGTCAAGGTAATCCAGCGTGTTCTTTAACGTGCACAGGGTATGGCTCTCCCGCACACGGGACCACGGCTTAACGTCCCATACGACGGACGGGGGCCTTTCCAAGCTTATCGGTGTCCACTACTGAGTGTGGGCAGGGCGGGGAATTTTGCGGAGATAAATCTCAACGCTGATCCAGATGGGATTCGAACCTGGGAACTACAGGTTACGAGCCTGGCGCGCTACCGACTGAGCCCACCCCCCAAAATATTACAGAATTTCCATGTTATGCTAAAGGGAATCTAACTTCAAAGCTCTGCAACTTCTAAAATATGCATTTAATGGAAACAAATGTGACTCACGATAACTATCACAATCAAATCTGTTTAAACCTCGATTTGTTTCAACAATATTCGTTCAGTATTTAAGGTAGTCACGGAAGCTAGAATATTTAACAATATTATTATTACCTTGTTTGATAAAAATTATTCATAATTGTTTAATATTGAAGTAATCATTACGCAAACTTCTTAAATGTAAATTTATCTGATTAAATGGTTTGAAACGATACTTATTATTTCCATTTTATTTAATTTATGGAGTCATTTATATCAGTCAGTAGTGCGCCAAGCTCGTAATCTGTAATTTCCAGATTCGAGTCTCAGCTGGATCAGAGTTGAGGTTTATCTCCGCAAATCTCCTCGCTCTGCCTACGGTTAGTAGGGGCTACCGATGGGCTAGGAAAGGCCGCTGTCCGTCGTATGGAACATTAAGTCGTGGTCACTTGGGCGGGAGAGAGCATACCTTGTGCACGTTAAAGAACACGCTGGAATGCCTTGATGGGAGGCTACCATCTGTCTCTCAACAGCTGCTTCAGTGGGTCTCCTCCCCCAATCTTCTCTGAGCCTTCGGGGTCCTTGTGACCTGCCTATTTAGCCCAGTGTGCGCAAAAAAGAGGTAAAACAACCCAACTTATTTTATGAGGTAAATTGTTATGACGCATTGCTGTTTTGAAATATTCTAATTCCCATAAGTGCTAAATGGTGCGGTAAATTGTAGATAGGAAATAAGATCCTTCCCTACCTTACCTCTGAGCGACACTCTTTTGCACACAATGGGCTAAATTATCAGATCTCAAGAGCTACAAGGTCTCTGAGAAGATTAAGGAAGAAGACCCAACCTTAACTCTAGTATATATAATCTAAGATTGTTGCTATGTAATCTAGGGTTTGTTTATGTTAACATTATTACTATACCGTACAACACAGATTTAAGCGTAGGGATGTAAGGTGTCCCAGGATTTAATGCTCAGGAGAACCTCGTTGCTGCTAAAGTGTGCTAGTTTTTGGTGTAAAATATGAGCTTTCACAACCTTGAGCTCTTTCCCTTGAGGAAACAAAAGCAACTTTTACGATAGACTCAGGTTTGATAAAGCCATAAAACATAACGCCTCCTTTACAGCGAACTCATTTATGACGAAGAAGTGGAAACATTGCGTTGTGTTCAACTTCGCGTTTTGACGTTGTTGAGTAGATTTAATGGAAGATGTTAAGTTTGTTGAGATAAAGACTAATGAAGTGCAGATTGGTTTTTCTTCGTTTTTCAATTACTACGTTACGAGAAGACACGCTATCTATTCGATGATTTTACGAACAAGAGGAATGCAAAATGTGTTTCTTTCACAGAAGGGTGCGGATGTCTATAGCTGACTTGTTGCTTACTATGCAAAAGGAGGTTGTTTTGGTTCTGAGCTGCAATTTTTTGCACACAATGTCTAAATGGCCAAGTCACAAGGATACCGAAGACTCAGAGAAGGTTGAGAGGAGGGGACCCAGTGGACAGCTGTTAGAAGACAAGTGGAAGCCTCTCGTCAAGATCATCCAGCGTGTTCTATAACGAGGACCACGGCTTTATATTCCATTCGATGGACGCCGGCCTTTCCAAGACCATCGGTAAATGTAGAGATAAATCTCAACGCTGGTCCAGGTGGAATTCGAAGTCAGAGTCGAGTTGGTTGACCTCTGAGCGGCACTTTTTTCCAAACAATGGGCTAAATGGCCAGGTGACAAGAGATGAGAGAAAGTTGAGGAAGTAGACTCACTGGAGAGATGTCAGTAAACGGATGGTACACTTCTGTCAAGTGTGATTTTTAGTGTGCAGAAGCTATGGCTCTACTGACCGGGCCATGACATAACATCCCAGCAGACGGAAGGCGGCTCATAGCCAAGGATTCACAAGTTAGCTTCCATTAATTCCCCTTGATGAGAGCGATCCCTATCAACATTTATAAACAATTATCCTACGAGCTTTAAAAAGCTGGAGGTACGTGGTTGAGATCTTAATTCCTAGTGTCTTAAGATGATCTAAAAATATCTCCGCAAAATTCCCCACCTTGCCCACGGTCAGTGGGGGACACTGATGGGCTTGGAAAGGCCACCGTCCGTCGGATGGATGTACACATTAAATAAACATCTGGATGGCCTTGATGAGAGGTTAGCAACTGTCTCCCAACAGCTGTTCTAGTGGGTCACCTCCCCCAACCTTCTCCGAACCTTCAGGGTGCTTGTGACCTGGCAATTTGAACATTGTGTGGAAAAAAAGTGCTGCTCAGAGTTAAAACAACCCAACTCTAAAAACATGCTGATACGTCTTTCTCCGTGGAGAAACGGGAATGGTAAATAGAAAGAGTACGAGTTCGCAGTTGAAACTTTGACAGTTCTCAAAGATAATAGGTCAATGGCCTATCAGTCACCTGCCAATTGACCCTATGATCTGTGAGAACTCCTGACGTGCCAACTGCACAGTCTCCTAGTCTCATAAAGTGGGATAGGTTGTTGGATTGTTTTACCTCTGAGTGGCACTTTTTGACAACCCAATGGGCTGAATGGTCACAAGGACTTCAAAAAATGGTCACAAAGACTCAGAGAATGCTGGAAGAAGGAGAAGAATGGAAGCATCCTGTCATGGTCATCCAATTTGTTCTTTATCTCAGAGTATGGCTATCCTTCACAGGGTGCCACAGTTTGACGTCCCATACGAAACTCAACGGCCTTTCCAAGCCCATCGGTGTGTCGTTTCTCATCGAGGGCAGGAATGGGGTTAGTGGAAATAAATCTCGACGCAAGGTTAGGGTTCGAATCTGGGAGCTGCAGACTAGGAGCTTTGTACGCGCTAATTAATACAACCACCTTTTGTGGTTTCTGATGTGAAAAGGAAGCTCAAAAATTATTTGACTCTTAAGGAGGAGTTTCATGAAATAGTTGAATTTTGGATGTGTTTAAGGTCTTTTTTTTTTAGGCGATGGTTTAACTTTGTAACTAATGATGAGGTTAGGCAAAGGAGACGGCAACCTACTTTAAGCAGCATATTGTGCAGAGAGATACTCCGTTGGTTTTATTTTGCCCGTATGGATAATTATAGATTGGCGAATAGCGTTATGAACAGTGTGCCTAAAGGCCTCAGAAAGAAGGGGAGACCTAGGATGCGGTGGGCGGACAATGTCAAACAGGACCTTGTTAGAATTGGTGTGCAGTGGCCGGATGTAGCAGATGGAGCTCAGGACAGATATGCTTGGAGAACTAAATTGCGCGGTCTGGTTGGACCTCCGTAGCCCATGGCTGCTTGAGGATGATGATGATGATGATGCAAAAGTTTATCGTTACTGAAAATTTCTTAGGTCTTCGACTGCTTTAAATGGCTTATCGATCATTATAATATTTTCAGTATTCATTTTTGAAGAGCTTTAATGTAGATGCTTATTTATTGAGTATTGGATGTTTTATTGCTTCCAATTTGGTACCATTGCATCAGTTCAATTCCAAACATTAAAAATAAATTACTCCCAATGATAACACGGAGGTCTACATGGCACCATTCACATATTGATTTGGGTTGGGTTGTTTTACGTATGAGCGGCACCTTTTTCATCACAAAGATCCCGAGAGCTCAGAGAAGGTTGGGAGAAGGTCACCCACTGGACAGCTATTAGCAGACAGATGGAAGCCACCCGTCAAGACCATCCTGCGTGTTCTTTACAGTGCAGAGGATATGGCTCCCCCGCATATGGACACACCGCTTAACGCTACATCCGACGGACGACTATCTTTCCAAACCCATCGGTGTCCCATTATGACAGAGAGCAGGTCGGGGAGTTTTGTGTACATAAGTATCAATGATGGAGTCATGCTCCATGAGGCTGTGACACTGTTCTTAAAATTAAAGTTCTAGGCACTGAAGTTTTTAATCTTTCAAGCGTTTTCAATCTGGAACTCTCTATCGAGCGAGGAGGCTACCATCTGTCTCCCAACAGCTGTTCCAGTGGGTCTCCTCCCCCAACCTTCTCTGAGCCTTTGGGGTCCATGTGACCTGGCCATTTAGCCCATGGTGTGCAAAAAGGGTTGGGTTGGGTTGTTTTACCTCTGAGCGGCACTTTTTTGCACACCATGGGCTAAATGGCCAGGCCACAAGGACCCCGAAGGCTCAGAGAAGGTTGGAGGAGGGGACCCACTGGAACAGCTGTTGGGAGACAGATGGTAGCCTCCCGTCAAGGCCATCCAGCGTGTTCTTTAACGTGCACATGGTATGTCTCTCCCGCACACGGGGCCACGGTTTAACGTCCCATCCGACGGACGGCGGCCTTTCCAAGCCCATCGGTGTCCCCTACTGACCGTGGGCAGGGCGGGGAATTTTGCGGAGATAAATCTCAACGCTGACCCAGCTGGGACTCGAACCTGGGAACTACAGATTACGAGCCTGGCGCGCTACCGACTGAGCCACCCCCGCCCCTGTGCAAAAAGGTGCCGCTCAGAGGTAAAACAACCCAACCTAACAACTCTATCGAGCGATATTACGATCTTTGAATGCAATAGCAGTTTTACTATTTTATCATTCCACTTGTGTTGGAATATGAAATGATTTCACTAACAGTATCTCTTCACTCCCATTACTCTCCATTCCACTGGATTATTTTCAATTCTTTTTTCCCTATTCAATAACTTGACATAATTCTCTTCTGATCCCGAATTTCTCGTATTTCCTCTAATGCGTATATTTTCCATATACCTTCCTTCTCAAAGGTGTATCCTGTTTTCGCATTTTGTTATGCATCAAAAAGTCATTCTTATGTTTCAGGAGTTTTATTCATTATTACTTTGATATTTCCCATTTCATTAGGTGAATTATTATTTATATATTACTTGAACTCTACACAACAGCCAGTTGTGCCGTAACTTTATGGTGCAGAAGATACGACAGCATCAACACCCACAGCTTTTTCCCCTTTTATCAGTGGTGGCTCTCCAGACTCCTGCTGTGCCAGAGTTGAACTATATCTCTGCAAAACTCCAAGCCCTCACCAAAGGCTGTAAGTGGTAGACCCATACCCTGTGCACATTAAAAAAAACGATGGATGACCTTGATGGGAGGCTTCCATCTGTGTCCAACAGCTTCCCAGTGAGTCCCCTCCCCCAACCTTCTCTGAGCCTTCAGGGTTCTTGCGACCTTTCTATTTAGCCCATTATGTGCCACAAAATGGTGCTCAGAGATTTGTGGGTTGTGGGTTGTTTTATCTCTGAGCGGCACTTTTTGGCACACCATGGGCTAAATGGCCAGGTCACATGGACCCCGAAGGCTCAGAGGTTGGGGGAGGGGACCCACTGGAACAGCTGTTGGGAGACAGATGGTAGCCTCCCGTCAAGGCCATCCAGCGTGTTCTTTAACGTGCACAGGGTATGGCTCTCCCGCACACGGGGCCACGGCTTAACGTCCCATCCGACGGACGGCGGCCTTTCCAAGCCCATCGGTGTCCCCTACTGACCGTGGGCAGGGCGGGGAATTTTGCGGAGATAAATCTCAACGCTGACCCAGCTGGGACTCGAACCTGGGAACTACAGATTACGAGCCTGGCGCGCTACCGACTGAGCCACCCCCGCCCCACGCTCAGAGATAAAACAACCCAAACATCTTATCAGTCTCCACGTCAATTCGGGTGATTTTATGCCTTGCGAAGTTTTCCTTACGACATTCTCATAATTCTGTCGTCAAGCAAATAATTATAATAGTTGTAGTAGAATTTTCTATTAATGATAAGGGAGTGAGGGTGGCTCGTCAGTAGAGCGCAAGGGTCATAATCTGTAGTTCCCAGGTTCGAGTCCTAGCTGGGTCAGCGTTCAGATTTATCTCCGCAAAACTCCCCGCTCAGCCCACACTGTCAGTAGGGGACACCGATGTGCCTGGAAAGGCCGCAGTCCGTCGGATAGACGTTAAGCCGTGGCACGGTGTGCCAGTGGGGACCACTGGAGCTGACCCTGAGCGAACTGCAGTTTACGAGCCTGGAGCGCTACCGAATGAGCCACCCCCGCCCCTGGGGAAGAGATAGGTCAAAATTGTCCCTTGTATTACATTTGTACTACCGCCAAATGAATATAGATATGTATCAATATTTTCGGATGCTTAAAAATGAGCCTTCAATTCAAATAAGTTAATGCCTTTTAAGCGAACTCTGCTTAACACATTATGCAAAATTATTAAATCTCGTAGTAATAATTATCATGTGTTTAACTTGAAGTTTCCAATATTTTTATGCTGACTAAGTTACCTAAAAGAGTAAAATATTTTCACTCTTGATTCATCATTGATGATCTGGTCAGTTACTGAAAAATTATCTTCCACAAAATAGCATAAACTCTCTGTTCTGAAGAGAGCATTGACTCTTTATTGATGTAACACACAGAACTGTAATAAAAAGGATAACGTCCAAAAAGACACAGATATTGGGAAGAAAAATGGAAACATTTCCATGATGTGTCGGTGGAGAGTCCAATTTCAAAACACCGTAACTTTTTGGATAATATTATGGAAAAATTTACTAAAGATAAACATCTAATTCAAATCTATTTAAATCTTCGTTTTCAACAGTATTCCTACAGTGACGAGTTATGGAAACTGGTATATTGAAAAGCAGCAATGACAGTTGAAACTAGAACCTGAACAGCATCAATGAAAGCAATGAGTTGAGTTTGGAAAATTGAACAGCAACCATGACAGTCAATTGAAGCTTAAATATTGAAAAGCAGCAATGACAGTCAAGACCTGAAGCTGGAATATGGAACAATAATAGCGACATTCCAGAATTAAAGCTGCAATATTGAACAGCAGCAACGTCAGTCAATAGTTGAAGCCAGCAGCTGCTTGAGGGGGTATTTATTTTTTATTATTTTTAAGTATTGAAAAGCAGCAAAGCCAGTGAATAAGAAGCTTAAGTATTGAAAAGCAGCAAAGCCAGTGAATAATTCAATCTTAAATATTGAAAAGCAGCAATGAAAGTCAAGAATTGACAGGAGCACGACAGTCAAGAGTTCAAGCTGAAATATTTAACAGCAGCAATAACAGTCAAGGATTGAAACTGAAATATTCGGCAACAGCAATGACAACCAAGGAATGAAGCTGAAGTATTCAAAAGCAGAAATGACAACCAAGTATTGTAGCTGGAATATTCAACAGCAGCAATGACAGTCAAAGATTAAAAGCTGGAATAGTCAACAACGGCAATAACAGCCAAGAATTCTAGCTGGAATAGTCAACAACGGCAATAACAGCCAAGAATTCTAGCTGGAATATCAAACAGCAACGACGACAGCAATAATTAAAGCTGGAATATTAAACAGTAGCTATGGCAATCAATAATTCACCTCAGAAGTCAATTAAAGCTAAAATATTAAACATTACTACAAACTACGCAATAAATAAAGTGTAAATTTTGATATAGCGTAGGAATGTTACATTTTCTTTCCAGCATCCGTATTTATTAAACGATAAAAAGAAGCCAAAACAAAATTTCCTTTACCCTATCGCAAGATTGACGAAAACAATCCAAAGGGGGTCTTTGAAAGAGAAATTTGCTTCTTTCCCTAACACCTCACATCCTTTGACATGAGCCTTCAGTTTACATGCAGCTTATCGAAACGAGGTCATAGTCACGAACACTCCAGACTTCTCTGCATGAACATTTGCAAAATGCTGTATCAGCCATTATTCTAATGAAGGCAAACCTCACGCACTTTTAGCCAGGTCTATTAAGAACTACACACACGAGAAAAAAGGAAAGAAATTCCCTTGAAGCTCTTTATATTAAAAGAAGCAGTGCACCCAGCTGAGGCTAAACTAAATTATGCGTTTCATAGATTTGATAAGATCAGAATACTGGATTCAAAAAAAAAAAGTGCAGGGATAATTAACGTACATTGGGAGCGGGGCATTTGTATGTTACACGGGTACCTTATCCCAAACAAAATTTACTGAGATTCTTAAAGATAAAAGGAACCGAAATAAATGCTTGGTAGTGAGTAAATTACTAATGTGCTTTTGGTGAAGAAGAAATTCAAGATAATTTAAAAAACATGGCAATATGATGTACGCTCTGTAGCTTGTCGTGAGAAGCATTGACTGGTTGCAAATTGTGTTTTTTCTAAAGGACGATATGTGTTTCATAGAGAAATTTTAGTAATGCTTAGAATTAAATGTCAAGAATTTGCCTCATGGTTATTAGATATTATCACGTTTCTGAAATTAGCCTGTACACTATGCTATTACATGTTACGTGAATGGAGAGCCTCATTCAAAGTCGCATAACTTTGAAAATAAGCTTTTTACGGAAAAATGTCATTAGAGATAAAATAAAGATCTAATTGAAATTTCTCTAATTCTCAATTTTCAATAATATTCGCTTAATGTTGACAGAGTAATCTGGTGATGTAATTGTTTCGTTAAACGATATATAACAGTTTATGGATATACTAATGTCTTTATTACAGCAGATATGGTCGATATTACGTTTAAACTGAATAACGTATTGTTTGTTTTAATCGCATTCTATAGATTGCATTCTTATGCAAAGCAAAACTTTATTAATGAATTAGAAAATAAATTAGATTCTTTAAACATTAACAATGTGCTGATAGTAGGCGATATGAATATTATTTAAAAGGAAATGATACATAGAAATATTATTATTTACATTTAATTCAATCAAATGGATTCTATGTTTGTCATAAGGAAATTACCAGAGGTGATTCAGAAAGCTAGCTCGACCATGTGCTTTTAAGAAATTCAGTAATAAATAATTTAGCAACTTACGTAATAAAATTAAATATCACTGATCATTATTTTATTGGTATAAATTTTAAATCTGACTTAACCAAAAGTGTTAAACGATTGCAAATACACATAAAATGGACCTAATAAACTAGAAGAATTATTAGGAAATAAAAGTTGGAATGATGTTAAGATAGAAAAGGATATAAATATATCGTTTAAATTATTCTTAGAGCAATTAAATAAACCAACTGAAATATCTAAACATACTATAAAAATACAAAATAACACTAAAAAAATTAAAACCATGGATAACTAACGCACTTATAAATTCCATTAAAAATGAAACAAATTGCATAATTTATTAAAAAACTTTTAATATTAAAAAAATTCAATAAGTATCGAAATTTATCATTAAAATTAATTACGGAAGTAAAAACAGATTACTGCACAAAAAGTTTTAAACAGTACTGGTAATATCAAACAATACTGGAATATTATAAATGAATTAACTGATAAGCATCAAAACACTTGAATATTCCCAAAAGAAATAAAAATTGACAATATTATTTTTTCTTATGACCAAAATACCATGCAATTGGCTGATATATTTAATAAATACTTTACAGAAATAAGGAAAATAAGAGATATTCCTATTTTCCTTATTTCTGTAAATAAGGAAAATTCCTAATTAGATTCTTATATATTTATAAGAAGAATTTTAAATTTTTAAAATAAGAGATATTCCTAATTAGAAAAAAAGAGCAAATAAGCAATGGGTAGAGAGTAAACGCTTTGAATGCAATTTACGAATGAAAGGAGTAATGTTTGAAATACCGTTGGCAAAGAAGAATATTCTCCAGAGGCACTTCGCTTATTTGGCACCAAAATTTTACAATTCTTTACCACTGGATATGAGAGATGAAAACAATTTGACTGTCTTCAAATAGAATTTACATACAAATATACTAACTGTTATGAATTGTACTTTAAGGTCAATCGTTTAAATCTTTTATTTATAATTAATGGATATCCTTTCTTTTATTATTGATGTATCAAGTTATATTAAGAACTGAATGTCATTCCCATTATTGGTTGCCTAGAGATTTAACATGATATTGGTAGTTAAAACGGAACCTGGACGGGCAGATTAGCCCCTTGGTTTCGGCATGTAATAACTAAAATTACGTGTGTGGTTTTTATTTTTCTTGTTTTATTTTCGTTGGTTTGGTGTATTTGTATTTCCACTATTGTTATTGGTACATGCATGAAAATTTGTGATATATAGTGGAAATAAAAAATGCTACTACTACTACTTATAATAATGATACTGATGATCAGTTGCATGCATCGTTGAACTCAATTTTCATTGATTATAAAACAGAAGAGGAAATTAGTACTGTAATTAAAAATTTTAAAATCAAATAAAACAAATAAAGATAATGATATTTCCGCAAAAGTTATAAAATAAATAAATTTTGAAATTGTAAGGATACTATGTCAACTTTTCAATTTGTAATTACACACAGGTTGTTTTCCTAATATAAAACATTCAACTGTTATTCTTATTTATAAAGGAGGTATATATTCCGATATAGCAATTATAGACCAATATCTTTATTACCAATATTTTCAAAAATTTCGTAAAAATTAT
Source organism: Ryuthela nishihirai (assembly GCA_038380435.1). Classification (NCBI taxonomy): domain Eukaryota; kingdom Metazoa; phylum Arthropoda; class Arachnida; order Araneae; family Heptathelidae; genus Ryuthela; species Ryuthela nishihirai. Next base: position 41,453,726 of record JAWZYU010000019.1, read on the forward strand.
TTGAAAAAATTCTAAATTTTTTAAACAAAAATAACTTTTTTTTCTAAAAATTAGTTTGGTTTTAGAATAGGTATAGGAACTGAAGAGGCTATACTAAGACTAACATCAGTAATTTATAGTGCTATAAATGATAACTACTATCATAATATTTTTAGATATAAAAAAAAGAATTTGATTCAGTATCACATAATTTACTACTATCTAAACTAGAAAATGCTGGAATTAGAGGTAATATGTTAAAATGGTTACATACTTATTTAATAAAAAATACTTAGAAAGTAAAAGAAGGAGATTATTACAGCAAAGAATTAAAATAAAATATGGCGTATCACAAGGTTCAGTATTAGGTCCCCTTTTATTTAATGTGTTTATAAATGACCTTTGCGATTTGAATATAAAAGGCAAAAAAATTACATTTGCTGATGATACGGCATTGGTATATACATCTAAAAATAAAGATATTTTAATAACTGACATAAATGATGATTTGGGGATAATTAGACAATGGTTTATAAAAAATAAATTATTTTTAAATGGAAAAAATTATTTATTCTTCAGAATGAAATGTAATATTCCAGATATATTTGAAAATAAATTATTCTATCATTCTATTAAATGCATGAGTTCTGAATGTTTATGTAAACCAATTGAGAGTGTTGATAATTATAAATATTTAGGATTGTATATTGATAGTGATTTAACTTAGAAAAAACACATTGACTACTTATTAATAAAAAAAGATTAATGCATTTATACCTAATTTATATTAGAAATTTAGTTAACATTACACTTTTAAAATTAATATATAATGCATGGATTAAATCATATTTAAAATATGGATTACTATTTTGGGGAGTATCATATTACAATCATTAAAACACTTATTACACAAAATAAAATAATTAGATGTATAGTAAAAAAGAAAAAAAATATGACAGTGTTAGATCTTATTAGATTGATTTAAATATTCTTCAATTAAGAAAACTGTATGTTTATAGCATTCTATTATATATCAGAAAACATTATACAGAAAATAAGGCTAAATCCTCTGATCATAATACGAGATCAAAAGATTACACTAATATAATTGTTCCACACCCTAAGAAAAGTATTACACGGACACATTATATATATTTAGCACCGAAAATGTTTAACAAATTGCCAGGAAAAATAAAAAATTAGATTAAAATATATAAATTTTCCAATCTATAAAAAATATGGATTGATGAAATTAATGACATTGAAATAATCCTTAAGAAAAATGATTAAATTTTTATATTTGCTGTTATATATATATAAATGTGATAAATATTGGTACTATTTATGAATCAGTAATCATTATAAATGGTGAAATTTAATTCTTACCTAGAAATAAATAAATTTTAATTAATTTATATTTTCATAAATTTACATTTCTACAGGCGAGTTTGATACTCTTGTGAATGGTTGATATTCCAATTATTACTTGTAATAATAAATAAATGTTTAAGAACATCGTTTATTTTATCCTTAACAAATGTAAAATTTAAAAAAAATATAAAGAGTTATATTATAAAATTTGTACAAATGAAACAAAAAAATTATGTTGTGTAAACTCAAAATACATAATATGTATAAAATGTAAATTGTACAAAATGCAAAATGGAATAATAAATTGAAAAGTTTTTGAAAGTAAAACATTTAACAACGGGCGCCGCTGTCACTGTCTTTCTAAACAGTTTTTCTACAAATTAATGACAACCGAAAGGTATCATTACATAAACTTCAAATAATCTATTATAAAACTTCAAATAATCTATTATACTAATTAAACCCACGCTAAAAGTTTGACGCCAAACGTATGTCCATTGATTACTCTTCCCATTGATAACTTCATCTACAGTTTTCCACCATTAACGTACTACAAGCAACATATGACTCCATTCATAAGTTAAGCGATGACAGTGCCCCAGGAATTTGGAGCACTTTCCGAGGGATCACTCTCGACCCTTGGTATTAAGAAACCAGATTTGTTAACCCAATAGGGTTAGAACTAAGTCGCTCAAGTAGTAGCGGAACCACAGGGAAACTGGCAATTTCTGCCGCTGATGACATCACATGTCCTCCCGTCCGTCAGCCTAGGAATTACGGCTATTATATATATTATGATGAAGTCAGTGAGAAATTTTTTGTAACAATTGTGCTTTATCTTTTAGAATAAATTTCATGATAAGCAAAAGTTAGTGAAATTTGCAGCTTCCACAATTTTTAAATATTAACGAATATTGTGGTAAATAGATAGAAAGATTTGAGTGAAATCTTCAGTTTTTATCTCTAGTAACATTTTTTTTTATAAAAAATAATTTATTTCAAAGTTAGAACTTTGAATTTGGCTTTCCGTTCACATAACATGGACGTGTCTGGTTATTTTTGTAATATTTTGTGACAAATAATCTAACAATGTTATGAGGTAGGGGGTAGAGAGGAATAAGAAAAGTGCTTTTAGGTCCAAACACTATTCCTGAAAACAATTCCGATGATTGAGAAACTTCAAATAGGGTAAGGTTGAGATTTTCTCTAATTGTTCGCTTTCTACAGTTAATAAAAAAGGAAACCCTGATTACTTTGGGACGATCGTCCTCTTTCGAACGAGAAGTTTAACAACGTCTGATTCTCTTTCATAGGAATAAAAGATAATATAGCACACAGGAACCATGTACCTTGCATTGGAATGCAACAAAGCGTGCTATTCAAGAACAGTGTATCTTGTATCGGAATGAAGAGAGATTGCTGTACAAGTATATCTTGATTAGGAACATGAGAAGATGCTGCACAAGAAGTTTGGTTTTACCTCTGAACGGCACTTTTTTGCATACAATGGGCTAAATGGTGAGATCACAAAGATCCCTAGGGATCAGAGAAGGTTGAGGAAAGGGGCCCAATGGACAGCTGTGGGGAGACAGATGGGGGCCTCCCGTCATGGCTATCCAACATAGTTTATAACCTGCACAGGTTATGACTCTCCCACACATGGTGCCATAGCTTAACGTCCCATCCGACGGACGTCGGCCTTTCCAAGTTCATTATTGTCCCCTACTGACCGAGGGCAGTTAGGCGAGTTTTGCGGAGATAAATCTCAACGCTGGCCCAGCTGGCACTCGAACCTGGGAACTGCAAATTACGAGCCTTGGGCGATACCGACTGAGACACCAGATTCATGCAGAAAGAGTCTTCGGAATCACTCTTTCTGCATGAATACAACAGAACAAACTCTACACAGCAATGTGTATCTTGTATAGAAATTCTCGTACAAGCGAACATGTTATAGAAGAACAGTGTATCTTGAATAAGAATAATGATAGGAGCCTATACAAATACAGAGTATCTTTATAGCAATATAGACTGAGATGCCAGTTTATTAGATACAACTACCTAGTAGCGTGTTGCGCCTGCACCTCCTATAACAGAAAGCCAGGGGACCAAATTTATGACGTCAGCTTGCGTAATCCTACCATATAAGTACAGTCGGTCAAAAAAGTATCCGAACGCTATGGTATACAACATTAAAAAAAACAACTAGCAACGATTTTTTTAGAAATTAGTAATCTGGCAATCTTCGTGTACAGTACACGAAGGTTGCCAGATCATTAATTTCTAAAAAAATCGTTGCCAGATATTTTTTTTTGAATTTTGTATGCAACCATAGCGTTCGGATACTTTTTTGAGCGACTGTACTTCTTATATTTTTTATTCTAATATTATTACTGTTGGACTCCTGTGCTAATCTTTATACTAATGTTTAATGCTTATCTATAAATATATTTTATTTAGGCGAAAAATTATTAGCATTATGGTATTTGATAATAAATGCGAATAATTTTCTTTCCAAATAATATATATTAATAGATAAACATTAGTATAAAGATATATGATTAGAATCAAAAATATAAGAATTCTCTATATGGTAGGACTATTAAGCTGACGTCATAAATTTTATCCATTGGCCTTCTGTTATAGAAGGTGTTGGTTGCGCCTCCTTTGGCTTTCGGAACAGCCCGAATTCGTCGAGCATGGAACTTACAAGATGCTAGATGCGTTGGGTTGTTTTACCTCTGAGCGGCACTTTTTTGCACATCATGGGCTAAATGGCCAGGTCACATGGACCTTGAAGGCTCAGAGAAGGTTGGGGGAGGGGACCCACTGGAACAGCTGTTAGGAAACAGATGGTAGCCTCCCGTCAAGGCCATCCAGCATGTTGTTTAATGTGTAATACATATGTAATACAGTGTGTTGTTTAATGTGTATACATGTTTAATGTGTAATACAGGGTATGGCTCTCACACACACGGGACCACGGCTTGACGTCCCATCCGACGGACGGCGGCCTTTCCAAGCCCATCGGTGTCCCCTACTGACCGTGGGCAGGGAGGGGAATTTTGCGGAGATAAATCTCAACGCTGACCCAGCTGGGACTTGAATCTGGGAACTACAGATTAGAGCCTGGCGCGCTACCGACTGAGCCACCCCCGCCCCTCTCCAAAAGATGAATTGAAGCTTCAGACGAATACTTTGGATGCAAGCTGAGCTCAAAATTAAAAAAAAAAACATCTTGAAATACTTCTAGGTAGCTGTGAGAATAACACGTTGGCAATGTAAGGGGTTAGCATGCTTAGGTTTATAGTTCGACTTTCTAAGAGTTTGGATTTGCACTGCTTGTCCATACGATGGCCTCGCAATGAACCAATAACGAACTCCCAAAACTGCCGTTGACACTTTTAATAACCTGAAGTGCGTCGTGTAACAGGACTGGTGTTGGCTTAGTTGATAGCGCATCAGTCTCGTAACCTGCAGTTACCAAATTCGAGTACCAAACTGTTCCAGCATCCTGATTTATCTCCTCCAACCATAAACCTGTCTTCAGTAAAAAAAGGAAGCTAATGAGCTTGGAAAAGCCCCATCCGTAGGATGGAAGTCGTATTTCTTACTTTGAAGATAAACCATAACCTTGCAGTTAAAAAATATGTTTGATGGCCTTGACGGGAGGCTACCATCTGGCTCCTAACAGTTATCCAATGGGTCCTCTTCCCCCAACCTTCTCTGAGCCTTCGTGGTCCTTGGTGGCTTATCCATTTAGCCCATTGTGTGCAAAAAAAAGTGCAGCTCAGAAGTAAAAACAACTTAACTAGTTCGAATTTTGTCTCCTAACTCTTCCGCAAAACTTCCCGCCTTGCCCACGGTCAGTAGGGGAACCGATGGTCTTCGAAAGGCCGCTCTCCGTCATATGGGACGTTAAGCCGTGTCTCCGTGTGCGAGAGAGCCATACCCCGTGCACGTTAAAGAATACACTGGATGGCCTTGACGGTAGGGTACCAACAGCTGTCCCGTGGGCCTCCTCCCCCAACCTTCTCTGAGCCTTCGGGGGGTCTTTGTGACCTGGCCAATTAGCCCATTATTTGCAAAAAGTACTGTTCAGAGGTAAAACAACCCACCCAAATCTCCTAAATCTTTGTCTCCTTCTAAACTTTGCGTGTGAATCCTGTATGGGGTTGGAAGAAGACAAAGATAGACCTTTGTCTTCTTCCAACCCCATACAGGATTCACACGCAAATTAATATCATTCAAAATGGATTTATACATTCGTCTTATATTTAAATAACTCCACCACCTTCAGAGAAACAGCAAAAATTCCAAAATATATTCCAATTTATGCACGACAGCACCCTGACGTGTCGTGGCAGCTTAATGCTGTAATAACCTTAATTCAAACCTAAGCACACCACAGTTCCCTAACATAGTTTTACACTCTTAAAAAACAAAGCGAACAACTCTTTACTAGCATTATTCGTGCAAAAAAAAACGAAAAAAAAAAAACGTTTTATTTCTAACGAAAAAAAGGACCCAGCTTTCAGCGTCGAAAAACGTGCAAAAGAACTTTTCCTAACACGTGAAAGTCCCGAAGCTTTAAACGTTTCCACGCAAGGCCAGCCAGCTGACGAAAGAACTCCCCGTCGCCATGGTAACGCAGGTGTGGTCCGCACAGCACCAGGTGTTGTGGGACCACGGAGAGAAAGAGAAAACGGGCGTTTCCCCCTGTCCCCTCAAGTGCTACAGAATCACACCAGGCATATTCACAAGGCTGACTTGACCCACGAACTTTTACCTTTTCTACCCGTGCATGAATATATGTGTGCACAGAACATGCGCACATAAGTGCGTGCGTGCGCCGAGAGAGTCTCAAAGGACATACGTTGCTTTATAAATCTCGGTTTTGCCTCTATCATCATCATACTCTTCTGATCTCACACCACCCTTCTCTGGGTGGATGCATCATTATGATGGTCCGGGCATTCTTTAATCAGCTATAAGAGTCCTGTCCTTTTCGGTCGTCATTCACTCCCTTCCATCAACGCTTTTATCAAAGCCATCGAAGGAGAAAGGTGATCACCCCCCCCCCTCTTCTGTTTCTGATCACGTGCACACAAGCCTGTACACATACACACGTTTCCTAACGACGTCACAATGACGTCAAACAGGCGCTGTTGTAAACCTACCAGATGACTGATGTAATCTAAAGGATCATAGTAAATTTCTCCTTGGATAAACTGTTAGTTATCTAAGGATTTTGAACGAATGGCTTTAATGACAGACAATTCAAAGTTTAAATGTTGTTCTACACCTTTATATTTTTGCTGCTTTCTCGTAAGACGAGTGTATCTTTTTTGAAGTCCATTCGCAGTTTAGGGCAATGCCTCCTTATATTTATTCCAATTGCTGCAGAGGACAGTTGTTTGTAAAAATAAAATTGGCTTGAACTGAGTGGGATAGAAATCCGCGACATCCTGAAAATTGGCAGTTTCTCTACCTCTGCACACACAGTTTAGTTCGGTTGTTTTACCTCTGAGTGGCATTTTTGCACACAATGGACTAAATGGCCAGGTCATAAAGACCCCGAGGGCTCAGAGAAGGTTGGAGGAAAGGGACCAACTGGACAGTTGTTAGGAGACAGACGGTAGCCTTCCGTCAAAGCCATCCAGCGTGCACCAGGCTCGAAATCTGCAACTCCCAGGTTCGAATTCACCTGGGCCAACGTTGAAATTTATCTCTGTAAAAACCACACCTTGCTCTCAGTCAGTAGAGATGAGTTGTTGAGGAAGTGGTTGAATTAGAGCGCTAGTCACTAATCGAAACATTTCCTCAACAAGTAATCTGAATTATATTTAATGCTAACGTCTTAACTACCGAGTAAAAAAAAAATTCGTCACACTAATTCTCTTTCGATATAATTCTCCGGTTTTTAATATCAGAGGAAGCCTTTACACTCCGTCGAAGCATAAAATGCATTCCACTGAAACGAAACATTTCTATACACTTGCTTTTACGTAACACAAAACTCGAGAAAGAAGAAAATAAAAGAAATCTGAGGAGCTGGCGACAAAAAGTAAAAATTACCAATTTGCACTTGTAACTTCTGTCCCGAACTTCCGTTCAGTGACAGTTGAGAAATTGGCCGAAGCCTTTACTTATTGTCAAGGTTTAATGGCTCGAGAAGTCTGTAAATTGGCATTCAATTTAATAACTACCCTCCGGGTAGGAAGAATGGAGCGCAGAAGAAGAGTAGGACTGGATGCCTCTGTCGCTATACCGATGCTATTTTTGTTGGCGATTTTTCCTTTTCTTTCCCCCCCCTCCCCCCGCGCTTTTTGTTGCTGTAAACGAATGATGCTTTTCATCTTCATCGATGGGAGAACTCGATGACAAAGGAGAAGATTGCTACTCTCTTTTGCAGTTCCGCTGATCGACTGCAAGTTGCAGTCGGTTGCATAATGGGCCCATGATTAGGTCTCACGTTTGAAAAAAGAGGAGAGGCGAAAACTGTCAAGAAAGTGAACAAGTAAATTTAATAATCACAGCCAGAGACAATTTTGATCTTGAGATGCTTTTTATTTCCCCCTTTCTGCTATTAAGATTAAAATGACCTAAAAGATGCTGAATTTTTTTTAGACGTATACTTTGTCTTTAGTGTATTCATAGAATGGTTTTTGAGAAGCAATTTATGTGTAGACTGAATTTATACACTGTTGGGCGAAAGTTTACCATCCCATTTTATGCCAATAACGAAACTAATTTCGAAACTCGGCAAGTTCTAAAATAAACCTTTATGGGAAAACGTATGAAGATAATTGACGATATCGATCAAATTATCCAAATATTAAAATTCAGCAATATTCGTTACGCATTTGAAGAGTTATGAAATTTTGGATTATAACAATAGCAATGACGGTTATAAGATTTCGCCTCAAAAATAAATTCAAACTTAAAATAAGTATTGTTTTGGGACGTTTAATAAAATAATTGTATTTTTTAGATGTGCTTTAGTAATTATTTCAATATTTGTGAATATTGTATGAGTTTTATAGCAGCGCATTACTGATGTTAAATAGTCTAGCTTCTATAACTCTTTAAATACCAGCTATTACTGCTGAAAATCGATGTTTATATAGATTTGATTGAGATCTTTATTTATTTCAGAAGTTATAGTTTCGAAGTTAGTTTACTATTGACCTAAAGAGCATTGTAATTAAACTTTTACGTACCAGTGTATACAAGGGCGTAGACATAGGGGAATGGGGGAGGCTCCCCCACAAAATAATTCTGAGTTGGCAAAATTCGGAAGCGATTTCGTAAAATCTAGGTGAGTTGTGAAAATTTGTAATTTTTTTTTTTGGAAAATTAATGGGAGTAGTCAAATCGAGGGCCATTCCTGCAAATTGGTCTACACTTTGTAAGCATTGCAAGATCAGAGTGATCTTAAGACTTACCTGGTCCCCTAGGCAAAATTAAAACATCGCACTCTAGTCACAATATGTGATAATGAAAATGGGCCCTAAAAATCGTGGAGTCCCACTATTTGCCTACTGTGCCTTGTGCAAGAACATATTATGAACCTCTTCCTGTATTTAAAAACAAAATCGAAAAAGTAATGTACATTCTAATGCACACCAGGTATGGTAGTGTACTACTCTCCTCTGAACTCGGATGCAGTACTTAGCTTCACATGTGACGGATGGCGACTATTCAAGCTAATAGGTATTGCTGAGACTCTAACCCGGATATCAATCCGTCTAAATATGGTATATATATATATACATATAAAGTTGTATATATAATATATACAACATTTGGACAAAAGACGGGAAATTTAACAATCTGTGGGTGACCGAGTGATTAGCGCGCTTGGCTACTGATCTAAAGAACCCAGGTAGGGCATGGATATTCGTGTTGTTTTTCTGCTGAGGTCCTCCATTCTCACAGACCTTATACTATGGCATATAAATTGAAGGCTCTTGTCAGACCTCTGTGGAAAGCATCTGCTTGAGGGGGTATTTATTTTACTTTTTATGAAATAGATCATAGCGTTGAGAAGGTGAAGTAACGAGCTATTGAGTTGTTTCATACCTTCGTCAACAAAGTTATGCGAATAGTTCTGACAAAAAAGGAGGAATAAACAGGAGCTGAAGTTTAAAGTCTGGTAAAAACAAACAAGTCCGTGAGAAAATGTAAATCAGAGAGTTAGTCTCAGATAATTTTAGGGGCGGGGTGGCTCAGTCCGTAGTGCACTAGGTTCGTAATCTGTAGTTCCCAGGTTCGAGTCCCAGCTGCGCGTTGAGATTTATCTCCGTAAAATTCCCTGCCCTGCCCACGGTCAGTAGGGGACACCGATGGGCTTGGAAAGGCCACCGTCCGTCGGATGGGACGTTAAACCGTGGCCCTGTGTGCGGGAGAGCCATGCTCTGTGCATGTTGAAGAACACGCTGGATGGCCTTGCCAGGAGGCTACCATCTGTCTCCCAACAGCTGTTCCAGTGGGTCCCCTCCCCCAACCTTCTTTGAGCCTTCGGGGTCCATGTGACCTGGCCATTTAGCCCATGGTGTGCAAAAAAGTGCCGCTCCAGGTAAAACAACCCAACCCAGATATTCTTCGAGTTTTTTGTATCTTTTCGGATATGTATGATCATAGCCAACTAAGTTAGAAATAAACATATTCTGATTGAATGATTCATTCTCAGCTTTTCTTGGCGTGTTCGGCAATGCATTCATGGATCATCATATCTTAATCTTTGAATTACAGAGTTATTAATATATCATATGTATAATTACGAAGTAAATAATTTAACACCAAAAATTTTAAGTGTTATTATAAGTTATTTCAAAGAGTTATGATTTTTTTTGCTAACTTAAAATGAATTTTTTTACTAACCTAAAATGAAATATATTTTATTAATTTTAAATGAATTCCTAGCTTTTTATCCCACCAGAATTAATGAAAACTAAACTAATAGTTATACAAACTTCAAATATTACACTTATGCTAGTGAACGATTTGTTATAAAATTATAGTTTATCTTTTGAAGTAAATTTTCACGATTAGCAAAGGTTAGTTAAATGCTTCAGCTTCCATAGTTCTCTAAATATTAAGTGAATATTGCGGAATATAGCTATTTATAAAGATTTCAGTGAGATCTTCAGTTTATCAATGGTGACATTTTTTTCCTAAGGAGCTTATTTTCAAAGTTAGGGAGATTTGAATGTGGCTTTCCATTCACGTAACATAAAAGTTCCAGTTAAGTTTTTTAATATAATGTAGGTTTAATCTATATCAGTTTAAAACCGAGTGTTGGAGAGATTTTACTTTTATTTGATGAAAACATTTTAAGTTAGAATGTTTCTCACCATGTGTTTTTCACAATATAAACTGAGTAGTGAAAAATAAAACGGTTCATAATGAAAGTATAAATTTATTATTTAAAATCTCTGTAAAGGGCGATATTCTTTCGTACAAGATAGTATACATAATGGATATCATTGCTCACAAATGTGCCTGGATTCTTGTTAGCTCGTTTAAAAAAATTAGCTAATATTTTCACTTTATCATCTCTCCGTCTGTAGTCAGTCAACTTTTCCTGTTTTTAGAGAGAAGTTAAAAAACCTTTTTAAATTGGATGAGTATTGGGAAAATATTACTATTCACATTTTCCGAATCTCCCAATAGTTTTAATAGCGCCTTCTAAAGGAAAAAAGTTTGGAAAAAATGTCAAACCTTTAAAATGAATAAGGCAAACGATCTATTTATGTTAAAATCTGAAATTTTGCTGGTGGGGTGTGAGGGTCAAGACCGAACGATGGGAGCAATTATTTGGCTCCTTATCCCCTGGGGGAGTGGGAAAACGAAACTTTTCCCGTTAAGATAAATGAAAAATTTTGTATTTTACAAGAACTAATAAATTGTTACTATTTGCACTTAATGAATTTCGTTAATTTCAACTGAAATGAAAGCAATCACTCTTAAGTTCACATCGATATCAAATTTAGAGGAATGATTGCCTTGAACCGGATGGGATACGAACCCACGAATGGATTACTCCCATTCCAGTTGAAATTTATTAAATTTATTAAGTGATACACCCCGATAGTCGTGATATACTTTGCTATCTACTTCAGGAGGTTGTTTGTAAACAGCGAAGACACTAACTTCAGAGACACAGATGATTGTGTACTATATGTAGGAAATTTCATATTATCAAATAGAGGAGATCTTGATCAGCGGCCAGTGGCTCAGCGGTCACAGCATTTGACATATTATCAGGAAGTCGTAGATTCTTATCCCGACAACTGCTGTTTGCATTTTCCCAATTAATTAGAATTTCAATTGTTATACTGCAGAATGGTGAAAGGGGAAAACAATATTTTCTTATTTTAAACGAGCATCCCATATTCGTCACAGACGATACGTTATCCTTCGAGTTTTGACTCTTAAGGTAGTGCTTAGGGTTGGATTGCTTTACCTCTGAGCGGCACTTTTTTGCACACCATGGGCTAAATGGCCAGGTCACATAGACCCCGAAGGCTCAGAGAAGGTTGGGGGAGGGGACCCACTGGAACAGCTGTTGGGAGACAGATGGTAACCTCCCGTCAAGGCCATCCAGCGTGTTCTTTAATTGCACAGGGTATGGCTCTCTCCCACACACGGGGCCACGGCTTAACGTCTCATCCGACGGACGGCGGCCTTTCCAAGCCCATCGTTGTTCCCTACTGACCGTGGGCAAGGCGGGGAATTTTGTGGAGATAAATCTCAACGCTGACCCAGCTGGGACTCGAACCTGGGAACTACAGATTACGAGCCTGGCGCGCTACCCTGTAGAATGGTGAAAGGGGAAAAAAATCTTTTCTTATTTTAAACGAGCATCCCATATTCGTCACAGACGATACGTTATCCTCCGAGTTTTGCCTCTTAAGGTAGTGTTCAGAATATACAAAACACCTGCTATAAAGGCACGTCATTTGAAAAATAGATTTTGCTCAAAAATGGGAATGAGATATTTTTCACTGACGAGAAAATCCAACTAGTTTCAAGTAAGATCTAAATCATGACGATCACGCTCGTCAACTAGAAAGGATTAAACAAAAATCCATTAGTAAAAAGCTAAATTTTTCTATTGGTGTTAATTCACGTCAAAAATTCACGCATTACTATTTTTTTTTCCTTTTTCTGCAAGAGACATGGCTCTGGAAAACTTCAGACTATGTCTGGCACATTACCAACTGCGAGGTCTCACTTCCTGTAGGGCTTTGGGTTGAGTTGTTTTACCTCTGAGCGGCACTTTTTTGCACACCATGGGCTAAATGGTCAGGTCACATGGACCCCGAAGGCTCAGAGAAGGTTTGGGGGAGGGGACCCACTGGAACAGCTGTTGGGAGACAGATGGTAGCCTCCCGTCAAGGCCATCCAGCGTGTTCTTTAACGTGCACAGGGTATGGCTCTCCCGCACACGGGACCACGGCTTAACGTCCCATCCGACGGACGGCGGCCTTATCCAAGCCCATCGGTGTCCCCTACTGACCGTGGGCAGGGCGAGGAATTTTTGCGGAGATAAATCTCAACGCTGACCCAGCTGGGACTCGAACCTGGGAACTACAGATTACGAGCCTGGCGCGCTACCGACTGAGCCACCCCCGCCCCTTCCTGTAGGGCAATTGAGTTTTTCGTTTGTCATTTACTACAACGTTTTTTGTTGTTTCTCGCACAAATTTAATTATTTATGTAATGCAAATATCCTTCTGTTGTGGCTCTTGGATTGATGTTTTGCTTAACCAACACCAAAAACTTGTAACATGAGAGGGCAAGACGCAATAGGCTGACTCTGAGACTGCGCAGTTGATGCTTCGACAGTTCTCAAAGATCGTTTGTTGATTGATTGAAGACTGATAGGGTTGGGTTGGGTTGTTTTACCTCTGAGCGGCACTTTTTTGCACACCATGGGCTAAATGGCCAGGTCACATGGACCCCGAAGGCTCAGAGAAGGTTGGGGGAGGGGACCCACTGGAACAGCTGTTGGGAGACAGATGGTAGCCTCCCGTCAAGGCCATCCAGCGTGTTCTTTAACGTGCACAGGGTATGGCTCTCCCGCACACGGCGCCACGGCTTAACGTCCCATCCGACGGACGGCGGCCTTTCCAAGCCCATCGGTGTCCCCTACTGACCGTGGGCAGGACGGAGAATTTTGCGGAGATAAATCTCAACGTTGACCCAGCTGGGACTCGAACCTGGGAACTACAGATTACGAGCCTGGCGCGCAACCAACTGAGCCACCCCCGCCCCAAGACTGATAGGCCAATGACCTATCAATCATCTATGAGAACTGTCAACGGCGCAGTCTCATAGTCTCACTAGTTACCACGCATTCTACTCGAACTAGGGGCGGGGGTTGATCAGTCGGTAGCGCGCCAGGCTCGTAATCTGTAGTTTCCAGGTTCGAGTCCCAGCTGGGTCAGCGTTGAGATTTATCTCCGCAAAATTCCCCGCCCTGCCCACGGTCAGTAGGGGACACCGATGGGCTTGGAAAGGCCGCCGTCCGTCGGATGGGACGTTAAGCCGTGGCCCCGTGTGCGGGAGAGCCATACCTTGTGCACGTTAAAGAACACGCTGGATGGCCTTGACGGGAGACCATCATTTGTCTCTCAACAGCTGTTCCAGTGGGTCCCCTCCCCCAACCTTCTCTGAGCCTTCGGGGTCCATGTGACCTGGCCATTTAGCCCATGATGTGCAAAAAAGTGCCGCTCAGAGGTAAAACAACCCAACCCAACTACTCGAACTGAATGCATATACAGGGTCATTATAAAAGAATACCCATATTTCAAACTGTTATCATTGGTGGCGGAAGTTTCCAATCCCTCCCCAAGTACTATTCCAATTGGTCCTATTTGTGCCTTGTAGGATATAGTGATCGAGCTGCTAGCTGCCGTAGGTTGGAATTAAACCCTCCGCAAGTCAGCGAAATGTGAACGGAGATTAGCAATCCTTTTCGGTGATAATTCACCATCCTCTCGGACTGCGGCATTAGCACACTTAAAAAAGCTTTATTAGTTTATGAAATCATTACACTTTAACAATAACTTAATTACCGTTTAATAAGTGCCTCTTCTTTTTTCTTTAAATTGAAAAATGGATTCATTAATGTGTGTTTCATTCGGAGGAGAGGACGCAAACAATTAATTTTAATCGATATCTTTGATTTCTTTTTAATGGAGTAGAAAGAAGGGTGCATCTTTAATCTATCGATAAAATATCTATTTAATATCTCCTTTTCCTGCCTTGTAAAATGTAATTACTTATAGCTTTCGTCCGATCTTTTACTCGTAAACGCATAATGTAATAGAACTTTCACCTGAATGAAAAAAGAAAAAAACTATTGAAGACTTTGCTTCTGACAATATAATATAATATAAGCATTATGACTAAACTTCTCTGGAACTAAATTTAGTTTAGTTAGATTCGATATGAATTCGGGCTCTGGCTCAAAATACAGCCTCGGGATCAATAATTTCGGACTTAGGCGAGCACGGGCTCGAAAAACTGAGCCCGAACTCTATTTCGGATGAACTGAACCGATGAATTCAAATCTTAATAACGAGCGCATTATCCGATAACAGATTAAAACACATATAAATGAGAAAAAAATTGAAAATCCCAAATTTCCACTACGTATCTTAAAATGTTAAAAGTATAACAAAACATATTGTCATCGATGAAATCACTTATTCAGTCTTATATATTAGACTTTAGTTTGTTCCTTATGCAATTGGGAATCTCTGGTCGAATAGTTAGTGTGCATGGTTAAGGATTTGGGTTCCAACCCAGATAAGGTATGAATGTTTCTTCCTGGTTCACGGATCTTTCGTATTGCTTATTATATTAACAGGCTCCTGGCAGACCTCTGTGGCAAGCAGCTGTTTAGAGAAAATTTATCATTTTAGTTTTTAATATATTACAGTCAAAATTTACACAAAGTTTCTTAAGATCAAGTGGAAGGACTTGTCTGTTAATATATTCTGAAAAAAATTCATCGCCGACACGGCGGGAATCGAACCCGCATCTCTCCAGATTCATGCCAGAGCGCACTACCATTGTACCACGCCTCGGACAATGAAATTTTTCAGAGGCGTGGTACAATGGTAGTGCGATCTGGCATGAAATTGGAGAGATGCGGGTTCGATTCCCGCCGTGTCGGCGATGAATTTTTTTCAGAATATTTTAACTAACGTTTGAAGTCTATCTCTACAGGAAATCTGTGTATTTACTATGGATCGGACTTGTCTGTGTTTGGTTGTCCCTTCCAAGCTTTCTTCCTACCTCCTCAAAACATGAGAAATCCTCTTAAACGGTAAAAACTAGGACCATCAAATTCGGTGTATAGTTTCCTTTTATCATAGCGTAAAGCAATATAAGTTTTTCGCCTAACAAATCTTACTCCCCACCCCCAAGAAAAAGAGGATGAACTCCTCTCGAATGGTAAGAGCTAAGACCAAATTCGGCGTACAGCTTCCTCTATTCGTAACCTAAAGATATGTTACTCATTCTAAAAAATAATTAACAATCAACAATACTGCCTACGTCACAAGCTTTCGTTTGATACATGACTCGCTATGATCGATCACCGAGTTCGGAAGAAATGGCTCAATAACTATTTTTGAAAAACTGCAATCTGACAGACCAAGAAATCATAAGTGGAAAGAAATGTGAAGAAACCGGTTGCTTTAATTATAATGCTTTTAATTACGATGAATTTCATAGGAGAGTTCCATCAGAGAACGGTGTTAAAAACAAATCCTTTAGCTAAGAACTTGAACGCTGCAAAGTAGCCCAGTGGGTAGAACACCTGATGGTTATTAGAAGCCTAGAGTTCGATTCCCACTCTTTCGAAAATTCAGTTTTTCGCCTTACTCTTCCCGTCGGATTGGATTGTATCGTTTTACTTCTGAGCTCCATTTTTCCTTTTGCACACAATGGACTAAATGGCCAAGTCACAAAGACCCCAAAGGTTTAAATAAGGTTGGGAGAAGGAAACCTACTGGACAACAGTTAGGTGACAGATCCTCCAAGGTGAAGCCTCCTGTCAAGGCCATCCAGCATGTTCTTCAAAATGAATAAGGTAGGGAACTCCTTGGTTGGGTTTGTTTTACCTCTGAGCTGAACTTTTTTGCCTACAATGAGCTAAATGGCCAGGCACAAAGACACCGAACGCTCAGAGAAGATTGGGAGAAGCAGATCCACTGGACAGTTGTTAGGAGACAGACAGTAGCCTCCCGTCAAGGCCATCCAGAGTGTTCTTTAACCTGCACAGAATATGGCTCTCCCGCACGTGGTGTCCCTTAATGTCCCTTCGGAGGGATGGCGGCCTTTCCAAGCCCATCGGTGTCTCCTATTAACCTAAGGCAGGGCGGGGAATTTTGCAGAGTTAAATCTCAACGCTGATCCCCAGGTGGGTTGGGTTGGGTTATTTTACCTCTGAGCGGTACTTTTTTGCACACCATGGGCTAAATGGCCAGGTCACATGGACCCCGAAGGCTCAAAGAAGGTTGGGGGAGGGGACCCACTGGAACAGCTGTTGGGAGACAGATGGTAGCCTCCCGTCAAGGCCATCCAGCGTGTTCTTTAACGTGCACAGAGTATGTCTCTCCCGCACACTGGGCCACGGCTTAACGTCCAATCCGACGGACGGCGGCCTTTCCAAGCCCATCGGTGTCATCTACTGACCGTGGGCAGGGCGGGGAATTTTGCGGAGAAAAATCTCAACGCTGACCCAGCTGGGCCCCAGGTGGGACTCTAACATGGGAACAGAAGATTACGAAACTGTTGTGCTACCGATGAGCCCACCATCCTTCACGGTACTCCTGTGTTGGGTTGTTTTACCTCTGAGCGGCACTTTTTTGCACACCATGGGCTAAATGGCCAGGTCACATGGACCCCGAAGGCTCAGAGAAGGTTGGGGGAGGGGACCCACTGGAACAGCTGTTGGGAGACAGATGGTAGCCTCCCGTCAAGGCCATCCAGCGTGTTCTTTAACGTGCACAGAGTATGGCTCTCCCGCACACGGGGCCACGGCTTAACGTCCCATCCGACGGACGGCAACCTTTTCAAGCCCATCGGTGTCCCCTACTGACCGTGGACAGGACGGGGAATTTTGCGGAGATAAATCTCAACGCTGACCCAGCTGGGACTCGAACCTGGGAACTACAGATTACGAGTCTGGCGCGCTACCGACTGAGCCACCCCCGCCCCCACGGTACTCCTGTACACGGCCAAATAGTTTTATATTATATCTGATAGACGGCGGCCTTTCCAGAACCTTTGACGTCCCCTTTCTGACCGAGGGTAGATTGGTGATTAGCAGAGTGGCTATAAGACTGCACAGTTAACGCCTCGACAATTTCATAGTTTGATTGGCAAGTCTTTGTCCTGTGATGTATGAGAGCTTTCGAGGCATCATCTTATCTCTCCATTGCCACTCACATATGTCACTGTTTAAGAAGCATTCATGAGGGATTTGCTCACCTCCTTCAAATGAAGCATCGAACACCAAATGTCCTTTCTTTGCTTTTCCACTGTGGCCAGGAGGTCGCATGACTTGACGGGCTACATTCTTCACTTCCCCAGTATTTTCTCCGTCACTGCTACTACTATCTGCAATGAAAGAGTACGAATTAGAGAAGCATTCCTCCTTACATGAAACAAGACACTTATTTATTTAATAAAATAACTGAAGTTTTTTTCTGCTAACAGTCTGAAAAATAAAATGTAAAGATAGAAATGATTTAAACAAAGATGATGACGTTGTTTCTCTTTAATTTCGATTCATTATCTTCACATAAATTTTATCTAATTCGTTGTTTGAACCATGCTTAGCTGGGAGGCATTTTTGTCGAACTATAGGTCCATTTGGTTGAGTTTTGTCCCAACTAAAAGCTATTATACGTTCCGATAACAAAATTAAACGTGAAAAAAAAAATCGACATTACATTTTGTTAAGGAAAAGACGATATTAATTTTTGGTGCACATGTATCATTCATCAAAAATTAATTTTTCGATCAATTTTCCTGGGGGGGGGGATTCTCTCCCTTTCCCCCCAAGAACATGTATAGAAAAAAACGCCCAAAAACATTTATAGAAATATACAACAGAGTCGGTTTAACTGTTAGTTCGTATAAACTAAACCCGCAAAGCAGTTTCATATATATATATGAACAGAATTAAATCATTTACAGTTGATTAACATTGTGTTGCATGAAAACATTTTTTCATTCACATTCCGAAAATCGAAAAATCTGATTAGACATTTAGATTATCTAGGCACAATCACGGTTTCGTATATTTCAGAAAATCGAGACTATAATTCTCAAAAGGAAAAAAATACAAATAGCGTTAGAATCAAAACCTAAGAAGTGGTTAATAGCTGCTGTTAATTACATCAGGACTGGAAAAAAATGAAATGACACTTATGAGGCAAGACTGCCGGATTTTAGGAGCCAACTGTTGGAGAAAATGACATTTGCTACGCATTTTCTATCGTTAACACGAAACCATTGCTGTTAATGAAAAGATATGGCAGTCTTCGACTTTTGGACATTTTAGATTGACATATTAAATTGACTTTCAGACATCGGCGAACCGACGAATTTTGCGAGCCACCGCATGCCGCTCTTCGGTTGAGATAAATGAATCGACCAGGTCTGGATCTAGGGACAGGGTTAGACACACACCCCTTTTAGAATACTTTCAGAAGTAAGCAATAGGGAAAAAATTAATAAACTTATTTATATTTCATGCGCTTTTCAAGAAACGTTTTAAAAACCTGTAAAACTGAAGGGGAAATGTTATACTGCATTGGAAAATTAGTCTCTTACCCGCTTTCCTTTTACTTTTTTCCGGCTCGATTGTGATTCTTGCCCTCCCTCTCTTCCCCCCCCACACCTCGATTTTTTTTTATAAATTCTGGCCTGGAATTTACAATGAATAGTTGCTGGAAGCAGTTGTGCCCAGAGTCCGTTACAAAATGTGATGAATTTGAGGATACTCCTGGAGGTGACACAAAGGAGGTTGTTCAGCTTATAAATCTTTCAAACATTTCATCCTTTGCTTTCATCAGCGAACAAACTATTGGTCTCACTTGCTCATAATATATATATACCGAAATCAGAGGGGCGGGGGTGGCTCAGTCGGTAGCGCGCCAGACTCGTAATCTGTAGTTCCCAGTTTCGAGTCCCAGCTGGGTCAGCATTGAAATTTATCTCCGCAAAATTCCCCGCCCTGCTCACGGTCAGTAGGGGACACCGATGGGCTTGGCAAGGCCGCCGTCCGTCGGATGGGACGTTAAGCCGTGGCCCCGTGTGCGGGAGAGTCATACCCTGTGCACGTTAAAGAACACGCTGTATGGCCTTGACGGGAGGCTACCATCTGTCTCCCAACAGCTGTTCCAGTGGGTCCCCTCCCCCAACCTTCTCTGAGCCTTCGGGGTCCATGTGACCTGGCCATTTAGCCCATGGTCTGCAAAAAAGTGCCGCTCAGAGGTAAAACAACCCAACCAAAATCAGAAGAAAAGTTATACGTTCTATACAGTAAGATATAATTTTTTCATCAAACCTCAAACTGAGGTAGATGATCAAACAGGCCTAATCACTGATACACGATTTGCAGCTGAAAAAAAAATTGAAAGTCAGCACTCAAAATGTGAATGAATTTATTACATCTCATTTAGAGACTATATTCAATGAATTGTTGGGTCGGGTTGTTTTACCTCTGAGCGGCACTTTTTTTGTACACAATTGGCTAAATGACCAGATCACAAAGAACCCGAAGGTTCAGAAAAGGTTTGGGGGCGGGGAACCACTGTAGAGCTGTTGGTAGACAGATACTAACCACCCATCAAGGCCATCCAACATGTTCTTTAATGTGCAGATGATATGGCTCTCCTGCACACCGAGCCACGGCTTAACGTCTCATCCAATGGACGGCGGCCTCTCCCAGCCCATCGGTCCATTTTCAGTGAGAAGATCTGATGGCTATGTAAGAGTCAAATAAGTCACTGCCTGAAGACCAAGATGGCAAAGAAATAATTCAGTCTTCTCACAAAGTCTTTGAATTTGAAAATCCTAAATGAAGACTTCACTTACCTTCAGAAGTTCTTAAACATTGTAAAGGGTGGGGTTGGATGGGTTGTTTTACCTCTGAGCGGCACTTTTTTGCACACCATGAGCTAAATGGCCAGGCCACATGGTCCCCGAAGGCTCAGAGAAGGTTGGGGGAGGGGATCCACTGGAACAGCTGTTGGGAGACAGATGGTAGCCTCCCGTCAAGGCCATCCAGCGTGTTCTTTAACGTGCACAGGGTATGGCTCTCCCGCACACGGAGCCACGATTTAACGTCCCATCCGACGGACGGCGGCCTTTCCAAGCCCATCGGTGTCCCCTACTGACCGTGGGCAGGGCGGGGAATTTTGCGGAGATAAATCTCAACGATGACGCAGCTGGGACTCGAACCTGGGAACTACAGGTTACGAGCCTGGCGCGCTACCGACTGAGCCACCCCCGCCCCGACATTGTAAAGGAATTTGAACCCAATGCAGAGAGAAGTTCAGTGGTACGCAGAGATAATGAAATAGTTACATCTTGCTACATACTTTACAAAGAAAAAAAAAAGGCACGTGTTGAACTTTGTCCTGACAAATTTTTGAAGAAAGCTTGTGAGACACCATCAAAATCAGCAGAAGTCTAAGAGATGTAGACTTGGTGATGCATCTAAGTCTACATCACAATCCCTTGCAAGATTCCCATCAAAATTCCAGCAAGATTCCCTGCGCAGTCCCCTAAAAAATCGCAATAATCAAGCCCTTCATGTAACCATTAAAACGTGTTTCTTCTGTCTAATAAATACTGCCACCTCTAAGTTGGGATGAGTTGTTTCTAAGGGAAGAAAATAATATTTAAGTTTAATTTTGCTGATTATATTTGGTGTCAAATATAGTTTTTGATGTTTAAAATACTATTTATGCAATAAATAATACTCAGAGGTGAAAAACCTATACTATATATGTACACACATTATAAAAAAAAAATAAATACCCACTCAAGCAGCTGCTTGCCACAGAGGTCTGACAGGAGCCTGTCAGTTTATATGCCACAGTAGGAGATCTGAGAGGATGGCAGGACCTCAGCAGAAAAACGACACACACACATCCATGCCTAATCCGGGGCTCGAACCCAGGTCCCTAAGATCAGTAGACATATATAGTATTTTAAATAAATTGTTACGAATTAAATGGACGAAACTGAGCGTGAGTTCAATTAAATAGTATATCACAATGATAATTCTAAAACAATGCAATTTATTACAAAAGTATGGATGAAATCATTTATACAAACTAAATTCAACCAATGCTTATCATACAGTATACGTACGTGAACAAATTCCCAATCTATCGAGAATCTTACAAACAACTAAATGTAACTATATGCCAAGTGATGAACATTTGTTACAGAAATGTTAAGACCAGCTCTGTCTACTCGACTAACATATTACCTCTTCATTTTGATTGCCATGTCTCTTGTATAACCTTCACTTCAGCGTAAACAATCCTTTGCCTTTTCTTACTAGTTTTACTAACAAAATTCTACATTAACTCTTTTAACCTCACGCGCACTCACCACAAAATATACTTCTTCTTTAGATTATTTTGTCACGTAAAAACTTAGACTAACCACATTTCCTTTTGCACCCAACTGCGCTTCAGAAAAACAACTTTATTCCTTATTCTTTTTTTTTGTTAAGTCGTTCGATGTCGTTGGTGACGTAGCTCTCAAGCTGAAGCATCTGCGAGAGTTCATGACGCGTTTATCAAATTCATTTTAGCATGTTCATCTGTCGTAACAATATATATATATAGTATATATACACTATATATATATAGTATATATACACTATATATATACGTATATATATATATATAATATTATTTACCTATATAGTATTTTAAAATATTTTTCGGCTCTCTGGAAACGGAACTCCCATTATAACAAACATATATAGCTTGACTTTCCGATATGCTTTCAAGAACGCATTATGTGCGAAGTCGAGGGCTGCCTATACTGCACTCAGAATTTCAGTCATAAAAATATCACAATATATGGGCAAAACATCCAAAGGAAGGGTAGTCTTTAAGTACTACAAAAAAGACCTAAGACATAGAGTTTGTCATAAAAATATCAAAATGTTGTGGGACAAAGCATCCAAAGGAAAATTTTAAGTACCACAAAAGGAGCTAAGACGTAGAGCTTCAGTCGTCAAAATATAAAATTATAGTGGGGAAAGTATCCAAAGGAAGAGTGTATTTTAAGTACGAAGAAAAGAGCTAAGCCGTGATTCTTGAATATAACTATATCATGTCCATGGGTTGGGTTGTTTTACCTCTGAGCGGCACTTTTTTTTGCACACCATGGGCTAAATGCCCAGGTCACAAGGACCCCGAAGGCTCAGAGAAGGATGGGTGAGGGGATCCACTGGAACAGCTGTTGGGAGACAGATGGTAGCCTCTCGTCAAGGCCATCCAGCGTGTTCTTTAACGTGCACAGGGTATGGCTCTCCCGCACACGGGGCCACGGTTTAATGTCCCATCCGACGGACGGCGGCCTTTCCAAGCCCATCAGTTTCTCCTACTGACCGTGGTCAGGGCGGGGAATTTTGCGGAGATAAATCTCAACGCTGACCCAGTTGGGACTCGAACCTGGGAACTACAGATTACGAGCCTGACGCGCTACCGACTGAGCCACCCCCGCCCCCTCATGTCCATGATGTATAATACACTTAATGGCTTTAATAGCGCATCAATCTCTTTCAGATGGTCAGTAGATTTCCTTAACCCTTATAGACCACAGCTATAGGTTCCATATGACATTTATCTCATTTTGAAGCAAAAGATAAAAAGTATTAATTCTATACGAAACAGAACAAATCGATTTTATGAAAAAATAGAGAAATCTGTTTGTATATTTTTTCTCTTTAAAATAGGTCAAAATGAGTGATAAAAACAGTAAGTAATATCCTCAGGTTTAAATTAATTTAATGTTATTTGTTAATTATATTGGAAATTATTCCGTTCAACTGACGTTATATTTAACCGGAATACACAAGATTCGCTACTTCCTGCAGTTTGCTTCCCAAGTGTAACCGCAAAATTTGCAAATACGCCTACTTATGATCAATTATGCAATACCTTTTCAATCAATAACGGCGCCAGTTTAAATTCCTACGTTTACCTTCAAACCACCTGCCAATCTATATGCATCTTTTATGAAGCAGCCTATTCTCTCGTTCACACAGAAACGCAGTACATTTACTTTGTACCCTTTCAACACCAATTTGCTTTCCATTGTCCTACTCATTTTAATCAATTTTCCATTTACACATTCTTCGTCATTGTCTTAAATACAACTGAAACATCTCAGTTGTCTATAACGAGAGGGGGCGGGGGTGGCTGAAGTCGGTAGCGCGCCAGGCTCGTAATCTGTAGTTCCCAGGTTCGAGTCCCAGCTGGGTCAGCGTTGAGATTTATCTCCGCAAAATTCCCCGCCCTGCCCACGGTCAGTAGGGGATACCGATGGACTTGGAATAGACCACCGTCCGTCGGATGGGACGTTAAGCCGTGGACCCGTGTGCGGGAGAGCCATACCCTATGCACGTTAAAGAACACGCTGTATGGCCTTGACGGGAGGCTACCATCTGTCTCCCAACAGCTGTTGCAGTGGGTCCCCTCCCCCAACCTTCTCTGAGCATTAGGGGTCCATGTGACCTGGCCATTTAGCCCATGGTGTGCAAAAAAGTGCCGCTCAGAGGTAAAACAACCCAACCCTATAACGAGGGCATAGCCTCACTTGATTTTACCCAATGAGGATGTAAATAACACATTAAAAATATGTTATCCATATGATACTAAATGGTACGTAAAAGTTTCGTTTCTGACACGATGCAATTGTGTGAGTTGTTTCTAAGGGAAGAAAGTAATATTTAAGTTTAATTTTGCTGATTATATTTGGTACCTCTGAACTACACTTTCTTGCACACAATAAGCTAACTGGCCAGGTCACAAGGATCCCGAAGGCTGAGAGAAGGTTGGGGGAAGGGACCCACTGGAACAGCTGTTAAGAGACAGGCGGAAGCCTCCCGTCAAGGCCATCCAGTATGTTCTATAACGTGCACACGGTATGGCTTTCTCGCGCACTGGGCCGTGGCTTTAAGTTTCATCCAATGGACGGCAGCCTTCCCAAGTCCATCGGTGTCTCCTACTGACAGAGGGCAAGGTAGGAGTTTTGCGGAGATGTCTCAACACTGGTCCATGTAGGACTCGAAGCCAGAGTTGGGTTGGTTCACCTCTGAGCGGCAATTTTTCGCACAATGGGCTAAATTGCCAGGTTACAAGGGGTGAGAGAGTTGAGGAAGGGGACCCAATGGACAGATATTAGGAGACGGATGGTTGACTCCCGTCAAGTGTGATCTTTAGTGTGCAGAAGATATGGCTTTACTGCACACGAGGCCATGACATAACATCCCATCAGACGGAAGGTGGCTCATAGCCAGGGATTCCAAGTTAGCTTCCATTTATATCCCGTGTTGAGAGCGATTCGTATCAACATTGATAAACAGTTCTCCTGTGAGCTTCAAAAAGCTGGAGGTAGGTGGTTCAAATCTTAACTACTAGTCTCTTAGGGTTGGGTTACCTCTGAGCTGCACTTTTTTTTTTATCACACATTGAGCTAAAAGGACTCCTAAAATCACCCTGAGGGCTCAGAGAAAGTCGGGGGAAGGGGAACACTGGTCACCTGTTAGGAGACAGATGCTAACCTCCCGTCAAGGCCATTCAGTATGTTTTATTTCAGACCACGGGTTAACGTCCCATCCGACAGACGGCAGTTTTTCCAAGCCCACCGGCTTCCCTTATTGACCGAGGCATTAGGTGGAGAGGAGGGTGGGAAATTTTCGGAGATAAATCCCAGCGTTGGCCCAGGTAACACTCGAACCCGGGGAATTAAAGATTAAAGACTGACTCGCTACCGACTGAGCCACTCTCGCCCCATACGTAACAGTGAAAACAATATTAAGAAAAAGAAACATTGCTGTTTTGGATCTGAGAGGAGAAAGTCTCGGTGAGAAAAGAACATCAATGGGCTTGGAAATGTCGCTGTTCCTCAGATGGAATGCTAAGCAGTAGCCCTCATGAACATGACAGCCAAACCCTGTTCAGATTGAAAACCATGACCGAATGAACTTTAAATGAATATTGGATGGCCTTTATGGAAAATTACCATCCGTCTTCTTACAGTTCAGTCATCCTCTACTCAGCTATGTCCTTGTGACCAGATCTTTTAACTCATTATGCACAAAACAGATGCGACCAGAAGTAAAACAGCTAGCCAACTTGGCTAAACCAGCCGAGCTATAAATCGAAGAAGAGTTTAAATTAGAAGATAAATTATCTTTAGTCTGGTGAGACGTGAAATCAAGACTTCATCATCTGCCTTCAATTGCTTGGACGACTGAAGTATTTTTGATCGTCGATCAAGATCTCTGAGAAGAAAAACTATGTAGGTTGGGTTGGGTTGTTTTACCTCTGAGTGGCACTTTTTTGCACACCATGTACTAAATGGTCAGATCACATAAACCCCGAAGGCTCAGAAAAGGTTGGGAGAGGAGACCCACTGGAACAGCTGTTGGGAGACAGATGGTAGCTTCCCGTCAAGACCATCCAGCGTGTTCTTTAACGTGGACAGGGTATGGCTCACGCTTAACGTTTCCAAGCCCATCAGTGTCCCCTACTGACCGTGGGCAGGGCAGGAAAAGCTATGTAGATACCCGATTGAAAAACGCATCGCGTGGCTTAAAACATAGTCTATTACGTAAATTCAGTATGTGTGAGGAGCCTTTTGTTAATAATATACAAGTTAATCTCCTGCAGATCGAATAAAAGCAAATCACCTGATATACTGCACTGTCAGGAAGTCTTGAATTTGTGTCCCTCTCAGCAAAAACCGATATCAGCTAACTTAAATATCTTCTGAAGATAGTTGAAATGTCTGTCCAATTCGAGAATTTTTTTACATTCCTCATGACCATTAATGTTTTACAAGAAGAGAAGCCAAACTGCGTTTTATTTTTCTCACAGAAGTTGGGTTATTTTATCTTTGAGCAGGAAATTATTTTTTTCGTGCCGATTGGCTATAAGCAAGGTCATAGAGACACCAAAGGAAAAGATCTGGATAGGGGATCCATTAGATATTTCTTAGGCGATAGATGAACTCCTCTTACAAGAGGCCATCCAGCATGCATTAATATGAGCTGGAATGGCTGTCTTGCACAAGGGAGTCTTCTGTCTTAATGTCCTATCTGACGGACAGCAGTTTTTCTAACCCCGTCAGTATCCCCTGTTTCATCGAGGCCAGAATTGGTGTAGCGGAAAAAATCTCGACGCAAACTCATATCGTACTCAGAACCTAAAAATGACGGTTACGGTCATGACACACTGGCGACTCAACTGGTTAAGAATTAAAACCAAAATAATATTTGAACTTATTTAAGAACACTTTAAATTTCATTTTATTCATAATCTCCAAGTGATGAAACAAACTAATATAGAAGAAACAAAAACGAACTTCCCTCAAAATATCTTCCGATATATACTAATTTATCATCATGGGATTTTCGAATTGTGACAACGGGAAGAATTGTCGTGAACTTTCTTCTTTCCCTTCTCTTTTCTTATATCACTTTTTCGCAAGACTCGTAATCTGCAGTTCCCAGGTTCGAGTCCCAGCTGGGTCAGCGTTGAGAATTATCTCCGCAAAAATTCCCGCCCTGCCCACGGTCAGTAGGGGACACCAATGGGCTTGGAAAGGCCGCCGTCCGTCGGATGGGACGTTAAGCCGTGGCCCCGTAAGCATGAGAACCATACCCTGTGCACGTTAAAGAACACACTGGATGGCCTTGACGGGAGGCTACCATCTGTCTCCCAACAGCTGTTCCAGTGGATCCCCTAACCTTCTCTGAGCATTCGGGGTCCTTGTAACCTGGCCATTTAGCCCATGGTGTGCAAAAAAGTGCCGCTCAGAGGTAAACCAACCCAACCCTTCTTTAACTTTTCCTGCTCCATTTTTCTCCATCTTCAGAAGAACGCATAACGAGAGATTTCTGCCATCCAGGTTACCGTGAAATGTTAATTCCACTATGCCTTCTTCCCCAAATGATGTAAGGTAGGAAGGAATACAAAATTCTTCGCTACTGCCGCATACAAGATTCTTGTACTTTAAATGCTAAAGCCAGTTACGGAAAGAGCATTTCCATTTGATAGCCCCAAAATCAGATTTGTGCAAATTCTAACGATGCCGAAAGCTTTGTTCCCCTTTTTCTTGTTTAAATTCCGATTTTCCGTATCGCTCGTAATGTGCATTAGTTTATTAGTGATCGGGAGAGCGATAAGTGTATAATGATAAGGTAATGATTTCAAGAAGAAAGTGGACCTGCTATCCTGAATGAAAAGAATGGTCTTTCAAATCTAATATTTCTCTCTTGCTATTCTATCTTCTTATCAAACCAACTGGAAACGGATTTAAATTTCATTCTTTTGGTTTCCTTCATGTGAAATGCAAAAGCTTGGGGTTCCTTTTGTCAAATGTTTTTAGATCACTGAGATATCACCTCGACATTTCCTTTAAAACAAAGCAATGCGGAAGAGAATGTTTTACTACTTGAATTTCTTTTGTAATCAGTTTTTAATTTGATAAAAATGCGTTTAGGAGTATAAATTAACGAATTATAAGTGAAATATAACAGATCAAAATCTGTAAATTAAACCAGGTACAGTAAAATCTGCAAAAGACGCAGAAACCTGAAAATCAAACGATAATACATCAAAACCGTAAAAAAAAAAATCTATATTTTATGGGTTGGGTTGTTTTACCTCTGAGCGCCCTTTTTTGCACACCATGAGCTAAATGGCCAGGTCTTAAGGACCCCGGAGACTCAGAGAAGGTTGAGGGAGGGGACCCACTGGAACAGCTGTTAGGAGACAGATGGTAGCATCCCCTCAAGGCTATCCAGCGTGTTCTTTAACGTGCACAGGGTGTCTCTCCCGCAACGGGGCCACGGCTTAACGTCCCATCCGACGGACGGCGGCCTTTCCAAGCCCATCGCTGTCCCCTACTGACCGTGGGCAGGGCGGGGAGTTTTGCGGAGATAAGCCCCAACGCTGACCCAGCTGGGACTCGAACCTGGGAACTTCAGATTACGAGCCTAGCGCGCTACCGACTAAGCCACCCCCGTTCCCAATATCTTATGTTAAAAATATACACGAAAAATTGTAAATAAAAAACAGAAGCTGTAAAATAGAAACGAGTTTGGACTCGGGTCGAGTTCAGACTTATTTAAATTTCAAATATTTCTGGAAATTTTGGAAAAAAAAAAGGAGAAGAAATATAAAATATTTTTATTGTAATTTCAACCTTCTAATATATTTTTGCTAATTAGCTAGAAGAACGCATACCTTTGGCGCAAATAGGAATCTCGTTTCGAAAGAGAAAGAAGTCTTTCGTTTACTTACATTTTCACTCCTTAAAAATTTTTATCTGAGCAAATGGACTATGGGGAAAATGTAATAGTAGTATTGTATTAATAATTATAGAACATAAAAATCATTTATTTGCCTTCTACTTCTTAAATTTAAGAATCTGCTTTTCTCAAACCCCTCTGAGAAATGGGGGCAGATTGTTGCTGTAAATGGAATATCTCTTGACACTCTATCAAAGAAATTTCAAATTTCTACCATAAACAGATCATTTGCAATATTCTTTAAAAGTTTTGCCTTTACATATTTAATGATATTTAATGATATAAATTAAAACTAATTAAGGCTATGAAAAATGCAAAATATAATATTTTGTTTGTACCGATCCAACTAAAAAAGAGTTTTTCAAATATTTCTTAAAGCGAAAAGTTGCGTTTCCCATCCATCTTAACTCATTGCTGCCATTGAAAACTTTCTGGCCTTACCATTCCACAACAGAAATTTCAAATTTCTATCCTAAATACAACATTTGCAAAATTCGTTAAAACTTTAAAATTTTTTATTATCCCTTAGTGAAAACAACATCTTCGAAGACGATTTTATAGCTTTTGGGAGATTCTGAAAGTTTAAATCATAATATTTTATGAATACCTATCCAACCTGGGGCGGGGTGTCTCAGTCAGTAGCGTGCCAGGCTCGTAATCTGTAGTTCCCAGGTTCGAGTCCCAGCTGGGTCAGCGTTGAGATTTATCTCCACAAAACTCCCCGCCCTGCCCACGTTCAGTAGGGGACACCGATGGGCTTGGAAAGGCCGCCATCCGTCGGATGAGACGTTAAGCCGGGCCCCGTGTGTGGGATAGTCATACCCTGTGCACGTTAAAGAACACACTGGATGGCCTTGACGGGAGGCTGCCAGCTGTTCTAGTGAGTCCCCAACCTTCTCTGAGCCTTCGGGGTCCTTGTGACCTGGCCATTTAGCCCATGATGTGCAAAAAAGTGCCTCTCAGAGGTAAAACAATCCAACCTAAAAAAAAATTTTAATTTATCTCTATAAGCAAACAATTTTTTCTTAAAAAGAAAATGCATTTTTCCACCAACCCTAGGTCTAAGGTGTCAACCAATTGTTGCCTGTGGAAGTCTCCTGACCTTGTCATTCCACCACCAACATTTCAAATTCGTAGCATAAATGCATCGTTTGCAATATTCGTTTCAAAATTTTACATCATTAAAGAGCGCAATTACAGCTATGGGTAGAGCCCTGCGCAGATGCGGATATCCGCACGTGAATGCTCTCGGCGTCTTAAAGATTAATCTTAACGCGGATAGCGGATAAAACTGTGGATAATAAAATTGATATTAACGCGGATGGCGGATAAAGTCTCGTATATGATAAGATATGCAGAAACATGAGCAAAGATTATTGCATTATTTATGACTGACATGAGCGAAAACCTCTACTAGAAATGTTAAAAGAAGCTTGATTTGAAAATTAAATTATGATATTCACTCTAAAAAAGAAAGAAAAAAGTCCTTGGGATGAAGCGACAGGTAAAAACTTATCATATGTGAAAAAAGGAATCTTTTTGCTGGCAAAGCAGAATATAAATTAAAAAAATACAGGAGTGTTACATAGAAAACAGGAATTAAATATCAATGGAACAAAAATTTCAGTCGGGGTGATCACGAAGGTTTAGAGCGTATTTTAATCATCCATAATCGGTGGCTTCCCATAATCGCCGATAACTGCATTTTAAATAGTAAAATTAATTTAAAAAATTTTTTAAAATTAAAAATAAGTAAAATTTTGTCTAAATTGAGTAAATTTTACGAACAGAAAGCTCTTTATTTTCACATTATACTTTTTAGTTATTAATAAACCATTAGACTGATTTCTTTTACTCCCAAACATACATCGGACTTGGAGCATTTGCAAAATCTCGGCGGTTATTAAGTACCCAATGGTTATTAAGTAGCTAATTAAATTTTGGGGATGCGGGTACGGATAAGACCTTGCGGATATGACTTTTGCTATCCGCGTAGAGCTCTAGGTATAGGAATATTCAGTAAGTGCGAATCGTAATATTTCTTCAAAACCTATCCAACACAAAAACAATTTTTAATTTATGCAAATGAATGATAAAATTTATGCAGATGCAAATGAATAAAAAAATCACAATCTGCAAACAAATTACACATTATAACTTCTAAATCGGAAATAATAGGGAAAAAACATGATCAGAAAATTCAGATAATACGATTACAAAAAATTCCATTAAAGAAAATAGATTGAAAAAACAAATTTTGGAATAAATAAATAAATAAATAAGTAAATGTAAACACCTATACACGAAGAATATTAATATAGAAACTGTAATGTAAAAAAATCTCGCACACACATAAGAAAAAAAATATAACCACTTCCAAAATAGCCTTTTAACATTAAAAAAATGCAAAGTATCTCCATCAACAACTAAAATTTTTTGTCTTATCGTCCTTCTTTTCTCTCCTTCTCATTCGATCTCTATTTCTTAAGTGCTTCATTGGAGTTTCTTCCCCGACTTCAAATCATCTGGGAAAACAAGATTAGTGATATTTCCAGGGCATAAAGCTAAGATCCGGGAGAAACTCATCCGATTATAGTCTCAATCAGATGCAGGAACATAAAGAGAAACGGATTAAGTAGAAGAGCAAAAAAAAAGAAAAAATCTTTATTAATTACCAGTGGAATCAATGAGAGAAGATCTGATTTGTCCGCAGTGAAGACAGTGAGAGAGTAAAGAAAAAGTTCCTTAGATCCAAATGGATTCCGTGACGAGAGTGGGATTCTGTTGGTATTCATTAGCCCAACGTAGAAGTTGAAAGAACTGCGCTAGAATAATTTCATGACAAGAGATCAATAGAAATCCTTTATCGAATTGCTTCTTTTTTTTTCTCTTTAGCTTTTATTCTCATCGGGAAATTGTACTAAGTGATTCAAATGTAACGAAAACAAATCCTGATTGTTGTTTTTCCTTTCAGTTAGGCTCTTTTTTTTGCTCACACAACAGTTCATGTGTTGCTTTTATTTATTTCAGTTGCTGAAAACTACTGTCTGATCAGTTGGGTTGTTTTACCTCTGAGCGGCACTTTTTTGCACACCATGGGCTAAATGGTCAGGTCACAGAGACCCCGAGGCTCAGAGAAGGTTGGGGGAGGGGACCCACTGGAACAGCTGTTGGGAGACAGATGGTAGCCTCCCGTCAAGGCCATCCAGCGTGTTCTTTAACGTGCACAGGGTATGGCTCTCCCGCACACGGAGCCACGGCTTAACGTCCCATCCGACGGACGGCGGCCTTACCAAGCCCATTGGTGTCCCCTACTGACCGTGGGCAGGGCGGGGAATTTTGCGGAGATAAATCTCAACGCTGACCCAGCTGGGACTCGAACCTGGGAACTGCAGATTACGAGCTTGGCGCGCTACCGACTGAGCCACCCCCGCCCCCTGTCTGATCAGAGAAACGTTTCTAATATCTCGTCTCTTTTCAAGGCTGCCATCTTTGGAGTGGCCACGTTAAATTATTTTTCTCCATATAACTTATATTTTGTGCACTCGAAAAAATTCATATTAGATGGGCGTTGACATAGAGTTCTTAGAATATGTTTTGGACGGCGTTGAGGCAATGAAAAGTGGAAGAATATATTTTGAACAGTATTATGATAATGAAAAAAAAAAACAGATTTCGGACAGTTTTGGGGTAAAGAAAAATAAAGAAATGATTTTTTATAATACTGGGGCAATGGAAAATAAAAGAACGACTTTTAGATTATAAAATAGATTTAGTGCGGCAATGGGCTAAAGGAAAATGAAATTGGATTGGATTGTTTTACCTCTGAGCGGCACTTTTTTGCACACCATGAGCTAAATGGCCAGGCCACAAGGACCCCGAAGGCTCAGAGAAGGTTGGGGGAGGGGACCCACTGGAACAGCTGTTGGGAGACAGATGGTAGCCTCCCGTCAAGGCCATCCAGCGTGTTCTTTAACGTGCACAGGGTATGGCTCTCCCGCATCGGGGCCACGGCTTAACGTCCCATCCGACGGACGGCGGCCTTTCCAAGCCCATTGGTGTCCCCTACTGACCGTGGGCAGGGTGGGGAATTTTGCGGAGATAAATCTCAACGCTGACCCAGCTGGGACTTGAACCTGGGAACTACAGATTACGAGCCTGGTGCGCTACCGACTGAGCCACCCCCGCCCCAGGAAAATGAAAGGTTTGATTTGGAGCAACATTAGGTGGAGGGGTAGATTTTCCGTAGTATTTAACAAAGAACAGAGAGTATGCTTTGGGTAGGATTCCGAGAAAGGAAGAAGAATCGATTTCTGGTTGCACTGGGGGAAAGATAGCTGAAGGCTCGGTTTTGTCCAGTAGGTAAGGAGGAACAGCACGATTTTGGAGCTCAAAATCGAGCTCAAACTTATGCTTTTTAAACTCAGTAGTTTCAACAGAAACAGTTCTAATTGCCTAACGATTCAGAGCTCAATTTTTTTTAAATAGTCTTTCATGCAAAAAAAAATATTGAAAATAAATATCTTAATCAAATCTATCAGTCTAAATCTTGATTCAGCGGCAAATGTCCTTTTGCAGCTCCTGGAATTTAAGACAATAAATCTGCCTTGTCAATATTTTGATGCGAAGTTTTTGATTTCGGAGCTCACATCTGCCGATAAAAAAAATCCACTGAATTTTTTTTATCGTCGAGTTTCTTTTTGGACAGTATATCAAACCTTGTGAATCTTGCTACCCGGGACATGAAATGGTGAATTTGGTAGAAACTAAGGTTCCCGCAGGTGATGTTCTCAGTGTATAATTTTTGCAATTTTTCCTCTATCTGAGCCCAGCTCACGCTGCAGACAGAACCAACCAACCATTGACGTATAATGGCTTCTATCCTCGGAATAGAATATTAAGCTGTGGTTCTCTGTAGGAGAGAGTGGTACACATCTTAACGAGCGACTGACATCTCGTCCAAAATGTCCCAGAGTGGAGATATATCTCCGTTAACATCCACCCTACAATCGATGAGAAAAGGGACATCGATGCACTTAGAAAGGCCGCCGTCCATCAGTTGAAACATTAAACCTTGAACCCCCGTGTCTGCACACGGGGGCCCAAGGTTTAATGTTTCAAGACAGACACATCTTGTGAACGTCAAAAGAAAATGCTGGGTGGACTTGACGACAGACTTCCATCTGTCTCCTAACTGTTGTCCAATGGATCTTCTACCCCAATCTTCGGGGGGGGGGGGGGGGGGGGACTCAGTCGGTAGCGCGCCAGGCTCGTAATCTGTAGTTCCCAGGTTCGAGTCCCAGCTGGGTCAGCGTTGAGATTTATCTCCGCAAAATTTCCCCGCCCTGCCCACGGTCAGTAGGGGACAACGATGGGCTTGGAAAGGCCGCCGTCCGTCGGATGGGACGTTAAGCCGTGGCCCCGTGAGCGGGAGAGCCATACCCTGTGGACGTTAAAGAACACGCTGGATGGCCTTGACGGGAGGCTACCATCTGTCTCCCAACAGCTGTTCCAGTGGGTCCCCTCCCCAAACCTTCTCTGAGCCTTCGGGGTCCATGTGACCTGGCCATTTAGCCCATGGTGTGCAAAAAAGTGCCGCTCAGAGGTAAAACAATCCAATCCAATCCCCAATCTTCTGTGAATCTTGGGGTCCTTGTGACCTGGCCGTTTATCCCATTGCATTCCAAAAACGATCTTCTCAGAACAACCCAACCCATACCCATCTTTTTCTAACAGCTTCGAATGAATTTCCTTCCAAAGTCCTGTTCCAAAACTTGGGGTTCTTATGACTTAACTGTTTAGCCCATTGTGCATAAAATACTGACGCTAGTAGAAAAATAACTCAGCCCAAACGAAAGATTCCATTTCTTTTATCTAATAACTGGCAGCTCATAAAACTTAGCTTTTGTAAGAAATCCTTTAGAACTATTTTTAATCCTTCCACGGATAAAAAAAAGAGAGTTTTGGCTCTAGTTTTACTTTAAGTTGTGTGGAAAAAAAAGAGCTAAAGGGGGAAGGGAGAGCAAAAAGGAACGAAAATCTCCGGCTTTTACGGTTTTTCTAGCAGATAAAGAAAGCTACGCACAGCATGCTTTGCTTGATAAGTCAGCTGCTGCATTTCAAAGCTGCACCAAGCAGACTGCACGAGTCAAGGGCCGTTCAGACAGTGAGCCGCCGTGTGAAAAGCCTTTTCAGTGGCTGACTCAAAGTCCTCTGTTAGCTTGAAGGGTATTCTGGACTGCAGAAATGTAGCTACCTATTACATAGGAAAGGAAAAAAGAAACCCCAAAACTTTCGTTGGTAGAGAGAAGTAGGAGAAATTTTGGGGGGGGGGGAAACAAAAAGGAAATTTTAGGTTGAAACATTGGTAACTTAAAAAATATTTGAATATGAAAAGGAACAAGTTAAAATGAGAGTTAACATAAAAAAAGTATGAATATCAACAAAGGATTTATGGTCTAAAGATGGTCATGTTTGCTATTTTTACATTCCAAAGGTAGCACAAAACGTTTTTGAGTAGGAGATAGCTCAGAGCAATATTTTTGCATTACTTCTGTTCATTTCGGAATTTCAGGGCAGAGTAATCTGCAAATATATAAGTATTATAAAAATTAACTATACAACCTAACTGTAACGGGCTCGGTTGTTTTACCTCTAAGCGGCATTTTTTACACACAATAGACTAAATGGCTGGTCCCAAGGATCCCACGGGCTCAGAGAATGTTGGGGGAGGGGACCCACTGGACAGTTTTTATGAGACAGATTGTACTCTCCTGTCAAAGCAATTCAGCGTGTTTTTTAACGTGCACAGGGTGAGTCTATCCCGCACACGTAACCACGATAACATCCCATCCGACGGACGGTGGCTTTCTAAGCCCATCGGTGTTCCCTACTGCTCGAAGGCAGGGCGCGAAGTTTTGCGGAGATATCTCTCAAAGCTGGCCCAGGTTAGAATCGAACCTGGGAACTGCAGACTACGAGCCTGGCGAGACACCGCCACCCCATCAAACCGTAATAAAGACAACTACTCTAGCGGTGAGTTTTGCGAAAGTATTTTAAGAGATAAATGGTTCAAATTAAACCTTATGTAATCAGTTCCCGAATGCCATGATTATTAAACCAGAGTTACTTTTAACTATATAACTGTCTTAAAGGCAGGTCCTTTTGACCTGCCTTAACCTGACTTCCAAACATCGAGATAGAGTATGTAAAGACTACAATGGCCGACTAGAGACAGTTTGCAGCCTTAATAGAATTTGTTTTTGATCATAGAAGAGTTTTTTTATTTCCTGATAGCATGCGCAATTTTACCTTTTTAACCTCATAAAAATCCTTGACAACTCTACCCCTCGAATGAATGGCGTTTAAAAATTATCGCACAACATTTACTTATAGCATGACATACATTTATTAGCGAAATTCAATTTGAAATTCACACACACAATGAATTAT
Organism: Ryuthela nishihirai; assembly: GCA_038380435.1. Classification (NCBI taxonomy): domain Eukaryota; kingdom Metazoa; phylum Arthropoda; class Arachnida; order Araneae; family Heptathelidae; genus Ryuthela; species Ryuthela nishihirai. The sequence goes on from JAWZYU010000019.1 coordinate 41,490,138, forward strand.
CATTCCAGCTTCATAGTTCAAAAACGTTCATGGTATTTTAAGTTCATGTTAAAACAAATCCAACCAATGATGGCATATAAGCTGGGAGCAACTTCCCTTTGTTGAAGCGGAAACTTCCCCTTTTTTCCCCATTAAGAAAAATGAAATTTCTACTTTTTTTCCCCTATCAAGCATAAAACCCAGATGAACTAAAACTTCAGTTCTATGGGTCTTCCTTTTACGAACTATAGACAGAATCCTTCGGCCACGCGTCAAACTAGTTCGTTCCGCAGCGAAAGTCACAATTCGTTCTTATATTAGCTTAAACTGTTGTGTTGCTGCACCTCACGAAAATCAGCTACTAGTAAGCGGCAATAGGATGGTCTGGTTTCTCATCCCATCCTTCTACTAGTAAGAAGCAACAAGATTTTACCTCCTCATCACAACCGTTTACTAGTAAGATGCAACAGGAGGGTTTTAGCTTTCACAATAACCCTGTACTAGTAAGCGGCGACAAAAGGATTCAAGCACCTCACCACAGCCTTTAACTAGTAAGAGACAACAGGAAGGTTCTAGCTCTTCACCACAACCCTCTGTAGAAAAGCGACAACGAAAGGATTCGAGCACCTCACCACAACCTTCTACTAGTAAGACACAACAGGAAGGTTCTAGCTCTTCACCACAACCCTCTATAGAAAAGCGGCAACAAAAGGATTCGAGCACCTCTCCACAACCTTCTACTAGTAAGACACAACAGGAAGGTTCTAGCTCTTCACCACAACCCTCTATAGAAAAGCGGCAACGAAAGGATTCGAGCACCTCACCACAGCCTTTTACTAGTAAGAGACAACAGGAAGGTTCTAGCTCTTCACCACAACCCTCTATAGAAAAGCGGCAACGAAAGGATTCGAGCACCTCACCACAACCTTTTACTAGTAAGACACAACAGGAAGGTTCTAGCTCTTCACCACAACCCTCTATAGAAAAGCGGCAACAAAAGGATTCGAGCACCTCACCACAACCTTCTACTAGTAAGACACAACAGGAAGGTTCTAGCTCTTCACCACAACCTTCTACTAGTAAGACACAACAGGAAGGTTCTAGCTCTTCACCACAACCCTCTATAGAAAAGCGGCAACAAAAGGATTCGAGCACCTCACCACAACCTTCTACTAGTAAGACACAACAGGAAGGTTCTAGCTCTTCACCACAACCCTCTATAGAAAAGCGGCAACGAAAGGATTCGAGCACCTCACCACAACCTTTTACTAGTAAGACACAACAGGAAGGTTCTAGCTCTTCACCACAACCCTCTATAGAAAACCGGCAACAAAAGGATTCAAGCACCTCACCACAACCTTTTACTAGTAAGACACAACAGGAAGGTTCTAGCTCTTCACCACAACCCTCTATAGAAAAGCGGCAACAAAAGGATTCGAGCACCTCACCACAACCTTCTACTAGTAAGACACAACATGAAGGTTCTAGCTCTTCACCACAACCCTCTATAGAAAATCGGCAACAAAAGGATTCAAACACCTCACCACAACCTTTTACTAGTAAGACACAACAGGAAGTTTCTAGCTCTTCACCACAACCCTCTATAGAAAAGCGGCAACAAAATGATTTTAGCACCTCACCACAACCTTCTACTAATAAGAGACAACAGGAAGGTTATAGTTCTTCACCACAACTCTATTACCAGTAAGCGGCAACAAAAGGATTCTAGCAGCTCACTACAACCTTCTACTAGTAAGAGACAACAGGAAGGTTCTAGCTCTTCACCACAATCCTCTATAGAAAACCGGCAACAAAAGGATTCGAGCACCTCAATAACCTTCTACTAATAATAGACAACATGAAGGTTCTAGCTCTTCACCACAACTATCTTACTAGTAAACGGCAACAAAAGGATTCGAGCACCTCACCACAACCTTCTACTAGTAAGAGACAATAGGAAGGGTCTAATTTTTCACCACCACTTTTACTAGTTAGCGGCAACAAAAGGATTCTAGCACCTCACCACAACCTTCTATTATTAAGAGACAACAGGAAAGTTCTAGCTCTTCACTACAACCTTCTACTAGTAAGAGACAACAGGAAGGGTCTAGATTTTCACCACAACTTTTACTAGTAAGCGGCAACAAAATGATTCTAGCACCTCACTACAACCTTCTATTAGTAAGAGACAACAGGATGGGTCTAGGTTTTCACCAGAATTTTTACTAGTAAGCGGCAACAAATGGATTCTAGCACCTCACTACAACTTTCTATTAGTAAGAGAACAGGAAGGGTCTAGTGTTTCACCGCAACTTTTACTAGTAAGCGGCAACAAAAGGATCCGATCACTTCACCACAACCTTCTATTAGTAAGAGACAACAGGAAGGGTCTAGTTTTTCACCACAATTTTTACTAGTAAGCGGCAACAAATGGATTCTAGCACCTCACTACAACCTTCTATTAGTGAGAGACAACAGGAAGGGTCTAGTTTTTCACCACAGTTTTTACTAGTAAGCGGCAACAAATTGATTCTAGGACCTCACTACAACCTTCTATTAGTAAGAGACAACAGGAAGGGTCTAGTTTTTCACCGCAACTTTTACTAGTAAGCGGCAACAAAAGGATTCGATCACTTCACCACAACCTTCTATTAGTAAGAGACAACAGGAAGGATCTAGTTTTTCACCACAATTTTTACCAGTAAGCGGCAACAAATGGATTCTAGCACCTCACTACAACCTTCTATTAGTAAGAGACAACAGGAAGGGTCTAGTTTTTCACCGCAACTTTTACTAGTAAGCGGCAACAAAAGGATTCGAGCACTTCACCACAACCTTCTATTAGTAAGAGACAATAGGAAGGGTCTAGTTTTTCACCACAATTTTTACTAGTAAGCGGCAACAAATGGATTCTAGCACCTCACTACAACCTTCTATTAGTAAGAGACAACAGGGTGTAGTTTTTCACCACAACTTTTACTAGTAAGCGGCAACAAATGTATTCTAGCACCTCACTACAACTTTCTATTAGTAAGAGACAACAGGAAGGGTCTAGTTTTTCACCACAACTTTTACTAGTAAGCGGCAACGAAAGGATTCGAGCACCTCACCACAACCTTCTATTAGTAAGAGACAACAGGAAGGTTGTAGTTTTTCGCAACAACCCTCTACTAGTAAACGGCAACAAAAGGATTCTATCAGCTGACTAGAACCTTCCATTAGCAAGAGGTCACGGGACATGAAAGGTCTCGAAATTCAGAATATACGTTTTTCTGTATGATGTACAGTACCGTTTATTATAGTGCCTTTATTGATACTACATGATTTACATATTGTTTTTATTATATTTATTGATTATACATATTGTTCTTATTGATGATACATTGATACTGTATCAGTACGTGTGTCTCTGTTTAATGGTGTTCCTAATGTATTACATTGGTTATTATAAGATAATGTTACATATTCTCTGCATCGTTATATAAATCCCTTCTTACCTCTTAGTCAATGGTTCGCTCTTCATGATTTTTGAGATACTAAAGCCATCTTTTTGGTCGCGGCCAAAATTAAAATCCCCATTCACCTTGCGAGCCAAATGGTAACGGAATTTACAGGCTAATTGCCTGGGTTAAGTTTTGGAGAGGACAAATACCTTTCAAGACCCTTCAGGAAACCCTTTATCTTAAGCTTAGGTCACGACCAGGGCCGAAGCTAGGTGGGGGGAAATTTCCCCCATTGAGAATGCTAATAATTCGAATGGGGAAGAAAAATATACTAAAAAAATATATATTATGTGTATTTTTTGAGAAATGTTATAAAACCCTATTAAAAGTGAAATTATAAATGATGACAAAACCCAGATGCTGCGAAATACAATGTGACTGCACTACATCTATAGGGATAATGCCAAATCTCCACTACCTACGTCAAGTTCAAGACAACACCATACAGATGCAGCTCGCCCCACGAATACCTATGGCGAACAGTACTATAGAAATGAAGTTCATCCATCGATCACAACCTAAATTTAATCTGCGCCCCGGTTAGACAAAAACAAAGATATATAGATCTAAATTGCCTCAGCTCCCGTGGTGAGAACTCTTAGTCGGCCTTACCAGACCCCTCTGTCGGGGCCCCGTCCAACCTAGGTGCCCCCCCAACACCAGTCAGCGGCGCCCTCAACTTCACCGAGACCCAGCCGTTCCATCGGGTCCCCGTCCGACCAGACACTCCCCAATACTAGTCAGCAGGGCCCTGAACTTCACACAGGCCTTCACTCCCCCCCCCCCCAACCACCACGATAAGGTGGTGGGGGGTGCCCTCTAGGGGTGGGGACATTAAGACTGAGGGGAAAGAAATTGTACCTGAATGGCGTTCCGGCTCGATCTTGCTCTCTTTCCCCACCATTTTATTTTTTCGTAGATCCAAGCCTAGCCACGACCCAGAATTTGGGAACCCCTACTCTATTATATTATTAATTTAAACAAAGATCGTACACATGTAATATTGCTATCGTTACACGGTGTGAATATCAGCAAAAGTAATTTCACAACGAATAAGCTCCAAATTACAAGCACATATTAAAAAGGATTTTCACTCGCAAAATGTTTCAAATTAATTTTCCTTATTAAAGAAAAATCCATTTCCAATGGCTCTCTGATAATTTATAAAGGCATGTAATCCGATTACAAAGATATCAATAAATCTAAACATGCATGCAGGAGTCAGGGCTTCGAAAAAGGAAAACCGAGTTGGGTTGGGTTGTTTTACCTCTGAGCGGCACTTTTTTGCACACCATGGGCTAAATGGCCAGGTCACATGGACCCCGAAGGCTCAGAGAAGGTTGGGGGAGGGAACCCACTGGAACAGCTGTTGGGAGACAGATGGTAGCCTCCCGTCAAGGCCATCCAGCGTGTTCTTTAACGTGCACAGGGTATGACTCTCCCGCACACGGGGCCACGGCTTAACGTCCTATCCGACGGACGACGGCCTTTCCAAGCCCATCGGTGTCCCCTACCGTGGGTAGGGCGGGGAATTTTTGCGGAGATAAATCTCAACGCTGACCCAGCTGGGAATCGAACCTGGGAACTACAGATTACGAGCCTGGCGCACTACCGACTGAGGAGAGCGCGCCCCGCCCCCAAAGGAAAACCGAAAACACATTCTAAATGTATAATATAATTTGGAGCTTTTCTATCCCCATCCATTATTTATAGTGAAGATAAATGTGTTATTCGCTATGATATTAAATACATTACGATCTGAAGTAATTTTGCCGATCTCCAAATAAAAACTACGTAACTTAAGAAAAGTAGATGAAATTATAGTTAATACGGAAGGTACTTGAATTGATGTTGCTGAAGCTGTTCTTTGCTACATTTGACAAACTTTTTTCTTGAAGAAATTTTGTTACAATAGATTTTACAAATTACTGATTTCAAAAAACATGATCGCATTTCTTATGATATTTTCAGAAGCGTCAGTCTGCTTTCTTCCTGTAACGTTCTTTGCTTAATTGTTCTTAATAAATGTAAACGTTTGATTGATGGGTAACTTTGAGTTGAACAATCCGGATTCAGAAGTCGTATGGACATCCTCATATCAAGCCATTTTGCTCAGGAAGATTCTTGAGAAATATTTAGTTCCAAAAACCTACAGGTTGGGTTGGGTTGTTTTACCTCTGAGCGGCACTTTTTTGCACACCATGGGCTAAATGGCCAGGTCACATGGACCCCGAAGACTCAGAGAAGGTTGGGGGAGGGAACCCACTGGAACAGCTGTTGGGAGACAGATGGTAGCCTCCCGTCAAGGCCATCCAGCGTGTTCTTTAACGTGCACAGGGTATGACTCTCCCGCACACGGAGCCACGGCTTAACGTCCCATCCGACGGACGGCGGCCTTTCCAAGCCCATCGGTGTCCCCTACTGACCGTGGGCAGGGCGGGAATTTTGCGGAGATAAATCTCAACGCTGACCCAGCTGGGACTCGAACCTGGGAACTACAGATTACGAGCCTGGCACGCTACCGACTGAACCACCCCCGCAACCCAAAAACCTACAGACTCTAAAAGTAGGATCCAAAAACCTACTTTTAGAGCTTGCAAGAATGCTGTTGTTGTTTTTCCCCTAAGCTACACTTTCGTTTTCTCATAATAGATTAAATGGCCAGGTCACAAGTAACCTAAGGGTCAGAGATATCTAGAGAAAGGTGAACCACAGCTGCCAGAACAGATGGAAGCTATTCGTCAAAACCATCTAAAGTGTTTCTTAATGTGCAGAGGATATGTTCTGTTAGACACGGACACAAGTTTTAACATCTCATCCGACGGAAGATGGCCTTTCCAAACACATCGGTTCCCCTTTTTCACCGAAAGTAAAGTAGGGATAACTGGAGATAAATCTGAACCCTGAAACAGTTGGGACTCGAACTGGAAACATCAGATTGAGAGCCTGGCGCACTAACGACTGAACCATTCCTTGCACGAATGCCTTTGACTCTGTTGATTGGCATTATTTGTAGCTGATCCCACGGTCTTAATGGAATAAGAAAAGTTAGTTAACATAAAGATAGCTCTCTCTAGTAACACTATGCTTGGTGCTCACACCAAGCATAGTGTTACTAGAGAGAGCTATCGATTGTAAATATCACAATGATTATTTTAGCATTACAACTGGAGTTAGACAAAGCTGCATTTGTCACCCTTTCTCTTTAATTTTAAAATATATTGTTATAGGCAAAGATTTAGAAACGAGAAATGGGGAGGAGAGATTTAGATGATCTACAGAACTGAAAACATATCACTTGAATTATGTTGACGATATCGCTCTCTTGGCAAATGATGTTCACAAGATGAACTCCTGTTATTAGAGCTACTGATAAATAGCTTGTTGATAAAAGCAGAAATTTTAAACTGGTGAAAATGGTCAGGTCAGTCACCCTTCAGTTATTTCGAATGGTTGGGTTCTTGAGCAGGTTCTCTTCATTACCTTTAGAAAAGTCGTATAGAACTTCTAAGGATCGAAGTGTGGAAAAATAGATAGATACATATAAATATAAGTAATAAGTTTAGGATATGTAATAGTTTGCGTTCTCTCTACAGTTATATCAAGATACTAAGTGACGGACTCGAACGCGGTCTTGCTATATCAAGACCTGGTCCGAGTCCCGGGGGGCGGGGGGGGTGCTCAGTGGGTAGCGCGCCAGGCTCGTAATCTGTAGTTCCCAGGTTTGAGTCCCAGCTGGGTCAGCGTTGAGATTTATCTCCGCAAAAATTCCCCGCCCTGCCCACGGTCAGTAGGGGACACCGATGGGCTTGGAAAGGCCGCCGTCCGTCGGATGGGACGTTAAGCCGTGGCCCCGTGTGCGGGAGAGCCATACCCTGTGTACGTTAAAGAACACGCTGGATGGCCTTGACGGGAGGCTACCATCTGTCTCCCAACAGCTGTTCCAGTGGGTCCCCTCCCCCAACCTTCTCTGAGCCTTCGGGGTCCATGTGACCTGGCCATTTAGCCCATGGTGTGCAAAAAAGTGCCGCTCAGAGGTTAAACAACCCAACCCAACCCGAGTCCCGGATACGATAACACGGTCATTTGTTCTGCCATAAGCTGCAGATAAATTATTAGCTTTGCAGGTCTTATCAATAATAATAACGACAACAACCAACAACATTCCTGAAGGTTCGTAAAAAAAGAGCGACCTAGAAATACCTAAAATGATGTGAGAGGAAATGCCAAACTGGACTTCGTTAGAATTAGCCTGAAATCGTCAAAGGCACTATCAGTTGTTCAAGATGGATTATTTGGAGAATCAGATTACTTTGTCTGATTGGACCTCAGAATCACATAGCTACAAGAGATATCTGGTTTTATAATGCATGTATACACCGAAGAGCCAAAACATTATGACCACCTGCCTAATATGATGTCATTCCTCAACGTGCCGCCAAAACAGCACTTACCCGGCGAGGCATGGACGCTACAAGATTTCTAAAGGTATCTTGTGGTATCTGGTACCAACACGTTACCAGCAGATCCTTTAACTCTTGTATGTTACGTGGTTGAGCAGCCGCAGATCGAATATGCTGTTCGAACACAAACCACATGTGCTCGATTGGATTGATGTCTGGAAAATTTGGAACAAGGACAATACCTGGAAGTCTTCCTCATGTTCTGCGAACCATTCTCGAACAATCCGGGCAGTGTGGCATGGCGCATTATCCTGCTGAAAGAAGGCACGATTAGAGGGATATACTGTTGTCATGAAAGGATGCAATGATGCTTAGATAGGTGGGAGAGGTCATAGTTTCCTGCACGTGAATGACTGGACCCAGGGTTTCCCAGCAGAACGTTGCCCAAAAAGCATTACACTTCCTCCACCACATCGATGAGCAGTGGTCGGCCCATACCATGCCGGCTATACCATACCTCGTGGTTTTTTTCCTTCTAGGACCACTTTTTTTTTTTTGAAGTCACTAACCACAGCTGACCGTGAGCAACCCATAAGCCCTGCCGTCTCGGAAATGCTCTGACCCAATCGTCTCGCCATTACAGTTTGGCCTTTGTTAAATTCACTTAAATCCAATGCCTTTCCAATCTGAAGAACAAGAATAACATTGATTAACAGAGCTCAGTATCAGGTGTTATTTATATCGTTTCATGACCTTCACACGCGCCGTCGTTTACCTGCAGGTGCTTCGATTTGCATAAAGACCCGCTGGTCATAATGTTTTGGCTCTTCGGTGTATATGCTCTCCTCTAGGCGATTATAGGGCTCAATAAAAATTACATCTTTCTCACCATTATGTTTCACTGCGAGCTTTTGATTGTGGAGCTCGACAAACCGCCCCTTTTGCTCTCTTTTTTTGTACAGCTCTGCTGGGACCAAAAATACAGAAACCCACTAAACGTATGTAATGCGTCCCATAATCCTTTAGCTGTTGCTTTCATATTGTCTTGCGAACAATCTTGGGGCTTTCCAAACACCTCCCTGTGGTCTTACCTTTAAGCTGACACTGAATCCTATTTGCGGAGCCTAGGAAACAGCTGTTTTAGCTCTACCTTTTGATAGCTAAAGGAACTCTCTCTGCCTTCCCTAACTCTATTCGTAGCTGTGCATATGTGCGACATGATCAGTTCAATGCAATATTTCTTAACAAATTGCTCAAAGGTTATTACTACTTCATCTAATCTCATCCCTGTTTGCGTAATTAAACTAACACACGATGCTACGTCATTTCTGGAATCAAACGCATCAAACTTTCTATTAACTTTTTGGGACTGTTTTGCAGGTGATTTGTGGATTTTAAAAGTCCTACTTAGGTCTTCTCTTTAAACTGCTACTGAGCCTCTAATTGTGGTTTCTCAGCTTAACCCCCACCCTGCTTTTGGTCAGAAAAGGAATATCAACGAGCTTGAAAAGGCCGCCGTCCTTAGGATGGGGCCTAAAGGCATGGCCCCATGTGTAGGACAGCCACACTCTGCTAACATTAAGGAACAAGCTGGATGGCATTAACGAGAGACTGTTATCTGTCCATTGGGTCTCCTTACTCTAACCTTCTATGAGACCTACGGATCCTTGTGACCTCGCCATTTAGCCCATTTTGTGAAAAAAAAAAAGTGCGCTCAGATATATAGCAACTCAACCCAACCTCATTGCTGGGCCAATCAAACAACTTCTTTTCTCTCCCTTTTATATTCTCCGCAGATGATTGTGAGGAATTTCAGAGACCTCCCTTTGGTCTTCTCTTTAAACTGCTATTGAATCCCTAATTGGGTAACCCACCAAACAACTCCTGTAGCTCTCCAATTTGTAGTATTTTGCCGGTGAACCCCCGCACTAAAATATAAGAGAATAGCTACAAAAAGGAAGAGGAACACATGCGCAGGCTTTATGGTTGTAACCCTAATTACCTGCCTATGATTTCCCCTCCCCTTCGGGGCGGGGGTGCCTCAGTCGGTAGCGCGCCAGGCTCGTAATCTGTAGTTCCAGATTCGAGTCCCAGCTGGGTCAGCGTTGAGATTTATCTCCGCAAAATTCTCCGCCCTGCCCACGGTCAGGTAGGGGACACCGATGGGCTTGGAAAGGCCGCCGTCCGTCGCATGGGACGTTAAGCCGTGGCCCCGTGTGCGGGAGAGCCATACCCTGTGCACGTTAAAGAACACGCTGGATGGCCTTGACGGGAGGCTACCATCTGTCTCCCAACAGCTGTTCCAGTGGGTCCCCTCCTCCAACCTTCTCCGAGCCTTCTGGGTCTTTGTGACCTGGCCATTTAGCCCATGGTGTGCAAAAAAGTGCCGCTCAGAGGTAAAACAACCCAACCCAACCCCCTCCCCTCCAAAAACAAAGAGCAAAATAAAAAAAAAAAGACTCCATTTACTTGCTACAAACTATCTTAGACTTCTCTCATGGTAGCAGACTTAAATTCATTCAAAAAATCAAAAAGCAAAGGATCATATATGAATATATTTCGCTAGCGTTTCTGGTACAAGCAGAGTCACTTAACGGAATTAATGCCAGAGTGTCATAATTACAGAGTTGCTGCCACACGACAAGTACACAACCTATAGAAATTTCCACTTGGGATAGAAAGCAGCTTCAATGAGATGATTACTGAACAGTTATTCAGATTTTATGCTGAATATTAAATGTCATTAGAGTCCGTTATTTACCATTTGCTACTTTTAGAGCACGAGTGGTTAAAAACAAAGAATCCCAATTTTAAAAGAAACGACTAATCTTCCTTTGACAACATTTGCATTTCATCAGTAACCAATATTTGGAGTGCTGATGATGCTATGAAATCATATTTAGAACTCCGGTTTTGAGATTATTGATCTGAGATGAGTGACAGGTTGCCAAAGCTAATTAGATTATAAAGATCTTGAAGTTGTTGAACAATAATAATAATTTTATTCATATCCATGTTAGTTATATGTAAAAAAAAGTGTGAACTAATCAGCCGCAAAACATCTGCTTATCTGCAGAATAGAAGAACAGTATTATTACACGAAAATACATAAATACAGCTTAAAAACATGTTTTTGGGCACTTGATTTTATCGATGTGAAATTTCGGTGGAAGCTCCATTATGGTGGTTCAATTTTTTTACACCGAAATTTAAACCTTGAAAAAATTTTTAGTCTTAATTAGTTATTCAGGTTGTCAGTGGAGACAAAAAAATTCGAGGCATTTTTAAAATGATCACTTTTGGCTTCAAAATATTCAGGGCATTTTTCAAATGGTCTTATTTGGCCGCGAAAAATTCGTGAAATTTTTCGTGCTGTGTGGCCGAGTCATATTCGTAATTATACCAAACATTATTTGAAAAAACAGGAAAATTTTTCGAATGATCTTCCTTCAACCTGCTCGTATGGTGTCAGCACGAAATACGTTGGCGGAAATTGAAAAAAAGGACCCATTACCAATTGAAGCGTAATCTATGAGATTTATTTTTATCTAGAAACAACTTGTTGAGAAAGGACAGTAATCACACGTGTGAAGTGATTCAATGCTTATTGTACCTTTTAGTGAGTATTACATTTTTCAGAAGGCACATTTTAATAAGGTGTTGAACCTCCTCGAGCAGCAATACAAGCTTCCAATCTGACATGCAATCGGTCGTACAAATGCTGGATATCACGCTGGGGGATACCATTCCATGCGCTTTCAACTTGGACGCGTAATTCAGATATGGTCGTTGCCTGCTGCGTCCGTGGAAGTCTTTGTCCGATCCAGTCCCAGACATGCTCGATTGGAGGTAAGTCCGAAGAGCTTGCTGGCCCAGGTGAACTCTCTGAAGAGCATGTTGAGTTGCCCCGGCGGAGTGTGGGCGGACGTTATCCTGCTGGAATATCGCATTTGGGATTACAAGCAGGACGGCCGGCATATGGCAGGACGATCGGCTGTACGATGTCGCTGGCATACGTACTGCTATTCAGTGTACCCTGTACAAACACCAGACACGTACGAGAGTGATAACTAATCGCACCCCACACCATGATGCCCGGCGTGGGTCCTGTGTGTCGCTGGTGGATGCACGATGACGCCTTCGGACGCGTAAACGACCATTAGACGCTCCTAAACAGAATCGACTTTCATCATTGAAGACCGCAGACTGCCATTCTTCCCTCCAATGAACTCGTTCTTGACACCACTGCAAATGTGCTCGACAGTGACGAGGTGCCGTTCGACAGTGCCCGTAGTCCTGCTTCCAAAAGATGATTGCGTATCGTTCTTGCAGACACCCTTGGTACGACAGAGGATAGAATTTATGACGCCGTAGCTGTCCGCTCTGCCACCGCCGCCCTCCCGATACGCCGATCCTCTCATGCGTCCGTAACTCTGTGTTGCCTGGAACCACATCTGCGAATTCTTTTCTGACCATCGACACCACCATCTTACCATTGCTGATACCTCTCGTCCAACGCGGTGTGCAATTTGATGAAAAGACCAACCTGCTTCCCAAAGACCCACTATACGACCTCGCTCCAACTCCGCTAATTGAACAAATGTTGCGCTCCTGCGTCATCAAGGCATGGTAGCTTCTTCAAAGAGCACTGAACAACACGACACAAGACGAATAACTTCTTTCTTCACGCCCTAGTCCTTAAATACGCGCTGCGTACATTTGCATGTTGTCGTCCTCAGTGACGTCATTATTTCATCCAATGATTGTCAATCTAGGATCACGGTTTCTGCTGCCCTTAACTATTAACATATTATAACGTGAAGTTCCTAAAGGAATTCCTTCTGGGTGTTCTTTTTTCAATTTCCGCCAGTGTAGTATGACTTAGTTTTGTGTTCAGAGAAGCAAGCTTTAATTATCGTATTTTATATTTTAAATTATATTTAAAAAATTTATTACTATATAAGTCTATTATTTAACAAAAAAAAAAACAGAAAATACAATTCTCAACATAAAAAATGCTACATCAAGAAGGAATAGACGAAATGAGATGAAACTTACCGCACACGTATTGTAGACAAGTAGATGGGAAAGAAGAGATTTAATTACTGAGGGACTGAATGAATGCGATGGGTTGGGAGATAGTATAATGTGGCCTGCGTCAGTAGATCATGTGACCGCCATGCTGGGCTATACATTCGGCAATACGGCGTAACATTGAGTGAAAAAGTCCCATTATGGTGTGCTGAGGTATCGCGGATCATGTGTCATTGACCTGTGTCCATAATTCATCTACATTGTGAGAAGGTCATGTAGAAGCGTGAAGTCGTCTGCCAATTACGTCCCACACGTTCTCTATTGGCGAGAGGTTTGGGATTGTGCTGGACAAGGCAACACCTGGACACCTTATAGGCACTGTCTGCTGATGTTGGCAGTGTGTAGGCGGGCGATATATTGAAATTGGGCATCAGAAATACCACAGAGATAGGCAACGGAACGAGCAGCAGTACCGCATCGGTGTATCGTTGGGTTGTTTCACCTCTGAGCGGCACGTTTTTTGCACAGACTGGGGTAAATGGCCAGGTCAGAAGGACCCCGAGGGCTCAGAGAAGGTTGGAGGAGGGGGTCCACCGGAGCATCTGTTGGGAGATAGATGATCATCTTCTGTCAAGGCCATAAAAAGTGTTCTTTAACTTGCACATGGTATGGCTCTCCCGCACACGGGGCCACGGCTTGAAGTCCCTTTCCAAACCTATCAGTGTCCCCTAACTGACTGGGAAGGGTGGGGAGTTTTGTGGATACATATCCCAACGCTGGCCCAGCTGGGACTCGCCATGGTACTGTGTGCAGAAAAATACTACTTTGTAAAGGTTAAAGAACACACTGGATGGACTTGGCCGGAAGCTACTATCTGTCTCCTAACAGCTGTCTGGTGGATACCCTCCACCCAACCCAGCTGTCTGGTGGATACCCTCCACCCAACCTTCTCTTAGCCCTTGGGTTCCTTGTGATAGCCCATCGTGTGCAAAAAGAAATAAAAGTGCCGCTTAGAGGTAAAACAACCCAAAACACTTTGGCCATCGATATAAAGTTTAGAGGAGAAATTATCTTGAGTCGGATGGGATATGTGGTAATGATAACATACCAGATGATCTGATAATAATAATCTTTATTTTATTCCGCCAGTCAGTACAATACATACATAGTCAGCCAGTACTACATAACATAACTGTCTAATAGCAATTAATACACACACATGAGAAAAATCGAGAAGTGAAATAGCTGAGAAATATCAATTGCATTAGAAAAGGGAAATAAAAATCATTTAAAATATTAGTGATTAATAGGAAAGGCGAAACAGAAAAGGAGAACATAGTAAGCTGACGCTTATTTTTAGTTAATGCTCCCTATTTCCTTTAAAGTTCAATTATGACAACAGTAATGTATACAATAGTAAAAGATCAAATGGTTATGGGATATATTACACTGATACATAGAAGAAGATTTCATTGCTTTGTAAGAAGAAACGTTTTACATAATTACCATGAAATTTTTCAGTTTGGTTCAGTATCAATTCCTCAACGGTATCATGAAAATAGCTATTGAAGGCATTGGATTTCGCATAGGTATCAGTAATAACTGTATTATCAGAAGAAATGTCTCCTACTATTGATTTACATTTATTTCTACCCTAAATATCGTTGAAATATTGAAATATTTCTATTTCTGTTTAGAATTTTTGCTAGAATCAAATCTACTGTCATAATAGGCATGATTTTTTTTTGTCTGATTTGAACAGTAACGAAATTACGAAATTTTTTATATGCAGAGCTGTCGTCCTCTAAATGGGTATCTTTTGCTTTTTTGTATAAATTATCTCTTTTAGTTATTAATTTTTTCAGATCTTTCGTCATCCAAGGAGCATATTTATTTGGCCTTTGGAACTTCTTAATATCCGTGGGCAAATATTTATTATAGTGATTTATAAAAATATTTATGAAATAATTATATGCTTCATTTACATCGCTGATTAAGTAAAGGAATTGCCAATCAATACGATTTAATTTATATTGCAATTGCAGAATATTATTATCATTGATTTTTCTATATCTATAACTGCTAGGTAGCATTTGAAAATTTGTCCTTTGGACCAGAAAAAATGTGGGGAAATGATCTGTAATTTTCGACATCAGAACTCCATTTTGGCAATCTACATTCGAAATTCCATAATCAATTAGTGTAGAACTTTGATTTCCAACTCTAGTTGATAATCCACTGTTTAAAACAAAACAATCATATGAATTAACTAGGTCTATTAAATTTAATACATTTTTATCTTGGTTCTTAATATCAAGATTATAGTCACCTATTAATATAAAGATCGATATCAATTTAAGTAATGAGTTTAAAACAAATTCTAGATATGACAGAAATGTACATTACCCTGAGGTTGTCGATAAATACTGCCCATAATCAGATTTCCTGATTTAGCAAGCAAAATCTCGTAATCATCAGTAATAACTGACAAATGGTTTAATACTTTGAAAGAAAAGCTTTCTCTGAAATAAAGTGCTACTCCTCCACCTTTACGAGCTTCTCTTCCGAAACCTACACCAGTATGTTCGGTGCACCAGTATGTTCAGTACTACACCAGTACTGATAAGTGGAATATTGTTATTTTCCCACGTTTCCAAAAATACAAGAGAATCAAATGAAAAACTACTACTTTTTAAAGTTACCAAGATCTCATCAAGGTGTTTGTACAGACTTCTACAGTTGAGTGAGAAAATAGAAAAAGTTGATATATTAAAACTATTACCATAAATCAGACGGAAATTTTCAGACCCAAGACTGATCGGCTGTTGACCAAGATTTCTTCTGATGATATAATTTTTTTTTACTTATAGCACACAATTCAAATATCTGTCATCTCGGTTTCAAATAATATCCTGAAGTAAATGACAATGCACATTAAGATTATATTCAATTACTTACTAAATAAATTTCTAGATGTTTCTTCAGTTTAAAGTTATGGAGTTACTCTTAGGTTGTGGGTTGGGTTACCTCTGAGCGGCACTTTTTTGCACACAATGGGCTAAATGGCCAGGTCACATGGACCCCGAAGGCTCAGAGAAGGTTGGGGGAGGGGACCCACTGGAACAGCTGTTGGTAGACAGATGGTAGCCTCCCGTCAAGGCCATCCAGCGTGTTCTTTAACGTGCACAGGGTATGGCTCTCCCGCACACGGGGCCACGGCTTAACGTCCCATCCGACGGACGGCGGCATTTCCAAGCCCATCGGTGTCCCCTACTGACCGTGGGCAGGGCGGGGAATTTTGCGGAGATAAATCTCAACGCTGACCCAGCTGGGACTCGAACCTGGGAACTACAGATTACGAGCCTGGCGCGCTACCGACTGAGCCACCCCCGCCCCGGAGTTACTCTTAACATCAATATGAAATATAGAGGAAAAACTGTTTTGAGCAGGGTATGATACTAACCTAGGATCTCGTGATAACATGTGTGAAGAAACATCGAGAAATTTATTTACTCAAGGACTAATATCGAATTCAAAAGGGTAACTTAGAACAATATATTAATGTATTTTCTATTTTCTGATTTAAAAAAAATACAAGCACAAAATACAAACATCGGAGCATTATGCTTCCCTAACGTTGACTGTGGCAAAAGATCAGAATTCAGAGTTGTTTGTTGGGTTGTTTTACCTCTGAGCGGCACTTTTTTTCACACCATGGGCTAAATGGCCAGGTCACATGGACCCCGAAGGCTCAGAGAAGGTTGGGGGAGGGGATCCACTGGAACAGCTGTTGGGAGACAGATGGTAGCCTCCCGTCAAGGCCATCCAGCGTGTTCTTTAACGTGCACAGGGTATGGCTCTCCCGCACACGGGGCCACGGCTTAACGTCCCATCCGACGGACGGCGGCCTTTCTAAGCCCATCGGTGTCCCCTACTGACCGTGGGCAGGGCGGGGAATTTTGCGGAGATAAATCTCAACGCTGACCCAGCTGGGACTCGAACCTGGGAACTACAGATTACGAGCCTGGCGCGCTACCGACTGAGCCACCCCCGCCCTCAGAATTCAGAACTGTCCTAGGCAATTCCAGAGGAGTGACAACCCTGAATTGCGAACTGTGACACAAATTAAAAGAAAAAGCAGTCTATGAATAAAATATAATTCGTCCTCTCTGAATCGGTGAAGTAGATGAGTGGCGACTCGACATTCTCATAGATCGTATATGATTTAAATAAGAGGCCTTATTATACTCTGATTTATGAGAATTGCCGAAGGATCAACTGCGCAGTCTTATAGTCTCCCAAGTTATCACTGACGCTACGCCGCTGCTGTTGATAAAATTTCGTTTCTTCTTGAACAATATGATCAGAACCAGCTATATAACATATTCAATACGGAGAGGCTGAGGATTATTGAGCAGCATTGCGAAAGAACATTCCTTCAAGCGTAAGATATGCGGAAAACGTTAAAGTAACGTGCGAAGTTCGTAAATAAACTAATGTTCACTAGAAAAGTTAGCTGTAAAAATTTAATTTTGATTCGAATAAGATACGAACCCACGATCTCCTGAAAACATGAGCACCTGATCAAGAAATCGTGGGTTCGTACCCCACTTGCATCAAAACTCAAAGCTCAGCTAACTTTTCAACTGTTCCATGGTTAATGGGCATTTCCTGTAGTTCTCTATACTGATGTTCACTAGTTTTACCCTAAAGTTCTTCCTACAATAACAAGCTTTCTGTAGATTAAATATCGTCACTTGTATCTGCCCAGGGAAAATTTCTACAGACGAGAGAATATCACGTATAAGAAGCTCATAAATCATTCAACGCAAGGTAGACTTATCGAAAATGTTCTGCTAAATACCCAATTTACATTAGATAGCTGCTGATGAAGTTAGACAGTCAGTAAGTGTGGCTTACGTCCGAAGACGACGAAATCCTGATCAGGTTTTAAAATTCACTTTGAATATCATAATGAAAGGATTGTTCCCAAAGGACACCAACATCAATAATCTAGACCATCATCACAAAAAATTTACTCTCAACAGCTTCAAAAAAAAAAAATGGTAACCCGTTCACTATCCAAAAAGTATGAGCAACTTTAAAAGGAAGCTTTAACTGTTCTTACCGGCCAAATTCTTTAAAAAAATTTATTACCAGCAAAATGTTATATGATTTCATTGCCACTGTGTCAAAATTAATTTCCTTAATGAACGTCACTGGGGACTTCAGACAGATCTATCTCCGTGGCTGTAAAGGAAATAGGAGATAAAATAAAAGTTAACAAACAAGTGGAGTTTACACACATCACTAATAGCCTCAGTTGTAATGGAAGCTTTTGATAATGCCTGGTTGTTGGCAGTCTTTTGTAGACCTGAAGAGGGCAAGGGTTGGAAGAAAATGTTTAAACTAGTCAGAAACTACCTACTTGATAGAAAAGTCCATTTTCCTCACGTACTTGAGGTGCTGACAACAGCATTAAAGAGATGATACTAACAGGGCGCTACTGTGGTAATCGCTTTCGGTAGAATGGGTTGCAGACACTGCGCTGGACTTACCCTTTATGGAAGTTGGTCTGTATTCAAGCTTATGAGGTTGATTTATTGCTAGTCATTACTGTTGCCTCTATAGTCCAACTAGAGATTTCAGGCAATGTTACACTCTTTTCAGAGTATAAAGTATAAGATTAATTTCAGGTTTCCGGAAACACGCGCGTAAGTAGATTGAAATTGGGTCATAAAACAATCGATATTCTAATTTTAAATGAAACAGAACAGTTTAAAAAAAGAACATTTATAAAAAAACTAGAACAGCAGTTTCGAGAAGAAATGATAGTCTAGATTCTGCACTTGCATAAATTTAGAGCCAAAATGCTTTCTGAAGTGTAGGTACGAATGGCTGGAACTTTACAGAGTATGAAAAATACTAAAAATATTTTTTAAAGATATCCTTGAAACTCCATAACGCAAGTAAATTATTATTATTGCTAAAAACTATATTAATGAGACTGAATAAAAGGCACACAACTTCGTCGAAAACTCTACTCATGGTAACAGAAAATATGGCCCTCTTTCCATTGTTATGATTAATAAAAGCGAATAATTTTAGTGGATCGCGAAACAAGAATTTAAAATTGTATGAAAAAATATATATGCATAAAAATCTGCAAAAAACATTATACGCATAAATAAGAAATTTTGGTTAAGGAAGCAGCTACTTGAGTGGATATTTATTTATTATTTATTTATTATACAAAGAGAAAAGGGTTGGGTTGTTTTACCTCTGAGCGGCACTTTTTTGCACACCATGGGCTAAATGGCCAGGTCACATGGACCCCGAAGGCTCAGAGAAGGTTGGGGGAGGGGACCCACTGGAACAGCTGTTGGGAGACAGATGGTAGCCTCCCGTTAAGGTCATCCAGCGTGTTCTTTAACGTGCACAGGGTATGGCTCTCCCGCACACGGGGCCACGGCTTAACGTCCCATCTGACGGACGGCGGCCTTTCCAAGCCCATCGGTGTCCCCTACTGACCGTGGGCAGGGCGGGGAATTTTGCGGAGATAAATCTCAACGCTGACCCAGCTGGGACTCGAACTTGGGAACTACAGATTACGAGCCTGGCGCTACCGACTGAGCCACCACCGCCCCCTACAAAGAGAAAAGAGCGCAATATTGTTTTACTAGCTTCAGACCGCAAAGGTTTAAGAGAAAAATTTTTATTCTCCATTACAAACTTTCACAATTATCGGCAGAAGTGAGGCTGGTGTTCCTCAGTCGTTAGCGCACCAGGCTCATAATCTGCTGCTCTCAAATTCGAGTCAGCACTCGACCAATTAGTTTATCTCCGCAAAACTCCCCGTCCTGTCCATGATTAGTACGGAACATAGATGAGCTTGGAAAGGCCGCCATCCGTCGGATGGGACGTTAAGCCGTGGCCGTGTATGCGGGAGAACAATACCTTGTGCAAATTAAAGAACATGTGAGAAGGCCTTGACGAGAGGTTAATATCTGTCCCCTCCCCCCAACCTTCTCTGAGCTTTCGAGGTCCTTTTGTGACCTGAACATTTAGCATATTGTGTGTCAAAAGTGCCGCTCAGAGGTAAAGCAACAACCAGTCGTCAGAAGTTTGGCGCGAAATGTTACATTCATAAATTTTTCCACCAAAAGTCTGGGCGTCTATATCAGTTTATCATAACTTTAACAAGTATCCGTGGTGATGGCATTCGTAATGGGATTAATCCCGACCTACGGCATACAGGGGCCAGATCTATTAATCTAAC
The DNA here is from genome assembly GCA_038380435.1 of Ryuthela nishihirai. Classification (NCBI taxonomy): domain Eukaryota; kingdom Metazoa; phylum Arthropoda; class Arachnida; order Araneae; family Heptathelidae; genus Ryuthela; species Ryuthela nishihirai. The sequence continues at coordinate 41,510,336 of JAWZYU010000019.1, forward strand.
ACGAAGCCACACAGGAGGAACCATCATACCAAATTTGGGATTAATCGTTCAAGTACCTGCGGAAATAAAGGGTGTGAAATCTGCTGATACTCAATACTTTGCGCTAGTGGCGCACCCAGAGGGAGGGGGGTCAAGGGGCCCTGGCACCCCCAAAGAAAAAGGGAAAAAAATACTAGAAAATTTTCCAAAAAACTTTTCCTAATTAAAATTCATTTTTTATATTTATGTTGTGTCGTGTCTTCTATTTCTATACTACTTATGAATTAGCGATCACATAATGGGGGAATATCCTATAGCTCTTGGGAATCACGGCCGCTGTGAACACAAGGCGAACGAAGTAGTGCTCGGGCGGACCGAGTGCTACTTCGTTTGCCCGAGCAGGGCCACCGGGACCCTCGCCTCCCCCCCCCCAAGATTAAATCCTGAGTGCGCCACTGCTCTGCGCTGACGTCACATGAGCATAGAAGAAACACATGTCCATCGGTGTCCGTAAGGTTGGTTGAGTTTTCGGAATACGCCAGTTTTTAAATATGATGATAATATATCGTTAATTCTTGAGGTGGACTTCTTTGATGTTCTTTCGATTTCCTGCAACGTAATATTCGATAAGCAAAACATAGGGATGCATTGTAACCAGTTAACAATTGGAAAAAAAACTAAGTTTCACTGAAAGGGGGATTCGAACCAAGACCTGAAAACACGTCAAGTGCTGTACCTATGCCCTATCTCCAGGGTAGCTCAGTTCAAGCTAACAAGAACAATAAACATTTTTCCATGACAAAGCTTATAATCGCTGTTAGCTGGAATTGAATAAGTCTTGAGATAGTTCAGAGGCAGAGAACTTTAAAAGTACTTCAGGAGGTCGGGGATTCGAATCCCACTCCCGAGGAACTCAGTTCTTTCCACTAACACTTCAATTGCTACACGGTATTTCTTAACTTGTAGGGATGGCTCAATCTGTAAAGCGCCAGGTTCGGAATCGGTAGTTCTCAGATTCCAGTCCCATCTGGGCCAGTGTTGAGATTTATCTCCACAAAATTCAGAACCTGCCCTCGGTCAGTAGGAGACAACGATGGGCTTGGAAACTCCGCCGTCTGTCGGATGGGACGTTATGCCGTGACCCATGTATAGGAGGGCCATACCCTGTCTACGTTAAAATCACGCTCTATGGCCTTGACGGGAGGCTACCATCTGTCTCCTAAGCGAGTCGTCCTCCAGTCGGTCCCATTCACCCAACCTTCATTGAGCCCTTGGGGTCCTTGTGATCCAGCTCGTTTAGAACACTGTGTGCAAAAAAAGTACTGCTCAGAAGTAAAAGAAACCAATCTTAACTTGAGATATATCCGTAACCATGGGATAACGACAAAAATTTGGATACATGGATGGTTTATTTAAAACAATAATCGTAATCTTTCGTACTAATATATGGCCAATTTTATACGATTTTCTTACATCTGGAGAGTATGCGACATTCTAAATCTGCTCAAACTGAGTATACAGACGTATTAGATTATGTGGCCTAAAAAAATTAGGAAACTACTGAATCAGAATGGCACAAAATACGAAAAACTTCATTTAGGTCAGCGAATCCCAAACTGTGGTACTCGAGTTTGGTGCATGGATTTGCTAACATTGTAGCATGATATATGATAGAAAATAAATCGTATTTTTAGTGCGACATATTTTATTCATATACAAAGTTTGAAAATGATTTTTCGTTAGAAAATGATGTTTTGCAAGTTTACATTTGCCCTTTACTGGAACAAAAAAAATGATAGGTATTTGGTGGTAAGTAGAAAAAATTTTTTGGGAATTGCTAATTTATATGACGTTTGAAACCAAAACTCTGGATTGGAAGGTTTAAGAAATTGGATGGTTATCGAAAAATTCCTGGATTGGAAGGTTATCGAAAAACTGAATTACGAGGTATGAGATTTAAAAAAATTCTTGTTAAGGAGTATGTGACATCGACAATCTCGATTAGTGGGTTACGTGACACCGAAAAATTGGATCAATGTGGTACTTGAAACCGAAAAACTGGATTAGTGGAATTCGCGATATTAAAACCCAGAATTACGCGGATGTGATTGAAAAGTGAGAAAAGCTGGATAAAGAAGTATATAATACCAAAAAACTGGATTAGTGTGATACGTTATACCGAAATATTGGTTATTGGGTATATGATACCAAAAAATCGGATTGAATATATATATACTATCAAAATACTAGATAAAATATGATACCAAAAATCCGAATTAGGTTGTGGGGGGGGGCACCTCTGAGCGGTGATTTTCGCACATAGTCAGCAAAATGGTCAGGCTACAAACAAGGACCTCGAAGGCCAGAAGAGTTGGGAAAGGGGAATCTACTGGGCAACTGTTTGGAGACAGATGGTAGCCTTCCATCAAAGCCATTCAGGGTATTCTTTAACATGCACACTTTACTCGAAGATCCAGCTCTTGTGACCTAGACATTTAGCTCATGGCATTTTTTGCATAAAAGTATCGCTAAGATTTAAACTTACCCAACCGTTGTGACCTGGCCATTTAACGCAGTATGCGTACAAAAGTGCCCCTTAGATATGAAACAACCCTTCCATTTGACCTGACTGCGTGCAAAAAGTAAACTTAAAGGTGAAACAAGTCACGAGTCTAATTCATCCTCAACGTTCCTTGAAACACATAGGTACTTATATATGATGTGACCTTTAACACGGGGGCGGGGGTGGCTCAGTCGGTAGCGCTCCAGGCTCGTAATCTGTAGTTCCCTGGTTCGAGTCCCAGCTGGGTCAGCGTTGAGATTTATCTCCTCAAAATTCCCCGCCCTGCCCACGGTCAGTAGGGGACACCGATGGGCTTGGAAAGGCCGCCGTCCGTCGGATGGGACGTTAAGCCGTGGCCCCGTGTGTGGGAGAGCCATACCCTGTGCACGCTAAAGAACACGCTGGATGGCCTTGACGGGGGCTACCATCTGTCTCCCAACAGCTGTTCCAGTGGGTCCTCTCCCCCAACCTTCTCTGAGCCTTCGGGGTGCATGTGACCTGGCCATTTAGCCCATGGTGTGCAAAAAAGTGCCGCTCAGAGGTAAAAAACCCAACCTTTAACACGTTGTGTGCGAAAAAACGCCGCTCACAGTTAAAACAATTCAGAACAACCCAACTCCAATCCATCAATGTACTGGAAGAATATTTACGAAACCACGTTTAAATTTTAATTTTTGCGACGGCATCATATTGAACTGATAAACAAAGGTTTCATTAATAACTTGCAGACAAGAATCACCATTAGCTTCAGTACTAAATCGTTGAAGAACAAGTAGATCTTTGATAGTCCCTCAGAGGTTCAAAGACAAAGCCAGTGGTGTAACTAAGGTGTATATTTTTTGCTGTGTCCTTGGATATCTGATATTATTGCAGACAAAATTAAAAAAGGCTGCTCAGGCTGAAGAAAAACTTCTCACACACGTCAACAGAAGTCTCTCATAACGATACACCATAGAGAAGATATGTAACGGAGGAGAGATATCCAGAATCACCTCATGCATTGGAAAGGAAATATCCAGACCTTCTCTATGACTCGAAACCAATCTCCATTTGATCCGCAGTCAAAATCAATTTCTGTTACTGGGTCAGCAGATTATATAAAAATATCAAACATAAATTTGAAATATAAATTTCATTTCTTAAAACTTGTGTCTCATTCCCCTTTAGGTTGGTTATATCGCAGAGAGGAGTTCAATAAAATAGGTTTAAAGCGTATTTCGCTATTAAATACAACATAGCAAACTAAAAATAAAAAGAGTGTTAATTTGGAAAATAACACATCGCCTCTGGTGAATATGGTGGGGCGGAGACAGCGCAGTCGGTAGCGCGACAGGCTCGTAATATTCAGTTACGAGGTTTGAGTCCCGGCTGGTCCAGCGTTGAGATTTATCTCCGCAAAACTCCCAGCTCTGCCCTATCCAAGAGGAAACACCGATGGGCTTCGAAAGGCCGCTGTACGTCGAATGGGGCTTTAAGCCGTAATCCATGTGCGGGAGAGCCATATCCTATGCACGTTAAAGAACACGCTGAATGGCCTTGACTGGCATCTACCATCTGTCTCCCAACAGATATCCAGTGGGTCTCCTCCCCCAACCTCCTTTGAGCCATCGGAGTCCTTGTAACCTGGCCATTTAGCCCATTCTGTGCAAAAAAGTGCCGCTCAGAGTCTCTGGTGAATACAACCATGGTGAATATGCGATGTTCGTTTTAGAACAGAATGAAATTTTTAAATTTCTGACTTTTGCACCAGTAAAAATTCAAATTAATGGATGATTGAAAAAATGCAAAACTAACAATTTATTAGCACCTATACGGCACAAAAATAATTTTTTAATTATCTTTTAGAGCAAAAAAAATAGTTTTCCCATTTCTCACTACCCTGGGTTAAGGTTGTTATTTTGGGTTGTTTTACCTCTGAGCTGCACTTTTTTGCACACAATGGGCTAAATGGCCAGGTCATAAGGACCCCGAAGGCTCAGAGAAGGTTAGGGGAGGCGATCCACTGGAACGGCTGTTGGGAGACAGATGGTAGCCTCCCGTCAAGGTCATCCAGCGCGTTCTTTAACGTGCACAGGGTATGGCTCTCCCGCACACGTAGCAACGGCTTAACGTCCCATCCGACGGACGGCGGCCTTTCCAAGCCCATCGGTGTCCCCTACTAACCGTGGGCAGGGCGGGGAATTTTGCGGAGATAAATCTCAACGCTGACCCAGCTGGGACTCGAACCTGGGAACTACAGATTACGAGCCTGGAGCGCTACCGACTGAGCCATCCCCCCCCCCCCTGGGTTAAGGAGTCAAACCATTGATCTCAGTATACTATATCACCTCACACTCCACCATCTAAATTTCAAATTTCTACTTCAAATAAACGTTTGCAATATTTGTAATTTTTCCGTTGGTATTATATTTTTTTTTTATAGGACTCTATTAAATCTATTGGGATATTCGGGATGTGGAACTTTTAATATCTCTTCAAAACTAATCCAATTCAAAAAGAATTTGTCGTTTGTCTCTGTACACAAAAAAAATGTTGAACGTCAACAGAGAATATTTGAAAACGAACTAAAAATTTAGTTAATATAACTAAACATTCAATTCAGGAAAATTAATATAACTAGACAGTCCCAAAATTTGTGGTTTAGTAAACGGTTTCCAGTAACCAGAAAAACCGGCTTCAATAAAACTAAGAATATCTGTATTCATTTGTGACTGTGTTTCCAAAATTCTCGCAAAATACACACCCCTTCATCAGATTTCCTTTCCTATAGGAATTAATGGATTCGTCTGCAAATTTGCATGAACGTTCTCCATACGATAGATATGCAAACGGACAGCTTCGAGGTAAAGTAACTTAATCAAGATGGGAAAGATTTCATTTTGTAGGCGACATAGGGAATATTCTTAGGCAGTAGAAGAAGTATGAAGTCATATAATTAAAATTCATACTAAAAGTGAGGGTCGGAGGTGATTCAGTCGATAGCACTCCAGTCTCATAATCTGCAGTTGCCAGGTTCGAGTCCCACGTGAGGCAGCTTTGAGATTTATCTACGAGAAAACCCCCACACTGCCTGGGGCGGGGTGGCTCAGTCGGTAGCGCGCTAGGCTCGTAATCTGTAGTTCCCAGGTTCGAGTCCCAGCTGGGTCAGCGTTGAGATTTATCTCCGCAAAATTCCCCTCCCTGCCCACGGTCAGTAGGGGACACCGATGGGCTTGGAAAGGCCGCCGTCCGTCGGATGGGACGTTAAGCCGTGGCCCCTTATGCGGGAGAGACATACCCTGTGCACGTTAAAAAACACGCTGGATGGCCTTGACGGGAGGCTACCATCTGTCTCCCAACAGCTGTTCCAGTGGGTCCCCTCCCCCAACCTTCTCTGAGCCTTCGGGGTCCATGTGACCTGGCCATTTAGCCCATGGTGTGCAAAAAAGTGCCGCTCAGAGGTAAAACAACCTAACCCACACTGCCTCGGTGAATAGGAGATAACGATGGACTTTTCTTAAAGAACGCCTACCTTTGAATGGGACGTTAAGCAGTGTCCCCGAGTATAAGAGAGCAATGTCTTGTGCACACTTAAAGAACATGCTAGACGGCCTTGTAGGGAAGCTACTATCTGCCTCCTAAACAGATCTTCTATGGATTCCCTTCCTCTAATATTCTCTGAGCCTTTGGGATGGGGTGGTCGGTTGGTAGCGCTCCAGGTTCGTAATCTGCAATTCCCAGGTTCGAGTCCCAACTGGGTCAGCGTTGAGATTTATCACTGCAAAACTTCCCGCCCTGCCCTCGGTCAGTAGGGGGACACCGCTGGGCTTGGAAAGGCCATCGTTCGTCGAATGGAACATTAAGCCGTGGTTCGTTGTGCTGGAAAACCATACCTTGTACACGTTAAAGAACACGCTGGACGGCCTTGACGGACGGCTACCATCTGTCTCCCAACAGCTGTTCCAGTGGGTCCCCTCTCCCAACCTTCTCTGAGCCTTCGGGGTCCTTGTGACCTAGCCATTTAAAAGCTCGACCAATCAGATGGACATGGTTTCTATGGTTACACTTATTAAATTCAATCTTCCTGCTTTAACCTTTCTGTAACTGAAATTTCTTCTTCACAGCCTGATTTTGATAGTGAATACGTGTAACATATATGCACATATTAAACGTACCATTATTGTTCAGTTTTTTATTTTCAAATCTTAAACTATTATTTATTTTACTATTAAACTAACAAACTATTAAACATAAAACTATAAAATTTTATAACTATGACACTTCATTGAATAATGACAATTTATATATTTGATATGTATAATATTTAAAATATTATCTTGTTTTTTTTTATACTCTTTGTATTGTTTTTAAATGAACCTGGTGTAGAAGGGTGTGGCCCTAACATCACCATGGTTGTTAGGTGTATAAATAAATAAATAAATAAACAGCCCAACCCAACTTTGAGCCCTTTGGACCTGGCCATTTAAGAACACGCCCGACGGCCTTGACGGGAGGCTACCATCTGCCTCCCAACAGTTGTTCCAGTTGGTCCCCTCCCCCAACCTTCTCGGAGTCTTCGGGGTTCTTGTGACCTGGCTATTTAGGTAAAACAACCCAAATAAATTGTGCGCAAAAAAGTGTCGCTCAGAGGTAAAACAATCCAAATAAATTGTGTGCAAAAAGTGTCACTCAGAGGGAAAAAATCCAATTCTTTACCACTAATATAAATTATGACAAAACATTGAAGCGTTTATACGTTTATTTTACCTCCAAACATGTAAAAATGTGCAGAATTAAATACTGTTACTTTACTAGAAACACATTAAAATGCATAAATAAATAAATAAATAAATACCCCCTCAAGCAGCTGCTTGCCACAGAGGTCTGGCAGGAGGCTGTCAGTTTATATGCCATAGTAGAAGGTCTGTGAGGATGGCGGGACCTCAGCAGAAAAACAACACATACATCCATGCCTTACCTGAGGCTCGAACCTAGGTCCCTTAGTTCAGTAGCCAAGCGCGCTAATCACTCGGCCACGGGATGGCTAAAATGCATAGAAAGTGTAATATATGTGTTAAAGAAGTTGTCAGAGAAAAAATATTATATTAAAACATCCTAGTTCTTTTCATTGTTCATTCACAGCCTCCCCATAACTCAGTTTTTTTTCTACAGGTCCCTTGCGCTAAAGCTATTAAATCCAATTTTCACTGCTTTAAAGTAAGGGCGAGGATGGTTCAGTCTGTAGCGCGCCAGGCTCGTAATCTGTAGTTCCCATTTTCGAGTAACAGCTGGGTCAACGTTGATATTTATCTCCGCAAAACTCCCGCGCTGCCCTCGGTCAATAGGGGGACATCGATGGGCTCGCAAAGTCCATCGGATGGAGCGAAATCCATGGCTCCGTGTGCGGGTTGGGTTGTTTTACCTCTGAGCGGCACTTTTTTGCACACCATGGGCTAAATGGCCAGGTCACATAGACCCCGAAGGCTCAGAGAAGGTTGGGGGAGGGGACCCACTGGAACAGCTGTTGGGAGACAGATGGTAGCCTCCCGTCAAGGCCATCCAGCGTGTTCTTTAACGTGCACAGGGTATGGCTCTCCCGCACACGGGGCCACAGCTTAACGTCCCATCCGACGGACGGCGGCCTTTCCAAGCCCATCGGTGTCCCCTACTGACCGTGGGCAGGGCGGGGAATTTTGCGGAGATAAATCTCAACGCTGATCCAGCTGGGACTCGAACCTGGGAACTACAGATTACGAGTCTGGCGCGCTACCGACTGAGCCACCCCCGCTCCCCGTGTGCGGGAGAGACATACCTTGTCCACGTTAAAGAACATGCTGGATGCCATTGACGGGAGCCTATGCCATCTGTCTCCTAACAGCTGTTCAGTAGGTACCTTTCCTCAACATTCTCTGACCTTCGGGGTCCTAATGACCTGGCCATTTAACCCATTGTGTGGAACCCACTGCTTTAAAACAAAAGCGAATCAATAGTAAAGGAAAATCACAGGTAATGGTCCTTTAGAATAAAATAAATCATGAAATGCTTGCTGAAAAAAATAAGCACCTAAAATGCAGCTTGCATGTTATTAGGAGGTGTGGGTTCGAATCCCACTCAAGCAAAACTAAATTTTTCAGCAAACCTTTCAAAAGCAAATCTGGTCAGATACAGATGATTTTTGTTTGAGACCATATTCCAATCCCTGAATCGCTGACGTGACACCATTAACTCACCAAGTAGCAAAAAATCCATTTCAGGAATATTATAAAATATACAAACAATTTCCTATATCAAAGTGTTTTTTTATTAATTTTACCCAAAGAATGGGAAGAGTTGAAAAAAAAATGACAGTTTTTATTGATTATCATGATTGGTGAAAGAACTGTCAGAAAGTTTGTCATGGACGTTGAACACTGCTTTTGGAATGGAGCCATCATGAATTCAAGAGACACACTGTAAAAGATATGGCGAATATTATACACATTTTTCACAAATGACATTAATTCACTTAAGTGCTTTTCTATAAAGGCATAAAGTTAGGAGTGTTGAGGAAATTGTAAAATGTTTGTACGGTATGTTCTAAGCGAAAAAAACTGAGGAAATTTCTGTTTTATATGGATGTGCGAACTTACGTTTTGTTGTACTGAGTCGAATTTTTTTTATAAAGTTGTGTCTGAACGTAGTAGAAAATATTTTTCCATACTGAATGTGTCCTGAAGTTTACGGTAATTATATTGATTTTTTTTTCTAACGAGTTAATAATGCAGCTCGTAAATGTTTGAACGATGTTTAAGGTGAATAAATATAGGGAGAAAAATTGTCATTGGCCGGGTGGGATTCGAACTCAGACCTGCTGATGACATGTCAGGTGCTTTGACCGCTGAGCTTACCGGCAGCCAAACAATGACCTTCTATTTGTGGCTTTAAGCATTATACCATAGAGTTAGTCATTGGGAATGTATCTGATAATAATTGAAAACTCTGATGCAGAAGGTACATTCCATGTTAGTGCACCATCCTACATCCTATGACCAGCCTACATCAGAGTGCATGTCAGGTGCCAGAACATCTGATACGTTATCAGGGGGTCGTGAGTTCGGTTGGGTTGGGTTGTTTTACCTCTGAGTGGCACTTTTTTGCATACAATGGGCTAAATGGCCAGGTCACATGGACCCCGAAGGCTCAGAGAAGGTTGGGGGAGGGGACCCACTGGAACAGCTGTTGGGAGACAGATGGTAGCCTCCCGTCAAGGCCATCCAGCGTGTTCTTTAACGTGCACAGGGTATGGCTCTCCCGCACACGGGGCCACAGCTTAACGTCCCATCCGACGGACGGCGGCATTTCCAAGCCCATCGGTGTCCCCTATTGACCGTGGGCAGGGCGGGGAATTTTGCGGAGATAAATCTCAACGCTGACCCAGCTGGGATTCGAACCTGGGAACTACAGATTCCGAGCCTGCCGCGCTACCGACTGAGCCACCCCCGTGGGTTCGAATCCCACCCTTACTAATAAGAATTTTTCCACTATATTTATTCAACACTAGCTGAAGTGTACCCGGCGCTGCTCGTTTACTTTTAATTTTATTTTAATTATTACTTATTTTCACTGCACTAAGATAAATTTTGTAAGTACCCGCCCTCGAACACTTTAGCACAGATTTTCAACAGGGAGAAATTTGCCCGGTGTTAGCTTGGATCGTTGTTGACGTCAGGGAGCTCTCTCATAGCCCGTGGCTTAGTTTATGCGTAAGCTATCGAAATTTTTATTTCCGTTACCACAGATTTTGCTGCCTTACGGCTCCCATGATATTCGTCCACACAGCCAAAATTTCCTGCACAGCGTCTCCCATGTTCACCGGTGATTGGTTTAAAAATCAGGTTCCCATTTGGCCTGTTGCTTCGTTTTTACACAAATTGTAACACTAGTGTCTCACCTTTAATCTGCATATTCTATTATTTCCTGCACTAGAGGTTGGTTTTGTGAGTATCCCCCCCCCCGACATTTTATCACAGTTTGAACACGAAGAATTTCTCGGTGTTGCAAAGGTCATTGCCGACTCGGCACGCACTCTCAGAGCCAGTGGCAAACGACCGAGATATTTATTTCGTCATATTTTGGCATTCTGTAATTCCCGACCTACTTCACCGAAAGGTCCCAAATTTCGTAGGCTGGTTCCCCCTGACCGACTCCATGTTGGGTTAGAAAATCAGGTCCGTACCTGCAATAGAACGCCTCAATAATGCGTTTGGAAATGTGGGGAATCTGGCAACGGCAGCATATTTAAATGCTATTTTAACTCTTTACGTTCACATTTAGGGATCAGTAATTGGCAACAATAAATTTGACAGCGATTCTCGTTTCCCGTAGGAATATCATGGTAAATATTTTTGCCTCTAGCAAGCCTCCCCTTTTGAACTTTCGATTATGAAATTTGGCACTGCAATCCGGACTACAACCAGAAACATTCTCTGAAATTTTGAAGCGTGTACATTGATTTCCCGATGAGTTATGGCTGCCACATACACACACAGACACCATCATTTATTATATAGATATTACAAACAGGTGCATACTTCTGATTTCCTTTATTTCAAGATGTTGAAGCTGTCTTCTCGTTTGATTGTGTGAACTGTCATTTCTTTTAAAAATAGGTACGAAAGCTGAAGTAGTTTTAAGGGCGGAGGTGGCTCAGTCGGTAGCACGTCGGGCGCGTAATCTGTAGTTCCCAGGTTTGAGTCTCAGCTGGGTCAGCGTTGAGATTTATCTCCGCAAAATTCCCCGCCCTGCCCACGGTCAGTAGGGGACACCGATGCACTTGGAAAGGCTGCCGTCCGTCGGATGGGACGTTAAGCCGTTGCCCGTGTGTGTGAGAGTCATACCCTGTGCACGTTAAAGAACACACTGGATGGCCTTGACTGGAGGCTACCATCTGTCTCCCAACAGCTGTTCCAGTGGGTCCCCTCCCCCAACCTTCTCTGTGCCTTCGGAGTTCTTGTGACTGGCCATTTAGCCCATTTTGTGCAAAAAAGTGTCGCTCATAGGTAAAACAATCCAACCCAACTCTGACGTACAGAGGATATGGCTTCATGTCCCAATCGACAGATGGCGACCTTTCCAGGTCCATCAATGCCCTCTATCTCACCGACGAAAATAAAGAGATCAGCAAAGTATTTTAAAATTATTCAAAAGAAAAAGTTCTTGTCTTGCAAAATCAGGGAATCAGTTTGTCAACGGAAACGGAGCTAGATTTAAAGAAAATAAAATGCAATGGCAAGAGAATTGGAAGCTTTAGGTTGAGAAGAGTGATTGGTATGAATCGGAACAGCCTAACCATCTTTTTTTTTTCATAAAATATTCTCACTAAAGTTTTAACACATGCTTTCACGTCCGTTTTAGGGTGGCTTTTCCATAAATAAATTTTTGCTCAATATGCCCAATATGTATATATGTGCAGAGGCGCATTTATTATACTCCTTGAGGTCTTACGTGCTTATCTTTTTCGGGGGCCCTATTCTTTCCGTTAAATAAATTTGACTATATCCGAAAAATCGGAATCTGGAGGAGGAAGGGGGCGATGAGCCACACGGAGCCCTACTTCTGCGCTAATTCGCGTACCTAAAAATCCACCCCTGTATATGTGCATTATTTTCCCCCTCTCTTCTTTGGGTAGGGGTGGCTCAGTCGGTAGCGCACCAGCCTTATAATTTGCAGTTCCCAGGTTCGATTCTCACTTGGACCAGCATTGAGATTTATCTCCACAAAGCTCCCTCAGTCAGTAGGGGGACACCGATGGATTTCCATCAGGTGACACGTTAAGCCGTTGTCCCATGTACGAGAGAGCCATATACTTTGCCCGTTAAAGAACACGCTGGATGGCCTTGACGGGAGGCTATGATACATCTCCTAACAGCTTTCCAGTGAGTATTCTTTCCCCCAACACTCTCTGAACCTTTGGGGTCCTTGTGACCTGGCCATTTAGCCCATTTTGTGCAAAAAAGGACCCCTCAGAGATACAACAATACAACCCCGTTCCATTCAGGTGCCTAAAAACTCTCCGAAAAAAAAAAAGAACATAGACTGCATTGTCATTAAGATCCAGTCCTGAAGAGAATCACCTTATATCTGAGTTTTTATTGATCTACCTATTACTTTTCACTTGACATTTGAGACTTTCTCGGTGATTCCGTAGATTTGTCGGCATCTATATTTCTCAAAACGGTGACGTGGAAAGTATCATAGGCTATAAAAAAACAGTTATTTTCTATATTTTCTTTGCACCCACTCCACAAATAAGAAAGATGTAACTGTAACGAGTTGTGCCTAAAGGAAAGCTTTACCCCGTCCGGGGAGATGTTGAAATTGAGGAATGCCATAGGCTACTTCAATTTATCCATCCTCCCCTTTAGCCGACCCCCCCCCCCCCTCCAACCTTCAAAAGAGGGGTGTTCAATGTCACGGACTTCTTAAAATTATGCTCCTTCTTTCTCCTCCAAAAAGTTGCGAGGGAAATTCAGTTGGGGTATATCGTAACGAAATCAAATGTAAGCTTAAAACGTGACCGAGAAAGTAAAACTTCTTAAAACGTAAACGAGAAAGGGGAAACAGCAGTTTTCGCCCCCGAACAAGAAATATGGATTAATTTTTCGCTTGACATTTGTCAGTTTGGCAAAGGAAGATTGTGCATCAATTTACCTACACAAGATTGCAGGCGCCTATCTTCCTCTGAAGTGGGGGCGGGGGTGGCTCAGTCGGTAGCGCGCCAGGCTCGTAATCTGTAGTTCCCAGGTTCGAGTCCCAGCTGGGTCAGCGTTGAGATTATCTCCGCAAAATTCCCCGCCCTGCCCACGGTCAATAGGGGACACCGATGGGCTTGGAAAGACCGCCGTCCGCCGGATGGGACGTTAAGCCGTGCCCCGTGTGCGGGAGAGACATACCCTGTGCACGTTAAAGAACACGCTGGATGGCCTTGACGGGAGGCTACCATCTGTCTCCCAACAGCTGTTCCAGTGGGTCCCCTCCCCCAACCTTCTCTAAACCTTCGGGGTCCATGTGACCTGGCCATTTAGCCCATGGTGTGCAAAAAAGTGCCGCTCAGAGGTAAAACAACCCAATCCCTTGAAGTGAATACGAACTCGGTGACTGATTGCACCATCGATATGCTTTAAATTTATTTTATACTTTTTAGGGTCCATATAGGAAGATAGGTATTTTTTAAATTTTTATTTTTTTTAGTGACAAAGTTCCCCAAGAAGTTTGCCACTAAAAACAAAAAGTAAAGCATATAAATTGAAAAGAAAATGCCTGTCTTCTTATATAGCGCTTTATTAAAAGGTAAAAATTTAAAGTAAAGAATGCCAATGGTGAAATCATTTAATTACATTACTACTATCATTACATCATCACCTTGAAAGGAAGACAGGACGCCAAAATTGTTTTTTCTTATCAATCGAATAAGGATTGTCGGTGCTATATCTACTTTAGCAGTTAATACGGATTGGGTTGTTTTACCTCTGAGCAGTGCTTTTTTGCAAAAAATGGGCTAAATGACCGCGTCGCAAGGACTCCGAGGGATCAGAGTAGATTGGGGGAGGAGATCCACTGGAAAGCTGTTAGGATACAGATGGAAAACTGAGTTAAGGTCATCCAAAGTATTGTTCAGCGCGCACTGGGTATGGTGGGCTATATATTATAATGTGCTAAATGACCGCGTTGCAAGGACTCCGAGGGATCAGAGTAGATTGGGGGAGGAGATCCACTGGAAAGCTGTTAGGATACAGATGGAAAACTGAGTTAAGGTCATCCAAAGTATTGTTGAGCGCGCACTGGGTATGGTGGGCTATATATTATAATGTGCTAAATGACCGCGTCGCAAGGACTCCGAGGGATCAGAGTAGATTGGGGGAGGAGATCCACTGGAAAGCTGTTAGGATACAGGTGGAAAACTGAGTTAAGGTTATCCAAAGTATTGTTCAGCATGCACTGGGTATGGTGGGCTATATATTATAATGTGCTAAATGACCGCATCGCAAGCTCTCCGAGGGATCAGAGTAGATTGGGGGAGGAGATCCACTGGAAAGCTGTTCGGATACAGATGGAAAACTGAGTTAAGGTCATCCAAAGTATTGTTCAGTGTGCACTGGGTATGGTGGGCTATATATTATAATGTGCAAGGACTCCAAGGGATCAGAGTAGATTGGGGGAGGTTGGGTTGGGTTGTTTTACCTCTGAGCGGAGATTGGGGGAGGAGATCCACTTAAAAGCTGTTCGGATACAGATGGAAAACTGAGTTAAGGTCATCCAAAGTATTGTTCAGCGCGCACTGGGTATGGTGGGCTATATATATTATAATGTGCTAAATGCGTGTGTAAATGTGAGGAGATCCACTGGAAAGCTGTTAGGATACAGATGGAAAACTGAGTTAAGGTTATCCAAAGTATTGTTCAGCGCGCACTGGGTATGGTGGGCTATATATTATAATGTGCTAAATGACCGCGTCGCAAGGACTCCGAGGGATCAGAGTAGATTGGGGGAGGAGATCCACTGGAAAGCTGTTAGGATACAGGTGGAAAACTGAGTTAAGGTCATCCAAAGTATTGTTGAGCGCGCACTGGGTATGGTGGGCTATATATTATAATGTGCTAAATGACCGCGTCGCAAGGACTCCGAGGGATCAGAGTAGATTGGGGGAGGAGATCCACTGGAATGCTGTTAGGATACAGGTGGAAAACTGAGTTAAGGTCATCCAAAGTATTGTTCAGCGCGCACTGGGTATGGTGGGCTATATATTATAATGTGTTAAATGACCGCGTCGCAAGGACTCCGAGGAATCAGAGTAGATTGGGGGAGGAGATCCACTGGAAAGCTATTAGGATACAGATGGAAAACTGAGTTAAGGTCATCCACAGTATTGTTCAGCGCGTACTGGGTATGGTGGGCTATATATTATAATGTGTTAAATGACCGCGTCGCAAGGACTCCGAGGGATCAAAGTAGATGGGGGGAGGTTGGGTTGGGTTGTTTTACCTCTGAGCGGAGATTAGGGGAGGAGATCCACTGGAAAGCTGTTCGGATACACATGGAAAACTGAGTTAAGGTCATCCAAAGCATTGTTCAGCGCGCACTGGGTATGGTAGGCTATATATATTATAATGTGCTAAATGACCGCGTCGCAAGGACTCCGAGGGATCACAGTATATTTGGGGAGCAGATCCACTGGAAAGCTGTTAGGATACAGATGGAAAACTGAGTTAAGGTCATCCAAAGTATTGTTGAGCACGCACTGGGTATGGTGGGCTATATATTATAATGTGTTAAATGACCGCGTGGCAAGGACTCCGAGGGATCAGAGTAGATTGGGGGAGGAGATCCATTGGAAAGCTCTTAGGATACAGGTGGAAAACTGAGTTAAGGTTATCCAAAGTATTGTTCAGCACGCACTGGGTATGGTGGGCTATATATTATAATGTGCTAAATGACCGCATCGCAAGGACTCCGAGGGATCAGAGTAGATTGGGGGAGGAGATCCACTGGAAAGCTGTTAGGATACAGATGGCAAACTGAGTTAAGGTCATCCAAAGTATTGTTCAGCGCGCACTGGGTATGGTGGGCTATATATTATAATATGTTAAATGACCGCGTCGCAAGGACTCCGAGGAATCAGAGTAGATTGGGGGAGGAGATCCACTGGAAAGCTATTAGGATACAGATGGAAAACTGAGTTAAGGTCATCCACAGTATTGTTCAGCGCGCACTGGGTATGGTGGGCTATATATTATAATGTGTTAAATGACCGCGTCGCAAGGACTCCGAGGGATCAAAGTAGATTGGGGGAGGTTGGGTTGGGTTGTTTTACCTCTGAGCGGAGATTGGGGGAGGAGATCCACTGGAAAGCTGTTCGGATACAGATGGAAAACTGAGTTAAGGTCATCCAAAGTATTGTTCAGCGCGCACTGGGTATGGTGGGCTATATATTATAATGTGTTAAATGACCGCGTCGCAAGGACTCCGAGGGATCAAAGTAGATGGGGGGAGGTTGGGTTGGGTTGTTTTACCTCTGAGCGGAGATTAGGGGAGGAGATCCACTGGAAAGCTGTTCGGATACAGATGGAAAACTGAGTTAAGGTCATCCAAAGCATTGTTCAGCGCGCACTGGGTATGGTAGGCTATATATATTATAATGTGCTAAATGACCGCGTCGCAAGGACTCCGAGGGATCACAGTATATTTGGGGAGCAGATCCACTGGAAAGCTGTTAGGATACAGATGGAAAACTGAGTTAAGGTCATCCAAAGTATTGTTGAGCACGCACTGGGTATGGTGGGCTATATATTATAATGTGTTAAATGACCGCGTGGCAAGGACTCCGAGGGATCAGAGTAGATTGGGGGAGGAGATCCATTGGAAAGCTCTTAGGATACAGGTGGAAAACTGAGTTAAGGTTATCCAAAGTATTGTTCAGCACGCACTGGGTATGGTGGGCTATATATTATAATGTGCTAAATGACCGCGTCGCAAGGACTCCGAGGGATCAGAGTAGATTGGGGGAGGAGATCCACTGGAATGCTGTTAGGATACAGGTGGAAAACTGAGTTAAGATCATCCAAAGTATTGTTCAGCGCGCACTGGGTATGGTGGGCTATATATTATAATGTGTTAAATGACCGCGTCGTAAGGACTCCGAGGGATCAGAGTAGATTGGGGGAGGAGATCCACTGGAATGCTGTTAGGATACAGGTGGAAAACTGAGTTAAGGTCATCCAAAGTATTGTTCAGCACGCACTGGGTATGGTGGGCTATATATTATAATGTGCTAAATGACCGCATTGCAAGGACTCCGAGGGATCAGAGTAGATTGGGGGAGGAGATCCACTGGAAAGCTGTTAGGATACAGATGGCAAACTGAGTTAAGGTCATCCAAAGTATTGTTCAGCGCGCACTGGGTATGGTGGGCTATATATTATAATGTGCTAAATGACCGCGTTGCAAGGACTCCGAGGGATCAGAGTAGATTGGGGGAGGAGAACCACTGGAATGCTGTTAGGATACAGGTGGAAAACGGAGTTAAGGTCATCCGAAGTATTGTTCAGCGCGCACTGGGTATGGTGGGCTATATATTATAATGTGTTAAATGAACGCGTCGCAAGGACTCCAAGGGATCAGAGTAGATTGGGGGAGGAGATCCACTGGAAAGCTGTTAGGATACAGGTGGAAAACTGAGTTAAGGTTATCCAAAGTATTGTTCAGCATGCACTGGGTATGGTGGGCTATATATTATAATGTGCTAAATGACCGCATCGCAAGCTCTCCGAGGGATCAGAGTAGATTGGGGGAGGAGATCCACTGGAAAGCTGTTAGGATACAGATGGAAAACTGAGTTAAGGTCATCCAAAGTATTGTTCAGTGTGCACTGGGTATGGTGGGCTATATATTATAATGTGCAAGGACTCCAAGGGATCAGAGTAGATTGGGGGAGGTTGGGTTGGGTTGTTTTACCTCTGAGCGGAGATTGGGGGAGGAGATCCACTTAAAAGCTGTTCGGATACAGATGGAAAACTGAGTTAAGGTCATCTAAAGTATTGTTCAGCGCGCACTGGGTGTGGTGGGCTATATATATTATAATGTGCTAAATGCGTGTGTAAATGTGAGGAGATCCACTGGAAAGCTGTTAGGATACAGATGGAAAACTGAGTTAAGGTTATCCAAAGTATTGTTCAGCGCGCACTGGGTATGGTGGGCTATATATTATAATGTGCTAAATGACCGCGTCGCAAGGACTCCGAGGGATCAGAGTAGATTGGGGGAGGAGATCCACTGGAAAACTGTTAGGATACAGGTGGAAAACTGAGTTAAGGTTATCCAAAGTATTGTTCAGCGCGCACTGGGTATGGTGGGCTATATATTATAATGTGCTAAATGATCACGTTGCAAGGACTCCGAGGGATCAGAGTAGATTGGGGGAGGAGATCCACTGGAAAGCTGTTAGGATACAGGTGGAAAATTGAGTTAAGGTCATCCAAAGTATTGTTCAGCGCGCACTGGGTATGGTGGGCTATATATTATAATGTGCTAAATGACCGCGTCGCAAGGACTCCGAGGGATCAGAGTAGATTGGGGGAGGAGATCCACTGGAATGCTGTTAGGATACAGGTGGAAAACTGAGTTAAGGTCATCCAAAGTATTGTTCAGCGCGCACTGGGTATGGTGGGCTATATATTATAATGTGTTAAATGACCGCGTCGCAAGGACTCCGAGGAATCAGAGTAGATTGGGGGAGGAGATCCACTGGAAAGCTATTAGGATTCAGATGGAAAACTGAGTTAAGGTCATCCACAGTATTGTTCAGCGCGCACTGGGTATGGTGGGCTATATATTATAATGTGTTAAATGACCGCGTCGCAAGGACTCCGAGGGATCAAAGTAGATGGGGGGAGGTTGGGTTGGGTTTTTTTACCTCTGAGCGGAGATTGGGGGAGGAGATCCACTGGAAAGCTGTTCGGATACAGATGGAAAACTGAGTTAAGGTCATCCAAAGTATTGTTCAGCGCGCACTGGGTATGGTGGGCTATATATATTATAATGTGCTAAATGACCGCGTGGCAAGGACTCCGAGGGATCAGAGTAGATTGGGGGAGGAGATCCACTCGAATGCTGTTAGGATACAGGTGGAAAACTGAGTTAAGATCATCCAAAGTATTGTTCAGCGCGCACTGGGTATGGTGGGCTATATATTATAATGTGTTAAATGACCGCGTGGCAAGGACTCCGAGGGATCAGAGTAGATTGGGGGAGGAGATCCACTCGAATGCTGTTAGGATACAGGTGGAAAACTGAGTTAAGGTCATCCAAAGTATTGTTCAGCACGCACTGGGTATGGTGGGCTATATATTATAATGTGCTAAATGACCGCATCGCAAGGACTCCGAGGGATCACAGTATATTTGGGGAGGAGATCCACTGGAAAGCTGTTAGGATACAGATGGAAAACTGAGTTAAGGTCATCCAAAGTATTGTTGAGCACGCACTGGGTATGGTGGGCTATATATTATAATGTGTTAAATGACCGCGTCGCAAGGACTCCGAGGGATCAGAGTAGATTGGGGGAGGAGATCCACTCGAAAACTCTTAGGATACAAGTGGAAAACTGAGTTAAGGTTATCCAAAGTATTGTTCAGCACGCACTGGGTATGGTGGGCTATATATTATAATGTGCTAAATGACCGCATCGCAAGGACTCCGAGGGATCAGAGTAGATTGGGGGAGGAGATCCACTGGAAAGCTGTTGGGATACAGATGGAAAACTGAGTTAAGGTCATCAAAAGTATTGTTCAGCGTGCACTGGCTATGGTGGGCTATATATTATAATGTGTTAAATGACCGCGTCGGAAGGACTCCGAGGGATCAGAGTAGATTGGGGGAGGAGATCCACTGGAAAGCTATTAGGATACAGATGGAAAACTGAGTTAAGGTCATCCAAAGTATTGTTCAGCGTGCACTGGGTATGGTGGGCTATATATATTATAATGTGCTAAATGACCGCGTCGCAAGGACTCCGAGGGATCAGAGTAGATTTGGGGAGGAGATCCACTGGAAAGCTGTTAGGATACAGATGGAAAACTGAGTTAAGGTCATCCAAAGTATTGTTCAGCGCGCACTGGGTATGGTGGGCTATATATTATAATGTGCTAAATGACCGCGTCGCAAGGACTCCGAGGGATCAGAGTAGATTGGGGAGGAGATCCACTGGAAAGCTGTTAGGATACAGATGGAAAACTGAGTTAAGGTCATCCAAAGTATTGTTCAGCACGCACTGGGTGTGGTGGGCTATTTATTATAATGTGTTAAATGACCGCGTCGCAAGGACTCCGAGGGATCAGATTAGATTGGGGGAGGAGATCCACTGGAAAGCTGTTAGGATACAGATGGAAAACTGAGTTAAGGTCATCCAAAGTATTGTTCAGCGCGCACTGGGTATGGTGGGCTATATATTATAATGTGTTAAATGACCGCATCGCAAGGACTCCGAGAGATCAGATTAGATTGGGGGAGGAGATCCACTGGAAAGCTGTTAGGATACAGATGGAAAACTGAGTTAAGGTCATCCAAAGTATTGTTCAGAGCGCACTGGGTATGGTGGGCTATATATTATAATGTGTTAAATGACCGCGTCGCAAGAACTCCGAGGGATCAGAGTAGATACGGGGAGGTTGGGTTGTTTTACCTCTGAGCGGAGATTGGGGGAGGAGATCCACTGGAAAGCTGTTAGGATACAGATGGAAAACTGAGTTAAGGTCATCCAAAGTATTGTTCAGCGCGCACTGGGTATGGTGGGCTATATATTATAATGTGTTAAATGACCGCGTCGAAAGGACTCCGAGGGATCAGAGTAGATTGGGGGAGGAGTTCCACTGGAAAGCTGTTAGGATACAGGTGGAAATCTGAGTTAAGGTCATCCAAAGTATTGTTCAGCACGCACTGGGTATGGTGGGCTATATATATTGTAATATGCTAAATGACCGCGTCGCAAGGACTCCGAGGGTCAGAGTAGATTGGGGGAGGAGATCCACTGGAAAGCTGTTAGGATACAGGTGGAAAACTGAGTTAAGGTCATCCAGAGTATTGTTCAGCGTGCAATGGGTATGGTGGGCTATATATTATAATGTGCTAAATGACCGCGTCGCAAGGACTCCGAGAGATTAGAGTAGATTGGGGGAGGAGATCCACTGGAAAGCTGTTAGGATACAGGTGGAAAATTGAGTTAAGGTCATCCAGAGTATTGTTCAGCGTGCACTGGGTATGGTTCTCAGGTACACAAAGCTTTCCGTCCCTATCTGTGTGTATCGTAGGGAAAAGAAAAAGCATCAGTGTATTGTGAGTGTAAAGAAAAAACATCGGTTTATCGTAGGAGGGGGAAAACATCTGTGTACCATAATTTTCCTTATTCTAAAAAGGAATAAGGTGTGCACCTTATTCCTTTTTAAAATCCCTAAACAGCAAAACTTATCCCTAGACAAAAAACTGACATTCGAATCTAAAAAAAATAAAATGGGATGGAGGGGGACAGGAAACTCAATCGCAAAAAAAAAAGAAAAAAAAAAGGAACTGGATTTCCATTGCAGTGCAACATTCTCTCTCTGTTTTAGAAGTCTTAAATATTCTTTAAAAATAAATGAAATTTATATGTTTATTAATTTTTGCCTCTATTACTTATACTAGCATTCTCTAAGGGGGACATTGCCCTCCCCCTCCATAGATCTGTCCCTGCACAGGGACATGCCCGCTAGTTTATTAGTCGGGTAGGCTAACTACTAGATCAGATATGGGCTACTGACCATGCCTGATCTAGTGGCAGGTTCTGATCAACTTAATATGAATTCAATAAGTGATTTTATCATTGCCATATTTTACCTGTATTTTTCACTTTCTTGAGTACATATAGGTAGATGGATATTTTTCAATTATTTTTTATATTTATATATTTATTTTCCACTTTAACTAAATATCTTGAAATTTCGATACACCACTGAATATAATATATTGCATATCAATTCTTATTGTGAGTTGCCTAATGCAGATAGTAAGATTTCTCATTATTAAATATCCAGGAAGGTACCTACCGGCAAAATGGCTGGCGATTACAAACTCAGTCCACAGCGCTCCATGCTTGTAATTTAATGTTCCAAGGTTCGAGTCCCCACTCTGTTGGGCGGGGGTGACTCAGTCCTATAGCACGTCAGGCTCGAAATCTGCAGTTCCCAGGTTCGAGTCTCACCTGGGTCAGCGTTGAGATTTATCTCCGCAAAACTCCCCGCCCTTCCCACGGTCAGTAGGGGACACCGTTGGGCTTGGAAAGGCCGCCGTCCGTAAGATGGGACGTTAAGCGGTGGATCCGTGTGCGGGAGAGCCATACCCTGTGCACGTTAAAGAACACGCTGGATGGCCTTGACCGGAGGCTACCATCTGTCTCTAAAACAGCCGTTCCAGTGGGTCCCCTCCCCCGAAACTTCTCTGAGCCTTCGGGGGCCTTGTGACCTGGCCATTTAGCCCATTGTGTGAAAAAAAGTGCCGCTCAGAGGTAAAACAACCAACCAACCCCACTCTGCTTGAGTTTAAAAAAATTCCTCCAACTCTGCTCTGCCCTTGATACGATAAAATGGGTCCAGTGGATTTAGAAAGAACTCCGTTCATCGAATAGAAAAGCAAACTTTGTTCCTATGTTTAGGAGAGCCATACTCTGTGAACCTCAAAGAACATGCTGGATGGCTTTAACGGGAGGCTTCGATCTTTCTCTTAGCGCCTTTCCAGTGTATTCCCTTCCCAAACTCTGAGCAGTTACTCTTTGAACTTCGCGATTTAGACCATTGTGTAAAAAAAGTGATCAGATCCGAGTCAAAACAATCCAATTTAAGAAACCGAGAAGTATTGGGTTGTTTTACCTATGAGCGACACTTTTCTGCACACAATGGGCTAAATGAGCAGGTGACAAGGATCCCGAGAGTTCAGAGAAAGTTTGGAGAAGTGAACCCACACAGCTGTTAGGAGACTGATGATAGTCTGTCATCAAGGCCATCCAACCTGTTCTTTAACTTACACAGGTCTCACGCACACTAGGCCGCGGCTTAACGTCCCATGCGACTAAAGGCGGCCTTTTCAAGCCCATCGGTGTTCCCTACAGGCCGAGGGCAGGGCAGGGAGTTTTGAGAAGATAAATATCAACTCTGGTCCAGATGGGACTCGAACCTGAGAATTGCAGATTATGAGCCTGGCGCAATACCGACTGAGCCACCCCCGCCCGCCGAGAAAGAGGAAAGGCTAAATATTAAAAGCCTTCCTTCTCTCAGAGCTTAACGTTACGTCTGGTTTCTACTTACATGACAAATAGAATCAAATGACAAGATGGGGGGAGGAACAAATTACGAGTACCTCCTCTATATTATCTATAACTTTTATACACAAATGTTTACCTTTAACTGAACCCTTTTTTAAAACAAATTGAAAAATGGCTAGGTGACTATAAACGGAACTGAGTTTTTATGGCACCTTTTTTTTTTTGGGGGGGGGGATTTTTTCGGATTAAAGCATATTTTTTTCATAATAGTGATTCAGTTTTTATGATATTATTTCAGCTTTGCGCGTAATATAAGAATTTGGTGTTAAGCTGGATTTGTTTTACATCTGAGAGTTCGATTTTTTTGCGCATGAAGAGTGGAGGGCGAAGAAACCGACTCACAAGAAATGTCAAACTATTAGAGGAAGATGTTAGCCTCGTACACATGGAGCCAAAGCTGGATATATTCTAGAAATGACTGTTATATTTTTGATCTGTTGCTGTTTATTTTCTCTTCAGTGGCTAGAGGAGGTAGGTTGGGAAGCTGGGTAGAGAAACCAGCCTTCTCTACTTTGCATTTTCTCAGGAAAAGGGGCAGTTATCTCTGACGGCCATTGCCATTTTTGTTTCCGAATTTTGGGAGTGGCCAAGGGGCCATGCCACCAACCCCTCTTTGAAAATGATAGTAACCGGGAAATGGTGTAAAAATATTAAGCATAACAAAAGATGTATGTCATAAGCATTATTCAAGAAATTTTGAGGAAGCGGTTGGCTCAGTCTGTATCGCGCCAGGTTTGTAAATTGCAGTTAAGTTTCGAGTCCCATCTGCGCCAGTTTTGAGATTTATCTCCGCTAAACCCTCGCCCTGCCCTCGATGAGAAAAGGGCCACCGATGGGCTCGGGAAGGCCGTTGATTGCGGCGCAAACAGGTGCGGTTCTTTAACGTTCTTGGGAGGCTTCCATCTCTCTACTCAAAAATTCCCCGCCCTGCCCACGGTCAGTAGGGGACACCGATGGGCTTGGAAAGGCCGCCGTCCGTCGGATGGGACGTTAAGCCGTGGCCCCGTGTGCGGAAGAGCCATACCCTGTGCACGTTAAAGAACACACTGGATGGCCTTCACGGGAGGCTACCATCTGTCTCCCAACAGCTGTTCCAGTGGGTCCCCTCCCCCAACCTTCTCTGAGCCTTCGGGGTCCATTTGACCTGGCCATTTAGCCCATTGTGTGCAAAAAAGTGCAGCTCAGAGGTAAAACAACCCAACCCAAATCCATCTGTCTACTAACAGTAACTCTGCTCAGTGGAGCCTCTTCCCCAACCTTCTCTGAGACCTTGGGTCCTTGTGACCTGGCCATTTATATCATCTTGTATAGGAAAAATGCCGCTCTGAATTAAAATAACCTAACTCAAGAACTTTGTCAAAGGCACTAACAGGAAGAGAAATATTTTATACTGGAAGGACGATCCAGTCACTTAGGGCCTTACTTTTATTTATTCTGACTCAATCTAGTCACATTAGACCCCACCTGCCTTTATTTTTTTTCAGAGCTGTATATTTGTACCAGTGGAATAAAATGAGTTCTCAAATCCATAACGAGTTTAAAAATGTCATCTTTTGAGATCAAAAAAAAATAATAGACAGCATTCTGTTTACAGTTTCTCAGAACATTGATTCACAAAGGCATAAAGAGTTTAAAAACGTCATCTTCATTTCGGCCAGAAAATAAATAATGGATTGCATTCTGCTTTAAGGCACACATAAATCCTTTCCCATGGTTAAGATAAACCAAAGCTATGTAGGAAAGGTGGATAGCATTTCTTTGTGATGAAGTTATTTCGTCTATAAGATATTAAAGAGAAAAAAAAATATATAAGTATATATTATACAAGTTTTGAAATGCGATACAAACTTCCGAATTCAAAGTGCACCGCACATTCAATTTTCTTTTCATTTACAAATGCACTCTATCAAATACTTGTATTTCAAAAGGGGCGGGGGTGGCTCAGTCGGTAGCGCGCCAGGCTCGTAATCTGTAGTTCCCAGGTTCGAGTCCCAGCTGGGTCAGCGTTGAGATTTATCTCCGCAAAATTCCCCGCCCTGCCCACGTCAGTAGGGGACACCGATGGGCTTAGAAAAGCCGCCGTCCGTCGGATGGGACGTTAAGCCGTGGCCCCGTGTGCGGCAGAGCCATACCCTGTGCACGTTAAAGAACACGCTGGATGGCCTTGACGGGAAGCTACCATCTGTCTCCCAACAGCTGTTCCAGTGGGTCCCCAACCTTCTCTGAGCCTTCGGGGTCCTTGTGACCTGGCCATTTAGCCCATGGTGTGCAAAAAAGTGCCGCTCGGAGGTAAAACAACCCAACCCAATGTATTTCAAAAAAGAACAAAGTATAAATATCCCAAAAGACCTCTAAATAACATCCGAACTCAAGGAAAGAGTTACATATTTAGTTTAAATTGTGCCACAAAAAATATTTTTAATACTTAGATGTAGACGAAATTGAATCACATTTGGCAATATAAGTGATGAAAGTCAGGAGCGTAGAGTCTACTACCCGCAAACAGATCCAGTCAGCGAAGCAGTTTTGCCTGACATACATAGTAAATGTAGATGGTGAGATATTTCCACATGGCTCCAAACAGGCAGTTAATTTAAAGAAAGTTTTTTTTTATTCTTGCAGAAAAAGTGTAGGAAAACTTCTAAATTCAGATCATCACATTGGAGATACGAATAGGTTTGCTTAAGGTTCACGATAACTGTATCTAAAAGCGAGGTTGAGCTCTTGTTTCAAAAACTTTATACTACTTAGTGAGTAGAGTTGAAATAATATTCAGGCCCGCTAGCTTCCTTCGTTACTGAAAAATGTTTAGTATGCTGTTTTCGCTATTGAAAAGTGGCCAGGTATTGCTTTGACAATTGACAAAGATGAATGCCCTTGCTTGAAATCAATATATATATAAATTGCTTATTCCATATTGTTTCTCAGAGTACATGGGGGGGGGGGATTTGAACCGTGACTCACTCTGGAGAATTTAAGTGTTCGAAACAGGATAGAAAAAATAGTAAACACCTGTATTACTCCCACTTTGCAAGATTAAATTTTAAAAGATCATTATATCGGAGAGGGTTGGGCTGTTTTACCTCTGAGGGGGAGGGGGTGGCTCGGTCGGTAGCGCACCAGGCTCGTAATCTACAGTTGCCAGGCTCGAATCCCAGTTGCGTCAGCGTTGAGATTTATCTCCTCAAAACTCTCCGCTCTGCTCACGGTCAGTATGGGACACCGATGGACTTGGAAGGGGCCCCGAGGTCGGATGAATGAGACGTTAAGATGTCAAGATGTACTCCCTTGTGCGGGAGAGCCATACTCTGTGCACGTTAAAGATATGCTGGACGGCTTTGACGGGAGCCTACTACATTTCTGCCAACAGTTGTTCCAGTGGGTTTTCTCCCCTAACCTTCTCTGAGCATTCGTGTTCCTTGTGACCTGGCCATTTAGCCCATTGTGTGCAAAAAAGTGTCGCTCAGAAGTAAAACAACTCAACATTTTACCTCCAAGCAGCAGATTTCTGTAAAAAATATGAAAAATCGATAAATAAATAAATTTATATAAGTTACTTATATATATATAGCCGTCCCGGTGGCCGAGTGATTAGCGTGCTTGGTTACTGATCAAGGAGACCAGAGTTCAAACCCTGGATAAGGTATGAACGTTTCTGTGTTGTCTTTCTGTTGGGTTCCCGCCTTCTTTCACAAATCTTCTCTATTGCGTATTAAAGTGACAAGCTCCTGTCAGACCTATGTGGCGGAAATTATAAGTGGTACTTTTTTTAAATTTATATATATATGCCAAAATAGCTTTCTAGTCTGTTGGGTTGTTTGCTCTGA
The DNA here is from genome assembly GCA_038380435.1 of Ryuthela nishihirai. Classification (NCBI taxonomy): domain Eukaryota; kingdom Metazoa; phylum Arthropoda; class Arachnida; order Araneae; family Heptathelidae; genus Ryuthela; species Ryuthela nishihirai. Next base: position 41,537,565 of record JAWZYU010000019.1, read on the forward strand.
GCGGCACTTTTTCACAGGATGGGTTAAATGGTCAGGTTACAATGATCCCAAAGTTTCATAGAAGGCCGGGGCAAATTGACCCACTTGACAGCTGTTAGAAGCCAGATGGAAGCCTACCATCAAGGCAAGGGCTTAAAGTTCCTTGCCCATCCGTGTATCCTTTCTCAACGAGAACATGAGATGGTGGGCGTTATCGGTAATAAATCTCACTGTTGGGACTCGAACCTGGGAAATGCATATTATAAGCCTGGCGCGCATTCGACTAAAACAACCTTCGGCCTTTTCTTGTCCGTTCTATTCAATCCAGTCACTTAACGTCCACTTCATTTTCCTCTAGATCAGAGGCTATCGCACCTCATTTTCTCCATAATTCGTGAACTTATTAAATGCAAAATAAACGCTTTCCACGCTTTTGCCCAATCGATTGCACTGAACCCATCATATCTTTCATACATTCCTTTTTTCTTGTGGGAAGCACATCCCATCCATATGAAGCATTTCTAGGAGTAGTTTCGTCGCTTCCAATGCTCGTCATTTTCATTTTCAGAATTTGAGCACTCTTTCTAATTACTTAAATTAATGTGGAGAAGTCTATGCATGGGTACAGTTGAGATAATGAGACTAAGTAGTTCATGAATCGACGGTTTCCACAGATCATTGATTGATTGAACTATCCGCCACTTATCAAGCAATCAACGATCTATGAGATAACTTTTTGACTGACAAATAACTGACAGCTCAATGACCGAATGGATTACGAGAATGTCGATGCTTCAACTGCACAATCCTACAGCATCAACTGCCCCCATACAACTTTCTCATTGCATAACTTTTAATTAACTTAAGCGCGTTGAAAGGCCACCCCTATAAGAATAAAGTCAATAATAGTTAAGATCATAGGTAGAGCACAATTGGAAACAAAAAATATATATAATAATCTAAATATATGATTCGTGTTATGCGCATATTTAGGTAATTTGAAATCCTAGATCATTGGTTCTCAACCTTTTATGCTTTACGTTCCCCCTGGAAATGTGTATGCAACTGGCCTACCCCTTATATAGATAGATAAAACTATAGTTATAGTGTAATAATGCCAACTATTGAGCTCTCACGGCATACCCCAAAAGATTTTTCCGAGTACCCCACGTTGAGAACCTCTGACCTAGATGATAAAAAAACGAGTTGTTTACTAGGGTATTGTTAAAATTTAATTAATCATACGTCAAATAAAACAATCTTGGTTGGAATTTTCCAAAATTATGTTTTCGAAGGATAACAAGATATGGTCATATTCAAAACAGATTTGGCCACCATTTTATTTTATATTTTTCCGAAATATTCAGCAGATGGCGTTTGCGCCTATCCAGGTGGCGTTGTGTACAGTAGTGTTTGGTTTGCCTACAATTTTGTTAAGTTTAATTGCATTTATCTTTCTGAGACTACCAGATCAGGTTAAAGATTTGTAATTCAGAATATTTCACCAATAAATTTAATTCATTGAACAGAGGATAATCAGCCTGTTCCAAGTTAGTTAAGTTATACGAATAAATGTTTTTGGCCAATCAGTGCACCGAATGTAAGATTTTTCTCTCAAATTTTATAAGAACTGAATGTCGTTTTTTTTCTCACTAAGGAATTTTTTCTCTCCAAAGGAATGTTACAAACTGTTAGGCCATTTCTGGACAACATCAGAATCTGGAAGAACGTAATTGCAAAGTTTGTTTCCGTAAAATGGCATTAGTGGACATTGCTTAATTCGACTCTGACTTTAATTCAAAACGCTGGTCGCGAGATTCATTCTAAACTAGAATAGTACTCCACATTTCCGTTACAAATCTTTACGTTGACACGCCTCACATGCAAATTAGGCAGTGCTAGTGTCGGTTGACCACCGCATTTTTAAAGTGTTACGAGGTGGCGTAGTAAATATTTAATAATTCACAATTTTAAATCTTAACGATTTGTTGTGTTTTTTTAATGAGAAGAATGAGAGTAAAAGGTAAGTGGCAAATTTTTTTAAGAATTCACGACGAAAATTATTTTAAGTGTTTTTACTTGCGAAAGAATTTGATGATTTGTAAAAAAAATAGTCTTGTTAGATAGAAGTATAATATTGATTGTAGCAGAATTTTTCGACTTGTGTGTGAATGATTTTAAAGTTTGGGTAGCATTAGAAATCAAAAGATAGCGTAAATTTCTTGTGCTAACCTTTACCAACTGATTCATAAATTTTTCTTTTTGCAAAAGTTGAATGTGAGCATTAGTTGTACTTAAAGTGTGGGTGGATAGGCAATAAATAAGTCGTGTTAAAAGAGTGCTTAAATTTTACATCAGTGATCATATCTTTTACATTGAAATCGTTATCGGAATCGTTATCAGTTTTTCACAGTTGGAAACACTGCTCTAGATCAGTGGTCAAAATTTCGTTTGCCCTCTTTCTGTTAAAAAAAAAAATGAAAAAATCGATTTTTGAAATACCATTAGTAGAAGGCTTTAGTCACATAAAAATGAACTGTAGCAACCATATAATATACGACAAAAATGCAAAATAACGGCAAAGACGTTAATCTGGTTCGTAACGACATTGAAACTCTCTAAAGGTAGCGAATTTCTTGAAATACACGAAACAACTCTGAACGCCATTAAGAATCATTTTGTCGATCTAGTCATTCAAACCTTTTTTCATTACAACAGTAGCATGAAATCGTGCTCTTAGAAACATTTACTGATCACAAGCAAGCAAAAACACAATGTAGTTTCATTCTAAAAACGAGGGCAAACAGCGAAAACATTTCAATAATAATGCGCCGTTTGCGAATCGAGCCGACTAACCTGTATCAAAATCTCCCATCTCGCTTGCTTAGACACTCTGCAGCGTTGGTTGCCAGGACCGTAGCAGACGACTGTACGAGCTTAAATTGGCAATATCTAGATCAAGTTGTGGTCACTCTGAGCAAGACACGAATCTTTTTGGGCAAAACAGACTTTCATGTATCCTTTGCGTAATTAATTGGTAACCTAAAACACCAAATTATCAGTTTTATGATAAAAAGAATCTACTATTATACGCAGAAAAACCCCACGAGTTTGGCTTAACATTGTTTGGAAAGGATTCCTAGCTTGCCAAGTGATCACTAGTGACACCTAGTGACGCTCGCGAAGCGAACCTACTAATCAATAGGTTTCCTTTTTAGCAGAATCTAAATTATGTTTTAATTACCGTCCTCACGGGTCTACTAATTGTAATTTTGGAAAAATCGTTAATGATCCTATGGGCGACCAAGAGGCGGCGTGCAAAATTTGCATCCTATCGACGCAACGACTCCGTTTGCATTACCCGGTATTCTGAGCCGTGGTGTTCGCACGCACGCCTCTTGTAGGCCTCCGCCATCACCTCACCGGTCAGCAGGCCCGAATGATTGCGATGTATTTTTCTGAATTTGGAGCCCCGAGATATGGTTAAAGCTGCGACTGGAGAGAGCATGACGCTATGAATCAAACGCAGAGCTCTAGTTTTACAGCAAAGAACCTTCTCCGACAGCTGCCGGCGGTGGGTTGTTCAGCTGCACGCGCGGAAGCGCTCCGCTATAATGAGCTGTGCTGAGGTCGCCATTTATCGCGCAGTGCCGTAGCCAGCCCTGGCATTTAGTTCCAGACGGGGCCAGAGGAGGTTGTGTTGAGTTGTATAGTAGGGACGTTGGACGCCGATTTCATTATTTTTTTCCTTCTGTTTTTTGGACCTTTTTCTATAGTTAGCTGTTCGGTTTTCTAAGTACGTAACCTAGGAAAGAAATTAACGGACGAAGCCTAGCTAATTAAATTATTTAGCAACTTAAGTAAGAAGGTTTTGGCTACACTTCGAAGCGGACATTAATTTGTTTTAACGAATATTTCCAAGCCACATAGATAACACATTCAGTGGAAGGCTCTTCCTTTGGACGATAGCCTAAGTGATTTTAAACACTGGAGGTGTCAGCCTTTTCAAAAGTGAAGCAACAACTGAAAGGTAAGTGGATTGGTTTGTATTTTTTTTTTCCTTTAAGATTTGAAGAAGTTCCGACTGCATGGTATGCAAATACTGGCGGTTTTTGATGACTTGCACGTGCTGTTCTCAACATGGCGACCATGTAATCCTTCATATCGTAAAATAAAAATGGTCTTGCATTATATTTGGCAACCATTTTAGTGTACATGGAAGCAAAGAAAACTTTATCACTAACTCAGCAAGAATATTCAGCTAACGTACAGTTCAGTCTCAAATTTTCTGCCTTTTTGTGCATGAAACGGTTCCACTCGCAATTTTTTTGTGTCGCAAGGGTAAAACATATAGCCAAAAAATGCATGATATTCCCTTAAGCCTTGCGTAGCTGAATTGTACAGTAGTTGTTTTAGGTAAACTATATTTAAAAAAGAATCTGCTTACCTTCCTCAGAATACGATTTGGTATTTCCTTTCTAAACCTAGACTTATTTTTAGTTCTTTGATACTGCCTTGTTAAAAAGGAAGTTTAGAATGTCCAATAAGTTTCTTTAAAGAAAATTATCCCATAAGTGTAGCAATATAAAGGACAAATGTTAATGCATAGTAAATTTTTTTGATTTAATAGTGTAGTATTGTGTAACTGGATATATACTAATAACTAATACCATTGGTTAATAGTAGTTATTCAGGTTTTTTTCTTTCCGAGTAATTTTTAATATTTACCAGGATTGTCGAAATGGATTTTTGCAATATTTATAGTAACCTTTGCATTCAAATAAATGACCAGGGTAGAAAACGTTATAATATATGAAAGTAATATTTAAAATAAATTTTCTCAACGTTTTTTGAACAGTGTTCATAGGTTTTGAAAATAGTTTTCGATTCAGCCTCGTTTAACTTGATATAAAATCTGCGGCTATGTTGTAAACTGTTTTTATGCCTGATAAAGTTACTATAAAATTATTACTTTTGTGTCCGTATTTCGAAGCGCCCCTGGTGGCAACTTTATTTCAAAATTCGTGTCGAACAGGGTTAAATAGTATGTTACAACTAGAATTATTTATCAGTTTTCAAATAAGGAAGTAAAATAATTTTTAAACGAGAATACGATTTGAAAAGGAAATAAAAATCACTAGTGCGTAGAAAAAAAATGTAACGAGAAAAAACTTCCAACAACGAAACCATGTTTATTAAATACTGCTTTACTTGTATTAATATTTTCATCCGTATGCTACGAAACTATGGCTCTTATTTGAATGTAACACCCAGCTTAGAAAATACTATATATTGCAAGAAAGAATGGAACTTTCTAAGGAATAATTTGACTATAACACTTTATAATAAATAAATAAATACCCCCTCAAGCAGCTGCTTGACCACAGAGGTCTGACAGGAGCCTGACAGTTTATATGCCACAGTAGGAGATCTGAGAGGATGGCAGGACCTCAGCAGAAAAACGACACACACATCCATGCCTAATCCGGGGCTCGAACCCAGGTCCCTTAGATCAGTAGCCAAGCGTGCTAATAACACTTTAAGGTTTTGTAATTTAAAAAAAGTGCTTCAACATTTGAGAATTTTTTAATGTCGTAGGAATGGGAACAATTGGAAGTATCTTATTTTTGAATGCAGACATTGTAAGGCTCCTAAATATAGAAAGTGAACTAGATTATACACTGAAATGGTGATGGGTACTGGGCTGGAGTCATTTGGTATATAATATATAGTAATCTGCCAAGCGACTTATCCTTACTATATTTAATAATATATTAGTTTCAACCTAAAATTTTATTTCGGTAGGTCAGGACAATAAGTATGCAGAATGTATGGCACTTCACTAAATATGGTGGTCTAAACTAAAATATTTGGTAGTATCTGATTGCTGGACTGCAAAGCTAAAACTATTAGATGGAAACAAATGTAGCATAACTAGCGAGATTCAGAAAGAATAAAAAAAATTTGCTCTGCTTGTTAAGTTACATTAGCTGTCTTTGCTACTTGGGTCTGTTACAAAAGAAAGCATCCCCATTGAACACTGGCAATGTTGGAAAACCTTCAACATAAGTATTACCAAAAAAGTCAAATGGCCATTTCATCCACCCCTGTGAAACTCTAAAACTGGCCTACTGTACTGGATGTAGGTATAGGACATTAGCAAACCAACCAGAAGTCATGGCAAGGGCTGATTAGATTACGTATTTCAAACTTATGCGTTTATATCGGCACACATCTATAAATTATCCTAAAAATGAGTTTTCTATCTTTGTCTAAATCAGACATATTTTTATGTAGCTTTTTTTTTTGTGTGGGAGTGGATAGAATTGATGGAAGAATTAAATTTAGGGCCTACTCTAAACTAAATAAAGCTTAGTCAGTGACATTTGATCAGAGGCATTCGTGAGTAAGAGCATGTAAATGGCGAGCCACTTAAACTGCGACAAAATTAGCAAATAAAGGCATGGTAAAATTAAATTCCCCTGGAACGTTGAATATTGATGCCAAGGCCCAAGTCTCAAGATGCACAGCTGAAAGTGGGAAAAAATTCGAAGGGGTAGACCTGTTACCGAGATTTTAATTTTTTTTCTAATGCATGAGAGGAAATAAATTTCTTTGTACAAAACGTTTCTAATGTATTTTTACTTATTTTCAATTAGATCACGCTTCGTGACCCAAATAGGTGAGTGGTGAACCAGGACTCGTCGTTTAAACTATGGGACCTCCAAACTGAGTAAAATAAAATTATAGAAACTTTAAATTAATTTTGGAATTGCACGAGAAAGATCCTTATTTGGATATCAAACCTAAGTAATGAAGGGTTTGTTTAGACCTGTGATAGCAGGATTTTATGTTCAAACTTAAATTGTGTGGTTTAAATGTTTCTCATTTTAAACTAATCGTATATGAAACGTTAGCAATTTATTGCACTTCAGCTTCGTAATTGCTCAAAACCAATATAATTCAAAAACGGTGACTATTATAAAACACGCTGTTCATATTTTATACTGTATTTTAGTTCCTGTCACTTATGGCCGAGCCCTTACATTGGAACAGATTTTATCTGATGACTCGCTTTTCACCCCTATTTTCGAAATTTGACGTTTTACTGGTTATTTTACATGTGTTTAATGTTTATCTTTTTGATATTTAGTTACATCTGCCCTTTACTAGGAAAGTTTAGGCTGCTAAATCCCCAATTTTCGTTGATATTTAGAATTGTTACTTTTGCTATATGACTACTAGTTTGTACAGGCCTTCTCATACAAGGTCATGCCCCATTAAGAGCGAAGTAACTATTGACGGCTGCCTCAGAAGAGTCAAGTTTGACTGCTGGAACAGTAGCTATAGCCCTCCTAGCTGCTATTTTCTCAGTCGGTAGCGCGTGCCTTGCTCGTATTCTGAAATTCCCAGGTTAGTCCCACCTGACCCTACATTGAGATTTATCTCCCCAAAATTCCACGCCCTGCCCTCGGTCAGTCAGTAGTGGACGCAGATGGGCTTAGAAATGTCGCCATCCATCGGAGGGAATGTTAAGTCATGGCCCCGTGTCCATGAGATCCATGTCCTGTGAATGTTAAAGAACATGCTGGATGGCCTCGATGGGAGGCTACAATCTGTATACTAACAGCTGTACAGTCTGAACCTGTGTCCTGTTCACCTCCTGAACCTGTGTCCCTGTAATCAGGCCATGAAGCTCATTGTGAGCAAAAGTGGTAAAACCTAATTACTATGACAGTTAAGGCTTCTGAACTACTTTGCTAGTATTTGTACTAAAGTAGAAGGAAACCTTTGTAATCAGATAACGGAGTAATCTTTTACAGTATTTGCGAATTTTCAGGGATGGAAGATTAGCCTTTTGCCAATATTTCTAAATATTCTTTTGTGGCAATACCCAAAATACTTTCCTGTAGTACCATATCTTAAGCAAAAATTAACCATAAACGAGATCACAAAGCAATAACCGTATCGGAAACGCTTGCAATTTATTGGACTTAGTTCCATAACTCTTAACGCACATTCCCAAACCGATATAATTCAAAAGCAGTGCAAGATTAATATACAGTTCGGAAAGTTTTCAGTTATTCATAGCTGAAATAATTACATACGCTGACACGGTATCTAATACGTTTAAGACTACGAATGGTCCAAAGGAGTGATGTGGGAGATTAAATATTTCAGACTGTTGAAATTAGTTTCGTGGGAGGAACTGCAGACGTTTGAGGCAGTTAAGTCTGAACGTTTTACCAATGTTGTGCTTTAATAATTTAGGTCAAAAAGATGTCAAAAAATTGACTTCACTGTCTCGGTTCCATTTGCAGTCAGCAATCCTAAATTGCATTTGGGAATGAAGTTGATCTCTCACCATTTAATGTATCTCATTGTATTATAAAACCTCCAATTTCGTGGAGCGGGGTTTGGCTAAATCGGTAACGAGGCAGGATCGTATTCTACAGTTCTCAGGTTCGAGTATCACCTGTACCAGCATTGAGATTCATCTCCGCCAAGCCTCACCCTGCTCTGTTATAAATGGTACACCGATGGAATTGGAAAAGCTGACGTCCTTCGAATGAGACGAAAAGCCGTGGCCTTATGTGTAGGAGAGTTGGCCTTGGTGGGAGGTCTAACAGCTATTCAGTGGGTCCCCTTCATCCGACCTTCTCTGAGAGTCCTTGGAGTTTTCGTGGTCTTGTAATTTCAAGCCAATATGTGAAAAAAAAAAATGCCGCTCATAGGTAAAACAGATCTTTCGTAAATTTTATATATAAAGGAAGATTGAAAATATGCTGTGAATTTGGTTTCTTTTCCAACGAAAGCCGTAAACCGAATTTTCAAGTTAAAACAAGGTTTTGCTGTCACTGCAACCTAAGTTTTATAGGAAGTTTATCCTGCTGTTTGTTTCTTGGCAACAGATGTGGGTTCTTTGTGAGACTGCCTCTGCTCCTGAGGTTCCCAGTTTAGTGGCAGCTTATTGGATTTTGCAAGAAAGATCAGTTGGAAAAGAACCAGTTTTCAAGATTCTTTCTGCCCCCCCCCCCCCCTCACACACTGTACATACTAAAAATCTTATCAGGCATACTGTTAAGGGTTCATGCAGAGGAAGAAATCTGATTAAGTTATTTGTGACTTGACTATTTTGCTATTGCAAAAAAAAATCCTTAAAGATCAAGAATCAACGTTAGATAGTCAAATTTATGGATCCCAAACTTGTTTTTAGATTATCTATTTTTCACTACGGTCTTGTTTATAAACGGAGAACCTAATCTATATGAAAGTTGCTAAACTAAATTATCTTTCATATCTTTGGAAGCGAATGTTAGTTCGAAACTCAAAGTCGAGGGATTCTCATATCTCGCTAGAACAACGAGTATATTGCCACGATAAAAGTACTACCTTTAGTAAGAAAATGGAGCTCTTACAGCTGGTTCTGCTCAGATAGGCAAAGTATTGCTAAACAATTGTTCGTCACAATGGTTTAGCGACACTTTCCCTATCTGAGCAACAAATTAAAAATCTAGATAGATTTGCACAATATTTACAAAATTATAACACGGGCTCTCCGAACAGCCTTTGAATACTGTATCACTAGGCCTTCATACAGTGGAAATAAGAGAACCATAAGAGAAAATCTAAATAACTAATATTTCTATGGTTTTTTAATGCTTAAGAGTGACTGCTGATATATGTAAACGACGCCTGTGTAGAAACTAATTCTTAAAATTATCCGATAATTTCTACTTTGCCCCAGTCAGAAGTTTGAAAGGCGATACCGGGGCTTGGAAAGGCCGCCGGCAGTCGGAACAATATTAAGCTATGGCTTTATGTGCAGGAGAGAAATCTTTGTGAACCTTAAAGAACATGATGCAATGGCCTTGACGCAAGGTTTCGGTCTCCTGACAGCTATGCAGTGGGTCCCTTTCCCAATTTTCTATGATCCCCTGGAGTCCTTGTGACCTATCATATTTAGTCTATTGTATGCAATTAAGTTCCGCGCAGAGGTAAAACAACCAGGTCTTAAAATGATATCCTTGAGAATGTTTAAATTGCATTATCAGATCTGGCATTTTACTACGATAAATGTATAATACTTGGCAAATGTTGAAGAGCTAAAATATTGATTAATATTAGATTTTAAAAGTTCGTTGACCAAGACATTTTTTTTGTAATGTAACTGAATACTTACATGGAAAGTACTCGGTGCTGGAATCCGATTTCCACACGATTTGTCATGTTTCCTCAAGTGATCAGAAGTTGATTGGCATTGCAGCTATTCGGAATAGCTGCATATATGAATGCCTTCGATGGCTGGAATCTCCTTTTGAGGGTAATTACTCATTTCTTAGGATTCTGTTTACCGAAAATGAACAAACGTCAAATTTAATGAGTGTTTTTATCTCAAGACGATTACCCCTCTTATTCATGACTGAAAACGTCGTTAGAGGTTTAGTCTTTCCCATTTTTTAAATTTATTTTTACAGTGATATAACCAGTTCCCAAAACTGTAATATCATTGCTAAAAATATTCCAGAAATCTTTGATCTCAAAGTCGTTAAAAATGCAACCAAATTTTTCTGGGAAGTGGATATATATTAATTAATTTTCTTTGCTGTTAAGCGTGACTGTTAGAAACGTCGAGTATTTATTAACTTTACTGGGCAATGTTTTGCATGAAAGTTTATGAAAAAATGCTACCATTGCTTGGTACCAGATAAATTGCTTTTTTACCAATACACGACCATCCTTTCCAATACTCCTAATACTCTTTAAGTGTTTAAAAAGATGAAGCAATTGTGTAACAGTTCAGACGGATAGTATCAGGGGAAATGAAAGAAATGTTTATTTTCTTTTTCAGCAATCTAGTAAAAAAAGTTCTGTAAATTAGGATTTAGTTATTTTTTCATCAGTAAAAGTTCTGGGTATTTATACCATTTATCTCTTCAAGATGGTGGTGGAGGGGGGGGGGTCTGACTCTTAAAGTAAAATTAGGGGGATGTATCAACTTTTCATCACATGCATAATTTAAAAACCTTAAGCAGGAGCCTGCTACCCGGGGCACGAACCCAAGTTCCTTTGATTAGTAGCCAAACACACTAAACCACTCGGCCATGGGACGGCCCATAAGTTAAGATTTTATTCTTTTAAATGGAAAAGAGTTTTTGATTGGGCAAAGCAGCTGCTGTTGGCAATCAGCCGGTTGTAGGCCCTGTTCCTTGGCTTTGACTACTACATTTGACGTTCAAGTGTGGTTAATCGGCATTCACTAACGGAATTACGTTGACAGTAGTTGCTGCAAATGGGAATATTTATTCAAAAACTTAATTTTTCAAATCTTGCTCCAAATTCATATATTACGAAGTGTTTTTCGATTTCAGATTGTTTTTTTTTTTAAGAATTTAACTTTCTGTACATGGAAATACCATAAGTGCTGAAAACTACATTTGATTTCAATACTAAAAGCTGTAGTAGAGTATGTTGAAGATAATTTGGTAGTCATAGGTGAATTTCAAAAATTCGAAGTTTTTATGCTTCATGAACTTTTAGTGTTGAACTGCATAAACAATGTTTTCGCCTGATTAATGTGCTCTAATCAGAAAATATCAATAATATGCTGTCCTTCCACCCCCGAGTAACAAATTCGTTTAGCGAGTTATTGTGAAAATTTAATCTTGGAGATCTGAATTCTTAATATTGTTTCTATTGCTAATATAGCCGTCCCGTGGCAGTGGATGGTGCGCTTAGCTACTGATCTAAGGGACCTGGATTCGAGCACCGGATAAGGTATGGATGTTTGTCTTTTTCCTGCCGAGATCCCGCTATCCTCGCATACTTTCTACTATGTCGTATAAACTGACAGGCTCTTGTCAGACCTCTGTGGCAAGCAGCTGCTTGGGGGGGGGGGGGGGGTAATTTTTATTTATTGCTAATAGTTTCAAGAATTCGTTAGTCACTGGTTTGTAATGAGAAAAGTAAAACTGTACTACGGCAAGTACTTAATCTGCCTTAAATCTGGGCATGTTTTTATACTGGAAAGTGAAGAATAACTGAATGCACCTGGAATCAACTTTCAGTGTATGAAGTGGACTAATACAATTGTTATTTAGTCCTAGTATTTTAATTTTTTTATCTTAAATCTTTTATAATGCCCTATCAATAAAAATGCTAAACCAAGGATTTATTTAGCTGGTTTCTTAAACTGGGATCCACGAAGGTTGCCTAGAAGATCCACAAATTCGTACAATTCCTATCCTAAAACAAAATTTCAATTTATCGAGTACGCCAACCTCCTCGCCCCATGTTTAAAGTGCAAATTTCGTAATCAGCAGTTCCCAGATTAGTCCCAACTGAGCCAACATTGACATCTCCGCTAAACTCTCACCCTGCCCTCAAAGAGAACACTGCTGAGCTTGGAAAGGTCACCGTCCGTCGGATGGGACGTTATAAGCAGTGTCCCGTGTGCAGGAGTCATACGATCTGTACGGTAAAAAACAATGGCCTTGATGGAAAGCTACCAGTTAAGCAGTCCAATGGGACTCCGTCACGGAGCCCTGGGGTCCTTGTAACCTGGCCATTTAGCCCATGGTGTACAAAAAATTACGCTCTGACGTAAAACGATCACTGAATTTTAATATCGAAACGCTTAAATATTAAACGATGTCGATACGAGTCGAGACCCAATGGAGGTGTGTAGTTTTTTAAAGGTTTTAAGAATCGCTGAATTTGTATTCATTAGGGAAAGTTCCGTATTTTATCGCAGAAAACTAGGGGAACAATATTCTATTTTTAGATGAGTTCCAAGTATGTCTATCGAGATTTTCTCATCTCTCGCAATCTATAGGAGAAAATTGCGTCGTCGGTCTTGAAAAACCATCGATCCACATAAAGCTTATATTTTTAAAAGCATGGTCTTAAACCGAATGCAGAAGTGGCCTATACCTTTGCCCTGTAATGATTAAAAAATTCTGAATGTGAGCAAATGCGAACCTTAAGATTAATAAGCAATCAGCTTCGAAATCTTTGCCACTACCATCTGGTCCATTTTTGCAGTGGTGGGCAGTGCCACTAGAGGATAAAAATTTTATCATTAAATATTTTTGTATTGAAGTATTTTTAAGGTACATGTACAAATTAGAATAACCTTAACTGTGAATGAGACACTTCAAATTATTTGGTTTTGAAGTGTGTAGCTAAATTTTGGAGGTATTTTAGGTAAGGTCGTTACTAACGATTTACTCTTACCTTAGGGGGTAAAGAATCGGCCCAACGTTCCCAATCAAAAACCTTTATGGCATTGAATGAAACATACACCTACATCTTGATTTAGTGGCAAAAGTACAATGTCTTTATTCAAGTTTGTAGCCATCGATCTAACTAAAAAAACTACCACCAACCAACTGGCAACTGCATAAAAGCAACATTTGCCGGGCGCGTGGTCTCTTCTGTGCCTGGGCAGAGCAGCTGCTGTTGGCAGCCTCGCCGGCACGGGCTTCCTCTGGGCCCGAGGGGAAGGACTTGAGGGGATGTTCCTTTGTCTGCTCCATCCCCCAGAGCTGAGAGAAGATGACAATAGCTATGGCCGACCCCGTGCCGTCGTTGATTCCATTGTCGGCCACGTGTCTCCCCCATACACACCACCGTCGTTTTCTTCCCCAGTTTGAGCTTGAATCCCCCCGCCGTCCTTCTCCCCCCCCCCCTCTTCCGTGATCGCATCCTGTGCCACGGCCCGGAAGAAGAGATTTGATTGGAAAGCTTGTCTCGGTTGCGAATGGAAACGAATTCACTTTTCTGCGTCACGTTCCAGCTGATGCGATTCCTGATTTGCATGGGAAGCGCTGTTCGTTTGGTTACGATGTGGGTGGGGAGTCGAAGGAGATAGACCTCCATTTTTAAAGATGAAGGTTAGGTAGATGCAACTGATCTTTTTTAAAAAGGTTATCTTGTAGATGCAGGGAAAATGATAGATTCTTTGATTTGAAGATTGTGATCGTAGTTTAATATGCAACTTGTTGAATCGACATATTTAAAGATCTTATTCTCATGATCATTTAAATGGGAACATTTTTAACTTGTGATGGGTAGAATCAAATTCTAGATGTAGAGACGTGATATGACAATCACTTACATAAAAGCAACGATTCAAATACTTTAAAAAAATGATTTTATAAAAATTCAATGATTAAAGTTATTTACAACTTCATACATAAAATATCAGCAAACCTGAATTTGTTACTTTAAATCGTGGCCACCCGTAGCTGTTGTTTTAAGCCTTGACTGGTCTGGATATGTCTAGTTTTGAAGTTGTATGACATGAAAGTAGATTTGACGTGCATTTGGTAAACATGTCGAATAAACCCTTTAGCTATGTGTTGCCCAAAAAATACGTTTTATTTCCTATAAAACGTAGTTTTATAGGAAAGATTGTTCCTGAAATGGCTAGTCTTGTTTTTGTTCATTGTACTGTAAAATTTTGTTTCTGAATTAAATTCTGTCTACAATACTCTAAAAAAAATACCCCCTCAAGCAGCCTCAAGCCACAGAGATCTGACAGGAGTCTGTCAGTTTATATGCCCAGTAGTAGGTCTGTGAGGATGGCAGGACCTCAGCAGAAAAACAACACGAACATCCATGCCTTACCCGGGGCTGGAACCCAGGTCCCAAAGATCAGTAGCCAAGCGCGCTAACCACTCGGCCACGGGACGGCTACAATACTCTAGTGTTTAAAAATATGAAGCAGTTATGTAACACTAGGGACGGGGTTGGCTCAGTCGGTAGCGCGCCAGGCTCGTAATGGGTCAGCGTTGAGATTTATATCCGCAAAATTCCCCGCCCAAGGTCAGTAGGGGACACTGATGGGCTTGAAAAGGCCGTCTTTCGGATGGGACGTTAAGCCGTGGCTGTGTGCGGGAGAGCCATACCCTGTCCACGTTAAAGAACATTGGATGGCCTTGACGGGAGGCTACCATCTGTCTCTCAACAGCTGTTCCAGTGGGTCTCCTCTCCCAACCTTCTCTGAGCCTTTGGGGTCCTTGTGACCTAACCATTTAGCCCATTGTGTGCAAAAAAGTGCCGCTCAGACGTAAAACAACTCAACCCAAATGTGTAACACTATTGAATAAACATTAAATATTTAACTATAATAAATAATACCCCCTCAAGCAGCTGCTTGCCACAGGGTATGGCTAGTGCTTATGGCTGATTATATGCCATAGATTACTGTCAGTTTATATGCCATAGATTACTGTCAGTTTATATGCCATAGATTACTGTCAGTTTATATGCCATTAGTCTGTGACTGATAAGTAATAAGTCTGATCACTGATACTGAATGAATGCTGTGAGTAAAAGAAATTTTTTTCACAATTCACTAAGAATTAATATTTTGGAATGGCAACAGTGGTTTTCTGTAAACATGAATTAAGCTTCAATTCACAAAGTAGACCCATTATTGATGCATCATTGTTTCCCACGTGGAATTTTGACATGCGATTCTCACTGGTATTTCGAATCTTTCGGCCATATTGTTTTTAAAAGCTTGAAGTGTAGCCAAGTTTGTAGTAATTGTGATTTAGTTTCGAAACGCGAATATCGTCTAACGATTTGTAAACGGGTAAGTATTAAGTTAGTCGTGTACAGAAATATTATTAAAACTAATCTAAAACGTAATTTGTAAAAACATGGCAACTTTCAGTTTGTAGTGTGCATATGTTTTAGCAGACAAAATTTGAAACTGCGAAGTGTTGTATTTTTATTATGTATTTTTATTTACTTTTAAAAGCAAATATTGTATTCATCAGAATTCAACTTTAAGCACAAATCACCACTAGTCATGTTCTGCCTTGAGTTAAGCTAAATACTGAAATTAATGTTCAGTTTAGACCATGCAAAATAAACCTTTCTAAGCCGCGTAGAATGTCACTGGTAGTGATAGAATAAATAGGACGGATAAGATTCGCATTTCAAATCTCGTGAAATGCTTCGAACGTTTTTTCAGCACCGAAGCTTATTTTGAATACTTGGACGCTCGTTCGCCATTACTGTGATCATTGTCATTCTTTTCCGTAAATGTATTTCAAGATTGTTTAAAGTAATTCCCTTTTATATATCTCTGCGCCTTTTCAAGCGTCGTGATGCAGAGTTTGCTCACCGTGGAAGCGAAGTCTGGGGAGATTTCCTATGGTAAGCTCGCGTAATAACTGCATACAATACGTTGTTTACAGAGCTCGACTGCTTGGAGGATGTAGTTTCTGCGTCGGTGGCACCGTGGGGAATATCTAATACCATCAGCTGAAGCTTAACAGCGTAAAATGGATGCGAATATATTTGAAGGAAATGAAGGCATTACAGGGTGTTATACGCTTTTAACTTTGGAAATCGTTTATAAGTGGGTTTTTGCTGGTGAAACATTTTCCATTTGTTTCTCTTTAAAATTTAGAGAATGGCAGTTTTAAGGCATTAAAGTAAATTATTTTGGTTTAGTTATTTTGTTTAAAGCTAATCTAAGTTTTGAATTATTCTGCTCATATTTGGGGATTAGCCCTTTCCGAAGTTTACAGCAGTTCTAATTCCTGATTATATATTGCATGGAGGACGAGTTCCAAATTGGAGCTCTGCTTTTACCCTTAACAGGACGTATTCTGCATGTTGGTTCGTCAGTTTTTCCCGGTAACGTTTCTGAATGTAATATGAAAAACACCGAAAATTTATAAATTAATATCCAGTATTAGCTAAAATTTGAAAAAGCAAAATTGTTTCGCATTGCAACTGGAGGTCGTGTTATCGGTACAAAAACTCGAGAATGGTGATCTTGAAACGTTGTCTTCGTTAAACATCCGAATGGGCAGTCCCATGGGCGTCCGCAGAAGAGGGGAAAATGGGGCACTTCCCCCCCCCCCTGGGATAGAGTAAAAAATTCCAAATTATCTTAACAATTTAAACGTAATTTATATACATTACGAGTTTTTGTATTGATGCAATAACTGTATTCTATAATCTACTTGTGAAAAAAACCTAAATAATTAAATAAAAATTTATTGATGTAATTATTTGTATCCAAGCTGTGCCCCCCCCCCCCTGGAAAATTTTCTGCTGACGTAATGGTCAGTCCGAAAATACTGCATTGTGATGCTTTGTCTATACTGCTAGTCGATGAAGGTCGCTAATTGAAGCTTGTCACAACCCTAAATTCTGATTAAACATCCACTTGTGGTAGAGCAAGAGCTCTACCACAAGTGGATGTTTAATCAGAATTATTACAATATTAAATAGGGAATCTACTTAATACTTTAATAAAAAGGATCGCTACTTCACAAAGAAGCTCAATGCATTAAAAAGACATTTGCGACAAGTCGGGACAGCTGACTAGTTTGAAAGTAACTTCCTCTCAGATTAACAAATAATCACGAAATTTAGCATTGTATTTTCTATTTAATACAACCATGTGCATTTTGCAAAATGCAAAAACCCTTAGTGACAGTTGATATTCATTCCAACATGCGATGTGCAGATGTCAAAAGTAACCCAGATTCGAACTTAACGTTTAAGAGAACAAAGTATAATCACTAAACTAAGACTGGCAATATAATAATATACGTCCGTATTAAAGTTTCCAATTACTATATAGTAATATATATGTATACCTTCTCAAGCAACTGCTTACCAGAGGTCTGACATCCTGTTTGGCTTATTCTAGTTTTGTTAGATACATTCCCATACTTATTGTTTTGATATTTTTCAACTATTGATATTTTCTTTTGAATGATTGGACGATTCATGCTAGCTTGTAAACGATTGGCTGACCTATTGTGCATCTTTTGAACGCCTATCAGTGATCACCACGATAGGTATTTGAAGCTAAACTTCAACACTTTGGCTTTGAATTTTAATGTAGTTTTGGTCAGTGGTACCCGTGGCCAAGTGGTTAGTGCGCATGGCTACTGATTCTAAGGGACCTGGTTGTTCTAAGCCCCAACTAAGGCATGGATGTTTGTGTCGTTTTTCTGCTGAGGTCCCACCATCCTCACAGAACTTCTATGGTGTATAAACTGATAAGCTCCTGTGAAACCTCTGTGGCAAGTAGCTGCTTGAGATTTTTTGGTCAGTGCTGGCAAAAAAATTGATTTTAGTCATTGAGGTTAAATTAATGAACCTACTTGATAAAATTTAAAATCTATTAAAGCGTTAATATTTCACTTCTGAAATTGCCGTGCTGTTCTTGCTTCCGTCATTGGTTTCAAGAATTTGGGTCGTTGCGTGATTCTGATGGTCTCAATGGAATTAAAGTGTCGTTGCTTAATAGCTTCCAAATATTGTTTGATGCAGACCCTACCTGCGTATAATTCTACAATATATAAGGCAGTGGACGGTTCTTTAATTTTTACGACTAAATCCTGTTCACCTAGCAATTAGTTCCCAAAACTTGGCATAAAACAGGACGACCAAAAATTAGGTCACGTTGTGTCGCTCTCCCTGAAGATAAAGGTGATTAATTATTCCTCACGCTAGAGTTGGAAACTGAATATCTAACTGAAGCTAAATATATTAAACTAGACTTAACACGATCAAAGGAATTGATTGAATTTTGTAAAATGGGATCGGGACGATTTTGGAGAATTATTTTAGGGTTTGAAGCTGAAAATCGCGCATTAGGTATAAAATGTTTCAGTTAACAGGACTGAGCAGGCCTAAACTTTCTCGATCTTGCTGTTTTATCTATCTGGTGTTTTAAGTTTGATCGAATGGAATTTTTTTTTACTGTAATGCTCGCTTACAGAAAATAGAAACGTCGACGTATTGGGTAATCCTTGTCAAGTTTGATTTTGTGGCACCTTAGTGCAGAAAACAGTACTTTTTGACATCAGCGCAAATTCTCTAAGCAACTTTAGAAATGTTGAGAATTTTCAGGAATAAATAAGTCAATTAGCCAATCGTTTAAAATGTATGCGAAAACGCGCGAAATTTCTGTGAAATTACTTTCGACTTGACTGGTTCTTGTAAGAAGCCGATATATTACTTGGGCATCGGTAGGGATATACAGTCGCAACCGTTATTAGCATGCACTATGGTTATTTTGCCGGGTTGTTAACTTCGTAATTTGTGCATTCTATTCTGGCTCTGTGATACGACAGACCAATGTAATAAAATTGTTTCGCTGATCGTGTGCATCTCGTGATTTTGAAGGATTAAAATTGCTGAAGTAACCTGGATAACTCGTTGTGAAGTTCGATGTTGCTGTAGGGTAAAAGTAATCAGATTAATTCGCTCTGCAGCTTGATCGGGGGGGGGGGGAGGTGAAACATTGAAAGTAATCTGGCCGTTCTGCAACTCTGCTTGCATAGGGGTAAAAACGCTTAATGCAGGAGACATCCGCGGGATTGGACAGATAATGGTACAATGGCGGATAATCCGAAAAGATAAACCTTTTTTTTTATTCAATCGGAATGTAATGGTGATTACTGCCCGCCGTTTTGTATTTTAAACGTAATTGTCTTATCACAGCACGTCGGTCTCAAGATCGGTTTATGAACTGCTTCCTGAAAACTTATATTGACTTTTTTAGGCGCAATATTTGTTTTTAAACCTAGTAATCTACCTAAAGTTTCATGGTTAGCTCTAGAAGTTAATATCTAGATACCTGTCTGCTGTAGTAAATTAGTTTCCTTTTACTTTTAATAAGGTTAAAACGCAGTGATTGATATTGAAGGTTTTGGGTATCGCATGTTAATTTAATTATTATTCATACTTCATTATCAAAACAAAGCCTTCCATATTCAAGCAGCATTTTATTTAGCTTAATTTCTGATCCTTTCATGCTTAGCGCACCCAAGGTTAATTGCTTACCCCTGGGAATTACTTTTCCGCAGCACATGGGTGCCGAGCGGGGTTGCTCCTACAGTCGCCAGACGCAGAATAATGGCCGTGGCTTTGAGTGGAGCCATGACGTCAGAGCGACGGCCGTTGCCCTACGGTCGCTGGGGAGAGAAGCCTTTGTGCACGGACGTCCGAGAATCGAGTTAGCAGCGAGCTGTTTGAGATGGCAGACTTGTCTGTGGGGAGCGTCTTGGCTGTTTTTTTTTTTTTGAGGGAGGAATAGAAGTAATTCTCTATACCCTCTAGGAGATTATAGGTTTGAGGCAATATTTCTGAATCTTTCATTTCCTTTAGGTACTTGAAAACTGTAGCTTGCGCATGGGAAGACATAAGATAATTTTACGTATTGTAGCTCATTTAACTTGCAGAAGTTGACAAATAAGTTGAAGATCGGAATCTTTCCTGTACTGAAAATAAATTTTATTTCCTGTAATATTCCGAATACTTGTAATGCGGATATAGTTACGGATTTAAAATAAAATTCGAATACTGCATACATATTAATACTGTAGATGGAAAAATAAGTTTAGCTGAGAGCTATGCGCCTATATAATAGCGCCCTGTTGTGTGCCGTAGATTTTAAGAACTAAGGCAAAAGCTAGACATTCTTCGGAATGTTAAATCGAGATTTGAAAAGTTGCCATTTTTCCATTGTTAAGCTATTTTTCAAAAGTGCTTCAAAAGTGGTTTTCTCTTGATATAAGTTTATATCAAGAGAAAAACCACTTTCGAAACTCCTTTCAAGTATGAAAAATAGCAAAGTGGTTTGGTATTTCCTTTGTGAGACTATCTCCGTTGACCTTGAACTGTTTACCATGTAACTACTATATAATCTTGGGAATTAAAAGTATTATTCCATTTTTCAGCTGCTATTCTTGCGAACAGTGTTTATATACACTTTGGTTCCGCTGTACTGCATGGATGAATCTAGTAGGCTAACCCACAGCAGACTGGTATCGCAAGGATATCAGTTTGCTTTGGCCTCCCTCTTCGGGCAATGCATTGCAAGCTGTAATCCTCAGCGCTAATGTTAACAGCATCTTACTTCTTTCGTCAGCAAGTTCTCAATGTTTCCTAATTCGGGAAGTGGCATAATTTTGTTCCAGACTTACTAGTTTTTTTTATAGCCTACTTTGTTCGTGCATCATCAAATAGGGGCGGGGGTGGCTCAGTCGGTAGCGCGCCAGACTCGTAATCTGTAGTTCCCAGGTTCGAGTCCCTGCTGGGTCAGCGTTGAGATTCATCTCCGCAAAATTCCCCGCCCTGCCCATGGTCAGTAGGGGACACCAATGGGCTTGGAAAGGCCGCCGTCCGTCGGATGGGACGTTAAGCCGTGGCTCCGTGTGCGGGAGAGCCATACCCTGTGCACGTTAAAGAACACGCTGGATGGCCTTGACGAGAGGCTACCATCTGTCTCCCAACAGCTGTTCCAGTGGGTCCCCTTCCCCAACCTTCTCTGAGCCTTCGGGGTCCATGTGACCTGGCCATTTAGCCCATGGTGTGCAAAAAAGTGCCGCTCAGAGGTAAAACAACCCATGAGCCTTCGGGGTCCATGTGACCTGGCCATTTAGCCCATGGTGTGCAAAAAAGTACCGCTCAGGTAAAACAACCCATGAGCCTTCGGGGTCCATGTGACCTGGCCATTTAGCCCATGGTGTGCAAAAATGTGCCGCTCAGAGGTAAAACAACCTAAGCATCATCAAATACCGACCCAACTGTTAAATCGAAGCCGATATAAATAGCACTCTAACTTATCTCTACACAGTGCGTTCTATTAGACGTAAAAGTTGATATTGAGACTCTAAAAATTACGACCGTCAAACTGTGGCCACTGTGTAAGGTTACTCTGCAAAGTAAGAAACTCCAATTAACATTAAATTCCAGTTTTTTCCCATTGGTACCGTTGTATGCCAATCCATATTTTTCTCGATTCTACGCCTTTACCTAGGTGTTGACTACATTTGATTTTTCACAAATTTTCACCACGACAATAAAAAAGCCACCTTATATGTTAACGAATATTTTAACAGCAAAATATATCGCATGAAATCTCCAAACCACGAGTAAAAATTTTTGTGATAAAATAATTTATATTAAAATTATTTGCATTAGAAAAGTGTAAAGGACGGAAAAATAATGCCGATAAACAGAAAAGTAACACTAGAAATCACTTAATTTGTCACGAATTTAAAAATTTAGGGTCTAAATGTAATGTTTACGTGAATTTTAATGCAACAAAAATGTAAAGTTATTTGGTATTGCTGTAAGATTTCACTAGCAGTTCAAAACGCCTGATCCATTAAGGTTTGAATGAGACATTGCATTTAATATAGGCTCAAATATCGGAAGACAACATGGCACTGTTCAGTTGGAAGTCTGAAAAATATAATTTTCTCCACCGTTAATATTTGCACCACCTCATTTGACGTCAATTAGTATTACTAAATTTGTTCTTGGAACCACTAGTAATTCAGGTTTTTGCTGTCATATTACGAGGTTTTGCTTTGAAAATTGTATTCTAGCGGGATGAACTGTAATACGTCGCTGTGCATTGTTTTGTACGCAAATTAGATGGTCTTTCCCTAATTGTGCTACAGAGGTTGGCTCCCAACTCGTAATCTGCATTTGCCAGTTAGGGTTCCACATGAGCCAGCGTTGATTTATATCCATTAAACTATCTCTACTCTTTATTAGAAAGGGGACAACAATGGGCTTGGAATGACGACGGTATGCCGTGGCTGCGTATGCAGGAGAGCCATACACATACCCTGTATTACGTTGGATGGCCTTGACCGGGTGCCTCCACTATAAAATCTCCAGTGATTTTTTTTTACTTTCCTTAACTTTTGAGCCTGACTAGGCCATTTAACCCATTGTGTGCAAAAGAAGCCTCCAGAGGTAAAACAACCCAACTCTCATATTGAGCGCTGTTTAGTGAACTTTGCAAAGTTCAGTGTTCGCAACAGATTTCATATGTGCTTTTTAAGACCAACCTGGCCTTATTTGTATCAAACGAGTGGTCGACCAATATAGGCTGCTCGCCAATGTCTTGCAGACTGCAGATCGTATTAGCACGATCATTTAGATTTTTCAAGAAAATCTGCATTAAAAAGTAGTGCTAGTCTTGTATTCGACCCTGTGAAATGTCCCTTTACAAGTATATTTTTGGTGATCAAAAACAATGTTATATCTTGTCATGAAAATGTACACTTGGGTAATTAGCAAATACTCTTAAGATCATCGGAACATTCATTACTAATAGTTTTAGTTTTCTTCAAATACAAATTTAATGCTTTTAATTTAGAAAATATGAGGGTCTCTCTAATGATCGAGATAATACATTAATCTGAGAAATAAAAATAATGAAAAACCGGTAAAGTACAAGTCTTGAAAATTTCAGCGACATCATTTTAACGCAGAGAAATGAAAGCACCATGGCGGAAAGACTGCAATTAGGAGGAATGATAACGTTCTTATCACTTAGTTTATTCTTCATGCTACTTGAGTGTATTGAAGTAGAAGAGCACTGGTACTCTCGAATGTACTCTAGTCATGAGTGCTGTTGCTAAGTTGGAAAGGTAATTTCGTCCGAATATATATCTGTAGAAGTCTTCCTGGTCTTAACCTCCAGCATTAGACACTGAAACTGAAAAACCGAAACAAATGTTCCGTGTTGTGCAAGTGTGGTAAAAAATCAAGATTTTTGTTGATACTGCATAGCTTTTGTTTATACCTCTCGTAGACGTTTTTACGTTCATTAACTTCTCACTTCTCACTCGCTTAAAACCAAATTTGATTTAACGTTTAGTAAAACTGGCCGGCTTTTCATTGTTCAATTTGAAGGTATAAAAACATAACCAGTTTCTGCAGCTAACTTCAGTATAAACACCCTGTGCACATTAAACCATCTGGATGGTCTTGATTGGAGTCTACCATTTAACACTGTCCAACATGCCCCCTTTCCCCAACTAACTCAACTGTATTATAGGCAAAAAATGTCGGTCAGAGGTAAAACAACCCAACCCTTCAGTTTAAGACTGTTTCTGTTGGAATATCTTCATGATTATTTGAAGTTTGTGGTCTTTAAAAAAACCTTTTTCCAAGAACTGTCTTAAGCTTGTTAATATTTGAAAATGACTGCAATATTTAGAAAATAGGTAAGAAATTTCATATCTTCTAATTTAATAGTGAAAAAACGGTTACATGTATATCTTACAATTGAAGATATTAAATACATCAATATATCAGAAATTATAAAATGGCAAAGAAAAATGGTAATAGCTGAAAAAAGCCCATTAGTTATTACTTTGTTTTGGGGTGTAGGGTGGCGTCAATGGGAGTGGTAGCCAAAATGTGTGACGCCAATTCCCGGTTTTTTCTCATCTGTACAAAAATTGACCAAGTCTCAGGTGACCGCCCATTGAATCATAATCCAAGAAAATGTAACCTCCAGTTACACATCAAGCTATGAATCATCACTTTTGTTGGGAGGGGGGGGAATTAATGTAATGCATAGTTTTCCTTAGGCAGTCACGGGTTTTTCCGTCAACTCAAATTCGATTAAATTTCGGTAGCAAATGTTTATTGATCCGCATACTCCAAAGAATAAATGTTTTCTGTCATGTACTTTATAACTAAAGAGTACAGGTTAAACTGCAAAGTTAGATCTCTGCACTTTGAATAAAATAAATTGTTGAGATCGAATAGAATTGCCAACTTTAAACGTAAGGCTAGTTTTTTATAGATGTATTTTTCAGTGTGTAATAAAATTTATTTGCCATTTACATTGACTCAAATTTGGAGGCATTAACAGATTCAATATCCCACTCGAGTTAATACTCGTCTGTAGGATAATACTAACATTTTTATAGTTGGTGACTGCATTCAAAACGCGGAAAGGATTAAATTTTATCTTCACTGTATGATAAAGCAACAGGTATTTTATTTTTCTGAAGATAAGCCTTGGCTCCGAGTGCTCTTCAATATTTTCTAAGCAAACCTCTTGTGAAAAACATTTCGACAATTTGTCACTTTTGACCTCTTTCAATAGCGGATGAAGCTCGGGATTGCAAAACTAGTTCGTGCTTTTTTCACTGATCTCAATTTATTATGCTGAGGGGCATTTGTCAGACTGTCGGAATAGAAAATTTATTTTAAAAAAATAAGAGCATTAAAACTTGGTTAATGAAAACGTTTCGTATTTCTCTGGAAAACTAAAGTGGCGTAATCCCATAATGAGCGATTAATATAAGTTCGTTCCTGATTGAATTCTCTGTTGACGAGGTGTGCCAGATCAACATAAAATGGGGGATTAGTGATAATTGGGAGACACCTAATGTCCTATAATAAACACCTTATTAAAATAAGCCATTATTTTAATATAAACATAATTACATAAAATCTTACTAAATCCTATCTAAAGTTTTTATATAGCAACATCGAAATACATTTTAAATACATTTCAATGTTACTGTATAAAAAGTAAATAAATTTTAATTACTACTGTAAAAAATTAGAATACAATTTTACACTGACATTTTGAATTCCCCAGAAAACTTGAGTGCCTTAAATTTTAATACATTTTTGTTTAGTGAATTTACACTACTGACTTTTTGAAAATTACAAGTGAAATTGCAAAAATGTTTTTTTCTGAAATGAGAGTGAGGAAAGAGATTTCAACATCAGCTGCAAACTGTGCTTTGGTAGGTCTTAATGGTCCTTATCCCCATTAAGCACCCTGGAGTTCTCTTTAAAATCAGACTTAATCCTTGAAGAGCTCATTAAAAGTTGTGTTCAAAAGAAACCCTGCAACCTTTCTTAAAAATTAAGATCTGATCAGTTTCTTAATCTGAATAAAGGTGAAATCAGGATCATAGGGAGCCGGAAAATCGGTTCTACAGTACAAGGGGAAACTGGACTTATTTTCAAGGGTTCTCCACATATTTCAACAATGTAACCTCCCTCATATTGCTTATGTCATGTTGCAGTGCTCTAAAATTGGACAATTGTTTCGCTGAAACTGTACCTCGAGTACTCCAAACTATTGGCTAGGGTTTAAATGTATATGAAGTACAATGCAACTTTCAGATCTTAAATTTCGCATCTTCCCTAGTTTTGGGACTTATGCTCCTGTTTATTCGAAGTTCGTTTATGTTCATCTGAAATTATGGACCTTGGTGATTTCTGGGAGGAGTCTAAACAGTGAAGCGCTATTCATAATCCTTAACTATACATTTTGAAGTTAATTACTCGTGACTCTTTCAAAAATACTGAGCTTTTAGATCCGACCAACTTAAAACCGGGAACTATGGCCGCAGAAACAAATACTGACTTTAATGTTATTTCTAGTCTGTTTACATTTTGTCGTATAGAATGCCACTTAATATCTTGTTGGGCGACCTGTTTCGCTCCGAAGCAGCGACAGCGTTTATCATAAGGCAAACGAATAACGGCGGAAATTGTGAGTATCAAAACATCTCTGTAAAAGTAACTGTACCTTAGACCCAATTTTATAAATAGTCTGTAAATGTTGGTAGTGGGTCCTATAATTTTGATTGCATTGGGTCCAAAATTTAGATAGCTGGAGTTGGCTCAATGGGTAACGCAACAGGCTCATTTGATATTCCGAGATTGGAGTCCCGATTGCACCTGAGTTCAGAGTTTTTCTTTCGGCTCTCTTTCAGAAAGTGGACACCAGTGATCTTAGAAAAACAGCTGTTTTTTTTCGCAAGCCACGTTAAGTGGGTGGACGTTCAGGAACGCAGGATAGACTTGACATTTTAGTCTAACAGCTTTGAAGTTTGAAAACGAGCTCAGTTCGATGTAACGAAGAGTTTTATGAGTAAGTTATACTTTAGGTAAAATCCTCTTCCCTCAGAAGGGGACACCGATGGGCTTGGGAAGCCTGCCGTCCATTGGATGGGACAGGAGAAGGTATTTCTGAGAATAACTGCCGTCTAGGTACAGCCATACCCACTTATGCTCTCCATTTAGTGCAGAAGGCATTTCATTTTCGTCTCTAACAACCAACCACAGTTTAAAAAAAATGCGAACTTGTGAAGACAGTCGTAAGTGTAATAAAGTAACATCAAAGTTTCAAAAACGTTTGAAGCTAGCACTCGGGTTTATGTTACCATTAAAAGCAACTTGTTGGGCAGATAATATTGAAAGTGTCATAGGTTGTCTTCCTCTCCGTTACAGGAACATGAATTAATGGGGCGGGGATTGTCTCGGTTTATAGCGCGCCAGATTCAATCTGCAGGTTCGAATACAATCTGTTCTAGCGTTCATCTCTTCTCCCCCCCCCCCCCCGGTGAGAAAGGGGACGGGACACCGATGAACTTGTATAGTCGGGTGAGAAGCTGACATACTCCGTGCACGTTAAGGAACACACTGGATGGCTTTAACGGCAAGCTTAAATCCTAACAGCTATTCAGTGGCTTCCATTTCCTCAACTTTCTCTGAACCCTTGAGGTCCATTGTGTGAAAAAAAGTGCCACTCAGAAGTAAGAAGCAACCCATGAAGTATTACATAAAACTATTAATAGTAGTTGTATGCAGATTTTAAGACCCTCCCTTTGCCCATTGTTTTCCTTCATTCGCTCTCTTTTCGACTGAAGTGTACTTCCCCAACTCGTATACGCTAGTCTGGATTAATTAGAAGCAGACTTCTCAGTTACCATATTGGCGCGAGAAGAAACATTTTTGTAATTAGTAGTCTCTAATATTGCAAGTTACACTTCGAATTTTTTTTACAACTTTTGAAATCCCCTGAACGTATTAACTGAAGCTTCTTTTTTTTTTCTTGAAATAACTGATGTGGATAAGAATTAAGAACGTATGTTTAAAATTTAATCAACTCGTTTACGAAATCTTATCACTGTTTTAAATTATCTTCGGAATGAATCATCCGTAATTTCTAGAAAGCGATGCGTATTTTGTAAAGCCCGCTTAATAAAATGCTCCTAAATTATGGTCCTGTAAAGTATTTAAATCTGTCAGCACAGCTCCTACATATATTTCTCACAGATATTACTTACGCTGTACAGAATTTCAAAAGAACATTCCTAACTGGCGTGAATGTCTTCTGAATTTTATCATTTTTTTAAGCTTGCATTGGATTCATTTACAACCGTGACTTCTCAGAGAATGACATAAACGCAATTCAGGTTCGCTCGTCACTGTCACTTTTCAGATTTGTTTCTAGACCTCTCTTCAATTACGTTGCTGCCAGTAGTCATCGAAAGACGAATTTCGTTTTCCCCTCAGTAATTCCTAACAGGGCATCAAAATGCTATTAATTGAATAAAAGCAGTTCAGTTAGTGAAATTTCTTTGTAATGTCTTGATCTTTCTAAATGTGTCAAGCTCGTTAACCGTACGTTGCGTGTTATGTATCCAATGCGTTAATAAAGATAATCAAATTTGTTTCTGTTGATCTCTTCGCGTGGAGTTGCAGAAAACAACCGTGTACAGTTAAAGCTTTGACATTTGGAATTCCAATAAATTGGTTTCCAAGAGATTGGACTTCTGTACGTGTGTGTGTGTGTATATATGTGCAGACGCTTTCGCCTAAGCACTAATTATCATACCAGGCATTGCAGTTATTCAAGCGTTGGATATATAGAAATGTAGTGTTTGGTCAGATTTAACTGATAATGCGGTTTTAAAGTTTTTTCCTTGCTTCGAAACTTCTCTATATTATTCTGGGAAAAGATGTGGAAAGGAAATTATTATGTGGCTCTAAATAGTGATTATTTCCACTAGAGTGGAATAATTTTTAATTAAGTGAAAATATTTTAATAGATTATTATATGGGATTTGACCGTAGCTTCAAGCGTAGTCTGAGTATGCAGTGTTCTTTTTTTTTTGCACATTGGGTGTGATTTATCTTTCGTTCTCATCTGATGAGAAAAGGAAAATAGTTGCAATCGTTTATTCACTTGCTCAGACGACGTATGGAGGGATGGGGAAGTATTCTTGTATCTGAAAAGAGATCTGTCGAGATTTTCGGTCTGTAACACAGGTAAAGGTCTCTAACTTAAAGGGGGCGGGGGTGGCTCAGTCGGTAGCGCGCCAGGCTCGTAATCTGTAGTTCCCAGGTTCGAGTCCCAGCTGGGTCAGCGTTGAGATTTATCTCCGCAAAATTTCCCCGCCCTGCCCACGGTCAGTAGGGGACACCGATGGGCTTGGAAAGGCCGCCGTCCGTCGGATGGGACGTTAAGCCGTGACCCCGTGTGCGGGAGAGCCATACCCTGTGCACGTTAAAGAACACGCTGGATGGCCTTGACGGGAGGTTACCATCTGTCTCCCAACAGCTGTTCCAGTGGGTCCCCTCCCCCAACCTTCTCTGAGCCTTCGGGGTCCATGTGACCTGGCCATTTAGCCCATGGTGTGCAAAAAAGGGCCGCTCAGAGGTAAAACAACCCAACCCTAACTTAAAGGACATTGATGGGCTTGGAAAGACTTGTGATGCCGTATGCCAGATAGCCATACTCTGCAGTTAAATAACACATTGGATAAGTCATGTCTGGAGGGTTCCATCTGTTTCCTAAGCGCTGTTTAGTGGTGTCACCTTTCCCCAACTTTCTCTGGAAACTGACCATTTAGCATACTGTGTGCAAAAAAAGTAGCACAGAGCAGTTTCAGAACTAGGCCAGAGGTCCGTAGGGACAGTGAGAGGTCCCTGTTTGAGTTCAGAAACTTTTTTAACGGAAATCGTTAGGTGAATGTCTCTCTGGACTTTAAGTTAAAGAAAGGTATCTTATACATTAACTGTTACATTAGTAACTTTTTTGCTACAAGAAAGACATATTCCTAATACTTGCTCTCTGGGTCCCTTATACTCTCTAGAGGCACATCTATTTCCTGCAATCTTCCTGCTGCAGTATTCTTTTAGGGGCGGGGGTGGTTCACTCTGTAGCGCGATAGGTTCATAATCAACAATTCCCAGGTTCTTAGTCCCAGCTAGGCCAAAGTTGAGATTTATCTCGGCAAAAACTCTCCGCCTTCTGTCAGTAAGGGACACCGAATAGCTTGGAAATTCAGCCGTCCGTTGGATTTGATAAGTCGTGGCCCTTTGTGCGGAGAGCCATACCTTGTGCATGTTAAAGAACACGCTGGATGGCCTTAACGGGAGGCTACCATGTCTCGCAACAGCTGTTCCAGTGGGTCCTCTCCCAACCTTCTGTGATCCTTTGAGATCTAACCTGTTTTTAGTATCATACGAGGGAAATTGGTAGAGAAACACGAGTTTTGAGTACTTTTAACACTCGGTTAACCTTATAAAAAAAGTAAGGTTTTCAATCGTACCATAATGATATTATCGGTATAAAATTTACTTGAACATTCATTGTTCAACAGTTGCATTTGACTGACGAGGTTTTAACTTGTTAAAATATAGAAGACTGTCATTGTTTCAACCAAATTAGCTTTAAAACTGTTCTAAATAAGGAACAATGTAACTGGCAACTTAGCTGTATACAAATTGCTGCTACTGAAAAATTTGGAGGCCCGAAAACGTCGTGACCAACGTAAAAACAGTCCGATAGCAGCTTCTGTGGCAGATCTCACCGCGCAAGTAACCAGCTAATATGACTTGCGATTTCGATGAATAAACGTACTTGCCAAGTTTTGCGAAATTGCTTTGTTTTTATTAATTTTCACGATAATTTTTACGTATAGTCAGTCCCAAACCCGTGTACGTACTTGCTACGGCTTGAAACTTAAGACTTAACACATATACTAAAATAAAGGTAACCGTATTGGTAATTTTGCATTTCTAGGGACAGCCACATTATTTTTTGGTAGTTGCTGATCTCTTAGAAAGCGCCATAAAACCCAACACCTCGTTTCAGGGCTTTGCTTCCAGTCGTTGTTGTGATTGCTTTATTGCTAAATCGCAGAATCGAGAATTTCGTCCGCATTCTGTTCTAGATTAGACAGGCGACAACGATGGGCTTGTTAAAATCCCATAAGGTGGGATGGTAAGACGTAAGAACCACACTCCGGGCGTCCATGGTGTGACACTCTTAATAGTTGTTCAACTGATTCCTTACCCAAGTGGTTCTCAATCTTTTATGCTTCACGTATCCCCTGGAAATGTGTAACTGGCGTATCCCTTGTATAGATAGATAAAACTATACTTATAGTGTAACAATGGGAATAAAACATATATATATAACATATCTAGCGACTTTTGAACTCTCATGGCGTACCCAAAAAACCTTTACCGCGTACCCCACGTTGAGAACCCCTACCCACCTCCGATCCATAGGGTGCCTTTGTGACATGACCGTTTCAGCCCATTACGAGCACAAAAGTGCCTCTAATAGGTAAAAAACTCGAGGCTTGGTGCAAAATTATTGAACTAAAATATTTTCTGTTGACTAAAGATCTAAACATACACACTTCGTAATGTATACTGCACATTTTAGCGTTGTAGTTATTACCACCTAAATCTATTACAGGGATATTAAGAGATTCTGATTATTAAATTTATAAAAAGCGAATGCTAATACTAGCAATTGTGCTGTGAAGGTAAAAATTGCTTTTCTTAGAAAATGTTTGGGGCCGAGATGGGGCAAGGCCATTTAGTGCACTGTCCAGGTGTGATGTATCTAACAGAAGTAATATTTAATTGAAAAATAAAAACCGCTTACATTTTTAATCTCCTTAAATTTCTTTTTTAAATTAGTAATACTAAAATGATAAATAATAAACTCTTTAGCAAATTATCTTTTCTTACACTATTTAAAACAGCTTGTAGTTGAATATTAGACATTTAATCGCTTAAAACTTGACGCGTATATTATTTCCCTCATTTGTTCGATGATTGAAAAAAAGAATTTGTCCGGGCCCGTTGTATCGAGGTGTTCTGGATGGGGTCAGTTTCTAGCGCGCCAGGCTTCTTACCTGCACTTCCAAGAACCAGCGTTGAGATTAATATCTTAACCTCCACCTTACCCCACTTTGCGCTTGGTGATAAAGAGGAACATTGATGGGTTTGGACACTGCTTTATGCCCCATCCGATGGATGGCGCTCTTTTCAGGCTGCTTTTTACAAGCCCATCTGCAATAGGTTGTGTTCTCCAGTAGAGCATCAGTAAAAAATAGGATCCATACTTTCTCAGTGCAACTTCCTCATCATGTAAGTTTTGGAACAAATCATGTGCTATCTTAAAAAATAAACTTTTTAGCCCAAAAATCAAAGTCCCGTTTTTAAGCAGGCTGTTACATTTTTCCGTATTTTAACTGCATTTTTTAAACAGGTTTCGCCTATGACTCTTAATATAGTTAAAAACGCAATACCTGACTTGCATACAAGTCGCTTAAACCACATTATTCCGTCTCCTATTGTCTTTTACTTCCTGTTTACGATTAAACAATATATGCTGTCTCTGTGGCCGAGTGGTTAGCGCCCTTAGCTACTCTGAAAGGAACGTGGGTTCGAGCCCCTCGTTAAGGCGTCGGTTTCTGCTGAGGTCTCGCCTTCCTCACAAATCTTCTATGACGTATTAAACCGACAGGCTCCTTTAGTTCCCAGGTTCGAGTCCCAGCTGGGTCAGCGTTGAGATTTATCTCCGCAAAATTCCCCGCCCTGCCCACGGTCAGTAGGGGATACCGATGGGCTTGGAAAGGCCGCCGTCCGTCGGATGGGACGTTAAGCCGTGGCCCCGTGTGCGGGAGAGCCATACCCTGTGCACGTTAAAGAACACGCTGGATGGCCTTGACGGGAGGCTACCATCTGTCTCCCAACAGCTGTTCCAGTGGGTCCCCTTCCCCAACCTTCTCTGAGCCTTCGGGGTCCACGTGACCTGGCCATTTAGCCCATGGTGTGCAAAAAAAGTGCCGCTCAGAGGTAAAACAACCCAACCGACAGGCTCTTGTCAGACCTCTGTCAGATATCTGCTTGAGGGATTTTTTTGCTATATTTTCGGCTCTCAATTAGTTTTTTTTTAATTTGCATTCTTAAGCTGATAAAACATATTAACTATATTATATTAACAAGCTGATAAAAGTTTACTTTTATCAACTTTAACAAGCTGATAAAAGTTTACTTTTATCAGCTTGTTTTTTCATCGTTACGAACTTACCCGAGAATCCCAAAGATTTAGATATGGCGCAATTATGACGATCAAAAAGTTAACTCACGATCATTTATGCCCTTCATTTCGTAACAAATTAGAGATTACTAGCGACGAAATTGAGACTACGATGGAATCGTTATTTCGAGTTTTTTTTCATCTAGCAATTCTTAGAATAGCCATGAAATAAGGAAGTTCTGACGTCCTAATAGTTGTCTGCAAGTTATGAATGGTGGCTAGACAAGATTCAAATCTGTCTCGCTGAAAAACTAATAGCTTGTTTTTAACATTAAGGTTATTCAACGTTGACTAGTGAATTGTTTGTCGAAACATTAATAAAAAAAATTCTAATTCTAAAAATGAAAAGAGAAACGCAATTTCTACAAATTCGTTTCTTAACCATTTTTTAAGTTCGTAATTGAAATATTTCAGATTTTCTAAAAGTAACTAGACTTAACACATTAATTGCCCATCCCAGTATAATATTGGATGTATGGCTAGATTTTTTGTTGATAAAATAAAGGATAACAGCAAAACGTACTCCAAAACTGCAGGGTTAGACTGAATGGAACTTAGGTGGAATGGATAATTTCCTGTTCTGGCAATTCGTTAAATGGACATGATCAGTCGATGTATATAAAGTAATGAATGAGAGTAATATTTTCTTTCCTTATTTTTGACATGAAATTTCTACTTATAGAAATTAAATTATTATAGTTATACTATGTAGCTAGCTAATCGGGGATCACCTTTGCCAAATATTGTAAATGCAAGCAAGGAATTTTTACTATATAATTTGAATTCCACAATATTGGGCTAAAATTCTTTTGGTAAATCAGCCGAGGAATCTATAATTTATTGAACAATAATACAACAAATACAATACATATGTCCATTTTGGTAGGTACAATGAGAATATCTTTACGTCTTGTAACAGTTCATCCCTATTCATTTTTTTTTTATGAAAACATGTTTATACTAAAACTATTTCAAAAGGAAATTAAATTATGATATTAAAAAACACGAACAAAAACTTAATACTTTTTCTAATATTTTCTCCCACTGCTCCTTTTTTGTAGTAATTCTATATCCTTTTTTCCCCCCATAATGGATATAAAATTAGTAAGTTTTTAGCGATTGTAAACTAGATTTTTTTCATTGTTTTTGTGCAGTGAATTAAATTCTCGGCCCATAAAACGTAAAAAGGAAATTTTACATAAGCATTTTAACTTGTGGTTGATTTTTACCTTTTGAGCAGCACTTTTTTTTTGCACACAATGGTCTAAATGGCCAGGTCACAAGGACCCCGAAGGCTCAGAAGGTTGGGAGGGAAACCCACTGGAACAGCTGTTGGGAGACAGATGGTAGCCTCCCATCAAGGCCATGCAGCGTGTTCTTTAACGTGCACAGGGTATGGCTCTCCCACACACGGGACCACGGCTTGACGTTCCATCCGACGAACGGCGGCTTTTCCAAGCCCATCGGTGTCCCCTACTGACCGTAGGGCAGGGTGGCGAGTTCTGCGGATTTTAACTTGTGGAATAAAATTATTCTCCATTTTGTAGATTATACAGCATGTCCTTTTTCCCTTAAAATATTAGTATTTTCTAAATATATACATTTCGATATGTATATAACTTAAATACATTACCTTATTGTTTCCGACCAGTTTGTTTATTTTGTCTGTTATAAAATTCATTATATTCAAGAACTTCATTTGCAAAACTTCAATACCATTAACAGGTGTTAAATAGGTTTCTCACAAGGGATTTTTAAACCAAGTGGTAAAGCAGACTGAATCCATTTGGTAGTATAATTTGAGCATAAATGCATTTGGCACTATCCTTGAATACTATTTATATAAACTATCTTTTTTGTTAGCATATTAGCGATTCAAATTTAAAGTAGAAGACTATTCAGTCCAAGATAACCCGATTCTTATAATTTTCTCAATAGCTTTGCATGATCTGTCTTTACCAATTATATAGATATATGGTAAAGTGTGTCAAGGTATCGATATGTGAGGATGTCCTAGCGAAGTGGAGTCCTAGGCCTATATCGTTTTTCATATTCTGTTAAATCGTGAAATGAATCTTTATTTGGGCCTTCTGCAGAGTTCTGTGTGGTTGACTGGGTTGTGCCTGAATTCGGTATTTGGATATTTAGTCGAATCGAGCATTGCCGCTCCCAGTGCACCTCGGAATTTGGGGCTCTTTTAGTACCAGAAATGAATATTAATAAATTGTTGTATTCAATAGTACAGATTTATTTGAGAAAATTACGTGTACCACTCTTTAGAGTATTTTTAAATGACATACTAATTTTATGATCTTGTGACTATTTAGCTACCTATCATCCTATTACTTTTTGTTTGGCGTTTGACTGGTGACTCCATCAATTTGTGCTGCGTGTTTGTCGAAAGTCAAACTGAGTCTGACAATAAAAAATAGAATTGATCTCCATTTTAGTCATGCAAGTCGCTCAGTATTAAATGATTCTCTATTTTAGGAAAACTGACATATTTTTAAATATTCTTACATTTGGATAAAATAAACGCATATATAACATAAACGGCACTAGAGTAGCAAATGTTTTGTGCCGTAAAACTCGCAATTTTCTTCTTAGAAAAAATATCCAGTAATATGTAGGACCAAGTAGCACTTTAAACTGAAATCAGTTTAGCTGTCCTATGCCTAAACCGCCCTTGTCCATAACGTTTGTAGTTGCATGTCACCAATGCCTTTGACTCTTAAGTGTGTGTTTATAATTACTGAAAGCAGGTGTAAGGCTATTTAACTACAGATTGGATTATTCTAATAAACGTTAATTTTTGTGGTCTTTAATTTTTTTCGAATTAGAACCTACTGGCAAGTTTGGGGGTAAAAAAGTTAAGAGAAATGTCTGACGAAAGAGGCACAGGAAGGAGAACTAGGAGCACCACTACACCGCGATCTTGACGCCCCAACCGACTATCGTTCAGCCAGGATCTGTCACGAAGAGCGGCGGGCAGAGCCACGCGCTCCAACCGATCGATAGCGAGCTGTTTGGAGGCTGTGTTGCCACGGTAACAACGTCCACGTCAGCGGGGTGAAGTATTACACCGACCGGTCCGGATGGCTTGCGCCGCAGGCGGCGTCTGAGCCTCCATTACCACGTGATCTGCGATGGGATAGGCGACCTTCGCCCAGCTTTCTCTTCAACCTATTCCCTTCCCACCCTCCCCTCGCAACCTACAGCTCTGTTTGCCGGGTATATATAGGTCGCTTTATAATACGTCAGATTTTCGCACGTTCGAAAAGGGATGGAGAGGACGTTTCCTGTGAAACTCTGCTCGAGTTAAGCTACGGTATCTGTAGTCATAAGAGGCAGAAACTGCAAATATTTACTGTTTATACAGATAAGCATAAAGGCCTGCGCATTATAAAACTCTTCCTTTGGCCTCTGAAAGAGTATTTTTGTAAGCCTAAACGTAATTGGTTGCTGGAGTTGTAAACAAAGTGTCTCCAATGCATTTTTTGCGTTTGGAAGTATGTAATATTCTTTATAATGCTATTTCGACTAGCCTAGATAAAGATTTTATTTCATTGATATGCTCTATATACTTCAAACTTTTAACATGAGAAATTGAATTGTAGCGATTTCAAAAATACTTGTCTGAATCTGGTGCCTTAACTTCCTAGCGGAAAATCGATGCTTAGGAATAAGTGCTTAATAAACCTGACTACGGAAATTTTTTCAGTTCTACCTTAATAAGAATTGATGAAGATACCTTAATAGATAACTTTATTTGCAGCTGAGAAAATAGCATTGCATTCTAAGTGCGATACTCTTAAGTTTGAAGAATTTTAAAACCTTGCAAATGCTTCAGTTTGATAACCTTAAAGGGTTTATATAACGTCATAAAAGCAATGTAGACTGTTGTGAAATTTTCCATAAATTTTCTAGGAAAACTAAACCTGTATTTAAATAGCTATTGAAACTAACCTGCATGAAATCAAAACCGCAGTTTCATCTGTTATGCAAACTAATCAGATTACATATAAAATGTCAAGAATAAAAAAAATGCTACGATCAGAAGATATTAAGGGCTAGTATGATCAAACTAAAAAAGTGAATAGCATTGTTATAAAAACGGGATGTTAACTATTTTCAAAACATTGTCATTGTTATAAAATCATTTGAGCATTCAAAACAAGATTAATACAGAAATCAAAACCGATTTGTTCTAATCTAGATCGCTTTTTAAGCGGGTGCTAAATATCTGTTCGCAATCCATGTCATGATTTATAACTTGGCTGATAAAGAATAATCCTAACCTAACTCCTTTATTGCAATATGAATGTTTTTTTCTTCCGAGTTATTCTAAATCATGGACGGATCAGTCGGTAGCACAGCAGTCTCGTAACATGAGCTTCCCGGGTTAGTTCCAGCAATGTGATTTCTCTTCTGATCCTCTTTCGGTAGGACAGACACGTTGGGCTTGGAAAGGCTGCCGTCCCTCTGATGAAATGTTAAGCCGATGCTCTACATGAGCCATGCACGTTAAAAAAAACTTGCTGGATGGACAATAGGCTACAATGTCTCCTAACAACTGTATAGTGAGCCCTTTTTTTTGGGAATTTCCCGCCCTGCCCACGGTTAGTAGGGGACACCGATGGGCTTGGAAAGGCCGCCGTCCGTCGGATGGGACGTTAAGCCGTGGCCCCGTGTGCGGGAGAGCTATACCCTGTGCACGTTAAAGAACACGCTGGATGGCCTTGACGGGAAGCTACCATCTGTCTCCCAACAGCTGTTCCAGTGGGTCCCCTCCCCAACCTTTTCTGAGCCTTCGGGGTCCATGTGAAATGGCCATTTATCCCATGGTGTGCAAAAAAGTGCCGCTCAGAGGTAAAACAACCCAACCCTTTTTTTTTTTGGATCCTTATGGCCTGGCCATTTAGTCCATGGTTTGCCAAAAGTGCCGCTCAGAGATAAACAACTAACCTTTATCTTAAACATGATGCAGCGCTTGCTGTGCCCTGTTACACAATATTAAATGTTTAACGAAGAATACAAACGGACATTTTCAAGAAATACAGGAAGTTTGCTTTAAGATTGTCCTATCCTAAATCCATCTGACTAAATGTTATCAATGATAATTACAGATAAAAATGGGTGCCGAACTGTTAAGTGGGTCCCAGCTTAGCTGAAGAGTGTGTAAAGGGCTCCTTCCCTATTTGAAAGTGTACTTTTCACATAGGCTGTTAACAATAAGGAACCGCAACTTATAATGGCCGATAGCGGTTTGTAATATGCGTTAAATCGTCGTGCACTCAGCATCAGTCAATGCAGTGCTTTGTGAAGCGAACCACGAAATTAATCTAATCGGAGCGAAAGACTTAAACGAAACCTCGTCTAAGAAAATCCCAAGCAAAAGCTTTTAGAATCTCTTCAATAGCATTTCTTTCGTGGCCAATGTTCTCTTCCTAAAGAACGTATACTGCTTACCAATTCCGTAGAGAGCTATCCCCCGACTAAGAAGAAAGTAATTTTGTTATTACTCTTCAGATTTCATATGTGAAATCGGACCTTATAAAATATCTTTAAGAACGTGAGATTCATTCTTCTCCTCTAGAAAGGTGCACTTTATATCGACATCGGAGATTTGAAATCCACTTTTTCAAAGTGGAATCATATTAATGTTACTCCATCCATTAAAGTGTTTTTGTTTTAAGCCTTAATTCAAAAGTGTCTGATCACTTCCTTGTCGTACTGATTGTTTTCCTCTTTGTGTTGAACCTTTAAGACGTATTCTCACAAAGAAACCAGAAAAGCTCCTGAACTTGAGATAATCAGCATGTTCTTGATTAGGCTTATTTTTCACGATGATTATATGAAAATTTGCGCTGTTCTAATATTTTTAATTGTTTGGCCCACATATTGCTTTCATTATCAGTCGCCAGTTAAAAGGACACTGTAAAATGCTACCCGGGAAATGTTGAAGCTTTGCTTCATATTCCAACATTGAATTCATGTCCAACATTGAAGGGGGCGGGGGTGGCTCAGTCGGTAGCGCGCCAGGCTCGTAATCTGTAGTTCCCAGGTTCGAGTCCCAGCTGGGTCAGCGTTGAGATTTATCTCCGCAAAATTCCCCGCCCTGCCAACGGTCAGTAGGGGACACCGATGGGCTTGGAAAGGCCGCCGTCCGTCGGATGGGACGTTAAGCCGTGTCCCCGTGTGTGGGAGAGCCATACCCTGTGCACGTTAAAGAACACGCTGGATGACCTTGACGGGAGGCTACCATCTGTCTCCCAACAGCTGTTCCAGTGGGTCCCCTCCCCCCAACCTTCTCTGAGCCTTCGGGGTCCATGTGACCTGGCCATTTAGCCCATGGTGTGCAAAAAAGTGCCGCTCAGAGGTAAAACAACCCAACATTGAAAAGCAAACGTTTAGACTTTGAGACAGGTTAACTCAATTTCATCCTTACCAAATATGGATGCTGATCACAGTGCGGAAGTTCTGAGTAAAACTATCTTTGGACCCTGAACTCTTATGTCAATAGAAAAATCTGCTGCTCATTTACATTCTGGCAGTTAGGCAATAAAAACTGCTAGACCAGTGGGGGTTTTTTTTGCTGAAGTTGGTTTTTTTATTCCTTTGTACAGAGAATGAGCTAAACAGACGACTTAAACTCTGGTGCGGTGTTAAGTTTGTGGTTAGATTTACGAAGGAGTGAATTGACCGATGTATGCTGAGTGAACTACGATTAAAACACGTATTAAAAACGGCGATCTCTAAAAGTTGCGGTTAATAAGCTGTGAAAAGTAAACTTCATTTATTAAATGTGGCCACCAAGAATTTTCAATAATTGAAAACTCCATGAACCTTTTCAAACAAGCGCTTTAATATATGTTCAAACCATTCGTTTTATTATAAAAAGTCGTACCTTAAATCAGACTTAATCTGGTGGCCTTATTCTGTGCATATTTGATAATTGCTTAATTATGTGCTAAAATGTCTATCCAAAAATGTTTTTTCGTAATCTCTACATTCTTAAAGTGGCTACTGCGAACTGCTCGTGACCGTTTGGCGGCCATGAGAAAATAACTGAGAACCACTGTGGTAGATGATCAGGCTTGCAAACTAGAAATGGGTTTGTTTTATTGTTAAAAGAGAATAATCGATAATCTTTTCAAGCCCTTTGTAAATCGAGAATATTCCCCACACTTCTCTACAAGCACTGATTTATGAAAATTTTTCTTGCGTAGTAGAAATCTTTGTAGTATATGTATAGTTAGGAGTCTGAAGTTCTGATAAATATGATCAGCCAGGAGTTTTTACCAAAAGTTAGAGAAATGGACTACTGTCCGGCAGCGAAGTAATGACGCAGCATTGAAAGAGGGTGAAATGTTTCCGGAGGATATAGTTTTCTTAACTACGAAAATCACAAGCCATGGCAGGAAATATACTCGCCATGAACTACACAGCCCTGTACAGTTCATGTATCTAGTAGCAAAAGAAATCTACATATTAATGCTATATATTTGACACAGTAAGCAAAAATCGCAGAAGAATCTCGTATGTTGAAATAAGTGACTTTTATAAAGACTGGACAATGCTTTTTAGCATAGTAATATATGTAATAAAATATTTAGCTAATAAACATTAATGATATGTTGTTTTAACTGGCATAGGGATCCCTCACCTGATTTGGTGAGAAAGGGGACACAAATGGGCTTGGAAAGGGTGCCAAATGGGTGCCGAATGGTGCTCCCTGGTGCAGGGGGTTCCTATCCGTGTGCACTTTAAAGAACATCGTGGATGGCCTTGAAGGGAGGCTTCGTCTCCTAACAGCTACACAATGGATTTTCTTATCCCTTTGAGTATTGTGACCTGACCGTCTAGTGTTGGGTTTTTTCCTCTGAGCGACACTTTTTTTGCACACCATGGACTAAATGGCCAGGTCAGAACCCCGAAGGCTCAGAAGGTTGGGGGACCCACTGGAACAGCTGTTGGGAGACAGATGTAAATCCACAAATTTCCCCGCCCTGCCCACGGTCAGTAAGGGACACCGATGGGCATAGAAAGGCCGCCGTCCTTCGGATGGGACGTTAAACCATGGCTGTGTGCAGGAGAGCCATATACTGTACACGTTAAAGAACACGCTGGATGGCCTTAGCGGGAGGCTACCGTCCCGTCAAGGTCATCCAGCAAAATAACTTTGGTTATGCATCGCAAATGTGTAGAGTTTCGAATCTTTCGAGATTCAAGAAAATTTTGTTGGGTGTGTATGGAGGGGGGGATAAGTCATGGACATAGTGTTAATTGCTACACAAGTTTGCAACAGAACTAATCACTCACAAACCGCGGAAAGAAAATGGGGCATCAATTTCATTTGCACCTTCATTCAAACCAGTGATCCCTACCCGATCTTTTTGCCGAATTAGGTCGTATTCAAGTTACTAAAAGGACTTCTTGAAACCGAAACGCGACTAATTTATTAGTTAATAAATAGCTTAACGTTAAGTACGGCAACCCTTAAAATGCCGAAATCTAACCTGTTGACCCCTTTATAGAAGTGTCGCGGTTCCAAACTGTTTTGTCTGCGCAAAGACGATTGAAGTTAGACAATAAGGTGGGTATATGGGTAACTGACTCCACAACAGAGCTAACAATGCAAATAGGCGATAAATGGGTTAAAAACATTGTATGCGATTGTAATGAGTTACAGTAATTGCAAACAATTGAAAAAGCAATGAGCGT
Source organism: Ryuthela nishihirai (assembly GCA_038380435.1). Classification (NCBI taxonomy): domain Eukaryota; kingdom Metazoa; phylum Arthropoda; class Arachnida; order Araneae; family Heptathelidae; genus Ryuthela; species Ryuthela nishihirai. The sequence goes on from JAWZYU010000019.1 coordinate 41,579,233, forward strand.
TTACAGCTTAATGTTCTCTGCATTTTTTGCACGAGTGTCAAGTTTTATCTAACTGCGTGCTAAAATAACATCAGCAGGTAAAGGTTTGTTAAAGTTAATGTACGCAGTTTAAGCTACTGGGAGGGCGGGGGGGGGGGTTAAAAGCTTATCTAAACACGAATTGTATTGGATACAATACTTCACAGCATTTTGAAACATGCTGCAAAGTGTCGGTTTGAATATCACGAAGTAGAAAGCTTTTACTCAAATCAAAACTTGAATTCATTTCACATGGATCGTTTTGGTCAACTTCAGATTAATCTTTAAAACTGTAGCCATTAAGTGGCTCATACATACAAAATGTCAAAATTGTCAGCTCAGGATAAAAAACTGTTTAGTGTATTTAAATGAACTTTTGACACAGATTTCTGAAGAAAGCTAAGGAACCTTAAATGGTCTCGCAAATTGCTTTAATAGTATCAGGTGGCAATTCCAGGCGTCGAAATTCAGACTTTTGAAGGCTCCTGGATATACAGGGGCGGGGGTGGCTCAGTCAGTAGCGCGCCAGGCTCGTAATCTGTAGTTCCCAGGTTCGAGTCCCAGCTGGGTCAGCGTTGAGATTTATCTCCGCAAAATTCCCCGCCTTGCCCACGGTCAGTAGGGACACCGATGGGCTTGGAAAGGCCGCCGTCCGTCGGATGGGACGTTAAGCCGTGGCCCCGTGTGTGGGAGAGACATACCCTGTGCACGTTAAAGAACACGCTGGATGGCCTTGACGGGAGGCTACCATCTGTCTCCCAACAGCTGTTCCAGTGGGTCCCCTCCCCCAACCTTCTCTGAGCCTTCGGGGTCCATGTGACCTGGCCATTTAGCCCATGGTGTGCAAAAAAGTGCCGCTCAGAGGTAAAACAACACACAACCCAACCTGGATATACAGAAAGACTTCAATTTACGTAGTGTAGATTAAGTTCGGATTTCATCTTGTCGGAACTCGCGCACCCTTTGCATGTTAAAAAGGGCGTTGTTTGGCTCAGATGGTAGCACGCGTGGCCAAAGTCAACTGTACAAAGTTGAGATTCCGCTAATAACCCCTATCCTGTCCTCTGACAAAGACACCGATAGCATGGAAAGTTCGTCGGATAGGACGTTACTCTTCGGGGCTTCCATTCCTGTTATATCAACAAACGTTTGGCGTGATTCGAGATTCTGTGCCGAATTCTGTTATGCAACAAGCATCTGTCCTTGTGTATACCGAATATTGCGTGATTAGTCAAAGGCAGGCGATTTTGAAAACAGGTGTTATAGCACCTTTTAGAGTATCGTTCGTTTTGAGTTTAGTGTGTGGATAACGAAACGGAAATATAAAGAAGTAAAAGTCGAAGTAAAGTCATTACTGCAGGTTTTAAATTGTTTCAGAAAACATCACCGTTCGATTTAGATCGTTTCAAACGTTTTCTTCCGTCGAAATTTGTCTTGACTGCATCCTACCTTCGTCCTATAGGATGTTAACACGTAGTTTAGTGAAAAGCCTTCATAATTTGTTAAATTGTTTGCGATTTCGTTAGCAGTACGAACGTAACCTGCAATGAATTTTGTGTGGCGCAGTGACACCCGAACGAAATTGCTTGCGATTCCGTGAGTTAGAGCGTATAAGTATCCTTCAAATAGTTTCATTGATTCCGCGAATAATAAAGCTTGTATCTTGTAAATAATTATCTGCACGTGTTACTCTCCGAATGACCTTGGGAATTTTCTCCCCTTTCCCTAAACCCTGGGACGGGTTGGTTCAACTGGTAGAGCGCCAGGCTCGTTATCTGCAATTCCCATGTTCGAGTGCCAACTGTCCCAGCGTTGATTTATCTCCGTTGACCCTCCATTTGCTTCTCGGTGAGAAAGGGGGACAGCGATTGTGCTTGGAGAAGACGCGTCTGTACGATGAAACGTTAAGCAGTGGTCCGGTGGCCGGATAGAAGACCCTGTGCACGTTAAAAAAAATGATGGAAGGCCTTGCTTAAAGGCTTCAGTCTGTATCCTAACATCCATCCAGTGGGTTCCCTAACCCAGTCTTCTGAGCCCTGGGAGTTCCTTGTGACCTGGCACATTGTGTGCAAATAATCCTGTCGGATGGAACTTCGAATGGCCCCGTGTGCAGAACGCATCCTGTACATGTTAAAAAAAAAACGATTGCTTTCATGCGAAACTTCCATCTGTCTATTAAGCTTAATGAATCTCATTCCTCATACCAAACTCTTGAGTATTATTTGGAGTCCTTGTGAACTGAACATTTATTTCGTCCACTTTCTGCACAAAAGTGCCGCTCACGGAATTAAATGTGAACTCGACTCCTTGCTTTTTAAAAAAAAAAAAACTAAAATCCTGTATTTTCCAGTCTGTTGCACTTCCTAATGTTTTTTAAATATATGTATAAATGAGACTGACAACACACCTACGTTTGTCAGTGTGTGGTAATAGTTACTAGGTATTTCCACGAAAATATTTGCCGAAGTTGGTCATTTTACATGTCCACGAAATACGACTCGTGAACAGACGAGGTGAATTTTAACCACCTGCGAGAAACTATTAGCGGCGACCTCATTTGAAGTCCACTTGTGCAGTTATCCATCGTAATTGATTGCTTTTATGGAACTGCCTTAAGCCAGTTGTATGCTTAAGCCGACCAAAATGACTAACCCGTAGCGAAGAATTTAGGCAAGGTTTCCTTGTTTAAGTTTATTACGATTATGGGGACGAAGAGACTAGACATAAAAAAAAGTAGACGTAACGTAGAAAAGTAGGTGTAACTTCCAAAATATTATTTTATAAGTTATCTGCCCTTTGTTATCTGTCTATGTAACCGTATATCATTAACATTATAAAACTTAGTTTTTCCGTATTACTTTCACCTGTGTTTTGTCAGAATGGCTGTTCGACCATATTTTCCCATTCCGTTGACTGATAGACTTGATATCAATGAAAGCTTATCACCGTTGTTGTTATAAAATCTGTTACCGGTTTTTCTTCCTAAAAAAACCTGTAAATATGTAGTTCAGTAGATTTCCCGAATGTGCGAGGGCGCGTGTCAAACGAAAGACTTATGTAGATAACTGTCGTGGGCTACCTCGAATTATCCTCCCCCCCCCAATCCTTTCTCCCGAAAAGAAATTTTTAGTAAAGTATCGAATAGGCTGTTTCATAAGTACTAATTACCCGCGAACGTGGGGTGGCTGGTCAGCAGCGTGCCGGGCTCGTAATTTATAGTTCCCAGGTTCGAGTCCCAGCTGGGTCAGCGTTAAGATTTATCACCGCAAAATTCCCCACCCTGCCCACGGTCAGTAGGGGACACCGATGGGCTTGGAAAGACCGTCGTCCGTCTGATAGGACGTTAAGCCGTGATCCCGTTCGCGGGAGAGCCATACCCTGTGCACATTAAAGATCACGCTGGATGGCCTTGAGGCTACCATCTGTCTCCTAACAGCTGTTCCAGTGGGTTCCCTCTCCCAACTTTCTCTGAGCCTTCGGGGTCCTTGTGACCCGACCATTTAGTCCATTTGTCCAAAAAAATGGTGTCAGAGGTAAAACAAACCAACCGCAAGCGTAGCAGTTATCCACTGTTGTCAAAACTGTCTCCGAATTTTGCAAATGGCAATCTGCGAGGATGGCTCCTTTCACGAAAGATATGCAGCATAGATGTAATTGGGAAACAGTTTATGAATCTAGATATTTTTAAAAACAAATCTTGAAATAAAAGTTTCAGGTTAAAAAATTCGTTCAATATGTCGAAAGCCCGCCACCGTTGCATACGAACATTGTCCAATGCTAAGACGGTTTCAATGAACCGTCACGAAGTTTCCTCCCATTCTGCTGTCGTCCGGCCTTGTGCAGTTTATGCATATTTGCAGTACTTCATGGAATTTAAAATCCATATGTAGCAGTTGTTCAACTGTGGATATACGAAATCGCTTAGCCGGTATACAGTTGAAAACAATCATTCTTGACATAAGTGATGCGATATTTGCAAAAGCTTTGCCACTTTAGAAAATAGCGCTCCACAATAAACAAATTTTTGTATTCAGTGTTTTGCCCAAGTTGAGTAGTTTAAATGGATGGATGGTCTAAGGACAGTGTTTCTCAATTAATAGGCGGCTAGAACTGATAGAAAAAAATATTAACATCAGCAAACATATTTCGAAAAATGTTTGTTTTTTTGACTTGATAAAGGAATCTATCTAGTCGGAGTAAAATCTTGACGAAATTTTAATTCTTCGAACCAAGTGCTTAGTGCAGACTACTTCAATCCTGCGCTTACTATAGCATGGGGGAGAGGGTATACAGTTCCTAACAGCTGTTCAGTGGCTCCATTTTGAGCTCGCGGTGTCCTTGTGACATGGCCATTTAGCCCTTTGTGTGTAAAAACTGTCGCTCAGCAAAATAATACAAATATAGATTCGTTCTCGGATTTTTCTGATCATTTTTTAAATCTTTTTTTCCAACCGAAAAGTTCAGAAAAAAATCGACGTTTCTTGACAGTCGATACTTCAAGATTCATTTGCGATCAGAGTAGTTTGTTAAAATCTCTGTTAGAAGGAAATTAATTTCTGATCTGAAAGTAGAAAATAACTACTCGGACATTCGATACTTTCTGGAGCTATTGTTAAATACGTGGATTTTTTATTTAACAGTAGAATCCGCCTCGCGAATTGGGAATCATGATTGCTCACCAGGTGATCTAAGGTTGGTTGTTTGGGGAGTTATGGCGCATGAGCAACTACGGCTCTAAAGCGCCAGTTGAACTAAGTCGGTTATGATTCACACTTGCTTACGTAAGGCTATAAAGGTACTTCATATTGGGATGCATTATCATGTAGTTCCAGTTGTTGGAGCTCTACCATGCACTAATTAAACCGACGATGAACTGAGTAATAACCATGTACCAATATTAATATACCATGGGACATTCTGATACATCATCAGAGCACTCGATGCTAATAACCTTATCAGCTGTAGGCGGCGATCATTTAGTATGAAGCAATGGCACTCTTAGTAGTGAAATCCAAAGGGGATAGATTCAGTATTAAAAATGCGAAGAAAAACTTACCATTGTTTCTTTCAATGCTGCCAGTTCAATTGTTTTAGTAAAAAGTGTTTTTAACTGAAGATGTAATCTGAAGTCTGATGTCAAAGTGCAATTTTCGTTACCAAAGCTATTACCAAAGCTTAAAGGGTAGCAAACTTCGAATTCAGTAGAAAACTTTAATCTTAGTTTTTTTTAGTTTAACTTGCAAACAAATCCCATATGTTCGAGAAAGACTGATAAGGATCGCTGCAACAGAACCTAACGTGCTATTGATAAACCTCATAGCAAGTGTGCTTAGTAAAGGTATTAACGCATAGAATAAAACGAAGTTTGTTTAGCGAATCGTATTTGTTCGCTTCGATAAAATGAGCTTTAAAGAAAGTCTTAAATTTTTGCTTTCACAGTTACTCGAATTAGACATTAAGCCGCGATAAATAAGGAAATCTGAAAAGCTAAGAGCTAATTCGGAAAGTGTGCAAAAACATGCTATAATGATGCTCCTTCGATTTTGGCAACCTTCTGCATTTTAAACACGAAACTGGAAGCTCCGTATTTGCATAAAACGGAAGAGAAGTCAATTACTCCTATAACCTTTCATGAGATGTTCTTGAACATGCAGTGGTTTGTTCTTTCTCTTCGGAGAATAAGTCCTCAACCCTCGTTAGAAATCTAACGTAAAAAATCTAGTCTCAAAGGGCATGGCATCTCTTGCAAATCAACGTGCTCTTGGAAGCGCTTTGCGTTAAATTATTCTGATCTTAGCTCTTCGCTGAAATCGGCAACCTGAAATTCTGAAATATTTAGCTTTTTTGAAAAGCTATCTAGTTTATACTGATGTGTGCTCCAGGCTATAGTACTTGATCTAAGTAAGCACTTTTAATCCTCCTGTGGAAACGGAAAGGTGACATTTCTAAAGCAAATTAAAATATTCTTGAACCTAACAACGATGATAATATGAACTCGTTTTATTTTAGTTCGAGGCAGCAATTCAACGCAGATTATTTTATATAATGTCATGTTTGCTGCAGAGAAAACTTTCAGTTTTTTTGTTTCTATTACAGCACCTTTGTGTGCATAGTTATTAATGTTGTGAACGAAGTAATGTAACGTATGTCTTTTTAGGCTAATAAATAGCTACCCGTAAGCTAAGTTGCCCGAGTTCTGACAGGAGCCTATTAGTTCATACGCCACAGAGATGATCTGCAAGGAAGGAGAATCAGCAGAAAGACGACACAAATGCTTTATCCGGAGCTCCAATCCAGTTCCCTTTAATCAGTAGCTAAACGCGCTAACCTCTGCCACCGGGACGGTACACTACTACTATATGGTAATTACTAATGCCGTTTCGGTGGCGTGATACCACGTTGGCTTGTGTTCCCACTGAACTCCCGTGGTCTAGGTTAGAATCCCTAGATATCACTGTTCTTGTATGCTCTATGATCATCCAAGAGAAACTTGCTTCTAGGTTATCTCCGTACTTTGGAGTACTAAAACAATCCTAAGGCAGCTATGGAGGCCCACCAGACAACTTTTCCCCATATCCGCCCTATTCTGATCAACAGCGCGGCATTTGGCCACTGAAGCTGTGGGAAGCACTGTTAATTATTCTACCTGTAGTCTACATAAGACAACATGGCCAAAACCAATCTAATCTCGCCCATGCTTACTGATTATTAGCATTGAGGCCCAGACGGAGTTAATCTCTTTGTCGTAAAGTAAGCGAACTGGGAAGGCTGAAGAAGACTGTTTAGATGTTCTTGTAGATCATTAGGTGATTGATAAGAACTCTCGAAACGTCAACTAGGCAGTCTCATTGCCATTCGAATAGTTTTTTTATGAAAAAGGTTAAGATAATCTGGGTTCCTAAGATCTGAATCCAAATCTTTTAATCTCTTGTCAATAATATTCGTTCCTTATTTAGTTGTGGCTAGTAAATATTCCAATTTCCGTAATATCAGTTTAAATAATTGCTCTGAAAGGTTAAAACGCAATAATTGCTATACTAAACTTTAACATGTGCAAGAGTATTTCTAGCAGTTCAGTAATTTTCGCCATATTTGAATGATTTTTTGCAGAACTAATTTGTTAAATGTTTGAGCTTCCGTAACGCTTAAGGAATGAACGCATATTGTTGGAAGTAAAGATTGGACATTATTTGAAATTTGTTTGTCATATTAGCTTAAACTTTTGACAAAAATAGTTCTGTATCGGTTTCTATTGACATAACATATAATTCTACCTAATAAAGTAGCCGTTGAGTATATTGTAGGCAAAATTTAGTCTTTAGAGGTATCTATTTAATTTCCCACACCTATACATATTCTTAGAGTCGTGAAAGTCTTCTACTCTCCTATCACCCATTGGCACTATCCTGTTGCACACATTTCAAGAAAATAAACCTGAAACTAGTTGAAGAGAACAACCATTGCAAAGAACTGAATCACGAACTTGACAAATTTCAGTCGTATATTAGTTAGTCTTCGTTGTTCAGACTCCCAGAGGGGCGGGGATGCTCAGTCGGTAGCGCACCAGGCTCGTAATCTGCAGTTTCCAGGTTAGTCGCAGCTGAGTCAGAGTTGAGATTTCTCTGCAAAACTCCCCGCCCTGTCCACGGTCAGTAGGGTACACTGATGGACTTGGAAAGGCCGTCGTCCGTCGGATGGGACGTTAACCCGTGGTCCCGTGTGCGGGAGAGAGCCATACCCGTACACGTTAAAGAACACTATGAATGACCTAAACAGGAGGCTATCTAACAGCTGTCTAGTGGGTTCCCTCTCCCTTCTTCGAGCCTTGGGGGGGGCGGTCCTTGTGACCTGGATATTTAACCCATTTTGTGCAAAAAAAAAAGAGCCGCACAGAGATAAAACAACCCAACTCCTAGAAAAGTGCCGAAACGAAATCTGAGGGGTAATGCTAGTGATTTCGGTTTCTAACTCGGCAGGGGATTTCAAGTGACAACAGTGAATTTGGTGCAAAAGAGGCACAGCGATTTTATTACAAGTACATGAAAGGATTTTATTAACATGTTTAACGAACTCTTAATGATTGAAGGCTGATATAATGGAAGAGCATATTGAAGGAGGGAATCAAAGCTGGATCATTCGTTGACAAACATTAATTTGCATTTAGTAACGGAATATACAGTGGAGCGATTTTTTTGTTTCCAAGGAATTTTTGTGTTTGATACGTTTAAAAATGAATTGGCATCAGTTTCAAATCAAAGTTATTGTAATATGAATAAATTTGAGTTCGGAATGTGGTTTGAACAGTTGAGAAAACGCAAAGGCGCTCAGCAACTCACTTGCATCTAAGACAATGTGTTAATTCAGGTTGCTTTTGTTAATAGGGTTGAAAAGTATTTTTTTTTTTAATTATATAAATTTTAATGCTATTTTGAAAAGGCACAGACCAATAATAAACGAGATAGAAATTATTATATAAAAATAGTCGTAAAAGCATTTAAAAATGTAAGTTCTACATTTTGTCATGTCACGGTTTGTTGTGATACCAAAGGTACAAAGTAATCGTATCTTGAGCCAAATTTTCTGGATAGGTAGAGATAATCGCAAACTTCAATCGTTAAATTTTTTAGGATACGTTAAAGTATAGTTAATGTCGAAAAATTCATAATTTACAACATTTAAAGGATAGATTGCTTGCAGCTCTTTCAAGTGTTGATACTCGATATGTCGAACAGAGTATGGACGGAATTGAAGGTTGCATGGATTGCCGTCAATTATTTAAAGTTTTTTGACATTAAGTAACAAAAGCTGTACAAAATAATTTGATAAAATATACTTTTATGACCCTTTCATAATGAACCTTTTTATAGTGACCCTGAACAAAACACGGAGGCAAAAGAATGAAATTTCTTTAAAATGTGTAGATAGCGGAAGAGGAGGCGAAGTACTTAACGAGCATTGCCGCTTGCGTGTGTTAAGCATCCCCAGTTGCGGTTAGTGAGGACTGAAGAAATGCCACAAATCATTCGTTGAAAGAGCTTAATCCCTGTAGACTGAATAGACATACGTGCCATACCGCGAGTGGCGATGACCTACTGCATACCACTAACCTACACTATTACGAGCCGTATCAACTGTTCTGATAGAGAATCCTGTCGGAATGATTTGCGAAGAACACCAAATCATATCTATCAACAGTCGAAATTCTTTTTAAAATTGAAAGCTAACCACGGGTTTTTGAAACTCGATAGGAAACTACCGAAACAAACTGTAACCCTATCACTTTCGCACAGAAGGGTTTGGGAAAACCACCTACCCTCGGAGGGAAGGTTAAATAGTGGCTCAACACGTTAAAGAATAGGCTGGATGGCCTGGACGGAGGCTTCAGTTTGTCTCCTAATTTAATAGCTGTTAGTGGGCCTCTCCCCCCCCCGCAACTATGAAACATTGACGTAAATGTCGCAATGTGTGGTGCACAGAAGTTCTGTCCAGAGGTGAAACAATCCACAAAGTGCTACTTTATGAAGAACAGAAAATAGAATGTCGCAGTAATTAAAACAAAATCTACGATTGCCCTTTTTGAAAATAAGTATTTTATTGCAGATATAATTCTTAGTTAACAGCTATCATAAATATCAAGATTTCATGGTAAGTGACAACAATTTATTTTCCCGACAACTATATTTTTGCCTGCTCAACATGTTTACTGTTATAACTACTCTGTACAGCAGCATTCCCTGCTCTACAAGCCAGATTTCCCAAACTAAGATTTTTGCAGATTGCAAATGATCCCTTTAAATACCTAATCTCTCGAATACTTAAAAGGTTGACTCTTACAGACTGGTCTTATTCCTGCACCTAGTTTCAAATAGTTGCATTGCTTCATCATTCAAGCTAGTCTGCTTCTACCCCCCTCCAAGAACGACTGTTCTTAAAGTTTTATCTCAAATGAACCACATTTATGGTAATTAAACAATCGATCATCCTGAATTTTTAGCTATTGACAGGTTTCCCAAAGTCCCTTATTAAGGTATGTCTTTGCACATTCCCTTAATTTGGACCAAAGTGTCTTATCTCATTAGTTTCCCTCCTCCTATGATCGAGTGTTCATACATTACTTATTACTGTGTTAAAATATAGGGGTTCTCAACGTGGGGTACGCCGTGAGAGCTCAAAAGTCGCTAGATCTAGTAACAGTCTGTTTTTATTCCCATTGTTATAACTATAATTTTATGTATACAAGGGTACGCCAGTTATATATACATTTCCAGGGGGTACGCGAAGCATATAAAAGGTTGAGATTCGCTGTGTTAATATATAATCGGTTCCTAAGACATGGATGTTCGTGTTTTTCTGCTGAGGTCTTGCCATCCTCCGACTTTCTGTGACATACAAACTGACTGACTCCTGTCAGACCTCTTAGGCAAGTAGCTGCTTGAGTGGGTATTTGTGTTCCTAGCACCCCGAAACAATGTGATGTCATTTAAATGATTTTAAATCACGAAGGTTAGTTAACTGCAGATGTTTCTACAAGGCTGTCGGAGCCGCCAATGCCTAAAACATCCTAATTCCAGTAAGTACGAACCGGGGCTTTGAAATTACCACAAGAGTCCATTTTCTAAGAGTTCAAAACACGTTGGCCATTCAACCTAGTCTTTTTATTGGCATAAGATATTTAGAGTAGCAGCAGATGATATTCAAATCAATCCAGATTTTAGATTTGGTAGGTGAAAATCGTTTATTAAATTATATTCCAAAATTGAATCGCGGAATTCCTGCAATATTAATACTCCTAAAACATTTCTTAAGATCGTAATATTTTAGTATCTGATACTTTTGTCCATCTGATCGCTTAGAAGCCCAGAATGTACAAGTTAATACTGTTTGAGAACATAGAATCCTCTCGTCTCAGCTAAGATTACTTATCAATCATCTGTTCATGTATATGGGAGAACTGATCAGTTGGTTGTCGTAAAAAGAACTCTAAAATTATGAATGATTAGTTTTCTATTCGGAGTAAAATATATCAAATTCATCGCAGTAGCATTTGAGTCGATTTCTCGTTCATAAGTACCGGAGTATAAATGTTACGTCACAGATTGTCCATAAATTAGATGCCAAGTTTTTCTCAGCGCATGGTACTATTCAGTTTTAAATCGTGAATGTTGACGGAAATTATTAATCTAAAAGTTTGTTGTAAGGAGCAAGTAGAAAAGTGAATAAAGTTCCATAAATTAGAAGCTACGAACCTAGACTTTTTGAGGTCCCGATCTAATTTATTGGCTACGATTCAGGTTGACTGTGACTTAAGATATTGGGTGGAAGATGCTATTGCTGAGATAAGCGAATTTCTTTTGCAGTGTGTATGCATATTATCGCGATACTTAATTTTATCTGAGCTCGCAATCCCAAAAGGTGTCAGTCATCACCGTGGAAGCTATCGCAGATTATAAGGAAAGGCTAATTCACACTATACAGCATTCCAGTGCTTAGCTTTAAATCCCTCTGAGCCCAATCGATAACTTTTATTTTTTTTCGCACGTAAATGGGAGAGGTGAAAAAAAAATTCTGATTCTTCAACTCCCAAGCAACTTAAGATCATTCCTCTCACCTCAGTTTTCTGTTATCGCAGGAGAGAGTTTGCAGGTAAGTCGATATCGATACAGCTATCGATTTTGCAATTAGTGAAAATTCTTTCCTTCGTGAGGAGATAAATGTCTAGGAAACGGCGCTGTCGCCTCCCTCTGATCTTTTGGAAGTTTTGAAGATAAATGACGTTGTCCGAAATATCCTCTAGAAACTCGGTTCAAATAGGAATTTCCTCCCTCCTTTTCTTTTTAGCAGTCTACGATTGTCGGCCCTCTTTTAGTATTTTAGGTGTTAATACCTTTGCTCCTTGTTACTCGTTGATAAATACGGTTTATTTCGAAAGTAAGACTAGTAAATTTGAAAGAAGTATCGAACTCTTAGACTTAATAAATCTATAACTTAATGTTATATACTAAATCGTGTTTTCATTTTCGGATTAGTAGTTAATTCTCCGATGTCTGCAACATAACACCTGCGACATTTCGCAAATGGAAATTCCGTTCAGAGCTAATTTTCTTTCAGTGCAAAAGAAATATTTTTTAGCGAGCAAAGTTTTTTAGACTGTAAACTACAATACTTAACGTAAGTTGAATACAAAATCAGACTTGAAAACGTGATTAAATGTTGGTAGTCTGCACATAATTTTCGTTTCTTCGAATGTTCACATAGCTGCATTTTATTGCCATGGCCTTTTTCCTTAACTTTCTCAGATATATAAATATTTCGGAATTTTAAATTATTCCGATACTTAAAACTGCTTTGTTCTCTTAAATCTGCTTTGTACTCTTAAATCTGCTTTGTAATTAAAGGCAATTTGGCGAGAAGCAGTTTTAACTAGACTCGTTGCTGCACACACGGCCTGGATTTTGAAACTGGAGTCTTATCCACCTTATGACATTTCAGAAATACAGTAAAACCTCGGATTTCTCGGACAGCAACATCCTCCACGCACCAAACTAGTTTAATGATTTTTCAGTGAAAACCAAAATTCACCTTAAGTACAGCCTTTATTATGCAACACTTTCCTGAATTTAGGCGAATAAGGATGCAGCATCAAACTTAAAATTAGTGACATTCATCAAACCTGTTGCTTCCCAAAATTTTCCCTCACCAATACCTGACTCGTAACAGGTTTTGCTTGGCTGAGTGGATAGCGTTTATTGGCTAAAGAACAAATTGACCCGGGGCCCAGATAAGACTTAGATATTTTTCTTACGTTGTCCTGCTGAGTATATCCTTCCTCTCAGATCTCGTCTACATCGCATTATACCGAAGAACTCCTGTTAGACCTTTGTGACAAGCACTGCTTAAGTATTTTTATTATAGTGACAGGTATTAGAGAAATCCATTAGTCTGTGTAATAATCAATCCAATGGTTCTCGTAAGATATGGTCATGTACTTTGTGCATCGTCATATAAACATTGTATTTAATACACTTGCAGCGTTAATTGACGCCATTTTCTTTATTAGTCTATTAAATCCAGCGCTCACTATATACAGTAGCAAACGTAGTGAACGCATAATTTTTATAATAATTCTTTATGCAATGCTCCTTTCTCTTGGTTCCATCTAAACGAAAATTTACGTAGATGTCAGTTTCGAACAATATAAGGCGCTACTTCTCAACCGAATAATTTATGCTTCCTGGATATAGATAGCAATTTTAAGTTTTACTTTTCCCCCGCAAAGCTACGTAACTTGTCAGCAAGAAATAGATTCAAATTTTGTAACTTGTATTCTGTCGGGTTTCTAAAAAGAAAGAGGGGGAGGGGGGGAAATACGTAAAACTGAACAAAACGATAGAAAAATTATGCATGCGCAGCTTATGAAAATAAAAAGCAAGTGATATTGACATAATTTAAACTAAAAATATCTTTCTATATAATTTTATAATTTAGTATATTCTGTCGTATAACATGCTTGTCAGATCAAACAGGTACTTTTAATCTTTTTGCCTCTAGAGATCTGCGTTTTGTCAGGTTAGAATTCGAGTTTCTTATGTTAGACTGGATCACATTAGCTGACCCATATGCTAGACTAATTAGGTTTTTTGGTTTTCGGTTTTGTGTTTTTACTCATTAGATTATTTCAATAACGAAGCAGGGATAGAGAATTTCTTCTTCCACGAAGCAAAAATTATTCGGTTGAGAAAGCGCAGTGCATTCGAAGCTGCCATCTACGAAATTTTCGTTTCGATGGAACAAAGGAGTATTCAGCTCACATGAATGTGGATGGGCATGTTGAAATTGGAGTTTTAGCGATATTTAAACAATATATATGCAGTCTGATCTAAAAGGAAGTGACTATTCGAGTCGTAAAGACATTCCTCACAACCCACCTTTGAGAAGGCTAGTAACTGGAATGGAGGCGGAAAAAATTTTAAACATGCGTATTTTTAAAGAAGTTTTTGAAAGACCATTAAAACTGATAAAATGCTTCATACTCTAATGGCGATACGATCACTTTACACCCTCTCGTCCCCTCTTTTTTTTTTCTTTCCGGCTTGATCCAGCCGTTTCTCACCCCTCTTATTATGGGGCGGGGATGGCTCAGTCGGTAGCGCTCCAGGCTCGTAATCTGTAGTTCCCAGGTTCGAGTCCCAGCTGGGTCAGCGTTGAGATTTATCTCCGCAAAATTCCACGCCCTGCCCACGGTCAGTAGGGGACACCGATGGGCTTGGAAAGGCCGCCGTCCGTCGGATGGGACGTTAAGCTGTGGCCCCGTGTGTGGGAAAGCCATACCCTGTGCACGTTAAAGAACACACTGGATGACTTTGACGGGAGGCTACCATCTGTCTCCCAACAGCTGTTCCAGTGGGCCCCTCCTCCAACCTTCTCTGAGCCTTCGGGGTCCATGTGACCTGGCCATTTAGCCCATGGTGTGCAAAAAAGTGCCGCTCAGAGGTAAAACAACCCAACCCCTCTTATTTCCTAGAACAGAGCCTGCATTGTACATGTACTTGTGATTACAAGGTGTGACCCATCAACCGTTACAATCATTTTGCAGTATCTTAGAACAATATCTATGAAAATTTTACCTGACAGAAATATTTTGACAGAAAATAAGTTTCACATTGCATTCTGTTTCGCAAGTTGGATGTTTTAATCTGGCCCTCAATCGTTAATTCGAAAATAAAATAAATTTCGCGTGTGCTGTCTCGATTTCCTGTTAAATTTACACTAATTCTTTTGTAAGTGAATATAATCTATTTGAGAAATCGTTTAAACGTTTTTGTGTGTGAACTACCTACAGGTACTGGACAGAAAAACTAAAACAGTTCAATAGAAAATCTCATTCAGAGCTCAATAACTTCAATATGATTTTTAATGAAAAATGTCGAGATTTGATCGAGATCTATATAAATTAAAATTTAAAACAGGTTAAGAGATCATAATTTTTGTTACAGTTTAAGCAGAAATTATTTTACGGCTTTTTATATTTAGGGAAGTTTGCACTGTTTTGGCAATATCCCAAAACAGTGTCTAAAGATTTAACCTTGTATCTAACCAATGTAGGTGTATACCTTTAAATTGCCCTACAGCTTTAATAGTTCATTAGCTCAAAACTTGCCTAAATATTAATAGATCATAGTTTAGAGTACTTGGTGCACTGCATCAGTCAGGTAACTTAATCTGTTTGCATTAAATATTGGTGCAAATTTTTTGTAGCTTGTTAAGTTTACCAGCGTTCATAATTCTTTGAATATTGAAAAGATTCTTTAAAATATAGATTTGAGATCTTACTTGTCTTTAGACATTTTCATTAAGAAACCTATTGATTTTTGAATGTGATTTTTCTATTGAGATAACATGAGCTGTTTACATTATTGTCCAGTACCTTACCACCAGCCAAAATTAAACTGAGAAGGTTTCATTTCAAATTGGTTTCTGTAGTTTTGTCTCGCCCACAGAAATGTGTGGGAGAAAATCGATTATCTCTAAGGCAGAACTAGAAGAAACTTGTTTGTTAAATTACACCATAGTCTTGATGTCGTCGTCGCACTATATAGTGTATTTATCAATTGATATTTTTTCCCTTAGGTCTTCTAAGGTTTTCTAAATACTAATTAACATCGTCGACGTTTGATTTGTCATAGTTGCAAATTAATGAGTGTGAATAATGGAGTTTTCTATGGAGATGAGGATTCTAAAGAATTAACCAAACTGTCGCTTAGATAATAGCACAACTTAAATAGTATAGCATATATTATTACTTGTGGTTTAATTTGTCAGCCATGGATAAGTATAACAAATGAAAATAAAAATCTTAAGCGAAGGGGATTCTGTTAGCACAGTGGTAACTTCTGACCACAACTTAATTTAAACATACTGATGCAGGCTCTGAAAGGCTTATCCTCACACCAATTGTATCTTAGTGTTCTTGTTCACGAGAGAACAAGATACTTCGCACTCACTTTAAAGGGCTCCCTAGTTTGATGGCAAAAAAAGCCTCTCGTCAACTCTTAGCAGCTCTCCACTCATTCCTCTAATTCTTGTTCTTGAGACTTTGCTGTTTTAGTTCAGTTCTGACGTAATGTAACCCGATAAAGTTTACAACTGTCAATAGTTTAATCTGAACTTGCGCCATCTTTAAATCCGCTTAGCAATATTTTCAACGTAGAGAAGCTATTCTTATTCTCAGGAGAATGACATCCAAAATATTTATCTTACCAATACTGTCGGTAAAATCGTTCGCGCTTGACTTGATTCGTAGCATTGTCATCAGTGCGGTTTTGATAACTCGTAAAATTTTTTATTGTGTTCTCTCCTGCGCTTGATGGCTCGCGAGTGTTGCCGCATATTCTGGACGTGGCTTGAAGACAGAGTAATAAAATATTCCACAAACCACAACTGCAGAACTCTGACGGGAGGGGGTTTCCAAGGATAGATGTTGTTCAAGTGGCCATAAATGCAACCTGTTATCCTGACCACTCTTCAGCGTGAGAACCCCACCCGTGCTGCATAGATGCGAATTTGAGCAGTCTTTTTTTACAGAGAACATTTTAAGATTGATGACAATCGGTGTTTTAAAAATCAGTAGTCGAAAATAGGTCTTTCTCTGAAGTCCGAGACTATGTTCGAATCTTGTGACATTTGAATTGCAAGTTTGTATGTAGGTGGGGGGGATATTTTATTCAGTCGGTAGCTCGTCAAGCTTGTAATCTTTAGTTCCCTAGTTTTGACTTCCACCTGGGTAGGAGTTGAGATTTATTTCCGCAAAACTACCTATCCTCAATATAGGACACCGATGGGCTTGGTAAGGCTCCCGTCCGTCAGATGGGGATGTAAAGCCATGACTCAAAGTGCGGGAAAGCCCATACCCTGTACACGTTAAAGAACACGCCGGATGGCCTTGATGGGAGGCTACAATATGTCTAAAACAGCCTTCCAGTGGATCTCCTTCCCCAACCTCTGAGCCCTTGGGGTCTTTGTGGCATGTCAATTTAGACCATTGTGTACAAACAAGCCGTTCAAAGATAAAACAACCCAACATTCGGAACAAAAGTTAAAACAATTTGAATTGTAAAATTCTCAGTTTAGCAGGCACGTTTTATACAAACAATAAAACAACGGAAACCATTAGTTAATAGTCACGACTTTACATATTTGAAATAATAGTTATACCTAAACTTCTAAATAGCCTCAAATTTTCTTTATTCCGATGTCTTGTATTAAGGTTCGTTCACATCGAGGGGAGGGGGGGTAGAATTATCACGGGCCGTGTATGTTTTTAGACACCATCTCTAAATGGTTTTTACTATAAAGTAAAAATCTGCACGCCATACGAATCATCTACATTATGCAGAGTTGAAATTGCATGCTTCTTAAACGTTGCACCCTACCTCCTAATATAAAATGTTAATATATTATTTAAAAGTATTTATTCATCATTAAAAGTGAACGTTAACAAGAGTACAATAGATTTTATGTTGAAAGCAATCGATTAAATGAATGAAATGAGAATTCACAATGGATCTACATTCTGAAAATAACTTACGAGGCGCGAAATATTTATGGAGGCTATTTTTTCCTGGGTGTCACGTCATATCGGTAAAAATTCTCAATAATTTTCTCGGAGAAAAGTTTGAAGAAATGTCTTGATAAAACATATTTGTAGAATATACTTCAGAATTCTGTAAGAAGGCTTTGTTCCCAAACATTGGGTTTGACCACCCTTGGTTTGAACTCTTAGCTAAGAGCCACCAAAATCTTCTTGAAGAGCCGCAGAAAAAAATTCTATTGCAAAAAACTAATTCTTAATGAGTAATGAATTCATTGGGGGGGGGACTTTATAAGGAATCAATGAAATATATTGAGTAAAAAATAAAAATAAACTTTTAATGAGTACTATGAATTGACAAAGGTTTACTTGCGCAAGTAGTGTCCTGACACTCCAGCCCCCCTAGTGCTTTCCCCCTATGACGTCACCGCCCACTCCGGCCACGCCCCTAATTAATAATCAATTAACTAAATTTTTAATTAAAAATTTAGTTATTAATTGATAAATTTATAATTTTTTAATTTTATTAATTGATAATTGATATTAATGATTAATTGAATAATTTTTGATTAATTAGGGGCGTGGCCGGAGTGGCGGGACGTCATAGGGGGAAAGCACTAGGGGGCTGGAGTGTCAGGACACTACTTGCGCACATAAAAATGGTAAAAAAATTTAAATGGTCCAGATTCAATATATTAATCTGTTTTGAGCAGCGGGCAGGCCAGATTTAGACATTCTTGGTGCCATTAACACAACTGTTTTTAAACATTTTAAGTGACTCTACCTCTGACCTCTAAATTATTAAAATTACTGTTAAAATACCACTTTCTCCTCAAACGAAAGTGCATAACTGAAAATAATAGAAGGGGGTGAAATGATCTAAAATATAGATTCAAAGACTGTAACTCGACATGAAGCAGGGTTCAATATTTCCTGTACTTTAGTTCAAATTTAAATCGTGAAGCACTAGTCCAAAGTATGCTATACTTATTAACTCTACTAATATTGTATGAATTTGTAAAATTCTCTTTAAGCATTTTAAATTTTTATATTAATGCAAAATTAATTTGATATAAACTTAATTTTATTGTAAAACAGTTAACTGAAAGAGAACGAATAACCTAAACGTGTATTGCAAAATTTCGATGTGAAAATTTTAATGACATTTTTCACTTGGATCGAAGTCGCGAATCTGTTTCCTAAAGGTTATTTGGATACGGTTTAAAGTGAATCAGGCCTGTAAACAAAGAATGTCTCAAGATTTTAATTCCTTGCACCTTTCTGTACTTTTGATTTCCTGAATGTTTCAAATTTCAGTACTCGACCATCGCTGCCACTTAATAGCTAGAGAGGCAACTCTTCAAAAATCCAGCTATTGATTTTTAAAAGCCGCCGTGGTAGCTTGGGAGCAGTCACGAATTTGTTCGCAAACGTTTACCTAACCGAAATGAACAGACAATTGGAAGCAGCAGGGAAAATGTGCTGGGAATATTTCTGGTTAAGCATTTGCAAAACGAAACCTTTTAATTACTGTACCTCGAATAGGATTAGAACTTCGAAAGCATGATGTGATAGAATCTATTTGGGCTTGGAAAGAAACCTACGCCAAAGAATTAACATTGCATTCTTACAAATTCCTTCACTCCTAAACAATGGGGGAGTCGCTTAGTGTTTCTAGAAATTCTGAGGTTGTGTTAGAGTTGGTAAATCGGATTAGGTACTAATGAATGCTTGGATAAACTTCAGTTTTTAATTTTTTGTCTTAAGTGCTTGTGGTTCTACTGGAAGAATTTATCTTGCCTCACTCGGCATACAAACTGCAATTGTATTTTGATTTCACAATCCGTTCCTTCGACTCTCGAGAAACTGAAAACTACTTTAAGAATCTACACTAACTGTTTATCGCCACTATCGTTTTCATAATTTTCTGAATAATCTAAAGATGACATTAATTGGCTACACAGCATTACGTCTTACAGGAAATTGTCTTCAAATAGAATTCTGTTCTACGACGGGTGGCCAGAAAATTTGATCTCGAACTTATACGTTTTGTAAAGTACCTACAGTTGCTGTCGGAGGGATTTGTTAACACTGCATGTCTGTTCGCCCCTTCCATTTGCTGCGTATACGAGTCAGATGAATTATGGCTACTCGATTGGTCCAAGAACAAAGTATGTGCTGTAATTCGGTGTTTGAATGGAAGAAATACTTCGACGCCAGAAATTAATCTTAGTCATAAACTTCAATGAACTGGCGAAGATGTCTGCAACGGAAACCCAAAAATATTCGCAGTTTTCCAGTGGGGAGAGCATCCTGCATTTAAAGGAAAGATTTCAAAATGATGACTTAGAAATAATGAAATGATGGCTTGGGGTGGGGGAGGAGACATACCGACTAGGAATAGAAAAACTTATGATGTAATAATAGTATGTATATGACTACCTAAAAATTAGTGGGATGACAGAATTGTTTGTACTAGAAAATTAAAAACTGTACGAGAATCGATCGGAACGATCAGTAGTTGTATTTCTGGCACTTAAAACGCTTTTAAGCAGGAGTGTTGCCACGTTGAAAGAAATCTTTTTTGGCTACTCAAAAAGAAATCTCTGCGGGCCACAGATTTGTATTTAATGTTAAACTAGACCAAAAACCCGGTTTTTAGAGACGTTTATATGGGGGGAAAAAAAGTGAGTCTTAGAATCGAAGAAATACGGTAGTAAGGTTATTCTCTAGATATTGCAAGTATTCACATATGATTCTAGCCAGATTGAATATTTATCAACAAAATTTGTCTTGTTTCGTGAATTAGATTAAATGGAATTGAGATAATGGATTCCTCTGAAAGTTGAACTTTGTATTATTATAGTTTCATGCTGATTGACTTTGTTTATAAATAATTTCATCCATGCTTTTGTAATAAATTGCATTGTATTACAATTTTCATTGACCAATTTTTACTTGAACTCACGCTCAGTGCTCATCCATTTTAAATTGCAACAATATATTATCTTGCGGGACTTAAAATTCCTGAGTGCGTATAAGAAATTTCTGGCCATAGAGATGATGAAAATGCTCTATTGCTAACAGTTCTTTTCGTGTGACCACAATTTCCTTGTGGTTTGGATCTAGTTTTGCTAAAGTATGCAATAACGTTTTCTTGTCAGTCTTGTTGTGAAAGTACGGCACAAACTCCTGTGTTACTTGCGTCAATATCTAATATGAACTGTTTTTCCAGTTTGTGGATATGCTAACACTGGTGCTGTGGAAAGACCATGCTTCAGCTGTTGGAAGGTTACGTCACATTCAGTGGTCCACGTGAACAGCTGGCCCTCCTCTGTCAGACGATGTAATGGCCTTGCGATGTTGGAAAAAACCCTTGAGAAATCTTCTATAGTAGGTGCAAAATCCAATAAAACTAGGAAGTTGATGAACATCTTGTGGTGGAGGCCAGTCTCCTGCAGCTTCTATCTTACTAGGATCAGTCTTAATCCCTGATGTACTGATGACATGACCAAGGAAATGAACTTCTTACTGGAACAGTTTACACTTAGGGCAGCCAAGCTAAAATTGGGACCGACTTAGTTTTTCAAGTACTTGAAGATTTCTCAAATGGTTTTTTTAAAAGTAAAATAATAGTTTTTCCAAGAACGATGTTCAAGTAAACCAGACGGACCTCCCAAGACAAACCTTTGAGCACTGACCCCATTAATCGTTCAAACGTTGCAGGTGCATTGCAAAGTCCAAATGGCATCACTTTGGTAGTTCAAAGTCCATTTCCTGTAGTAAAAGCAGTTTTCCCACGGTCTTCAGGATGTATACAAACTTGCCAATAGCCGCTCTTCAAGTCTAATGTCAAGAACCATTCTGACCCAAATAGCGTCCAGTGTATCATCAATCCTGGATAAAGGAAAGCAGTCTTTCTTTGTTATATCATTTAATCTACGATAATCTACACAAAATCGGGTAGATCCATCCTTTTTCTTGACAAGAACCACTGGTGATGTCCAGGGACTCGATGGCAGTTCTATAATGTCTTGAGCTACCATGGCTCTTATGAGGGGTTGTCACCTCCCGTTTTGCCAATGAAAGCCTCCACCGATGGATTGGAGGAGAATCGCCAGCGTTGATCTTATGTTCTGTCAGGTAGTACGGCCATAATCATTTGATGTAGCAGAAAAAATGTTGGAAAACTCTTAGTAGGTTCTCGGCCTTAGCAGCTTGGTCTTCAGTTAATACTGTTCCTCTCTATAAGACAGGAAGATGGGATGTCTGTATGGTGTTGGTTTGAGTCAGTAACTTCTATTACCTATACACTTGTTACCTATGTAACAGGTTTCACATATTGCTAATTCTTCACCCTTTTTCAATATTCCATTGGATTTGTTCAGTTGATCACTCTGATAGGAATCTTTTCTTTGTCTACACACTAAAGTTCTTGCAACCAGGATACCATGAGCCAAAGCTCATTTACCAGGGCATCAGTGACCACCAATCAGAGCCATTCGGCTAAGTAGAGGGATCTCTTCTGTCATATAGATGAGTAGGCTGTAACTGGGCTAATTCTGAATCCATGTTTCTTTAGGAAATCAAGGCCTAATATGCATTCATCGTAGATGTCACCGATGTAAACAGGATGGCATAGCAACAATAAATTGTAATTGAGCTAAGTTATCTTGAATTTCTGGTGGACAGTTACTATAAGCCAATCTAGCTTAGACACTCAATATCACTAGCAAGTTCTTGCGAAGTTTCACCACTCTTCTGCATACTATGTTTAAATTGAGTTGTATAATACTGTTTTAAATAACTATTGCCAAACCTGAATTCTAATGCAGAAACCAGACTGTGATAAAGTCGATTTTCTTCTGGAAAAGACAAGAAATTCTGCTGCGGAAGTTTTAAAGGAAGCTGCAAGAAAACTGGCCTTCTGAAATTCATTCCACTCATCTCCAGTGATGAGTTCAAATTGTATTTTGAAGACTGTCCAAGACGATTGACCATCGTATGTGGATGGTTTAGTTGTATTTCTAGCGATATGTGTAAAAACATTAACGTCACTAAAATTACCATTGTCACAAGAAGGTAACCTTTCATTTCCTAAAATCAAACTGACGTTCACAATCAGTTTTTAACACTCAAGGTTTCTATTGAAATCACAAGTAATTTAATTTACATTAAATCTTCAATTTCAATCTTTAGACTATATCACACTGTCAGAGTTCAGTTTTAATGTCCTTACAATGATTTCTGTTTACTCATCAGTATGATCTGAATAAATCTTACTAATTTGAGAAGTCGCTTCAGCTCTCAACTCATTTCGACTAGCAAGTACCCCAATTTCACATCATGTATCAGTGATGGCAAGTACCCCAATTTCACATCATGTATCATCATGTATCAGATGATATGGATGAGTTAAAGCTGATGAGCTTTAACTCATCCATACTTCTAGTAAAAGGCATTCAATAAATTAACTATCTACACTCCTGACGCCAATTGTTGCAATTTAAAATGGATGAGTACTGAGCGCGAGTTCAAGTAAAAATTGGTCAATGAAAATTACAATGCAATTTATTACAAAAATATGGACGAAATTATTTATAAACAAAGTCAATCAGCACGAAACTTTATAATAATACAAAGATAAACTTTCAGAAGAATCCATTATCTCAATGCTATTTACATCCAATTCACAAAACAAGACTGAATATTTATCAACAAGATTCTAATCTAGCTAGAATCATATGTGAATATTTGCAATATCTCGAGAATACCCTTATTAACTCCTAAATAACTATCACAAAATGAGGACTAAAACTTAAGAAGGAAATCAAGTACTATAAAACTGTGGCTAAGTATACTGGTTTATCAGAACAAATTCTTTTCAGGCGTTGATCACCACATACAAGGCCACAAATTCTTTATCTTTACCAGCTTAACACGATCCACACCAATAAACTAATCGACCTCCCGCGAGCACACACACACACCAAATAAAAACATTTATTCTTTAGACTATCGTGCTAAGGCTATTGTTTTTTTTAGATCGGTTCTGTATTCCAATTCGTTGGTTAAAATCTCGCAGAAGCATACACAAGCGTTCATGTCACGTTTATCAAACTCACTGCAGCACGTTCATCTGTCGTAACAATACCTTCATAGACATATTAAGATACTGGTAACTGAATAGTCTCATAGTGAAGAAAAGTTGGTTACATTAATCGAACGTATATTTAGAAATTTGCTGAACTGTTCTGCCGGAACAGTTCAACTTTTGAATTCAATTGTCTGAGGACATTGAAATATCTGAAACATTATCAGAACTGTTATTACTCCCGTCAAAATTTTGAAATCTCCAGTCAATTATGGACTTAACATTGTACAAAGATGGGAGTATTTACCAGAAGAATATAGTAATGCGAAATTAAGAAAAATATTTTCACAAAGAAAAAAATATACTGAAATAGTAAATTTTTCTCCCAGTTTTTTTCAATTTCTATGTAAAACTATATTTAAATTGGAAATAAATTTGCAATGCTTATAACGTAGAGCGGTGTCGTTAGCACGCCAGGCTCTTAATATGTAAATTCCCAGGTTCGAGTCCCACCTGACCAATGTTAAGATTTCTCTTAAACCAATACCTCCTGTAACAACAAAGCCGTACAATTAAGTTATGACGTTAGCATAGGTAGCCCTAAAAGTACATTTCATATATATTGGTATTTTAATACTTACCTTTACACTAATATAACATTATTTAGAAGGGAAATTATGTATTAACGTTATAATACAAATAATTTTCCTTTTAAAAAGTATATTTGTAAATGATTAATATAAAAATACACCAGTAATATGATTAGGACTACCTAGTCATAATAACTTGGACACATCGTTGACACATTTTTTCATTTCTCCCATTGAACGCAGAAAAGTGTCCCTCAAAGGGGTGCGGAGTTGCTCAGTCGGTAGCGCGCCAGGCTCGTAATCTGTAATTCCCAGGTTCGAATCCCATCTGGGTCAGCGTTGAGATTTATCTCTGCAAAATTCCCCGTTCTGCTCACGGTCAGTAGGGGACACCGATGGGCTTGGTAAGTCCGTCGGGAGGGACGTTAAGCTGTTGCCCCTTGTGCGGGAGAGCCATATTCTGTTCACGTTAAAGAACATGCTGGATGGCCTTAACTGGGAGGATACCATCCACAGATAGTGGCCTACAGTCAAGGCCATTCAACATGGGCCAAACAGCTGTTCCATTGGGTCCCTTCCCCGAACCTGAGCCTTCGGGGTCCGTATTACCTGGCCATTTAGCCCATGGTGTGCAAAAAAGTGCCGCTCAGAGGTAAAACCACCCCTCAAAAGTAACCAGTTTTCTAACGTATTACGGATCTTATTTTAAAAAGTTTTCAAATAATTTCTTGAAGAAAAAAATATGCGGCTCATGCGCCTCTTCCAGTTTTACACCCGAAGCAGTGCCTCACTCATGTTACTGCTTTAATATTAATATGAAGTGATGGTAGGGGGAGATAATGTTTCGTGATACTTGCTTCATGTGAAAAATACACACCTATTATTTCAAAAATGAAACCTAGCTAAAAAGAGTCTTATGTCTGTTCGTCTAAGATTCCGTGGGGCGGGGGTGGCTCAGTCGGTAGCGCGCCAGGCTCGTAATCTGTAGTTCCCAGGTTCGAGTCCCAGCTGGGTCAGCGTTGAAAATTATCTCCGCAAAAATTCCCCGCCCTGCCCACTGTCAGTAGGGGACACCGATGGGCTTGGAAAGGCCGCCCTCCGTCGGATGGGACGTTAAGCCGTGGCCCCGTATGCGGGAGAGCCATACCCTGTGCACGTTAAAGAACACGCTGGATGGCCTTGACGGGAGGCTACCATCTGTCTCCCAACAGCTGTTCCAGTGGGTCCCCTCCCCCAACCTTCTCTGAGCCTTCGGGGTCCATGTGACCTGGCGATTTAGCCCATGGTGTGCAAAAAAGTGCCGCTCAGAGGTAAAACAACCCAACCCTGGCCATTTAGCCCATGGTGTGCAAAAAAGTGCCGCTCAGAGGTAAAACAACCCAACCTACGATTCCGTAGTTTTTGATGTCTTTGAGCCATTAAAATGACTAACTTGGCGAGCCCCAAATATCTTGGACAACCAACCCCTCAACCAAATTAAATTATTATAATTAACATTGTCGCAGTAAACTTACTACTTCTGACTTAACATTTAGCGCTAATGAACTAGTTTTGATAATTAAATTGGTAGCCTTTTTTTAAATCCTTTAATTTTAAATTGTATTTCTTATATATAATTGTAGCATTAAATTATTATTTTTATGATAAGTAACATTATCGACCTTTCAGTGGTTACTAACTGGGATAGCGCATTATTTTTTAATTAAAACGCAATATTTTAATTACAAAGAATTTTAAAATACCCTTACAGAAACTTGCGGTACAGTTTTAATAAATATATTTTTTCGTAGTGGCTGAGAGGAATTCTTTTAAGTTTGGATCACTTGTCGGTATCATCAGTTGAAATTTCATTTTGCGATCGTACTCGCGAGCAGCTATTAAACGATGCATCGGAGAGCAATTTTGGTATCTCTGGGAGAACTTGGTGCTCCTGAACGACTGGTGAATAATATAACTGCCATGAAGCAAATGGCCATGCTATTTGTTACTTATATAAATGTTAAAATCTTATACGAACGGTTTCTGAATTATTTTCGTATTTATTAACTTATATTACATCTATACTAAACAATCATAAATTGATTCGGGGCGAGGATGGCTCAGTCAGTAGCGCGCCAGGCTCGTAATCTGTTCCCAGGTTCGAGTCCCAGATGGGTCAGCGGTGATTTATCTCCGCAAAATTCCCCGCTCTGCCCACGGTCAGTAGGGGACACCGATGGGCTTGGAAAGGCCGCCGTCCGTCGGATGGGACGTTAAGCCGTGGCCCGTGTGCGGGAGAGCCATACCCTGTGCACGTTAAAGAACACGCTGGATTACCTTGAAGGGAGTCTACCATCTGTCTCCCAACAGCTGTTCCAGTGGGTCCCCTCCCCCAACCTTCTCTGAGCCTTCGGGGTCCATGTGACCAGGTGGTGTGCAAAAGTGGTGTGCCATGTGACCCATGGTGTGCAAAAAAGTGCCGCTCAGTGGTAAAACAACCCAATCCATAAATTGATTCGTGTCTGATATTGCCGGTTGTTGAAGTATGCTTCATTTTGAAAGTTCAATCTGTTCTATCGAATGCCAATGCACGAACCTTTCAAATCAAAATTCGGTACACCTAGTTTTGGCCGTTTTTTAAGCAAATTGCTTTTGTCAAGAAAAGCCTTCCCACAAAACATAAGCTGGTTACCTGCCTATTTATCATAATGAGGAGAAAGACTAGCTAGTGATAAACTCGTTTAAATGAAAGTTTTTACTCTCTGAAATAAAGTGACACCTTATATTTGAAGACGACTTATAATCGTACTGGTACGATACTTTAATTTTTGCTAAAAAATGCAAGATTAGGGATTATATTGTGAATCGTCGAATTTAACCAGGTACCTTTTTAGTTTGCCCATAAGAATACTGATGATACGAATTACATAACACACGATGCCTAGAGCAAAAAAAACTACCATTTTTATGCCAATAAAAAGAATAAATTCGATGTTCTAACTTAATATTTTTGTCGAAAAATGTGGCTGAAGATAAATCTACAACCCTAAAAACATTAATTTTTCAAAAATATTCAGTATTTAAAGTTATAGCTGAAATATGTAGCAGGAGCAAAATTTGCAGACTAAAGGTGTAATGAATTTACTTTCCGATTTAAGTATTCAGACATCTCTAACCTTAGATGTTGGATGCTGTATAAAAGTAGATTTAGGTTTTACGAATTTTAAATTTTTTGATAAATTTTTCTATTTTAGTCTATTAAAGTCAGTTTTAGAAGTTACAGAATATCAAATTTTGCTTTCCACTGGCATGTAGACCTTCCGCTTTGGTGTAAACTTGCTTTTATAGAAATACACTATTTAAAATCCCTTTTTTATAAGTTCTCAAACTAAAATACGAAACTACACATCAAAACTTTGTAAACAAAACCGTAAATTTACTACTTCTGATTTAACATTTAGCGCTAATGAACAAGTTTTTATAATTAAATTGGTAGAGCTCCTTTTTTAAATCCTTTAATTTTAAATTGTATTTCTTAATAATAAAAAATATACCAAAACCACAGATATCTGGCTCAATGCGGGAAACTGGCATTTTAATTGAAAATCTGTAATAGACCACCAACCGGATATAACTTTTGAATCTCTGCCATATTCTGTTGCACTTGAGAAACTTTCAGCCATATTTTTTTTCAAGTAATGCCAGTAGAGTTCGTTTCGTTGCTACTAATAGCACTCTCAAAAGGCTTTATATGTAGGTTAATCAGTAGCGCATCAGGCTCGTAATCTGTAGTTCCGAGGTTCGATTACGGAGGTTTATTAACAGAAATCTAAAGTTAATCTTACTGAACGAAGTATTTGCAAATTACGCGCAATGTATAGTCTGTGATTGCTTTATTGCTATTTTTACAAAAATTCTTATTTGGAAATGTTTCTAAATTGCAATACGTCAAATTTGCATCCCCACTGTCGAAAGCGAAACTAGCAGAAGTAAAGCATTTGGCCACTTAACAATTTGAGAACCAGTTTGTATGTGTATTTTTCAAATTTGTTGATACTAGGAATTATGTAGTTAATGTTGGTGGTGCTTTACCCTGATAGTTTCAGAAATAAAATCTAAACGTTGGGTAGCAAATATAGTGGTAGGTGATTTGTAAAATGGAACTCGTTAAGCTAATGGGTATAAAAAAATGGTATTGCTATGAATACAGAAATACTCTTAATATCACTCTGGTCAGCTCTCGGTTTAACCGGGATATGGCGAAGTGATGGGTAAATCTGATCAATGATAATCTTAGCACTCGCAAGTTCTCAGATTTTAAACTGCAGCTCCCTTTAATCTGGGAAGAGGGATTTCTGTGGAATGGGACGCAGGTTGTTAATCAGTCTGCTGTAAAAAGGAAAAATTTTTAATATTGAAGTCCTTTAATCAACTTTAAACGACTGACCAGTATTTTCCTTAAGCTTTAATGAACTGATTATGAAGCCCAGGCGCGTGTAACTGAAACTTAATGAAGAGCAGCTAGGAAAAAACTATTCGTTAAAAGCTGCAGGAAAAAAACTACTTAAAAACGAAAATATAAATTTCTAAATGAGAAATGAATCGGGGGGGGGGGACTACTTAAGGAATCAAGAAAATACCATGATTAAAACTACTAATTTTTAATAGTACTATGAATTGGTAAATAGTTTATGCACCTTAAAAAAATTGGTCAAAAATGTTAAAAAGCCAGTTCAGTATATTGATTATTCGTTTTATTTACCGCGAGGTTTGTATGAGTTTAACATAAAATATGTAGCAAAAAATTGTCTACCCCTGAAGTTTGCAATACATGAATATGTATTGGTTGATAGCCAATAAAATGAAACTTCTGAAAACAATTAAGTTCTTTTAATAAACCAGCCTTTACTGAATTGTTTGCTAGAATATATAGGTAAATCGAAGTTTAATGCGAATTATTTTTTCCTAATACAAAATGGAGCATTTATATTTTGAGAAAATAGATATCCCCTTCAGAGCTCATTTTACGGGCTGGGCTATTCTAGAAAACTTCATGCAGAAACGTGCTGAATTCCCCACCGTACAAATTAATGCTAAACAGGATAGTCAAATTCCTGATAATGATTTTTTGATAAATTCCTAAAGAATAACTTAAGATTTAACGCAAAAGCTAAACTACTATCCTTTATGTAAAACAAGAGCAAAATTTAAACATTCGCTAGTTATATGAAAGATATCGTGCATCAACAAAGATGGAAAATGTTGAAAAAGAATGTAAATATTTCAATGAATACTTAATTATTCGAAGAAACATCAGTGCCATTGCTTGGAGGTAGAACAACAGTCCCTAGAACTAAAATTCCTATATAGAATAACTGATTAAATACAGGCAGGGCAGGATTTAGCTTATCCTTAACCAAGCTATAGCTTAGGGCCTCACCATTATGAGGGATATCAGAAAATTTTGAAATTTACCGTGTCAAGAATATTTTTTAATATTTAATCTATTGTACAATCTTGGTTTTGTGTACAGTCGTCACTGTATACCAATGCCATTATGTTTCCACCATGTATATTTCGTGTTCCATTCAATAATAAACCTATATTTCGTCCAAACCAGGATATAGGGAAAAATGGAGGGGGCATTGTGACTCAACTGAGGCACAATAAAAGCATGAAAAGAGACTAAATTTCCTTTGCACTAGATCATTTTCTCCTTAGTTTCAAAAGATTTGGAAATAGTGAAATGTGCATAATTTCAATGTTTTGTCTCAATTATCCTTATTAGGATTCTCAAAGCGGTGGTGTTCGGGGGAGGGAATGCCACTTCCTAGATCCGGCCCTGATTAAACTTGTCACAGCTTAGGGCCTCAGGTCAAAGTCCAGCCCTGAACACAGGGTAGGACTACACATCCAAAAGTTTATTTTTTTACTGTACTATAAAATCTAAGATCATTCTCAAATTTTAGGTTATTTGTTACCGATTTTAACATTTGAAATTCACATAGGTGCTTTCTGTCTGCACGTAGGAACACTTTAGCTTGATTACTACACCAAATAAAACTCAAAATTAGAACTCAAGATTATCGGTAATTCTAGAAATGAACATTTTCAGCACAATAGGTATGGTCAGACTACAATTTTCCAAAGCGACTTTTGTTAACAAATGCTATCCCCCAACGAAACTTTCTGACAATTCTGTTCCAATTAAACTGGCTTATCCCTACTACGCTTGAACGACGGCGCCACGACTTTTGCCATTTTGGTAACTCTGTAAACTTGATTTTTATATTTACTATGTGCTGAGCTACGAATTTGCAGATAAGTACCTTCTGAGAACGAAGAATCAAAAGATTTTTATTTTCTATTTGCAGTGGTCCAGATGAATGGCATGGATACTTCAACAGTCCCGTCCCAACAGAATGGCACCTTGCACAATTCGGTGCAGACGGGCACGTCCACGGAGGACAGCAAGACGAACCTGATCGTCAACTATCTGCCTCAAACGATGACCCAGGAAGAGATCCGCAGTTTGTTCTCCAGCATTGGGGAAGTGGAATCCTGTAAGCTCATCAGAGATAAAGTCACAGGTGAGGAAATCTGCTCCTTCCTAACTCTTTCTCTTTAAAATTTCAAATGCACACATACACATTTAGAAAAAGTGACATGCAGACAATGATAATAAGGGAACCTATAAAAGTTTGTCAGTAAATGACTAGATAAGTGTTAAAATAAAGCTTAATGTCATAAACTGTTTGAAGAGCTGCTATTCAGTTCTAATGTAATTCGTGTACTTTATAACGCGATTTTTATTAATCTATTCAGTCCTATATGCAGTTGCATCTCTGGTTTTTAGGTTTTGATCATTCATTTTTATGGTCAATGTTAGCCTTGGAACTATTCCATTCGTAAACATTGTAGAATATTGATTATAAAAATGACTGCAAAGCTTTTAATGCTGTCATGTAACGTCCATTGACTCTACGATAAAGTGGACGTGACCTATAACGTTGTCTGTACCAGGGGGATGTGATCTGTTTTAGCAACTTAAGATAGGTTACCGATAATTCGTCTGCGAAATAAAGTAAGATAATTTTTTGAACTGCTGAGTAAAAAACTGCCCCATGTGCCATCTAAGTTATTAAGTAATATTAAGTAAAAACGTGAAGAATTGGAGGAGTGTAGAGCTATACGAAAGTTATTTTGTCTCTCTAGATGGACTTGTTTGAGAATATTAGTAATATAATTAAGTTTATCTTGAGCTGTTTGATAGATACTGATGATGCGCAGCATGAGATAAATGGAATAGGGATTGCTGCTAGTATTTTTCGGAATCTATTTAGATTGTGTGTGTGTGGGGGGGGGGGGAAAGGCTTATACACCTAAAGACTAAAATTAGGCTGTATAATAATTCGATTCTTTCTAAGGTTAGTTATGGTAGCGAAACATGGACACTTTGTAAGCAATATAACAAACTTTTGATGCCTTTGATTCTAAATGCTTGCGCAGCATCTTGTCCATTAGGTGGTTTGACTTCTAACCTCATTACTTACAATCTGCTTTTAAGCAGCATTTTGTGCAGGGAAAGATTGCTCTCGTTTTGCAAACAGATTACGAACAGTGTGCCTAAAGCTTCAGTAAAACAAAGATCGAGGATGCGATTGGCAGACAATAGATTGAATTTGCTACAGTGGACAAATGTAGCAGTTGTATCGGACAGACATGTCTGGGGAGGGAAAATTAGTCTGGTAGGACCTCCGTGGCTGCTTGTGGATTTTTGTATGTATGATATAATTAACCGAAACAACTAGAGAAAGCATTGAAGGTCATGAATGACACGGTCTGTAACAGCATGCCAACAAAACGGCATAGGAGACATAAATTTGTTATGGATGGTAAAAAAAAAACTCGCTATTTCCTAAGTATCTAAGAAGTCAACGACGTTTAAAAACCACAAATTAGAGAACAGTTCAAATGCGACTTCTAACCACTTGTTTTGTAAAGCTGGCTTCGGTTTTAACCCATAAATCTTTCTCCGATATTGCCCGTCAGGACTGACATTTTCTGAGCAAGAAATTATGCAAGACTACTATTGTTATTGCTAAATTTGTCGTTTGAGCTATTATCTTACTGTGTGTAGAGGAAATAACAAATGTGGATTAAATTTTAGCCTAGGCACTGTCCTGATACATCAGATGGACGGTTCAAAAAAACTTTCAGGCACCAGATAACTATACTCATAGCAGATTGCAATGTCGCTGCCAGTGCATAACATTCCACCAGCAAGGATTTTTCCTCAAATTCTAACTTTTTTGCTGAAGCACAAATGCCGAGTTTACTTCTAGACCCTCAATTTATACCTGAACGAAGAACCTTAACCCAAAAACCCAGTTGAACAATAAATTGATTACTTTATAAATTGCCTAAAAGAGAACAGTTTGATAATCGGGCACCAATTATAATCTGTTGGTAACTATGAAAGTTATTCGTTAATTTTAAAATTTACATATTCTGGTATGTATAATAGATAACAGCCGAAAACGAGGCTTTAATTTCGTTATGCATTATACCTTTCCACTCATTTTTTCGACTTGTGTTGGACAATGGAACTCTTCTGAATCTCGATTATGCCCTCGGTGAGAAGTCACGATCTTGGAAAGACATCACTCCGTCGAATTGGTCGTTAAGCCGTGGCCCCTAGTTGCAGGAGAGCCATACCCTGTAAACGAGGGACGGCTACGCGATAGCCCACGAGGCCTGCAATCTGCAGTTACCAGGTTGAGTCCCAGCGTTGAGATTTATCTCCAAAACGTCCCGCTCTGCCTTCGATCAGTAGGACACCTATGGACTTGGAAAGTCCGTCGGATGGGATGTAAAGCCACATGCGGGGAAGGGCCCTATTCTGTGCATATTAAAGAACATTCCTTGATGAGAGGCATTCTGTGCATATTAAAGAACAGGCCTTGATGAGAGCTAACATATCTCTCCCAACAGTTATCCAGTGGGTCTCCCAACCTTTTCTGAGCCTATGGAGTTCTTGTGACCTTTCCATTTAGACTACTGTGTGCGAAAAACTGCCGCCAAGAGTTAAAATAACCCAACCCTGTGAACGTTGAAGAACATGCAAGCCTCCCGACAAGGCCATTCAGCATCTGTCTCGTAACAAATGCTCTGTAGCCCCTTGTGACCTGACCATTTAGCCCGTTGTGTGCAAAATAATTTCCTTTTAAGAGGTAAAATCTAAAGAATCCAGGTTCGAGACCTAGTGGTCCAAAATATCCTCTTAATGACATTGACAGTAGGCGCATAATTTTACCCATACCTAGGTCTAGTGTCTTTACGAATGTTTTTTTATTGGGAATATTTATCAAAAGGCGAAACAAAGTGGTACAGCTCATAGATAAAAAGAAAATTTAACCGACTTATAAAATTTGATTGTGAGCGGGAAAGGGGGGATCTTGCAGTTTAACCGAATTGACGAAATGTGAAAAACTAATAGGTTTGAGTCTGTTTATTTAGTAAAATACGCAGCCAGCATAATCAGACATATGCCCTTCTAGGAGAATATCAATGGAGCTGCATGGCAGATGTAGTTCTTCGTACCCCCCTCCCCGACAACCTTCTCAATACTATCTTCCTCCTTGTCACAGCTGATAGAGCCAGCTGGAGCGGCGCGTGACCTGTGGCCCGTGCTTTCGCTTTTTGTCAGCGAGGTGTCGAACCGAGCCCCCATTTCCTACCCCATCCCCCCCCCCCATCTGCCTCGCCAGCTCGTGTGGCGTTTCTTTTAACGTAGATTCGACTAATCCCTGGACCGTGGCGGTGCAATGGTGCAGTCAGTCAACTATTCTCACTTGAATGACTGGATGTTCAGCAACTTCAGAAGATCGTTTTTCTGAACGTTGGCCGATGTTGGGAACAATCGCGAGCTAGTATTCCGATGTAGCTTTTAGAACGCACAGCGATCCAACTGTGCAAAGATGAAGTAACGAGCATTGGCAGCTGTTCTTTGTACGATTTAAAGACTTAAAACTCGGGGAGGGTAGTTGTGAAGAACAGACAGAATAAGTATAGTTTTTTTTCTAATGCTACTGTCGGTGAAGCATTCTCGCGAAGTTTTCAATATTGGCAATTTTGATAAACTTTATATTAGGTATGTCTTTTTGTGGCATTACGCAGAGTAGTTAAAATATGTTTTTTTTTTATCCAGTAACATTTACGTGTATTGGCTTAATTAAAAACCATGTGTAGTAAGAGCTTGAGAGCAGCACCGCGATGCTAGAATCCTTTTTATATTTACTTGGGGGCGGGGGTGGCTCAGTCGGTAGCGCGCCAGGCTCGTAATCTAGTTCCCAGGTTCGAGTCCCAGCTGGGTCAGCGTTGAGATTTATCTCCGCAAAATTCCCCGCCCTGCCCACGGTCAGTAGGGGACACCGATGGGCTTGGAAAGGCCGCCGTCCGTCGGATGGGACGTTAAGCCGCGTCTCCGTGTGCGGGAGAGCCCATACCCTGTGCACGTTAAAGAACACGCTGGATGGCCTTGACGGGAGGCTACCATCTGTCTCCCAACAGCTGTTCCAGTGGGTCCCCTCCCCCAACCTTCTCTGAGCCTTCGGGGTCCATGTGACCTGGCCATTTAGCCCATTGTGTGCAAAAAAGTGCCGCTCAGAGGTAAAACAATCCAATCCATTTATATTTACTTGAATTTTTATTCCACGTTAAAGTTGTAACGAGGAGTTCTGATGTTGTGAAAACTATAAACTTTATAATATGAACAATATTTGTAGCATTTGTAAAAACTCTACAAATGCTGAACTTTATTGATTGTAGCGAGTGGTAGGGTTCCTTCGAAGTGTGAATTTAATTACAGGAGTTGTGTGTCAGTTTTTGAATAGTTGCACCCTTGAACGATTCTCGAGCGTCCTGTAACATATTAGTGATGTGCGGTATGAGATTAAAAAAATAATAGTTGCTGGGACTTTTAAAAATCAATGGAGAGTGTGAAACCTTAAGTTATGGTACTGAAATTTGGACCCTTTTTCAGCAAGATAACAGGAAACGTAATCCTTTGAATTCTACATGCTTACACAGTATCTTGGTTATTAAGTGGTTTGACTTTGTAAGTAATGAGATTAGGCAAGAGTCAGCAACCCACCTTTTGAGCAGCTGTTGTGCAGAGAAACTGCGTTGGTTTTCCCCAGGGTGAATGAAGGTAGGATTGCCACCACGCGAGGGAACGTTTCTTAACTTTTTTGGCTAGGAGTTTTGACGTCACAGCGGGAAGACCGGGAAAGACTGATGGTAAGCAAATCTTATAAGAATCTTACTTAACAGATGGGCGTTGACAGAAAGTGAAATTATTTTAAATTTAACTGAGGTCTGTGTAGTAATTGTTATGGATGTATACATTCGGACTTATTTATTAGACAGTTCCGTATTGTAACTGAGATACAGCTCAGTAACTAAGCTTTTTATGAAAAAATGCGACTTAAGATAATATATTATTTCTATTTTAATCTCAATTTTCAACAATATTCGTTCGCTATTTAGAGTTAAGGAAAGTTCTCGTAACAATGTTAATTTTCGCCAATTGCTTTTTTTTTACAGAACGAGATCCTGCTAAATATTTCGGCTTCCATATCTCTTTAAATCTATTACACACTTCTTTCGATATTTAAATAGACTTGATCTCTAAATTATCTTCGGTCACATTTTTTTCACAAAAAGCTTGCTTAATTTGTTTACTGGATTCTGTACGAGTTACTATCTTCGGTTAATAAATAAAAATAAATTATCTCTAGTAAATATAAATTCGGTTAATTAATATAGTGGCCCTTTTGAATGTATTTTGATGTTAGGATTTCATTACGTACAATTTTATAGAATTATTTGCAGAATTTGTATTACATGATTTTGATCTTGCTCTTAAAATTAAATTCAGATATGGTGTTTTAATTCCGACTTATTTTCAACTGTCAATAATCATAAAGAAAATTTGCCACCCGAAATACCTTTTTAAAATGTTTTTTCACTCAAGCTATATTTAATCTAATCTAGCATAATTTTTTTAATTTACTAAGAAATTTTTTCCTTAGTTATCCAAACGGCTTTGCCATATGAATTTTTCGAAATTATTCTGTTTCAAATGGTATGTAAATTCCACTGTTTTGATCTTAATATTGCGTGCAAAGTAGATTTTCCTCGCTTCTTTGCTTAGTATGCTGCTCGCAAAAATTAGGGGATATTTCATCGCTTCATATTTTGAAATATCCCCTAATTTTTTGCGAGCAGTTTATTTTAATAGTTTGCAACTACTGCTCCAATTGTTTAATTCGTCGTAGACTGACTTCGAGGCACTGACAAAAAATTTTATTCTCTTCAATCATTGCGCTATAAGCTGAAGTATTTAAATTATCAGTTGCCAGCGATAAAGTTACTTTTTTATTGGGCACATTGTCGTAGTTTTCAGGGTCATCGATTTATTTTTCCCAACATTCTTTTTTTCTCCCGAGACAATCATTTGGTCCGAGTAGAAGTGGTCATTGTAACAGACTGTGAATATCCCTGTGGCAAGTTTATATCTTGAGTAGATTTATCCTTTAAGTTTACATTTAACAAGGAGCCTGAGTTCACTTCTTATGATCGTAACACATCAAAAATGCTTACATATTAGATACAGTATCTTAGCATGCTGCACATCAAATTTGTGTTGATGCTGACTGACACTGTACCGTTCCCCGCCCACTGTCAGGACACCGATGGACTTGGAAAGGCCGTCGTCCGTTGGATGGGACGTTAAGCTGTGGCCCCGTGTACGGGAGAGACACCCTCTGCACGCTTAAGAATACGCTGGATGGCCTTGACGGGAGGCTACCATCTGTCTCCCAATAGCTGTTCCAGTGGGTCCCCTCCCCCAACGTTCTCTGAGCCTTCGAGGGTCCATGTGACCCTGGTCATTTAGCTCATGTTGTGCAAAAAGTGCCGCTCAGAGGTAAAACAACCCAACGACACTGTACCATACATTCCTTACTAATTTTTCTGCAGATGGGAATGATTATGAAACATGTTTCAAAGAATAAGAAAAGCAGTTTATGGACTTTGCTACTGCTTAGTTGCGTATGATAAAAAAATTCAAAGATTTCATTGTGATATATCAACCAAGCCAAGAACAGATACGAAAGAACGGACGATTATGTAAATCCTGTAGCTCAGCTGGGTTTAAAACATCTACTTTAATTATTGTTCGAAAAGACTTAGAATTTTCCAGGGAAACATTCTTAATGCAGTAATCCCTGAATGCTGTGGACAATAATTAATTTAAATATTTGCGAAATAAGCCACTATATTAGAATCGGCAGTTTCCACCTTGACATGTAAGTCAATACTCAGAATATGCTGTATAGTGCATTGCAATTTGTCCACAGAATCGGGGAGACAATTGTGCATCCAGAAAAATTCCATGTGTTGGGTGTTTGCTGGAATTCCAGGAAAAAATTTCCTGACGGTAAAAGCTCTGAACACTATTCATAACCCAACGTTGAAATTTATCTCCGCTAATTACACATTACTCTCGGGTGAGAGACACCTATGGACTTGGAAAGGAAGTCTGCCTTCGGATGAATTTCTAAGTTGTGGCCCCAGAGTGCAAGAGACCTGAAACTGTGCACATTAAAGAACATGCTTGGATGGGACGCTTCTTTCTATCTCCTGAGGGCTACTAAATGGATCCCTTTTATGAGCCCTTGGAGTTCTCGTGATATGACTATACCATTGTGTACAAAAACTACGAGAGGTAAAGACACCTTGCAGCCTCTCAAAACCTCTTTGTTCCAACTTTTCGAAGCTTTGGGAGTGAATATAGAAACTTTCCCTATGAGGTGGGGGATAGAGAACGACACTTACGACGAAGGCAGTTCATTTCTTAAAAGAACGTTTTCATGATAAGATACACTGAGAGGCCAAAAGTCGTGGGAATAGCAGTTAAAGTAGAACTGGTGTGCTGTACTCATAACTGATGCATTGAACATCAAATGCAGAATGGCGTTGCAGTAACCTACAAACCCAACATTCGTTTCTGAGTAGTTAATTCAGCATGGCTGCTCGTTGTGAGTTATCTGACTTTGAACGTGGCTTGATCGTCGGTGCCAGAAGGATGGGTCATGCAATATCGGAGATCGTGCAAAAATTCGGTTTTCCGAGGTCTACGGTGTCAAGAGTTTATCGTCAGTATTCTATTGATGGCATTTCGACACA
Source organism: Ryuthela nishihirai (assembly GCA_038380435.1). NCBI lineage: Eukaryota > Metazoa > Arthropoda > Arachnida > Araneae > Heptathelidae > Ryuthela > Ryuthela nishihirai. Next base: position 41,617,754 of record JAWZYU010000019.1, read on the forward strand.
CGTAAACCAGTGAATGTGAACAGACCATGTGCAATTGACAAACGGAACTCGCTTAGACTGTCACGAATGGTAATGAACAACAGACTACAGTGCATGAAATCACTGGCAATTCGAATGCAGGCCAAACACAAAACTTTCCTGAAAGGACTGTCCATCGCCACCTGCACTCCATCGGATTTGATAGCCAAGGACCCACTCATGTCCCATTGCATACACGTCGGCACACGACTGGAATGGGCCTGAAGACAGAGATAGAACAGTGGTGTCGGGTAGCATGGTCCGATGAATTAAGGTTTCAATTGTTTCGTGCTGACAGGTGCGTTAGTGTGGCATAGGTCACATGAAAGTCATAGACCATTCCTGTCTGCAAGGTACTGTTCAGGCTTGAGGCAGCTCTGTGGTGGTGTGTTCATGTGGCCTACATTGGGCTCTCTCGTCCGTTTAAAGCAATCGGTGACAGGTATGAGATATGTGGACATCCTCGCAGATCACCTGCACGACTCTCAAGCATCCTGATGGTGAAGGGGTATTCCATCAAGATAATGCAACGTGCCACCAGTCTTTGGTTGCTAGGAGGTGGATCGAGGAACACTCCATGGACTTTACCATCATGAATTGGCCTCCACGGTCCCCCAATATATGAACCCCTTGGAGCATCTGTGGGACACAATGGATACAAGCTTATGATCCATGAATCCAGCACCATCCAATGCAATACAATTATAGTCTACACTGCAGGATGTGTGGGCTGCCATCCCTGCAGAACGATACCGGTTGAATTCATGCCTCGACGTGCAGCTGCACTGCTGAGGGCTCGAGGAAGACCATCCTGTTATTAGGCACGTATCCCATGACTTTTGGACTCTTAGTGTATATTCTGAACGATGTGGAATTTGAACTTAATCATCTTACTCTATCTGAGATTACAGGTTTTTGAAAAGAGACCACCTCGATTCGATTTCTCCCGTACACGGGGCCATGGCTTAACGTCTCATCCGACGGACGGCGTCCTTTTCAAGCCCAGTGGTGTCCCCTACTTACCGTGGGCAGGGCGGGGAATTTTGCGGAGATAAATCTCAATGCTGACCCAGCTGGGACTCGAACCTGGGAACTACAGATTACGAGCCTGGTGCACTACCGACTGAGCCACCCCTGCCCCTTCCAGATACGTGAGACATTTACGAATATGTGTAATTCAGTGCAGCTGAATAGAAGTTTTTTTTTAACTTCGGTCGTGTTGACTCGAACACTTTTCTCACGTTGTTTGCATGCGCAGAAAAAGTTATACACAAAAGAAACCTTTAGCGCATTTCGTTCAGTAATTACGAGGTAAGTTGTCAGTCACGCAAGTATCGTACTTATCGTACTCCAGTTCACGTGAGATCAGGAAAGTTGGGGGAGGGGAGAGAAAAATACTCCAGCCTGCATGGCAGCTGTTAGCATTGCGGCTCGTGCTCCAGAGGCCCCACCCTAGTACGGCAGACCCCAAGAACAGATGGGTTCCTCCGCCTGTGACGACAGCTGACTACCGGTGATTAGCGTGCGCACACGCCGGTCTGACCCGTTAGGTCAGGGCCCGCTCGAGCCTCCTGCGTCCGGCCCCTCCTTTGTCTACGCTTCACTGGCAGTTACATTGTCAATAGTTTGGCCGCTTACCGATTGTTCGCGTTGCGTTACGCCTTGTTACGTACGACGAGAGTTGGGCGCACTTTTTGCTTTCCTGCTAAGAACAAACTCAACCGTTCTGCCAATCTTTTTTTTACTTATTTAAAATGGAAACTGTCTTTATGTATTTCTCTAGCGTTCCCTTGAAAGCTTTCTGATTGGTGTGTGCATGATGGGAGAGGGGGGGGGGGAGGAAAGCGTGAATACTTGGCGATCAGATGAAGAATTTTGTTTTACTCTTTAACTTATGTATGTGCTGAGTTAGCGACTGAAAGTTAAATACTTAATGCAGAAGTTCTATTTTTATTTGCAACATTTGTTCCAATTTATGTTACCTACATATAGAAATTTATTACCATCTTTATTTGGAGTTAAATGTTTCTTGTTCATGCGCATTTCGACAAGCCCTGTCAAAGTTCGTGTCAAATTTTTATTTTTGGAGATGTCCTCGAGGTTATTTCAAAGTGGGTGGAGATACAAAATGGATTTTGTACAAATACTCCCAGTTGTGACAACATAACTCGCAGCTTGTCGCTATAATACATCATATATGGCTTTAATATAAACCTCTTGAGTTATCATTACAGATTATTCTTAAAGAATTTACTACCTCAAAGAACCTGGGGGAACTTGACAGTTGATAACAAGCAAAAATCGCTGCGCCTGCGTTGAGCTCCGCTAATCCCCAGACAGCTCACAGCGAGAAAAGCGACAGACTTGGAAAGCCACTCATCCGTCGGATGGAACGTTAATCCGTGTTTTCGTGTGCCAGAGAGCGATACCAAAGGAACGTTCAAAAACCGGTATGGGTCATGACGGGAGACTTATGAGAGCTGTCAATGGATTTATTACTTTATCTTTGACTATTTAGCCCATTGTACAGCACAAAGTCGTACTCAGAAATTTAGTCTAAACAAGTTAAATATTACGGTTTCGTAGGAACCGTAATATTTAACTTGTAAAGCAGCTGCTTGAGGGGGTATTTATTTATTTTTATTAATATTAACAGTAGAACTGATCGATCCGAGGTTAAATAGAATAAGTAGTGTCGTCGCAGAATAGGTAACCCCCACGCACAGTGCTTCCCCCTATGACGTCACCGGTCCCAAGTGCGAGGAGTTACCTACTCTGCGACGACACTACTAGAATTATATGGCTGTAGCTCAGTAGACTCCTATCCGAAAAATGCCGGCAGCCAATGGCACTTTTCCCTAGATTTATGCTCTATTGCATATTCAAATTTTAGGTTGATATGGCCGCAAGTTTTACGTGGGAAAACTTCGTATTCCACATAAATCTTAAAGTATTCCTGAAGGAAATTCCTTTGCCATAAATGTATTCATAAAATGAATACAGTCAATAATACTTAAAAACAATGTCGTTATAAAAGAGCCTATTTTAAAATAATTCACAAAATTGTATGTACAAAATGTTAAATTTTCAGTATAGTCCAGACTTCAATGTGGATGCAATTGACGCTAATATTCAACTTTGGTTCATATCCAGCCCTTCTCTGGTATTACAGCTGCACAGATTCTTTCCTTTAAATGCTGTATATTACGAAATTTCTCGTAATAAAACAATATTTTAATGTGTTCCTATAAAAGATGTCCAATACTTTGGTGTACTTTATATTCCCCTAAAAGATAGAATACTCTGGGGTACTTAACATCGGTTAGTATTTAAGACATTAGATGATATACTAACGCCACCATATATTAGACTCCAAACACATATTTTGGACAATTTCTTTGTCAAATTCTCACTCTTGCTACTTAAATATTCAATAAAATGTAGCCCTTAAAACAGGGTTTCCCAAACCATATATAGCTGGGAACCGGTTTTTTTAAATAATGAAGGTTAGATTTCTGGTGCCCAAAACTATAAATTCATCTAGAAAAAATAAGATTAACGAGTGAAAAATCATTATAATGAGTCATTACGTGTTACTTCCTAGCTTTTAAATGACTAAGAAAAAATGAGAACTAGTTGTATGTTGCGCAACAATAGGATCAATCAATTTGTTGTATATTTCCCAAGGACCGCTACCTGGCCGCAAACCACACTTTGGAGAAACGATGCTTTAAAATAAGTTATTTTATAAAGTTTCTGTACAGGAAACTTACTCTTAAGCATACAGTAAAGCCTGGAACGCCTAAATAAAGGCAGATACTGTTTCATATTGTCTTTAGGGGCGGGGGTGGCTCAGTCCGTAGTGCGCCAGGCTCGTAGTCTGTAGTTCCTAGGTTCGAGTCCCAGCTGGGTCAGCGTTGAGATTTATCTCCGCAAAATTCCCCTTCCTGCCCACGGTCAGTAGGGGACACCGATGGGCTTGGAAAGGCCGCCGTCCGTTGGATGGGACGTTAAGCCTGGCCCCGTGTGCGAGATAGCCATACCTGTGCACGTTAAAGAACACACTGGATGGCCTTGATGGGAGGCTGCCATCTGTCTCCCAACAGCTGTTCCAGTGGGTCCCCTCCCCCAACCTTCTCTGAGCCTTCGGGGTCCATGTGACCTGGCCATTTAGCCCATGGTGTGCAAAAAAGTGCCGCTCAGAGGTAAAACAACCCAACTGTCTTTAAGTCATGGTGGCATTCCTTTGTCGCATACTAAGTTTCTTTATTAAAGTATGAAAGGCTTTTAAAACCTTTATTTTAAATCTCAACAACAAGCGTAGGAAATTTAATCTCATTTGATATGAGCATAATTATCGGTGGCTATCCCATGGCCGAGTTGTTAGCGCGCTTGGCTACTGATCTAAGTGACCTGGGTTCGAGCCCCGGGTAAGGCATGGCTGTTCGTATATTTTTTCTGCTGAGGGCCTGCTATCCTCTCAGACCTTATACTATAGCATATAAACTGATAGGCTCCTGTCAGACCTTTGTGGCAAAGCAGCTGCTTGAGGGGGTAAAAAAATAAAAAATGATTTAACTAATCGTGAGAAATCTATAATATATATATGCATAAAATAGACTACGAAGCAATTAACAATATTCAAGGATGAAAGTTGCTCCTTTTCCCTAAAACTATTTTACTGTTGTAATTTTTCGTAGCTTTGAAGAAAACAAGCCAGGTTTGAAAATTCACTCGCCATCAGGGAGTTGTTCTCCAGCCGTGTATCTGCTAGACGTAATATGTGTATGGAGTAACTTTAGAGAATACAAAAGATAAGGAAAGCTGGAAGGAACAGACTCAAAAAGCTGCCCCGAAGCGATTGGGAAGACTCGATGGGGAGGGAATTTTTTGCATACAGACGTAAGATTTGAACGTCTCATCCGTCCGAAGACTGTCTTTGCAGTCCCAACTCTGATCCATTTCTCAAAGCTGTATTATTCATTTTTTGAGTCTTGAATAGGAATTTATAAACTACCTTGGGAATGGGGAATAAATGTTAATCGGTGATTATTTTTCCATTATCCATAAATGTCTGTCCTTATCCATAAATTGTGCAAAGCACTTTATGCGACTTCGGTAGAACCATTTTCGCTTTAAATAATGCAATTCTGGAACACGCAGTACTTAACTCAAGAACTCGTATCCTCCATCTTGGAAATTAACGTATTGCGCACTCGAAAACGTCTTTTTCTCCCATCGCCCCATAGTACATTGCGTAAACTTACTTGCGTTTAGAAATATCCCTCATCCTCTACCCTGCTATTCTCATAAAGACTTCGTTCTTTCTTGGACAGATGCACGAAAATTAGCTTCCGCCACTTAGCAGCGCTTAAGCCCCCATTGCGAGTGCATTGTATAACAGTGAAACATCTACTTTTTTACGCAGGCAAGTCTCATCCTAATTCTGGGCCACGCTCTCTCCCGGCGCCCACGTGTAGATCGATGCTATGCCTGCACGATTGATGCGATTCCGGCCAGCCCAAGCCACCGAGCTTGCGCCAATTAAAGTCCCTTAATGGAACAGTGGAGCCATGCCGGGGGATGCGCTGCTCTCCTCTCTTGCCGACGACGCCGCCGCTGCTGTTGTTTGCTGCGCATCGATTTTTCCATTGGTTTGCGAGAGTGTCGCGTAGCGCGCGTGCTCCGTGACGTGTATGTTGCACTACGTCAGCAGCCACTCGTGTGACGTCGTAGGGGAGCTTCTCTTCCCTTGCGCGAAACGAACTTTTTGCGTCATAAGTGCAAGGCTTGCCGTGTAGTAGTACCACTGCACTGGTATTGATTGCAAGAACGCAGCCTGCCCGACCGAAAACTACTAAAGCCTCTAAGCTTGGTTGAAAGCTAGTTTTCTTTTCCTATTCTGCATAATGATGCGGAGGTGTGGTAGGTTTTCAGCTTGGTCTCAGGCATTTTTTTATCTATGTGGGCGCAAAACAGATTTAGTGTCACCTTGAAGAATGTCTTTAATGTGATTTTTTTTTTTAAGTAACGTGGCGGTATTGGATGACACTTAAAGAAAGCTATTTGCTTATGTTGGTTTGGGCTTACGTAATCCTTCATACACAACTTCTAGGATAAGAAAGTATTAGCAATAACAAGAATAGATTTGGCTGAGAACTCTCCCCTGGATCAGGCTTGAGATTTATATCCACCAACCCCACCCTGCCTCAGTCAATAGGACACCGATGGGACTGGAAAGCCCGCTGTCCGTCGGATGGAACGCTAATCCGTGGTTCCATGTGTGGGAGAGTCATACTCTGTGCACGTTAAAGAACACGCTGGATGGCCTTGACCGAGGACTGTCTCCTAACAAGCTATACATTGCCTCCTTACCCAAAGTTTCTGAGCCCTTGGATTCCTTGTGACCTGACCGTTTAATTTAGCCCTTTGTGTGCAAAAAGTCTACGAGGTAAACAGCCCTACGATTGTCTTATTTTTACCTTGATACTGTTTGATATCTGGAACGGTGGTGCTCAGTCGGTAGTGTAATAAAAAATAAATACCCCCTCAAGCAGCTGCTTGCTACAGAGGTCTGACAGGAGCCTGTCAGTTTATATGCCATAGTAGAAGGTCTGTGAGGATGGCAGGACCTACCAGGCTCTTAATCAGCAGTTCCCAGGTGGGTCAGCGTTGAGGTTTATCTCCGTAAATCTCCCTGCCCTCGGTCAGTAGGGGATATTACGCCGTGACCTGTATGCGATAGAGCGTACACTGTGCAAGTTAAAGAACAAGCTGGATGGCTTTGACGGGAGGCTACCATTTGTCTCCTTAAAGCTGTCCACTGGGCCCATCCTCCCAACCTGAGCCCTCGGGGTCCTTGTGACCTGGCCATTTAGCCGATAGTGTGAAAAAAAAATTCCTCTCAAATGTAAAACAACCCAGTGTCGGATATCATCTGAAGTGTATTTGAATAAATTTTTGGTGCTTTCAAGTTAAGCCTTAAGTGCTGAGAATGAATCTCAAATATTAAATCTTAACTGTTAAGCTTTTTTTTATCAATTTAGGGTGCATAGTTGGTATTAAAATTGTATGTCAAATTGTTAAAAAATTGTATTTGACAAATGTTTGAGTTTCATGTTTTGAATTCTTCTGTTATTTAATCTTTCCGTTTTAAATGTTGCGTTAAGTTATATAACATTAGGAAGAGAGCACAAGAAAACCTATTAGCTTATTCTGCTCACCTTTTTCAAAAGGTCGGTATTTTTTTGATATCGAAATTGTATGACTTTTTGCTGGTGAAACTTGTTGTAGCCAGTTAAACGAAAAAAAGTTCAAAATTAACTTATTGCGCAGGGTTTCCTTGGAAGGCAATGACTCAGTATTGATAAGAACAGCTGGAAAATTTTAATTGACAGAAAACTAATTCAGCTTTGTAGATCGAATGACGTGGAGTGATTGCCCCTTTTATTTGTTACGTTATGCCTTCACTTTGTTTTTGAAGTACTAATTGCAGGATGTCTGAAAAATTCTAATTCGTATTGACGATTACAAAATGCACAGGGAAGTGTTCTTTTTGAAGTAATTACGAAATGTAGGGAATATTATTAGTACGTTGTGCAGAAGAAATTTGGTGAGTTCACAATTCAAATCTACCGTATTTTTAACTCGCATGTTTCGATTTGTCGCTTTAATTTTTGAAATAAGTTAGAACCATAAATTTTAAATTGAATGACAAGCTGTGATAGACTTCAAAGCGCTTGGCTCTAGTATCATAATGTTTCGAATAAGGAATATTCCTCGAGCTGCTGCTTGCCGCGAAAGTCCGTTTCCGGACTGGAACAGAGATCCCTTAACTGAGCTGCCAAACTTGCTAATCCTTCGGCCACCAGGATTGTGCGAAATTTATTCAACAAGCTAGTTATTCCAATTTAAATCTGTCCTTATCACTCTTGTGATGAATTTTAATTTCGTGTCAAATTTATTTCGCATGAATAAAGACTTCATTTTTAAATTTGTAGTGTTTGTTAAATAGTAAAATACACAACATGAAAAGTTGCATGCAGATTTGACTTCAGGCAGTATTGAAATTGGTACAGACAATAAATATTTTGAGAACACAATCGTTCCATCATTCAACACTTGTCAGCATTTTGTCTTTTTGCTTTCGCTTCGATTGCCTCAAGGAAGTTCAGCACTTTAGCTTTCATATCGACATATTAAAGGCTGTAGGACTAAATTGTGGAAGGATAATAAAGCATCTCTTGACAACTATATTTTACGGTCTTGTAACAGCACCATAAATGTTGCCCTAAAGCTATTCTTCACAAAATCAGATTGTGTAATTTATAAGATTCTTTTGGAAGTCGGATTAATTTCGTAGAAATGAATTTTCAAATTGCATAAAATCGTAATATAAAAGAATATCGTAGTAGTGAAGTGGCCTTTTAAAAAAACTTATACGAAGAATTTACTCTCCTGCAATTACACTGAAATTGACTCGCAAAATTAATTTGAATATTAACGCTGTGACAATTTGTTTACCTTGCGTTTATTACAAAACGTCGGGAAATTGCGTTGAATGGTTTGCAACAGCGGCTTGATTTTATTAACAATCGCGCCATAATTTCGGGAACTCATTTTCTTAAGTATTCTACAAGATATGCGAGAAATACGCTACACAAAGTAAAATTTCACGTAACGAAGAACAATTGTACACTAATTACGGAGCCAGCTAACTGTTCTAGTAGGTCACACTTCGTGTTGTGTTAGCTCTGAGACTGTGGTCAGCAGTGACTTCGTTCTTAGTAGGGCATGTCCTTGTATGAGAAGGCCCCTAAAAGCTAGGAGTAGCTTCTAGGATTCTTCTCTGCCCTGTATGTCGCAAATAAAAAAATTAACTCCAATTTTATCTAATTCTAAGATGTGTTATAGATTTGTAGCTATTGTAATATTTTTGCAATTTGTAATTGCTATAGTCTGTTGGATTGCAACAAAGTGCGAGCATTTTATTTCGGTATCGGGAGTGGGGAGGGAAGACGAAATTGAAATAACAAATTGCCTATTGATTATAATTGTAAATCGCACTTTCAAATTTTGATTAATCCAAGAGAAATTCCTAAGAAATTGAACTGTCGAAAATTGGCAACATTTCTCAGTGCATAACGCAAGAAATTAGTCATTAACATATTAATTACTAGCAGAACAGACTTGTTGGGGAATGAATTTTCTGGCGCTGCCTGTTATTGTCGGGGCGGGGGTGGCTCAGTCGGTAGCGCGTTAGGCTCGTAATCTGTAGTTCCCAGGTTCGAGTCCCAGATGGGTCAGCGTTGAGATTTATCTCCGCAAAACTCCCCGCCCTGCCCACGGTCAGTAGGGGACACCGATGGGCTTGGAAAGGCGCCGTCCGTCGGATGGGACGTTAAGCCGTGGAGAGAGCCATACCCTGTGCACGTTAAAGAACACATTGGATGGCCTTGACGGGAAGCTACCATCTGTCTCCCAACAACTGTTCCAGTGGGTCTCCTTCCCCAACCTTCTCTGAGCCTTCTGGGTCCATGTGACCTGGCCATTATTTAGCTCATGGTGTGCAAAAAAGTGCCGCTCAGAGATAAAACAACCCAACCTGTTATTGTCAAAGCTAGTACAAATTGTAGCAGTAAACTAGTTCCAGATCAGACATTACTTTTTAATATTAGTAATAAAAAGCAGTAGTTAACTTTTAAGCAACGATCTATTATTTGACGCACATAATGTTATGCTCCTTTTTTACGGGGCGGGGGGGCTCAGTCGGTAGCGCGTCAGGCTCGTAATCTGTAGTTCCCAGGTTCGAGTCCCAGCTGGGTAAGCGTTGAGATTTATCTCCGCAAAATTCCCCGCCCTGCCCACGGTCAGTAGGGGACACCGATGGGCTTGGAAAGGCCGCCGTCCGTCGGATGGGACGTTAAGCCGTGGCCCCGTGTGCGGGAGAGCCATATCCTGTGCGCGTTAAAGAACACGCTGGATGGCCTTGACGGGAGGCTACCATCTGTCTCCCAACAGCTGTTCCAGTGGGTCCCCTCCCCCAACCTTCTCTGAGCCTTCGGGGTCCATGTGACCTGGCCATTTAGCCCATGGTGTGCAAAAAAGTGCCGCTCAGAGGTATAACAACCCAACCAACTCCTTTTTTTACTACCCATTGGTATGCTTTTTTCTGGCTGACGGTAAAACTGCCGGTTGGTCAGATTTTTCCGAATGTCCTCACACCTGCTAATAGTGTATAAATACTTTAATGCCTAAATATAAAGCTTCAATATTCGTATTAATTTTTGAAGGGTTGCGGAAATGATCTCTCGCACACCTTCATGATCCGAAGGCGATGTATTGACCGGAGGCTACCATCTGTCTCCTGACAGCGGTTCCAGTGGGCATCCTCCACCAACATTCTCTGAGTCATTGGGGTGCTTGTTACCTGGCCATTTAGCCCATTCTGTAAAAAGTCCAGCTAAGAGATAAAACAACCCAACTGAAGCGATATAAGGATCTTGGACAAATCCAAGAACATGTGAAAAGTCGCTTGATTTCGCCTTTAACGCTAACGCCACCTAGTAGAGAGCTTTAACATTTAATTCTTTTGATTTCAAGTCGATTCCACAGTTGGATAGTTCCAGAAACTGTGATAGCCAACAAATTTTGAAATTTGGGGCTGCAAAAAAAAAATTATGTATTTTAAGATGGAGAACTTGAGGGGGATATCTTCTAATAATAGAGTAGTAAATTTTTACGATAACGTTGTCAATATTACAAGTTCCGAACTTTGAGATCGAACAGTTTTTAAAAATATATCTTGTGAATTACTATTACTGAATCCAAATAACTTCAGTTTATGTTGGCAGAAGAATGCTATTTTTTTCCATTGTTCCTCTCGTGACGGTGTACTGATGTTCCACACATGCTTAGTTCATTAAAACTCTAACTTTATTTTTGGAAATTCTATGAACGCAGTTTGATAAAAAAAAAAAACTGGTAGATGGTAAAATGTTTTGTAAAAAAAAAAATCATTGTTTTAAAGTTTAATAAATTTTATAACCACGAAATTTAGATTTTAAATATAGCTGTCCATGGTTGATTTAACTCTGGTTATGTTATCTCGATACATATGAATCAGTAACTAGATTTGACAACGGTAGTCAAAGTGTGGGGTAAAGAGATTGGTGTCCTTGGGTTTCAACTCACCAGGCGATTAATTTGATGTTCCCAGGATAAGGTTCTAACTGTTCTTGTGTTGAAATTTATCTCCTCTAAACTTCTGTCTTCCTTGATTGAGCCATACCATGTGCACGTTAAAGAACACGCTGGATAGCCTTGACGGGAGGCTACCATCTGTCTCCCAACAGCCGTTCCAGTGGGTCCCCTTCCCCAACCTTCTCTGAGCTTTCGGGGTCCATGTGACCTGGCCATTTAGCCCATGGTGTGCAAAAAAGTGCCGCTCAGAGGTAAAACAACTCAACCCTTGATTGAGAAAGGGGAACACAGATAGGCCTGAAAAAGCTGTCATCCGTCGGAGAGGACGCTAAGCATCGTCTCCGTGTGCAGTGAGACACTGCTTGACTGGATTCTCATCTAATAATAGCTATCCAGTTGATTCCGTTCCCTAAAACTTTGGGGACCTTTCAAGTCGATTTCCGTGTGCGGGAGAGCCCCATACCCTGTGCACTTTAAAGAACACGCTGGGTGGCCTTGACGGGAGGCTACCATCTGTCTCCCAACAGCTGTTCCAGTGGGTCCCCTCCCACAACCTTCTCTGAGCCTTTGGGGTCCATGTGACCTGGCCATTTAGCCCATGGTGTGCAAAAAAGTGCCGCTCAGAGGTAAAACAACCCAACCAACCCCTAAAACTTTGTTTCTTGTAACAATATATCCCATTGTGTGAAGAAAGCCGCTCAGAAGTTAAACAACCAAGGTTTGTATATAGAAAATATCAGAGGTGGGGGGGGGGGGGGGGTCGAGACTAGAACGGATCAGAACGTAGGTTTTAGCTAGTTTTAACTTTGTCGTCTAGACACTGTCTCCTAGACACTGTCTCCTAACGATTACCTAATGAGGATCTCCAATCTTCTCTGAACTCCTGGGGTTCTTGTCAACTGGCCATTTAGTTCTTTGTGTGCAAACTATTATAAACACTATTTAACTCTGTGTGCAACATTCTTTTTCGGTTGGATAGGTTGTCACAAAGACCGCGTAAATATTCTTAGATAAGTTGTACTGCTACTTTTTAATCGATTCACTGTTAGGTGTAGGTAATGTTTATTATAGCGAAATAGCCACTCATTCGCTTGCAATGGTATCGTAAAACGTAACAGCTCACTGAGACGTCAGTTTCCGGCTTTCTCAGAGCTCCAATCAAAAAACAGGAATATTTTTAAGATGTTTTGAAGATTGATGAAAGGTTGTGAAAATAAAGTAAATATTGGAATGTAGTTAATCTTCAGAATTTTATATTTTTTCCATAATTCAGCTTCTTGTAGAAATTGTCCGACTAGAATAAAAACTTTTTTCCTTATATTTAAATTTGAATAATGAAAAATATTAAAAATTGTAAATTCATTAATGCCAAATGATTCTAGTTCTTTAAAAAAAAGTTTGACGTGCCAAAATATATTTTGGACAGTTTAATATTACATGGTTAATAGTTTCAAGAACATGGCAAACAGTGCAATTTGGAGTCGCAATATTTTTAATTGAATATAAGTACTGATTAAGCGTGGTAGCTCCTGTTCTTGGTTTAAAAATTTTATTAATAATGGTCTAGGTAAATCAAAATTGCAGGTAAATTTAATGTTAGAAAAAAGGCCATACTTAAAATTTAAATTACCATTAATTTTAAAATAATTATTCGTTAAATTCATGAAAATTAATTTCTTGAAATGAGAATAGAAATATAAAGTTTGTGATATTAGACAGAGCAATTACATTTTTCGCGAGTTCATCAGCATTTTCATTTCCTTCAATATTAGAGTGGGCAGGTACCCACTGTAATGAGATGTGATTTTTTAGATATCTTACATTGAAATCTGTTAATGTTAAGAGTTGATATATAAATTCAGAATAGTCTGTATAATAGATGTCTTGTTTTAAAATATCTAGTGCACATTTAGAATCTGTGTAATAAAATTTTTTTATGAAAATTTTGTGTAATGTAAATAAAAGCTTCTAATATAGCTATAAGTTCAGCTTGAGTGATTGATAAAATGGAAGGTAATTTGAATTAGAAAAATTAATTTTTGGAAAGAAAAGCAGCCGAAGCTGCATTACAATTTTTTTGGAGAGATCCATCAGTATATATACTGATATGTTTATTGCACTTTATATTACAAAATGAAGTTGAGAATTTTTAAAGAATTTGTTGAAAAGTCTTTTTAGAGAAAATGGCCGGTAAATCATTTTGAATATTGGGGCGATGAAAGCGCCAATCAGCTATAGGATTAAATGTTTCTCTTGAAGTGGAGAGATTAAAAATAACTTTTAATAAAATATCTTCAAGTTTTAATATTTTTTGAATATTTATGGGTTATTAAGATAATTTTGTATAAAACGATGCGAAGGAATTTTTAAGAAAAGTCTAGTTAAATATTTAATTAAAAGAATTTTGATTCTGATTTTGAATGGGGCAATAGCTGTTTCTCCTATTAAAGCAATAGTTGAAGTTCTTTTTATGAAGGCCTAAAGCAGATTTGGGAAATTGGTTTTGAACGACATTAAATTTCTTTAAATTTTGATCGCTAGTTCCGACCGTAAATTCTAGGCCATATTCTAGCTTTGAGCAAATAAGATTTTTATATAGATAAATTAAAAAGTTGGGAGGAGTTCCCCAGTTTGAAGCTGATAAGCATTTAAAAAAATTTAATAACTTGCATTCTTTGCTATGTTGTTGTAATAAATGGGTTTTCCAGTTAAGCCACGAATCCAAGTATATGCCCAGATACTTGACTGAATTAACTTGTTTAAGTTGTTTTTGTCCTATATAATGTAATTTCGGGTGGGACAGATTTAAATTTAAGGAAAGGTATACAAAAGGTTTTCTCAAAATTAATTGAGGTGTCAATTTTTGCAAAAATCAAGAATTTTGTTTATTTGTATTTGTAGTCTTTGTTCGAGTTTATTTATATTTTTATCACAACTCCAGATGACAATGTCATCTGCAAAAGTTGCAAATTTAATTTAAGGATCATGATTCTTGAATGAGTCATACAAATATAAATTAAAGAGAATTGAGCTCAAAATTGAGCCTTGAGCTAATCCTTGTTGCATATAAAAAGACTTTGAAAGTCAATTATTAATTTTGACTTTAATATTTTTTAGTTAGGGAAAAAAATAAAAATTGGAGAGTTACCACTAATATTTAGATTTGAGAGTTTAAAAAGCAGACCCTTAGGCCAGATAGTCAAAGGCTAAGGAAAGATAAAAAAAAAACTGCTACTGTAGTTTGATTTTTACTTTTTGCAATTTGAATATCTGTAATCAAGGAAGAGAAACCTTCTTTGGATGATTTTTTTTCTTCCAAAGCCAAAATAAGAGTTGGGAAGAATATTATTACTTTCAATAAACCACGTTAACCAACGGAAAATTAATTTTTCGAATAATTTTAAAAAGTTTGAAAGCAAGGAAATTGGTCTATATGAATTTGGAAGGCGGATTATTTTGCCTGGTTTTTGAAGAAAAATTATGAAAAATTTTGACCATGCTTGTGGATAAGTTATAAATAATAAAAAATAAATACCCCCTCAAGCAGCTGCTTGCCACAGAGGTCTGACAGGAGCCTGTCAGTTTATATGCCACAGTAGAAGATCTGAGAGTTAAGCCAAATAAAATTAATTTCTAAAAGTTTGAATTTACAAAGTCGGGAGAAAAGCAAAAAATTTGTTTAATGTTTTATCTGGGCCGGGTGTTGCTTTTAAGTTTAGCCTGTTTATAGCAAAGTTAAGTTCTTCAATAGAAAATTTTGCATCCATGATAGGTATATCTGAAGTAAAATTAAAAAATTTTTTATCAATTATTTTTTCAATTTTTTTCTCTAGGAGTAAAGTGATGTTTTTTGCCATTTTTAGATTATTTCCCATGAGGTCTGCAGTTTGAGTAATTGGTAGATTTTTTACAACTGCTATTTCGGCTAACGGTGTAGTTTGTTGTGTTAGTTGTCCTTCCACATATTTACACCGATGGGCTTGGAAAGGCCGCCGTCCGTCGGATGGGACGTTAAGCCGTGGCCCCGTGTGCGGGAGAGCCATACCCTGTGCACGTTAAAGAACACGCTGGATGGCCTTGACGGGAGGCTACCATCTGTCTCCCAACAGCTGTTCCAGTGGGTCCCCTCCCCCAACCTTCTCTGAGCCTTCGGGGTCCATGTGACCTGGCCAATTAGCCCATGGTGTGCAAAAAAGTGCCGCTCAGAGGTAAAAACAACCCAACCCTTCCACATATTTAAAATTGAAGAATTTGGAGATAATGAGCTCGCGAAAACTTTCCAATTTTCTCTGTATAATTCTTTAAGCTTTCTTCTAACAAGGGCTTTAATCTTTTTAAAATAATATCTTTAATCATAAGAATTTACCTCAAAAAAACTGTTTCGACTCTTAAAATAAATCTCTTAATTTTTAACTGAAAGTGTGGAATTGGCGAAGAGCAGCGTCGGCAGTTGTTTCAATAACTCGTCAGATATTTATATTCCCAGTGATTTTGTGCAAAAAAAGCTATTTTCGAACTTGGTTTTGAACGTAGTTTTTCTAGAAGTTTTCCAATATGTCGAGGCATTAGCTATTTCAGATGGTGCGAAATCCTGCAATGTTCCAGCGTCTAGTTTTTATCTCCGCAAAACTTCCCGCCCTGCCCTCGGTCAGTAGGGGGCAATGATATGGTTTGGAAAGGCCGTCGGATGGGACGTTAATCTTTAGGTCTTTTGTGCATGAAATCCATACACTAAACGTTAAAATGCAGGCTGATGGCTTTGACTGGAGAGTATATCTCCTAGCAGCTGTCCGGTGGGTCCCCTTCCCCACCTTTCGCCCTATGATATGGCAATTTAGCCCATTGAAAAAAATGTCGCTCAGAGGCAAAACAATCCAACCCTATACTGCCTGCTACAGCGATGTGAATCCTACAGAACAATGGCTATATGATAATCGTATCAGGACAAATATAAACTGCAAATTTACAAACTTGCAATGGAGAATGAGTGGAAAGACATGCTCACAGCATGTATATCAATGATAAACTGCAGAGACATGAAGACTGAATCTGCAGTTAGTCGATACAGAAGTTGGCGGATAATAGTAACTAAGGCAGGTGGTCAATTATATGGGGTCCCCAAGAAGAGACGGATCCCTTAACATTGGATTCAAGACGATCCGTGTATACCAGCGTTTAATTTTTATCAACCAATCTCAACCCGGTGAGAAAGACACCGACGGTCTTAGAAAGATTACCCGCCGTGAAATGGGACGTTAAGCCGTGAACAATGTACAAGAGAGCTATACCCTGGCACATTAAAGAACTCGCTAGATGTCCTTGACACAGTTCACATCTGTTTCCTACATATCTTCAACAGTTTTCCCAGCAACAGGTTTCAAACTGTCACCTAGCATATCCTCTTCCCAACCATCTGACCTGTGCTAGCGTTGAGATTTATCTGCGCTAAACCATCTACCCTTCCATTGGTCAGAAAGGGGACATCTATAGGATGGGAAAGGGCGCTGTCAGTCGGATGGAATATAAGTCGTGGTAACTAGTTAAAGAGAACCATACTCTGTGCTCGCAAAAATATACGGCAGATGGCCTTGGCGGAAGACATTTCTACTAACAGCTATCCAATGGCTCCTCTAACCTAACCTTCAGAGCCTTTCGATGCATTTTAACCTTTCCACTTAGTCCATTGTTTTTCTAAGAAGTGCTGTTCAGAGGTAAACCAACTCAATCGTGGCCATTATTAGCTATTTAGCCCATTACATTTCTAAGTACAATCCTTCAGAATTAGACAATTTTAATGCCAGTGTGCATTAATAAATATTTTTTTTTCAAAGCAAAAATGTTAGCTTGAAAACAAAATTATCTGCATTCCAAGATTCGAAGGACCAAATCGGATAACTTTAAGTTTTTTTTTAAAGTATCGTACACGAAGGAACAAAGGTCGATTCTTTAAGTTTAAGGAATGAAGTATGCTCAACTTTTTTTTGGTTTCAGTAAATAGATTATTAAACAGGTGAATATAGCCATTAAAATTGACTACGGATGTTCATTTTGCAGTTATGATTTATTTTGAATTAGAAATGTCAGCTAAATCTCTCAAATTTTTTTCTAGATGAAAGGTGCAGCAGTTTCTAATATAAAAAAATTATTCATTTGTTTTTTGTTGCCTTGTGCAGGAAAAGTTCCTTTTACGAATGAAAACGATTCAACTAACCGTCTACCAAAAGTAATTACATAGCTTAATCAAATAAGCTTGATGATGAGCATGACAACCAAGAATTTTTTTGTGTGTAACTTAATTACTGCACATACACACAAAAAATGGATAGCTATGTGACCTACATTAGCGTGTATATAAATGCATCTTTTTGTCGAGCGTGATGCCGGTTGTGTTTCGTTAAAGTGCAAAGGTTAAAAGTGTGCAGTCGAAATCTATAGAAGAGAAAAACAAATGGACGTAAAACAAAAGTTCAAAGGAAATGCTTGTGAAACCAAAAAGAATTCTTTTTTTTACAATTGGAACCGCGGTTTTTTTAAAAACAGTACGATTGTATTATAAATGGTATCGTACAAAACAGAATTATTTTCAAGATTTTTTTATCTTGATTTAAACGCTACTGGAGATTACTAATGGGAGCAGGGCTGTCTGTAGCTCGCCAGGTTCGTAATCTGCAGTTCACAGGTTCGAATCCCAGTTGGGCCATCGTTGAGATTTATCTCCTCAGAACTTCCCCCTGACCTCGGTCAATAGGGGCCGTCGGATGGGATGTTAAGCTGTGGCCCAGTGTTTGGGAGAGAGCCGCACCCTGTGCAGGTTTAAAGAACACGCTGAATGGCCTTAAGAGGCTACAGTGTCGAACAGCTGTCCAGTGAGTCCCCCTGCCCCAACCTGAGTCCTCGGAATGTTTCTGACCTGACCATTTGTGTGCAAAAAGTGCCGCTCAGAAGTAAAACAACCCAACTAATACGGAGTACTGTTAATAATACTTGAAAGCTTTGTCTTATCTGTTTTAACTGGTTGGCAAGATTTTATTCAGTAACATAATTGTCTTAGCGCAGTATGGTTATCGTATTAGGTTCAAGTCCTGCAATTGAAGTTCTGCAATTAGGCACTATACTGAGTAGAGTAGTTATCATTCCGCACCGTGTAGTTAGTGGTTGAAAGAGAATACATACCTAGATCTTGCCAGGCTTATATTATCTGGCTGTCTATATATAACGGTCAGACGGACAGACATTAGCTATTTCAGGGAGATTCATACTCCTCAGTTCATGATGCTAAAACAGGCTGGATGACCTTCAAGTGGGATCCTATTAACGTTTGCAGGGTCGATCTATTTTCTAACGGACCTATCGAGTTTCTTATCCATTTTAATATCTTAATTCCTTCCAATTTGGTATATTGCCTCAGCATTTTAATTATTTAACATTAAAACAGTTTTTACGCCATTGTAATTCTCACTATTCTCTAGTAATCTGATAATGCTGCTTTTTTGGCGTTCTTAACCTATTCCTGTGCATCTCGTCGAATTATAAACGTGCGTTGTAGACTGGGATGGGGGAAGAATTGGTTCTGGGAAATGTTTTTCGTTAGCTTTTCTTACAGAGCCATAAACATTGTATTGAATGTTTCGCAGCAAATCATTTGAGGATAAAATGTGTAGTTTAGCCATTATAAAACTGCTGATATTTTTACGGAGTATACCAATATATGAAGTACTTGATCAGTTCACCTTAAATTCAATTTTAATGTTATTAGTGTAAAGATCTGGTCATATTACTCAACAGTCACTCAAATATTCTTTCACAGTCATGACAGTTGGAGTTATCTGAAAAAATAGTCTTCAGCGGAAGTACAGACCGAACACGTCAAACTGTGCTAATTGCCCCCCCCCCCCCCAACCATTTGAGCTAACCTAGCATTATTCTATCATGGACTAATCTGAGACCTTCACAATCTGAAGGTGATAGTGACACCATTTACCGATCTAGAAGGTGACCATAATGTTTCACAGGAAGAAAATGCAGATCGATATTTATCGGTGAGAAATTTATCGGTGAGAAAAAAAAGCCTTAACTGGCATAGTGGTTAGGCAGCTAGCGACTGTTCCAGCAAGGCAAACTTTGTGTTGTGTTAGTTCTAAGGCAGTGGTCAGCAGTGACTTCGGTCGTAGTAGGGCATGTCCTTGTATGAGAAGGCTTGTAAAAGCTGGTAGCTTCTAGGATTCTTCTGTCCTATATGCCGCAAAAAAAATTCTATAGTAATTCACAGGGAATGGCTGTTTTGCCACACCTTACCGAAACTTATTTTTCTCGGCTGACGTCATTTTTTTTAAGTAACGGGTCATTCCGTATTAATCACTAATGTTTAATTTTTCAATGATAACGCTAGAACTGTTTGACTATAAAATTTACCACTTTCTGCTAGATAAGTTTTTTTTTTATTAATCTTTCTATTGCTTTTCGCTCATCCTATGTCAGTTTGTTTTGTGGATTTATTAAAACAGTTGTTCCCAACATGTCTTCCGAACGCAACGGACAAGGTTCTCAAGAATTACATTTTGAAACATGATGTGGAAACTTTTTTGCATTGATTTACTAGAACTTTTAATATGTAACATAACAGTATATATATATATTGAATGTTTCTGACTTGCACATTTTCTGAATTACTAAAGTTTTTTGTTTTGAGTTTTCGTTTTTTGTGTATTTTATGCAATGTGGCGACTGATGTTCTCAGTTTAAAATGTTTCTGTATAGAGATCTCACGAGCCTACTCTTGTGAGACCTCAAAAGCGTTTTCTATACTATTAGATAATTTTCATTTCGGATAATATTGTGACTCGGGAAGTTTAATAGGATCTCCCCCCCCCTGTTTTCCTCACCTTGAAAAAAAGGGGTAAATAGGAAAAAGATTGTGCCAGTATATTTTCGGAACGCGAGAGCAAAATTTAAGGAGCTTGCGACGTGAAAATATGGACAATAAAAATACTCCTTTTCCAATTTTCTAGGGGGGGGGGGGAAGAAATAAGTCGTTCTAGTAGATCTACCGAATTGGAGTGTCAAATGAAAGCTCATATGAGGACAGCGTAGACTTTGAATTATGCCACCCTCCCAAAAAATAAGCGAAAATTTCGCAGGGTCTACTTTAAAGTTGCGTCTCAAATTAAAAAATTGACGTCTCCAATGTCAAGGTTACATCAAACACTACTCCAAATAATGAAAAATGTAGTCGATATTTGAGTCGTACCGAATGTGTTTCTGAAGAAAGGAGTTTAGTGCAAAACAAGTCAAACGTTTAAAAATACAATTCCCGTATGTGCCCTAAAAAGTAGAAAATAAAACTAAAGTATATCGATGGTGCAATCAGTCACTGAATTCGTACTCGCCTCAAAGGAAGATAGGACACTTATTTACCTACACATGATTGCCGGCGCCTTATCTTCCTTCGAAGTGAAATACGAACAGTGACTGATTGCACCATCGATATGATTTAATTTTCTGCTTACGGCGAATATAGGAAGATATGTATTTAACTTATTTATATTCAAAACGGCAGCTGTTGATCAAGTAATTTTCCGTCTAGCTCACTTCTCAGCTGCCGTTTCTCAATAGGTAAGAGAATATTTTCAGAAGATGCGTTCAGGCAACATGTCTGCTGAACTAGCTTTTTAGCTAACTCGTCAATGATTACAAGAATTAGTTTCCAGTGAAAAATACAATTATATTTGCTTTATTTGTATATAACATCTTTCTGGGGACAACTCTGCCTCATTAACAGATGGCGCCACAAACGCCTCCCGATCATTGAATAAAGTTTTATAATAGCTTTCATTTGAATTGAACTTGGCAGGGACAGAGCAATAGGTAACGGTATCCGACTTCAGAAAATTTGGGTATGTCCCACAGCCACAAACTTTTTCCCCCCGTGCAATTCGGAGCTGATGTTGGCTTGGTCCGGTAGTGTCCCAGGTTCGTACTCTACAGTTCCTAGGTTCAAATCCCAACTATGCGAGCGTCGAGAGTTATTTCTGGTGGCCCCTACCTTGGCTCTGTCAGAAAGATTCCGATGGCCATGAAAACACAGCCAAATGTCAGATGTGTACAGGAGAATTTTCATTCAAAAAATATTGAGCCTCAGTGTTAAGAAACAATGCCCTCAGTTTTGTGACTTAGGGCGCTGAAAATTTATAGACTGGCTCTGCAAACAGTAAAATTAGTCTGTAGCGGTGACTTTTTCTGGTAGTTCCAAGAAAGAAAATAAACTTTAAATTCAACCGCATCGGTAAATGGCGATTGAAATACGAATTAATGAATTCAGCTTTTTGAATTCATTTTCAAAACTCTTGCCACATTAAATTAATTCACCATTCCTATATAACGGGACTAGATGAAAATTGGCTGCCTGGTTAAGCTACCTGCTATCCCAAATTCCAGTACAGGCATCCATTTTCTTTTTAAGAAACGAAAAATTATTTTTAGGTATGTAGTAATAAAATGTCTTATTTTCGTAATCGTCCTTTAGCTTGAAATTTTATTTTTAGATGACACTAATTGACCAAATTGAAAAAGACTCAAATTTTAAACTAATGAATATAATCTGCGCCTGAAATTTGATATTTAGGTGATGTTGGCCAAATGGATTCCTGCTGATAAGCTGGGTATACCTCGCCTTCGTTTGGAAAGGGGTAAAAATTAACTTTTTTCTCTAAAATGAAAATTTTTAACTATCTAAATCAGCGCAGTCCAACTAGCAAGGATTTTTGTGCACAAGGATTTTTGTGGTCCATGAACAAAAAGTTTTTACTTGAAATTTTAAATAAATATCTGTACTCCATCGTATAATTGTATGTCAACTTATATTACTTGATATGCAATCTTCAACTTATTCATTCTATTTGCAATTATTATTGCATTATTTCAACTTATTCATTCTATTCTTATTGCTCAACTACGGCCACAATGCTCCCATTAAATTTATTAAATATTTGATAAGGTTTAGAAAATTTATATTGATTTATTATTTTTCGTATAAATAAAATGTTTTAGGTGACATGAACTGACTTTTCAATTACCTATTCTGTCCTATTTTTTTTTGTCCCGCAAAATTATTGGCGAATGAAAAAATGTCCCGCGGTCTTCGAGAAGTTGTACAGCACTGATCTAAATATTACTAACAGATTTTCCGAATTAATTTAAATTTCGACTGTAGCTGTTCAAATCTTGATGAAATAGTACTTTATTCCCTTTCGTCAGGTGATGCAAACTATGAAATATACCAAAACTCTCCCACTATAGGAAGGTTGATATATGTAGATACCTCAATAAGGATTAAAAAATAAAAATCATGAGAAATCTAACTCAATAATTAGAGAACGATTATAAAACGTCGGACATAGCTAAATGCAACAATAGCTCTTATCCGTAAGGATAGGGTTCCCGAATCTTTATGGAACGGTTCTTTGATGGGTATGAAATGGGAATAGTTTAGCTCCACAACTTCATTCCCGTTGATCAATTCGTATTAAGCAACCGAAGCAATTGAGTATTGGGAGATCAACTGTTTCAGTGTGTCAATCGGTGGTTATCCATCTTAGCGGATAATGAATCCTTCGATCTCATTTACATACAGTAAGTTCTATAAACTACGAAACTTTTTTTTATAAACTACGAAAACGTTAAATTCGAAACAAACTTGTCAGGCTAATATGAGCATTATTCTCAAACCACTCTGCGATCAGTTGTAACCGAGTAAATGTTGCATATGGAGTTGTTAATGAAACGGTGCTTGAAACTTTTTCTTTAAATTATCACTGTTATTCATAAAATTGCCAATCTTTGCAGACATAATTTTTTCAAGTACAACTTTATCAAGACTACACCTTGTAACAATATTCTGAAATAAAAGCATACTTCATTAACTCCTATCTCGACAACGAAATAGTAATTTCTGGCGCGATAACAACCAATACAACTATCGCATTTGAAACAGTTCGAGTGCCCATGAACTCTGATCTTGGAGTCTCCTTCAGTGATACCTTGTTTTCCCGGTTGTAAGTTTCTACTAATGCCCTACTTATTTCAGCACGACTTTAAAAAGTTTCGGAAGTCAATCGTGCTGTGATCACGAAAACTGACACATATTTTGGGCCGAATGTTAATATCACTGTTTAGTGTTGAAGAGCTAATACTCAGTCCGTGTATTCGTTACGCTCTTTTGACGTTTCTTTTCGTGATACTATTTAGTCAATATAGCAGAAATGCTTCATCAAGTGAAGGATTTTTGTCTGAAAGAGCGGGGATGCTCATTCGGTAGCGTGCCAGGCACGTAATCTGCAGTTCCCAGGTTCGATTCCCATCTGGACCAGCAAATTCCCTGACCTCTCTCAGTAGGGGACACTGTTAGACTTGAAAAAGCTGCATTCCATCTTATGGGACGTTAAGCCGTGGGTAGGAGAGTCTTACCATGTGCACATTAAAGAACACGTTGGGGTGGCCTGAACGGGAGACTTCCCGCCATCGGTCTCGTCGCAGCTGTCCAATGGGCTTCCCAAACCATCTTAGCACTTGTGTACAAAAAATGCCGCTCAGAGGTAAAAACCAACCTAAAAGAGCAAGTGGTTTGTCAATGTTGAATATTTATTAATATCGATTTACTTAAAATGTTTTGGAAATTTAATGCACCTCATAAATGTCGCCGAAATGTAATTTTGGAGTACGAAATATAGAGCTATTATTAAATATACATTTCGAATCATCAGCATCTTTCTCTGCACGTGAGTTACAGTTGAAATTTTAACTGCCAATAAAAATGTATCGAGAACACTCGATGATTAGAAATCGTTATGGAGAGATTACATACGCAAAATCTATGATTTTGTAACTAGGTGGTAACATCACTCTCCCATATCTTCAAAATGTAAATTTTTCTAATCCGTTTCTTCTTTAGAAGTTTTATTCTTTGAAATCAACTGGCGAAATGGTTAGTGAAACTGATCACTAAGCCAATGGCGTGTTTTTGTGCATTTGTTTATACGAGTCAAATCTTTTAGTTATTTATGAATATCATCTTGAAAAAATATGATCATGGCCAGATAGGGGGAAGGAGACAAATCTCTGCCCTCCATCCTATATCGCAAGATCTTCCCCTTATCCTGTTCCTTATCCTTATTCCTGTTCTATGAAATGAGACTGAAAATCCTAATCAATCCGAAATTTTGTCCGAGCTAGAGATGCAATATTTATAATAATTCGATAACATTTTTTCATTAAAATGTTTTTCACTATAGAAACTGTTTTTGACATAGATGATACCAATAAGCTTTCTATTTGAGCGTCTTCCATGCAGTTCTCTACTGCATATATTTATAAGCTCCTGGCAAGCCTCGGGTAGCAACTTCTTGAGTAGTTTTATTAATTAAGAATTGCATATTTTTTTCCCAGTTCAAAATTTGCAGCTGGCAGTAATATTTCCGTAGACGGTGTTTCTCATGTGATACATTGTATGGAAACAACCTTATTGAATTTTCTTAGCAAAAGTGTTGCTATATTGAATATAATACGTTAAAAATAAAGGTAGTGGAATACCCTGTTTGTAGCTGTAAAACGTATCCTGCATTAAATGTAAGTATAATTTCTGTATATCTTGCAGAAATACATGACAAATTCACTCTTCAAGACCGGTCAGTAGTGGACACAAATGGGCTTGGAAAAGCCGTCGGATGGGACGTTAAGCTATGGCCTCGTGTACGAGGGAGCCCATACCTTGTATTCGTTAAAGAACGTGCTATATATGGCCTTGACGAGGAGGCTTACCATCCATCTCCTAACGGCTGTCCAGTGGGTGCCCTACCCCAACCTACTCTAAGCCTTCGGCTTCTTCGGGGTTCGTGTGACCTGGCCATTTAGCCCATTGTGTGCAAAAAAAAGGGCCGCTCAAAGGGAAAACAACCCAATTCATCAAGACAGGATGAATACGTAGGATATTTAATGGGTACAAAATACGATATAGAAAGTAAACTTCTTGCAGTGAATCTCAATAGTGTCTGTCCCTCACGATTTTATAAATCTCAATACTATGAAACCTTTAAAGAGAACTTTTACCTTAGTTACAAAAATTAAAACTTAAGCGATTGCCTATATTAAACGTAAGTTTTTTAGTTCTTTTAAATATGACTCCACGATGTCTGCAATTTCTGACATTCAGTTTGAGGACATTAATTTTGTTTCAATTTTTGATATGTGGTTCTCTGGAATTTAAACTCAAATTTCAGAAACTCTTTCGAGAATTGTAAAAGAATTGTCGAAACCTTTCTGACATATAATGCAAAGGATATTCTTTAATAATCGGGACCCAGAAAGCTGTATTTGTTTTTTTTTTTTAGATTACGATCATTGCGTATATCGGCCTAACTCCTCTTCCAATATATATAATTTTTTTTATTATTTTTCATTTTTACTTTTTTGTTTCCAGAAAATATCGTCGCACCCTTAGGAGGCGTCCACGGAAACCTGGTTGAGAAACACTCCTCTAGTGACGCAAAAGGTGAATACCCTACCTGTTTAATTTCGTCGCAACGTATTAAGCGAATGCTAAATTAGTTAATACTTTCCCTTCTCATTTTGTTTTAACCCTGCGCACTTTTATCATTGACCCAGTAGCTGCACCACTTAATTATACAGGTTTAAAGTCTAGTTAAAGCACTTCGGGGATAATCTAGGTATCAGCATAAGATGTTTTTTTTTTATTTCAGAGGTTTGTGCTCATTTTTTAAAGTTTTTTTTTTTTCACACTGAATACTTGGATCGATTTCTAGAAGAAATCTTTCCTTTTATAGTTTCACGTAGGAACTTGAGGTGGTTTTCAAAAGGCCACGTTGGAATTTGAAGTCCAAAATTAGTGTTTTATATGAACCTAAGGTAATGTTCTCACTTAAACAGATTGCACTAACTTGTCGATAAAAGAATTTAATACTTCTGATTGTCACCTATCGTATTCTCTTTATAGCTTTTGTAACTGAAAAAATTTCTTTAACTAGAATCTCGCGAAAGAGATTGTACTGTTTGCCTTCTGATGTAGGAATTGGTTTCCATTGCATTTGAATTGAAACTGAACTGTTCCACAGAATAAGTGTCTACATCAAAATATTTAAAATTCATTGTTAAAGAATATGCCTTAAAAAATCTGCAGAGTATAATTATATTAACCGTACATGCCCCTGCGGCTTGTTCAGGTACTAATTTCTTCAGTTTTAAGATCAGTTTGTTTCAAACTCGGGACATTTGAATTGCAGCATGATCTCGTCAAATCAACAAATTCTTGAAAGATCATTTAGGTAAAGCTGCTACATTAAGATTATCAATGCGACAATTTGCAACGAAATAAAAATATTGTCGTCCGGTGAAAGTAAAGTCCCTTAATCAGGCAGTTATTATTCATGTGATGACTTAGAAATTAGTTTTTTTGCAACTAAATACGAAATCGAAATGCAATTTTGTTGTCTAATAGTTTTGTGTTCGGATCGATGGAGTAAAATCGTTTGTAGCAAATTGAGTTAGAATTATTTGTGTCAAATACTAAATTTTAATTTTCTTTTGCGGGTAATAACAATCCTGGCACAAAATAAAGAAAAATAGTAATTTTCAGAAGTTAGGTGGAAAGCAATCTGTGTTCATTGTGACAAAGTATCCTAGCATTAAAGTCGGTCACAATTCGAAGTAGTGTAGTGCTTTAAACTAGTAGTAAATAGATGTAAAGTTTTATGATTACGATTAGCGTAAGTTTTGTAGCAATTGCACACGTTTAAATGATTGTTTTCTTTTTATAATAACATGTATTCGGTATGTTGTTGCGTTAGGGAATGTTCTGTGCAGTGTTTGCAAATTGTGTACGTATTTGTCTGTTCAGATGTTGGTTTTAGTGTTAATTGATGTAAAGCCACAGTGTAATAAACTTATTCCATGAGTAGTATTCAATCCATTTCAGTGCTTGTTTTCGAGCTAGTTATCACTTTTACGTGTATCTTTGATGTGTTAGTTATTAGGATTTGAATTTCAGCTGTAAATATTAGATAAGGAAAGCGTGAAAGGAATAAACAGTAAGAATAAATTAGGTTTACAACAGTATGATTTACAGGTTTCTTATCAGTTGTGACGTTGTTAAATCTGCATTTTAATTAGTCGAAATGAAAGCAATTTCTACAACTCATGTAATCTTTGAGAATTTTTATATTTGTTCTTATTGTCAAATATTCATATCAAATGCAGGATCTCGTAACTAACCAGATGGAGGTATAAAATTACACGTTTTTGAGGGCTTGGGGAAGTCAAAACTTCGCCGATCATCTTTTCGCAATAACCGCGGATGTGAACGGCTGATCATTGTAACAAGATTGGTTGCGTTTAAACTGCATTTGGCTTTTTAAGATTTGAGATAATTTCAAAACTGATTAACCGTACTGTAGAATTATTCTTATAGTTATCAGAGGGATGGAAAACACTTTAAATGCAGTTATGTAAAGTTTTAGATCAAGAAACTAAGTTTCAAAGAAAAGTGCCAAAATACTATGTCGAATGCATGAACTTAAAAACGTCTGAAGTTGTACCAAGATTTCAGTGCTCGTTAAATTTAAATGGTGCGATATGAATCCACCTGATATGGATCACTAATGGAGGGATGAGAATAACTCTTCTGAAACAACCCTAATTAAGCAGATCTTTCTGCCATTTTTTATTACATAAATGGCTAGACTTCGCTTACGAAAAATCTTCATAGGACAACCTACAAGGCAACTAATGTTCTTCATGAAAAATTTCGTCCAAGGATGTGGTCTAGGTCATTGTTCCGATTCATCTTGGCACTTTGCTATTTTATCTCAGCTTACTCGACATGAGCCTCCACCTTCTAGAAGTATTGGCGTTTTTAAATAGTTGTAAAAAAACTTACTAAGTTTTTTCAAGTCATGTCAATTTAAATGAGTTATTAGAAAACGACCGTCTTCCACATTGAATATGTTATACAAAGATCATTGTTACTTTAAATAAAATATTGGCAGACCTTGAAAAACATCGCTTCTAAATACTGATGGTGCGGGTGTGTAATTTTGTATCGCGTAGTTCGCAGTCCCGGTGGACTGGGTTCGAGCCCCAATAAAGCACGAATATTTTATTCTCTTTCGGAGTCTCTCCTTCCTTACTCTCGATATCCTGGTAGGCATCTGGACAATTCAGTGGCTAGCAGCTGTGTTTGATGAATAATTATTTTTATTAGTTTGTCTATATGGTTTACTGCAGCTAGAATTAAATTTCAAATGATTTTCTTGGAAGACTTCAGCGTTTACACAAATGGTAACAAAATGTGACGCGGTCACGAAATAATTCAGTATATGTTAATAGTTAATAATCTGAAATCTCGGCATTATAAGAGAATACTTCTAACTGATTCTTTGTTCATTTCAACACTAGTACGATTTTTCAGCTGAAAATTTTCGATAGGTCGCGCTTAGTAGGCTGAATTTTATTTTGGTAAGATTTGCGGAATTGTCATTGACATTGCAACAATACTTCAAAATTTATTTCTAGATGGGAAAATTATAACTCCAATAAAATGTTTTATCAAGTGAACTGTATTTGAACATCTGTTATTTGAATGAACTACATAAACTTCCCCTGTCATATAGTAGAATAGCAGTTTAATAACTTCGTAAATGTTCATAAATTGCTATTCGGTTGTTAGGCAGTTTTTGTTTGTGGGCAAAATTATCACTGTTGCCCTCTTTGCAGAGGAGTCAAATACTGGAATGTTTTTACAAAAGCATTTTTTTAGTACGGTTCATTTTGAATAAAGCTTCAATAACTCCTGATTTAGCCCTTTTATAACTCTTGTGAGATACTCCTGGTTCTAATGGGGGAACGTAATTCTTCCACCGAAATAGTACGCATAACGTCCCCGCCCTACCCTCGGTCAGTGGAGAGAGCACCGATGAACATTGAAAGGTGGGTTGGGGGAGTGGGTCCCCTCCCCCAACCTTTGAATGGCCAGGTCACAAGGACCCTGAAGTCTTAGGCCATTGTGTGCAAGAACTGCGCCGCTCAAAGGTAAAACCCAACCCTATCCAGCCTCGAACTTTTGGCTGATAATGCGCTATTTAAACCCAACAATTACGATACCTGGTTGGGGCAACAACTTAAGTCACAAGCAACTACGATTAAACTTGGAAATCATTTGTTTAAAAATTTAAATATAGTATTCTTCCAGTTCCAAATATGCTGCTTAAAGCTTATTATCTGATACTGGCATGCGAAGTTTAAACATTCGCAGTTTAACTTTAATGTTTCTCATATGAACTGCGTAGATGGTGTAATGACTTTTCATTTTCTAAAAATATCTATGCAAATGGTTTCTGCTCAGTGATAAATTTTCCATCATTTTAACAGATGTTCTTCTCAGTAATGTCGTAAAAAATGACATTTGTAATATGGCAAGTATTGTGATTAAAATGCATTCTGATTATTAATATTGAAGTGCTCAGTTATCTTTTTTCAAAGAACGTATTTAGAAACATGAATTCTTTTAAATCAGAATGTTAGTTTTTTTAATTTTTCAACAACTCGAACGTTTCTCCTGACTGCGTATTAAAACCGGCAATTGCTTCCCCCCCCCCCCCCAATAGCGCGCATTTTGATCAATCTGAATTATTGTAGAATGCACTCAAATCGACAGCGCCATTAAATTCGCTATTCTCCCATTTAAATTGTTAAATGTTTTCGTTATCTTGAAATATTAAACATGAAAGAGAATTTCTGTCACTTTAACATGGGGGAAATTTGAGTTGCAGGAAGGGTTTAAAAGATTGAAAACATTGGCAAGTATAATGCGTTTCTGATATCCAAAACAATCAGCTCTCAGGACTGAAGGCTACAGCAGAGTGTGTCGTAATATCAGAATTTCAGATAAGTTACATTCGCTGTTATTTGCATATACGTGCGAGGGAAATATCACTCTACAAAATAAATCGAGGATAATTTGGAGTGCCATGAAAACATCCTGCGTCGACTTGGTTTCCGACAAGCCAAGAAAGGGAAATTTCAACTCGGATTGCATGCATTCTTGCAAGTAAATATACTTCTGAGAAATACGCGTTGAAAGAAAAAACTTCAATTTAGGCGATATATTTTTTAAAAGGGTACTTTTATCATTGCACCCTCTCGGACTTTGCCTGGCTTCTTACAAATATCCGTTGGTAATTTAGTAATGGAGGAGGTTGATGCTATTGACTTGATAGTGGAATCTCTATCCTAAGAATCCTCCGCACGTTTCAGATTCTTTTGTTGGACAGACTAGACAGACACCCTTTTGACTATGGGTGTTTCAAAGTGATGAACCTCTGGATCTCTAATGCACACACACTTTCTGCTGATGTTTCGCAAGATCAGCAAGCGATCTTTTACACGAAAGCTTCCAAATGCAATTGCTGAAAGAAGTGTAAGTGTGGTGTTCATCATTGCGGAATGTAGCATTCTAAAATTTGAATTAAGCGCTAATGCATTTGCATCAAATTCCGGACAAACAAGTCTGTAACAGCAAATAACTTCTGAGCTCGATGGTTATTACATTGATCATAGTTTTAAGTTCCATATATTTCCAATGCATGCAAATGTGCGAGATTTGACTATACTTGTCATTGCTGAAGATGGGTAGTTTACGAAAAATCTGTGCAAAAATGCATGGTATTTGTCAGATTGTCTTGACTTCAGTGGCAAGGGGTGGCTAGGGGGAAAACTATAACAACTGAGAAAACTGCGTTCTAATTTGCAAAGTAGTGTACTTTTTGCAGTTTCGAAACTAAAATGTTGAAGACCTGATTCGTATTCTAACTTTTTGGGGTCAAACTTCCGTGTATGCCGCCGAAAATGACTCTGCAAATAGGGTAGTGTTGCAAAATAAAAGACGTCACATTGCTGCCGCCACCGTAAGTGAAAACATACATCCTTGCGAATGTAAGTAGTGACTAACTTCAGCTCCTAATATTCACTTGTGGGCTATTACAACTGCCCATTTAAAACGGAGCGACAGCTGAGAGTTATATACAGTCGTAAAGGTCAAACCACATGGCCGCGGAGGTCGTCAATTTTCTCAGCCATGTGGCAACAACCATAACACTTAACGAAATGGTGAAGACTGGAAAGATATGGTCACGCTCTGCTCACAACTTGTAGACAGATAACGCCCGTTTTCTGACGATTCCGCCGTTACTCTCTGCTGTACCTTCAGAAGCGCCCAGGTGCCACTAATGTAGAAATATCGGAATGCTAAGTGCAGAAATAATCGCATTTTAAAGGGGGAAAGATGCTAACATTATAGGCATTTAGGCGCCGTTAACGTCGTTACTGACGACATGGCTGCTCGTCTGCGGTCGCTTCAGCAGGTTGCGTACAAAATGACACGCGCTGCGCGTTATGAACTGCGCAAGCGGCGCTCAGCCCATACGCGGCACGCGTTCCTCGGGTGCGGACACTGCAAAGGGTGGGGGGACAGAAAGGACGACAGTCGGAAGAGATGGTCCGCCAGAACGTCATCTCGCAACTGTCGACTGTGTGATACAGCAGCTGCTGACGGGCATGCTAAGTGAAGCAGTGTTTGGCGTCTAACGACTGACATTTATGTAAATGGCGCATCTCTAGATGACATGGGCCATAAAGTAGTAATATCCATCCAAGCCGCTCTGCAGTTTTCCCCGATGCTCTTCTGAAATGTGCAAATGGGTTTGAAGACATTGCACGTTGTCGTCTAAGAAGGGGAATGACGGTTCGGGAACAAAGATGGGTTCCAGATTTCCTACAATTTATCTGGAATAGTTATTGGTGCTCTCTGCTATCTCTAACAATACCGGTTTGCAGTTGAAACGAGTCAGTTTTGCTTCGGCCCTATCATAGTTGGACTCGAAATGAGCGCGTAAATTGTTTCATAAATTTGTCGCCAAATTTAGACGAAAAAAATGCGAAGAATCTTGTCAGACTCGTGCAGTGTCTTCATATGATTTTATCATCTTTAAAATTCTCGTTTCGCCTGACGTTTTAGAATACTTACTTCAGATTTAGAGATTTATCTCTACAAATAGAAGTTAACATTGATTTAGTAGTTGAATAACATTAATAACTCTACTTTCTTATACTAGAGTTATAACTTGCAAATACTATTTGAAGTATGTCTTCAAAGTAACCCCTAAGCTGGATGTAGTACTTCAACAAATTTTCTAATCAATTCGTATGTCGTAGGCAAAAACCCTTCTAAATTATTTAATCGTGAAAGTTGGCGTTTAAAATTTAATTTTGAACCACATAAAACAAATTTCGAAAACTTGTTTCATGTG
This sequence comes from Ryuthela nishihirai, assembly GCA_038380435.1. Classification (NCBI taxonomy): domain Eukaryota; kingdom Metazoa; phylum Arthropoda; class Arachnida; order Araneae; family Heptathelidae; genus Ryuthela; species Ryuthela nishihirai. Next base: position 41,650,342 of record JAWZYU010000019.1, read on the forward strand.
GTTCAGAAATAAATTCAACGCTAAGAGAGTCGAAGTCAATCAGGTTGAAAGCATCGGTAATTTTAAAATACGTAATCTTTCAAAAAAATTTAATCGCCCCGATTCCGAAATATTCAAATAGTGAAATGCGCATTTTGAAAGTTGAAATAATCAAGAATATAGCATTGATAAGTCTTAAGACTAGTACAATCATCGCTGTTTTGGGCCATCCTAAATTAATGACTGCCTTCCTTTTTTGACAACTTTTTAGTCAGTAAATATAATAACTATTCGTCCTATTGAAGTGATAATTGATTTGTCTGTTTAAATGTTTCATAATTTGTTCTTTGTGCAGATCTGTTTAGTAGCAAATCTCTACTTAAAATACTAATTCCCTATAAAGTAGTATATACGAGCATGCTTCAACAGTTTAATATTTTTCCAATTGCCTCAAAGGTGATTAATTTTACAGCAAGTTTAACTTAGTAGCATGAAAAATCCACCCTAACAGACAAAGCTGTACGGGAGATTAAATCCAGATACCCCAATTGATAAAATCGCTAACACGCCTCAACTCAAAGTACAAAAAATCAGATTTTTTTTTTTATGCACCGAATCTGTATTTATACATTTGCCTTAATGAAAGCAAAATTGTCTTGAGCCAGGATGGGATACTAACCTTTGATCTAACATATTAAGTGCTGACCTACCGGCTGATGCTCAGAGGTAAAAAACCTGGGATGCTGTCAAGAAGCAAGTTTTAATTTGAAAGATTACCTGGCAGTTCCTTTTCGTCATCTGATTAAAAATATGAAGCATTTATAGGGTAACGCAAAAATTATCTGTGCACACATTTTAGGGGGATATTGCAGTAATGAAGTGGTCATACCGGCACTAGTCTGACGTAGTTCTAGAAATCCTATCTTGAAGTTCCCTGGTTTCAGATTTACAGAAATTTTAGATAATGGTAATGTTTTTTCCGTGCATGTGTTAACCAACGGGATGCATATAGTTTTCATTCTTTGTTAGTCATTTGAATAGTACAAGGCTGCAACATTTTGGCAGCGGTTCAAGAGCTCTAATTCCACCCTTAAATATCTCTTATCCTAAAGTGTTGCCATTCATAAAACCCTCACTCTTGTAACAAGGGTTAAAGATTCGAAAAATATTCCACATTGATGGAATTTTGTCCTAAATTTATCCGAGAAAATTTGCCTCAAGGTATTTTATCAGTAATTATAAAATGCATCTTGGCATGAAAGGGGAATGGATTTCAACGTGGAAAAAAGAATTCGGGCTAAATTATACAATTGAAGAGTAAACTGGCAAAGATCTTGGCTCTGTCATTACTGAAAGAAAAATGGAATTTACTTGTGCATTCGTAATACGTACTATTAGATGAAAACAAATATATAAAAATTGTACATATAAAATTAGAACAATAAGAATTTAGGATTTGTTTTGCATACAGTGTACACATTTGCGACATATTTCAGAATGCTCGTTTAATGAACCTGATACTGCTGTATGTCATGAACAGCATAATAAAATAAATACCCCCTCAAGCAGCTGCTTGCCACAGAGGTCTGACAGGAGCCTGTCAGTTTATATGCCACAGTAGATCTGAGAGGATGGCATGACCTCAGCAGAAAAACGACACACACATCCATGCTTTACCCGGGGCTCGAACCCAGGTCCCTTAGATCAGTAGTAGCCAAGCGTGCTAACCACGGGACGGCTAAGGAACAGCATAGTAGCTACATTAAAAATTTTAATGGTGAAGTACTTCTGCATTCAATAGGAACAATATTAGAAACTAATCATTCCTAGAATGTCATGATCTCGAAGTACATTTATTTTTTTATAAGTTTCTTGGAATATTTACGCATCAGCAATTCTTAAATTCTAATCTTCAGTTGGTAGTGAATGCATCCTCCTTAAATGATATTCGAGAATGGTGAGGTTCTCCGCTAACACCATTTTTCTCCCGGTAAGAAAGGTAACTCCGATGGGCCATCCATCGGATGGGATGTAAAGACATGGCTCGTGTACAGGACAGCCATACACTGTGCCCATAAAACACTCTGGATTGCTTTGCTGCGAAGCACCCAGTCTCTTTACAGCTATCAAATGGATTCCTTTTCCCACAGATAAAAATCCTTGTGACTTGACCATTTTGACCCATTGTGTGCACAAAAGTGCATATCAGAGGTAAAACGACGAAGCTGCTGTAGGTAAAAATTCGCATCGACTAAACTGAATTTGTGCTGATGTAGTTAATATAAAAATTAAACTTGAGGTTTTTTTTAATGTATTTTGTTGATGGAAATAAAAAGTATATTCAAAATAATACGATGTGGTGTGATTCTGACGACAATATTTAAGGGTTAATCTTTACTATGCTAATATAAAAGAAAATGTAATTAAAGATTTATGTGATTCAAGTGTGAAAAATTATTTTTAATTTCAAATGTTTATTCTGCTTTTTTAAGTAGCTTTTTTCTTTCAGGGCAAAGTTTAGGCTACGGGTTTGTGAATTACGTCAGACCAGAAGATGCAGAGAAAGCTATTAACACACTCAATGGGCTGAGACTGCAGAACAAAACCATTAAGGTAAGCTTTTCGGTGGGTGCCTTACTTGATTCCAAGTTTATATCTAGTGCATCATGAATTTGATATTAGTATAGGAAATTGTAATTTAAGAATGATTTTTAGAGATTACAATCCAATTTACTTTCCGATGTTAATTTATCAAACCCACGCCCAAACATTCGTTCCTGTATTCGCAAACTATTAGACCTTAAAAAACCCTTTTCTGAACTTGGTGAAAATTGATTAGGAGTATATACAGGATCATCTTTAAAGTTTTTATTGTATTTCGAAAAAAAAATTAAATCTGACCGATATTCGAAATGTAACTGAAGGCTATATTGGAAACGTTAAATATAAATTTCATACGGAATTTCATTTCAAAATATTTTCATATATAGAGATAAAAATAGATTTTTTTTTAAGATCTTAACGAATATTTTGAAAAGAAGTTTAAGTATAGTGTTATTGAAATTGGAGCATTTAACAATGGTATCATTATTTTCATTCTAAAATTAACAAAGGCTGATAGAAGTATTTTGAAAACTTCAAATTGAATTATTTTTGAAGGTTTTTGTGATGCTCAAACTTCAATAACACCTTTAAAAAATTACCCATCAAGCAGCTGCTTTGCCACAAAGATGACACAAAAGCTTATATAATTACGTCACAGATCTGTAAAGGACAGCAAACCTTAACACAAATGTTTTCCGATGTCTTCCAGTTATTAGTGACACGAAAACCAAGGATGCCAAGAACGTAACTCTGCCTCTGGTGCCGTTATCCCATAAAAAATATTTTTCGAATTTTGGATTGTGGCTCTACCCTGATAAATGCATTAACCCCTCAATTGTTTGAACAGTGTTTTTGAAAGAGAAATGCTTATTTTTAAATTCCCACCCTCAGCACTATGGATGTTTTTGTTACTACAAGAGTTGCTGATCAGTTTGCAAACTCCCAAGAGTCAATATGAAGACTGACATAATAGTTGAGGTCAGCCACAATACCAAAGCTCAAAGAATGAAGGGTAATGGCAAGCATTCTACCTGGAACCTGCCAAATTAGATATATAAATGCATATAAAGTATTCTACGTATTGCTGCAACCATTAAGATAGTTACGAAGGTATGTTGATTTAAATGCTTCCGGATTAAGGTTTATATTGGAGATCTATTTTGATAACTATAAGATGTAGGAAAGTAGAAAAATAGTAATGTAGTTTATTTTTATGCCTTTGTTTATTTTTGATCTGTTTCCCCATTGAAAAACAAAGCAGTTGGTGTTAATCTAGGAGCATTTAATTTTTCGCAATTAAAAACTACGGTTTTAAGAAAGCTAGATAATGAAAGCAAATTGTTTATTAAAGACATCTGTAGAGAGATGGAAACGAAAAAATCTGAAGTAAATTTCCAGCAAATTTCGAATCGGTTTTCCTTTGTTTCGAATAAACGTTGTAAATTTTCGATTTTGCTACTGGACGTTAACTGATCAACGGCTTGCCCACATCGGGGAGAAACACCATTCGTATATTTGAACAGCTGACAACAGTGAAGGGAGTTTTGGTGTGGCTGAGCGAGCGCCCCGGCCATATGCTGTAGGTAAGCTTGCCATATGTGTGTATTAGAGACGGGCTTCTCCCCCGCACACCCTATATTCCTTCTCTCCCCCGACTTCCTTTTCGTTATGCACCAGGTGTTGGCAGGAAGCCAGCTGTATATCGCATGGTTCCCCGCATCAAACACCGTGAAACTGTTTTGTTTGCAAACAACTCTGGTTCTAATTAGGTGGCATCATTGTGAATGGAAAGCAAGGAGCAAGCAATGATCCGTGGGCACTGGCCAATCGGAGACCGCCGCGTTGTAGACCTGGTTCTCCCCCCGAGTCACATGACTATCGACTAATTCTATCGATTTTCGAGGCGTTGGAAGTCGTTTATGCGTGCCCGTCGCCAGGGTAACGGGGCCCAAACTAGTGGTATCTTAACTGGCACGTGCCATGGCCTCCCATTGATTGTAGGTACTACAAGATTTAGGAGTTTTGTGAAAACAGATAAGTTTCAAGAAGAGTTGGTTGTTTTCGCGAGTATTTAGATGAAAAAAATTGCCTTTTTTCATCTAAATACGGGAGGAGAGAGGGAGGAGAGAAACTGCTCCCGAAGCAGCCCTAGTTCTGTGAAGAGCATCGTTCATTTGAGGTTATTTTTGTTCTTTCTAATTTTATGCTCAAGACAAGGTTTTGCACTCTTATTTCGTTTTCGGAAATTATTCGTTGAAGCAAATATGACGAACTAGGTTTTTGTCATCTTTTAAAATTGAAAGTTATTTTCCGAGCAATTGAATCGTGCGTGTAATATAGGATCACAAAAATAATATCCACATTCTTTCTGTTTGATATGTGTATTCAACGTCTAATAAGTATTGAGTAGCTCGAGCTTTTTGAGCCAAAACATAAATTGGTCTTTTCCTAGATATTTGTAACTGATTTGGCGAACTGGTCTGTACTTTTAAAAGTTTGTGGGCTATCTCGACTTGCTACCTTTGACGTCTTTGATACCAATTTTTTTGCAAAATTATGTGTTTAAATATTTAGATTGACCATGAATTCTCTTGGATCTGAAATGGTGGTGACATGGTTTGGCGGGAAAAACTTCTCGAGCTATCTAGACTCTAATTTTGGAACTGGCAGTCTCTAAATCATTGTAGCAAAAACCCTTTTGGTAGGGATTATTAAATAACTTTAGTCTGCTATAAAATGCAATTATTTCTACAACTATAAACTCTCAGTAGGGAAATTTGTTGATCAGCTTTTTTCACGGAGCTTAACAATTGTTCGAAGATACCCAACCAATAATGAACGAAACATGCCCGGATTTTCTTTCTCTGGTGTGCAAAGGCAGTAAGTGCTTTTTAACCACATTTTCCAGTCATTAACAAAGTTTCAATTTCTTTAAAAAAATTGTTCGCAAACCATCAAAATGATGGTATTAAAACTGAGTAGGGACCATTTGGTTGCAACACATTAAAGAAAACGCTAAACTGTGACCCTCCACTCACTTCCTGCCTCTTGAAAGAAATTTTGTAACCACAAACATTTGTAAGGAAAATGCGTGAAGGAAACAAATTTTTCAGCCCTCGTAAAAATGAGAAGAGAACTGATGGGGTAACAAATTGGAGGAACTGCGTGGAGTCGCGAAAAAAAAATCTTAATTGTGAATGTCCCTAAATTTTAGGTATTTCCAAGCTATTATCGTTTCAGAAATTTGGGTGAAATGAACTTTATTTAAGCAGTACCAGAAACGGACTAAAGGAAACTTTTAAGATTACCATGAGTGTAGAAGAAGGATGTAACGTAGTCATACCCAGTGCACATTAATGAGCACGCTGTATTGCCTTGATGAAAGGCTACCATCTGATTACCAACAGCTGTCCAATAGGTTTCCCTTCTCCGAGCCTTCAGGGTCCTTGTGACCTAGCAATTTAACCCACTGTCCAAAAAAGTGCTGCTCAAAGATAAACCAACCCATAAGTGTAGAAACTTCATTTGGTGTGCAACTTATTTCTTAAGAAGTTGAATATTCAGGCTGTGAAATGAAAATTAAATGTGCAACAGTTTTTTGCCAATGTATTTAAGCTTTAATAGTAGCTGATTTTAGTAATATAAGCATGTTTAGTAGAACAGCTATAACCCCCTTTAACTAGATTGTAATCATTTCAGGTTTCCTATGCCCGGCCCAGCAGTGAAGCAATAAAAGGAGCCAATTTATACGTCAGTGGCCTACCGAAGTCCATGACACAACAGGATCTGGAAGGACTTTTCACTCCTTATGGTCGCATCATTACGTCCCGTATACTTTGCGACAATATTACAGGTACTTGCTTTTCTCTATCAGTGGTCAATTTGATCATGGGGTATAGTGGACAGTCTCGCACAGACATCGAGTAATTTGTTTAAAGCGCTCTATTCAATATTTCGCACTTTAGTGTTTACATTTCATGTTGATTTAAATTTCAGTGATAAAATCATTTTTGTATTAAATTTAATTTCCCGTTTCTGAAACGTAGAAAGAAAAAAATTGCTGATCAAGTTTCTCTGTAAACCAATTGAACAAACCCTTTGGGGAACTTGTAATGGGCAATTTAGTCTATTTTGACAATCGGGAAGGGAAGCAGACTTAAGTTTTAATCCAAACACTTCGCTTTAATGCAAATAGAAATTCTGTCAACTTATATCTTAATCTTTACGAAATAGCGTTTTTAAAAGATTAATGAAATAGATGGAAACGTTTGAATTAGTTAAAATATGCAGAATTAAAGCACTAAAATATTTAGCAAAGTGGTCTCGCATGCCTGTGAGGAAAGCCTCATTTTCGCAATAAATCATGAAGCAGTTTATTCTAATACAAAGCAAAAATTAAATCCTATGTTAAAAACAAAATTAAAATTTTTATCTTTCAGTCATTGAATTTTTGAGGTTCATTTTCGTATAGTATATGGATATTTTTAGTGATTTTGATAATGGGAATGCTAAACCAGTAAGGATGGTGATAGCAAAAGTCTGTTATGAAAAATTGAATTTGAACATGTAACCCTACTTGAAAATTAAACTGAAGGCTGACATTGCAACATGAATAATACAAAAGATTGTTTTATAATGGTTGATGAACTTGCCCCTTAAAATAATCTGAGACATGGCTCTGGTGAATGTCATCAAGCAGCTATAGAGGTCCAACCAGATTGTGTAGTTTGTCTCCAAACACATCTGTCTTGAGCTACATCTGGCCACTGCAGACCAGTTCTAGCAAGGTCCTGTTTGATATTGCCTGCCCATTGCACCCTAGGTCTCCCCTCTCTCTGAGGCCTCTCGACACTGTTCACAGCCCTATTTGCATATTCTATAGTCAGGCATAATATGCTAGTCAAAGGAGGTTTCCGTACAAGAATCTAGAATTAAAGGCATTAAGTTTCCTGTTATGTTTGCAAAAGGATTCAAATTTCACTACCATAACTATAATCCTAGAAAGAACTATTATACAGCCTAGTTTTAATCTTAGGTGCATAAGCCCATATCTCCACTCTCTCCATAGATTCTTAAGTCCCAGCAGCAATCCTTATTCTATTTATCTCACACTGAACATCACCAGTATGTTACATAGCTCCCAAGGTAATTAAACTGAGACACTTGCTCAAAGGTGCAACAATTCAGATTGAACCCACAACTTGCCTGACCAATTTTAATCACTTTTCTGTTTATTACCAAATCTACCATACCAGTCGCTCATCAACAGCCTAATGAAAGCATTCATTTTATAAACATCGTTTGCCAACGAGGTCAAATCATCTGCATAATCTAAATCAGAAATTCTGAAATCTCTAGAACATTTACCTCCAAAATGTTTCTCTTTCAAAGAATTCTGCTTAAGCAAATTGAAACTTTTTATAACATTGGTAAAATAAGACGTTTTTAATTAATTTTGGGGTGCTGAATTCAAACATGGCTGTGAACAATCTGCAGCACATTGATTTTTAATTTAGGGATTGATGTTTTAAATTTCAATGAGTATGCATATCTGAGAAATGAAAATAAATGTGACTATTTTATTACATTGCAACTTAAAACTCATTAATTATATGATTACAGTGAAAAAATTGGAAACATCATAGATATAGATCACTGAACATAAAGTTACAAATGAAATAATATTGAAATGCAAAATAAGAAAACATGGGTAAGGATCTTTTTGTACTTACAAGAAGTATCTTCTGCAAGAACCAGCAGTAGTCGCCCATCACTGCTGGGTCCCACCTGCCTTGGTATCTCTCCTCCATGGTTCAGATATCCTGGTGAAAATAAAAATCCAAATAATCCTCCAAAATCAGATGAGGCTCGTATAACATTTTAGGGGTGTATGTAGGATCAGGATCTGTATGTGCCTCAAAGTTTTCCTCTGAATGTGAATCTATCTCTTCAGTTGGTTGGAAGGTTTGGTATAGGAAGATCTTTTCCATGAGGAACTAGCCTTATGGCTGAAGGCACAGTTGGATAGTGTATTTTGCTTTTTTTTTTTTTGAAAAGCCTGACACTTTAGTTAAAAATAGCAATCATGCAAGTGACTAGATGGCACATGGCAAACCATTGGAACTGCAAAGGGCATGTATTTTCTTACCTTTCAACCATTCACTCAAGCCAACAAAGCACGAAATGCAGCACACATGTGGAGCCCATGTTTTGTCCTGATCTCCAACATGACATCCAAAATAAAAGCTATAGGATTTCTTCACAATACTTGTCGAACGACTGTGGGATTTTAAAATTGCCACATAACAAAACTTGTCTGACACATCCGCGACGTATGTAGAGCAGGTGTTCCTCCTACAATGAAAACAAGAATGGCGGTCTGAGGCTAGGTTACTGTTACATGTTTTCTCCTACTTGACAGAGTTGCCATCCACAAAAAGTAAAATATCTAGTATCCTCCCAGTTGCCTGGAGGTGTTGGTATAGGAAGATCTTAATAGGAGTCAAAATAACCAAAAACAAAAACGTGACATGCAAGCCTTTTTTAAGGCCAGATCTGAAATCAACACCTGAAAACTAGAGACAGCTACAATTGTTCATGTTAGAAAAACCTTGTTAGCCAGTGTAATCAAACTAAAGAGGAAAGGAGACAAAATGCACCCTTGTCTAACTACATTAGCAAAGCTAAACAAATTGCTACAATCCTTACCAACTGTCACATGACTTACATATGAATGCTCTCTGTAATAACACTAATTTTTGAAGTATTCAATGTGATCTAATGATCAACAACAAATTATGTTGATCAACAGAGTGAAGCCTTTTTGAAATGTACAAAACTAGTAACCATAGGTTTCTGAAACTCAGGCATATTCTTGAAATGTTTAAATCGAAAATTTTTTATTTACACATTCCCTACTACTCATTAGGCTATTGACCGTTAACCAGATTCTTAATTCTATTAAGCAGAATTGTGCAAAGAACTTTAGCTGGAACAGAAAGTAGTAGACTGATACCCCTAGTTATCGCAAGAACTACAATCCTTTTTTAAAAATAAGGATAATAATAGCTCTGAAAGCTAATGCTCTTATCTTAAAATATAGAGAAAATTCAGCCAGCTATGTGATAAATATTCTTAGCTCTCGAAACATTTCACTAGTAGTTTCATATCCCTGATTTAGTTTTATTGTGCAAAGGCAACTTGCTGTAAAAGTATAAAAAAAATTTTCAAACCCACAACCAAAATGCAAAAATGGTAAAACGTCTCTAAAACGAAGTAACAATGGTAAAATACATGAACTGGTTGTAGAGGACCCATGTAAAAGGTAACAAGTAAAAAAGCCTACAAGTAATAAAAGTAAACACGGAAAAATTAAACACAGAAGCTTTAAACAGTCATCAGATAAGATACCAGAGTGTAAAGGGCTCAGATGAAAAATCGTGAAGGGTAAAAAATAGTCGTTCAAGGTTAAAAGCAATACAATCAGTTAAAATGGTATCGCAAAACTCGCACTTAAATTCTTTGTCCGCCCATAGAAGAAATAAATGAGTAAACAAATGATCTGAATGAAGTCGAGCAAGTAACTTCCTCCTTGTGATTCCTGTGGAAACATGACTACCGTGGTTTACTAATAGATTTTGTCTCAAAGAGCTTGTTCACAAGCTGTTCTGACCAAAATCTCTGCTGCAGTGCCTGTAGCTCGATGGTAAAATGCTGCTAGAAGTCCAGATAAGGAACCAGAGCCAGACAGGGGCATGTCAGACTTGGCAACAGCGTATGCCAAGTCATTGCCTTTCGATAATGATGTAATTGACCACCCAACAGAAAAGAATAGTCATCATGGCTGCCAGATGATGGAACTGTTATCGGATCTGGACAGAATAGGGTGAGGCCTAAGCAGCATTGAGATCAAAGCCTGCAGTGAGCTAAGCAAGTCCGTGTAAACCGCACACTGATGATGCTTAGTCACTATGTAGTCCAAGGTGAGGCTTTAGTGTGCATTTCTGCAGTGAAGATGGAACACTGCAGTGGGGTCTGGTTTGTAATGATTACGTTTCAGCGGACCATGGCAAATTCCCAAAGACGTACAGACTTCATGCTATCTGTGAAGTCTGGATGCTTAGCATGGTGGCTAGCATCCAGACTGGGTATTTAGTTTTTCAAAAATAGCCAAAATAACATAACTGTGATATAAGGCCAACATTAAAGCAAATAATGCATCATCATTTATGAGAACTAACCATATTTTTTAGAATGTGACCGAAATGCTGGGCCCTTCTAACCAATTTCACATTCAATAACCTTTCAATTTTTATCCTTCAATCACTGTATACCTGTCAGTTTCTTTCCACACACAACCTGAATTACCCGGTACAGCTCTGCTGTTACTATCTAGCTGCCGTTTTCTTAGCAAAGCTATAAAACCAAATATGCCCATTAGCCATTAACTGATCCTTTACCATTTAATAAGCTTTCTGTAGTGCTGTTCATTAGGACTAGTAGTGATTCATATTATTCCTGCACTTCTTTCAGAAATAAATTCCATAGCCTTACACCAAAATAATTTTGCTCCCTCTGCACCTTTTTACCCAAAAGAATACTGTTAGGTTCAAGAAAAGCCAGTTTAAAATGTTCCCATTCCTTTTTCAACTTCACTAGTAAGCAAGCAAGCCATGACTACCTAATGACTATCATGGTAAGCTTTAGCTATAACTGTCTTTCAGAGCTTCAGTGTTAAAGGTAACTTTTTAACCTTAGCACGCTTCTTAAGTTGCAAGATAATGGTAATAAACAAAGTAATGGTCCAATCGAATATCAGCTCCCCTGTAACACTCCAAAGATTAACTTTTAAAGTTGGGCCTTTTGTCTGACCGAAATTTTTTTAAAATTCCGGATAGCTTTATCGGGTGCTAGGCAATAATAACTTGCCAAATAAAGTTGAAATAGGGTTCGTTATGTATATAGCGTTACTTATTGAGTAAGAATTCAAAAAGGATTATCAAGTTTAAATCTAATCAAAAAATCAAGTTATGTTGCTCAAGAGAAAAATAACAAATTCAAAAGTTTCTGAAAAAACGTTTATTTACAAAAAATTCAAAGCCCCCCCCCCCCCCAATTCAAGTACTAACAACTCGCATCTATCTAAATCTCCTACTTTTCACAATACTTTCGACTCCTACATCTCTGCTATTCGCTACACTAAATCTTCTCTCCACTATGTGGGGGCAGTAGGGGGCTCAGTCGGTAGCGTGTCAGGCTCGTAATCTGTAGTTCCCAGGTTCGAATCCCAGCTGGCTCAGCATTGAGATTTATCTCCACAAAATTCTCCGTCCTGCCCATGGTCAGTAGGGCACACCGATGGGCTTGAAAATACTTTCGGATGGGACGTAAAGCCGTTACCCCGTGTGCGGCAGAGCCATACCCTGTGCACGTTAAAGAACACGTTGAATGGCCTTGACGGGAGGCTACCATCTGTCTCCCAACAGCTGTTCCAGTGAGTCCCTTCCCCCAACATTCTCTGAGCCTTCTGGGTTCATGTGACCTGGCCATTTAGCCCATGGTGTGCAAAAAAGTGCCGCTCAGAGGTAAAACAACCAAACTCCACTCTGTGACCCAACATCGCCACTCTACTTCTCTTTCTGTGACCTAACGTCACTTAGTTATAACATGCGTACAAATCCGACACACGTCTGTTGCACACCGGGAAAGTCATTTGCATAATATGACGATCGCGCTAGCTATATGACGCAAGAGGGGGTGTCAATCAAAAGGTCGGAGTTGCGTATGAGCTCTCAGAAGCTCCTACAGCTCGGAAACGAGAATTGCGATATCCAAAAAAAAATCCCCAAAATTATAAATATAGCGTAAATAAAGCGAAACTGGTTAAGTAAAAGTGAATGGGTGGACCATCACATCCCCTATACAACCTGGCATTCCTAATAGCACCATCCCATTTGCTGTTAATATAATCAATCGTATTATGTAGTCCATCCAGTGTAACCTACGTGTATTTATGTCGCGGTGTTTGTAATAAGTGTTATTCTCAAACCATTAAAAACTTACCTGTAGTAAAGCACAAAGTTTACTTACCTGTAGGAGATGTGCCCATTGCCGCTACCGATACCGAAGGGACCTATCACCCCTACCCAAAGGTCAGTCAGTACAATCTGTAGCATTGAAGTTTCGTAGAAAAGGGTAATATCTCCTTGACAGAATTCAAAATATCCTGAAAAGTTGTTCGTAAACCTATCTCATCAGAGTACTCGGGGGGGGGGGGGGGTATATATATATATATAACATTCGTCTTTATCATCATCCTCAAGCAGCCATGGGCTACGGAGGTCCAACCAGACCGCGCAGTTTAATTCTCCAAGCATATCTGTCCTGAGCTACATCTGCTGCATCCGGTCACTGTACACCAATTCTAACAAGGTCCTGTTTGACATTGTCTGCCCACCACACATCCTAGGTCTCCCCTTCTTTCTGAGGCCTTTAGGCACACTGTTCATAACCCTATTCGCCAATCTATAATTATTCATACGGGCAACATGGCCAAACCAGCGGAGTCTCTCTCTGCACAATATGCTGCTTAAAGGAGGTTACAAACTCCTTTGCCTAATCTCATCATTAGTTACAAAGTTAAACCACCTAATACCCAAGATACTGCGTAAGCATCTGGAATCAAAAGCATCTAGTTTCCTGTTATCTTGTTTACACAGCGTCCAAGTTTCACTACCATAACTAACCCTAGAAAGAACCAAACTATTATACAGTCTAATTTTAGTCTTTAGGTGTATACGCCTATTTCTCCACACTCTCCATAGATTCTTAAAAGTCCCGGCAGCAATACCTATTCGTCTGTTAATCTCATGCCGCACAATTCGTCTTTAATGCTTGTTTTAAATTTAGCTGTCAGAAACCTTTCATTAATGCAGCTATCCTAGAAAGCTTACCATCTTTCCTCCCTGAAAACAGAAATTTAAGATTATTTTTAAGTATGACATATCTGTCCACAAGTCTCTTGCAAGCCGAGAATATCTAGGTTATAACGACGGATTTCTTGTGTGAGGACATAAGGAGATTAATCTCTGGGCAGAGTCCTCACATTTCAAGAACCTGTGGAGAGAGTGGCTAGTGGGAGTATTTAAATACACTTTGTTACAAAAGAGGAAGTGCGCACAATATTAAACGCCCCCAATCGTAGACTGGGACCAAGATCTGTTCTATCCTCTACTAAAGGCAAAGCCATCTGCACTGGTAGGACTTCTTCCAATGTGTTTCTATGAGCATCGTCAAACAAGAGTTCAGGTACCTGCAATGGCCTCTGATCAGGATTATCCACCAGCTGATAAAAGTGGCATGTGAATCTATTCAGTTGGAACTGTCAACCCACAAACAGAAAACACAGCGGAAGGTTTTCCCTCAACAGAATCCCACCAGTGCAGCAAATTCAGGATTCATAATCAAGCTGTCATTATTCCGTTCAGGTTGGTATACATGGCCAGCACAGAATTCTGTGTGGTTGACCATTTTTCAACAGGGTAGAAAAAAGTAGCTATAATAATCCAGATTAATAGCCACAGTGATCTGTCAGCCCTCCCCTTCCACAAGAGTATACAGTATCTTTTGAAAGGTACCAACGGTCTTACCACGAGAAGGCGGGATCATACTTCAGCTACTAAACCCGGCCAGTTCAGCACCTCACAGGGGCTGCTTCATAGTGCGAGCTTCACCTTTCTAAGGTTAACAGCTTTTGATGAGTTTGTTAAATATGTAATACTGAAGGTGAATTACAAAGGCTAGCTTTGGATATAGGATGCTATTAACAAGAGGCTTTAATCCGTCCCCTTAGTTTTTCATTGTGTAACCTTCCCTGAACAGCCCTGATCATGTGCCCTGAGATCTAACAATTTAGTTTGCACGGTAAAATTCTGCCTTCACACCCTGGCTCTATCTTTTTTTAAGACCACATTTTGCACATTAAATGGTTAAATAATTTGACATATGAGACTTTGGGCTCCAGTGTTAAATTTTTTCCATTGGCATTTGTAAGAAAGTAAATATTCCGAAAGCCACTTTTAGAAACATTAAATCTGCTACATTTTAAAACGGAGAAAGTTAACTTAGGTAATGAATATTCAGAACTCGAATAGATTGCCGATAAATTGGATGCATTATGTCTAAATCATAGTATTTTTGCTTTAGACCTGGTGGACAAAATTAAAAACTTACAGATAATTAATCAGACGTTGTTTAAATTTACTCTATTTATGCTGGTTGGAAACTAAGCTAGATTGTGTTTGCATAAATATTTTTAAAGAAATTATCAGAATTTCAATCGTTGTTTTGTCATGCATTTGTTTTGCATGAAAATTTTGTTTAAATATGAAACATTTCATAAGTCTCAAACCAAATTGTTGTGCATGTATCTGGAATTTTCCTTTTGTTTTTCCATTTTAGTCCATTATGGTGTGAAACTAAATTTAGCAATTTTAACGCAAAAATTAAGTCTTTAAATCGTACAACATAACTTCCATTTTAAACTAAATGCTTAGTTTCAGTAAATATATTTTAGTTGAAAATTCGTATAAACATGCAATACATAAAATAATTGAAGTCTAATGCTCAGTAGAAAAATATTACAAAAGGAATCCTGATCCTTTTTTGTATAATATCCAAGCATATTAGATCACCCCACCTCAGATTTTCAGTGAAATAGATTTTAAACTTGTTTTCAAGGTATCGGGAATTTCGTTTGTCATGAAGAAAATTAAAGTTTATATTTAAATGAAATCCATCAGGATAAAATGGATTGACATGCATTCTTAAACTACGTTTTTCCAGTGTTAAGTCGGGAAGAGATTTTAAAATCTTTTAAGGATTGCATGTTTTGGATACCATATTTACGATCGTTATAAACTGTCTTCGTTGTGCAAGAACAGAAATAATAAACACCTTAACAGTTCCAGCAGAAAAATCCATGAACGAGTTGCTTGGACGACATATGCGAGCAGGAGTTGAGTGTTAACAAAAACTAACATTTTCGAAAAAATGTAACGGTTGAGAATTTCTTGTCTAAAAGCCATGCTAAAATTGACTTTTTTTGAACAAAAACTAACATTTTCGAAAAAAATGTAACGGTTGAGAATTTCTTGTCTAAAAGCCATGCTAAAATTGACTTTTTTTGTTCATGGTCTCATTTTGAGCGTCATTTATCTCTACCCTCCCCCCCCACACAAAGCCGCAGTTATTTGGAAAAAATGTTCCATGTGGCCCCCTAGAAGTATGGCATGGTCACCTGGGGGTGGAGGGGGGGCAATGGCAAACGTTGTGGACCACTGGTGTAAAGCACTAGTAGAGTGCAATAAGAGTATAATATTAGTGTTATGGAATTTTTTGTCAATCTATGAAAACTAGGTTATTAAAATATATACTAAATTAAGCTTACAGTGGCAGAGAAGAAAAAAAATGTTATATCCTAGAAGCATTTCGGATAAGAATGCATAAGTGTAATCAAATAGGCAGTTACATCGTTTGCAGTCCACTATCCCCTTTACAAGTTTATTAAAATTAAGTTAAATTATCACCTGTTTTTGTAATTACACTTTCAGCTTAATATTACGTAGTTTAAAATATTTAATCCGTAACCCAACCTATGTGTAAACTTATTTTTTATCTTGGTGATACATTGTTTTTAGAGTATTACAGGACCCATATTTATTCTCTTAGGATTTTTTTGTTCAAAGCATGTTTTTTTAAATCCTTAATGTGGAACTGTCGGAAAGTGTGTTAGATGTTTGAGAATGGTGCTTTCCTTTTTAATTTCGTCATGTGCAACTTTTTGTGTTTTTTATTTTATAATTTTGATCGTTTCATGTCAAGATATTAAAACGGCTTTATTTTTCTAGGTCTGCCACAGCCAAACTCAGCAGGTTTGTAAACTTTTATAGTGCCTACGCCGTACACTGTTTTTTAATTTTGTTTTTGGGGCATAAGTTGCACTGATTTTGTTTCCTGTGTTAGGCATCATATCTGACAGTTCCATTTTTATTATTTTTTTGTTGCTATTCTAGGCTTTTGATGTCTCGCATACCTTATTGCGTTTTTAACAGTATTAAATTAATGAAGTTTACCCAATATAAGGTATGTTTTTGAATGTACCCTGGTAGAATAGTGGGTGTTATTATTGTGTCACTGGTAAGAATGTTTCTGGAAAGATTTTCAAACAGTGTTTCTCAAGCTTACCAAGTTAGTCTCGTGAAAAACATCACAAAACCTGACTACCAGGGAACAATTCATTTTTCGAAATTCGTAGTTTTTTTTAACAGTTCATGTTATTACTTTTTTGCTGTATTGAGATGAGGAAAAATAAAATAGAACGTTTTGATATTAGGCATTTGTCTTAGATTACACGATTGTTTGGGTAGTTTAAAGGTAATGAAAACAAAAGAAATCCTGATTACAATTAAAATATTCTTGACGCAGTGCACCAAAACAGGATTTTGAAAATAGTGTATAGACTTGAAATTAAGTTCCTTTGTTTTGGGAAGGGGGCTTAACAATTTGTTCTCCAAGGTAAAAAACTGACTTATGACGGTTTAATGTGTTAAAAAAAAACTGCTTGTTCATAGAAATATTTTCAAAAAATTACCCATTTGTTGCCTCTTTGGCAAAAGGGATAAAAATGAGATTGCCACCAAATTTCGTAATAACCCCTTGTTCTGTCAGTAATTTAAAAAATTTACTGGTAAATATTATATAAATTGAAATATGCAGATGCATTTCAATATGCAGATGCATTTCATATTTTATGGTAAACAGTTTGCGCATACCTGAAGGTTAATCGTGTTCAGAACAGCCATATCCTGTTGGTAAAGAGCATTCAGGATAGCCTTGACCAAACTTCTCTGGGGGTGGCTCAGTTGGTAGCGTGCCAGGCTCGTAATCTGTAGTTCCCAGGTTCGAGTCCCAGCTGGGTCAGCGTTGAGATTTATCTCCGCAAAATTCCCCGCCCTGTCCACGGTCAGTAAGGGACATCGATGGGCTTGGAAAGGCCGCCGTCCGTCGGATGGGACGTTAAGCCGTGGCCCTGTGTGCGGGAGAGAGCCATACCCTGTGCACGTTAAAGAACACGCTGGATGGCCTTGACGGGAGGCTACCACCATCTGTCTCCCAACAGTTGTTCCAGTGGGTCCCCTCCCCTAACCTTCTCTGAATCTTCGGGGTCCTTGTAACCTGGCCATTTAGCCCATGGTGTGCAAAAAAGTGCAGCTCAGAGATAAAACAACCCAACCAAACTTCTCTGAACCTTTTGGTGATTCTCCAATACGTCAAAATTGCCATCGTGAAGTTTTCAGTGTTATTTCAGTATTAATTCAATAAAGCTGAATTAAAACATCTCAGGATAAGGTTTTTAATGTATTTGTAATGTTATGAGCAATAACGCACTCGGATCATAGCTTTCATACTATTCAAGTAGAAACTTGAAACTGCTATATTAATGTGTAAGATGTTTGACGTATAGTTTTTAACCAAGTTAACGAGTATTATTGAATAAATTGTGAGTTTTGAGAAACGCTGTTTTGAAGCATCCAGCAAGTGCACATCACTCGAATGAACATAATTAGTTGTAATCCTGTTTTTAAGGATAAAAATTAATTATACTACGCAATGTGTATTAACGACGTTAAAAATAACATTGAATTCCTTTAACATAATTTATATAAAATTAGTTTATTATAAACATAAGTAAGATAACTTAATCGATTGTATAATGCAGTTATCCACATAACATTTTCTATTAAAATAGAAACTAATCGAATATTCATGGCGTCAATGTGATATTTTGCTAACAGGATTTAATCCACCTTTTTCCTAATGTTAAAACCAGTTTGATCAGACTTTAAATTTTTGTTTGGCGCAATATTGCGTTAGTTGCCATTTCGCCATAAAACCCCAACCAACCTGACTTGAACATTATCAACGAGTTTTTACAGCTATTAGTGCCGTCATTAGAACAGTAGAAATTATGTTGGTACCTTAAACCTTCGTCCAATGGTTATTGGCTTGATGCCTATATATTGCATAAAGTATAGTTATAAATTGCTAAAATAAGGAGTTAAAACAATTCGACACTTATATTGTGGACTCGTTTTAGTAAAAAAAAACTGCTTGCAGGTTATAATGATCCTAAAATTAAGGTCGTGGCAATCAAGTGAAAAAAAAGTTCTAATCCACTTTATATTGCGATTTTTAAGTTTGCAGATCATCTTAGAGCTCGAAATTTTCTGCAGATCCTAGAACCCAAGGTATGGGGATTTTAGGAGCTAGCTGTTTTTAGTGATCTCCGTAAATATTACTATTATCTAGTGTCGCAGATACTTAGCTCCGGGATTTTAATTAGTATTTGAAAAGTGCTACAGAATCGGCACTTAACACACGAATACCAAATGACGAGAAAAGCTTGCAGAATTAAAATCCTCTGCAGCGCGTATTCCATAAAACTAATCTTCTATAATTGTTTTGCTAACACATCGATATATTACCTACATATTTAACACAATGATCACATTACATATGCAAGTTGCTGAAATCTATTCACTTGAGAATGCATAACCAATCGCCTGTATTAAATCTCTGGTTTGCGCTGCCCAGTCAATTCGTTTGGGCTTGTTCCTGCTGTGCTCTCTCTACTCATAAGCCTATAGCACTGTACTACTGGAAAATGAAAGGGCGGGGTTGGCGCTGCCAAGCTCGTAAACTTCAATTTCTAGGTTCAAGTACCACCTGTGCCAGAGTTAATATTTATCAACACTAAAAACCCATCCTGCCTTGTCAGAAAGAGGACGCCAATGGGCCTGGAAAAGCCGTCGCCATCGGACGATAAATCCCCCCCTCCATAACTTGTGCGCATTAAAGAACACGCTGGATGCCTAGATGGGAAATTTGTCTCCTAACAGCTGTCCAATAGATACCCTTTCCCAACCTTTTCAGAGCCCTTTAGGAGTCCTGGCGTTTAGTCCATTATGTGCAAAAACAGTTCCGCTCTAGGTGGTGACACTGAGCAATAGGCTCAACCCGTATTTTTTTGCGCTCGCGAATCTAATAACCTCTTTACTCATCTGTATCCAATTGCCTTTGCAGATGGTTAATCTATTAGCCCTTTGTTGAGATGAATTCACTATAGATGTAGTTTTCATTACCTTAGAGTTAACACTGCCTTTCGTGGCATTACTCAATTTTTAAAAACGTAAGCGTCGTTAACGAACTCGCTGAAATAATAGTCAAATTGCACTGGAAGAGTACTCAATTTTACATACTTTCCAGTATTTGTACCACTCTTGATTCTATTAACTTCCGAACAACAGCATAACGTCGAATGTATGGTTTTGGAAAAATTTAGAAATACTTAGTCGGTGTTCAAATGAACTAAAATCTGTGTCTACTAATCTCCGGGGTGGTGGGGGGTAAAGTGAATTCCCATCGTTTTCAAGTAAACTGCTCGGTCACTCTGCTCTTTTTACTGGTTAAAGCAAATTCATATAAGACAAAACAGTTGAGCCTTTCATACGGTATCACGCTCTAGATTTCAATTTAGCTTGATTTCTGATCTTGCAAATTTGGGATGTTAAGTAAAACTTAGTTATCGTATTCAAAATGTTTTCGGAAATTATAAAAGTATCTAAACTTGTAGTTTCAAGAAGAGCTTGTGGTGCAGAACTTTCACTTGATCATGTGAGACATTTGCGGCACAGAGAGCGTCTCATTCAAATGATATTTGGATGATTTAATTCTTTCACTATTGTAGTGTATTTAGCAATGTACTATGCTATCGTCTTTTCTGCTTCCATGTCATGTGAATATAAAGCCACAATAAAAGATCCCCAACATTGAAATTAAGCTTTTTTACGGAAAAATATCAACTGAGATATTTATCTATCAGAGATCCCTAAGCCTCAATTTTTCGTTAATTCTTAAATATTTAAAGATATGAACATTGAAATATTTAATAGCAGCATTTTTGATAGTCATGAGAACTTCAAAGAAAAGCAAATAAGTTATAAACAATTACTTATTTAGAAGTTTTAGGAGCTAATGATTCTGCAAATTTTCCTCAATTTCGGTGTCAAGTGTTTGTTAAAACATAAGTACCTGCTGTGGAATTACTCGTAAAATATTACGGAAAATAAAGATTTGAGTGAAATTTTTATAGTGCATTTACGTTTTCATAAGCTTTGAAAACGAAACGTAACTAGACTTGTTATTGTATGCAAATGTGTAGTTTGTGAGCATTGCTTTTTTTTTTGTACACTCCCCCCTCCCCCATCTTATCTCCTTGTCAACGCTGAATATTTGCGTTGTGCACTTCTTTAGTAGTTTTAAAGCATTTTTTGTAATTAGTTTCATTTAGTATCATGTTTTCATTTCTATCAAATTATATTGCTTGATGTGGTCAACTTCCAAAATGTCTTTAAAGCTTAAGAATTTCTGTAATGCATAGTGTGATGATTAACACGAAATACTTTAAATACTTCAGCGGCTGTTCACATTGAAGAATAACAGGCTCATAATCTATCAGGTTTCAGTCCCTAGTTAGCTTTCAGATTTTCTCCGCTAACTTGCAGGTTGTAAGTTGTCCTTGTCTTCGAAAGTCCGTCGGATGGGACCCCGTGTGCAGTTGTACCCAGTGCACGTTAAAGAATACCTTTATTGTCCAAAAATATTTTTTTTACCTATCATAGGCCAAAAATCGAAATTCGTGCTGCATTGCTATTTGTATCTTTTTGTTCTGAAAAATTAAACTTTTAAGGCGCGCGAATAATAAAACTGAAATCTAGAAGTTTACATATATTGGTGGTAAGTCTTTTAAAACTAGTGCGATCAGAGTTGACCACATTATGCGTGTTTAATGTATAAGTTTTTTCGAATGCTGTCGGCTATATAATTCTGGTTTGATATATGGTTATTTATCGTATAGTTTTGTGAACCGATGTGGGGGAAATTGTTGAAACAATTAGATTATTTGTTTTACAAATATAAAAATTGAAATTAAGCATAAATTTCCAAAAGAGCTTTCAAACTGATACTGCCAACATTTTCGACTTTAGGAATATTTTTTCCAAGTAACAACTGGCAAATGATGTTATGACAGCAATATACGTATTTCAATCGTTTGAAGGCATTCAGTGCGGATTGTTCGCTGGATATTTAGTCTCCTTTCTATTATTTCTAAAGTTAATATTTTCAGGGGGGAGGATGGCTGAATTCTAACATTACATAATGTAAGTTAATATCCAAACAGTATGTAAATTCAAAGACCACTAAAATACGAACAGTCATCATGTACGTCAAAGTAGTCGAATTCAAAGTACTAATTTCTGTATTTTCGGAAAAATTAAACTTCAGCTAAAGATTTAACTGTTTTAATTGCAATTTTAGAAGTAGTTAATAATTTATCGGTAGCGCACCAGGTTCGTAATCTGCAATTCCAGGTTCGAATGCCAGCGTTTAAATTTATCTCCACTAAACCCCAACTACCCTCGGTGAGAAAGGGTGCTGTCTGTTCTACTGGACATTAAGCTGTCGATATACATTAAAGGCCGCTGTTGTTTAATATTTTGGCTCCTTTTTACTTTTCAGCACGATTTATAAAAAAATGTATTAAAGAATCTAGTTTTAAAATTTTTTACTTTCAATTCTTCTGTTAACTGCTGTAGCTTTTACAACTTAAACATAACGAACATAGTTTGTTAAATCGAGATTACACCCACAATTTATTTTCACGTAAAAATGCTTGGAGTTTGGATTTTTTTTTTTAATAAAGCTCATGTCATTAACATATTAAAAGTTCTGAAACCAGTTAAATGTTGAAGGTATTCTGTTCATATCAGAATACGTTTGCATTCAACTATCTCGATTTTGTGCAGTAGCTCAGTTTCGTATACACAAAAGTCTAACGTTATCGTCTTACTGTGTAAAAAAAAAAACTATGTATTTTAAATGAGGTTATTAACATAACCAATATTTCTGATAATTACTTGGGACAGCATTCGAAATTTTTTGTACTGATAAGTTTTATTATGTGAAAAATGACCACAATAAATAGTGCTTTTCCTACGAAGTAACTGGATATTATTGTTCAGGGTCTTCCGAATGCAGTTTATACATTGATAGGTTCTGAAGAATGATCCTTATAACGACTACTGCTTATTTTCGTATCAAAGCCGCAGAGATTGTTATAGATTAGTGATATTACGAGATTTTGGTGGTAACCAGTGTCTTAAATGTAAAAAAATGTAATCTAGGGAACAACAGAATGTGTAAGTCGTGAATTGCAGATGGAGCAAAAAAATTCTTATTCGTATCTCGTAAGTTCGTTGATAATTGGGTTGCGATTCACAATGGCAATTAAGCTGTAATCTCTTCAGTTAGTGTGAGCTAAACCAGTTCACATATTGAAGCGTGTCCTTAAGGTACGTGAATCGATAAGCAAAAATATTCTGGCTGAATCTTATCAATATGTATCTGAATCTACTCAATAGTTTGATAACGTATCTTTGGTAACCAGAATAGGAAAATTGCTCTTCTCACCATCCTTTAGGCTGTTTTATGCTGTTGTAAAATATGTCGCATGATTTTCATCGAGACCATTAATTTTTGCAAAGGTGGTGTAATCTAAGTAGTATTATAAATATAAGTTTACTTTCTGATAAAAAAAAAGTTTCCGTGAAAATTTTGCAAACTTTGGTTTTTCATTCTTGTGCGATATGTTGCTGTGGAATATCTTCGATAATCTTTGTTAATCTTTATGATAAAAGTGAAGCCGTAGTAGCAGAATTAAAATGATTCATGTAACGTAATTAAAACGTTGCGTTTAAAAACCTGTGAAACTTTAACATTTAATCTTCATGAATAGCACAAACTTACGTGGCCTTTTTTCTTCTCAATCTGAAAGTGCATTTTCTCTTAAGTGTCTGTGTATTTATGTGCCTGATTAGTATAAGAAATAAAGTAATGCATTCTCTGCCACTTGAAACTAACCCTGAAATTTCTCGAAGCTTCAAATTTCGTTCCAATTACCGAAATTGGCGTAAATTTTTCTGATTAAGAATGAAAAATTGCCTTGCACGACGACACAGCTTTTTTTCTCAAATCGATAGTTTTTACCATCAAGGGTAATTTAAAACCAGGAACAAAAATTATTAAATGGTTGAAGATTGTTTATATAAGTATGAGGCAAGTTTTTATGCTGCATATTTGACAGAATAATTTACTCTTCCTAACTTATAACAGGGTTCACAGAAATAATTGCCCCACGAAGGCAAATTCTTTCGCCACTACCTCACAGCTAACAGCACACAAGGCATACCCGAAGATCTGGTTTTCTAAACACTATGTCAAAAGTAGTTTCTCACGTAGATATTTGTTAAAATATGCTTAATTTTATCCCCACCTTTCATAGTTTACATCAATGGGGCGGGGGTGACTAGCGTGCCAGGCTCGTTCGTAATCTGTAGTTCCCAGATTCAAGTTCCAACTGGGCCAGCGTTAAGATTTATCTCCCAAAACTCCCTGCCCACGATCAGTAGGGGACACCAGTGGTCTTGGAAAGGTCGCCATCCGTCGGATGGGACGTTAAGGTGTGGCTCCCTGTACGGGGGGGAGAGAACCATATCCTGCGCACGTCAAAGAACACACAGGATGGCCTTGACGATCTGTCTCCCAACAGCTGTTCCAATGGGTCCCCTTCCCCAACTTTCTCGGAGCCTTCGTGGTCCTTATGACCTGGCCATTTAGCCCATTGTATGCAAAAAAAGTGCCGCTCAGAGATAAAACAACCCAAGTACTATTTCCAATAGATCTTTTAGGAAGTTTATAAGTAAATTTTGTCTAACAAAGGTGGAAACTTTATATAATCTTTACGATCTTTTATGGTGATATTGCATAAACGATACTGTTGTCGATATTGCATAACGACCATAAAAACTGTCCTACATACAGGTGCCCTCATTTAATAAGATGTTTGTATAGTGTCCATAAAAGATGCTGATAATTTTCAACTAATGTTTGTGTATCAAAAACTCAAATTATATAGGAATTCAAATATTTTAATTTGCCGGATGCCATTGCAAATTCTGAAGTCTAGAAATGTATACGGTTGCCTCATTAGATCTGGGTCACTAGGATGAGTGGAAACTTGAACGGGTACATTCTGAAATTGGGAAACTGGTATGAAAATAAGTGTCTTGCGGTCTCTTGATGCATGGAAGATGCAGATATTCTGTTTGCCTAGACGTGCTTAGGCATTCCTTACGCCACAACTAGACAGCGTGCCTTTCATAAACACTATGATCTTAATTAGTCTACGCAATGAATAAGGTGTCACACTTGGCTGGTGTGTGATAATTTCTGGCGGTCACAGCCAGTATTTAGCAATAGAGATGCCAGAACAAAAACTGACTTTATTCCTCGAGCCGTGAACTGCTCGCGTGAGGATGTAATTAATGACACACGCAAAACTTAACTATAAAGCATTGGTAGCCTGATTGTTAGTTTAGGAAATTATTAGTTGAAATGAGAATTTGTGAAAACACTAATCGCAAACATCTAAATTTTTCAAAATCTGTTTACTTGATAGATACTCGTTTGGCGCAATATAACCTAGTTGACCTTGCGCCATAAAACCCCAAACAACCAACTTGATAGGTAATTCATAGTGTCCTTATCTAGTGGGCCGGGGGGAGGTTTCAGTCGATAGTATTCCAGGCTCAAGTACCAACTGCTTCAGTTGAAATTTATTCCGCTAACCCCCCCCCACGCTGCTCTAGATCAGAAAGGGGGCTAATGGTCGTGGCCGTCGGTTGGAATGTTAAGCTTGTGTGCATGAAAGTCGTGCCTTGTGAATAAAAATAAATACCCCCTCAAGCAGCTGCTTGCCACAGAGGTCTGACAGGAGCCTGTCAGTTCATGTCATAGGTCTGTGAGGATGGCAGGACCATAGCAGAAAAAACACATCTATGCCTTACCCGGGGCACGAACCTAGGTCCCTTAGATTAGTAGCCAAGCGCGCTACCCACTTGGTCACGGGACTGCTGAAAAAAGCGCATCCCTGCCGGGAACGTTGAAGAAAACTGGATGGCGTTGACGGAGGGTTTCATGTCTCCTAATAGTTTTCAGTGGATTCCCTTAACCAACTCTGAGGGTCTTTGCGACATCGCCATTTAGCCCATTGTGTGCAGAAAATGTTCAGGACAAAATATCTCATTCTGTGTATTAGTGTCCCTGTAAAACAACTGTTTTAAGAACTTGACTGGATTTGCACCTTTTACAAAATATACTATTGACTAAATCTACTGAAATAACATTGAATTTCCAATGCTGCTTCCGCAAAATTCCCCGCCCTGCCCACGGTCAGTAGGGGACACCGATGGGCTTGGTAAAGGCCGCCATCCGTCGGATGGGACGTTAAGCCGTGGCCCCGTGTGTGGGAGAGCCATACCCTGTGCACGTTAAAGAACACGCTGGATGGCCTTGACGGGAGGCTACCATCTGTCTCCCAACAGCTGTTCCAGTGGGTCCCCTTCCCCAAGCTTCTCTGAGCCTTCGGGGTCCATGTGAGCTGGTCTTTAGCCCATGGTGTGCAAAAAAGTGCCGCTCAGAGGTAAAACAACCCAACCAATGCTGCTTAATTCGTGCAGTTTATCCGTTTTAACTATATAATATTACGGGTGATCACGGAGTTAAATGAGTTTAGAATTCTTTCCCTGCCAGAAGAGAAAGCCGCTCCAGAGCAGTGGTTTTCAGAAAACAGCTCGCGTGTCATTTGAAATGTTGATTTCAACGAGCAGTGGATTTACCACTCAACTCCCGTTAACTGCGATACACAGCGAGAGCGCTGCAGAGATATTGAGCTAGCTTAACAACGAACGCCAGCCACATGCTGATCTAGAGCGTGTCATGATCCGTTCCGGTAAGTGACGCGTTCCGGCGTATCTCCGCAGGAGGCACAAGTTTTTCACTCCAATCGCTTCATTCCAATTAAGAGCTTGGCAGCAGACTTGATGTATGCGTGTGCATTTCCTCTAACATTCGAGTTAAATGCTGCTCACATATCACTTTGGCTTAGATTTGCCTCTTAAAAAATCTGACTGAAAAAGCTGTATGGCTCGTCGTTAAAGTATTACTGTAGCTGTGCAGTTAAGTTTCTAACACTGGCGAATGAAATTTCTGGAATGATACATAATTTTTAGGATTTTTTACGCTTTGTTCTAATTTGTTATTCTTATTTTCAGAACCGAACACTTAGTACTCTGTCCCTAAAGATAGCCTTACGAGATTTTGTCCGAAAAATTGCTAAAAAGTAACTTAAAATGCAAAAATAAACCGAGGAAATAGACTAAAAAAAAAATCCGAAGTTGTATCATTGTAATGATATTTACATGTAAAATATCCCCCTCGAGTAGCTTGCCGCAGAGGCCTTGACAATTTATACGCCATAGTAGGTCTGAGGATTTGAATGGACCTAAACAGAAAAACATCTATGCCTTACTCGGGGCTCGAACCCAGGTCCCTTTTAATCAGTAGCCAAGCACGTTAACAACTCCTCCATGGGACTGTTCTACAGTATTAACGACTATATGTAAATAGATGTTGGAGGTACACAGAATGGGATTCTGCCTTTTTCCACTGAATGGGTTGCCGACCTTTTTGAATACCAATTAGAGAATTGGTATTCAAAAAGGTCGGCAGTGCTTGAAATTCGTGATCCCTACAGTCTCGGCATTTTTTTTTTACTATTTGAGTTTCGCTGCTGTCGGAAAGACAAAGGTGTTGAATATTACATTACTTCCATCAGAAGAAAATCCCGTCTAACATTCAATGAAATATATGTATAGATTAGCAGTTCTAACAGTCTGCTAACCTCCTTCAAAACTTTACATTGGTACAAAATCATTTTTAGAAAATTTATTAATTACGTATTTCTAAACGTTCTACTCAAAATATAGATTAAAGCAAGTAGATTATTCACACCATCTAGTCAAATATGTCCTTCCTATCAATTTCTTCAGACAATTCGGAAAAATAATCTGGACAAGACTTTGCACGTTCGAGGCATTATTTCATTCCCAGTTTCTTCAAAACATATTTCAGGATGTTCACGAGTGGCAGAGAATGTAATTGTTTTTGATGTGAAAAAAAAGTGACATTATATGAGCGCCGACCTACATGATGGGTTCTGCTCTTGTTCCAGAACATGAAGCAGTACACTTCCCTGTTGCAGGTCTGTCGAAAGGGGTCGGGTTCGTGCGATTCGACCAGCGCATCGAGGCCGAGCGCGCCATCAAGCACCTGCACAACACCATCCCCGACGGAGCCACGGAGCCAATCACCGTGAAGTTCGCCAACAACCCAAGCAATAACGCCAAGGCGATCACCCCACTCGCGGCATACCTGTCGCCCCAGCGCCGTTTCCCCGGTCCCATCCATCACCCGGCCAACCGCTTCAGGTATATACCACTGTCGCCGATATCAAGGTAGGGTTCCCTAAACAGTCTCCGGTTTTCTAGCTATTCGTCCCTTGGTTATTTTGTTCTTTATTTTTCCTACTTTTTTATACTCGATGTGTTGCGTCTGGCCTGAGATACTTATTGTTTCCGGTTTAAATCATGTCTTTTTTTTTTCCAATATTATGAATAGTAAAAAATTGAAAATTCTATTTCAAATGTTAAGTCTCAGTACTGAAGTTTGTATCAGCGTAAATTTACAAAAATATACACGACGTTATGGGAGTTTTTTTTTCATAACTGAGTCAACTTCTCTACAAAGTTCACGAGGTTAATATTTAGATTTTCAGGATTAATAGTGTGAGGCACCATATTTACTACAGTAATTGGGAGATTAACTTTCTTGAGTATTCATATTATACGAAATCTGTTTTCAGTACTATTTTGTTCATTTTAGCCATTTCTGAAATAAATCTAAAAGAAATATATTCCTTTTTAAACACGCATGCACCCAATACTCATCAAATATTAGGGTAAATATAGGTATTGAAATTTTTTTTGCTAAACGCACTTGTAACCTACTTTTTACAACGAATTTTCAAAAACATTTTTAAGAGGTGCCGGAGACGAATGACTTGTCAATTTATTATTTAAGGCACGATGAAACAATTTGTAGGACTAAACAGCAGCTTAGTTTACTTAGAGATAAGATTTACTTCAGGGTTTAAAAATCCTGAAAGCAAATGTCAAATTAAATTTTTTTTTTAAATGCAAATTCCAACTATTTAGAAGAGAGCGGCAAAGTTTCCTTCACTAATCATCTTTGACATCCTAGTTTTAAGCATTAAAAAATTCTCATATGATAAATGTTAATATTAAGTTACAACAGATTTTATATATATATTTTTTATCATTTCACTTTATAGAGTACCTATGTAGAATGATGTAATATTCAATTGAGCACAAGTAAATATATTGCAAAAGGGTAGAGAAACCCGTAACTAGGAACTGAAAAAATCTTGTCAGAAAGTTGTTTTTTTTATGCTGTCTTTGAGATTTCTAGTTAAATGACTACGCCGAAAGATTGAAATTTTATGGGGTGTAGTATTTTCTAATGCAAGATGTCTGGATATTTATCAAATTTGCCCTCTGGCGAAAATAAAATTAAGGAGGTAAGGATAATCAATACAAGTAATTGATCTCTGTTCTGACAATAGTAATAAAAAAACTTTCATTTCGAAAGGTAATTAAGTTTGAAATATTTTTCCTAAGTGATGCTCACTTTCGTTGAGTAAGTGTAGAATACAGTTCGAGTCCTCATTTATGTGTCATGTTATTGTTAGCATTAAACCGATGACAGGGAGTTGCAACTACTTATAAAAATAGATCTCCTTACAAGTTGTGTATATTATGCGAGAGTGTATGAAAAACTAATAAGCTACAGAAAAGTGCTTAATTAAGTTTGCTAAATTTTAATTTTCTACATGTTTATCTCGGTACCGGAATCGGTCCTTTGTAAGCCTTTAATGAGAATCCTGCTAGTCTAGTTAAATAATTTTATCTTTTTAACTACATGAAAACTGTAGAGAATATGAAGAAATATTTCACCTACACCTCTTCAGGTACCGAACAAATTTTACAAAAAAAAACGAGATTTAGAGATTTGCCATCTTTAACTTCAGTGACAATTTTTCATTAAAACCTTAGTTTCAAAGTTTTGAGCTTCATCTTAGTATAATTAATGAATAATGCCTATATTTAGTAATCACTGTTCAGTTTGTTATATAAAAGAAATGCATTTGAGACATGCTGAACGATTTAATAGAACACGAACGTTCGGTTTTTTTTTTTGGTTCCCAAAATGGCCATATAGAATTCTATTAGTATTCAAATTTTTACTTGTACTTCCTTGACCATATTTTATGTATCCATTTGAAAATTGTTCGGTTTCTTAAGTTTCAGTTGAAAGAATAAGATTGACAAAATGCTAGCGTTAGTTTTGTAAGCATTTTCAGTTGGAAACCGATTTAAATCAAATACCCTTTGCGATTTTAGGACAGTCATATATCATCAAATACTGATAAAGGAAGAAACACCACAAAGGGAGAATATAATAGAAAATTTTCAAGTGTATACGAAGGTAAAGAATGTGGTCAATTGACTTTTCAACTTATGATACCATTGTTATTTCTGACCTCATTAATATGCTAAGAACTTGATCAGAAACAAGCATGGTGTGTGTGTATATATATATAAACCCTTCTAATTATCAAGAGGTTAAACTTCTGATTCTACTTTTGGTTGCATTCTAAATCCAGTAGATGCATTTAAATCTTGATAGCTTCTATATTTGCCTTGATACATGGAGCACGTCAATAAATGTTAGGGCCTAAAAATAATTTTTTTCCGATTTATTTGTCAGTATCAGAACACATCTTCTGGCCCAAGTCTGTTATTCATCATATAACTACTAAATTTGATAGTAATTACTAAATAATTTTTGGAAAACTAAATGAAATACGGAAGAAACTTTGCTGTATTAATTCTTTGTTGTCAGCTTGTAATAATACCGAAGCAAACACTAGAATACTCCTAAAGGATCTAATATTCTAAACGTTACCAAAGATCGTGAGCATTCACATATGGGTAAGAGGCATTTGTTTCCTCTCCCACAGCTTTTAACAACTCGCAGTAATCACTTTAAGCATGACTATTAAAACAGCTGTTGGGTCTTAATGCTGTCTGTACACTACTAATAAAACAAAGCACAGGCATTTTTATCAGAAGTTGGACATTATTAACATTCCAGGTATAGCTTAATGATAAAAATTATTTGCGCTGTAATGATATTTATCAAGTATAGTTACATATATCAACTGGTTATTAACAAATTTATGATTAATAGTTTAAATTAGCAACATATAAATTCCATTTAAATATATATAGTGCAAGTTAGAAACATTTGTCATTTTATGTCTGCCAGTAATTATAAATTGTACATTGGTCATTCTTTAGTATTGCGTCATGTTTTGAATTAAAAACTATTTGTTCTTCAGCGGTTCCGTAACAGAACAAAAAGTGATTCACGAGTTTTTTCGACAATTATCACGTTTTCAAGTACTCTGATACAAAGTGAGACTGAAGTGTTTGAGCGTGCGCAGCAGTTAAGGAATTTATTTCAGCACGACTTAGTTATTTCTCAGGCCACATGTGACACGTTGTTTTTAACTTTAATAACTTAAATCGTTTGGGCTTTTTTAAAGCCTAAATGCTCTAATTTTTACTTGTAAGTTGAATAATTACCAGGCTGACTTACAGTAAGGAGTATCAAATAAGAAAGATGGACGAATACTTAGAAAGGAGACGAAGGTGAATTCCAAGCACCAGTGTGTAACCGTTCGTCGTGGAACATCTAAGGATAGATTAAGACCACTTAAGTATTTTTTTTTTCAATGACGAATATAAAAGTAATTTAACTGGTGCTTCATTAAAAAACATTTGCCCTGGAAATAGTAGTCCCCACACCTTTTCAGAAACTTTGATTTAAAAAAAAAAAAATTAGGTTCAGTAGACCCCTTTAACTAGACAAACCCAATACTAATCCTGGGCAAGTGTATTCACCTAGAGAGAGCTCAAATTTCTTTTATAATTTATTTATTTCTTGATTTGTTTAACTGATTACTATGTTGTGTATGCCTTGTTTGCATTTTTCACTAGTTATAATTTGGTATTTGAGTATTTTCTTTAACAGTATAATTTGTTTAATTTTTGTTTAATATATTAACCTTTATTTAGTACACAGGGCCTTCTTTGACAGCTGTGTAAACGTTTTCATTTCTGCAAAGTAAGTTTTTTTTGCAATACACGTTAAACTTGGGGGATTACAGGGAGAACTCTCGAATGGTCATAATAGTTGCCAAACTTAAGTGGCATTTTCTTATAGTCGCCCGTAGCAAACAGAAAACTCGTTCCAAATCATGATTAAGCTCATTTTTCGCCCGTTTACGTTGTGGAATTGCCTGATAATACAATTCAGAAAATAGTAAAATAAGCATTTTTGCTTCAAAAAGTGCGTTAATAGACTTCAAGCAAGTGAAAACGTTCCGAAAAAAATCGTTAAATCCTATCCGCTGATGATTGGTAAAACTTTCCAAAAAAGCATTCACATGGATGTTGATTCTCCTGCTGTACGTATTGCCTGAGAACTATTCAGCATGTATCTGTAGTTTATAAAAAATGTTGGGTTATTTCTCAGTATTTAAAAGCCCATTTTTGGGTTATGTGCAATAAACTGGGCGTTTATAAATGAATTAAAACTATGATTTTAGTAATAAACTTCTACAGGTGAATACAACTAAGTATTGAATGGACAACTAGGGTGTAATGAAATTCGGATGCAAACCTATTGAGAAATTTGACCATTTCTGAATCTTATCTAAAACGCTTGAATAGCATTGCTAGAAATTAAATAATTGGCTTTTAATGTAGAAATTATGCACGAGTTATGTTACACCCTCTTTTAAAGATTCGAGATATGAATTCAATCTATTGATATTTCTTTAATTTGGTAAAAAAATGAAGTTTACGCACTTACGTTATTTCAGTGTTGTTGTGAAAGCGAACTACTAGTTTAAAATGTTTTTAAATGCTAGCCACAGGAACTAGTTTTGAAGAGTCTTTCGCATTCCCCAAATTACTGTCAAAAATACTATTTTTGATTATGCACATAGGATGAAAAATGTAGAAGCTATTTCTAGCTTATACAATTTATTCATACACCATGCCTGTGCAAACTGTTTTATTATCCCTCTCCAGAGCTAGTTGTATTTTCTTCTAAGGTATGTTCAGTCTCTAAACGTCTACATGGAGTTGGAATCGTTTGTGAACACGTATGTTGATGGTAATCAGAGATTGTAAGTAACTTGTTCAAAGCACTATTTATTGAATATTAAGTCTTGAGAAATAAGTGCTAGTCGATGTTGATTCGGCCAGTTGTAAACCAATATGTATGACATTGCAAAAAATATACATTTGTCAAATTTGACCTAAAGAAAACTGTCGTACTTGGAATAGTTAAATGCATTTATAGTTATCTTTAAATTACTATCAACTCTGTATCAAATTCAGGACCTTAAGCTATACCTGTCTGCATTATTCACAAATAGTAATTTGAGTGATCCGGTTAAACATTATCTGATTTGCAGACCGGCAGTTATTGATCTATCGATTTTAAAAAATGTAACACCCCTAAATTTCCCTTTTCTGAAAGATTGTTTTGTAGGGGTTTGGGAGTTATTCTCCGAAATCTCAACCAGAATGATAAGAGTACTACTTTTGCCGCACATTAGTGTTTAGTGCATTGCTAAATCCGACACGACTACTACATATTAATATATTACGTGAGCATAAATATTGATTATAGTCCTACTGTAGAAATTCGGAGAATACTCGGAGTTTAAAGGGAAAAAACGTTGCATCACTATTAGGCTCTAGATAAGTCTTTAGTAATAGGTATGATTTAGTTAACAGTTTCAAATTTAAAATCTTTAGAGTATTATTGTCCTAATTGCTGATGAGACACAAAACATCAAACCAACGAGAATTTTTATCGTTTTACTAAAGGTTGATGGCGGTGTTCAATAGCTTTTTAATGAAGACTGAAAAGGTTTGTAGGGAAGATTCCCCTGAGGACTGTTTTGGACAGACGACTAATTGTAGTAAGGGCTCAGATAGATGAGGGGATTCACTTGGCAGATGTTAGGAGACGAAGTCTCGTTGCGTCCAGCGTGTTTCTTAACGTGCCTACGGTGGTGCTACGGCTTTAGGCCCCATCCGAAGAATGGCAGTCTTTCCAAGCCCAACTATGTTCTTTTTCACTAAGGCTCGGTTATTTAAAATCTAGTAGTTTTGGGACATGAACCTTGGAATTGCAGATTACAAGTCTAGAGTGATGCCGACTGAGCCAATTCCTCCTCGCCCCTCACCAAATACACAGGAACTCGAAAAAAAACTGGGATTACGTTAACCTAGCATCCTGAAGACTGAGCAAATTTCCTCACGTTCATTTAACTTAATGATACTTAATGACAACTTTCTGTGATATAATATTTTATTCCTCCGAATTAAACACAAATTTTATAACCTGATATGAATACGTGAATTGCGAAAAATCCAGAAATAGAGCACACTGAAGTAATCAGTGGTAGACTTCCCCGCGCTTCAACACGGGGCGGCGCAGTTTTCAGATATTCTTCAGTAACTAGTATGGAGAAAAGCATAGCCCACATATAAAAGCGTTTTTCTTGCCTGCGTGACCTTAAACTTTGACTTTTGTCTTTAATTACCGATAGCCCCCAACCTCTCCTCATAAAGAGAACACCGATGAACTTAAAAGAAAAAAAACTGTCCGTAGGTTTGGGACATTAAGCCGTGGCTCCATGTGAAAGAGTGCGGCACTCTGTGCTCGTTAAAGAACACGTTGGATGGCTTTTGACGAGACTCCGATCTCCTAATATTTGTCCAGTGGATCCCTTCAACTTTCTCCGAGTCCTTGTGACTTTAACCCATTGTGTGCGAGATCACTGTACTAACGTTAAAACAACGTCCAATCAGATTTCGTATGGAGAATTTTGTTCTTTATACGAAAAAGCTTAAATTTCAATTAGCTGTTTTGGTTTTTAGAAAGTTTTTAAACTTTTTCCAAAAGATCTTTTTCTGAAGATCTCGTTTTTTCTGTATTTTAAATGTTACCCAGGCTGGAACATTTAACAAGCAATTACCAATTAAAATAATGGATTTGAAAACTTATGGCATAAAGCAAAAGCTATAATCGTTAGGTTTTTCACAATTGTATAAAGTTTTTAATTTCCATCTTCAGTAGCTTGTGTAATAATTTCATATTCCTCCAGCGTTTTGTACTAGACGAACGAGCTAAGTTTGAGCTACTGTAATATGTTAAACGAATCTTTTTGAAAATAAGAAATTCAAGGATTTAGTCAGATCGTAATATTAAATCGCATTTTCTCCATAACAATCATAGACTCTGATCATCGTAAACTTACATTTAATATGGGTCTTTTTCCCTAATAAGGTCGTGTTGTGTATTAACTTAAACACTAACCTCGAAATAAACCTGTGCAGTAAAAATGGTCGGCGAAGTGAAAATGATAACTTGTTTTACGTGAACAAGCCAAAACTAATGTCTAAAAGTAAGAATAGTACTGATGGTCCGTCACATTTGAAAACGCATCGCAAGTGGCACGCGTTCTTGACTTTGGCAACGACCAAGAAGTAATGAGTAGACAATTTCCAAAGGGTGCGGACTAGAAGAGCACAATCACTTTCTGACCAAACTTTCCTTGGTAACATTTCCCTGAATATGTACAGTAATCCAAGTCGGTAGGACGAGTTATTACTAGACACCGAGATTGCGTACTTGATCATAGACAGGTAGAAATTTACTTCGACCTACGTACGATTTGTGATTTTTTTTTTTATAAATAACCTACTTCCCTACACAGAGAACGGAGATAACCTAAAAACTATATTAGGCATGTTCTGATTTCTCATACAACCACACAAGAACACGCCCCGCTGGTCTTAGTAGTCAGGTACGCTAACCAATAGTGGTAGGGTTTTCACTTTAAAAGGAGAATAAAACTATCAGTCCTAGTGTGAAAGAGTGGGGGTCGTAATCTGCAGTTCCCAGGTTCGAGTCCCAAATGTGCCATGGGTGCGAGTTATCTCTAAACCCCCACCGTGCTTTCGGTCAGAAACGGGACGCAGATGAACTTGGAAAGGCCGCCGTCCAACGAATGGGATTTAAACCGTTGCCTGTGTGTAGGAGAAGTAATACTCTGTACACATTAAAGAACACGCTGGGTAACCCTTAATGGAGGCTGTCGTATCTCCTAAAAGTCCAGTGGGGGTAAGTTTCTGAACCATAGGAGTCCTTGTGACCTGTCGATTTGTAAACCTATTGTGTGCAAAAAAAGTCGCTAAGAGGTAAAGGAACCCAAGTGTAAAATTCTCTACCTTTTCCAATGCCGTTAAATGTTAGATTCCGCAATACTTCAGATAAGTTGTCTCGAATGCTTCTAAAATTTCATTTAGAAGAGCCTGAGATTGGGTCCTTGGCATTCACAAATGTGGGGATCCCCTCACCCTGCTAAGAAAACCATGTAAATATAATACAAATCTGATTTTATAGTAGATCTTTATTAAAAGATTTTAAATTTTATAATAAAAATATTGTATTTTACAATTTACATATTATTTACATTTATTTGGCAATACGTGATTGAAAATGAGATACAATTTTTTGGGGTCCGTAGGCCAAGAACCTCCAACCCCTACCCTCCATATCAGGACCTGTCTCTGCCGTAAATGAAAGTTATATTTATAGCAATCCCCGTTCCGGCTGTAGAAAAATGCTAAATTTTTTTTTATCCGTTAATCTGTTTTAGCGATTCAAAGCAAGGAAATAAATGCTTTGGTAAACAGATTTCGTTCTTTAACATAACTTTAATAAGTTGCCAAAGTTTCTACCAACATTTTATTTTCAGTAACTTAAATATAACTACTCGGAAAATCGGGTGAAATAGATGTCTCCATAAGTCATTATCATATAGAACAGCGTAGAGCTCGCACTTAAATATTAAAACATTATTTTTAATTTGTCTGTATATTTTAGTATAGTAGAAGATTGTATAACTGCGGCCGCTCCAGTTTTGTCCGATAGTTACCTACTTTATGATGAATATTGTTTAAAATGTTTTTAAGAACGCATCGTACCTAGATCTCGCCTTTTCTACAGTGGCCTTTTATCTTAGAACGTTATATGTGCAGTTTTAAATTGTTCCATTGTCTGAGTGGGGCGGGGGTGGCTCAGTCGGTAGCTCGCCAGGCTCGTAATCTGTAGTTCCCAGGTTAGAGTCCCATCTGGGTCAGCGTTGAGATTTATCTCCGCAAAATTCCCCGCCCTGCCCACGGTCAGTAGGGGACACCGATGGGCTAGGAAAGGCCGCCGTCCGTCTTATGGGACGTTAAGCCGTGGACCCGTGTGCCGGAGAGACATACCTGTGCACGTTAAAGAACACGCTGGATGGCCTTGACGGGAGGCTACCATCTGTCTCCCAACAGCTGTTCCAGTGGGTCCCCTCCACCCAACCTTCTGAGCCTTCGGGGTCCATGTGACCTGGCCATTTAGCCCATGGTGTGCAAAAAAGTGCCGCTCAGAGGTAAAATAACCCAACCCAAATCCATTGTCTGAAAATGATCTTTCCAAAACAGTACATTGACACAGCAGACTTTATTTCTGTGCCCAAAATGAACTTTAACGTATCCTAAGCGACTTTTTAAAGGACACTGAAACAAAAGTTGACAATTTTTTCAGTAGAAAATCGAGGCCAATACTGAAATAAAGTAAGAGCAACATAAAAACTCGTCCTTAGTTACAGATAGTGCCCTTTGAAGCTCAGATACGGAAAATTTGTACTACTTTTATTCATCTTTTGCAATAGGGAAAATATTTTTTGCATGTAACTTAAGTGTTTCCCATGAGTTTTAGGCATTTAGAATTAAAGCATTTTCCAACAGATGAGAAAAACTATTTCCGCCTTTTAGTAATTTTCCAGGTAACTAATGGTATGTGAAACTTTATTTTTCTCCTGAAAAAAATATGCATTCTATCTTGGAATTATATGTAATTTCTTTATAAAAAATGCAGTAAAATACACAAGTGTAAGAACAACCACTGGAGATACTTGTCTGTGAACGCAAATAAGATACGAAATATTTGAGTTATAACATTAATCATTGATATAACACTGATTCATCTATGGAATTCGAAAGAAAATTTCACTAATTTCAAATATTGCAAACTCTAAATTCTAATACATCCCAGAATTCACACTTTATTCATATCACTTTTTCTACAGTTAGCTCATACTACACTAGTTTGACTGCGCAATTTATGTGCTCAACTTGAAACTTTTTCTAATTCCATTATTAAAGAAAGGCATGGGTGTATAAATACATGCTAATGACAGTGTATGTTAATAAAACACACTCGCAATATTGACTTTAGCGTTTTCAGTTGTGGAGAAACCGAAATAGTGCACCGCCCAAGGTTCGTTACAGAATATTTTTCAGTAATAAAATAATAAATACCCCCTCAAGCAGTTGCTTGCCACAGAGGTCTGACAGGAGCCTGTCAGTTTATATGCCATAGTAGGTCTGTGAGGATGGCAGGCCCTCAGCAGAAAAACGACACAAACAGCCATGCCTTACCCGGGGCTCGAACCCAGGTCCCTTAGATCAGTAGCCAAGCGCGCTAACCACGCGACCATGGGACGGAGTCTCTTGAAATACACTGGTGCTCAAAATTAAAGGATAATCGATAAAAACGTATGTAACTGCCAAATATATGTAAAAGAATATGCTGAAAATGGGCGAACATGGGAAGTGCTACCCTGAAAACTATCCCGCATTTACAGCACGTAAGTGGAATATGCAAATTAGGAATGTTAAAATGACTGCGAATCTACTCGCAGCTATTCTAGGCAACTCTTGTTTTCACTTCACTGGCACGTCGAGCTGATTTATGTCCCGAAAACACCGTGTGGATGATTTTGAGCTGTGGAGAGTCATTGGAAGGATGGAAACAGGTCAGTCCCAGATGGAAGTTTCCAGAGCACTGAATGTTCCACAAAATGCCCTGTCTAAATCCTGAAAACAGTTTCAACAGAGATGTTCGTCGTCGACCAGGACAAGGCCGTCCCAGAGCCACAACTGCTGCAGACGATCGTTATGTCTTCCAGATGGAACAGTGATGACAGCTAGGGAACTGTCTTTGGAACTTGCAGCAGTTACAGGAACGAGAGTTTCAGGGTTATACTGTTTAAAGGAGATTTCATGAGCAATGCCTTTATGCCAGGAGACCTGTTACTTGTGTCCCTATCACTTCTGCCGCCCGGCGAGCTCGTTTAACATAGTCTGCAACATCGCACTTGGAGTCCAGACCAGTGGGTGCATGTTATATTCACAGATGAGTCGCGATGTATTCGCATCTGGAAAAAACCCAGGAACCAGCAAGTCCTTCGAACATCTGAGAAAGGGAATGATCTGGTGGCTGTGGCGTTATTGTTGGGGCAGAATCATGATTAACGGGCGTACAGGCCTGCACATCTTTCAGAGTTGCTCTGTTTCCGAGTGGTTCTATTTCAGAGTGGCTGTTACTACTCTGGTATAGACTTAATTCCTTAGCCCATATGTCGGACCATTCTGGGGAACCGTCAATCCAGATTTTATTCTTATGGACGATAACGCCCGCCCTCATCGAGTTCACGTGGTCGACGATTTTCTAGAAGAGGAAGATATTTGCCGAAAGGAGGGGGTCACCTAGATCTCCTGGCCTCAATTCCATTGAGCATGTATGGGATGATCTATGGAGACGTATTGGAGCTCGCCAGCCCCCTCCCAAACAACTCCACGAACTCGAACAGACTTGTCGAGGAGTGGTCATTAATCCCTCAAGACCTCATTAATACTCATAAACATTATGAGGAGTCGTTGCTTGAGCTGCATGTACATGGCTGTCAGGGGTGATCATACTCCGTATTAACATACTGCATGTCGTACGTAAGACTTTAAGTATTGTTCCATGGACTGCTCTCCATGTCGGTTGCCGATTGTGATTTTACCGCATGCACACTATACGATTAGGAATTTCTTCTGCGTAATTTACATTTGTATTGTAATAATAAACCTCCTTACAAAATTTCATTCCTTAAAAATACTTCGAGTTATGTACGAATTTATACATCATCCTTTAATTTTGATCACCAGTGTATTTTACACAAGTCCTGATAGTCATTAACAAGTCTACACTTTTTTTCTTTTGCGGAACACACGGAAGGCTTCCATTAATGTCATCCAGTCTCTTAACAGCTGTCCAGTGAATCCCCTTACCCCCAACCTTCTCTGAACCCTTTGGTCGTTGTGATACGGCCCACTTTGGACAAAAAATGCCTCATGTTCCAAAAACCCAACAGTCGGTTAAGTGCCCAGAAAGCCCTAATGGGGACTGACCTACTTGGTACTTGGAGGCTTCGGTTTTCGAGGATAGGTTTTAGGCCAATACGCATTATTTATGTCTAGTTTTAATCCTATAATCGTTCACCCCTACCCGCTCCATGGATACTCGTTATTGTTTGAAATAGTTCTTGATATACCAATGCAATCCAAGCAACATTCGTTGTCTCAACTGTAATCTAAAGTGTACAACACGAATGACCAAATCTAATAAATTTAGAATATTGCTTAACGTGTGCGTATTCCAAATTTTCAAAAGAAATAAGTTATGCGCTCTATTTTACGCACAGCAATAAGAATACTTCCTGGAATTTTAAACCCTCACCTGCTGATAATGTAATGTTGCTTTTTATTGAACATAGATTTTAAATTTACAACAAGGCTATGCAAATCTTTAGAGATATAATGGGGTATTCCTAACGTCGCGTCTAGTTACTTAATGAGTGGCGAAGTTGCATGTTTCTCCGTACTCTTGGAGATGCTTATCTCTAACTTTAAGATTTTTTGATCAACGTACAAAATAAATCTAGGCCTAATTTGAAGTTATCGTAGCGTATCTTACAATTATCTTAACATACATCAGCGTGGTAGAAAATATTTGAGTCTATTTTAATATATAATTTAGCTTTAACTCTTTAAGCTGTGCATTTATGCTATATATATTCATCTTTAAT
The DNA here is from genome assembly GCA_038380435.1 of Ryuthela nishihirai. Taxonomy (NCBI): domain Eukaryota; kingdom Metazoa; phylum Arthropoda; class Arachnida; order Araneae; family Heptathelidae; genus Ryuthela; species Ryuthela nishihirai. The sequence continues at coordinate 41,691,194 of JAWZYU010000019.1, forward strand.
CAGATCTTCAAACGTTTTTACATACTGTAATGTCAAAATGGCTAAAACAGTGGAAATGGTGCACACACAAGATTGTCCTTAAGACCTGCAATCTATTTGGCTCAATACACAACTTAGTATGGATTCCACTAAGTAGCAAAATTTCTTTACTTAGAATTAGTCTGTCAAACCAATCATTCGCAACCTTTGTCATATTGTTGTGCGCACCTCGCGGTTGCAAGCACTATTCAATTTTTAGGTAGAAATATGCAAATTTAAATCTGCGGCGTTGTTTTCCCCCATTGCCCAATTACGGAACATTCCCTTAATTAGACAATGCGGGCCGCAAAAATCCCAGGCAGTCTCCTTAGGGGAAGACGTTTTTATTAATAGGAAATCCAATGATGAGCGCAACTCAGGTTTATGGAAACATAAAACAAGAACAATATTTATTGAGACAAAATATTTAAAAGTATAGGCAGAACAATTAATATTTCTAATAATCAATCGTCTATCGTGGACTTAAAAAAAGAACTTAAAGAATTAAATGGACTATGAAACCCCTTTACAATTAAGTCTAAAATTAAGGATAGCAACTTAGAACGGTACGCTTACCCTTCCTTTAACTTGTAAGTCCTCAGTTCGTCCGTCCGCTGCATCGGATTACGGCCAGGTCGTCGTCACTCTAGCTTCGGGTGGGGACCATCTCCTTAATTTGTCCTTTAGCCGATGACTGGGAAAACTTCTCCGTCGCACTGTGGGTGATGTGGAGACTGGCCCTCAGTTGACCATCACATACGCTGTTGGGTAATTTGGTTGCGCCGAAGGGAGTCGGTCGGCTGCATCATCGTGGTTATGTTGGAAGGGGAGGGTGCCCTTCACTAGTTAGGCGCTTCGGAAGCAAATTCCAGTCTCTCTGCTTCTAATTTTAAGAAAACACTCATTCATAGGGATGTCTTTGAGTTAACGCATCAAATTACACTGCTTTTGATTCAAAGTCCTGCACTCATTTCCAGTGATTCCGATATACCGATACTGAATCTGGCCCGCCAAGAGCTCTGGCGTCCCATCCAACTGCTCTCTCTAAAATCTCAGTGCTGTGTGATATGTTCAAAATCTCGATCGAACTGAAGCCCTCCCTGGCTCGCTACTCTACCCCACGTTCCTTTCCCCTTGTTTTTCCCGAAAATGGTATGTTCACCATATGTAGCATCTGCAGAGGAACTTAAGAGTAATAAATTCTCCCCGGGGGGGGGGGGGTTCTGTCGCTGCGCTTGAGGTTGACATCGCCGCCTGGGAAACAATACCTCGTTCGTTACTGTAAACAACTGGCCGATGTTGTCCAGTCCTACATCTGTATTTGATGTGGGGACAATTTCCCGAATACAGCTTCCCCGTGCGAGATCGCAATAAAACTGTCAGCAGTCTTTCGCACCCCCAGACCATTCCGGCCGGACCTCACACTGCAAGAGAATAAATGGTGATTCCGCCTGTCCATCCACCCACGGGCGCTGTGTTGTCATCTGGGCGTTCTCTGTGTGTGGCCTGTCCTGGCAGCTGCGAATCCCACCCCCTCCTAACGTGTCCACCCTGTTAGTCTGTTCGTGTATTCCCTCTGTGTTTAAAACTCAAGTAAGAAATAAATTTAAAAAAATAAATCGTTATGCCTGATGTAAAATCAGCGCATAAAAATATTAACATCTCGTGAGTACCTTTCTTCAGAGAACCGAACAAGGAGAAATCGCACGGGGAGAGATTTTATTGTACTACCCATACTCTAACCCCCCTCCCCCCATATATTCTACAGCGTATTGCTATTGCAATAGATAACATTGACAAGGGCGCCGGTTGACTCTGTAGCGCGCCAGGCTCTTAATCTGTAGTTACCATTTTAGAGTCCCGAACGCACTTTGACTTCGCTGACCCCTTCTCTCGGTGAGAAAGGGAACACCGATGGGCTTGGAAAGGCCGCCTTCCTTCGGATAGGACATTAGACCGTGGCGCGTCGTATGCAGGAGTATCCCGTCAAGACCATCCAATCTGCCTCCTAACAGCTGTCCAGTGGGTCTCCCCAAACCTGAACTCTTAAGGTCTATGTACGTGCCATTGTGTGCAAAGAACAGTAGTATGCATAACCTAGCTGCTTAAGAGACGTGTGTAGGAGAAAAGAAATAACCACCAGCAAATGTATTTCAGAATCTCGACAGATTTTTAAGAACTGCGAAATGCCAACGCTTCCGAGTTTGAGACGGCAAGAATACTAGTTAACGAATTGTCTGTTAAGGATTCGTGTTAAACGAAGATGATTAAGCTCGAAAGTACACTGGTTCAAAAAGACAAATGCAGTTGATAGTGTGTACTCCAAGTTTAGGTGGCCACGAATACGACTCGTAGGTAGTACTTAGCACTATTTTAAACTTAATTTCTAGTTGCATTCTTTTTCGAACTTTGAGTTATGGACATTGTTTTAGAGAGATGGGTTCAGTTAGTTTTATTGCACGGGTTGGCTCAATCAGGTGGGACGGGGGTGGCTCAGTCGGTAGCGCGCCAGGCTCGTAATCTGTAGTTCCCAGGTTCGAGTCCCAGCTGGGTCAGCGTTGAGATTTATCTCCGCAAAATTTCTCCGCCCTGCCCACGGTCAGTAGGGGACACCGATGGGCTTGGAAAGGCCGCCATCCGTCGGATTGGACGTTAAGCCGTGGCCCCGTGTGCGGGAGACATACTCTGTGCACGTTAAAGAACACGCTGGATGGCCTTGACGGGAGGCTACCATCTGTCTCCCAACAGCTGTTCCAGTGGGTCCCCTCCCCCAACCTTCTGAGCCTTCGGCCTCTGAGCTTTCACTTCTCAGAGGACGTTCCTCCGTCAGCTCTTCTCTGAGCTTTCACTTCTGAGCCTTCGGGGTCCTTGTGGCCTGGCCATTTAGCCCATGGTGTGCAAAAAAGTGCCGCTCAGAGGTAAAACAATCCAAAACAATGGCTCAATCAGGTAGCACGCAAGGCTTGTAATCTCTAATTCCCAGATCCCTTTCTAGATCCGGACCTGATCATCGCTAAACCCTCACTCTACCCTCGAAACCCTCCGGAGGAAAGAGCATACGAATAACTAACGGATAACTTACGAATAATTTTAAGACACTTAGCGGAAAATCTGATAGATCTGCAAAATACGACAGTCCCAATTCTTAAGAGGCTCTATCTAAAAAAAACCAAAGTTCTCTTGTACGGCTTGTACTTCGAAGAGTTTCAGCACCATAATGAAGTAACAGGTTAATCGAGAAATGCATTAACCGGACTGTTGAAAATACAGAATGTAGACTTAAATGACGAGCATAAACGAGTTCCTCCGTCAAACTAGTGTTGCAATTCTTCAAAAGCGACTGAAAATACTTCATTCCATCTCTGACCCTTTCTAGTCAATAGATACGTAGCATTGGAACAATGCTCTGTGCAAAGCCAGCAAAATAGAATTATTTTTGACTGTCTCGAAGTATAAAAACTTGAACACAATGCATATAAATGTTGGTGTCGTAGAATGAAGACATTACACATGTTTATTAGGTATTAATCTTTTTGGTTTACTTAATTTTTTCTGATTACTTAAAACCATCTCTCTAAAACAATTTTTATAACATATAACGTGGCGAAATTCTTAAAGTTGAAGATAAGCATCTCCAAGGTACGGTTTTATTACTTACAATGTATCGTTTGTACACTTTCTAATGGGATCCGAAGGGGGGGGGGGGTTCCAGTGGTTCACGCAGATCAACTTTCCAATGATTGCCATTAGACTTAATATAATCCTGACCACGCCAACATTTTTCTTTGCAACTTGAAGTAGCTGTGGGATTTTAATAATCGCTTCATTATCTGCACATCCACTGAACGAACTTCTTTATAAATTCTTTTTATAATACGACAGACTTAGCGTTTCGGTATCAGTTATTCTTTTCTCCAAATCTTAACTCTTTTTACCTGGAAAATGCGTCCAAAAATTTCTATGCGTCTTAGAACGTTCTGCTACACCTTCTGAACCTACGAAATGGCAAAGATTCGTCTAATGCGGTGTCTCACAAACTGCTCCGCGATCTCTTTTGGTCGCGAAGAAAAGAATTGCCCCTCGAATATAATTTAAACTGCATTCCAGTGTAATAAACATCAAAAACTGAAAATTTGAATTAAAGCCGTACATTAATATATATAGCTCATTCTACATATATGAAACATGCTCATTTTTTCGCAAAATATTTTTAAAAAAAAAATCCTTATTTAAAAACAATATCAGCGGTCCGAAAAAGTTTTCGAAGCACTGAAATGATGGAAGAAACAAATTTACATATATCGTAGGTACCTAAATATCTTTGAAGAAATATATAGTCTTTGAAGAAATGTACCAGTAATGCCCGTTATAGCACTAAGAATTTTCAAAAAAACTTTGAGGGGGGGGGGAGTGATTAGTCATATGTACGTGAACCATTATAAGCTATAAAATGAGACAGTACCAGGGAACCTTTAGTTTCTACGACTAGTAACAAAACTTCGTGCTTCATGGCTGTTTTATCGTGCTGTACTGGCATATCAGTTTTGAATCTTGGTAATGTTTATCAAAAATTCGCCCCAGAAAAGCTGGGTACTTCTAGTTAGAAAATGTTTTTCTTATGGAAAATAGTTAAACTTTTTAATGCAAGTTTTTAGGTTCTTTCGTTACTTTTTTTTAGAAAGTAATTTCTGCAAACACATGTGTACTTTAAATAATTTTCTGAAAATTTGGTTCCGTCCTGAGTGGGAATTGAACCCACATCTCACAAAAGTATGCCAGGCGTTAGCTATGTTGTGTTATGACGCCTGGCATGCATCTGAGAGGGTTCAAATACCACTCAGGACAAAAGACAAATGTTTGTTCAGCAAATTATTTGAAATGTTTCTTGCCAACAGGGCATTTCCTGTGATACTTCATAACTGAATACAGCGTTTACTTTAAAATCTATGCTTCTATGAATCTTTTGTCATTTAAATTACTAATCAGTAGTGGCGAACAGATGCGTATTTAGAATTACTGGTTAGTATTTAATCGTTATGTATTGGGAGAAAGTCTTCTGTTACAGGCTATGCTGACTAGACTGCCTTGTCTCCATCACACGTGATAGTAAGAGAGATTATCCACTTGTTTTAGACTTTGATGTTAAAAGTATTTCTTCTCTCCTTCAGGTACTCTCCCTTAGCCGGTGATCTTTTGGCCAACCCACTTCTTGCTGGCAACGCAATGAATGGCTCCGGCTGGTGTATCTTCGTCTACAATCTTGCCCCTGACACTGAAGAGAACCTGCTTTGGCAATTGTTCGGACCCTTTGGCGCCGTGCAAAGTGTCAAGGTCATCCGGGACCTTCAGACCAACAAGTGCAAGGGTTTTGGCTTCGTGACGATGACCAACTACGACGAGGCTCTGGTAGCTATCCAGAGTCTGAACGGCTACACCTTGGGCAACCGTGTGCTGCAGGTCTCCTTCAAGACCAACAAGTGCAAGACATAAGGTGGTGCGGCGCCCACGACGGCGGCGCTCCTGGCGCCGCAAATCTCGAGGTGCAGGGGATCACTGGGAACTCTGAACTCCAGCCATTCCCCCCTGGCATCTCGGCCCCCCCTCACACACATAACACACACCTGTGAACTCAGCACTGAGTAGCATCACCATCAGACACGGAAGCCTTGTGTGGTGGTGATGTCTCAACAAGCTAGTCATCTGGATCATGAAATCACTGTTACTATTTATGAAGATATAAATAATGAAAAAGCCAAATTCGGATTTAAAAAAATAAGCAAAATTGTACACGTATGTCAAAGTGACATACCCATCTCTTTTGAGAAGCACATTGTTTTTTGTGCTAATGCTATATTTATCTAAGAACTAAAAAATTCCTTTTTCTGTTGATTTGGATGAGATTTTTTTTTTCTTTGTTACAATTTACCGGGGTTGTGTGTCGGCAAGCTTTTTGCCATTATGGGGAAACAAACCTCGCTTTTTGCCTAAAAAAAGTTTTTCGGGGTGAAAATTTTTTGAAAAGCTCGGAATCCACTACCAAGTAGTAGATTCCAGTGATGATAGGACAACCTGGTAGTAACAGGTTTTGTCGCATATAAACTCTTTTGGAAAAAACCAAAAAAGACTAGTCAAGCTGCTTACCAAAGGATTTGAATGCCACACACAACTTTTTAATATTACCTATGTCATGTTATAAGGAAATAATATTCCTTTTTAACTTATTTTAGTGTGTCTTGTCCCATTAACAGTAAGCACTATTTATTGCTAGCTTGTCTGTGCTCGTTGCACAATCTGGGTTGACATTGTAATAGGTAGTACTTATCCTTTTTGGATAGACTTTGGTGGAATTCCGTTGGTGAAAGATAAGTTTCTTTGACCTGCTTTATTTTTCTGCTCGGCCAATGGATCTCATTGCCACTGGTCATTTAGATACGCATTATTTGCATAACCACCTGTGTTGTTTTTTATTTTGAGTTTATGTATCCTTCCTTATGTCATTAAATAAATTTTTGTTTTGGTGTTTTGGGCCTGCGTTTGAATATTTTTTTACTTTTCTGTTTACTATTTTCTAATGCACGTTTTCCTTCCAAAGCACGTTACTGTTGCATGCACGTGCGTTTATTTTGTCCCCCCTCCCCCCGAAATCCCTTTTTTTCCACCCATGTTGTGACCGTTTGATGCATGCCTTTTGAGTGGGGTTCTACTGTTTACTTCACACAATGGACAAAAAAAATAAATTTCGCACAATTTCCTGTGCATCCGTCTGTACTGCGAACACAAGACATCGATTTCTGCGTAATAATAAAGATAAAAAAAAATATTGGACATTGAGCCAACACCTTCAGCCACAATACTCACTTCCACGAGAGAAGTCTATTTTTGTAAAGATATCCTAGAAGACCTGTTGGTAGAGCAACTTTTAAAAAAAAATAATTACAAATGAAGCAAGGTGAGATTATCCAGGTTGCCTGCGAGGAACATTGGGAATGCCAACCGTGCTTGCCTCCAAAGAGATCTTCCACTTCGGCCCGCCCTTTTCGATCCACTTGTTAAAAAGGTGGATTCTATTAGCAGATATTGTGTTTTAATATTATAAAGTGACAAAGTGGATTTTTGGAAGTGGTATTTCTTGATGCAAAATGGGAAGAACAGTTCGTGTCACAAATTTGTATATATAGTGGATATAGTTGAGGTAGAATTTTTTGATAAAAGAAGCTGACGTTGACTTCTTTGACGGTTATATCAAATGGCGTACGCAAGCACACTGCTGAAGAGAAATATTTCTGGTCAATATACACACACACGCAGCAGGAATAATAAGCCCAGTTACATCTTTTAGTCAGAAAAAGAAACGCTAGCAAGCATCAACGTTGAATGAGTTTTGTGCGGGCGACACATATCATTGGCGAAGTGCGGTAACGTGAATATCGTCAACACGCCCAAACGTCACTTGCATCTTTAGCCAATAGTATGTCTGCTGTCGGGGTGCAAATTTATTTGCCATGTGAAAAACAAAATAGCATCTTCGTTCTTTTTTTGGGGTACGGCTTGTGAGGCAAAAGAAGCTGGTGCTTGCGTAGGCGTTTGACAGTAAGGTGCAATACTGTATGCAATTCCTGGAGAAATCTATTTACTGTGGCGTTGTACTTCCCATAGAGCCGCTGTTATTCAGATACAGAGACCCTTTTATACTAACGACCTAATGGCTAATTGTTGAATAGTGAGGAGGGATATATCTCAGTGAAGGACTTTTAAACTTCTTGCGTCACAACATCGGGGAAGGAGCGTGATCTTTTTGCCCCCCGGTTTTCTGATTTATATTTTGTCAGCGTGTCACCCCCCTACCTGAAATACCCACCACCCCTTGCAATCCCCTCATTGCGATGGCCGAGAGTAACCAGTGGCCATATCTGGAGGTGGGGGTTGATTTGTGGAAGCTTCTCCCTCCCTCTTGACCACTTTCTCCCCTCTTCCACCACCTCTTCCTCATCCCATAACCCAAATCCCTGAGAATCTGCTCGTAAGAGGCTTGTACATGCGACTGCCCCTCAACCCATTTAATGCAATAAATTTTTTGTGAAGGGAAAAACAATGCATCAAGCCGGTGGCGGACGTAGTAGATGGCAATCAGGCAGTGGGCGGGCAAAGACTTAGTTAGGCCTAACTTTTGTGGATAAGATGTCCCAAGGCTCTCTATACATAGGCCTAGGTTATTAATGCTACATGTTATACCGTGTCTGCCACCCTTGATTTAAACTTATTGTACTCGCATTCACTTGAATCTCACCTTCAACTTAGTCCCTATTTGATGTCCCTCCGTATTATATTCTATTTTCACTTGTATTTTATATGCCGGCCATTCTAGTTAATGATATTCAGCTTGATATTTTACCTGCCCATTATCCTTGATCTCGGTTATATTCTTAACCAGACCTACTAAATACTCAAGTATATGTATAAATATATATACATTCCACGAGTGTTTTGCTCGATATGTTGCTTAAATTCCTGTCTCATCCTCTTTATATCCCTAACTCCCCATAAGCCCATACCTCTACTTAAGATGAGTGTTCATGTCAAGTTTGGTCGGCATTTAGTAATTCTCATTAAGTAGCCTTTTTAATCGTCTCTAGGATAGTTTCGTGCTGTTCTTCGTGTTTGCTTTTCCTCGTGTAGATGTTCAGTTGTTGCAGAGTAAGGTAGCAGTTCTTTACGTAATAGTATTTTTTGCTCTTGTACTGTTTGCTATTTAAAAAAACACAACCCGAGATAGGCGGGAAGTTTAGAGGAGAGAGATGTGCCTCCTCCTTTTACGTACTTAAATTATAATGTTTGTTCTTATTTAAAAGAAGACAAATAAGACATCTAGTCATTTTTTGGTGGTTGTCCTTTTTGATGATGTACCCTTGACGAAAATAAGCGGTCGTTGCGTTACGTGTGGACGGTGCCAAGTTTTTCCCTCGACGACTGGGCGTCCTCATTCCCATATATATATATACGTTCACGTGCGCCGAGGGACTTGGTTATATTTTTAATTTTTTATTTACACGACGTCCCTTGATTCATTCTACTTTAACTGGAATGGCCAAAGTTTTGTTCGGTCACAATTTGCTGCTTCTCACAGTTACAAAAAATATATATATAAAAATCTTTTGCATAGATCAAAGCTCCCGCTAATGAATTCTGGCCAGGATATGGATCTGGAGCTGCCTGTTTGTAGGTGGACTGCCAGCGAGATGTACACTGTGAACCAAAATAAAAGTCAACTGAAATTTAAAATCCGAAGGGGTGCATGAGGTTCTATATACTACTTTTGACTTTGTAAAGGAGACATGGTGGCCGTTGTTTCTTGGCGTAGTTTGACTGTACTGCAATATTTGTACTTTTCCATGTTGAAACTTAATAAATTTCCACCATCCTAATTTGTCATCTGTTCTTTTCACATCTAACATCATATTAATACTAAGTAAAATTGGAATAAGAATATTTTCTTAATTTGAAAAACTACCAGTTCTGGAATTGTAACACGACTAATTTACAGAAGATCGTATCTTGCGACATTCTTGATTGGAATTGAGTGTAACTTGTACACAAATGCTATCCGCAACTCTAATCTTGGATCACTTTATGGAAGACTTGTTGAGATTAAAAGTAGCCTGCTTGGGTAGATGGATATCAAATTTGTCTTCTTACAGGGCACTAAGTTAAGGAATCTGAAAATTGTATACCAATTAGATTTGGAAGAGATGATTCAAATAAAATCGCTTCTAGACAACTCGTGGTAGCCTTTTCAAACTGCTTAGTGAAAAAAGGAAAATGCCGAAGGTTAATGCAAACCTGGTCAAGTTTTTAAATATAATCCAATACACAGGCATAGCTTGAATGTGCTTCATTCAGTATTGGACAAATCCCCTCCCCCACGAAAAGACATACAACGCCAATAAGAGTATAATCTACAGCTAACAACTGCTCAGGGAGGACGAAATCTCTCAAAACGCCCAAACAGTAAGTTATGTAATCTTAATAAATATTTAGGAATTTCTATAACCATTTCATAAAGTGAAATGATTAAAAAAACGTAAAGCAAGTCTCCCACAATTTAGGTCGGGGCTACTTGACTGAATGCCGAAAAACGGTCTTAAGTGGAGAAAAATCTTGTGTATTTTTACCCCTTCTGCTTCTTGTATATGATAGATTTCAAGTATTTCGTATATGAAATATGCTTCGTTTCGGTTTTAAGTATTCCCCCATGGGGGGGCAAAATGACTTTCGAGGACACGGTCCGTAATTCTAACAACGTTGTACATTTGATTAATTCAGTTCAATACCGTAAATTAAAATGGCGATTTATTAATTGTAATGAAATATTCGGATCATTGCTGGAATAGAATTCAGACGTTTCATTAATCGAACGTTTCTTGAAATTCGTATCAAAGTTTAATCTCGGGAATATTTTACTGTTCTAATAATAACGGCTGTTAAAGTGCAGAGACTAAGGGATTTTCAGTGTTGCACAAATCTTGGGGGGAAAAAAAAGCCTAAAGGAGGCCTGTGTAGTAGCTGAAAGAAAGTAGTTAGTCTAAAAATACGTGGTAACGTTGAAATGTGCTGCTATAATTATAAACGGCCGCTAATTAATCGTTTAAAGAATTAGTCTAAGCAAAAATATTTCTAAGCATGTATATTTTTCAGTGTATGTCCGTGGTTCAAGTCTGTTACTTCCCCATTTATGAAACATTTTACTACCAAAAAGTTTCTTAATGACGGTAGGATAAATCTTGGGGAAAGAAAATCTGAGTATAATAACCTGCGAATTTAACCTAGGAATTTCTTAACGTATGCGAGAGTTTCAACCTTAGTTGCTACGATAACATGTATCAGTGTTCTCTGAATTAAAAAGCAAACGTCTCGACTACAGTGGGGCGGGGGTGGCTCAGTCGGTAGCGCGCCAGGCTCGTAATCTGTAGTTCCCAGGTTCGAGTCCCAGCTGGGTCAGCGTTGAGATTTATCTCCGCAAAATTCCCCGCCCTGCCCACTGTCAGTAGGGGACACCGATGGGCTTGGATAGTCCGCCGTCCGTCGGATGGGACGTTAATCCGTGTGCGGAAGAGCCATAACCTGTGCACGTTAAAGAACACACTGGATGGCCTTGACGGGAGGCTACCATCTGTCTCCCAACAGCTGTTCCAGTGGGTCCCCTCCCCCAACCTTCTCTGAGCCTTCGGGGTCCATGTGACCTGGCCATTTAGCCCATGGTGTGCAAAAAAGTGCCGCTCAGAGGTAAAACAACCCAACTCGACTACAGTGCAGGCTTTAACAATAACCCTTAGACTTAGCAGGGTAGGGTGACTAGCGTTAGTATTTTCAGAATTGCAATATTTTTCCTGTTAATACATTAAAAATAGTTTTGTCTATTGAATCGGCAGTTTCCAATTAAGTTTCCTTTAGCAATTACTGAGAATTCGACAAATGAAAGAAATTTACTGATGAACGCGGTTTAATCATGCGTAAAGACAATGGGTTTTCAACAACTCCAAATTAATCGAAGTTTTATATCGCTGCCAAAATTACTTTTTAGCTGGCGTGGAAAAAAGTGCCAAAATGCGTTGAAATTTCGTATTTGGAAAAATATTGCTACTTAAAACATATTAGGAAGCGCACATACTCTTATACAAAACTTGCAAAATATTAGTTGAATGTTGTTTCATATAAACTGAATAAATTAGTATGAATTTCAATTAAATTTTAATTCAAGATGATGAATGAATGTATTTTTCAAGTTTATTTACTGGAACCACAAATGCTTGTATTTTACAAATACAGTGGAAATATTGTTCGAACAAGTTACAGGCATTTTACCCAAATCCATATACAACACACATTAAATCTATAAGGATAATCGTAATACTATATCTAAACCAGCGAGCGGTTCGCAACTTTCTTGCCTAATGCTCCCTTCTCATGGAAATAAAACGTTTCATGGAAAAAAACTGACGGTAGCGCACAAACTTGACAGTTTGACATCTTCCCTACCCCCCTCCCCAGTTCGGAACACCAGCTCTAACCACACGGAAAAAAACACGAGGGGCACAATAAATTTCTGAGGGGACGTCCAAATTTGACTGCCAGAATAAGATATTACGAATGAAATGTCAAAAGTTGGTCACGAAAATAATTGACAAGACTCGCTGGAACACCGTTAATATTTTTTTGTACGCTTAATAAAGCAGCTACTGAAAAAATCTTATTAAAAAGATCGTAGTCGCCTTGATAGTGTAAAGACTGGCGTTTTTCACTAAAACGTTTTCGTCAGTCGCACAGAATCGCCAATTATATTTATTAGGTCTTCAATTATATTTGTATAGTAGCAGCGCAAGACCTAATATTCTAAATATAGCAATTAGGGCGGGAGGATTCAATTGGTAGCGCGCGCGCCAGGCTCGTAATATGCAGTTCCCAGACTCGAGTCTCTGGGCCAGGGTTGAGATTTATCTCCGCAAAACTCTTTCGGTGGGTAGAGGACACAGATGGGCTTGGAAAAGCCTTCGGATGGGGCCTTAAGCCGCGGTCTCGTGTGCTGGATAGCCTTGACGGGAGGTTGTGTCCCAACAGCAGTTCCAGGTGGGTCCTCTCACCCAATCTGCTGAGCCCTTGTGACCTGGCTATTTTGCCCATTGTGGGCAAAAAGTGCCGTTCAGAACTAAACCCAACATCACTAACAGCTGCTATTGAAGTGTGCCACAGAGATGAATGAAACTTTGAAAGTGGCAATTTCATGAGCAAAAGCCGCAGTTCACTTATGATAGAGGAGGGTTGACCAGTCGGTAACGCTAGACTCGTAGTCTGCAGGTCTCGGTCCTACTTGTGCCAGCGTTGTTGAGATTTATCTCCACTAACCCGCACCAACACCAATAGGCTTAGAAAAGTTGGCGTCTGTCGAATGCGACGTAGAGATGTGAAAAGCCGTACCTCGTACATGTTAAAAAAAAACTATAGCCTTGATGGGAGTCTAACAGCTGGATGAGCTTTTTGGGGTACTTGTGATCTGTCCATTTATATGCAGAAAAGTGCCGCCCAGACACAATCTTCTATAAGAAGTTTCATAAAGATTGATAGCTGCACATACACATTAGATAACAGATTTATATATACGTAGGAATTAAGGTCTCTCTACAAAACGATTTAAAATTATAAGCCAACCTTCAAAATTCTTCCAGTGAGCTACGCGATGTATATTTAGTATGATCAGGCCGGATTTACATTAAAAGTATTACATATCACCTCTGGCGAATAGCAGATGCACGTTTCCAAACATAAAACTGATAAACATAAACTGATCTCTCTATATGATTTGGAATATTTGCATGGTTACTAATTATTTATGAACCTTAAGAGAAACTGAAGGGTCCATCTAAAACTCCCGTTTGGGTTATGGGAGCAAAAAAGTGCTGTTAGTGAAAAAAATCATACTCTACCAAAAGTTTCAAATTTCTAGCATAAAACGTTTGCAATATTGGTTCAAAATTTCGGACTTTTTCTACCGTTAAAGGGCAGTATTAAAACGAATGGGAGTTCAGAAAATACGATTTGTAATATTTCATTTTATCTTAACGTTTACTGCCGATAAAATGATATTTTTTTGTAAACGAGCTAACATTACGAGATTTCATAAAAATGAATTTAAAATAGTATACAAAACGGTCATGTATAAGTTTTTAAAATTTTTTGAACAAATTCCGTATAATAAGGCCCGCTGTTAAGAGAACGTGGGGGTAAAATGAAAGAAATTCAGAATAATTTGGTTGAAACCAGACAGGCCCGGATCTAGAAAAGTCGAGAGGGGAGGGGACAAGAAACGCTAGAGCCGGAATAATGTAAAAGGGCCGAAAGACTGGATTTCCAATAAAGTATAACATTTTTCCCCTCGGTTTTAAGGTGTTTAAAAAATTCTTGAAAAATGCATGAAATATAAATAAATTCAATAAATTTTTAATAATTTTTTGCTTCTGTTAACCTTTTACCAGTCTGAAAGGGTATTCTTGCGCCCCCCCCCCTCTCCTCCCAGATCCGGCCGTGTTCAAACTATGTAAGCTTTCTAATGCAAAATTTTTTATGCCCGTCTGAAAACAACAAGCAATATTTTTATAAAGAAAGCTGTAAAAATAATTTATTCCAAAATGTCTTATCTGACGTAGGCTTCAGTTTTCGCAATATATATGTATATTGTATATTTAAAATTCAAATGTATGATGATGCACATTAAATGAAAAGAATGGATCGAGGGATATTTCTTGCAGGAGGAGAGATATTTTCATGTATGCCGATGTCTCTGAGCACACACAGAACCTCTTCAAACGCATGGAGTTCTTTATTGCCACCCAATGACAAACCCGGCTCACATAGACATCCAGGGGCGGGGGTAGCTCAGTCGGTAGCGCGCCAGGCTCGTAATCTGTAGTTCCCAGGGTCGAATCCCAGCTGGATCAGCGTTCAAATTTATCTCTGCAAAATTCCCCGCCCTGCCCAAACTCGGTAGGGGACACCGATGGGCTTGGAAAGGCCGCCGTCCATCAGATGGGACGTTAAGCCGTGGCCCCATGTACGGAAAAGCCATACCCTGTGCACGTTAAAGAACACGCTGGATGGCCTTGACGAGAGGCTACCATTTGTCTCCCAACAGCTGTTCCAGTGGGTCCCTTCCTCCAACCTTCTCTGAGCCTTCGGGGTCCATGTGATCCGGCCATTTAGCCCATGGTGTGCAAAAAAGTGCTACTCAGAGGTAAAACAACCCAACTCGCATAGACATCCACCACCATATGCACTTATCTCAACGATGTTTTGGGATTGGTTCTCGCCAAAGAATAGGGACGATGAACTTAAGTGAGAGTTTTGTGACAGCATTTTATCCCTTAAACATATTTTAATTCATTGTGCTGCTTTTAACTTGAACGTCGACTATATTTTAACTTTCACGATTTTACGTCCAATTCTCTTATACTCGGACCTCTTTTATCTGACGACTCCTTTTTAGAACCTATGTTTGCCTTCTTTCACTTTACAGTGTAACTTAACCATCTGGTTTTGTACCTTTTTTTTACTTTTACACTTGTTTTTTATATGGGGCCTACACACCCGTTTCCCAAATGTGAGTCCCACCTGGGCCAGTGTTGAGATTTATCTCCGCAAAACTCTCATTCCTGTCCTTGGTCAGTAAGGGGACACTGATGGGCTTATAAAGGCCGCCGTCCATCCGATGGGACGTTAAGACGTGGCCCTATTTATGGGAGAGCCAGACCCAGTGAACGTTGGAGAACACGCTAAATGGCCTTGATGGGAGGCTACCATCTGTCGTCTAACAGCCGTCCAGTGTGTCCCCCTCTTCGCAGCCCGGAACTAGGGGACATGTCTCTCCACCCGTTTCAGAATGCGAGTAAGGGTAAAAGCGGCAAAAAATATTAAATTTAATTATACCGCGTATTTTTCAAAAATTTGTTTAAAACCCCGTAAAATGGAGTAGGAAATATTAAATTAATAATTTAAAATTAATTTAAATTATTAATAATACTCTTAATAATTTAAAAGAAAGGTACAAAATCAGATAGTTAAATTTTATACTGCATAGGAAATCTTGGCCACCTTTTTTTACATTTTTCTGCTCGATTGTGTTTCTTACCTCTCCTCCCCCTCCTCAATTTTTTCTAGATCCGGCCCTGCCTCACCCCCAGCCTACTCTGATCCTTTGGGTTCTTGTTACTCCAAAGTCCACTGTGGGCAAAACAAATGCTCAGAAGTTAAACGACCCAAAATATACACCCATTGTTAATTTATATATTATTGTTGGTTTTTGTATTTTACCTTGGTGCACTTGTGTTCTTCCTTTGTGTCCGTTATGCCTTTCTGCCATTTTCACTTTGATTGTGGGTTTATGACTTTTAGATCTTTATTTTGTTCCTTTACGGGGCGCGGGTGGCTCAGTCGGTAGCGCGCCAGGCTCGTAATCTGTAGTTCCCAGGTTCGAGTCCCAGCTGGGTCAGCGTTGAGATTTATCTCCGCAAAATTCCCCGCCCTGCCCACGGTCAGTAGGGGACACCGATGGGCTTGGAAAGGCCGCCGTCCGTCGGATGGGACGTTAAGCCGTGGCCCCGTGTGTGGGAAAGCCATACCTTGTGCACGTTAAAGAACACGCTGGATGGCCTTGCCGGGAGGCTACCATCTGTTTCCCAACAGCTGTTCCAGTGGTTCCCCTCCCCCAACCTTCTCTGAGCCTTCGGGGTCCATGTGACCTGGCCATTTAGCCCATGGTGTGCAAAAAAGTGCCGCTCAGAGGTAAAACAACCAAACTTGTTCCTTTACACCTTGTTTGGCTCATCATGGCCTTAGCTGCCCTAGTGCCATAAAACGCCAAGCAACGATATCCACCACAGAATAACTAGCTAGCACAGATAGACGACTCAAGACCACTACTTGAAGCGCCGCCTTTAACAGTCGCCCGCAATTCTCATTTTCCAACTAACTTTCGAATTGTGTGGACATGTTTCGGATTGTGTACAGGAGGCGATGGCTTAACGTCCCATTCTCGTGAACCTCGTCTTTACCAAGTTCATCCTGCCTCCTTTCTCACCGAGGGCAGGATGACAGCGACGATAAAGAGTTGGGATTAGAAACTGAGAACTGCAGATTACGAGTCTGACGTCCTACCGACTAAGCCAACTCCCACCCCCAATTAACATGTAATAAGTCTTCGTCTAACATTAATTTCAAATTATAATTTTAAATGGAGATGGCGGATATTACAAATTGTTAAGTCGCATTTGAGGCATATGATTGCTGACTGTATAAACCTTTTGACCATCACATTGTACCACCAAAATTTCAGGGGCTGGGGTGGCTCAGTCGATAGCGCGCCAGGCTCGTAATCTGTAGTACCCAGGTTCGAGTCCCAGCTGGGTCAGCGTTGAGATTTATCTCTGCAAAATTCCCCGCCTTCCCACGGTCAGTAGGGGACATTGATGGGCTTGTCGAGTCCCAACTTGGTCAGCATTGAGATTTATCTCCGCAAAATTCCCCGCCCTGCCCAAGGTCAGTAGCGGACACCGATGGGCTTGGAAAGGCCGCAGTCCGTCGGATGGGACGTTAAGCCGTGGCCCCATGTACGGAAGAGTCATAGCCTGTGCACGTTAAAGAACACGCTGGATGGCCTTGCCAGGAGGCTACCATCTGTCTCCCAACAGCTGTTCCAGTGGGTTCCCTCCCCCAACCTTCTCTGAGCCTTCGGGGTCCATGTGACCTGGCCATTTAGCCCATGGTGTGCAAAAAAGTGCAGCTCAGAGGTAAAACAACGGAAAAGACACAGGTGGACTCGAACCTGGGAACTGCAGATTACGAGCCTGTCGTGCTACCGACTGAGCTAACTCTCAACCTTTACCTCCCCCCAATCAAAGTTAATATACCAATTCTTAATTTTAGTTCAATATCGAAAAGGTTGATTTCATTCACAAATTTTCATCCTAAATATATATTTTGAATCAAAAAAATTTTTTCTTTAAAAAAATTCTCTTAGCTCGTCTTAGTTTTAAAAAGACTAACAGCAAAAGAAAAGCAAACATATAATAACATTTAATTATCTCTGAAAATGATGTTCATAATGTTACAGCACCAACCGTACGGCACAGTTAAAGTGAATTGTTTTCAAAGAAGGAGCAGGAAAAAAATTAACACTTTTTTATGTACGCTGTTAGTGTGCATTTTCAGCCCCACTCGATACTTAAATGCTACATCAAAAGAAGTTATTATCATTATTAAAAGCGTCATGTAAAAGCTGATTCGTGTATAATGTGCGGTGAACTGGTGTTAACAGTGTGTACCTTATGCTATCACACGTGCCGCCTCGGTATATTATCAGTTACTCATTTTAATGATCGTTGTGTTTAATTTATAGTATGGAAGTAAAAGTCGTAACGAAATCAGAATCAATATTAATTCACAAGCATTTATTTGTTGATTCACGAGACACGAACACAAAATTTACTAAGGCCAGGGTTGGGGGGGGGGGGGTTGTTTTATCTCTGAACGGCACTTTTTACGCACACAATGGTCAGGTCACAAGGACTCCAAAGGCTCGGGTTGTAGGTTGGTTGTTTTACCTCTGAACGGAAATTTTTTGCACACAATGGGCTAAATGACCAGGTCACATGGACCTCGAAGGCTCAGAGGAGGTTGGGGGAGGGGACCCACTGGAAAAGCTGTTGGGAGACAGATGGTAGCCTCCCGTCAAGGCCATCCAGCGTGTTCTTTAACGTGCACAGGGTGTGGCTCTCCCGCACACGGAGCCACGGCTGAACGTCCCATCCGATGGACAGCGGCCTCTCCAAGCCCATCGGTGTTCCCTACTGATCGTGGGCAGGGCAAGGAGTTTTGCGAAGATAAGTCTCAACTCTGACCCAGCTGGGACTCGAACATGAGAACTGCAGATTACGAGTCTGGCGCGCTACCAATTGAGCCCCCCCGCCCCCCAAAAGCTCGGAGAAGGTTTGGGGGAAGAGAAACCATAAGCATGATGTTAGGCGACAGATGGTACTCTCCTGTAAAGACCATCCGGCGTGTTGTCTAACGTGCATATGGTCTTCAGCGTGTTGTTTAACGTGCATATGGTATAACTCTTCCGCATACGGAACCACAACTTAACGTTCCATCCTTCGGATGGAACGGTAAGCTGTGGCCTTTCTAAATCTATATCTGTCTTTTTCTGAAAGAAGGCAGGGATTTAACGGTGATAAATCTCAACACTTTCTCAGGTGGAACTCGAACCCTGGGAACTGCATATTACGAGCCTAGGGTAATATATATTGAGCCAACCCCGCTACTAAAATATCGCGTGCTCTCTAACAAAGGTAAAGGTATCAGGGTTTAGCCAAATAGCTGTTAAGAATATAACCGTCCCAGATTGGCAAGTGGCGCTGACAGCTATAACGTTGGGTTGGGTTGTTTTACCTCTGAGCGGCACTTTTTTTGCACACCATGGGCTAAATGGCCAGGTCAAATGGACCCCGAAGGCTCAGAGAAGGTTGGGGGAGGGGACCCACTGGAACAGCTGTTGGGAGACAAATGGCAGCCTCCCGTCAAGGCCATCCAGCGTGTTCTTTAACGTGCACAGGGTATGGCTCTCCCACACACGGGGCCACGGCTTAACGTCCCATCCGACGGACGGCGGCCCTTCCAAGCCCATCGGTGTCCCCTACTGACCGTGGGCAGGGCAGGGAATTTTGCGGAGATAAATCTCAACGCTGACCCAGCTGGGACTCGAACCTGGGAACTACAGATTACGAGCCTGGCGCGCTACCAACTGAGCCACCCCCGCCCCAATAGCTATAACGACCCTGGACTCAGTCTTAAAAATCCTGGCCTAATAGGAGAATTTATTTTTTCTTCCAATAACACTTATTTTACACATTGTATAGGAAATGCTTTTTACATTTTCCTTCACGCAAGTAAACTGTGAAAGAACATTGTTAAAACAGAATTATAAAAAAATAGACTGCGTTCCACAATTGACCCAAAAATTTCTGGAGTCGCTCAATAATGTCGATTGAAAACTATATAAAACTTAGTGAAGAAAATTATCTAGGAGGTTGACAGAATTTTCACCCAATTGGGAAAGAGAGTAATTAGCTATTTTAAACGATAAGTACGAATTATTAATAGAAAAATTGTTGAACTCTTGTAAAATGTCGAAATCGAGAATTCAACCTTAGCCCGGGTCCTTTTACTATAGCTGTGTTTACCACCTTCAGATTACCAGCCTGGCGAGCTAACGACTGAGCCACACTCGCTCCCCATATATTTTATTAGGGTACAAATACGGTAACTTGCAAGCTGTTACTGCAAACTTGGGGACGCCTATAATAAATTCCTATGTATATCTTAATACATTGCAATCATGTATTTCTTTTTATTAATGTGCAATTGCTCTTGCTTTGTTATTTTTTTCATTTATTCTTCGGATGCGTTAAAGTAAATAGCTAAAACTTTTTTTCTAATGTTTGCACACCATAAAAAATTATTCTAGTGTTACCTTTGTTTATAAGTTATACAGTGCACCCCTGCTTTATAATTGGTTCAGCATATTATCAGATCATTTTACGGTCGACTCTCCGTAATTAAATAGGGTTCACTATACGATAAGTATGCATTTTTACGATTGTTGAAAAAAAATTGTAACACGCCAAAACCAAACGACTTGTCGACATTTTTTTTCACGATGTAGCATAAAGGCAGTGATCAGCAAGAACAAAAGATCCTGAAGGTCATCCTGGCATCTTGATGGGAGGAGATTCTCCTTCCATGCAGTATGTAACCTCCTCTCCATCAACACACCACCATTGATATTAAGAAGCGGACTTTGCAGTCTAAGTTAAATATCAATTTATTGTTCTTTAAACGTGCGTAGGCTTTTTGTTATAGGTATTGTATTTAAGATTTAAACAACTTTTTTTTTGTAAAACAAATGACTCCAATTTTTTTAAAAGTTTTTATCGTGCTTTAATATTTATTTATTTAGTATTTTATGTTGTATATCAAAATATCTTCATTGTAAAAATCACCTTTTTGAGAGGGAATAATGTCGAAAATTTCAGCTGACGAGGTCTTAGAACGAATTAGCAAAAACAATGTGTATTCGTGGGTTCACATTTCATATTTCCACAATACGATGGGGATCTCTGGAACGGATTAATATCGTAAAGCGAAGGTCTTATGTATTTAGTTCTAAAACCCTCATAATTTGCTCCGCAATAAGCAAAATATATATATTTAGTTCCAAACAACTCCTAGTGTATTTTCTATTTTCCCGATTATTAAAAACAGAAGCCTGATTCTTCCTTCCAGACAGTGATAAATAGGTCTTCGCCCGTTATTCCCGGGGTTCTACAATATCAAGTTCATTACGAATCTATTGTTACCGATTCGCAAGTCCCGGGAATCTCCCCGGCCTGTTACGATCGCGGTTCACTGCCGAATAAGCTTTTGTAACTGACGTACGGTACGCCACGTGGACACAATGGTTCGAGGCAAAAAGGCTTCTCACTTCCTGGTCCTCCTTGTCAGCGTTCTGTGTTCAGCGAATAAATTATCGCCAGGGTGTAACCCTAACAGATTCATGGAAGCCAGCTGCGACAGCTTTGAAATGAAACAACGGTTTTAACAGCCTGCTGGAAACTTTCCACGCAAAGCAGCAACATACTTGCTTAACTCGGATTTGTCATTTGACACAGAAGATTTTCGTGGGACTTTTTTTTTCTCTGATTTGTTAAAACCCAAAGTCAGATGGAAAGGGAGAACGGGTATTGTGGGAAAATTAATGCTCGTTGCCTTTGATTTAAAAAAAAAACATTTTTTCGATTTACGCAGAAAAGGGAGAGATTTCTCTAAACAATTCATTACTACCACAGAGGTGAAGGAAGTAGCTACGGTTGGTTCGTTGTTTTACCTATGAGCGGCACTTTTTTGCACACCATGGACTAAATGGCCAGGTCACATGGACCCCGAAGGTTGGGGGAGGGGTCCCACTGGGTTGGGTTGGGTTGTTTACCTCTGAGCGGCACTTTTTTGCACACCATGGGCTAAATGGCCAGGTCACAAGGACCCCGAAGGCTCAGAGAAAGTTGGGGGAGGGGACCCACTGGAACAGCTGTTGGGAGACAGATGGTAGCCTCCCGTCAAGGCCATCCAGTGTGTTCTTTAACGTGCACAGGGTATGGCTCTCCTGCACACGGGGCCACGGCTTAACGTCCCATCCGACGGACGGCGGCCTTTCCAAGCCCATCGGTGTCCCCTACTGACCGTGGGCAGGGCGGGGAATTTTGCGGAGATAAATCTCAACGCTGACCCAGCTGGGACTCGAACCTGGGAACTACAGATTACGAGCCTGGCGCGCTACCGACTGAGCCACCCCCGCCCCAGGGTTCCACTGGAACAGCCTTGGGAGACAGATAGCAGCCTCCCGTCAAGGCCATCCAGCGTGTTCTTTAACATGCACAAGGTATGGCTCTCCCGCACACGGGGCCACGGCTTAACGTCCCATCCGACGGACGGCGCCTTTCCAAGCCCATCGGCGTCGTCTACTGACCGTGGGCAGAGCGGGGAGTTTTGCAGAGATAAATCTCAAAGCTGACTCAGATGGGACTCGAACCTGGGAACTGCAGATTATGAGCCTGGCGCGCTACCGACTGAGCCACCCCCGCCTCAGCTACGGTATATTGAACACTCCTCCGATGTGATTCCCCAAAACTTTTCTTCTAACACTTTGGTATGACTGCTAGAACAAAAATATTGTACTGCTAACCCCGGAAATTCAACCTGACTTATCAGGTCAGTTCAAGGGTGGTTCAGTAGGCCGGCAAACGACATAAAAAATATATAAAAAAAGTACTATTATTATGAAACATAAATTTGGGGGGGGGGGCGGACGTGGCTCGTAATCTGCAGTTCCCAGGTTCGAGTCCCAGCTGGGTCAGTGTTGAGACTTATCTCCGCAAAACTCCCCGACCTGCCCACAGTCAGAAGGGGACACTGATGGGCTTGTAAAGGCTGTCGTCCGTCGGATGGGACGTTAAGCCGTGGATCCGTGTACGGGAGAGCCATACCTTGTGCACGTTAAAGAACACACTGGGTGACCTTGAAGGGAGGCTACCATCTGTCTCCCAACAGCTGTTCCAGTGGGTCTCCTTCCCCAACCTTCTCTGAGCCTTCGGGGTCCTTGTGACCTGGACATTTACCTCATGGTGTGCAAAACAGTGCCGCTCAGAGGTAAAACAACCCGACCCATAAATTTGGATTTGTCAGTATTAACCGCTGACCATTGTATGCTATTAGTAGAAGCTTTAGTTTACCTTTACTGCACCAGGTTTTTCCTCTCAGAAATATGTTTGCTGAACGAAAAAAAAACACGAAAATCTGACGTTTCATTTCCTGTTATTCTGATGTTACCTCAAAAGTTTTTCCTCACTTTTAAGTCAAAGGGGAATTATATAAACACTATAATATATTTTATAGAGTTTTTGTTATAGTTTTTAGTGAGTTTTATGAAACATTGCAGCAACTCACCAAAAGGATTAATTATTAGCAGCGGTAAAATTTCGGGGAACGGACCTGGTGTTAGGTAATGTAACAAGATCTCATTAAACCTGTCGCAGGGCACATCCAACGTTTAAACAGCTGGTATTAAAATACGAAACGCCCCGCTACCCTCTTTGAACAATTTGCATATTATAGATTAGACTTAAAGCAAAATAAAACCAAACACCATCAATATTTAAGAGGGCGGGGGCGGGGGCGGCTCAGTCGGTAGCGCGCCAGGCTCGTAATCTGTAGTTCCCAGGTTCGAGTCCCAGCTGAGTCAGCGTTGAGATTTATCTCCGCAAAAATTCCCCGCCCTGCCCACGGTCAGTAGGGGACACCGATGGGCTTGAAAAGCCGCCGTCCGTCGGATGGGACGTTAAGCCGTCGCCCCGTGTGCGGGAGAGACATACCCTGTGCACGTTAAAGAACACGCTGGATGGCCTTGACGGGAGGCTACCATCTATGGACCCCGAAGGCTCAGAGAAGGTTGGGGGAGGGGACCCTCTGGAACAACTGTTGGGAGACAGATGGTATCCTCCCAACAGCTGTTCCAGTGGGTCCCCTCCCCCAACGTTCTCTGAGCCTTCGGGGTCCATGTGACCTGGCCATTTAGCCCATGGTGTGCAAAAAAGTGCCGCTCAGAGGTAAAACAACCCAACCCAACCCATCAATATTTAAACAAAACATGGCGGGACTTTGTTGTAAAAGTTGTAAAAGCAAACTAGGTCTGCTCCAGACTATTCATATCAAGCTCTTCGTTTCGAAAATAAGATATTCTGAGTGAAAATATTTCAACATCTAAAATGTATAATTTATCAGATCTTTCAGCACACACTCGATGTTTCATTTGTAATATTCCGAATTCTAGCTTTTTTTTGGCAAATATAGCATATCTTAGCAAAATTAAATTAAATTTCAGTGACGTTAAATCTTAGGAGCATTAAATAGGGTAAAAAGTAGTCAATATTCTAAAATATCAGCCTGCTTTTTTTATTTAAAGAGTAACCTTATTTGGTGACGAATATATATATATAGATGAAATATAATAAAGTCAAAACAATATCGTTAAAATCTTTCCAGTTACATCCATATGTGATCAGTGTTACGATAAAAAATGTTTCTAAAATTTAAGTTAAGCTCCACCTAGTGTGCTAATTGACGCTAAATCGATTTACATTCCTAACATGACTTTAATGCCTTTTAAACATAATTTTTATAATTTTTAAAAAATATTCTAATGGTACTATAAAACGTTTAGCGAAAATTCCTAGTGCATAGTAATTCCAGAATACCGTTACCTTACTAGAGGCTGGGGCGGGGGTGGCTCAGTCGGTAGCGCGCCAGGCTCGTAATCTATAACACGCTGGATCTAAAGAACACGCTGGATGGCCTTGACGGGAGGCTACCATCTGTCTCCCAACAGCTGTTCCAGTGGGTCCCCTCCCCCAACCTTCTCTGAGCCTTCGGGGTCCATGTGACCTGGCCATTTAGCCCATCTTGTGCAAAAAAGTGCCGCTCAGAGGTAAAACAAACCAACCCTTACTAGAGGCCCTATATAGGTAGAGGTTGGCCATCTCAAAATTGGACGCCATGTGCAGCCTTAACTGGCATAGTGGTTAGGCAGCTAGCGACTGTTCCAGCAAGGCAAACTTTGTGTGTTGTGTTAGCTCTAATTAAGGCAGTGGTCAGCAGTGATTTCGGTCTTAGTAGAGCATGTCCTTGTATGAGAAGGCCTGTATTAAGCTAGGAGTAGCTTCCAGGATTCTTCTCTGTCCTATATGTCGCAAATCAAAAAAAATGTTTTGTCGTCTCTCGGATAGTTTAGCGTGCAAAGCACAATGGTATTGCAGGAATACTTATGGATTCCGGAAAAAGGTAGGGTAATATTTGGTACAGATTTCAGTTCTCACGATTGGAAGCACTTTAAAAAACGGCTAAGAAAAAAAATAGTAAATTTTAGGGTTTTTTTTAAAAAAGAGTTAATAATTTTTGTTTTGCTGTCTGTTCGTCTGTATATATCGGACTTTTTCGTTTATACAGATAAATAAAAAATTCTTTTTGTGTTGGATAGGTATTAATGATATATTATGATTTGCATTTTTTGAATCTCCCAAAAGTTATAACTGCACCCTCTAACGGTGGAAAAATTTGAAATTTCCAAAATTTCAAACGAATATTTCAAACAATGTAGTTATGTCAGAAACTTGAAATTTTGGTGTTGAAATGTGAAGGTTACGAAGTTACCATTGGCAACATTCACTTCACTTTTACACCCAAGGTTTTCTTTTTTGTTTTAAACGAAAATTGTATGTTATTAAACCTTAATTAAAATTTATTTTTGGCTTGGACAGGTATTGATTAAATATTGCAATTTGCATTTTGCAAATCTCCCAAAAGCTATGAAACCCAAGATAGGTAGGAAACGGAGCTGTTTTGTTTTAGAGATAATTGGAAATCTCTTTTCTTTAATTGGTACTAATGACATATAACTCGCATTTTCAAAGGTAGTTTTAATTTATATTATTAGAGATCACTAAATATTCAAACGGCAAAACTTTTAACGGATGTTTTAATTGATCTGTTTGTGGTAGAAATTTCGACGGTAGAGTTCTGTTATGGTAGAAATTCCTCTGATAGCAATGATCTGCCCACTATTTTCAGAGGGGTAGGAGAAAAACAACATTTCAAATATAAGAACTGAAAGACATACTTTTTGTGATCATTACTAATAAAATACTGCTATGTGCATTTTACCCCATCATACATTAAAAAAAATAAGAATAAATATTTCCTCAAGCAGCTGCTTGATACAGAGATCTGACAAGAGCCTGTCAGTTTATATGCCATAGTAGAAGGTCCGCGAGGATAGCGGGACTTCAGCAGAAAAGCAACACAAACATCCATAATTAAAAGTTTGAAGCAGTAAAAGAATAGGTTGGGTTGTTTTACCTCTGAGCGGCACTTTTTTGCACACCATGGGCTAAATGGCCAGGTCATATGGACCCCGAAGGCTCAGAGAAGGTTGGGGGAGGGGACCCACTGGAACAGCTGTTGGGAGACAGAAGGTAGCCCCCCGTCAAGACCATCCAGCGTGTTCTTTAACGTGCACAGGGTATGGCTCTCCCATCCGACGGACGGCGGCCTTTCCAAGCCCATCGGTGTCCCCTAATGACCGTGGGCAGGGCGGGGAATTTTGCGGAGATAAATCTCAACGCTGACCCAGCTGGGACTCGAACCTGGGAACTACAGATTACGAGCCTGGCGCGCTACCGACTGAGCCACCCCCGCCCAATAAAAGAATAGACAAAGAAAGAACACCATTCTCTTTGAAAACGAAATTCCCATATGCGCGAGAAGCGATATGCATGCTTTTATTTATTTTACATATTCAGTACCCTCTGACAATGGAAATTCGAACTACTGCATATTTGGGAAAACAAACTATTAATATTTCATTAGCATCCGTACAACACGAAAAAGTTTTTCATTTATCTCTTAAAGCAGAAAAGTTGTATTAGAGTACAAATCATTACTATTACTGTAAACCACCTAACCATTGCATTCTTTCACCAAAATTTTAAGTTTATAGCATAAATAGATCGTTTGCAATATTTGTTTAAAGATTTTGTATTTTTCAGCTTTTTCTGCCATTAGAGGCCGCCTTCGAGGTTTTATTTACCACCTTTAACACTTTCTAACAGTGGAAATTCCAATTGATGGGTATTCGAGAAATGTAAATACATATTAAAATTTTGTTAGTATATGTAAAACAAAAAAAAATAAAGAAATTTTCGTTTATTTCTTAAAAAAAGTGTCATTATTCCGCCCTCTTATGGGTAAGCAAAGCCTTGTTGCCATTGTAAACCTACTGACCATAACACTATCTACCAAAATTTCAAATTTCCATTGCAAAAAGCTTGCTTGCAATATTCCTTTGAAATTTTAGCTTTTTCCATCTTTTTCAACCGCTAGAGGGTGCTATTAAAGTAATTGGAAGATTTCAAAATTGCGAATCGCAATCTTTCTTCATTACCTATCGAACCCAAAAATAATTTCTCATTTATCTCTAAAAGTAGAAAAGTTGACTGTCTATAGACGGACTGACAGGTGGAAAGACGGACAGACAAACGAACAAACATTGGCATAGGCAGACGACAAAGTGATAACATTAGCTCGTTTTTCAAACGAACCTTAAAAGAAATTATTTGTTGGTTTTCAGTTAGCTCATTTCACTTTTACAGCCGATTACCGTCTTCTGATGAAGTTTCTTCGAAAAAATGTTCATTAATTTATTTCTATGGATGGAATTTTTACACCCAAATGCAACGCAATGAGGCATTGCTAAAATATGGAAGATTTAATAGATAAAAAAGATGGTAGAAATGCATAAAATTATAACAACTGAGAAGCTTTCACTGGGTACACACACTAACTCGTAGGCTTTCGTCTCACGGTACGACAAAAAATGGCGCCCATAACCAATGGTAGTCCATCACCGAGGCCAGCCTCTAACTATACAGGACCTCTGCCTTAAACTAGGGATTTTTTTATATCCATTAAAGGAATTCCTATAGTTTGGTTAAATAAAAAATAAATAAATACCCCCTCAAGCAGCTGCTTGCCACAGAGGTCTGACAGGAGCCTATCAGTTTATATGCCACAGTAGAAGGTCTGAGAGGATGGCAGGACCTCAGCAGAAAAACGACACAATGTTACATAATAGTAAAAATTACCAAAACATTTTCTTTCGTTAAATGATTAGCAACCAAAGGATTTCGAATTATTAATTGAAGTAAATAATTGGATTTAATTTTCAAGTAAATATATTGGAATGACCTCATTGGGTTTCGTATACATCACGTTAAAAGTCTTGCCAGATTACGTAAGGAAAAAACACAATTCGTTATTGAAAACCACTATGCTCATAATATCTAGCTTTCTTGAAACTGTCTAGGCTGATTGATAACGTAGTTTGCCAAACATGAGTTGCTGTCATTCATTAACTAAACAATGTTATTGGAACAACTTCAAAACTGGAAAATATCTCGGTATCAAAAACAAATATAATTCAGCTCAGTTCGTAAACTAAGAACATACATAATTTACAATAAATCAGTACTTTTTTATTAACTTGGTAACAATTACTCTAAACTACAATGGCTGACTCAGTAAATATTTATGGTTGATCTTTATCAAGCATTTTCGGACCGATGCTACAACTAGTGAGCATTTATACAAATCAATATTTTGCAAGGAATTTATTTGCAATTATTAAAATAAGTAATGCATACGATAAAATAACTTACCTAGACTTCTTCTGGTGAAAAACATTGACTAACTGGTAATTAATAATTAAAATGAATTGCCTTATTTTTAGCTTTAAAAGTTTCAATGTTAATGAAACGAATTTTTCACATGGGTCGTTGTTGCCAAAGCAAAGGCTATAAATATTTCCATGATGTTAAACGATTTAAAATGTTTCTTCAGATCGGTGGTTAAGGTTGAAAAGATATCAATCTGGTGACCAACGTTGGTAAAAAAACAATGCTCACATTAAATAAACATATAAACATTATTTTTTTTAAATTTCCTTAGAAAATTCAAAATATATATACTAAATAAAATATGGATTTTTGAATTACATATATTTCTGTGTTCTTTTATTTAACTCTGGAGAATGCGTTATAAAATTGATAGAGCATTTCACAAAAAATGGATTAAGAAATGTACTTCCGGAACAAGCATGCATAAAACTAATTTTGTTTACATATTTTTAGCAATAGGGTTTATTTTTCATTGTTTAAAATGCAGTTGCATCTCTGAATGTATCGAGTTTCATAAATATTCTTTGCACAAAGGCGCTAGAATATGTGTAACTCTTAGTAAGTAATATAATGTCGACCCTTTTAAGAGATTGGGTACACTATGCATAAAATATTTGCTGATAAAATCTTTTAATGCAGTGTTACAATCAAACAAGAACTTGTTTGTTATTGCATATTTGTTGCATCATAATTTTGAAAAGTTTTTACGTATTAGGACCAACGATTATGACTGGAAAGAACTGGTTGCCATATTACTATTGCTAAGTATAAGAGAAGTTTTAATAAATATATTATTGCTATGGTCGAACTGTGATTTTTGTATTCAGCAGTTAGCGCTAAGATTCTAAAACAATATTTTCCTTTATATAAATGAGTATTAATAATTAGATTGTGTAATGCCTAACTTACTATCTACATGATATGTAGTTTCAATTTAACAAATTTAGATTAGCAAATTATTCGAACCAGATAGGATACAAACGATTATTGGATTATAAACAAAAAAGAAACTTGTAGTGGAAACCTTATACACTTTCCGTACTTCGTCATAGGAAATAATATTTAACTTTCTAATTTTAATTATATAATATAAGAATAAAAATGAATTGGTTATCAGAATGCATCAAAATATAGACCGTAATTGTTCGAATAGTAGCCCGGGCTACAATTTACAATTTCTTGCTTGTATGAGGCCACAGTTTTAAGCCCAAGCTATTCTAAAAGCCGAAGTTGCAAATTAAAACTAGCTGAGACTGTACAATAAAACTGTTAAAATTGTTTCCGTAAGTAACTGTACAATACCATTTTCTCAAAAATTGAATTTCGCACATCGAAACAAACTCGCACCCTGACATATAAATTTTGAATATTGAAAATTAAAAATACTTTCGGTGAAACAATCTGAATTTCAAAAACCTTCCCCCGAAAGGCAGAAATTTTTTCTAGTATTAGATTGGAAAGCGAAGATTTGTGTAGAAAAGATATACACACACAAATAGAGAAGTTTTTATTCATTATATGTGAGATAATACCGACTGAATAGGAATGAATTTCGTGGGACATTTGAGGGTTGGTGGGGAAAGCGACATCAACTGATGCTATGCAGGAAAGTTCTGCAGAATCAGAGACGCCTAGTATTCCTGTCTGAGACTCGACCAGTATTTACAAATTCTGCAGTATTAAACGATTACAATTCAAGCACAAGTCACTATTTAGGACCCGCCATTTAATATGTCATATCTAACATATATATAGAGACGATTAGGAGTGATAGAGGATCACGCTAATTCTAAGTATGATGCAGCAGTTGTCGAGTTCCGAAGATTGCACCTAGGAGTATTCCGGATGTAATTCCTCGGTAAAAATCCAAAATATGACATTCGAAGTGTCCTTCAAGCTCAAATAGAGGTCACGTAGGAATCGATTCTTGATCTACAAATGCTAGAAATGTGACAGTTAGTGTCTGGGCGTATTTTGGATCGTAGATCTCTGAAACGTTTCCAAATTTCGAATCCTACTAGGACCTTCAAAATAAAAATATGTGCCTATTGATATTTCGGGTTAAAGATCTCTGAAAAGTTTTGACATTTGATATCCGACGTTTCATATCTCCGCAAAACTCCCCGCCCTGCCCACGGTCAGTAGGGACACCGATGGGCTTGGAAAGGCCGCCATCCGTCGGATGGGACGTTAAACCGTGGCCCCGTGTGCGGGAGAGCCATACCCTGTGCACGTTAAAGAACACGCTGGATGGCCTTGACGGGAGGCTACCATCTGTCTCCCAACAGCTGTTCCAGTGGGTCCCCTCCCCCAACCTTCTCTGAGCCTTCGGGGTCCATGTGACCTGGCCATTTAGCCCATGGTGTGCAAAAAAGTGCCGCTCAGAGGTAAAACAACCCAACCCAAATCCGACGTTTCGTTTATGGTCAAATTGAAGTCAAATTTCTGTCAGATTGGGATCTACACGTGCTAGAAACTTAAAAATTGTTGTTTACGAGTATTTCAGATCCTACATCTTAGAAACGTTACGAAATAATCCGAAGGATTCCTTAAGGTCAAATTTTATTTATCTAGAAAGTCTGCTAGAAAGGTGAGAATTGGTGGGAATGGCTCTCACAAGACCGGGGGGGGGGGAGCTGACAGGGCTCTAGGCTGGGGGCCTGGGATTAGGGGGTGCCTGGCGTTGCGGGTCGGCCAGCTAAGTAAGATGAACAGAAGACAAAAAGCGACTTTATAAAATATTGACTTTCGTTTTATCCATCCAACTAAAATTAATTGTTTTATTAGGCACATTAAACAAGTTGATTTTACTGAAGTTATTGAAAAATTTGCGACGACCAAAGCTAGTAAATATACTTTGAGATAATTTTTGATATTATTGTAAGTTTTTATTATGTAAATCAATGTAATTTCTTTTAATAAAAATAAATCTTATTTTTGTGTCATCATTTAAACTGACTTATTTTATCCTAAATCCTGTAGAGCAGCATGCTACCCTTAACCTTAGCAATAGGTAGGGTGTCGACAAAGATCCTGGCCTGGGGGCTCGCTTCAGGTAGATATGGGATTTCGGATCATATAGCCATTCCGTGGCCGAGTGGTTAGCACGCTTGGCTACTGATCTAAGGGACCTGGGTTCGAGCCCCAGATTAGGCATGGATGTGTGTGTGTGTGTAGTTTTTCTGCTGAGGTCCTGCCATCCTCTCAGATCTCCTACTGTGGCATATAAACTGACAGGCTCCTGTCAGACCTCTGTGGCAAGCAGCTGCTTGAGGGGGTATTTATTTTTTTTAATCTCAGAACATTCCAACATGATCTTTAAATGTTCAGAAAATATGAAATTTCGTTATGAAATTTATGATCGGTGTCCCGATCAAGGTCAAATAGGGGTCGAGGTGGGGGTCGTAAAATCAATGTGCACCGAAGACGGTAATGATTTCCCCTACTTTATAAAGATGATTGCTGCATTTTACACAATATATATCATGTTTTCCAATTTTTTTTTTGCTCCATTTTTTTAGATTATTAGGTTGCGGAAACGTAAAAAGAATTAAAAATATGTTTTCCATTTTTTTTTGTAAAATTATGTTTTTTAAGATCAAAGTTTCTTTCGTTCTAAATTTTCTCGTTTAATTTCGTAAATAATGAAAGATACGAATTTTTTTGTCGTCAGATCATTTGTTCCAAAATTAAAGATGTTCCTTACACAGTAACATGCATCTCTGCATCAATATTCTTATTTTTAGAATAGTTCGTTTTAACCTTTATTGTCCTTAAAGTGAGAATGGGAATTAGCTAAGTCGATAATTTTCCAAGCTCTCATGCATTCCAGGTTCGAGTCCCCACTATGGTGGAGAGGGGATTTGTTCCCTGTAACCATCTATCTTTTCTCGGTGAAAGAGGGAACACCGATGGACTTCGAAAGAGTGCGGTCCATTGGATCGTGTGTAGAAGACCCGTCCTTCTGCACATTTAAATATCATGCTGGATGCTCCTCATGAGACTCTTACTTCTAACAACAGCTGTCCAGAATCCTTCCCTTACATATTCATGAGTCCATCTGAGGTAGGTAGTGGCTGTCCCATGGTTTTTTATTTTTCATTTTTGACAAGTTTCGAAAACGGAACTCATTACAGTTTAACCACTGTTTTTTCTCACTCCTCCTCCTCTTAGCCTTTAGAATGGGGGGGGGGGGGGAGAGAGCGAAAGCTCCTATCATCCCACCCCTTCATACTGCGGGGGGCAGGGTTGGTTCAGTAGGAATGTTCCAGGATCGTAATCTTCAGTTGCCAGGTTCGAAACCCACCTGTCCCAGCGCTGATATTTATCTCCACTAAACTCCTTCGCTGACCTCGGTCAGAAAGGGAACAGCGATGGACTTGGAAAGATCGCCGTCCGTTGGATGGAACGTTATGCCGTGGCACTGCGTGTAGGAGAGGTGCACGTTTAAGAACATTCTGGATGACCTTGACGGGAGGCTTGCATCTATCTCCTAACTGTTGCTCATTGGGTACCCTTCCTCCAATCTTTTCTGAACCCTAGGACTAGGACTAGGCGTCTAGGAGCTGAGGGCATAAGCGGATCGCCTGTCCGCTTATGCACTCAGCTCCTAAAAGAACTAGACACCAAACTTTCTATGAAATTTCTCTTCACACAGGGGAAGAATATAGACTATGTGCCAACTCGCTTGGATCAATCAAAATGGGGTGGGAGGGTTTGAATTTCTCAAAATCCTTATACATTTAACATTAACGCTTAAAATTTATTCAAAATACTTGTTGCCACTAATAAATTTGAAAAAAAAAATGCATCACACTAAACTAATATCTGATTTCGTGTGTTTAAACATTAACTGTTGACTTATTCAAAATAACTGTTACCACCATTAAATTTGAAATAATGAATGCGAACTAATTTATTTCTGATTTCGGTGATAAACTCGTTGTTCAGTTTTTTGGGTGAAAAGCGCGAGCGTCCTTGATTATTGAAGTCGTTCTAATTAACCCGTTTTATCCCATTGTCCTATTTAAAGACAGCTGAAAAAAAGCATGTAGAAATCAGTATTTGTTCGTTGCGAATATTTTATCAGCTGGAACATGTAGTGGTATGTATAAGCTTCTGCTAGCGTGAGTTATGTGTCGCCCCTCCGCCGCCTCTGTCTGGAAACTTTGTTTATTCCCCGCGTTAGTGGGCGTTTTTTGTATCTTCTCTTTGCGGTTGCAGAATTCCTTTTCAGTTTACTTTGGACACTTGGCTGGGCATTTTTTATGTGAGAGTACTCTTTCTTTATCATCCTGTTGGTTAATTAAAGCTTTATTGTTATTAGGTAAGTTGTAGCGCATTATTTTTTAACTGTCCTCTAAATAGGACAGTGGGACGATAAGCATGCAATTGAAGCGTTATTTCTAACCTTATAACTAAGAGTAAAAAAAAAAAATTTTTCCTGCCTAGCGTTTTACCCCTGCAGAGTCATGTCAATGCAAAGGTTTCTGAAGTAGAGGAAGCATTGGAACTATTAAATAGTTTAGATTCAGATGAGAGCGATGTTGAAATTGCTGTGTTACCACCAGATGCCAATGAACTAACTGACGAAGACGAAGGGATGACAATGAATAAATACTGCTGAGATTATTGTAAACGATGTTCCTGGGTCTCTGGAGGTTAGAATTGGAGACAGTTTCGAGTCTGAAGCGTCCACAAGCTCTGGTGTTTCGACAACAAAATGCAGACGAAAAGCTAAAAAACATCAGTCATCTTGGATAAAAAAGAAATCACCACAATATACAAAATGGAAAACACAGGCTGATTCAACTGCAAATGACTTGCTCAAGCAGATGGAAACTGCATTGAAAGAAAAAACTCCAGCAGAGCTTTTTGAGCAGTTTTATTCCAATGAAGTTTACGATCACATAGTAAAAGAAACTGTGCGATATGCAACAGATGTAAAAAACGAACACGATTTCTTGACCACAGCTAACGAAATACGTGTTTTTCTAGGAATTTTGCTTCTAACTGGTTGTCATTCAAATACCTGTGAATGTGACTACTGGTCAGATGCTGAAGACCTTGGCATTACCCTGGTGAAAAATGCCATGTCATGAAACCGTTTCCAAAAGTTGAAATCTTATTTACACTTTGTGGACAATGGAACAGTAAGTCAGCATCCCGAGGATCGATCTTTCAAGGTAAAACCTTTGTTTGCCATGCTCAATAATAATTTTATAAGTTCGGACACTTCTCAGCAAATCTAAGCATTGATGAAATGATTATCATGTACTACGGTGGGAATAGTCTGAAACAATTTATCCGAGGCAAGCCAATACGTTTTGGATATAAACTTTGGGCTCTCTGTGGAAGCGAAGGATATTGTTGCAACTTTTCCCTCTACTGCGGTAAAGAATCTGATGCAAGAAAGAATACTCCTCTTGGTACCCGTGTTGTGATGAAACTGACAGAGAACATTGTGAATCCTTCAAGCTACACTTTATATTTTGATAATTTTTTTACCAGCATTGATCTTTTGAAAAGTCTTGGTGAACAGGGTTATCGAGCCACAGGAACCATACGAGAAAATCGGATAAACCATGAGTGTCCTTTAGAAGAATCTAAGTCTATGCGGAAGAAAGAAAGAGGCACGTTTGATTTTGCATTTGACAAGAATTCCGAGATTTTCCTGGTGCGATGGAATGACAATAGTACTGTCACTGTTGCTACAAATTTCGGCACTTTAGAAC
This sequence comes from Ryuthela nishihirai, assembly GCA_038380435.1. Taxonomy (NCBI): domain Eukaryota; kingdom Metazoa; phylum Arthropoda; class Arachnida; order Araneae; family Heptathelidae; genus Ryuthela; species Ryuthela nishihirai. The sequence goes on from JAWZYU010000019.1 coordinate 41,726,385, forward strand.
CATTCTTTGATGTGAAGAGGCGAGTAAAAGGACACAAAGATAAAGTTAACGTGAAGATGCCTAATTTGATAAATTCTTGCAACAAAAATATGGGTGGGGTGGATCACCACGACTGGTTGGCTGGACTATATGCCATTAAGATTCGTGGAAAAAAGTGGTACTGGCCACTTTTCATTAGTACACTGGACATGGCAGTGGTAAATGCATGGATAATCCACAAAGCTGTCAACAAAAGTGAGGACCTAAACTTGAAGGAGTTCCGAAGAGCAATAACAACAGTTTATCTAAAAAAGACTGTGAACAGAACAAGAGGTAGACCCAGGATCTCTTCTGTACCTTCTAGTGCAAAAGCAGACATCTGCAAAGATGGTGTTGGCAATTTTCTACTGAAGAGGGAAAAACAGCGCCGTTGTCAAAGAGAGTGCTGCAAAGGAAAACCCAAAACATACTGTGGGAAATGCGATAAAACACTTTGTCAGGCTTGCTTTGGGCCTTTCCACCAAGTTTAGTGTCATATTCAACTGAAAATTGAACTCTAAATGTAAATAATTAAATATTATTCGGATATTGTAAAAATTTGTAGTCGGAAATTGCTTTTCACTAATGAAGAGAACACTAAAACCTATAAGTGCAAATTTTATCCCCTTTATCCCAGTGTCCTATTTAGAGGACGGGTCAGATTTCCTATATAAAAAAATAAAAAAATTTCAAATTTTGTTATATTTAGAATATTTAGGTTTAATATACCTCAGAAAATATGATTATTCTCAAATTTGAACAAAATAAATAAATTGGGATAAAACGGGTTAAGCATGAGTAGATGACGAGTTTCTTTGTTGAAATAAAAACTTTAAAACTTAAATTTCTATCGCAAGTTAAAATCGTTAACTTACTGTGAAAAATATGCAAAAGCTAAGAAAAGTATATATACAAATAATCAATAGATGTTTTAAATATTGTTGTAGATGTTATAATTATGTTGAGTAATAAATAATTTTGTTTAATAATAATATTTTTTGTACCTTTACATCGACTTGGGAACTACAAATTACGTGTCTGGCGCGCTACTGACTGAGCCACCCCTGCCCTTCGCTGGGGGAGGAGATAAGACTTTAATTATATTTATGCCAATTGAAAGCTTGCGACGTGGGGAGTGCCATCTACTCTACATTTTAGAAAGTTTCAAACCCGAGTAACGTCAGGTAAATCTGCTAGTGTCTTATATACATTAGTTTACGTAATACATATTGTAGAAGCTTTAAAATGGATGAGTATTGAGCGTGAGGATAAGTAAATATTTTTTTTTTACAATATAAATGTCAAAAGAATGCAATTTATTACAAAACCATGGAGGAAATTACTGATGAACAAACTAAAAACTATCGTATATAAAGTAATAATTTTTTCCTGCAGAACAGTTAAAACTTGCTCTGTCTACTCAATTGATCAACTTTACCTCTTAATTATTTTTATAATCAATGTTCTTTTTTTTATCGCTCACTTCAGGCGCAAACCATTAATTTTCTGTGTCAACTCATTAGATTTTACACTAATAACTAATCAACCTCCAGCGCACTCACCATATAAAGTAATTATTATTTACAAACACTTATCGCGTATATACTGAGAGTAACTGCGTCCTCTTTTTACATATCCACAACTCCAACATTGCAATTCTATCTTTCTTAAATTTCACATCGGTTCTATGTTCTTAATTCGCTTGTTACATAAATCTCACGCAGAAGCATAGGCAAGCATTCATGTCACATTTTTCATAAACTCACTGCAGCACGGTCAGTTGTCGTAACAATATATTATTGATTCAGTCGACATTAGCGACAGTATTATATGCAGTAAGGAATTTGAAGTTATTTTAATAGCGATCGTGTAAATAAATCATCGCCAATATGGCTTCAAAACAAGAGCTATCAAAAGCGATATATGTTATATTAATGAAGCCTATTTTTTTAAAATAATTTTGTATGTTATTTTGTGCAATTTAAACGGAAACTGAGGTTTTAGTGTTCGGGAAATCGTGTGTTAACGTTTCAGACAATATCTACCAATAAAAACATGTCTGCTCAATGTGTTCGCATGGAAAGGAAATGGCGCTACAATCGATATGACACAGGCTATCGATATGAATTTGAGTTCAGCTACCTAGAGGTCCTGTATAGTTAGAGGCTGGCCATCTCGGTGATTCACTGCTATTGGTTGATTGAGTCACGTGGTTTATGGACGCCATGTTTTGTCCTACCGTGAGATGAAAGCCTATGAGTTAGTGGGTGTACCAAGTTAAAACTTCTCAGTTGTTATAGTTTTATATATTTCTACCACTTTTTTTGTCTATAAAAGCTGTCATATTTTATGAATACCTCACTACGCTGCATTTGGGTGTAAAAATTTCACTCAAAGAAATAAATTAATGAATATTTTTCCGAGAAACTTCACCAGAAGACGGCAATCGGCTGCAAAAGTGAAAGATCTAACTGAAAACCAACAAATAATTTCTTTTAAGGTTCGTTTGAAAAACGAGCTAATATTTTCACTTTGTCGTCTGCCTATGTCAGTATTTGTTCGTCTGTCTGTCCGTCTCTCTTTTAACTGTTGTCTGTCTTTCCGTCTATAGACAATCATTTTTTTTTACTTTTAGAGATAAATGAAAATTCTTTTTTGGTTGAATAGGTGTCGAACAAATACTGTGATTAGCAATTTTGAAAATTCTCAATAGCTTTAATAACGCTCTCTAGCGGTGGGAAAAGATGGAAAATGCTAAAATTTCAAACGAATATTGCAAACAAACTATTTACACTAGAAATCTGAAATTACGGTAGTTGAGTGTTACCGTTAGAAGGTTTACAATGGCAACAAATCATGGTATTAATGATTTGTTACATGGTATTAATGATTTAAACAATACTTTAGCCAAAACGGGGGTTCGAAAATGAAACTTTTTTTAAAGAGATAAACTAAACGATGTTTTTTTTTTTGTTTTACAGACACTAACAAAATATTAATGATTTAAACAATACTTGATAATTTCAGCATTGCCTGTAGACGTTTAAACGTCTATAAATCAATAAATGTTTTTTGTGAAAAAAGCCAGCTTTAATTCAACAGGTTAGAATGCTCTGGCATGTTTCTGGAGCGTTGCGGGTTCGAATCCCGTATGTCGGCGAATTTTTTTTTCTACAAAAATATTAATATTTACGTTTTTCGAATCCCCATCAGCTGCAATTTCCAGTGTTACAGAGTGCTAAAGGCGGTAAATAAAACTCGAAAGGCGACCTCTAGCGACGGAAGAAGTTGAAAAATACCAAATCTTTAAATAAATATTGAAAACGATCTATTTTTGCTAGAAACTTACGTTTTTGGTCATAGAGTGTAATGATCAAGTGGTTTACCCTATTAGTAATTATTTGTCACATTGGTAAAATGCAACTTTTCTGTATTAAGAGATAGTGAAAAACTTTTTTGCACATTACAGGTTCTAATAAGATAATAATAGTTTATTTTTTCAATTATATTGTAGTCCAAATTTCCACTGTCAGAGGGTGCTAAAAGTGTGAAACATCTAGAAGAACGCATATCGCCTCTAGCGCATATAGGAATCTCATATTCAAAGAGAATGAAGTTCTTCCTTTTCCTACTTTTTCACTCCTTAAAAGTTTTAATTATGGATGTTCGTGTTGTTTTTCTGCTGAGGTCCTGCGATCCTCATGGACCTTCTACTATGGCGTATAAAACTGACAGGTTCCTGTCAGACCTCTGTACAAGCAGCTGCTTGAGGAGTTATTTTTTATTTTTTAATATATAATGAAGGAAATGCACATATTAGTATTTTATTAGTAATTATAAAACATAAAAAGTATTATTCTTTTAGTTCTTAAATTTAGAAAGTTGCTAGGTTTATATGTGCTCCACCAAAGAAATTCGTTTCTCAGCGGATATTCATCTGTATGTTCCACCAAGAAGAATCACACCAATGTCTCAACACATGTTCCACCAAAGAACCTCGTTTTTCAAAAGAGAAACCCCTGTCGTACTCTCTCGGTATATCTATGTGGAGTAAGAACTATGTGCTCCACCAAAGAAATTTGTTTCTCAACGGATATCCATCTGTATTAAGAAACACATGTTCCACCAAAGAACCTCGTTTTTCAAAAGAGAAACTCTTGTCGTACTCTGTCAGTATATCTATCTCCATTAAGAAACAAATGTTCCACTGAAGAAACTCGCATTTGAAAGGTCAAAATCCATCTTAGAAGAGACTCCACTTCCTTCTTAATAAATACCAACTTTACATGTGGTCGAGGGAGGCGAAACCGACTTACACAATTATGCCAATAAAATCTGAGGTAAACCATTTCTATATGTTAACAACATGGATACTTTTCACGGTTTTGTGGAATTTTTAGAAGTGCACAGCTAATATTGGGACACCCTGTGTAATCGAAAATGAGTATCAGAAGTTTTTCACCTTCCTTAAGAGGCAAACGTCCTCAAAATGCAGGGTATTCCAGTATTGTCTTTTCTATTTTATCTTAGTGATACTAGATACTAGATTTTCTATTTTAATTCTTAGTGATACTTAAATGGAAAGGCATAGAAGGAGATCGATTCTTATACATTAAAGAGATTCTCTCAAAGTTTAATTAACATGCTTATTTTTGCTTTTTGAATGTCATAAGTAAATTTGTCCTGCTCTTATCTTAGGGACCTGGGTTCGAGCCCCGGATAACCAGTCTGGATCGTGTTGGATCTGGATCGTGTTGTTTTTCTGCTGAGGTCCTGCCATCCTCACAGACCTCCTATGGCATATAAGCTGTCAGATCTCTGGGTTGGGTTGTTTTACCTCTGAGCGGCACTTTTTTGCACACCATGGGCTAAATGGCTAGGTCACATGGACCGCGAAGGCTCAGAGAAGGTTGGGGGAGGGGACCCACTGGAACAGCTGTTGGGAGACAGATGGTAGCCTCCCGTCAAGGCCATCCAGCGTGTTCTTTAACGTGCACAGGGTATGGTTCTCCCACACACGGAGACACGGCTTAACGTCCCATCCGACGGACGACGGCCTTTCCAAGCCCATCGGTGTCCCCTACTGACCGTGGGCAGGGCGGGGAATTTTGCGGAGATAAATCTCAACGCTGACCCAGCTGGGACTCGAACCTGGGAACTACAGATTACGAGCCTGGCGCGCTACCAACTGAGCCATCCCCGCCCCATTCAGATCTCTGTGTCAAGCAGCTGCTTGAAGGGGTATTTTTTTTTTATTTTAAAGAGTGGTCTACACTTTGCAAAACCAGATGAACTTCTTCCTGCGTTAAAAAAAATCCTAAAGGTAATCTACACTGTAATGTACGCAGTTTCTGAAATGGTTAAGGCTTAAAACTGAAATGATAATTTTGGAGCATTTTCTAGACACTCAGAGCAATAATTAAGTGAGCTTCGGAGTTAAAAGGCTGAAATCGACTCAATAGCAGTCCTGAAGTCTGAAACGCGTTACTGCAATTTTGAACTGATAATGATGTGGGAAACAAACTCTGCGAATCCTAACGTCTATTTTTCTTCGCCTTTTAAATAAAAGCGGATTTGGCCATTCTCTATTCTTGAGGTATCCACTGCTTTCAAACATCGCTGAAATCTTAAGACGCCGAAGAAATTCGTTTTAAAATTGTATAGATAGATTTATTGCATAAGTATACCACTCTGAAACGACGCCAAGTAGCTCACCGACGGAATTTGATGTTTCTGCAATATAGAAATGATGAAGTTTCACTTTTGTGTCAGTCATTTTCTGCTCTCTTCCACTTTCCTCTCTTTCCAAAGTGCATAAAGGCTGTTATCTGGAGCACAGGAAAATCACACATGCGCAGCTTAAAGAGCACGGGAAGCTTTGATAGCCCAGCAGCTGTTCCATGGGATATCCTCAAATATTTGTAGAGGCCGATGTTAGCTGCACCTCACTATCGACTCTTTCATCGTCTGCCCAACCGACGTCGGCTGACATGTCAGAGCTCTTAGGCCTTAGAACCGAGGCAAACGCGAAGCAGGTGGGCTAAGAGCGTGACTTTATAGCTGAGCTGAATTCTGCGTGGAAACTGAGCTTGCTAATGAGGTAAACACTGTTTAGTTCGTTAATTAGGAATTCGGAATCGGGGAAAAAAGGGTTTGCGTAAGTATCTAAAATGGGCTGGAATTTCACGTAATGAATATCGTTCCAGAATGCTCCCATGAATCAAATTTCGCGTTTATGTTGTGATTGCGATGGAATTTTCTCTGCTAATCCCCGCTCAGTGGATCTGGGAAAAATGGGATACTGATGGATTTAGAAAGGCTGCTGTCGTCGAATGGGACGTTAAGCTTTAGCACCTTGTGCAGGAAAGACATACCGCGTATGTCTTAAAGAACGCGCTGGATGTTTCTTTACGAAGGGGAAGTCATGTCTCCTAACAGATTTATAGTGGGTGCTTTCGTTATCCAGTCTCTGGGGTCCTTGTGACCTGGACATTTAACTAATTGTGGGTTGGATTGGGTTGTTTTACCTCTGAGCGGCACTTTTTTGCACACCATGGGCTAAATGGTCACGTCACATGGACTCAGAGAAGGTTGGGGGAGGGGAACCACTGGAACAGCTGTTGGGAGACAGATGGTAGCCTCCCGTCAAGGCCATCCTGCGTGTTCTTTAACGTGCACAGGGTATGGCTCTCCCGCACACGGGGCCACGGCTTAACGTTCCATTCGACGGACGGTGGCCTTTCCAAGCCTATCGGTGTCCCCTACTGACCGTGGGCAGGGCGGGAAATTTTGCGGAGATAAATCTCAACGCTGACCCAGCTGGGACTCGAACCTGGGAACTGCAGATTACGAGCCTGGCGCGCTACCGATTGAGCCACCCCCGCCCACAACTAATTGTGTGTGTCAAGGTTCCGCTCAGAGGTAAAACAACAACCAATCCACGAATTAAAGAGTTTTGAAGTTGAGGTTATTTAAATGATCGGTTTGCTCCCAAAAGAACTTTTTTTGTGTTTAGAAGTATCCTAAACACGAAGGCTACGGATGGTTTAAAGGCATTCTCGAAACAACTACTAAGAGCAAATAGAGACCTACAGACAAATGCATTTATCTGTTCTTTAATCAGTAGGAGATATAATATCCTGTTTTTATACCTAAGAATATTTTCACTCGGGTGTAGGTTGCATTATTTTACCTCTGAAAAATGCCCTTCTTTTTGCACACAATAGACTAAATGGCAAAGTCACAAGAACCCCAAAGGCTCAGAGAAGATTGGGAAAGGGAATCCATTGAATAGCTGTTAGAATGCAGTTTCTAATCTCCCGTCAAGGTCATCCAGTGTGTTCTTTATCGTGTACAGGATATGGCCCTTCTGCACACTGTACCATGACGTAACGTTCGGTCCGACGGACGGCAACGTTACGCCATGTTTTAATTTTATCTATCGGTCCCTTTCCGATAGAGTACAGGGTGAGGATTTATAGGTGATATTTTCATTAAGGACATGCTCTCTATTTTAAGAAGGTTGGCTTATTTTGCCCCAGAATGAGGAATGCCAATCGTCCAAAAAACTTTATATAAAGTTATAAGCCAAGTCGAAGATGATTTTTTTGATATCCAATAGTACTGTGCGTATATGGTTCACTCTGTGTGACTCCGTGTTGTGTTAAAAAATCGGGTCACTAGATGTAATGAGATGGGAATTGTGACCTTGAATGCCTTTGTGAATCTGGGTGAACTGGTACCTGTGGATAGCGTCGTCTTGGTTATAAATTGTTTTGGGTTGTTCTACCTCTTAGCAACATTTTTTTTGCACACAATGGGTTAATGGCTAAGTTACAAGGACCCCAAGAAGGTTGTGGGGAGGAAACCCACTGGACAGCTGTTAGGAGACAGATAGTAGCCTACCGTCCAGTACACGCTGAATATGGATTCAGCGTGTACTTTAACATGCACAGGGTATGGCTCTTACACATACGGCTACACGGCTTAGAGTGTCATCCAACGGACGGAGGCCTTTCCAAGCCTATCAGTGTATGGGTTTTAGCGGAGATAAATCTCAAAGCTAGCCAAGGTGGGGATCAAACCTAGGAACTGCAGATTACGAGCCTATTGCGTTACGTACTGAGTGAATCTGTAATCAGATTACGTAATTGTGAATGAACGTAAATTGTGAATGAAAAATTTATGAATGGAGAACGGAGGAGAAATAAGTTTTGCGCCAAACGTTTGGCGGGCTGTAGCTAGCATACAGTAAATACTGCAAATTTTAAACAATGTAGCATATCTCGGCTTCAGTTACTAAGAATGCAATAAGCCAAACGAGTATAACCTGCATTTGGGTTGGGTTGTTTTACCTCTGAGCGGCACTTTTTTTTTGCACAACATGGGCTAAATGGCCAGGTCAGATGGACCTCGAAGGCTCAAAGAAGGTTGGGGGAAGGGACCCACTGGAACAGCTGTTGGCAGACAGATGGTAGCCTCCCGTCAAGGTCATTCAGCGTGTTCTTTAACTTGCGCAGGGTACGGCTCTCCCGTATACGGGGTCATGGCTTAACGTTCCATCCGATGGACGGACGGCGGCCTTTCCAAGCCCATTGGTGTCCTCTACTGACCGTGAGCAGGGCGGGGAGTTTTGCGGAGATAAACCTGCAGTTGACAGCATGGCAAAACTGATTCTGAGAAAGCATTTTTTTGCTTCTCGGTAGGCAGTAAGCAGGCATATCAGATTTATTTATTTGCAGATCTGTTCCCAAGCAAGATTCAGTTTGAGCGACGTTAGGGAGTATTTACATTAGTAATCAATTGTTAAAAAAACAATATAGGCAAATATAAAAAATCAATATATCAAAAAGGCAATATAGCATGTTCTCTAAAATGCACAGGGTATGGCTCTCCTGCACATGGTTTAACGTCCAATCCGACGGACGGCGATCTTTCCAAGTCCATCGGTGTCCCCTTCTGACCGAGGACAAGGCGTCGAGTTCCGTGGAGGTAAATCTCAACTTTGGCCCAGTTGGACTCGAACCTGAATTACAGATTACGAGCCTGGATTATTTATAGATTACGAAAAATAATTTTTCGTAATCTGATTACAGATTACGAGCCTGGATTATTTTGATTAGATTACGAACCTGTATCAGCTCGTAATCAGATTACGAGCCTGGATTATTTTGCGGAAAAACACAAGACCCAGAGAGATAGTTATTAACGAAAAGGTGTGTTCAACTGCTATTCTTAAGCAGTGTTTATATAAACCTATTTTCCGATTCACATTTAGTAGATCCAATGGGTCTTCAAGAAACCGAGTTTTTAGGTTGTTGCTTGATTTATGGAAACCATGTATTTATTTCATTGAGAGGAAGGTAGAAAAATATGCATTAACTCAGCTCAAGACATATGCAATAAGTATGTTTACACACTGGACAATTTGAATTAAATGCAAATTGTCCATTGTGTAAACATACATATACAGTGTGGTGGCCAGGGTGGCAGTGTCGGTAGCGCACCAGACTCGTAATCTGCAGTTCCCGGGTTCGATTCCCAGCTGCGCCAGCGTCAAGATTTCTCTCCGCTAAAACTCCCCACCCTGCCCTCGGTCAGTAGGGACACCTATAGGCTTGGAAAGGCCGCCGCTCTTCGGATAGGACGTTAAGTCGTGGTTCCCTGTGCGGGAGAGCCATACCCTGTGTACGTTAAAGAACACGCTGGATAGTCTTGACGGGAAGCTACTATTTCTCTTCAAACAGCTCTTCAGTGGGTTCCGTTCCACAATCTTCTCTGAGCCCTTGGGGTCCTTGTGACCTCTTATTTAGTCCAGCGTGAGCAAAAAAGTTACGCTCAGAGGTAAAACAACCCAACATGTACAGTACATTGCTGAATGGTGAGCAATTGAAAATATTTGAAAAGGAACATCAAAATATTCACAATGGGGTTAGAAGCACACAGAAGATAACTATATACAAGAGATGTCTGCAAATTTTAGGCTGAAAGAAAAAGAGTGATCTCATGTAGAATAGACAACAGTGGGATCTACGGGGATAACCAAGAGGACATGATCTCCCTCATCCCCCCTCATCCCCGTGAAGAATTTTAATAACTGGAAAGAGGGTAGGATAAATTGTAAACTCATATTACAAAAACTTAAAAAAATAACAGACTATTAAAACGTGGAGAAAAAACTCTGTGCACTACTTTAAGAGAACAATTTCTGAATACATAGTAAAAGCTCGATTTTAACGGATTAATTGAGGATGCGGATAGTTCGGATACTCGAAAAACCGGAAATCGATTTCAAAGAAAACAAGTATGTGCATTAAGTATATTAAATTTTTCATTTTTTTTATTAAAGAAAATATTGCAACGAAATCATTTAAAGTAATTGAATTTTGGGTAATTATACAAAGAAAATGAAATATCACAAGAAAATTTAACAAGAGATTTTTCAAAACCTGCCAGCAGTCGGTATAATCGATTACTATACATATATTGGAACCTCGTTCCGATTCGTTCCGGTTTCATCCGGTCACTTCCCGCATATTTTTGCTTCTAATTGTTTTTCTACCACCGCGGCTGGGACAGAACTATTATATGAACAACTAAAACAATATTACGGTATTGACAGAAAAACTCCATCTTTAACAACTGGCCAGAAAATCAGCGGACCTGAGACTTTGATTTCTTGTGGTCTGACTTATTGGGCATCACAAAAGTGCCACTTAAGCATTAAGCAGTACAATTCTCTCTGAATGAAAACAAACTGGCCTCTAACATTTTTCTATTAATGTATTTTCTATCTCCCCCCCCCCCTAAAAAAAGCGACACTGCAAAATAAAACACATCTCCTGATAATCCAATCAATCCAGTAATTCTCTAACCGTCAAAACCATTACCAGCAACGTACTTAGCAGAGAAAACCGTATCGCTCCTTTTAAAGTATGGATAACTGTTTTTTTTCTTTTTCGACAGTTGGAAACAGTGCGGGATAAAAGGAAAGACAAGAGAAAAGAAAGCCAAACAAAGAAAAGAATCGCAAGAGGTAAAGTAAAGAAAGGAGAAAAGGTTTCTGGAACACGTTCCCAGGCCTCATTTACCAGGATCGTATAACGCCGTTGTGGACGTTGTTCTTAGAGAGTTGGATTGCTCCTTGCAGTGGTTGGGCTTTGGAGAGACGGCACCATTTGAGACATGACTCCCCAGGGAGACCCCTCTTGGTTCAACCAATCAAGGGCGTCTCACCAACTCTCCACGGCGAACGAAAACGGGAGATAACGGAAAACTCCTCAAGTAAACCGTCATGTCGTGCTTTTTTTTTTTACTCTGCCTCCTCCTTTACCTTCTCAAGCAGATCTTAGTGTACCATATCTTCTTTGGGTCTTCTTTCTGGAATGTTTGTTAAACGTCGCTAGCTGTTAAGATGGAAGGAGATACAACTCCAATAGTATTCGACACATAATTGGCACAGTTTGAGTGCGTTGTCGCAGTTTTATTCTCTTGTTTGTTTTAGTGTTAAAGGTTTCGGATTAAAATGGAAAAAAGATCGCCCACGAAAAGAGCTTTTTTTGTATTCTATAAAGGAAAAAGAAAGTTCGGAAAGAGGGACCCACTGGAAAGTTGTTAGGAGACAGATGCTAGCCTCCCGTTAAGGCCATATAGCATGTTCTCTAAAATGTACAGAGTATGGCTCTCCTGCACATGGTTTAACGTCCCATCCGACGGACGGCGATCTTTCCAAGCCCATCAGCGTCACCTACTGAACGAGGACAAGACATTGAGTTCCGGGAAGGTAAATCTCAACTTTGGCGCAGCTGGACTCGAACCTATATTAGAGATTACGAGCCTGGTGCGTTACTGATTGAGTACCCCGGGTACCAACTCGACAAAGGAGTTCTGAGACACACTCAGAAGACACACGTGCTGGATAAAATTTCTCATGTAGATATAAACACCCTGAGGAGGATATCCCCACTGAATATGATTTCTCGTAAAAAGCAATCACCCCCAAAAGTACATTACTATTGAATTGGATTTTTCATACATTTGAATGCACAAGAACAAGTGCAATTGATAGTAGTAAGATTTGTTAATATCCTGTTAGTGAGTTTAATGAATATTAGGGATTTTTAAGAATTTATACAAAGTAGCACCCACTGTTCCATCATTCGAACATTGTGTGTGTTATTTGTAACTGAGGCAGAGATCTGGAAACATGTTTCTGACTTCTGATACTCTGTTACGTTTTTGCAGAATATCTTTGTAGTTCGAATAATGATATAAGCATGGAATTTAAGCTGTAAAGTTGGGTTGCTTTACTTCTGAGCGGCACTTTTTTTGCACACCATGGGCTAAATGGCCAGGTCACATGGACCCCGAAGGCTCAGAGAAGGTTGGGGAAGGAACTCACTGGAACAGCTGTTGGGAGACAGATGGTAGCCTCCCGTCTAGGCCATCCAACGTGTTCTTTAACGTGCACATGGTATGGCTCTCCAGCACACGGGGCCGCGGCTTAACATCCCATCCGACGGCCGACGGCCTTTCCAAGCGCATCGGTGTCCCCTACTGACCGTGGGCAGGGCGGGGAGTTTTGCGGAGATAAATCTCAACGCTGACTCAGCTGGGACTCGAACCTGGGAACTGCAGATTACGAGCCTGGCGCGCTACTGACTGACCCGTCCCGCTATAACTACTGACCCCGCCCCGTCCCGCCATAAAGTAATGCATGATAAATCATTTTCACATGATCAACAAATTTGATGGCGAACCTTAAAGTAGGTTTTAAACTAATTGACTATCTGTGTCGCTAATTCCAGTCCTTGAAAGGAGGTGATAATTTAAATATATTTTTGCAAAATGTGTATTTTTAGGGAGATTAAAAAAATAAAGAAATAGTTTAAATTCCGAGTTTTGCAGAAAGTGGAGTCTTAATCTAGGGTTACCTGATAACACTAGACAACAAATTGAAGCTTTTTTTTTATAACATTGGTCGAATAGAATGTTTTTAACTAATTTTGGGGTGCTCAATTTCAAATATGGCTATGAAAAATCTAAGCACGTTCAGGTTTTTTAAAAATTACGGATTGTTGTATTTCAAATTTCAATGAATACACATATCTGGGAAATGAAAATAAATGTGACTATTTTATTAAATTGCCACGTAAAACTCATTAATTTATTACACGATTACAGTAAAAAAAATTAGAAACATCATAGTTATAGACCACTGAATATAAAGTAACAAATGAAATAATATTGAAACGCAAAATAAGAAAACATGGGGTAAGAATCTTTTATACTTACAAGAAGTATCTTCCTTCTGCAAGAACCAGTAGGTAGGCACCCGTCATTGCTGGGTCTCACCAGCCTTGGTTTCTCTCCTCCATGGTTCGGATATCTTGGTGAAATCTTTCCCCTTGTTCAATAGTGACAGTTCCTAAGTTCTTGGGAAAAGTCGAGATGAGAGTGCAAGAAATGAATCTTCAAAGAATTCGACAGCAAAGATTTTCATAGTTTTTAAGAAGATCTTGAATGAGCTGATGGTAGTTTTCCTCTTTGTGATTGCCCAGAAAACCCTGGACCACAGACGCAAGGGATTTCCATGCAGCACGCTCCTTCATATTCAGTTTTTCTTCGAAGACAGTATCATTCAGTAGCTTCCTGATCTGAGGACCAACAAAGATCTCTTCTTTGAGTTTGGCATCACTTAGTTTTGGAAAATATTCCTTCAAGTGCAGAAACCATTTACCAGTTTTGTCCAAAGCCTTTACAATGTTTTTCATAAGCCCCAGTTTGATGTGTAGTGGTGGGAGTAGAACATCAGAGGTGTCAACTAGAGGCTTATACCTCACATTACTCTTTCCAGCAATAAAATATCTTTTGGGCCAGTCTTTAGTTTTGTAGTGTTCCTTTCTGGCCCTACTGTTCCACAAACACAGAAAACAGTAAAATTTTGTGAAGCCTCCTTGAAGCCCGAGCACGAGAGATATGTCTTTTAGATCACCACATATTGTCCACTTAAACTGGTCATATTATAATATAGCAGTGAGTATTTTTTCTATGCTTTCATAAGTTTCCTTCATTCCCACAGCGTGTGTCACTGGAATGGAAGGTTTTTAGTTTCCTTTGTGCAAAAGGACAGCTTTTAAGCTGCATCTTGACAAATCTATAAATAGATGCCATTCTTTAGGGTCGTGAGTTGTTTCAGTTTCTTCCATCAGCCCTGAAATATCTATGCAGAAACACAAACCATCTTCCATCTCGTAATAAGCAGATAAAGACAAATTTCCCTTTCTGAACAGAGAAACTTTGGTACCCTTGGCTAAAAGATTCCACGCTTGAAGTCTTGAACCTAAAACCTCAGCTTGTTGTTTGGAAAGTCCTAGTTCTCGAACAAAATCATTTAGTTAATTTTTCTGAATCAAATGAGGCCCCTCTTAACTTTTTAGGGGTGTATGTAGGATCAGGATCTGTATGTGCCTCAAAGTCTTCCTCTGATGAATGTGAATCCGTCTCCTTCCAGTTGGTTGGAGGTGTTGGTATTGGAAGATCTTCATGAGGAACTGGCCTATGGCTGAAGGCACATTTGGATAGTGTATTTTGTTTTTGTCCTTTTTTGAAAAGCCCGACACTCTAGTTAATCAAAAATAGCAATCATGCAAGTGACTAGTTGGCTCACACCAAACCATTTGAACTGCAAAGGGCATGAATTTTATCTTAGCTTTCAACCATTCACTCATGCCAACAAAGCACGAAATGCAGCATACATGTGGAGTCCATGTTTTGTCCTGATCTCCAACATGACATCCGAAATCAAGTTATAGGCTTTCTTCACCATCTTTGTCAAAAAACGACTCTGGGATTTTAAAATATAATTTCCACACACACACATAACGACACTTATCTGGCACATTAACACATCCTCGACGCTGCCTTTGTGCCATTTAAACGCTAAAATTCACTCTTCAACGTACAGCACGTGTTTCTCCTACAATGAAAACAACACGAATGGCGGTCTGAAGTTACATTTATTGTTACATGTTTTCTCCCACTTGGCAATCAGTATTGCCAGCCACAAAAAGTAAATATCTAATATCCTCCCAGTTGCTTACCTCTAGAGACTTACCCTGTTAATGCTAAAGAACGTGCTAGATGGCCTTGGCGAGGCTTTCATCTGGCTACTAATAGCTTTCAATAGATAACTTTCCCTAACCTTCTCTGAGTCCTTGGCGTCCTTGTGACCTGGCAGTTAATCCACTGTGTGCAAAAAGCGCCTCTCAGAGGTAAAATACAAAACACACTGCGTAGTTGACATATGATCATAGATAACTATCAATCGAGTTTCCATCATTTGTCGGGGCGGGGGTGGCTCAGTCGGTAGCGCGCCAGGCTCGTAATCTGTAGTTCCCAGGTTCGAGTCCCAGCTGGGTCAGCGTTGAGATTTATCTCCGCAAAATTTCCCCGCCCTGCCCACGGTCAGTAGGGGACACCGATGGGCTTGAAAAGGCCGCCGTCCGTCGGATGGGACGTTAAGCCGTGGCCTCGTGTGCGGGAGAGCCATACCCTGTGCACGTTAAAGAACACGCTGGATGGCCTTGACGGGAGGCTACCATCTGTCTCCCAATAGCTGTTTCAGTGGGTCCCCTCCCCCAACCTTCTCTGAGCCTTCGGGGTCCATGTGGCCTGGCCATTTAGCCCATGGTGTGCAAAAAAGTGCCGCTCAGAGGTAAAACAATCCAATCCAAATTCCATCATTTGTTAATCAACCAATGATATGAGATAATTAATCGATCTTTGTGATCATTGGTTGATGTTAGCTCAATCAACCAATGACATATCACGCATAAAGACACATCACTACGTCATCTGTGAAGTATAGTATCTGCCTAAGGTTTTAATAAGATTGTACCCATTGTATTTGGTTGTTATAAAAATATTTCTGACGCAACAGTCAAAGCCATCTAACCGGCACACATAAATGTCAGATAACCAGGAGTTTATTGCACATTAGTGCAGTATTTGTCATTATGCACGATCTAACTACACTGGTTTCCATAAACTAAGGAAAATCCCTATGTTAAGTCAATGGGAAGCTAACGTCAAAGCTCTATAACTTCTAAAATAAGCTTTTTTTGTTTTGAAAAATATGATTGCAGATAAAGATCTCAATGAAATAAATCAATATCTCGATTTTCAACAATATTCGTTCAGTATTTAATGAGTTATGGAAGTTTGAATATTTAACAACTGCAATGCCAGTCTTAAGAAACTTATACAAAACTGAAGAATAGTAAAAGAATTCTTTACACAAAGTTCTAAAATACAAACTTATTTTATTAAACACTTTGGTACAATACTTATCACTAAGTTTTAATTAACTTCTGAAGTCAATTTTTGTGGCTGGCATCGCTAAATATTCAAACTTCCATAACTCATTAAATACTGAACGAATATTGTTGAAAATCGAGATATTGATTTATTTGATTGAGATCATTATCTGCAATCACATTTTTCCAAAACAAATAAATTATTTTAGAAGTTATAGATTGACGTTAGCTTCCCATTGGCTTAACATAGGAATTTTCCTTAATTTACGGAAACAAGTGTGTTATTACTGAGTGCGTACTTCCAACTTCCACGACATATCCAGAATTTTTTTGTTCACAACTTCTCATTGTTTATTCCTTAATAAAGATGTCTGAGTAAGCGACACTGCCATCATCCATGTTTCATCGGTATTCATGATTGCGCTACTGCCAGCCTCTAAGCTTTTTTACAAACTGGGATTCCCTGATAATCGCAACGGCTGTTCCCCGATTCCCAGAAACGCTATCGGCCAACATACTTTTTATTTTCCAGAATTCATGATTGTGCTACAACATCAATTCCTTATTTATCAATTGCCTTTGGTTGGGTTGTTTTACCTCTGAGCGGCACTTTTTTGCACACCATGGGCTAAATGGCCAGGTCAACATGGACCCAGAAGGCTCAGAGAAGGTTGGGGGAGGGGACCCACTGGAACATCTGTTGGGAGACAGCTCCAATGGTAGCCTCCCGTCAAGGCCATCCAGCGTGTTCTTTAACGTGCACAGGGTATGGCTCTCCCGCACATGGGACCACGGCTTAACGTCCTATCCGATGGACGGCGGTCTTTCCAAGCCCATCGGTGTCCCCTACTGACCGTGGGCAGGGCGGGGAATTTTGCGGAGATAAATCTCAACGCTGACCCAGCTGGGACTCGAACCTGGGAACTACAGATTACGAGCCTAGCGCGCTACCGACTGAGCCACCCCCGCCCCCATCGCCTTTGGTAAAAACTATTCTTACTAAAGTTAAAACGTCAGATTCAAAAACCTTCTTTTCAACCAAAATTAACTTTTACTAGATAGACTTATGTCTGATAGAAAGCTGGTACTAAACACTTGGGGGGAGGGGGTGGCTGAGTCGGTAGTGCAACCGGCTCATAATCTGCAATTCCCAGGTTCGAATCCCAGCTGGGTCAGCGTTGAGATTTATCTGCGCAAAATTCCCCGCCCTGTCCAGCTAGCAGGGGACACCAATGGGCTTGGAAAGGCCAACGTCCGTCGTATGAGGCGTTAAGCCGTGACCCCGTGTACGGGAGAGCCATACCCCGTGCACGATAAAGAACACGCTGAATGGCCTTAACGGGAGGCTACCATCTGTCTCCCAAGCTGTTCGAGTGCGTCCGCTCCCCCAACCTTCTCTGAGCCTTCGGGGTCCATGTGACCTGGCCATTTAGCCCATGGTGTGCAAAAAACTGCCGCTCAGAAGTAAAACAACCGAACTAAATACTTCTGAACTTCTGTAAGAAACATGACAGACTTTATATTTTTAATACCTCACTTAATCCAAGTTACTCCTTCATCTTAGCAGATTTTAAACCTCCTTTCCAGCTGAATTCTGCTTTTCCCGGTTATTAGCTTCTTCAGAAGGAATAAATGAAGGTTCTCAAAACATTCCACCGTCATGCTGCTGAATATGATTGGCCAACTTTCTCGTTACGAAGCCCCAAAAATGGTTTATCTCGGAGAGCCTTACTTTCAACAATAGCAGATAGCAGCCACAGGTACTGACCATTCCAGCGGTCAGACCAATCGCTCAGCCTGATAGGCCACGTGGGGCTCTTTGTGCCTATGGCATTCATCAATCACAACTAGCTAGATTCTTCTTTTTATTCTTTCTCTTTCCCTCCATTTCTTTTCTTTTTCGTTTACTTTTTCATACCTTCTTCTCTTCTACTACTTTCTTTGTTTTGTCCTCCCCCCACTTTTTTTTTTGTTCTGCTTTTGCTAGACTGCAGGAATCGACCGCCATTCTCCCAGAACAAAGATCGTGGCAGGAGTCCCTTCCAGCAACGCGAGCCACAGCGACATGCACAACCATTAGTCTTCCTGTTGGTTGGTTAAAGGAGGGAAAGATCTCTGACACCGCCGAGGTGAAGGCTAAAGTCTTTAATTCGTGCTCCAACTTTCTTTTCCTTCCAGTCTCTCGTCTTTCTTCTCCTCTCTGCTCCTTCTATCATAACAGGGATCAAGAACAACAAAGAGAACTTTCTCCCCCAAAAACTACTAATTCTAACCTGAAATTAGCAAGAAATTCAAGTCCTTTATTATCTTAAACGGCAGATAAAATGTACTACCAACTCGCACCAGAAACTTAAGAGGTCACTTGGGTTGGGTTGTTTTACCTCTGAGCAGCACTTTTTTGCACACCATGGGCTAAATGGCCAGGTCACATGGACCCCGAAGGTTCAGAGAAGGTTGGGGGAGGGGACCCACTGGAACAGCTGTTGGGAGACAGATGGTAGCCTCCCGTCAAGGCCATCCAGCGTGTTCTTTAACGTGCACAGGGTATGGCTCTCCCGCACACGGAGAGCGGGCCACGGCTTAACGTCCCATCCGACGGACGGCGGCCTTTCCAAGCCCATCGGTGTCCCCTACTGACCGTGGGCAGGGCGGCGAATTTTACGGTGATAAATCTCAACGCTGACCCAGCTGGGACTCGAACCTGGGAACTACAGATTACGAGCCTGGCGCGCTACCGACTGAGCCACCCCCGCCCCGGTCACTTGGGTGTTAATATGGTTCTTTACATCGAACAAAGGTATAATGTTGTAACGAAATATATTTTTGAGACAGTCCTACAACTAGCAAGAATTCTTGCCTAAGATTGCCGGGATTTCAAATTTATTGAAATGGACTACAGCATGCCGCGAAACAACGCATTACGTTAAAGTTTAAAGTGCACATTATAAATCTATAAATGATATAATATAGGAAACATACCATCTTGTGATGTCATCATTAAATAGTACTGCTATCAATTGAATGCTGCAGGTCCATTGTTACACCTAAATGGAAATGTCTCACACATTAAATACAATCAACAGAGAACTGCATCCCTTTTGAGATAAATGACTTCATAATCATAGAGTCGTCATTTAGCATTAGCCAAGCGAAGCATTATAACAACGCCATTAGTTTCAAGATAATATCATCACTAAGCATTATCATCTTATAGCAAAATTCTCTATCCTTCAACATTTGCTGGGATATTACCATGTTATGTAAACTGAAAGGCAGATCTATATATCTCTAATTTTGCAAATATACTTCGTAAGGAAAAATACCATTAGGAATAAAATGAGCTCACTTAAATGTATCCAAATTTCGATTTCAACAATTTTCGTTTAATGTTCCTAAGAGTATTGATAACATGAACATTTCGAAACGGACTCTGTTTTGGCATTAATTGAAAACACTCTTTGTCATGATTGACAAAAACTGAAAAAATCATCATACACTTTTGAAATTACATTTATTTTGGTAAACGATTTGTTACAGTACTCAGAATTTGTGTTTGAATTAGCATGTTTTTAAATAATAATAATAATTCTTTATTTTCTTTGCCTTTGCATGTACAGAGTTGATAATAGCAAGTTCTCAGAGCTTCACTATAAGAAAAATTTTGGGTTGTTTTACCTCTGAGCGGCACTTTTTGGCACACCATGGGCTATAAGAACAATTATACATACTCCTTACAAATAGCAACCCGGAGTTAACATAGAAAATAATAAATAAGACTCTCAAATAATATAAATACCCCCTCAAGCAGCTGTTTACCACAGAGGTCTGACACGAGCCTGTCAGTTTATTTGCCAAAGTAGAAGATCTGAGAGGATGGCAGGATCTTAGCAGAAAACCAACCCATACATCCATGCCTTACGGGGACTCGAACCCAGGTTCCTTAGATCAGTAGCCAAACGCGCTAACCACTCGGCCATGGGACGCCTAAGACTCTCAACGTTGATGTAAATATTTCAGCTTCCATAACTTCAATAAATTTCAATAAAAATTTTATTCTCAAAGTTAGGAAGCTTTGACTACGGTTTTCATTCAAAAAACAAAAACAAAACACAAGTGACTGGATTGAGTTATTTTCTCTCTGAGTGGCACTTTTGGGCACACTATGGACTAAATGGGCAGGTCACAAGGACCCCAAGTGCTCCGAGAAGGTTGGGGGAAGGGGACCCACTGAACAACTGTTAGGAGACAGATGGAAGTCTCCCATCAAGGCCATCCTGCGTGCTCTTTAAGGTGCACAGAGTATGACTCTCCTTGACACGGGATCTTTCTATGGACGGCCTATCACAACTATTATACAGGGTGAATCTGAAAAAGTTGGCAACACTTTACGGGGTGGTAGAACGCAGCTATACGAGCAATATTCGTCATAGAATGTATGGTCGGAACGCAAACGGCGAGCCGCTAGGTGGCGTTGGAAATGGTATAGAAGGGTGTCGGTCCCTATCCCTATCCGGCAAAATGTGCGTCGGTCCCTATCCCGCAGGTGTGAAGCCTGCATTACAGCTGGCGGCAGCTCTTTTGAGCAATTTCTTTGAGCATGTACCTCAATTACATTCCTGTTAATAAAATGTTTTCTGAAGTATCTCCTCTCCTTCTTGTGTTCATTCTTTAAATGTGACAGTGGAAAACTACCTTTTAACTTCTCACCGCTTGCGTTCCGACCATACATTCTATGACGAATATTGCTCGTATAGCTGCGTTCTACCACCCCGTAAAGTTTTGCCCACTTTTTCAGATTCACCCTGTATAAAGTCAGGTCTACATCTATCTAATTTTGCAAATATACTTCATAAGGAAAAATACCATAAAATATATTTAAACAAAAGTAAGGACGGCGACCTTTCCAAGCTCATCAGTGTCCCTTACTGACCGAGGGCAGGGGAGGGAGTTTAGCGGAGATGAATCTCAACGCTGATATAGATGGGACTCGAACCTGGGAACTGCAGATTACGTTCCTGACACAATGAATGATTATGAGCCTCCAAAGTAAAGTGTCTATGTTCATCGAAATGAATCGGACAAGAAATATTCACAGAAGAATTGAGTAGCCTAGGTGGCGTAGTGGTATCGCATTGGTTCGCGGCGACACTGCAGCTACTGGGGACTGGGTTCGAGTCCCCCGATGGCATTGTTGTGTATATGTGGTTGTATAGTCGCTCAAAAAAGTATCCGAACACTATGGTTGATTACAGAATTCAGAAAAAGTATCTGTCAGCGATTTTTTTTAGAAATTAGTGATCTGGCAACCTTCGTGTCACGTGACACGAAGGTTGCCAGATCACTAATTTCTAAAAAAAATCGCTGACAGATATTTTTTCTGAATTCTGTAATCAACCATAGTGTTCGGATACTTTTTTGAGCGACTGTACAAGAAACCAAGGCAAGCCTGATAGAGGTTTTAAGTTAATTACGTCCTTTTTAAAAATTTATTAATTAAAAACAAAAAAATAGTTTGAGTGAAAGAAAGAATTGCACACATCCTTCGATATACACGGTAAATAAGTTCCGGTAAATCACCGTGTAAATCGAGACCAAGAACTTATGGGGGGAAAAGGGAGAGGGAGGACAGATTCCGTAAAAAAAATTCTTTTTTTAATGAACGTGCATTAAATTTTTTATTTCTATTTATTTATCACAAATTTCAGTTCAGCAGTAATAATAAACTTTAATATAAAATTATTTTTTTCTATATTTCTGGCAGTTTGGATAAGCTTAGATTAATTGGTCACTAAAAACAATCATCGTTAATGTATACGTACAACACCGAATTTGGAACAAAAATATGTTTGTGAACTGAATATAAATTTAGAAACAAAGCAATTGTATCAATGCTTTAAAAATGTATTTTATCAAAAATAATAAAATCAAATCTTGTGACATTTATGAAACAACATGTTACTTCGAATCAGCTGTATTTAGTTTACATAACAGTCTTCAAAGTTAAAGTTGTTGATAAAAATGAGATAAAACACAGTTTTTATTGGCTTGAAAGAATTTAGTTTTGAAAAATCAGGTCTCGCTCCCGATCCAAAACCGGTTTTATTTTATTAAAATGTCACGAGACAGATTGCATTACAATGACAAAAATATAGTTTTAGCGAACTAATATAAATATAACTTATTATAGATTATGACATTATTAATACAGAAATCTATTATCTGTTTACTTACTATTTATTAATATAGGAATTAATATTATCTATTTATTCTTGAAAATAATTGATATCTACTAAAACGATTTAATTAGAAGAGAGGGGACGGATGCCAATTGAGTAATGACCTACTGATATGGTCATCTATGGCCACTTTTTTCTTTTTTTTTTTTAAACCCTGCCGAGGAGTGGGCAACTTCACATGGTCCTGGTGCTGACTATTTATACTTACTAGACTGGACCTTTTATGTATTTGAGCTTAATTATGGATCCTGGAGTTGCTGCACTGGTGGACCTCTGTTGAGGGAGAATCTGCCGCTGTGTTTTCTGTTTGCTTCTGAGTTGCCAGCCGTAGTGAACAGAGGTATGGGATACCTTATATCAGCTGGTGGATAATCCTGATCAGAGGCTATCGCAAGTACCTGAACTTACTAATTGGGCATCGTCAATCCTAAACTGGAGTAATGTGTCTCAGGCAGGCCATGTGGCTCTTGAAAAAGTCCACTTGAAAAGGTGGTGCCTGAAGTTCCTACCAGCATCGGTGACTTCAGCATTTAACGGAGGAGGAACAGGTTGCCCCATGACTGCGATCAGGGGGCAGTTTGATATTGTTGGCCCTACCTATCTCAATAAACCCAGTTTCTTTAAAAATCATTTTCTCTCTGCGGGAACGTGGAATGTGAGGACATTACATAGAGATTCCTCACATAGGAATTCCAGTGCTATAACTTAGATATTCTAGGCTTGCAAGAGACCAGATGGACAGGTAAAGGTGAGATATTTAAAAATAACTTTAAATTTCTCTTTTCAAGCAGGGAGGATGAAAAGCATCTCCAAGGTGTAGGTTTGCTTCTCTGCAGACATGCCAGTCAGTGATGCTCTTCTAGGATATGACTGCATTAATGAAAGATTTCTTACAGAAAATTTTAAAACAAAAATTAAAGACTTAAATGTCATCTGTTGTTATGTCCCTACAGATGACTCTGATGAGAATGAGAAAGATACGTTTTACAACCAGTTTCAGGATATTTTAAATTCTGTGAAGAAAGGAGATATTTCTCATGTGTTAGGTGACTTCAATACTAAAGTTGATACAGTCGCTCAAAAAAATATCCGAACACTACGGTTGATTACAGAATTCAGAAAAAATATCTGGCAACGATTTCTTTTAGAAATTAGTGATCTGGCAACCTTCGTGTACTGTACACGAAGGTAGCCAAATCATTAATTTCTAAAAAAAATCGTTGCCAGATATTTTTTCTAAATTCTGTAATCAACCATAGTGTTTGGATTTTTTTGAGCGACTGTACTGACTCTGACCTTTGGGTAGGAGTTTTAGATCTCTTTGGCATTGGTAGTTT
Source organism: Ryuthela nishihirai (assembly GCA_038380435.1). Taxonomy (NCBI): domain Eukaryota; kingdom Metazoa; phylum Arthropoda; class Arachnida; order Araneae; family Heptathelidae; genus Ryuthela; species Ryuthela nishihirai. Next base: position 41,750,292 of record JAWZYU010000019.1, read on the forward strand.
CAATGGCAATGGGGAACGTCTCTTACTGGTATTTAAACTTAATGGTTTACGAATAACTAACACATACTACAAACACCGGGACATTTATAAATATACATAGGTTTCACCTGATGGGTTGCACAGGAATATGATAGATTATATTTTAATTAACAGCAAATGGGCCAGTTCAGTTAGGAATACCAGATTATACAGGGGAGCCGAAATTTGGTCTAACCATTATCTGGTCAAAAGTGTCTTGCAGTTGAATGTAATGTAATGTTGTAAGTAATGTTGTGCTAAAGTTAAGAGAATTATCTTTAACGCTGAAGTTCTGAAATATTCATATATAGCGAAAGCATAGCGTGATTGCCTACGTAGTCATTATGACATTTGTTGTTTGCTTACTACTGAAGCTGAGAAATAGTGGGAATAGTTTAAACAGGCTTTTCTTGAAACTAATAGTACTCTTTTGGGTAAAAGGGAACAGAGGAAACAAAATTATTTGAGTGATAAGGCTATGGAACTTATTTCTGAAAGAAGGAAGTGCAGTATTATTATGAATCAACCCTCTACTAGTCCTAACAGAAGGCATTACAGCGAGTTTAATAAACGTGTAAAGTAGCAGTTAACAGCTGATAAGAATCTTTGGCTTGATAGCTTGGTTGACAAAGCTGAGGAAGCAGTTAGACAGAACAAACAGCAGAGGGTTGTACCGGATTATTAATGTTTTATGCGGGAAGAAACAGACAGGAACATAGGGATTAAGAGATAAACATGGCAAGGTAGTTGAAGGTGAGGATTCTGCGATGGCTAGGTGTGCTGAGCATTTCAGAGAAGTTCTGGATAATGTGATTATTTCTACTCCCATTGTTTGTAATAAGGATAAATGCATTACTTTATTTAATGATGGCCCTATATCACATTCCGAAGTCACTTTGACTATCTCTAAATTGAAATTGCATAAAACACCAGGGGTGGACGGAATCACCACTGAAATGCTTAGAGCTGGGAACATTTGTGATGTCACATGGGTGACTGAAATTTTGAATATTTTTTATAATAAAGGTGTTGTTCCTAAGGATTTTACTAGAGTTATCATTGTTCCTCGGTGATCGCAGTTCTTGTTATAATTATAGGGGAATTAGTTTACTTTCTGTTCCAGGTAAAGTTCTTTGCATGATTATACTTAATAGAATTAAGAATTGGTTGATGGACAACTTCGTGATGAACTGTGTGGATTCAAAAGTGGTAGGGGATTCATTGACCAAATATGTTCACTTAGGCAGATTCTTGAGAAATGTTTAGAGTTTCAGAAACCTGTGGTTGCTAGATTTAATGATTTCAAAAAGACTTTTGACTCTGTTCATCGACATAATTTGTGGTTGATTGTTAGATCGTATGGAATACCTGATAAGTTAGTGTAATGAGAGCTCTCTATAATAACACTGAGTCATGTGTGAGAGTTGGTATATCTTGCAAAGATTGGTTTAGCATTGCTAGTGGATTAGATAAGGATGCATTTTGTCCCTTAAATGGTCTAGAGATTTCAAAATTTTTGATTTAGATTATGCATATGATTTGGCATTGTTGGCTAATGATGTTGATGAGATGAATTCGTTCATTAGGGCTGTTGATGAGACTGGTAATAGAGTAGGTCTGGTGATAAATAGAGAGAAAACTAAAGTGATGAAAATTGATCACGCAGATGGTGCTTCAGTTACTTTGAATGACTGCACTCTTGACCAAGTGTCTCAGTTTAATTATCTTTTGAGCTATGTAACAGATACAGGTGATGTGCGGCATGAGATAAGTAGAAGAATAGGGATTGCCGCTGGGACTTTTAAGAATCTATGGAGAATGTGGAAAAATAGGCGTATACACATAAAGACTAAAATTAGGCTGTATAATAGTTTGGCTATTTCTAAAGTTAGTTATGGTAGCGAAACATGGACCCTTTGAAAGCAGGATAACAAGAAACTTGATACCTTTGATTCTAGATGCTTACGCAGTACCTTGGGCATCAGGTAGTTTGCTTTGTCAGTAATGATGAGATTAGAAGACGGAGTCGTGCAGAGATAGACTGCGTTGGTTTGGCCATGTTGCCCGTATGCATAGGTACAGATTGGCAAACAGGATTATGAACAGTGTGCCTAAGGGTATCAGAAAAAGGGGGAGACCTAGGATGCGATGGACAGATAATGTCAAACAGGACGTTGCTAGAATTGGCCTAGAGTGTCCAAATGCAGTAGCTGTAGCTCAAAAGAGACACTCTGGAGAGCAAAATTGCACAGTCTGGTTGGACCTCCGTAGCCCATGGCTGCATGAGGATTTTGTATATATGTATGTAAACTATTGAGAAAGTTTTATCGACACATTTCAAGGCCTTGTAATTCTATAGATACTTGACCGATTGGTCCCAAATTTCGTACGTGAGTTCACCGTGTGTAACTTCATGTTGAATAAAATGATTGAGTCCCTATCTGCGTTGGGTGGGGATTAATCCTTTAGCGAATACAAGGGATTTGGAAGTAGTGGGTGAAACTGGCGTTGTCTAGGACAGTGGTCTCCAAAGTGAAGTGCCCTAGGGGGGCACTTCACTTTGGACACGAGGAAAAATTTGTCTTTTTTTTTTGGAAAGATTTTAGATTTCCAGAAGGAGAATATGAAGGAAAAATTAAAAAACAGCTAATATATTTATATTTAGCCGTCATTTTATGTACTCGAGATTTTGTTTAGTTTCATAAAGATCTCTGGACACGTTCAGAACTGGCAGTATTTGGAATTGGGTTGTTTTACCTCTGAGCTGCACGTTTTTGCGCACAATGGCCAGGTCACAAGGATCCCAAGGGTTCAGAGAAGGATGGGAAAGGAAATTCACTGGACAGCTGTTGAGAGACAGTTGGTGGCTTGCCGTCTAGGCCATCCAGCGTGTTCTTTAACATGCACAGGGTATAGCCCTCCCGCACACTAGGACACGGCTTAATATCCCATCCGATGGACGGCGCTCTTTCCAAACCTGTCAATGTCCCCCTACTGACCGAAATCAGGGTGGTGGTTTAGCGAGATAAATCGCAATAATTCACAGTGGGATTCGAACCTGGGAGCTGAAGTTTATGAGCCTGCAATCCTCTCCCAGAGTTCTAGTATCTGAGATATAATATTTGGAACTCTACCTAATGAAGTGTCCGCCGAGCGTGTATAACCTTTGCTGGTAGTTGCGACCAGACAGAAAATAGCTCTATCTGAAATTCATATTTTTTCCTGTTATCTGGTAATCGCATTAGCAGATAGTGCTAGTTAAGGTATCTGGAGACTGGAGGAGCAAATAAATAGAACCGTTGGTAGACTTACCGCCTCTACAATCAATAACATGCCTTCATCATATACACACATGCCTCTGTGCTTCGCAGAACTTAATGTACTTGACAGTCACTGTCATGTTTGTGTGTTTACTAGAACGAAACGTTGAATGCCCTAACTGAACCACGTTTAATGAGTCAACGCTTCCTGAAGATGAAGAGTACAGAGTAATTGGTTGGGTTATGTCAAAACGCAGATGCTTCCTTGAGGACCCTCACTTCGGGTGTGTGATTTAATATTTGACATCGTGTCAGGCAGCAAGCATAGAAGCTAACCAGAGAAGAACGGATTAAGGACTTGAAAACGAACTTCAGCTTTTCAGTGGGATCTTCACTGAAATATGAGTTCATGTCGTGACAGTGAAAGTATCTTTTGAATTCTGATCAAATGAGATCAAACCGGTCTTAATTTAGATTCGGTTATGTTAAGGGGATTCGTGGTCAGCGATCAAAGGAAGGTATAAGCTTTCTTTTAACGCTTCTAATATACCATTTTTTTACAGGATGTGATTCTGAAGCATATAGGGCAGCAGCTTAAGGTTACATCTAAGCGATGGCAACAGCTCAGGCACGATGGTGTCGCATTTAGGGCTTAGAAAGGCGGCCGTTCGTCGGGTAGGATGTTAAGCCGTGGTTCCGTGTGCCGGAGAGCCGTGTATTGCAGAGCGAAGAGCATGTGGAGAGAAAACCGGTAATCATGACTCTCTGTCCTTTTTCACCTAGGACATGGGGGGAAAGCTCAGTCATTTGCGCACCAGATGTGTAATCTGCAGTTCCCAGGTTCGAGTCCCAGCTGGAGAATCGTTGAGATTTTTTTCCGCAAAACTTCCCTCCCTGCTCTCAGTCAGTAGGGGAGACCAATGGGGCTTAGAAGGGCCGCCGTTCTTCGGATGGGACATAAAGCCGTGGCTCGGTGTGCTGGAGTGCTATACCCTGTGCACGTTAAAGAACACGCTGGATGGCCTTGACTGGATGTTACCATCTGCCTCCCAACAGCTGTCTAGTGAGTCCCTTCCCCCCAACTTTCTCTGAGCCATCGGGGTCCTTGTGACCTGGCTATTTAGATCATTGTGTGCAAAAATGTGCCACTCAGAGGTAATCCAACCCAACCTAGTACGTCTTTGGAGAGTAGAGAAGGACTCTTTTTTTATTCCCAATCTTAAAAAGGACATGTCATATTTAAGAGAAGGAAATATTTAAAAATTATCTTATATTTCACAAAGACAAGTTGTTTTACCCCTGAACGTCATTTAGTTTTTGCACAGAGTGTGTTAAATGGCTGGGTCATAAATAAATCAAGGGTTTAGATAATGTGGAGGAAGGGGATGCAATAGGCAGTTGTTAGGATACAGTTGAAAATCTCGCATCAAAGCCATCCAACGTATTCCTTAACGTAGACATGTGTGCAATGTCTACGTTAAGGGAATACGTTGACATTGCACACATGGCTCTCCTGCACATTAGATCCACGACTCAAAAAAGTCTCTTCCTTAAAGGACGGATTAAGGATAAGAATCTCTTCCTTATAACCAGGTCACAAGGACCCCGAGGGCTCAGAGAAAGTTGGGGGGAGGGGACTCACTAGACAGCTGTTGGGAGACAGATGGTAACCTCCTATCAAGGCCATCCAGCGTGTTCTTCCTTAAAAAAGTCTCTTCCTTAAAGGACGAATTAAAGACGGATTAAGGATAAGGATCTCTTCCTTAAAGGACGGAGGGCGGGGGTGGCTCAGTCGGTAGCGCGCCAGGCTCGCAATCTGTAATTCCCAGGTTCGAGTCCCAGCTGGGTCAGCGTTGAGATTTATCTCCGCAAAATTCCCCGCCCTGCCCACGGTCAGTAGGGGACACCGATGGGCTTGGAAAGGAGCCGCCCGTCGGATGGGACGTTAAGCCGTGGTTCCGTGTGCGGGAGAGTCATACCCTGTGCACGTTAAAGAACACGCTGGATGGCTTTGACGGGAGGCTTCTCTGAGCCTTCGGGGTCCATGTGACCTGGCCATTTAGCCCATGGTGTGCAAAAAAGTGCCGCTCAGAGGTAAAACAACCCAACCCAACCCTTAAAGAACGGATTAAGGACGGATTAAGGATAAGGATCTCTTCCTTAAAGGAACGGATTAAGGACTTGAATAGCAAATTATTCATCGAGGGAAGGATCGAAGCCGGATAATTTTCAATGATGGCACAATTGGGACCTAACGTAGGAATTACCCTGGAGCGCTACCGACTAGACGAACTGCTGTTCCTCTTACGAGAGAATATCGCGAAACAGCAGTGAACAATTTTTTCTTATCCGTTTTCTCATCAAAGATATGCTTAGGAAGAACAAACTGAGACTTCAAGGAGTCTCACAAATTGATCGTGTCCTCCCTTTTTCCTCAGGGAGGAAAAACTTTTTCCTCAGGGAGGACTATTTATCCCAGCCCTACCTCATCCTTAGACAAACCTCTGATCAAAATTATGGCATGATTTACTAGTAAGTAGTCGTAAGAAGAACGGTGACAAGTCAGAATTAGACTTTTGCCTCAGGGAGGACTATTTAGGCCAGCAACATCTGGAGTAATTAGGCAAGTGTGGAAAAAAACACCCTTCCACTTCCCGGACTCGAACTTGGAATCCCCCTGTTACAGGAACCACGAGGTCGAGTCCCGGAAAATGGTTTTTGAATACACAAATGAATGTGTATGCTTCATTCATGAAGTTATCTTCATTCCTTCTCAGCATTATGTCTACTGACATACAAAACCTTATTGAAATTTAACCCGGATCCCAGTCTCCAGTATGATCAAGAATTAATGTGTTCACCCTATGGCAATTTGTGAGATCACGAACAGACTCTTACTCCACTAGCGTTGTATATAGGAAAGATATGTACACCTAGTCCCTGACTAACAGGATAGATGCATTGTTGAAAAAAATTCTTGTAAGGTAAAATCGTTTTAGTCGGATAATATTTCTGCATAACAAATAATGTAAATAAGGGAAGATGCGTCCAGAATCTTAACCTGATTTGCATATTTCTAATTTTATTATACTTTGGTTGATGCTTTTTGTGTTTAGAAAATGTCTCATTTTCGCAAAAAAAAAAAACCAAACAAACGATGATAAAAGTAGAAACAAAAAGGCTAAATACAGTTTCATTTTAATGCACGGTACGTATAAATGATTGTCGAATAATGAAGACTGAAAATAAGAAATTGATTTTTCGTAAAAATTGTTTTCAAGTAATGAACATGATTAACTGTATGTTTGCAAGCGTTTACTCGACACGTGACATGTCAAAATCATTAACCAATAAGGGTGAATTTATATACGCGTGCATCGTCATGGATTAGCGCCTATTAAAATGCTCGCTATTGTTTTCAAATATGTTACGTATTATAGCTGTTTAAACGCACTAAACTTGTGTAGGCAACCCTTTTAACGCGACAGATGCATTCCGGGCAGATCAGCTTTAAAACGGGGGTATTTTTTTATTTGATTTATAATTGCATATTGATTTTTTTATATTGTTTTCTTTGAATTATAATGGATGTTTCATTTCAATAAAAATAATTATAATTCACAGTTTTTATTTTAAAAAAATTGCAAAAAATCACAAAGGTGCTTTTTGCTTTTACTCTTGGAGTAACCGTTGTGCTTGCAACAGATTTTTATTCTTTTCTGTCCTTGAAAAAAATAAATCACCAGTGACTAGTGTTCCTAGTCCTTTAAAGAATTAAATAGATTATTTAATTTTTGTGGTTTAAACGTCGAGAAAAGATATTGACCAACGTAATAAGGAAAAACGAGATATCTTGAATGTAGAGTCGCTCAAAAAAATATCCGAACACTATGGTTGATTACTGAATTCAGAAAAAATATTTGGTGACGATTTTTTTAGAAATTAGTGATCTGGCAACCTTCGTGTCACGTGATGTGACACGAAGGATATTTTTTCCGCGTTCATCGGATTTTTTTTGCGATGAACGCGGAAAAAGCGACTGTAGGATTCTGGATTCTGCTTGTTAATTTGACTGACTCATATCCTCTGTGACTTTATATTTTTTGGTGGCCTTTTTTATGAGGCGGCAGACGGATTTATAAAGAAACGAGAATTCATCACTGTACGATTCTACACTTTATTAATGTCCCCAACAGCTGGGCAGACCAATACAAAATTTTTTACGTGTATTTATCTGTGTACACGAGTTAAACATTTTTTAAAGATCTTTTACGAAATAAATAGTGAAATGAAACCGCGGTTATAGTCAGTCAGTTTAAATGGTGTCATGTGTAATAGAAAAATCGTGTTATGTCGAGGACCGGTCGTGTTAGTCGAAAACCATCTCTATTTTAAAAATCGTGTTATATCGAGGACCAGTCGTATTAGTCGAAAACCAGCTCTATTTTAAAAATCGTGTTATATCGAGACCAATCGTGTTATATCGAGACCAATCGTGTTAGTCGAAAATCAGCTCTATTTTAAAAATCGTGTTATATCGAGGACCAGTCGTGTAAGTCGAAAACCAGCTCTATTTTAAAAATCGTGTTATTTCGAGGACCAGTCGTGTTAGTCGAAAACCAGCTCTATTTTAAAAATCGTGTTATATCGAGGACCAGTCGTGTTAGTCGAAAACCAGCTATATTTTAAAAATCGTGTTAGGCGGGGACTGGATGTATTTGCTTTACATGTCGAGAATGATTTGGAAATTAAAAAAATATTATCTCGCAGTTTCTTCCTAAGATAATTAAAATTTTCTCCTTCACCACTAACACAGACGCTGCTGTATTCTCCGTAATGCACATCCATAAGCAATAATCCTTCCCCGTTAAAGTAATCGTAACCACAGGTATCCTTTATGCTTACCATAAGCAGCAATGAAGAATACTATCGCTAAACTTCAGCCAACGGTCCTCGTTTATTGTTAATGGCACTCAAATACCTAATGCTTCGTTGAAAGCATAGTAACTCCAGATGCAAATTTAGTTTATTCAGGGAGCTGCTCATCATCTTCTTTTTCTACACACCTCGCTCTCTCTCCATCTTCTCCATCCTCTTCCTTCCACATTCATAATGGTTCTAAAGCTTTGCTATAATTCTGAGCGATATCAACTTCTTTTCTTATGATATTAACTGGCGCTTTTAGTGTTTATGAAGCGGAGGGGAGAAGAGAGCAATTCCTTTAAACATCACTAGGAGTGAAGAAGCCTTATTATGTTCATTTTAATTCAAGATTCGTTCTGTGTTATCTTATTTACTATAGGTGCTTAAAAGAATGTGCGTTTGTTATGATTTGGGTACTTTACTGGCTTCCTGTGATATGCTTACACTATCTATGCGGTGTGGATCCCCTCTCACTTTTGTTGCTTCTAGTGGTCTTAATGTTATGTTTTCTGGGGTTATGCAGTATTTTGAATTGGGATATGGGTATGAGTAATAACATTGCTTTAAACTCTTTACTAAGATTTTATACTCCTTAATACCGTGCGCGTTGTGTTGTGGCGAATTAATTTTAACGTTTTGGAAGTTTGGGGAAAGAGCAAAACGTGCCAGCATAAATTGTAGACAATTAAGTTACAAGGTCTTAGCTCTCCGTTACAAGCTCTCCGTTACTTAGCTCTCCGTAAACAAGATATGAAGCGTTTCATTAGGGTAATCAACTTAGAAAAAGGTTTAATGATGTTACCTATGTGTAAAAACCAATAAACATTGCATTTAAATATCAGGTAGTAATCTCCACAGTCTGAATGGTTCGCTGTTCCTAAGGTTATCTTCTTAAACGACTTTCAGGAAAGTTGCTTAAGTGTTTATGCCGTTTACTGAAGTTTAAAGAAAAGAAAAAAAGTGTTATATTTAATTGACGGACACTCATTCATATTGCCTTTAACCCGCTTAACGTTTCCGCATTTTATTAGAGTTAAAAACATGCAAAAGCAGTATTTTGCAGCTTCCTGTGGTGGATATTTCCTTTTGTATCAATCCAGACATCTGCAATAAGGGAATGAACGTTACGACAAATTGTGATAAAGTTTAATCATTCGTGATTTGAGGGTCTTGCAGAGAGGATGTCATTATAAAACAAATACAAAATATTGACATCTGACTGTAATTTTGAAAGGTTTTTGGAGAAACAGTATTTATGTAGACATTAGGGAAAAATATAGATTACGAATATTGAAGAAAACAAATAGATATTATCACGTCTCTTTTTAAGGATTGGTTAAGAGAAATTTTTAAGGAATTCTAAGGATTTATTCTGAGTTTCGATTTATTCTTAGCCAGTCAGGATTGCGGACTGATACATTCCTTCAATAGGTCTTTGTGTAATCAAAATTCATAAATGAAATTGCAAAGCACATAGTGTACAAAAAATTTCCTCTAGAATTTATGACTACTGCATAAAATTCTGGAGAATTGATAAGGCTTTACACCCTTTCCAGCCAGAAGACCAAATTGCCTTAAGGAACAAGTTGAAGAATTAAAATAATTCGAATTCTGCATAATTAATTGCATCGTAGAAACTCTTCTGTAAAATGTTCGCTCTTCCTGACCAGAAAAGCAAATTGTCATAGAATGGTAAAGAATTAAAAGAACGTCAAAAATTCTGCTTATTTAAATTGCATCGTCGAAAGCAGGACTTTTGAAGAAGGGAGTTTTCCTATCTCAATAACGGTTGTAAAGTGAATTCTGCAATTCCTTTGTCATTTAAATTGTGGATCAAATATGATCTCTCTTCTGAATAACTTAAACAGTTTAGAAGAATGTCAGTGGTGATTGCTTTTGCTCCACAAGCTCAGCGAAGGGAGTCGACCTTTTATTTTATCTTGAACAAGGTATCCTTTAATTCGGAATAACCAGTATGAGACTTGGAATTCTTGGGGTGGAGGGGACTTAACCCTTGCTCTCTAACAAGTTTATTATCAACTAAATACCTCGGAAAATATTTTCCGCAAAGCATGGACTGCCAGATAATGTAGAAAATCCTTGTGCAAGGATCTTTCGTTTCTCTTTTTAAATACGAGTAGCATTTTAAGACAGAGATTTTTCCAGGCAAAGACCCTATTTGGTCAGATGATCCACAATTTTGTAATGGAAGTCAATGTGACTCGATACCCATTGTACTGTTAAATTTTAATAATTCCTTTTTAAAATTTCAAACCTTTTTAAAATTTCAAATCTCTTAATATTCAGAAGAATGTCTCTGTGATCCGATTTACTAAGATCTCCTTGGAAGAAAGCAATAGTTGATCTGCAATCTGTTATAATCACAATATTAGTACGATTCTGAGTAAAACTTCACTTCAGAGCTATTTTAAAAACACTCATTTCTAATGTGAACGCAGCTGTAGCAAGAAATTCTCCCTACTTCAAAATAGCTTGTTTTATGAAAATCATTCCTAATTGTCTAATATTAAAATAATCATTAGGTGAAGATATAAAGTGTATATTTATTTTATTAAATGGTTTGAAACAATATTTATTATTTCAGTTTTAATGGATTTCTGAGGTGAATTATCCTGACGCAATACTGAAAACTTGTTATTTACATATTATCTAGCTCCCATGACTCTCTAAATACGGAACGAATACTGTTGAAAATCGAGGTTTAAATAGATTTGATTGTTATCTTTATTTTATCCTTAGTATCATTTTTACATTAAATGCATATTTGATAAGTTACAGAGCTTCGAGTTAGAACACCATTGATATAAAATGAAAATTCTCCAATAATTTGGTAAGGCAGTGTATACACGTATCCCTCGATTTACATGATACTCAGTTTACACGGTCAAGAAAATGCAACCAGCTTCAATTTACATTGTGATAGATTTGGTTTTACATGGTACGGATTGAGTATTTTTATATTTATGTAGATATAATATATTGTTACGACAGATTAACGTTCTAAATGAACTTATGGTAGATGTGTCATGAAAGCTCGCGTAGACAAAACACACGGTAGCACTACCTGTCCCGTATTGCAACATCGGAACAGAAAGTCACAGTGCTGATCATAACGTTGACATTCAACGATGGGGCAGCTACGAAGGTTTGTGCAATGCCCATTCGATGTAAAATGGCACGACTGGGCTCGACGACAGCCGACGCCCACATCGAGTACCCTTGTTAAAAGCATGTCACTGGGCTTTGAGGCTGCAGTGAGCGAAGGAACATCGCTAATGGGCCATGGAAGACTGGAAATGGGTATCTTGGTCGGACGAATCGAGGTTCCAACTGCAACATGCCGATGGAAAGTTCTGTGTGAGGTGTAGACCACCCGAGGCCATGGACCCCAACTGCCAATTCGGGAGTGTTACAGGCCAGTGGGGGCAGTGTAATGCTCTGGGACGTGTTTATGTTTGCCATCTTGGGGTCTTTCTATCTATTGAGACCACCACCATACAAGTCAATGTTGATGTACTCGCCGACCACCTACACTCGTTCATGGCTATCCATTTTTCAGAGCATGATGCCTTCTTCCAACAAGACAATGCCCCATCTCATCGCTCTCGTTTGGTTAAGGACTGGTAGGAAAATCATTCCAATGAGTTCACAACCTTCGAATGGCCCTCTCACTCTCCAGATTTCAACCTTATTTAGCATCTGTGGGACGAAGTGAAGCGATACATTCAAGCCCAAAACACACCACCGGCAGCTCTCAGCGTTTTACGGATAACTGTCCTGGAATCGTAAGCCACAATATCACCCGAACGTTTCCAACATCTGGTAGAGTCTATGCCACGACATGTTGCTATTGTTGGGAGGGATAAAGGTGGACCACACCTGGTAGAATCCATGCCACGACGTGTTGCTCTTGTTGTGGGGGCGAAAGGTGAACCATACCTGTAGAGTCAATGCCACGACATGTTGCTATTGTTGGGAGGGCTAAAGGTGGACCGCACCTGGTAGAGTTCATACCACGACGTGTTGCTGTTGTTGTGAGGGCGAAAGGTGGACCATACCTGTAGAGTCAATGCCACGACGTGTTGCTGTTGTTGTGAGGGCGATAGGTGGACCATACCTGTAGAGTCAATGCCACGACGTGTTGCTGTTGTTGTGAGGGCGAAAGGTGGACCATACCTGTGGAGTCAATGCCACGACGTGTTGCTATTGTTGTGAGGGCGATAGGTGGACCACACCTAGTAGAATCCATGCCACGACTTGTTGCTGCTGTTGTTGTGAGGGTTAAAGGTAGACCCATACGTTGCTAAGTGGGTGTGTATAATAAATTGTCCATTCAGTTTATTCTTGTCATTATAATGCAACCTGTCTTGCGACATGCTAATGATATGAAGCTTGATTTGAATTGGCAACGAGATCTGACTTTTGTAGACTGAATTTTTCAAATGAGTAAAAACCGTGTTTTATCTCATTTTTAATACCAAATTTAACTTTGTAGACTATTATATAGGCTAAACATAGCTGATTCCTAATTACATTGTTTCATAAAATATCATATATATAAAAACTAATTTTATTTTCAATTCATAAATATCTCTATAAGTCTTTCAAATTTCATCTTCAAATTCGATAATAGACGTGCACATTAACGACGAGAATTTTTCGTGACCAAAAAGAAATCTATGAGAAAATAATCTAAGCTTATCTGAATTAGTGCAAATAAAGTACAAAATAATGTTAATGTTCATTATTATAGTTGAACTGATTTTTGAGATAAATATGCATAATGGAAAACTTTCAATGTATGAATTTATTCACAAGAAGGATTTTCACGAAACCTATCTCCTTTTCTTCCATAAGCTATTGGTTTCGATTTGCACGGTAATTTATCGGAACCTATCTAACGTTTATATCGAGGGATGGGTGTGTTGCATTTCAGGTAAAACAGACCCGATCTAAACAATTCCTTACCCTCCCACGTACGGCCTTCAATTAATGCAAAATAAATTATTAATCTCAGAAATTAATACAACTGAAGTATTGGTGAGTAAAGGGAAGTTTTAATTCGTTGTTTTCGCTGATTGAGTTAGCTGGACTCGTGTAATTTAGTACCATCCTTCTGCAATCGATCTTCGCGAATTTTCAGCTCGTCGTTTCTTCTTAGGTAACTAGCCATAATACGCCTCACAAAAGCCACGACTGGGTTTGTAATTTCATTATAACCTCGCAGTAACTTGAAACTCAGTAAAGACACTCTTAGAATCGCTTAATGAATAGAAACATATAATATACTGTATACATTCACATCCAAATCCAATCAGAATAAATGAACAATCAAGATTTATATTATATATACCTATCGGTCAGCAATAAAACCATACGAGCACTGATGGGAGAGTAAATTAGGATTACTAAGCCATTATCAAAAGAGCTTTAAACGTTCTACTGATGCATGAGGCACAGTGTGACGTCCTCTCTGATTCCACCAATCAAAGACGCACGGCTCGCATCATCTCCGTCTTCTCCAGCACCGGACCAACAACAGCCAGTGCAATAGAGAACGTTGTCTGTCATGACATTACACTACATTCCACGGCAAAACGGGCGGCAAATACCTCCACGGCCAATTCCGATGCTTGCACATATGGGCTGCAAATGGCGTGAAAGTTACCACTACCGTCCTCTTTCTCCTATGTGTTAGAGAAAGACACATCCAGAGAGAGGAGGAAAGCTCTCAGGCACACACACAGACACACCTCGCCATCACGCCATTTCCTGCGCTCTAAGCGAATATTGAGACACACAGGCGAATAATCCAACGCTATTTGTCGCGTGTTGCCCACACACTCACGCGCGCGCATATTAATACAGTCTCATTTGTATGCGAGAGCAACGGCGCGGTGTGGAAAGCACAGATTAGTCGGGCGCCGCCGAATGCGAAGTAAACAGTTGAAAACGGGAATATTGCTGAATACAATGACGACCAAAAGCCTCTTGCTAGCTCCGCTAATTACTTAATATGGCCAACAATTGTGATACACTATCCATGCTTACTCTATCCACTACTCCCCCCCCCCCTTCTACACTACCAGCAGCCTTTTCTGTGTGTGGTGTCGATGCAGGTGTGTTTTGAAGGTGCGCATGCACAATTCGCTGCCAAGTGCTGTCATCATGAATCATGGACTTCCCTTCTTTGTTGCTGTCTCGAAGAGCTGTTATGTGTTCGCAAAAGCGTTTGTTATGAGTGGAGTTTACACACGGTATCATTTACAAACTGTACGTTTGATATTCGCCAATAAGATTTAAATATATATAGTGCTACCTCTCTTCATTGCTCAGTGCATGCTTTTGTGGAAGTAATTATGCTTCGTTAGACACCGTGTTCTCGAATTGATTGATGAAAACGTATTTTGAATTATTTTAGCATATCTCTCGTTCTTTATTATTTTAAGACAATGCATTTTTTTTATCTATTCGAGTAAATATCGTCAAACAAAACCCTATTTAGGACTTCATCAGGAAGAATTATATTCCATTTGGCTAATGATAATAGGGCTGGTCTATCTTAACCGAGAGCAAACAGACTATCTGTTCGAGTCCTCACTATGTCATGAGATTTTCTCCTGTAATACCTGCTCTGCTGATGAGGAAGCGGGAAATTATAGGTTTATAGAAGCTACTGCCCGTCCAACGAGATCTTAAACTATGGCTTCCTCTAATGGAGGGCTATCCTGTACATATTAAAAATGTACTGATGATTTAGAATTAGATTTAAAAAATTAAAATAGTAATGTTTACTTATAAAATGTAAATTTTTATCTCATTGTTATTTTAAATCGCTATTATTTAGAAATAAAAGTCATTATTTAGAATAGTAAAGGTATATAAATTATTTAGAATGAAAGTTAAAAGTGTAGAGGAAATTCTTAACTGGTTGTTAATAAATTGGCATGATTATCAGTCGTAAATTTTTAAATACCGTAAATGTTCGAACTGGGCTTTAATCAGACCTCGATTTCCCATTAGGTACGTTAGTCACTGGCCTGGGAGAGCAAATATAATAGGGGCGCCATAATTTAAATGCTGTAATTTCTTTATTTAAGCAACAAAATGTTATATCATATTTAATTAGTTGCAAGTATCCAAGGAGAGCGATTACTTTCTTTTCAAAGTACTCTCTCTCCTAACAATTAAAATATTGTTTAGTTCGAACTGTGTATCGAACTTTAAAGAATATGGATTGTGAGGCAATACAATATATTATAAAACGTATTGGGATACTTATAAGTTATGTAAATGGAAAACCATATTCAAAACTCTTTAACTTAAAATTAGACATTTTTGCAGAAAAATAATGCAGAAGATAAATTGCCATAATAATTACAGAAAATTTGTCTAATTGCCTAATTGCAGAAAAATAATGGAGAAGATAAATTGCTCTCAATCAAAAATATCAATTTCGATTTCATAAAATATTATTTACATATTTAAAAGTTATTGAAGGTGAAATATTTGACAGCAGATGCTGCTTGTTAATGCTTGTCCTAAACACTGTTTCGAAACTGATACAAAATTAAAAACGTTACCAAAATATTACATTTATTTCAGCAATTTTAAGGTAAATTCTAAAAAGAGTTAAATGCTTCAATTTGCAAAATTATTTAAATAGTAAAAAAATATTACACAAATTGTACATTTTGAGAATTTTTTTTGATTTTCCATATTTTGCTCGTTTTGTTTCTGGCATTTTGCATTGTTGCTTGTTTGACATTTTGCTCCAGAAAATCATAATTTAAAGTTAGGGAACTTTGAATAGTTTTCCATTCGCACAACATGGAAATGCACCAATACTTTTGATAATTTAGTATTATTTGTTCATTCTCAGAGCAAAAGTAAAAAGTGCAGAAAAAAATGTTTAATTTCAAACGAATAATTCGATTTTTAAATATTACAAATTATATTTATGTATAATGTTAATTATTATATTAATTTTGCTATTTTTTAACAAAACTGTGTTACTTATTACTAAAATTACTAAATCAATTTCAATTACATTAGTATATTCTTCCTTCATGGCTGTGAAAAAAAATCTATATTTTATACGCAAAACAAACAAAAAAGTACTGAAACTGAACATAAAGTCGCACTACCACTTTATGCGTCTAGGGCAGCGCGAGATGTAAATCCGGCCCTGGCTAGTACAATTTCTTGCTTCTCTTCGTCTACAATTGAGCCTAGGTAGTATAAAAGCCCAGTCTACAAATTAAAATGAAACTAACTGAGGCCTGCACAATTATTTCCCTGAGTTTCTAAATCATTTTATGAACATATAATTGCATAAGAAATGTACACAAAACTTTTCTATTTTATATATATATATATATAAATTTTTTAGAAATCTCTCCATGGCAAATCAAACACTTTACTAAAGTAACTGTACAACTCCATTTTTACCAAAAGGAAACCCGCCTATCCAAACAAAAGTCTAACCTCCCTGATCAAGATCCGGCCATTATTTGAGATATAATTTGAAACTCGGCCGTTATTTGAGACATGATTTGAAACCCGGCCATTATTTGAGTTTTGATTTGAAACCCGGCTATTATTTGAGATATGATTTGAGACCCGGCCATTATCTGAGCCATGATTTGAGACCCAATCATTATCTGAGACATGTTTCGAGACGTCGACCGTTATTTGAGACATAATTTGAGGCCCGGTCATTATTTTAGACATGACTTGAGACCGGCCATTATTTGAGATATCTTTTGAGATCTGGCTCCTATTTACAAATGCTGTGCTATTACCCGCCTATGATTCAAGCACAGGCTACCTTTTAGACTCTGGCGTTTAACATATCTTATAAGATATACCTATACACGTGCCTACATGAAAAGCATGCCTGCCGATTTTAAGAAAAGTCAATATAATGTACTACAGCATTCAGAAGACAAGTATGTCGCGTAAGCATCGTAGATCGTATAATCATATTCGATGTACCGGGTAATAATTTTACCCCTAACCATCTCCATCATAAAGATATGCCTATTTGGCATGAGTAAGAACAAAATATATAAGTAAACCACCCTTAGGTGGGTTCCTAAGGGCAAACATAAGAAAAGCTAGAAATAGCAGTAAAATTGTATAAGAAACCTAAGACGGGTAGGTCTCCTCAGAGAACTCTACCGTTTTAGGCCTGTTGTACTTGCTAAAAACAGTATGATCGTAAAGAATCACAGAAGAAATAATCTCATTGGGATTATTGCTTACAGCCTCAAAAAATCTTTCGAGGTGCGTTTTATACGTGTATATATATATATGGTCGATACCCAGGTCTTTATGGAGTTGTCTGTTAGTGACAAACCAGGGAGCGTCGACCGCAGTTCTCAAAATCTTGTTCTGTAAGACCTGAATCTTACGAATATTGGTAAGTGTAGTATTCGCCCATATGGGTGAAGCATAGAGAATCACCGGTCTGTATCGCGTAAGCACGTCTTTGTACTTATATTGGGCTGAAGAATCATCATATTTTATTATTTGGCTTTTTTTTCTTTGAAATTTATAATTTGACATCTGGCAACACTTTATTTGATGAAAATAATATTGTAATGAACTGTGAGGTAAGAAGAGTTACTGTTTCAGATTTTTTTATGATCTATCTGATTTTTTTACCCGGAAAGCTAAGATTCTACGCAGTTTCCATTGCCATCAGTAGTATCATTTATTTAATGCACTTGGAAGAGCATTTTTAGGTGTAATGACCATTCGAAAGCGGTTTTATGAAATTAGAGGCCGATGTTAGCGGTCCAATAACAAGGAAAATATTTTAATTGCGAATTTACTTAAACTTTTAGCTTCTCTCATTTTCGGTACGTTGCACATTTTATGATTATTTTTGCAAAATGCTTTTTAAGTAAATCTTGCGTTGTAATGTACGTCCGAAAAGTAACTTTTATAATGCGCATTCGAAATGCTGTAACGGTTTACTGCAATTGAATGCAGGCTGCTGAAAAACCTATTTGACAGGGTTGCTGACAGAAATGCGCAATTGAACATTCCTGCCGAATAATTAAGTGAAGGGATCGTAACATACAATTACAACATACCCTAGTATCTTGGTTGGTGTAAACATACAAAATTTGAAGTTTTTATATTTTACAAAAACTAGAAAAATCTACAATACATATTTGATTCCACAAGGTTGGGATGCAAAAATATCAATTCGATAGATTTTACGCTGCTCTCTATTTTACTTTAACTAACAGATATTTATAATCATGTCCTTAAGACATCTTAATTGAGGAAACAGTCTTGGAATTAAAAGAATAATCATAGGATTTTGTGTGTGGGGGGGTTATTTTTGAAATTGTTCTATCGGTATAAATTTAATTAAAATGAAAAGGACGAAATAATTATAGACTGAACAGTGAGCTGCAGTGTTTCGTTGAAAAATAATTTTTTGGCATTTTTTTTTGTAAATGTAAATTGAGTTGTGAATCGATGTAAACTGCACTTTTAAACACTATATGTCAATCATTGAGTATACCGTATTGGTCTTATTAAGGGGTTTGGTGAAAACTTTGATGAGAAGCAGATTTCTGAATTACTATTAGTTATGGAATTAAAAGCGTTTTTGTAAGAGACTATTTTATCGCGGAATGCTACTGCGATCACATACTCTAATATTAATTCTATGGTAGTTGTAGTTGATACTGTAATTTTGTAACAATGACAATATGTGGCAAAAGAATACAATTAGGTGTAGCTAGTTCACCCGACATTGTGGGGATAAATAACTTTCAATGATAATAAATAACTTTCATAATAACTCCAAGGTTCAAACTGAATAGAGACAATTTAAGTAATTTGACAACTTTATATGAAATTAAAATGTAAAGAGTATAGGTAGCCTATTAGAATTTTTCCCTTATTTATGCAAAGATCATAGCATCAATGTAATGCAGATATGTGTCGCTTGAAGTCACTAATATTTTTTGAAATGGAAAGTCGCAAATGGAACGTCAATTACGACTGATATTTGGATTAATGAATTACACTTCCAAGAATGTTCTTTTAAAGCATAAATGCGTTTTCTTTGGCTTTAAAAATTCTGATATTTTAATCTCTGTTTATTACATACGACCTCCAGAATCGGGTCAAACATAAAAATCAGTATAACTCAATTTGTATAGCACAATATATGGTTCAGAATTTCGACTAACTAATATTATAATTGACTACGATGCAATGTACGGTTCTTAGTCGCCATCTGGATTTTTCGCCCAGAAAATCTGTGAGTTACAATATGATATCCTTCCTATTCATGTTGGAATATTTATTTTACCCGTTTTACTATATAATCCCTTTTTTTTATGAAGGAGCAGTGTCCCATAATTAGCGATATGCTTTATTAAAATGCATTTGTAATTATTTAGTTATGGTATTATGACTGTTGTGCACTGTTTAAATTAGTTGTCTTCAATGAAATTATTTGTGTTTGGGGATTAAGTGCGGAATGAGGCTTCATTCTTTAGCATTAGCGTTGTTAATGAAATTTTGATTTGACGAGATTATTTTCAGTGTTTTTTTTAAGTGCAGAAACATGATTTTCTTCTATGTAGAGTTATATGTTTTTTGATACATATACTCTAAACGTGTCTCAAGGTAGATGTAGAACGGACTACTTTTTTCGTTCAAGATGGTGGCTGATGGCTTTACACTGCATTTCTGCAGAATTAAATAAGATTGGATAAAACTGATACACTATAAAGTTTACATACTCCAGTTTGTAGTTTTAGAAAATAATATCTGACTTTAAAGTAATTTTGTTTAACACTCAAGTTTATTGCCCTTATTTATAAGTATAGTGATACCGAAATTTAGTTATCGGATTGAAAGTAGATCAGCTACTAAAATTGAGAGAGGTATATAATATTTTTCAGATGATTACTGCTTAACGGCACATTTACATAGCATTAATTTATTTCACAATATTATCATTACATTGATTACTAATTATGTCAAATATCCGTAGAAATATGTCCCAGTCGTATTCTTAGTACGAATATAATTTTATGAAAAGATGGTCTAAAAATTTTCAGATAGTAATTATCGTTGATGTAATATTTCATAAGAGTTGGTGGCGTAATGGATAACGCGCCTGATGCGGGATCAGTCGATTCCAGGTTCGAGTCCTGGCTAGCTCGAGTTAATATTTTTTTTTAAGTCTCATAATATTTTTATCGTAACGAAATAAAAAAAAGATATTTTCTGTTATTATATAAATGAATATGAGTGAATTTTTGCAGCATTTTATAGGACGTTCAAGAATAATTCATCTATAGCTGTGTATTGATTGACTGTAAGTTACTAGTATTATGGATTTCGTAGTCTGCATATTGCTGAATATGAAAGTTAAGCCTAAGTGCCAGCGGTATAATCAATCTTCAGTCGAGTGTGCAAGTAGAAATTCAGAAGTTTCGATTTAATATTTGAAGAGTTATTGAAGCTGGAACATTTAACAGCAGACGCCGCTGGCACTCAATTCTTAAACATTTTTTGTTTCTAACGGATAGAAACTGTAAACTTTGTCACATAAACTTCAAATATTACATTTATGCTAGTGAAGGATTTGTTATAACAATTGTGTTTCGTCTTTCGAATTAAATTTTCATGAATAGGAAAATTAAAGTAAAATGTTTCAGCTTGCATAATACCTTAAATATTAAACTAATATTTTCCGAAAATGGATAATTAGAGAGATTAAATGACACTAATGGTATCATTCAAGACACTAATGGTATCATTCAACTATGGTTATTAGAGATGATCTCGGGCACCAAATAATATAAATTTCATATATTTCTTGTAATTGTGAAAAAATTAAGTAAATATATAAAGTATTTTTGATTATAATTTCAACCTTTTAATCAGACATTAGTAATTAAAAATTAGACATGAGGCTTTTGATTATTTTTTAATATATTCTATCTTTAATGAATGTTAATTTTTTTTTCAATTCAATTTTTATTCAACATAGATATGTATCAATACAAAATTTTATGAAATATACCCAGCTAAAGTAACTGAATACTTGAGCACTGGTGTGTAATTATGACAAAAATATAAATACAAAAAATTAACAAGTCAACAATTGATAATTGAACCAATCAATGATGTAGAAGTCAAAAAATTGGTTTTACATACAGTTATCATTATTTGTTTAGTATCCATTCAGACTTTGCGTTTATAATGATGTTACCCAAGAACGTTCAGTTTCTACTAATTATAATATTTTTCGCTCCAAATGTCATTAACATTTCAATTTTTTAATAAAATAATTACAATTGATAATATAAAAGTGAAATAAATGATTAGCGACGTGCGTTTCTGTTTTATATGTCATAATGCGTCAGAATATCCCCCCCCCCCCTCCATAGTTCATAAATTTTGCTTGGGCTCAACACTTGTCCAAATGGTTGGGGCTCGAGCGGGCGGGGATGGCTCAGTCGGTAGTGCGCCAGATTTATCTCTGCAAAATTCCCCGCCCTCCCCACGGTCAGTAGGGGACACCGATGGGCTTGGATAAGGCCGCCATCCCTCGGATGGGACGCTAAGCCGTGGCTCCGTGTGCGTGAGAGCCATACCCTGTACATGTTCTTTAACGTGCAACCTCCCCCAACCATCTCTGAGCCTTTGGGGTTCATGTGACCTGGCCATTTAGCCCATGGTGTGCAAAACACTGCCGCTTCATAGGTAAAACAACCCAACTGGGGTGGGCGAGGGCTTGAAAATTTTAGCCCGAATTCATCTCTATTGGTTACTATTGGGAATTGGGATATTGAAGGCTCTTCCTAGTTTAGATTAATTTTACTTCTGAGCAGGACTTTTCAGTACACAATGGGCTAAATGACCAGTTCACAAAAACTCGAAGGGATCAGAGTTGGGTAGGACAACTGTTAGGAGGCTGATGGTAAGTCTCTTGTCAAAGCCATCCGGTGTGTTCTTTAAATATGCACAGCTAATACGCTTCTAGAAACATAGTTCAGTGATTTTAAACATTGTTTTAAGAATTTAATTGTAATTTTAATAAACTTTAAATTTTTAAAAAATTTTAAACTTTAACAAAATTATGTGACATTAACAGACAGATTACATTACTTGAACCTGTTATCGTACAGAAACTTATTTATTTATAATATAATCCTAAAAATATTTGATAATATGTTTAAAAAGAAAATAGATCATAGTAAAAATGAAAGATTAGAAACTGAAAATTATTATAAAGTACTTAAATAGAAAAACAATTGTGAAAGATGTCTCAGTGAATGTAAAATAACACACACTTGTAATTTAGTTCCAAAAGAAATTGTAAATGTAAATAAATGTAATGGATTAAAAATAAATTTAAAAGAATATCTTAGATAAAATTATATACCCTTATTAAATTTTGGTAAAATTTCGTAATTTTTTGCATTTCAAACGTATATTTTTATCGTATTTTTTGTTCATAAAATTGATAATTGGGAGAACATATTTGTACTTATTATGAATACATTATTCAAATACCTACAGATAAGCTACTTAGCTTTGTGGGTTCTATGTATTGTGTTATGCACGTTTTTATGAATAAAAAAGAATTATTTTTATTAAAAAAAAGTCGTACATCCTAAACTGATGGAGATTGGATTGGGTAGAAGACATGGTAGGGATGCATTGAAGTGGGAGGGAGGGAGGGAGGGGTTCAGCTCTCTCCCAGAAGCTCAAATCAGAAGGGGGAAAAACCTAATTATGGTATTTTATGATATATAAAATGCACGGACATGTAGGAGCACCCCTGTTTCAGTAGATCGTTGCTGAGAATAAAAGCTTACCTTGGAAATACGATGGGTCAAAACCAAATGAATGCATTGTCACTTCTAAACATTCATAGGGAGATTGAAGTCACCCCACAAGAGGTTTTTAATAAACTCCAAAAGAGAACAAGAAAATAGGAATTTAGAATTTAATGATCATTTAAATTTAATTAATATTTTTTCTCATTTTCTTAAATTCTAGAATGCATTTTTGTTAATTTTATGATAATGTTGCAACTATTAATATTAAAATTATATGACTATTTGTATCCGAAATAAGTAAATTTTCTATATTTAAATTTTTCTTTTCAATATTTAGATAATTCAAATGCATTTTTATTTATTGAAAAATATGTAAATACATGACTTGCATATTAGAAATTTATCCATATTAGAAATTTAATTTTGATGACTCGGAAGTCCTCTCCCCCCCCTCAACTCCTCATGAACCAAACGTCCTGGATGCGCGGCTAAGGCCATAGTCCAGAGTCCAGAGTCCATATCCAGAGGCGTCCAGAGTCCATATCATTCTTAATATGATCTTGATTCAAATATCCGTAACTCATTCTCAAAAAGGATAAGCAGCTATAATTTTTATAACTTTGTCATCGATCCAATTAGTAGTTTTATGGTGTGTTGGATATGTTCTAATGAAAAACAAAAGAATTATATTTTCCGAATAGCATAGTTCTGATTTTCACCGTTAGAAGGCGCTAATATTGAAAACAAAAATTGCAAAGTTTGAAACGACCATTGTAAGCGATTAATTCCGAATATTCAGTAAGACTTGAAAAGGGTTTCGCAATTAATAAAATATTCCACTGGACTGAAAAGGTTAAATTCATATTCTATATTAGGGGTTCTCAACGTATGGTACGCGTATTCCTTGGGGGTACGCGGTATAATTTTTTGGGGTACGCCGTGAGAGCTCAAAAGTCGCTAGATATATGTTATAGATATATGTTTTATTTTATTCCCATTGTTATACTATAACTATAGTTTTATCTATCTATACAAGGGGTACGCCAGTTACATACACCTTTCCAGGGTGTACGTGAAGCATAAAAGGTTGAGAACCACTGTTCTATATGATCTAAAATTTTATAGTTGCATATTTTTTAAAGGTGATCAAGGATTTACAATGACAGCAGCGATTTGCCCCTTTACACCAAAGTGGTTCTGTTAAATTGATTCTTGTTTCAATTTTAAGAGAAAAATGAAAACTTGGGGGAGGTTTTATGGGTGCTTTTGTAATATTATTTGTATTTCCCAAATCATTTGTTACTTACACTTAGACCTTTCACCGTTATAGTCTCGTTCCTTTTAGAATAAGTTTGAATGTGTTTTGGAGAACGTTCTTGGGCTCAAAGTTTGTAACACAATAGTTCTGGTGCGGTGGTCAAATAAATTGACCTCATGTACGTTTTGCTTTTACGGTCTTAAGATAACCAATACGATGCCATAGATATTTTATAGTGTATGTAGACATAGAAGAATGCAACAATAATAATTACAGTTCGTAGCTAGGCGTAAACTGGAAGGAGAGCTGTGCACCAATCCCTAGTGATGATGCACAGAACCGGCCAGGTCTAGCACCTAATGTCCGACCCCGCCTTCTCGTGGTGCAGGCCGTTAGTACCTTTCAAAAGAGATATTCTCTTTTGGAAGGGAACGAAAGGGGAGGGCTGCCAGTTCAGTATGGCCTACTGATCTGGTCATCTATGGCCACTTTTTTCTTTTTTCTTTTTTTTTCAACCCTGCTGAGGAGTGGTCAACTTCACAGGGTCCTGGTGTTGACCATTTATACCTACTAGACTGGACAGGTTTATGGATTTGAGCTTGATTATTGATACTGGACTTGCTGCACTGGTGGGCCTCTGTTGAGGGAGAGTCTGCCGCTGTGTTTTCTGTTTGCTTCTGGGTTGCCAGCTCTAAGTGAACAGAGGCATGGGATACCTTATATCAGCTGTTGGATAATCCTAATCAGAGGCCATCGCAGGTACCTGAACCTTACTTAGCTAGTTGGGCATCTTCAAGCCTAAACTGGAGTAATGTGTCTCAGGCAGGCCATATGGCTCTTGAAAAAGTCCACTTGAAAAGGTGGTGCCTGAAGTTCCTACCAGCATCGGTGACTTCAGCCTTTAGCAGAGGAGGAACAGGTCTTTGCCCCATGCCTGAGATCAGGGGGCTGTTTGATATTGTTGGCCCTACCAATCTCAATAAACCTAATTTCTTTAAAAATCCTACTAATCATTTTCTCTCTGCAGGAACGTGGAACGTGAGGACATTACATAGATATTATTCTCTTGATGTCCTCATGCAGGAATTCCAGCGCTATAACCTAGATATTCTAGGCTTGCAAGAGACCAGATGGACAGGTAATGGTGAGATACTTAAAAATAACTTTAAATTTCTCTTTACAGGGAGGGAGGATGGAAAGCATCACCAAGGCGTGGGTCTGCTGCTCAGCAGACATTCTAGTGATGCTCTTCTAGGATATGAGTGCATTAATGAAAGGTTTCTTACAGCAAAATTTCAGACACGCATTAAAGACTTGAATGTTATCTGCTGTTATGCCCCCACTGAGGATGAGAAGGAAAGGTTTACGGACAACTTCAGGACATTTTGAATTATGTCAAGAAAGGAGATATTACCCTTGTTCTAGGTGACTTCAATGCCAAAGTTGGTACTGACTCTGATCTTTGGGGAGGGGTGATAGGCCCTTTCGGTATTGGTAGGTGCAATGGCAATGGGCAACGTCTCCTACAGGTAAGTAAACTCAATGGTTTCAGAATAACTAACACATATTACAAACACCGCGACATACATAAATACACATGGGTTTCACCTGATGGGCTGCACAGGAATATGATTGATTATATATTAATTAACAGCAAATGGACTAGTTCTGTTAGAAATACCAGGGCATATAGGGGAGCTGAAATTGGATCTGACCATTACCTTGTTAAAAGTGTCTTGCAACTTAAACTTAAAAAGAGTTGTGCTAGGGTTAAAAATTTTACCTTTAATACTGAAGCTCTGAAAGACCCAGTTATAGCTAAAGCTTACCATGATAGGTTACTTAGTCATTATGACAGTCATGGTTTGCTTAATACTGAAGTTGAGGATGAATGGGGCCATTTTAAACAAGCTTTTTTGGAAACTAACAGTACTCTTTTAGGAAAAAAGGAGCAGAGGAGGCAGAATTATTTAAGTGATAAGGCACTTGAGCTTATTTCAGAAAGAAGGAACTGCAGGAATGTCCTTAATCAGTACCCTACTAGTCCTAATAGAAAGGATTACAGAGAGCTTAATAAACGTGTAAAGGATCAGTTAGCTACTGATAAGAATCTTTGGCTTGATGGTTTAGCTGACAAAGCCGAGGAAGAGTTAGGCAGCACAACAGCAGAGAGCTGTACCATATAGTAATGTTTTGTGTGGTAGAAAACAGACAGGTATAAAAGGATTGAAGGATAAACAAGGTAAAGTTATAGAAGGTGAGGATTCTGTCATGGTTAGGTGGGCTGAGAATTTCAGTGATATTCTAAACAATGCGGTTAGTCCTATTCCCATTGTTTGCAATGATGATAGATGCATTGGTGGCTTTAATGTTGGCCCTATAACACAATCTGAAGTTATTTTGACTGTTTCTAAACTTAAACTTCATAAATCCCCAGGGGTAGATGAAATTACTACAGAAATGCTTAGAGCTGGAAATGTTTCGGTTACCATTTGGAGGACTGAAATTCTGAATATCGTTTATGATAAAGGCATGGTTCCTAAGGATTTTACCAGAGCTATTGTTATCCCTATTTTCAAAAAAGGTGATCGCCTATAGTATATATGAAATATATATATGCCTATAGTATATATATAACACCTATAGTTCTTGTGATAACTATAGGTGTATTAGCCTACTCTCTGTTCCAGGTAAAGTTCTTTCCATGATTGTGCTTAATAGAATTAAGAATCTGGTTGACAGTCAATTGCGTGATGAGCAATGTGGATTCAGAAGTGGTAAGCGATGTGTGGATTAGATATTTTCACTTAGGCAGATTCTTGAGAAATGTTTAGAGTTTCGGAAACCTTTGGTTGCTAGCTTTGTTGATTTCAAAAAGGCTTTCGACTCTGTTGATCGCCATAATTTGTGGTTGATTGTGAGATCATATGGTATACCAGACAAGTTAGTTAACATAATGAAAGCTCTCTATAATAACACTGAGTCATGTGTGAGAGTTGGTAAGTCTTGTAGCAATTGGTTTAGCATTACGTCTGGGGGCGGGGTAGGCTCAGTCGGTAGCGCGCCAGGCTCGTAATCTGTACTTCCCAGGTTCGAGTCCCAGCTGCGTCAGCGTTGATATTTATCTCCGCAAAATTCCCCCGCCCTGCCCACGGTCAGTAGGGGACACCGATGGGCTTGGAAAGGCCGCCGTCCGTCGGATGGGACGTTAAGCCGTGGCGTCGTGTGTGGGAGAGCCATACCCTGTGCACGTTAAAGAACACGCTGGATGACCTTGACGGGAGGCTACCATCTGTCTCCCAACAGCTGTTCCAGTGGGTCCCCTCCCCCAACCTACTCTGAGCCATCGGGGTCCATGTGACCTGGCCATTTAACCCATGGTGTGCAAAAAAGTGCCGCTCAGAGGTAAAACAACCCAACCCATTACGTCTGGTGTTCGACAAGGGTGCATTTTGTCTCCTTTTCTCTTTAGTTTGGTTGTTGATTATGTTATGCGAAATTCACTTCAAGGGAAAGATTTTGGCCTTAAATGGGCTGGAGATACGAAAATTTCTGATTTAGATTATGCTGATGATTTAGCCCTTTTGGCAAATAATGTTGATGAGATGAACTCTTTCATTCGAGTTGTTGATGAGACTGGT
The DNA here is from genome assembly GCA_038380435.1 of Ryuthela nishihirai. NCBI lineage: Eukaryota > Metazoa > Arthropoda > Arachnida > Araneae > Heptathelidae > Ryuthela > Ryuthela nishihirai. The sequence goes on from JAWZYU010000019.1 coordinate 41,778,247, forward strand.
TGTAGAGTAGGTTTGGTTATAAACAGAGAGAAAACTAAAGTGATGAAAATTGGTCAGGCAGGTTGTGATTCAGTTAATCTGAATGGTTGCAGTCTTGAGCAGGTGTCACAGTTTAATTATCTTGGGAGCTATGTTACTGATACTGGTGATGTGCGACATGAGATTAACAGACGAATAGGTATTGCTGCCGGGACTTTTAAGAATCTATGGAGATTGTGGAGAAATAGGCGTATACACCTAAAGACTAAAATTAGACTGTATAATATTTTGGTTCTTTCTAGGGTTAGTTATGGTAGTGAAACTTGGACGCTGTTTAAACAAGATAACAGGAAACTAGATGCTTTTGATTCTAGATGCTTACGCAGTATCTTGGGTATTAGGTGGTTTGACTTTGTAACAAAACATGAGGTTAGGCAAAGGAGTCTGCAACCTCCTTTAAGCAGCATATGGTGCAGAGAGAGACTCCGCTGGTTTGGTCATGTTGCCCGTATGGATAATTATAGATTGGCGAATAGGGTTATGAACAGTGTGCCTAGAGGCCTCAGTAGGAGGGGGAGACCTAGGATGCGGTGGGCAGACAATGTCAAACAGGACCTTGTTAGAATTGGTGTGCAGTGGCCGGATGCAGCAGATGTAGCTCAGGACAGATATACTTGGAGAATTAAACTGCGCAGTCTGGTTGGACCTCCGTAGCCCATGGCTGCTTGAGGATGATGATGATGATGAATTAGTATTAATTCATTCCTATTCTTACAAGGTATCCTCAAAGACTACTTCTGAACTTCACTGTCTACGTGGTGGAATCACTCTGACCTAAAATATATCCTCTAGATGCATAGGTTCATGTCCTAAAGGTGCAATTGTATATTTTAACGGCAAGACTGATGGCCCGATGACATGCTCGCAGACAAGACCTCATAATGCGCTGACTCTGAATTCTTTCTGGAAACGCATGTGGCATCCTACGTGGATTTTCGGCAGCCGATGGCACAAATTGGGAAGATTGGCGATTCCTACTTTGATCAATTGAGCTTTATATACACATAGCACACTTCTTAAAAAGTATGTATTATCAACATCAGCCTGCATGACCCAACGGCAAAAACGCAAATTTTGTTCATAATCATTTGATTCCGATCACTCCTGACTCCTATGCACATGTCATGAATGTAATCCTTATTTTCGTAGAATTCTCCATTATTTATTCGAGAGTCTTAACTTCGTGTAACGTAGTAATTGCTGGTACAGCAACAACTTGTTCCTACCAGGTCTAACGTCCATTGTTAATGGAATGCATCGGTGTTTTGTTAGTCGGTAACGCTCCAGGCTCGTATTCTGTAGTTCCCAGGTTCGAGTCCCATCTGAGTGAGCTTGGAAAGACCGTTGTCCATTGGTTGGAACGCAAAGCTGTGTCTCTGTGTGCAGGAGTCATGACTTGTGCACGTTAAAAACACGCTGGATGCCTTGACGAGAGGCTTCCATCTGTCTCCTAACAGCTTTCCAATAGGGCTCCTTCCTCAATCTTCTCTGAGCCCTTGGGATTCTTGTAACCTGGCCATTTATTGTGTGCAAAAAGTGCAGCTCAGAGATTAACCCAAATCGCTTTCCCTCGGTTTTCGGTGCACGTCAGTGAACATACTTCTGCAGGGGTATCTTTGCTAGAATCTGCTAACTTGGAGGTCGCAATCCTGACTCTACTGGCTGCACCAGGAGCAGGAATTGCAGTCAGTAACCACTATGTTAGTAACCTAATCTTCTCAGGTTTGAGTTCCCATCTGCCAACGTAGAAATTTTCTCCTCTTAACCCTTGCTCTGCTTTCGGTGAGAAAGGCAGACACCGATAGGCAGAGCTGTAACTATGGCAACAGGTGCATACACCCAGGGCCCAGGGCGGAGGGGCACTGAACCACACAATCGGGAACAAAAATTGTCAACTGCCGTGTCAACTACCGAACTCACCAAAACTATTCTATAGTAGATATATATGTAAATAACGTTATTTCTTTCACTTTTTATTCACTGATTTATTCATTTGCTGAAATGAAAGCAAGAAAAGTACAATTAAAATAATTATTTAAATTATTATTACATATTTAATATATTATTTTAATTTTTTTTTAACTTGGAAGAGCTCGTAGCTCCTTGGTTGTTCACATATAGTTATTGAATGTCTTAGTTTTATGCTTTTATTATTTCTCTGTTCTTTGTAAGGTGTTGTATTGATAATGTATTTGACAAATTGTTGTGCATTGTGTGTTTATTGCCCTCGTGTATTTATGTTATGTTATGTTATAATATCTGCAATATTAATAAATTTATAAAATATATTAAAATATATAAAATTTATTTATAAACTTTACTATTATGCCATTTTTATTTTCATTATTATTTATTTCCATAAAAAAATTAGAGGGCCCAAAAAGGAAAGTGCAGTGTTCCTTGCACACTGTACAAGGAAGGATAGTTACGGAAGTTACGTACTAGCTTTGAAAAGTCGCTGTGCACCCAATGGGAGCTTAAGCCGGGACCTTACCGATTAATATAAGACCTATTTAAGGGTCTTTACCGATTAATATATAATTTGCTTTCGAAACTCTTGGTGAAAACTGCATTTCCCTCACTCTTGCGGGTGTCCGTGTCTCAAATTCCGTGAAATCACTGTCGAACTAAAATAAACAAATTACAGAATTCAGAAAAAATATCTGGCAACGATTTTTTTTAGAAATCAGTGATCTGGCAACCTTCGTGTCACGTGACACGAAGGTTACCAAATCACTAATTTCTAAAAAAAACGTTGCCAGATATTTTTTCTTAATTCTGTAATCAACCATAGTGTTCGGATATTTTTTAATATATATATAATGCGTACGAATATATAATGCAATGAATATGGAGCGTGTGCAGTTACCGTTCACAGCAAACTGGAGCGGTTGCGGTTAATGTTCACAGCGCAGTGGATCGTGTGAGCTCACAAAGACCTAGATCGTATGGGCTCACTCCGGAAATATTGAGCGTGTCCAGTTACCGTTCACAGCAAACTTGACCGTGTGCAGTAACTGCACACGCTCCAGTTTGCTGTGAACGGTAACTGGAGCGTGTACAGTTGCTGTACACGCTCCAGATATTTTTCCTGAATTCTGTAATCACGTGACACGAAGATTGCCAGATCACTAATTTCTAAAAAAATCGTTGCCAGATATTTTTTCTGAATTTTGCAATCAACCATAGTGTTCGGATACTTTTTTGAGCGACTGTACTAAGCATATAAATGAACATTTAATAAAATCTTTTGATCGGCTCATTAATTTATTTGTCACATTATGGAATTTAGGTTAAACTGTAGTTTTGGATAGAAAATCTCAAATATCACAAAATCAGCATTTTTTTAGAAGCCGTGATTTTTTTACTGATCATCGTGGATTTACATTGCAGAAAAAAGGCACAATACCCTGGAGAGAGAAGAGTCAAGGAACAATCATAAACTTAGGATTTTTAGGCGGCATATTAATAAAATTGATATTGAATTAAAAAATTATGTTTAATGCGCCATATTTGGAAATTTCTACTTCTACTGTTACACAAACTTTGTTTTCTGTCATAAGCTATTAAGTTTAGCAACCAGAATTGTCACTGTAGATTTACTACTACTTATATAGACTTCCTGTATCATCTACTATATTAGTAGGAGAAAACATTAAATGCTTAAATACATTAAAAAGCGTTTTTTGTTAAATGTTCCCTGCTGATATGGGGGGGGGGTGTTTGTTATATGTAGTAAAATATGTAAATCTTATATAATTAACATAAATAACATTTTTCACAAATTTTTACTTAGCTTCCTGTTGTTTTTCGCTCGTCCTTTGTCGGTTTGTGGATTTGTCAAAACAATTCTTCCACCATACCTTTCGAACGCGACGGATAATTTTAACGATTTATGTGTCAAATGAAAGCTTGTGAGACGGGATTATTTTTACCCCCTTATTTTTACTTCCACCCTCAAAAAGAGAGGAAATATCAAAACGATTGTTCCGTTATATCTTCGGAACGCTCGGACTGAGCGTATCGGACCGAGCGTAAAACGTTTTATGCCAAATGAATATTGTGACGTGGGGAATGTTGTGGACAATAAAAATATACCTCTCCCTTGATTTCGAGCCGCCTAAAAAAGAGAAATATGAAAGTCGTTCTTCTTCTGCTATGTCTTCCAAATGCGAGGGCCTAAAGTTACGAGTTAGGTGTCCAATGAAAGCAAAAAATATGAGCACCGTCGTAGAATACTTCGAATTGTGACTCCCACCATTCTTCCCTCGGGGACGGAAATTTAGAGGTGGCTTGTTTTAAAGAGTTATATTTCAAATTAAAAAACGTGACGTACCTCAAACACGACTATAAAAAAGGGGGAGGAAAATGTGGCCGATGTTTAGGAATCAAACATAAAATGAAAGTTTGTGAAGGTAGATGTTTTTAGTGACAAAGAAAAAAATGTAAATTAAAAAAATTAAAAGATACATATATTCTTATATGCGCCCTAAAAGAAGAAAAAACTAAAGCATATCGATGGTGCAATCAGTCACTGAATTCGTATTCACTTCAAAGGAAGATAGGGCCCCGATTTACCTACTCAACAATATTGCCTGCGCCCTATCTTCCTTTGAAGTGAATACCAACTCAGTGACTGATGGCACCATCGATATGCTTTAGTCTTATTTTCTACTTTTAGGTGCTTATAAGAAGATAGGTATTTTTAATTTTTTTAATTTATTTATATTTTTATATTTTGTTAGATCATTTTAACTGTCGATTTGATCGATCATTGCTATTCTGATGGATTATTACTCTTTAAAAGAATAATTGCTTTTTAAACGTTAGTAAATAAGGCCAAATTGCCCTTATACGGACCCTACCGAATCGTTCGTGAATTTTCACGTCAATGGAAAACTAACTTTGAAGCTCTATAAATTCTTCAGTAAGCTTTTCTACAGAAAAAATAACTAAAGATAAATTAAAAATCGAATAAATCTAAACTAGATTTTGAACAATATTTGTCTCGTATTTAAAGCGTTATGGGAACATATTGGAGGTATTCACGGTAACTATGATAAATTCTTAAACTGCTGTTTAATTTGTTTAAAGTAATAAACATTATCACAGACTGGGTTGGGTTGTTTTACCTCTGAGCGGCACTTTTTTGCACACAATGGGCTAAATGACCAGGTCACATGGACCCCGAAGGCTCGGAGAAGGTTGGGGGAGGGGACCCACTGGAATAGCTGTTGGGAGACAGATGGTAGCCTCCCGTCAAGGCCTTCCAGTGTGTTCTTTAACGTGCACAGGGTATGGCTCTCCCGCACACGGGACCACGGCTTAACGTCCCATCCGACGGACGGCGGTCTTTCCAAGCCCAGCGGTGTCCCCTACTGACCGTGGGCAGGGCGGGGAATTTTGCGGAGAGAAATCTCAACGCCGACCCAGCTTTGACTCGAACCTGGGGACTACAGATTACGAGCCTGGCGCGCTACCGACTGAGCCACCCCCGCCCCATCACAGACTGGCATTTACAACAGAAATTGGAAACATAACGATTGCAAACAAAATCAGCTAATAACCTAACAGAAAGGGAAACTAAGTAAAATTTAGAACTAAAGTAGAAACTAAAAGCGTAACATAATGAGCATTTAATGGCTGTCAGCGAAGGTTCGGTTTCAATGATGTAACTAGAGTCTGCTTGTTGCCAACTTTGTGTTTACTCGGATTAAAATCGCTATTCTAATTCTAGTACACATATCTGTCTGTATACCTCGAGCGCAGAATCCAAGTTTCCATATAGTGAATATTGGATCTAATGGTTTAAAAATACCAGGATATAGATACGATTCATTTACTAGTTATACAGCATTTTGTCACCAGTCTTCAATCTAATAATTGAAAACCCTTCCGCTTAAACCCTTCTTTATTGGCATTATTGCCTTAGAAATAGATACTTGGATAGGTCTGACTGTTAATTTCCAACATACTTGCACATTAAAAGACTTTTAACAGTTTGCGAGATTTAGGCTCGTTATTTTGTCACTGTCCAGTGGCAATAACGACGACTCGAGTGTTAAAAAGACGACTTCTGCTAAATTTCCAAGATCACGAAGGTGACTTAAGCGCCGTTGGAACGACATGGAGTGGCTTTGTCAGAGGCATTATTACCCTGACAGAGGTGAAATACAGAGAACATTCCTCGTTCTCGCTATACTAGGAGTGGGTGGGGGGTATGAATAAAATGTTCGAAGTATCGTTATCTTTCTTTACTCTATTACTCCGCTATCCTACCTCCCCCCCTCCCCCCCTCACCACCCTTCCTTCAGATGATAAAGATGGCTGCTGTGTAGTAATCACTCCTCCTTATTAGATCCCGGTGTGTCTGTACGTGAATCAGAAAGCGTGCGATGGTGACATAGTTTCGCTGTAACTCATGGCAGAAGGTGTTAGCGAAATACTTGAGGACAACTCCTTCTAATTAATACAATCCATTTTGTTGACAACAGACATCGGGCCTTCGTCACCAGCAAAGTCTAACGCGTATTCTAAGTCTCCTTGGTAGCGATTATATCCTCAGGGTTATAATTTTACTCGAAATGACTTAGTTTGTTCGCCAAAGTAAGATTACATTTTCCTACAGTCGAGGTTAACGAAGGAAGACTAAGAATCCATTGTGCGAAGAATCACGAATGAACAATCAGTGACAGTGCACGCTGTATTTGATCATTTTGAGCTTCGTTGCCCACCAGTCATGCGTTTTAAATCAGCTGCCAAAGCTGTCAGCGGAAGAGATTTCATTGGTCGGAGCTAATCTAGGAACATTCGGCTGTAGAATTGCAGCTGCAGTTTAAGAGGGATCATTATTCTAATCTGTTTGGGCTGTCGGTATTTCTGTGGTTAGAGTAGTTTGAAAAATTGGTTATTTCGGTGGTTCTTGCATAGTGTACTCTTTGCTGACAATACCTCACATTTTAGTAAAGTAGGGGTGGGATTGGGTCAGTTGGTAGCGCGCCAGGTTCGTAATCTATAGTTCCCAGGTTCGAGTCCCAGCTGGACTAGCGTTGAGATTTATCTCCGCAAAACTCTCTGCACTGCCCACGGTCAGTAGAGGGCATCGCTGGGCTTGAAAAGTCTCCGTCCGTCGAATGCGACGTTAAGCCGTGGCACCGTGTGCGGGAGAGCCATATCCTGTGCACGTTAAAGCACACGCTGTATGGCCTCGACTGGATGCTACCATCTGTCTTCCCAACAGCTGTTCCAGTAGGTCTCCTCCTCCAGTGGGTCACCTCCCTTCTCTGAGACTTCGGGATTCTTGTGACCTGGCCATTTAACCAATGGTGTGCAAAAAAGAGTGGCGCTCAGAGGTAAAGCAGCGCAATCCCGAACGTTTTAAGTTACTGAGTATCTTTTTAGTAGACCTCATACAGAAAAAATTGACGTGGGATGGGGAGGTGACTGGATTAATGGTTTTTCATAACTTTTTCTCACGAAATAGCGCAATATAATAGTTGTAATATTTTTTATTTCAGAAAATGTTTAACAGTATACAAACCGATTTTTATATCTCATAAGATCTCAGGTGTTTCACGTTTCCTTCACATAAACAATTATATTTCAAACATCAGTCGTCACATTGAAGAAAATGTACGGAAAGGAAAAACAACTCAAAAACAAGAAATGCGAAAAAAATTCTAGTAATCCAGAAAGTGTGATATTCAAACAGGAAGTAACAACATTCATGATCTAAGTTAAAAGTTCAGATCTAGTAAATTAATGCAAAAACTGTTTCCACATCATCTAGAAAATGGTATTGGTGATGACTGTGATCTGATAGCAAATTTCTGTTTTCACAGCTACATATTTACCATCAACAGGATGATTTCAACCTTAACAAATCTCAGAATCTGATGAAAATTTTGGCATAAATGAAACGAGAAAACGAAATACGCCCTTTTTAATACCTTTTGACGTACATAAACAAGATTAATGAAACAGATTTAAAGCGTGTCTTTAATATCATGGGCTTGGAAAGGCAGCCGTTCATCGGATGGGATGTGTAACTCTGGCCCATGTTGAAGAGAGCCATACCATATGCACGTTAAACAACACCCTGAATGGCCTTGACGGAAGGCTTCCATCTATCCCCTAACAGCTGTCCAGTGGGTCCCTTTCTCTATCCTTCTCTGAGCCCTCAGGGTCCTTCGACCTGGCCATTTAGTCCATAATGGAAATTAAAAAAAATATCAAAAGTGCCGCTCAGAGGTTGGGTTGTTTTTACCTCAGAGCGGCACTTTTGAAACTGTGATCCGTCAGGATCAAAATACCCTTAGGGCTCAGAGAAGGTTGGGGGAAGGGGGCTCATTAGACAGCTGTTTGGAGACGGTAGCCTCCGGTCAAGGCCATCCAGCGTGTTCTTTAACGTGCACAGGGTATGGCTCTTCAGCACACAGTGCCATGGCTTAACGTCCCATCCGACGGAGCCTGAACTGGAAGATCTGCGGAGACAATCTAAACGCTGGCCCAGGTGAGACTCAACTTGGGAACTGTAGATTAAGACCCTGCCGCACTACCGATTGAGCCACCCCCACCACACCTCCGTTTAGAGGTAAAAAATCCAACAATCCTTTAAGCCCAAATTGAAATCCTGCTGATCAGATTTTCATCTGTAGAACGACACGAATGAGATATTTACCACTCCCAGAAGTTTATCTTTTATACTCTACTACAACCAGAAGGAGGGAAAGGAGAACGCAGTGAATCATCAGAGGCATTTTTGGGATTATCAAACTCAAGGACTTCGAAGCAATTGGCAACAATCTGTGCGACATTAACATCCTAATGCAAAGTCCAATTATCTATACTGACGGAAAAAGGCAGACAGGTAAAGGGACGGAATGCACCGAGTGCATTGCATGCAGCTGGAAACAAGCATTGCTCTGATGATGATTTTATTCCTCATTTTATATCCAATTTTTTTCTTCATTCTGCGAGATGAGAGCTCCTTTTTCTTCTCCAATTCATTTCTCCATCTTCACGACAACGTGATGCTCGTGGACTTCCCTGGCCGCTTCATTGCCTGAGCCAATAAGAAAGCGAATACGACAGCTGCTCTGACGTAATTGAATAATAGCGTTTTCTGAAACTATTTCATTTCCGTGATCATGATGCCAGCGCGTGCGAGCGTGCATGCCCCGAGTGAAAGGGACTGTGAGAGGCAAGGAAGTAATGCCTCAATTAAAGAGAGGGTCTGCTCTGTTCTAACGTACTAATGGTCCAAGGAAGGGTGGGCGACAAAATTAAAACACCGCAACAATTATGTTAATTCCTAGCGGGGGGAGGGGAGAGAGAGAGAGGGAAGCAGTTCTAACGGCAGAATTCACTTAATGAGAATTTCTGCATTCAATATATCTTCGGCTATTGACACATGCAGTGTATTAGTGACGCATAGGTTTGGAGGAAAAAATGGGAGAGTTTATGTGGAGTTGTGAACTTGCTGTGCCAAAAGAGATTTTGGAGAAGTTGTTGGGTTGGGTTGTTTTACCTCTGAGCGGCACTTTTTTGCACACCATGGGCTAAATGGCCAGGTCACAAGGACCCCGAAGGCTCAGAGAAGGTTGGGGAGGGGACCCACTGGTACGGCTGTTGGGAGACAGATGGTATCCTCCCGTCAAGGCCATCCAGCGTCAGAATGGGGCGTGGGTGGCTCAGTCGGTAGCGCGCAGGCTCGTAATCTGCAGTTCCCAGGTTCGAGTCCCAGCTGGGTCAGCGTTGAGATTTATCTCCGAAAAATTCCCCGCCCCGCCCACGGTCAGTAGGGGATACCGATGGGCTTGGAAAGGCCGCCGCCCGTCGGATCGGACGTTAAGCTGTGGCCTCTTGTGCGGGAGAGCCATACCCTGTGCACGTTAAAGAACACGCTGGATGGCCTTGACGGGAGGCTACCAACTGTCTCCCAACAGCTGTTCCAGTGGGTCGCCTCCCCCAACCTTCTCTGAGCCTTCGGGGTCCTTGTGACATGGCCATTTAGCCCATGGTGTACAAAAAAGTGCCGCTCAGAGGTAAAACAATCCAATCCAGGTCAGAAGGACTCCAAGAGCTCAGAGAAGGTTGGGAAAGGGACTTCACTAGACAGTTGTTAGGTGGCTGATGGAATTTCCCGTCATATAATCCATCGTGTCCTTTAACGTGCACAAGATATGGCTCTTCTGCATACGGAACTATGGCTTAATGTCCCACCCGGAGGACGGAGGGAATATTGTTTGAAAACGTGAACCTTTTCAAGTGTCAAGTGGCTCTATATTAAGCATGTCCCGTAACAAAACTTATGGAGGCCGAAAAAGGGCAGTTAAAGTTTTATTGCATATATTTTAAAAGTTTTTTTAAACGTTATCAACATGTATTATCGGGTTCTATCAAAAAGTGTCGGAAGGATATACGACAATTGTTTGTTCAGATAGTTACATGAACAGTAACGAAAAATGTACGGCCCTGTACCTATTAATGCTAGTAGCTGAGTTTCAGGGACGAAAGTGTCATAGGTACAAGCAATGAAACGTAACGGCGCCACATGGGACTAGGGGGGGGGGCATTCAGATACCAGTTCAATTAATAATTGATATATTGTAAATATTAAATTATAAAAAAATTTAATTCCAATAAATTGTAATAAATATTATACACTGAGGTGTCATTTTATTAAGTACACCATCCCTCGTCACGTAACTGGTTCATTCCAACACTTAATACATTACGTGAAAACTGTGTACGGCATAAATCAGGGTTGGGTTGGGTTGTTTTACCTCTGAGCGGCACTTTTTTGCACACCATGGGCTAAATGGCCAGGTCACATGGACCCCGAAGGCTCAGAGAAGGTTGGGGGAGGGGACCCACTGGAACAGCTGTTGGGAGACAGATAGTAGCCTCCCGTCAAGGCCATCCAGCGTGTTCTTTAACGTGCACAGGGTATGACTCTCCCGCACACGGGGCCACGGCTTAACGTCCCATCCGACGGACGGTGGCCTTTCCAAGCCCATCGGTGTTCCCTACTGACCGTGGGCAGGGCGGGGAATTTTGCGGAGATAAATCTCAACGCTGACCCAGCTGGGACTCGAACCTGGGAACTACAGATTACGAGCCTGGCGCGCTACCGACTGAGCCACCCCCGCCCCACTTAAATCAGGCAGAGCGCTCTTCGAGCATCAGTTTGAGTTCGATTGCGCGTCAGAATGGGGAAAACGAGCGACCTGAACGACTCTGAAAGTGGCATGAACGTTAAACTATTATGCCACGTTGAAAGTTAAGTGAAACGACTTTGAACGTGGCATGACAGCTAGGCTTGCTAGTTCCAGCATCTCCAAACTGTTTCAAATGTTTACCGAGAATGGTGCGAAAAGCGAAAAACTACCAGTGATCGGCGATTCTGTGGACGAAAACAGCTTGTGGATCCGAAGGTTCGAAGGAGAATGCCAAGAAACGTACAAGCGAACAGACGAGCCACAACCAGGCAAATCACAGCAGAAATAAGCATCATTGGTATGCATAAGTCATCTCTGAACGCACCAGGTTTCGGTTTTGTTGTGAATGGGCTGCAAAAGCCACTGATCATGTGGAGCGCTGATGTTGTCAACGACGAACACGAAAGCGCATCTCGATGGGCACAGGAGCATCGTTACTGGTTCGTTGAGGACTGGAAAAAGGTAACCAGCATGATGAAAAAGGAATCAAGGTTCCCTTTTCATCATGCTGGTGAAAAGGTTAGAATTTGGTGCAAGCAACTCTGCTCCCTACGCAAGCCATGGAGCCATCTTGTCTGCTGTCAACAGTAGAGACCGGTGGCAGTGTGATGGTATGAAGAATGTTTTCTTGGCATACATTAGGCCCCATGAAACCCATCGAAGGACAACCGATGGGCTTGGAAAGGCCGCCGTCCATCGGATGGGACGTTAAGCCGTGGCCCCGTGTGCGGGAGAGCCATACCCTGTGCACGTTAAAGAACACGCTGGATGGCCTTGACGGGAGGCTACCATCTGTCTCCCAACTGCTGTTCCAGTGGGTCCCCTCCCCCAACCTTCTCTGAGCCCTCGGGGTCCATGTGACCTGGCCATTTAGCCCATGGTGTGCAAAAAAGTGCCGCTCAGAGGTAAAACAACCCAACCCAACCCTTCATGGCTACAGATTATCATCACTCGTATGGACACGTTCAATACGATAATGTACCTGCTGACAAGGCACGTATCGTCACCGAATGGTTCCAGGAAAATGCCAATGAGTTTTCTCTGCTCCATTGGCCTGCACAGTCCCCAGATCTAAACCCTATCGATCATCTTTGGGATGAGGTAGTAAGGGCTGCTCGTAGCGAGAGTGTCCGACGTCCAATTTTTCAAAAAATGCATGGCACATTCTGCATGGTGCAACATTTCTGCACAACGCATCCAGCATCTTGTAAGTTCCATGTCCCAACAAATTCGAAGCATCAGCTGCACACCTCATTGTTTCCTCTAGCCACCCCAATAGTCTCATACGCTATGCCATTGGTATTGAATACATTTTTCTTTCTGCAATTTTGCCAAAAAATTAAAAGCAAAGCATTTTTCCTTTTCTCCCAGAAATGTTTTGAAACCGATTTTGTTATGGAGCTAGTGGATGCCACTAACAACAATATGCAACTGGGTTGAGTTGTTTTACTCCTGAACGGCACTTTTTTCACACAACCGGGTATATGGTCAAGTTACAAGGACCCTTAGGATTCAGAGAAGGTTTGAGGAGGGGACACACTGGGACAGCTTTTAGGAAACCCATTGTAGCCTTCCATCAAGGCCATCCAGCGTATTCTTTAACGTGCACATGATTAAGCCGTGGTTCCGTCACACTGAGACACGGATTAACGTCCCATTTGACGGATGGAGGCCTTTCCAAGCACATCGGTGTCCTCTACTGACCGTGGGCGGGGAGTTTTGCGGAGATAAATTTCAACGCTCATCCCATCATGATCACATGAAGACACCTGAGACACAGCTGATCTAGCTGTGTCTCGAATCTGGGAACTGCAAATTGCGGACCTGGCACGTTACCGACTGAGCCATCCCCGTCCCTCCACAACTGAGTTATGAGACTTGCATTGAAATTCATGGTGACAAAGCTGCGATGTTCCAGTTATTTGAATCCCTTCCATATTGTCGTTCCTTTGCAAACCAGCTCATAAACAAAATTTCAAGTTCCTGAAATTAAACTCGATTGCAACCTTTCGTCGAGAGCATTTTGGAAATAATAGAATTAAAATTCATCAAGATTTCATGTTCTCTAGAAAGAATATCGTAGGAATTTATAAAACCTTTATCTGCTATTTTTGCGCATTTGCATATTCAAGGAAAATTGGCTTCTTAACACAAAAGCATAAAGGGTGACTTCCGCCATCCAGCACATACTGCCGAAAAAAATGTAGTCAAACTGAAATGCATTAGAAATTATTCAGTAAATGTTTCAAATATTTTAGGTAATAAATTAATGGTAAATTAGAGTTGGAAATGTTTTTGAATTATTAGAATGGTTTTTAATGCTAGAATTATATAGCACAAATACATTTGGATGCCAAAAAAATTGCAGAAAAAGTTAAGCAAAAATTATTCCTCTGCTTTTTACTGGTGAAAATGTCTGCATAAAGCCAAGAAAAGTTTAGTTATAGTTTTCAGAATCGGTGCAAGTTGATAAATAGTGTTTTAGTACTTGTAAAGAAGTAAAAATGTTAAAAAAACGATACACCAATATTCAAAAAATCAAATCTCAGAAAATACATTCTTTAAGCATAAAATATATTGAGCCGAAAAAGAAAAATAACTGTTTGGATGCCCTTTAATTTCCGCTACCTGGTGCAGTCATTCTGAAAGTGAAAAAAGCTTCATCACAGCCCATCAGTAGACGTATATTATGATCCAAAACTTCATCCACTTTTTTATAATTTATCCGTTGCCCCCCCATCCCTACTGGATCGCATTCTCCTCCTCTGTTTCCTCTTCTGATCGTCATCTCCGTCGCATCCGTGTTCTGGAGCATCGCGTTAATCCAGGATGAGAGCAACAAGCCCAAACACTTCCCGCTGCCGAGTGAGTAAGGGATTAAAGTAGAAACGGAATGCTATCAATTTAATCGCTGCTTTTAATTCCATGTCCACTCAATTCATTAGCAAAGAGAGTGGGATAGGAATCGCGCAGCTAAACATGCTGATAATCGCCTTCTACGACGACAGGTACGTCTCACCGGTTACCATGGATACGGAGAGAGTTATTAAACCGTAACGACTAATTACCGACACCTCACGTACTGCATGGAAAGATCCTGAAGAGAGAGATATGGCGATAGAAAGAGCTGCTCTCTCTTCTTCTTTCTTCAGTTGAGGTCATAGACTTCAACATCGCTCTTAGTTAAATAGGTTTTACACTAATATTCCGTTTTCCCGCATTTTTCAGGTTTATTGTTTTCGCCGAAGCCGTTTTTTTCTCCTTTTCGTTTTGTTTCTTCCTGAGTATGCTTTACGTTTGTAACGATGTCAAACTAATCGATGAGTGAAGTGGGAATTGTGGAAGAAGCGGCTCTTAGAATAATATTTTCATTTATCAGTTTAATGTTCCCCTTTGTGTAACAGTTATCGTAGATATTACGTTTGTTTAAAAATCTTTTATTCATGACAGTCTAAAAGCGTTTTTGTTTCTAAGAGTACTTTAAATTTGGAGAGAGAGAGAGAGAGCAGAAAAGTTTCGTATATTTGGTTCAACATTAGGGTTAAACATTTTGCACATTATTGGTCGTCGAAATTAAACAACAAAATAAACGCATTGCTCTTTTTTTAGATTGTCTAATACAGATGATAAATCTGTGGTTACAATGTCTGAATTAATCATAACGTACATGGTTGGTATTCGCCAACCTATGAGATATTTATCTTCTTTTCTTCCTGTGAAATGCATTATTTCCTGAAGTGTCCGTGTAGTTTAGATTGCAAACCGGTGTAACGGATAAGTTGGTTCAAGTCACGTGATTTTGAGAGAAAAGGAAATATTTTCGTTGAGAAATATCCCAAAACACACTCGGGAGTACCGGCATAGGAGGGCCTAACAGTAAGTTGACGGACATCTTGTCCCCGGTTTAAAAGGGATATAAAAAACAGTTGTTGGGTTGTTTTACCTCTGAGCGGCACTTCTTTGCACACCATGGGCTAAATGGCCAGGTCACATGGACCCCGAAGGCTCAGAGAAGGTTGGGGGAGGGGACCCACTGGAACAGCTGTTGGGAGACAGATGGTAGCCTCCCGTCAAGGCCATCCAGCGTGTTCTTTAACGTGCACAGGGTATGGCTCTCCCGCACACGGGGCCACGGCTTAACGTCCCATCCGACGGACGGCGGCCTTTCCAAGCCCATCGGTGTCCCCTACTGACGTGGGCAGGGCGGGGAATTTTGCGGAGATAAATCTCAACGCTGACCCAGCTGGGACTCGAACCTGGGAACTACAGATTACGGGCCCTGGCGCGCTACCGACTGAGCCACCCCCGCCCCTATAAAAAACAGAGTTTGAAAGGAAGAAAAAGCAGAGGTTGAAAGAAAGAGAATAAAAAGGAGAAGTTGAAATAGGTATAAAAAGCAGAGGTTGAAAGAGAGAGAAAAGTAAAGATTTAACGTGAGAGAAAAAGTAGAAACTTAAAGAGAGAAAATGCAGTGGTTGAAAAGTGAACAAAAGCAGGGGTTTGTAAAGAGAGAGGAAAAAAGGAGAGGTTGAAATAGATATAAAAAGCAGAGGTTGAAAGAGAGAAAAAAACAAAGATTTAATGAAAGAGGAAAAAATATAGATTTAAAGAGAGAGAGCAAAAGCAGAGTTGAAATAAAAAGAAAAGCAGAGTTTGAAAAAGATGAAAAGAGAGGCTGAAAAAGAGATAAAAAAGCAGAGATTTGAAGAGAGAGGAAAAGCAGAGTTTGAGAAAAGGCAGAAAAGCAGAGGTTGAAAGAGGGATGAAAAACAGTTTAAAGAGAGATAAAGAAGCCGAAGTTTAAAGAGAGAGAAAATGCAGAGGTTGAAAGAAAGAGAAAAAGCAGAGTTTGAAAAGAGATAGAAAAAGCAAAGCAGTAAAACCATTTGTGCACAATCCTTTCTGTAAAAGAAGGACAGAGAGACAGTAGTTCAATGGCAAAGCGTGAGTTCTGAGTAAGATGTAGGAGATTACGCATGTCACTTTAGTGATTCTCAAAGATCATAGGCAGTAATCCATCAGTCGCCAACCATCATAAGATAGGTTTAATATATTGTTACGACAGAAGGAATCTGGCAACCAAAAGCAAAAAGTTTCAGCCAACGAATAAGAACGTTGGGAGAATTTGGAGAAGAAGAGTGGAGCGTTAACGGTCGTTTTGTATTGTAACGGTCGTTGTGTTGTAACGGTCGGTGAGTTGGAAAATGGACGGTGAGCTGTTCTGAGACAGTGCGCGTAAGTATCAAGAAGTAACTTGATGTGTTGTGTATACGCGGAAGGATAAAAGTGGGATCTTTTATCGTTAAGTATCAAGAAGTAACTTGATGTGTTGTGTATACACGGAAGTATAAAAGTGGGAACTTTTATGGCTAACTTCGAATGTCTACACGGACTGTCTTTTTGTTCGGCTAGTGTGTGAACAGTTATTAGCACAGGACGAGAATTGGTTTACGAGTGAAGATCTTCGGGTGACCTGGTAAATCAAGTAAAAGGTAGTATTTAGTAAAATACACAGAGCTGATATTGTGTGCTCTACGCAGGAAGATTGATGACTTGTGCATGTTAATAGTTGATTTGTTAATAAGATACTTCATCCATATTTCCTTTGTAACAATTTACCTTGTATTGAATTTGGTTTTTTTGAAATATAGCTTTTAATACTCACGCTCAGTGGCTATCCATTTTTGTAATCCGCAACATTTGGTGTCAGAAGCGGGGTAATTTATTGAATGCCGTTAACTAGAAGTATGGATGAATTAGTAAAGTTGATAAATAGCTTGAAAGTCGATATGGCTACGCAGATGACTGATATGAAAGATATGAAAGCCGATATGACTACACAGATGAATGACATTAAAAGTCAAAATAATGAGTTGAGAACTGAGATAGTTTCTCAAAAAGATGACTTGAAAGCCGATATGGCTAACAAAATAGGTGACTTGAAAGCCGAAATGGCCGCACAAAATACTGAGATTAAAGGTGATATAGCTGCCCAAAGCGATAAAATAGGTGACTTGAAAGCCGAAATGGCCGCACAAAATACTGAGATGAGAGCTGAAGTGGCTTCTCAAATTGATAAGATTACTGATCAGTGTAAGGACATTAAAACCGAACTTAATAAACAATGTGATTGTTTAAAGGTTGAAATTGACAGTGTAAAATATGATCTTGATAGTGTTAAGTTAGATTATAAACATGAAATAGAAATTGTAAAAACTGATTGTGAACGCCAGTTTCAGATTTTGAGAAATGAAATGTTACCTTCTGCTTGTGATAATAATAATTCTAGTGGAAATAATGTTATTACACATATCGCTAAAAATACAACTAAACCTTCTACATATGATGGTCAATCATCTTGGACAGTATTTAAAACACAATTCGAAGTTATCGCTACAGCCAATGAGTGGAATGAATTCCAAAAGGCCAGTTTTCTTGCAGCTTCCTTAAGAAATTCTGCTGCGGAAGTTTTGCAGTCTGTTCCAGAAGAAAAACGACTTGATTATCAAAGTCTAGTTTCTGCAAGAACTAAGGTTTGGTGATAGTTATTTAAAACAATATTACGTGACTCAATTTAAACATCGCATGCAGAAAAGTGGTGAAACTTTGCAAGAGCTTGCTAGTGATATTGAGCGTCTAGCTAGATTGGCTTATAGTAACTGTCCACCAGAAATTCAAGATAATTTAGCTCAATTACAATTTATTGATGCTATTGCTGACCCTGACACTCAGCAATCTCTGAGGATGTTGGAAGGTGAATCCTTAAAGTCAGCTGTGGTACATGCTATGAAATACGAGTGCTCCAGGCTTTCCTCCCGAGCGAACAAACGTGCAGTGAGGTTTGTGAGTGCAGAAGAAACTGTAGAAAAGGATAATGAAATGAAAGAACTAACCAAAGCCATACTATCCGTTTTGAAAGATATAAAAGGTTCTTCTTCAAAACCTACAACAGACCTTCAGTGTTGGAATTGTGGCAAGACCGGACACATTCGTACTAACTGCACTAGGAAACGAATGAGGAGTCCAAGTCCATCAACTAGACAACAGAATCAGGGAAACTGAAATTAGTCAGTCTTGCGGGGCAAAGGCTGGCTGTTGATTGGTTGGCCCCAGGGGAAGTCGCCCACGTTTCAACATTACATGGCGATAATAATGGATTAGTAGCTGATGGAGCCATAAATGGAATACCTTGCCGTATGATAGTCGACACTGGTGCAAATGTAACTTTACTCAGAACGGATATAATAAAGAAAATAATACCTCACCCAAACTTGAATACTACACAGTCTAGAATAAGCCTACAAACGGCCACTGGAGATCGTGCAAAAGTTCATGGAAAAATAGAACTTAATATTCGAGTTGGTAGCTGTCTGGTTCGCCATCCTGTTTACATCGCTGACATCTACGACGAATGCATATTAGGCCTTGATTTTCTTAAGAAACATGGATTCAACATTAGACCCAGTGATAACCTACTCATCTATGAGACAGAAGAGATTCCTCTGCTTAGCCGGACGTCTGATTCTTTATCAAGCGTAACTCCAATATTAGTGACGGAAGATACAGAGATCCCAGCACAAAGTGAAGTTATAGTCCGTGGACATCGGGCGGAGACTTCTGGGGCCTTCCAATTGGCAGTTACTGATGCCTCTGGTAAAGGAGCTTTGGCTCATAATATCCTGGTTGCAAGGACTTTAGTCAGAATAGATAAAGAACAGATCCCTATCAGAGTGATGAACTGTAACAAATCCAGTAGAATGTTAAAAAAAGGTGAGGAATTAGCAATATGTGAAGCTGTTACCTGTGTAACAAGTATAAATAAAATAGAAGTTACCGATTCACATCAAAATCATACAGACATCCCATCTCATCTTACTGAATTATGGAGAGAAACAAGACAAATATTAACTGAAAACCAAGCTGTTAAGGCCGAGAACCTATTAAAAGAATTTTCTGACATTTTTTCTGCCACATCAAATGATTATGGCCGTACTAACCTGACAGAACATAAAATCAACACTGGTGATTCTCCTCCAGTCCATCTGCCGGCAAGAAGGCTTCCATTGGCAAAAAGAGAGGAGACGGAACAACTCATAAAGGACATGGAAGCTCAGGGCATTATAGAACCATCACAGAGTCCCTGGACATCACCAGTAGTTCTTGTCAAGAAAAAGGATGGATCTACACGATTTTGTGTAGATTATCGCAGATTAAATGACGTAACAAAGAAAGATTCCTTTCCTTTACCCAGGATTGACGATACACTAGACACTTTATCTGGGTCAGAATGGTTCTCAACATTAGATTTAAAGAGCGGCTATTGGCAAGTTGGTATACGTCCTGAAGACCGTGAGAAAACAGCTTTCAGTACAGGGAATGGACTTTGGCAGTTTAAGGTGATGCCATTTGGACTTTGTAATGCACCTGCCACATTTGAGCGACTAATGGAGTCAGTGCTCAAAGGTTTGTCTTTGGAGGTCTGCCTGGTTTACTTGGACGACATCATAGTTCTTGGAAGAACTTTTGAAGAACATTTGAGCAATCTTCGTCAAGTATTTGAAAAACTTAAGGCAGCCAAGTTAAAATTGGGACCGACAAAGTGTAAACTGTTCCAGCAAGAAGTTCATTACCTTGGTCATGTGATCACTACAGCAGGGATTAAGACTGATCCTAGTAAGATAGAAGCTGTAAGAGACTGGCCTCCACCACAAGATGTTCATCAACTTCGTAGTTTTATTGGACTTTGCACCTACTATAGAAGATTTGTCAAAGGTTTCTCCAACATCGCAAGGCCATTACATCGTCTGACAGAAGAGGGCCAGCGGTTTATGTGGACCACCGAATGCGATATAGCCTTTCAACAGCTAAAGAAAACTCTTTCCACAGCACCAGTGCTAGCGTACCCACAAACTGGAAAACAATTCGTAATAGATACTGACGCAAGTAACACAGGAGTTGGTGCTGTGCTTTCACAGGAACAAGACGGACAAGAGAGAGTTATTGCATACTTTAGTAAAACTTTATCCAAACCAGAGCGGAATTACTGTGTAACACGCAAAGAACTGTTAGCAATAGTAAAAGCAATAGAACATTTTCATCATTATCTCTATGGCCAGAAATTCCTTATACGTACTGATCATGCTGCACTTAGATGGTTATTAAACTTCAAAAACCCTGAAGGACAAATCGCTAGGTGGATACAACGGTTACAAGAATACGATTTCTCCATCGAACATCGAAGTGGTAAAATGCATAAGAATGCAGATGCTCTTTCCAGGCGCCCATGTATTGACAACTGTAAACATTGCTATAATGCAGAACTGAAATTTGGAACTAAAGAGATAATGCCCATAAGACAAATAGTATCGACACAAACAAACAATGACACCCCTAACATCTGGAATCCAATTGAAATCAGGAAGGCTCAACTAGATGATGAAGACATAAAACCAATATTACAATTGATTGAAAAATCTGATGTAAGACCTAATTGGGAGCAAATCTCGAGGTATAGTCCAACTACTAAAAGTTACTGGGCACAGTGGGACTCCTTAAAAATGGAAGACGGAGTATTATACAGAAGATGGGAGAATCCCACTGGACGGCTGATCCGTTGGCAGATAATCCTTCCTCGATCCCGAGTGGAACTTGTGATGAAAGATGTACATGATAGTGCCACTGGAGGACACTTCGGTGTTAATAAGACATTAGCCAAAGCCAGGGAACGATTTCATTGGTTGAAAAGTAGGGCAGACGTTGAGAGATGGTGTAGGCAATGTGAAGCCTGTGCAGCAAAGAAAGGCCCTAAGACTAGGAGTCGGGGTAAGCTGCAGACGTATAACGTTGGTGCCCCTTTTGAAAGAATAGCCATTGATGTAATGGGTCCGTTTCCTAGAACTGATGATGGAAATCGATATTTATTAGTGGTAATGGATTATTTCACAAAGTGGCCTGAGGTATATCCCATCCAAGACCAGGAAGCAACAACAGTGGCTGAGATGATAGTTAATAACTTCATTAGTAGGTATGGAGTACCTTTACAACTCCACTCTGATCAAGGACGGAATTTTGAATCCAATGTGTTTAAAGGCATCTGTCAACTATTAGGCATTCAGAAAACCAGAACAACTCCCTTACACCCTCAGTCGGATGGTATGGTTGAAAGGTTCAATAGAACAATTGCTCAGCATTTAGCATTATTTGTGAACGACCATCAACGTGACTGGGATCGCCATGTACCACTCCTTTTGCTGGCATATAGGACGGCAGTGCATGAGACAACTGGACAGACACCTTCCATGATGCTTTTTGGAAGAGAGTTACGTCTTCCCTGTGACCTTTTGTATGGTCGGCCCGAAGCAATGCCTGTGTCCACTCCACAATACGTACAAGAATTGCAACAACGACTAGAAGAAATCCATCACTCCGTTAGACATAACATCGACATAACAAGTGACAGAACCAAAACAAGATATGACAGTAAAATAAATGGAACTATTTTCAATCAAGGAGATCTTGTCTGGCTATACAGTCCACATAGAAAGAAAGGACTATCTCCAAAACTTCAGAAACCTTGGGAAGGTCCATATACAATAGTTAACAGGATTAATGACGTGGTATATCGCATTCGTCGACGTCCAGCTACAAAGTGCAAGGTGGTTCACGTGGATCGTTTGGCCCCGTTTCATCGAAGAACTGAAGAAACTTTGGAATCCAGAATTGTTCGGGACGAACAAGACCTAGGAAGGGGGCAGTGTTACGACAGAAGGAATCTGGCAACCAAAAGCAAAAAGTTTCAGCCAACGAATAAGAACGTTGGGAGAATTTGGAGAAGAAGAGTGGAGCGTTAACGGTCGTTTTGTATTGTAACGGTCGTTGTGTTGTAACGGTCGGTGAGTTGGAAAATGGACGGTGAGCTGTTCTGAGACAGTGCGCGTAAGTATCAAGAAGTAACTTGATGTGTTGTGTATACGCGGAAGGATAAAAGTGGGATCTTTTATCGTTAAGTATCAAGAAGTAACTTGATGTGTTGTGTATACACGGAAGTATAAAAGTGGGAACTTTTATGGCTAACTTCGAATGTCTACACGGACTGTCTTTTTGTTCGGCTAGTGTGTGAACAGTTATTAGCACAGGACGAGAATTGGTTTACGAGTGAAGATCTTCGGGTGACCTGGTAAATCAAGTAAAAGGTAGTATTTAGTAAAATACACAGAGCTGATATTGTGTGCTCTACGCAGGAAGATTGATGACTTGTGCATGTTAATAGTTGATTTGTTAATAAGATACTTCATCCATATTTCCTTTGTAACAATTTACCTTGTATTGAATTTGGTTTTTTGAAATATAGCTTTTAATACTCACGCTCAGTGGCTATCCATTTTTGTAATCCGCAACAATATCATTGGTCAATGTCAATCAACCAAATAGGTTACCGACCTATTTATTATCTGGTGACCAATAATCTATGAGATTGTCGAAGTGTCAACTGCGCAAGCTCATAGTTTGTCTCTGCCTCCACAGTTACCATTCACTGTGTAGCGGTTATGCTCGAGGGGTGTGAAGGGTGCTTTGAGCATTGGCACCGTATCACCATCTGATATTTTATAACATCAGGGGAACTGAAATCCAAGTCGACGTCACAGGTTGCAGAATAATAATTCGAGAGATTCGTGGAACAATAGCTCAGAGATTTTGTTTTGCATTTCGAAAGACTCGTAATCTGATGTTCCCAAGTTCGAATCCCAGCCATAAATACGATGAGATTTTTCTCATCAATCCCTAACTCTGTTCTCCGTAAAAAAAAGGCACAGAGATGGGCTTGGAACAGTGGCGTGAGAAGAGGGTGGGCCGGTTGGCGGTGGATTTGAGTTTAACTATTCAAATGATATCTGCTGAAAAACTATTTGTGTATTCTATTTTAGCTCCAAGTGAAGAGTTCAGAGTTACACTGTTGAAATGTCATATGGGTCATATATCCTGATATTGAGATTGGAAATTACTCTGCGGCAGTAACTGATTTCTGGTGTGATCATGGTGCAAAATGGATGGGATTTACCTTGGATTAAAAGCTGTGACATCACGGGCATAACGTTTCTATACATTCTTCCAATCCTTGGTTTTTGGACTTCGCAGTACACTTGTCTTCACAAGGTCGCCGGTTTTAATTGTGATCCCTTGAGCATGAGAGCCATACCTGGCGCACAGCCCGGATCTGTAAAAAAATCGAAGGGGGGGGGGGAGGTAAAGAAACACAATCAAGCCGAAAAAATGTAAAATGAATTATAACATTTTCCCCTCCATTATACAAGTTTTTAAAAAATCTTGAAAAATGCATGGAATATAAATAAGTTTAATAAATTTCCTCTTTTATTATCATTATTAGCATTCTTAAATGGGGGGGAGGGAGGTGCCGTGGCCCTCTTGACCTCTAAGATCCTGTCCTGCTTTTACACAACGAAGAACCTATTGGACAGATTTGACGGACGACCTTCGCTATCTCCTAACAGCTGTCCAATTAATTCTCAACCCCTACCCCATATTTCGTTTTTTTTTTTACTTTTTTCTTTTTTAATTGCCTATCTGTAAGCCATCAAGGCTAGCGATTAGCAATCTTGCAATGAACAATTATTAATTGAAGGTTCTATGGATGGCAATAAAGGAAAACGTTCAAAGTTCGGTACAGAAAGATGTGCTCTTTGAAATGTAGCAAAGCCGAAATACAGGTAAACCTAACATATGAGGAGACAGCAAAAGGCATTATACGGAGGGCGTTCAAAAAGTTCTTGATACGTGCCTGTAGATTTGCACCCATTCCTACAAAGTAACGAGTTACGACTTATTTGAAAGCTTGTTTAAACTTGTCATTACGTGTTAAAAACAAAGGCCGTATCATCATTTCTCTCTTCACTGGGGTGCGTAAAATTCGGTCTGGAAAATCTGTGCGTTGTTTCTATGGAGCCTACTAAAGACGGAGATGAATTTTACATTTTCGCAAGGATGCAGCTTGGGGACAACGCCAAAAAAATCATGCCGATTTATCACAAGTATATAAGATCAAGCCTGTTCGTATGGTACTATTACGGGATGGATGTCCAAATTCAGAGAAGGGCAGCAGAGCTTCAAAGACCTCCCTCATGCAGGAAGGCCGAAAGAGGCCGTGAACGAATGGACCATTGGTGCTGTTCGTGAAGTCATTAAGCAACAGAACAGCAAAAAAAATTGGTCTAGAGTCGACTCGTACAATGAGACGCTGGCAACCTTGTGGTCCCAAAAATTTAACAGACATTGTTACAGGCGATAAGACGTGGTTTTATTACGATACAACTCCCAGAAAGATCGACAACTATGTTTGGGTTGCGAAAGATGAACCCCAAACCCCAAACCCTCCGACAAGACTTTCACTCAAGTACTTCACATAAACATTGCACTGCTCACTCGCAAGTGAGTGAACGCTGAAAACTTGAAATTCCAAAATACCTAAAAAAATTCCTGAAACAACATAAAAACATCCAACAAAAAACAAACGAATCTCAGTGGTCCATACAAATATTGGGTTGAAAAACTAATAAAAAGAGTTGATTTGACATAATCAGTGGCAAATGGTATGAGGAAATACTAAGAATATGGGTAAAAATATTTCTACTATGAACTATATTTCTGTATTATGGGTATTCTACACAATAATCTCTTTGATATCATTGGGATTTATCAAAAACATATATCCGTATAATACTTTTGTAACGTGTATAGGAACCAAAGAAGATGCATTTGAGCCATGATTTTGTGTTTTACTCAACTATTCGGTCATAATACCACTCTTTGCTGGTCCATGGCACAGCCATACGGATTCTCCCTAGAATATATTTTTTAGCTAATTATTTATTGATTGAGTTGTTGTTGGGTTGTTTTACCTCTGAGCGGCACTTTTTTGCACACCATGGGCTAAATGGCCAGGTCACATGGACCCCGAAGGCTCAGAGAAGGTTGGGGGAGGGGACCCACTGGAACAGCTGTTGGGAGACAGATGGTAGCCTCCCGTCAAGGCCATCCAGCGTGTTCTTTAACGTGCACAGGGTATGGCTCTCCCGCACACGGGGCCACGGCTTTATTGATTGAGAGGAAGGTACAAAAATATACGCTAACACCGCTCAAGACATCAGAAACAGAGAAATATTTACAATGTAGTTAACATTTGTTGTGAGTTGGGTTGGTTTACCTCTGAGAGGCACTTTTTGCACACCATTGGCTAAATGGCCAGGTCACATGGACCCCGAAGACTCAGAGAAGGTTGGGGGAGGGGACCCACTGGAACAGCTGTTGGGAGACAGATGGTAGCCTCCCGTCAAGGCCATCCAGCGTGTTCTTTAACGTGCACAGGGTATGGCTCTCCCGCACACGGGGCCACGGCTTAACGTCCCATCCGACGGACGGCGGCCTTTCCAAGCCCATCGGTGTCCCCTACTGACCGTGGGCAGGGCGGGGAATTTTGCGGAGATAAATCTCAACGCTGACCCAGCTGGGACTCGAACCTGGGAACTACAGATTACGAGCCTGGCGCGCTACCGACTGAGCCACCCCCGCCCCTCCACATTTGTTGTGATTTACATTATGGTATACACATTGAGAACATATAATTACATACATAACGAAAGTTAAACTGTGACTTGGAAGGCCCAAAATTAGGTGGTCCAAAATTTCGGTTCTGGAAAATTTATTTTTAGGGTGCTTTTAAAAGAAAAAGACATATGTTGTTTTCACGTCATTCTGCAATTCAACTCTTTCTGTTTTGAAAGATAATTAAAAAATTCGCTTTTTTTTGGATCGATAAGAATAAGATATTACGATTTACATTTCCTAAATCTTCCATAAGTTTGAATTTACAAAAATATATAATCGGAAAAGAGACAAAAGGTAACGTTGTGAATATTTCATTCATGCCAGAAATATGATATAAATAGTTAAATATGAGAGTCGATAAGGTTTACATTTAACAGCAGGGTCTTATACCCATCTTTTGAGAAGAGAGAAAATCACAAAGTTTTTTTTTAAAAAAAAAAGGTAAAAGACTCCATTACGGAGCACAGAATTCGGAAAATGGGAAAATTTAAAACGAATATTCTAAATACTATATTCGTGCTAGATATTTAATATTTAAATGGTAGGATGGGGTGATCAAAAGGTTTCATTGAACGCAATGACTTTCCACTTCTTTATAGTGAGGGGGAAGAATCCAGCGTTTTTTTAACCATTAATTAATCTAATGGTATCATTTTTCATCTCAAACAGTTGTATTTGGGATTTGGCTGAGTCAGTAGTGCGCTAGGTTCGAAAACTGCAGTTTCAAATTCGAGTCTCACTTCTACCAGCTTTTAGATTTTCCTCCGTTAAATTCCTGCCTTAGATCAGATTTGGGTTGGGTTGTTTTACCTCTGAGCGGCACTTTTTTGCACACCATAGGCTAAATGGCAGGTCACATGGACCCCGAAGGCTCAGAGAAGGTTGGGGGAGGGGACCCACTGGAACAGCTGTTGGGAGACCATCCTCTCGTCAAGGCCATCCAGCGTGTTCTTTAACGTGCACAGGGTATGGCTCTCCCGCACATGGGCCACGGCTTAACGTCCCATCCGACGGACGGTGGCCTTTCCAAGCCCATCGGTGTCCCCTACTGACCGTGGGCAGGGCGGGGAATTTTGCGGAGATAAATCTCAACGCTGACCCAGCTGGGACTCGAACCTGGGAATTACAGATTACGAGCCTGGCGCGCTACCGACTGAGCCATCCCCGCCCCCTTAGGTCAGAAGGGAACACCAAGAGTTTGGAAAGGCCGTTGCTCGTTGGATGGGACGCTGAGCCGTGGCTCTGTGCGTAGGAGAGTCACCCTGTGCACGTTACATAAATCATTTGATGGTATTGAGGGAGGCTTAATCTATCTTCTAACAACTGTCTAGTGCCCCTCCTCCCAATTTTTTCTGAGTCTTTGGGTCCTTGTAACCTTACGCTTTAGCCCATTGTATGCACAAAAATGACGCTCAGAGGTAAAGCAACCCACCCTGTTGTATTTTGCGATTACTCCAGTAGACCACACCAGTTAAGAAACGTAAAAAAAGTGTGGATTGGATAGGTATTATTGAAAAATTTCCATTTTCAATTAGTGTGAAATCCCACTGTTGAGAAAGCTGAGGTTGTGAAATGATATGCCCTTCCTTTAAAAAAAAAACGAGCTTTCCATAAATCTTCAGAGTCCATTACCCTTTCTAGTTAGTCTATAATTTAAAAACATATATATAAAAAAAGTTCGGTTCCTATTTCGATGAATCATACAGATTTAGCCGAACTCATAATTTACAAATCACAGGAAAAGAAAGTGCACTTTAATTTTTTTTAGCTTTAGACACGGTGAAACCTTAATCTGGCCTTGCACGCTTCTCTCTGGAACTGGTAGTCTTTATCCTTTTAAAATTCTTTTTTCGCGAAGAAGACTCGCCATGGAACGAAGTGAGTTGGGAGATCAGGGAAAATGCCAATGAAGATGATGCATCTTGATAAAATAATTGCTCTGACGATTAAGAGTAATGGGACTTTTTGTTTCGCGCTGAAACGTGAATCCGGTCTATGCTTATTCTTCCTAAAAAAAAGCAAGGGGAAAAAATAATTTTCCTTTGCTTCCCTTGGATTTTTAGTTCTATTGACAGGTCTCTCATACATGAAAAATGACAAAAAACCAGAGCAGTAGTAAAAAAAAACCAGGAAAAAACTAAAAGATCACATTTTTTCGCTAATTAGTTTCAGGCTCTCGGAAGGCAACTTTCAAGTTGCTCCAAGTAGGAAAGCATTAGAATTGGAGATGAAAGATAGTAGAAATGACTGCAAGAAAAAGAGAAAATTCTTATATTAAAAAAATTCCGCTTTTAATAAGTCTAAAATGAGAAAGAAACAACTTTATGGACTCGGGCTGAGAAATTTAGATCAAGAAATTAGGCTGAAAGAAACCCGAAAGTGTTCAGTGAAAGAAGAAATATTTATACTAAACTAAAAGAAAACAAAAAACAGAAACGCATTAATCTATATAATATGAAAGAAATCAAAGTGGCAGAAAATAATGACAGCAGTGTAAGTAGGTGACATATTTGAATGTGTCGTTTTTAGTTCTGAGCGATAATTTTTTTTGCACACGGTGGGCTAAATGAATAAGTCACAAGGGTCCCAAAGGCTCAAAGTTGGGTAACAAAAAGGAATCAACTGGATAGTTATGAATAAAGAGATGCAGGCTGACCACTAAAATCATTCAGCGTCTCTTTTAACATGCTAGGGGCAGGGGTGGCTCAGTCGGTAGCGCGCCAGGCTCGTAATCTGCAGTTCCCAGGTTCGAGTCCCCCGTGGGTCAACGTTGAGATTTATCTCCGCAAAACTCACCGCCCTGACCACGGTCAGTAGGGGACACCGATGGGCTTGAAAAGGCTGCCGTACGTAGTATGGGACGTTAAGCCGTGGCCTCGTGTGCGGAAGAGCCATAACCTGTGCACGTTAAAGAACACGCTGGATGGCCTTGACGGGAGGCTACCATCTGTCTCCCAACAGCCGTTCATGTGGGTCCCCTCCCCCGACCTTCTCTGAGCTTTCGGGGTCCTTGTGACCTGGCCATTTAGCCCATGGTATGCAAAAAAGTGCCGCTCAGAGGAAAAACAACCCAACCTTTAACATGCACGAAGTACCGCTCTTCTGTTATAAGATTTAAGATTCAACTCTTCTGAACGTTTCAACCGATCGACTGCGAGGTTTCAGAGTTCGTCGGTGTCCCCTTTCTGATCGGTTCGTTGATGTCCCCTATATCGCCGGTTTTTCTCGGTGTCCCCCTATGTCACTGGTTCTTTGGTGTCCACTATATAATTGAGTTGTCGGGACGTCCCCTCTCTCACCTGTTCGTTGATGTCCCCTATATCACTAACCCACCCACGCTATCATTTTCGTATATCGAATGTATTGCAATCTCTAAAATTCTAAATCCAAATGCTTCATCATAATCTGTATTCATAAAGAATAATTTTAGCTTAATTTTATATTGTTTGTTTTTATTCGGAAGAAGAGGAATCTAGGTGAAAATGAGGAAAAGTAGGGGTTTAGACCAGATCGGGACGTAAGTGACTCGAACGTTGTAAAAGTATTCGTTAGTTTTAGTACATAATTGCATAAAAAATTATTGTACATAAGTACATAATTGAGTATAATATATATACGTTTAATTTTTGTTTGGGCTTGTTTCTCATTATTAGCATTTTCCAAAGAGAATGTGGGACATAGACTATTGGCCTTCGAATCAAGATCTGTATTTAGGTACTGACCATGAACTATGCAAGGAACGGCTTGGAATGTGGTCGCTCGAAATGGTGGATTGTTGTCTATGGGGAAAAAATCAGCGAGGAAACGTTGTTGAGGAACATAAATATGTCTGTTATATGTAGAAGATTATAAGTGACAGGGGATCATAATCTAATTCTAACTATGATGCAGAAATGGTTATCTCTAAAAGGCACTCTTGTGCACATACAGCCGGATAATGCTTGTAAGGGTAATAGATAGATAAAAAACTTAATAAATAAAAAATAAATACCCCCTCAAGCAGCTGCTTGCCACAGAGGTCTGACAGGAGCCTGTCAGTTTATATACCATAGTAGAAGGTCTGAGAGGATGGCAGGGCCTCAGCAGAAGAACGACACATACATCCATGCCTTACCCGGGGTTCGAACCCAGGACCCTCAGATCAGTAGCCAAGCGCGCTAACCACTCGGCTAGAATAGAGAAATAGAGTTCTGAAAATTTGCACCTAGGGTAATCCGGGTCGTAGATCTCGGAAAAGATAAGAAAGTTTTTTACTAGAACTGCAGATTATGAGCTTGACGCGTTTACCGACTCAGCCAATTCCAGTCGCAGCAACGATGGGTTGGGTTGTTTTACCTCTGAGCGGCACTTTTTTGCACACCATGGGCTAAATGGCCAGGTCACATGGACCCCGAAGGCTCAGAGAAGGTTGGGGGAGGGAACCCACTGGAACAGCTGTTGGGAGACAGATGGTAGCCTCCCGTCAAGGCCATCCAGCGTGTTCTTTATCGTGCACAGGGTATGGCTCTCCTACACACGGCCCACGGCTTAACGTCCCATACGACGGACGGCGGCCTTTCCAAGCCCATCGGTGTCCCCTACTGACCGTGGGCAGGACGTGGAATTTTGCGGAGATAAATCTCAACGTTGACCCAGCTGGGACTCGAACCTGGGAACTACAGATTACGAGCCTGGCGCGCTACCGACTGAGCCACCAACGCCCCAGCAACGATGGAAGAGGGATATAAAGTGAAATGAAATCCTACCATTCTAGCCGACTGTTGTAAGAATTGTTTTTCGTTTTCTCATATGGGATGCTCCATACTTTAGATACAAGCGTAAGTGATTCGCCGAAAGAAAGTTGGATAAGCAGAAGTAGATTTTAAATCAATAATTTGGTAAATGTTAAATTTGCTGTTCCTCAAAAACTGTACCTTTATAATCTTAAACCTCCTCTGAGTTCTTTGGATCTTTGTCACCTGGCTGTTTCAACTATTATGTGCACACAGGCCCGGATCTAAAATAAAAAAGGGGGGGGACAAGAAACCAATTGTGCCGGAAACAGGTTGTTTTGGGTTGGGTTGTTGTACCTCTGAGCGGCACTTTTTTGCACACCATGGGCTAAATGGCCAGGTCACATGGACCCCGAAGGCTCAGAGAAGGTTGGGGGAGGGGACCCACTGGAACAGCTGTTGGGAGACAGATGGTAGCCTCCCGTCAAGGCCATCCAGCGTGTTCTTTAACGTGCACAGGGTATGGCTCTCCCGCACACGGGGCCACGGCTTAACGTCCCATCCGACGGACGGTGGCCTTCCAAGCCCATCGGTGGCCCCTACTGACCGTGGGCAGGGCGGGGAATTTTGCGGAGATAAATCTCAACGCTGACCCAGCTGGGACTCGAACCTGGGAATTACAGATTACGAGCCTGGCGCGCTACCGACTGAGCCACCCTGCCCCAGGTAAAAGGGTTGGGGGAAGAAACAATTTCCATTGCAGTATAATATTTCCCTATCATTTTACTAGTCTTTAAAAGGTTCTTGAAAAATGCATGAAATTACATAAGTTTAACAATTTATTTCTTTATTACTCTACTAGCATTCTCTGGCTGTATGTGCACGAGTGCCTTATAGAAATAACCAAACTTAATCCGAAATTTCAACTGAACTATAATAGTTACACCTTACTTGAAAGAAAAAAAAAACTGTTTGCTTAAGTAATGAAGACAAAATGTTGCAAGCGAACTAAAATCGTACACTAAAAACGTAAGAATACGTCTTCAGCTAAACAAATAGTAAACATTGTAGGTATCCATTTCGGAATTCGGTAATGTTATTATTGAAGCAAAAGAAATGCTGAAATATGAAACAAAACCTTGATACGAAAGAAGAAAAAGAAAAACAATGGCCAGAATAAAACCCAGGAGAAGTGAAACGAGGGAAAACCGTGAAGCGAATAAAGGAGAAAAATTAAAAAGGAGCAAGGCATTTGAGTAATGAACAAGGTATCGACTCTCCCAGCATATACTTGTAATTACTGCAGCCTAGACACTGAGCGCACTTAATCAAAACAAATTACTGTCGGGCGGCTGACGTGTAGACGTTGGCAGACATTGCCTGGATGTTGGGAAATTCTTTAAGAAGATGAGGGCAGAAAAATAAGCAAGAAGTATATTTTTTTTTCTTTTACGACTTTTAAAAAGAAGTAATATAGTCAGGGTTTTAGGTTTTCGTCTCTGCCAACATTGCAGCAAGTTTTTTTAAAGCGAATTCTGTCCAAAAATTAAAGAAAATGAGATCTGTAAACTATTTTGTGTGGAAGAAAATATGTATATGTAGCTAACTCCTGTAATGGAAAAAGATTGGAAAGACAATGGGGTGCATAATGCGACTGTCTGTGATAAATTCCTTCGTTAATTCAATCCGATCTTAATTTGCCGACTGATAGTCGAGTCAAACTGTTTTGCTTTGGCAGAGTTTTAGTTTTTTTTTTGTGTTTGGTGGCTTTAACTTAAAAAACGACTGTCCGAGAAATTGTCTCTACTCTGTTTGAGATGTAATTTGTTTCATGTTCGAGAAGTGTAGCGATCTGTAAGAGAATAGCAGAGGATTCGATTTCTGATGTAAAAATGAAGATCTACATTGATGTTATTGCTATGTTAATATATTGTTACGACAGAAGGAATCTGGCAACCGAAAGCAAAAAGTATCAGCCAACGAATAAGAACTTTGGGAGAATTTGAAGAAGAACAGTGGAGCGTGTAACGGTTTTTGTTTAACGGTCAAGAGTTCGAAAATGGACGGTTAGCTGTTCTGAGACAGTGCGCGTTAAGTATAAAGAATTATCTTTATGTGTTGTGTACGCGGGAAGTATAAAAGTGGTATCTTTTATGTGATGTGTACGAAGATGTTCAAGCGACATGGTAATCAAGTAAAAAGGTAATATTTAGTGGAATAGACAGAGCTGATGTGTACTCTGTGCAGGAAGGTTGATGACTTGTGCATGTTAGTAGTTGATTTGTGTATAAGATACTTCGTCCATATATTCTTTGTAACAATTTACCGTGTATTGAATTTGGTTTTAAAATATAGTTTTTAATACTCACGCTCAGTGGCTATCCATTTTTGTAATCCGCAACAATATTTTAAATGTAAAAGATTTCGCAGTGAAAATCTTAAGATACTTATGCAGTGGTCTCGTAAGGGGACACCGGGCCCCTCCTTAAAACTAATTTTTTTTTTTTTTTTTGGGGGGGGGCAGAGAATAATTTTAATTAAGAGAATATTTTTAATGAAATAGAAATAGCTTTGTTTTATCGTTTTATTAATTGTATAGTGTGCATATAGAATTCACTTCACATTTCGTTAAAATACTTTTAAAACAAAAAAAAAAGTGTCTAGCATGGGTTTTTGTTTACCTCGCAGCGGCACATTTTTTGCACCTAATGGCTAAATAGCCAGATCACAAGGAACCCGAGAAGGTTTAGGGGAGGGGATTGGACAGTTGTTAGGAGACAGATGGTAATTTCTCCGTCAAGGCTATCCAACGTGTTCTTTAACGTGCACTGAGTATGGCTCTCATGTACAGTCTCTCAAAAAAGTATCCGAACACTATGGTTGATTACAGAAATCAGAAAAAATATCTGGCAACGATTTTTTTAGAAATTAGTGATCTGGCAACTTTCGTGTCACGTGATTACAGAATTCAGGAAAAATATCTGGAGCGTGTACAGCAACTGTACACGCTCCAGTTACCGTTCACAGCAAACTGGAGCGTGTGCAGTTACTGTACACGGTCCAGTTTGCTGTGAACGGTAACTGCACGCGCTCAATATTTCCGTGAGTGAGCCCACACGATCCAGGTCTTTGTGAGCTCACATGATCCAATGTGCTGTGAACATTAACCGCAACCGCTCCAGTTTGCTGTGAACGGTAACTGCCCGCGCTCCATATTCATTGCATTATACATTCATACGCATTATATATATTAAAAAGTATCCGAACACTATTTTTGATTACAGAAATTAGAAAAAATATCTGGCACCGATTTTTTTAGAAATTAGTGATCTGGCAACCTTCGTGTCACGTGACACGAAGGTTGCCAGATCACTAATTTCTAAAAAAATCGGTGCCAGATATTTTTTCTGATTTCTGTAATCAACCATAGTGTTCGGATACTTTTTTGAGCGACTGTACAAGGAGCCACAGCTTAACGTCCCATCAACGGACGGCGGTCTTTCCAAGGCCATCAATGTCACTTAATTTAAACCGAGAGTTTTATTTCCAATGCCATCAATGTCACTTAATTTTGTGACCGAGGGCGGGAAGTTTTTCGGAGATAAATCTCAACGCTGGCCCAGATGGGACTCGAACCTGGGAACTGCAGATTACGAGTCTGTGCAGTCTCGAACCTGGCAGATTACGAGTCTGTGCAGTCTCGAACCTGGGAACTGCAGATTACGAGTCTGTGCAGTCTCGAACCTGGGAACTGCAGATTACGAGTCGGTGTGCCACCGACTGAAACATCCTCGCCCCCCCCCCCCCACTATGATTTCCATGATTTGGACCAACACCTCCTATAAGAGAACGTCGTACAACTAAGTTACGGCGTTGTCGGCATAAACATCTAGCCATTTCTTTTATATTTATTACTACTGATATTTTAATATTAATCTTTATACTAATGTTCATTTACAAATATACTTTTTTTTGGGAAGAAAATATTCCGTCTTTATTTGCATTATCATAACTCTTATACATGCGAATATTTTTTTCTTTCTAAATAATGTATATTTATAAATATTAGTATAAACATTAGCATTAAAATTTACCCATAATAATAGAAATGAATATATAAGAAATATCTAGATTTTATGACTATCTATGCTGATATCATAACTTAATTGTACGGCTTCCTATTATAAGAGGTGTTAGTTTCAGAGCTTGGTTTAAGATTTTTAAATTCTGTGACCATTTACTTATGTGCGACAATCTTTTTTTTTATTGAAAGAGAGAGATATCTATACCATGAACCTTTCGTTTAAGGCTAGAACCTGCCCTAGAAAACCATCACAAAACACATCTGCTATTTTAATGAATCTGTGATTGAAATCCACATAGTTATCATCCATCCACCCGTCAATCAGAGAAAACAAATCACTCACTCTCTTAAAGAAAAGAGAGAGAGAAAGGTACACGATAAGAAACGAAAGAACTTCCATCGATCCTCCTGCGAGGCGAAAACATTCTACTCCAGGTGTGGTGAGAGATCTTTTCTTCTCCGATTACTGGAACTCAGGAAGGCCGATGACATGGAAATGACCAATTAGCCAGTAGATTGGGCAAGAAGTAGAGATTGTAGGTGCCCGCAGGTATTAACTAGACTCCGACAACTGGCAGAAGAGAGGTAATGGATTGAGTCTCTCTTCTCTCCTCCACCTCTTCTTCTCGATCTCACCCTTTCTTTCCAGGGCAGGGATTACGAGGGATGACTGCAGAATAATTACATCAGAGCCCTATCGGCGATCGTGGCCACGTTTTTACCTACATCCACCACAGCAGGGGTCGTGCACTGATGTCATTAGAAGAGGAGCTCCGGTAGTGATAACGGCAGGCCTTGCTGATTGTCTTTGGGGCGACCGGTCGATGTTAGCATTCATTTAGCTCTCCCCCGGTGCTCTATATCCACTTTGTCTCCCTCAAGCTCTCTCCGAGCT
Source organism: Ryuthela nishihirai (assembly GCA_038380435.1). Classification (NCBI taxonomy): domain Eukaryota; kingdom Metazoa; phylum Arthropoda; class Arachnida; order Araneae; family Heptathelidae; genus Ryuthela; species Ryuthela nishihirai. Next base: position 41,813,818 of record JAWZYU010000019.1, read on the forward strand.
CTTTCTCTCTCTTCCTCTTGTTCTCCCTCTCATCATCTCTTCCTCCTGCTCTGGCTTTCGATTCACATTCGCTACAGGACGATAGGAAGGGAAGGCAAAAAAAAAAGGAAAAATGGAGGACGAAATTGAAAAATGTGGTGGGGAATATCTAGAGTTGTTGTTGTTGTTGTTGTTATTGTTGGTGGTGGTGCAGCTGATGATTTTGATATTATTCTGGAGAGGTTGTTCGAGTGGTTATTGAAGATTGGACGAATGAAAGAGCTTTACCTATTCGTAGCTTACTAAAGAAACATCTGTGATTTCACCGTAGATTCTTTTCTTCTTTATTTCGTTGTTAACACAAGATGCAGATATTTATGGAAGTTCGGTAGCAACTGGACGCCAATTTAAAGGTAGTCTTGAATAGCACATTCTTCTGTGGTAAGTAAATATGATTGTACAGTGGCTCAAAAAAATATCCGAACACCATGGTTGATTACAGAATTGAGAAAAAAATATCTGGCAACGAATTTTTTAGAAATCAGTGATCTGTCAACGTTCAATTTTTTCTCAATTCTGTAATCAACCATGGTGTTCGGATATTTTTTTGAGCGACTGTAAATCATTTAATAATAGATTTATATAAAAAAAATCAGTAGTTTGCTTTTGTAGAGAATTCATCCTATTCGGTGCGTAGGCTTTTAAATAGCAAAGTAGAATTCTGTTTTGTTTCAGTGATTTTTCTTAAATATATTATTATGTATTCTCTGGATGTTTTCAACGTTACTTAACGAATGAAATGCTTTATTTCCTGTTCATGTAGTTTAAATGCGTTTCGTTATACTAATTTTCTGATCTCTATGGATTGCATGTTTGAGGTTTTTGTTATCTTTTCGAGAAAGGATCATTTTATGAACTATTCTATTTGCTTAACCCACAGATTAAATAGCTATCATAATTAGACGACTTCCATATGTGATCTTCATAGCACAAAAGCTTTGATAGTTGCTTTTATGCTATAAAAGTCATATATGATTAACAAATGCTGATAGTTACTTTTGGGTTACAATATATGATAGTAGTTTAGATAGATAGTAGCGGCACTTTTTTGCACACCATGGGCTAAATGGCCAGGTCACATGGACCCCGAAGGCTCAGAGAAGGTTGGGGGAGGGGACCCACTGGAACAGCTATTGGGAGACAGATGGTAGCCTCCCGTCAAGGCCATCCAGCGTGTTCTTTAACGTGCACGGGGTATGAATCTCCCGCACACGGGGCCACGGCTTAACGTCCCATCCGACGGACGGCGGCCTTTCCAAGCCCAGCGGTGTCCCCTACTGACCGTGGGCAGGGCGGAGAGTTTTTCGGAGATAAATCTCAACGCTGACCCAGCTGGGACTCGAACCTGGGAACTACAGATTACGAGCCTGGCGCGCTACCGACTGAGCCACCCCCGCCCCCTTAATTAGTCATGTTCCAATAATAATATGTAATTGCAACTTTAAAATTAAACAACTTTTTTTTTAAAGCCAGCAGTTGATTTTAGATTATTATATACGGAGGATGTTCAAAAAGTTATTGATGCGTGTCTGTAGATTTGCATTAGTATCTCTAAATTTAACAAGTTACGAGTTGTTTGAAAAGCTTGTCTAAACTTGTCATTGCGTATTGAAAACAAATTCCGTATCTTCATTTCTCTCACTACTAGCGGTGCGTAAAGTTCAGTCTGCGAAATCTGTGCTTCGTTGCTATGGAGCCTACTGAAGATGGGGAAAGATTTTCATTTTCACAAGGATGCAGCTTGGAGACGACGCGAAAAATATTCATGCCGATTTATCACAAGTATATGGGGATCATGCCTTTTCATATGGTACTGTTAAGGGATGGATGTCTAAATTCAGAGGACGACGGAGCTTCGAAGACCTCCCTCATGCAAGAAGAACGAAGGAGGCCATGAACGAATGGACCATTGCTGCTGTTCGTGAAGTTATTAAGCAAAACCCACACATTACCATTTAGATAATACGTTTAGATGTCAGTGTATCGATTGGCAGTGTGGAAACAATTATTAATCCATATTTAAAGTTCCGGTAAGATCTGTGCCAAATGGGTACCCCATAAACTGACAGAACAGCAAAAATGTCGACTCGTGCAAGGAGATGCTGGCATTGTTTGAACCTAGTGTCCCTAAACAGTTAACAGACATTGTCACAGATGATTAGACGTGGTTTTATTACTAAACAACTCCCAGAAAGATCGACAACTATGCTTGGGTTGCGAAGATAAACCACTTCTCCAAATCCTCCGATAAGACTTTCACTCAAGGAAGAGGATGTTCACAATTTTTTTTCAATTTCAAAGACATGGTAGCCGTGAACACCTTACCTGAGAAAATGACCATAAATGGCAAATATTACACCAAAATTGTTTTGCCCAAAATGATTAAGGAGATTAGGTTTTCCAACAACAGACATCCTTCTTCTTGACGATACCAGTGCTCACAAAACCCGGCAAGCTACGGCCTATCTGGAGCAGGAAAAAAATCAAAAATCTACTCTATCCTGCATATTCACCCTATCTTGCACAATGTGATTTTTCGTTTCCAAAAATTAAAAAGGGAGGGTTGTTTTACCTCTGAGCTGAGTTGTCTGAGCCACCCCCGCCCTCTCGAACCTGTGAATTGCATATACACGAGTTTTGTGTGCTACCGACTGAGCCACCCCCGCCCCTCGAACCTGGGAATTTTTACTGGGAAGCTTTGAACGCTTTGAACTCCTGTTGGGAAACATCGCAACTTTCAATGAACTCATTTTACTGGGAAGCTTTGAAAAAAGCTTCCCAGCAAAATGAGTTCATTGAAAGTTGCGGAGTGTTTCCCAACAGGAGTACCGCCAAGCATTCCAAATTTGGCGTAGACGTCTGCAACTTTGTATAGATGCTGGAGGGGAGCATTTTGAATAATAGTAAAAGTGTTGTTGATGTAAGTGCAATGGTTTTTGTTCTGCAGATGCAAGTCAAGAACTTTTTGAATACTCCTCGTAATGTTCGTGTATAAATTTAATAAATAAATTTTTTTGTATCACATTATTTTGAAATGCAAAACAAACAAACAAACAAACAACAGCAGCAAATAATAGATACAGAACTGTAAAGCAAGATGTCCACACACTTTTTAAGTTAGCGGGAAAATGAGAATTAAGGTCAGCTGCTAAAGGTGACGTTGCAAGCAATGGTGTTCAGTCGTCCAACTGTGCCAGTTAGTTATTATGTGTTAAATTTGAAGTTCCTATGTAGTCGGGGCGGTGGTGGCTCAGTCGGTAGCATGCCAGGCTCGTAATCTGTAGTTCCCAGGTTCGAGTCCCAGCTGGGTCAGCGTTGAGATTTATCTCCGCAAATATTCCCCGCCCTGCCCACGGTCAGTAGGGGACACCGCTGGGCTTGGAAACGCGGCCGCCGTCCGTCGGATGGAACGTTAAGCCGTGGCCCCGTGTGTGGGAGAGCCATACCCTGTGCACGTTAAAGAACACGCTGGATGGCCTTGACGGGATGCTACCATCTGTCTCCCAACAGCTGTTCCAGTGGGTCCCCTCCCCAACCTTCTCTGAGCCTTCGGGGTCCATGTGACCTGGCCATTTAGCCCATGGTGTGCAAAAAAGTGCCGCTCAGAGGTAAAACAACCCAATCTTAAGGTTGACGCCCGCGAAATTTTCGCGCCTTTTTTTTTTGAAGTAATCTGCAATGGTCATCATATAAGCTTTCGTTTAACCTTATATGTTCGCGTTTGAAAGATATAGTAGAACGACATTCCAATTTCCTCTTTTTTAGGGGAAAAGAAGCAATGGGGAGATTTTTTATATCCTTTGGCATTCCCCATGTCATCATAACTTTCCCATGAATGAAAGCTTGTGACATTCCCTATATAACAATCTGCATATGACGCATATCCCATTGATTTTGGCTTTCACGTTCTGAAGATGTAGTTGAACAATAGTTTTCATATTTTCCTTTTATTATGAGGGAAGAAGGAAAAGAATCGAAAAGAAAGAAGGGATAGAATGTTTTTATCCTGTGACATTCTCCATGTCACAAGCTTTCATTTGATGCATAGCTTGTTACTTTTGGCACTCGTGCTCTGGAGATGTAGTAGAACAATCGTGTTCATATTTCCACTTTTTTGGGGAGAAGAAAGCATGGGGATTTAATTTTGTATAGCCTGTGACACTCCCGCATCACAAGCTGTCTGGGGGCGGGGTGGCTCAGTCGGTAGCGCGCCAGGCTCGTAATCTGTGTTCCCAGGTTCGAGTCCAGCTGGGTCAGCGTTGAGATTTATCTCCGCAAAATTCTCCGCCCTGCCCACGGTCAGTAGGGGACACCGATGGGCTTGGAAAGGCCGCCGTCCGTCGGATGGGACGTTAAGCCGTGGCCCGGTGTGTGGGAGAGCCATACCCTGTGCACGTTAAAGAACACGCTGGATGGCCTTGACGGGAGGCTACCATCTGTCTCCCAACAGCTGTTCCAGTGGGTCCCCTCCCACAACCTTCTCTGAGCCTTCGGGGTCCTTGTGACCTGGCCATTTAGCCCATGGTTTGCAAAAAAGTGCCGCTCAGAGGTAAAACAACCCAAACAAAAACACAAGCTGTCATTTGACACTTAAATCATTAAGTTTGTCCGTTGCGTTCGGAATTTATGGTGGAACAATTGTTTTGACAAATCGACAAACCGAGAAATGACGAGCGAAAAACAGGATAGGAATATAAGAAAAAACGATTATATTAGAGACAAAACTGCAAAATTGCTTCAGTACTCAGTCGAATGTCTAATGTAAGAAACAATTTCGATGGTGTTGTAAAGGCAGTAACTGAAAAAGTGATAAAATTAGGATTCGAAACGATATCCGAGAGATGGAAAATTTCAAAAGGCAATTTGATAAATTATACGAAATCAGATTCAACAATTGTGAAAAGCATTTTAGAGTCACAGTCTTCTACGCTTCTTTAGTGCTTTAGATTACATAATTTGCCAATTAAGATAACGATTTCAGCATGTGCAAAATGTGTCCAATTATTTAGCATTCTGGACCCTGGGATATTGTTTTCTGCTTTGGACGAAGAACTATATAGGAAAGCCAATTTTTCTGGCAAATATGGAGGGAGAGTTTCCGGTATAATTAGCTTCTTTCCGCACTTGTTTTAAAAACAAACCATCGCAAAGATTCAAACTATTGATGCACGATAACATCGCATTATCGTTGAATTTGCCTGATTTACTAGGGGCGGGGGTGGGTCAGTCGGTAGCGCACCAGGCTCGTAATCTGTAGTTCCCAGGTTCGAGTCCCAGCTGGGTCAGCGTTGAGATTTATCTCCGCAAAATTCCCCGCCCTGCCCACAGTCAGTAGGGGACACCGATGGGCTTGGAAAGGCCGCCGTCCGTCTGATGGGACGTTAATAAGTTAAGACGTGGCCCCGTGTGTGGGAGAGAGCCATACCCTGTGCACGTTAAAGAACACGCTGGATGGCCTTGACGGGAGGCTACCATCTGTCTCCCAACAGCTGTTCCAGTGGGTCCCCTCCCCCAACCTTCTCTGAGCCTTCGGGGTCCATGTGACCTGGCCATTTAGCCCATGATGTGCAAAAAAAGTGCCGCTCAGAGGTAAAACAACCCAACTGATTTACTAATCTGTTGAGGGAGAGTCTGCCGCTGTGTTTTCTGCTTGCTTCTGGGTTGCCAGCTCTAAGTGAACAGAGGCATGGGATACCTTATATCAGCTGGTGGATAATCCTAATCAGAGGCCATCGCAGGTACCTGAACCTTACTTAGCTAGTTGGGCATCGTCAAGCCTAAACTGGAGTAATGCGTCTCAGGCAGGCCATGTGGCTCTTGAAAAAGTCCACTTGAAAAGGTGGTGCCTGAAGTTCCTACCAGCATCGGTGACTTCAGCCTTTAGCAGAGGAGGAACGGGTCTTTGCCCCATGCCTGCGATCAGGGGGCTGTTTGATATTGTTGGCCCTACCAATCTCAATAAACCTAATTTCTTTAAAAATCCTACTAATCATTTTCTTTCTGCAGGAACGTGGAACGTGAGGACATTACATAGAGATTATTCTCTTGATGTCCTCATGCAGGAATTCCAGCGCTATAACCTAGATATTCTAGGCTTGCAAGACACCAGATGGACAGGTAAAGGTGAGATACTTAAAAATAACTTTAAATTTCTCTTTACAGGGAGGGAGGATGGAAAGCATCACCAAGGTGTGGGTCTGCTGCTCAGCAGACATGCTAGTGATGCTCTTCTAGGATATGAGTGCATTAATGAAAGGTTTCTTACAGCAAAATTTCAAACAAGCGTCAAAGACTTGAATGTTATCTGCTGTTATGCCCCCACTGAGGATGCTGATGAGGATGAGAAGGATAGGTTTTACGGACAACTTCAGGACATTTTGAATTCTGTCAAGAAAGGAGATATTACCCTTGTTCTTGGTGACTTCAATGCCAAAGTTGGTACCGACTCTGACCTTTGGGGAGGAGTAATAGGTCCTTTTGGTATTGGTAGCTGCAATGGCAATGGGCAACGTCTCCTACAGGTAAGTAAACTAAATGGTTTCAGAATAACTAACACATATTACAAACACCGCGACATACATAAATACACATGGGTATCACCTGATGGGCTGCATAAGAAATAGATTGATTATATATTAATTAACAGCAAATGGGCTAGTTATGTTAGAAATACCAGGGCATATAGGGGAGCTGAAATTGGATCTGACCATTACCTTGTTAAAAGTGTCTTGCAACTTAAACTTAAAAAGTGTTGTGCTAGGGTTAAAAAATTTACCTTTAATACTGAAGCTCTGAAAGACCCAGTTATAGCTAAAGCTTACCATGATAGGTTACTTAGTCATTATGACAGTCATGGTTTGCTTAATACTGAAGTTGAGGAAGAATGGTCCCATTTTAAACAGGCTTTTTTGGAAACTAACAGTACTCTTTTAGGGAAAAAGGAGCAGAGGAGGCAGAATTATTTAAGTGATAAGGCACTTGAGCTTATTTCAGAAAGAAGGAACTGCAGGAATGTCCTTAATCAGTACCCTACTAGTCCTAATAGAAAGCATTACAAAGAACTTAATAAACGTGTAAAGGGTCAGTTAGCTACTGATAAGAATCTTTGGCTTGATGGCCTTGCTGACAAAGCTGAGGAAGCTGTTAGACAGCACAACAGCAGAGAGCTGTACCAGATAGTTAATGTTTTGTGTGGTAGAAAACGAACGTGTATACAGGGATTGAAGGATAAACAAGGCAAGGTTATAGAAGGTGAGGATTCTGTCATGGCTAGGTGGGCTGAGCATTTCAGTGATGTTCTAAACAATGTGGTTAGTTCTACTCCCATTGTTTGCAATGATGATAGATGCATTGTTGGCTTTAATGTTGGCCCTATAACACAATCTGAAGTTAGTTTGGCTATTTCTAAACTTAAACTTCATAAATCCCCAGGGGTGGATGAAATTACTACGGAAATGTTTAGAGCTGGGAATGTTTCAGTTACCATTTGGATGACTGAAATTTTGAATAACTTTTATGATAAAGGCATGGTTCCTAAAGATCTTACCAGAGCTATTATTATCCCTATTTTCAAAAAAGGTGATCGCAGTTCTTGTGATAACTATAGGCTACTCTCTGTTCCAGGTAAAGTTCTTTCCATGATTGTGCTTAATAGAATTAAGAATCTGGTTGACAGGCAATTGCGTGATGAGCAATGTGGATTCAGAAGTGGTAGGGGATGTGTAGATCAGATATTTTCACTTAGGCAGATTCTTGAGAAATGTTTAGAGTTTCAGAAACCTTTGGTTGCTAGCTTTGTTGATTTCAAAAAGGCTTTCGACTCTGTTGATCGTCATAATTTGTGGTTGATTGTGAGATCATATGGTATACCAGACAAGTTAGTTAACATAATGAAAGCTCTCTATAATAACACTGAGTCATGTGTGAGAGTTGGTAAGTCTTGTAGCAATTGGTTTAGCATTACTTCTGGTGTTCGACAAGGGTGCATTTTGTCTCCTTTTCTCTTTAGTTTGGTTGTTGATTATGTTATGCGAAATTCACTTCAAGGGAAAGCTTTTGGCCTTAAATGGGCTGGAGATACGAAAATTTCTGATTTAGATTATGCTGATGATTTAGCCCTTTTGGCAAATGATGTTGATGAGATGAACTCTTTCATTCGAACTGTTGATGAGACTGGGAGTACAGTAGGTTTGGTTATAAACAGAGAGAAAACTAAAGTGATGAAAATTGGTCAGGCAGGTTGTGATTCAGTTAATCTGAATGGTTGCAGTCTTGAGCAGGTGTCACAGTTTAATTATCTTGGGAGCTATGTAACTGATACTGGTGATGTGCGGCATGAGATTAACAGACGAATAGGTATTGCTGCCGGGACTTTTAAGAATCTATGGAGATTGTGGAGAAATAGGCGTATACACCTAAAGACTAAAATTAGACTGTATAATAGTTTGGTTCTTTCTAGGGTTAGTTATGGTAGTGAAACTTGGACGCTGTGTAACAAGATAACAGGAAACTAGATGCTTTTGATTCTAGATGCTTACGCAGTGTCTTGGGTATTAGGTGGTTTAACTTTGTAACTAATGATGAGGTTAGGCAAAGGAGTCTGCAACCTCCTTTAAGCAGCATATTGTCAGAGAGAGACTCCGCTGGTTTGGCCATGTTGCCCGTATGGATAATTATAGATTGGCGAATAGGGTTATGAACAGTGTGCCTAGAGGCTTCAGAAGGAAGGGGAGACCTAGGATGCGGTGGGCTGACAATGTCAAACAGGACCTTGTTAGAATTGGTGTGCAGTGGCAGGATGCAGCAGATGTAGCTCAGGACAGATATGTTTGGAGAAGTAAACTGCGTGGTCTGGTTGGACCTTCCTAGCCCATGGCTGCTTGAGGATGATGATGATGATAATGATGATGATAATTGTTGTTTAGCACTGAACGAAGCCTTTCTAAACCAAAATTAATTGAATATTACCCGATGAGCACAATGGCAGAATAGCTAGTAAATGGACTGAATATAAACTGAAAACGAAATGGCAAGAAACATATCCGTGAAAGAGTTCATTCGTGTTTTAGGAGGGTTAATTTTCAAGAAAATTACAGCTGCTACATATATTCAGTATATTATCACTATCATGCTGTATTTAGATAAGATCATAAAGCTGTGATTACCAACCATCTTTTGTGGACACTGTGGGCATACTTATGGACACAACATCATACATAAGACTTATATCCTTTAGAAAACTTCTTTAGAAGACTTCGTCGTGGGATCAAGACATATCCTTTAGAAAATTGTGCAAAAATATGTCAAAAGATGTGTTGTGAACCACATCTTTATGATATAGAAGAGTAAATTTTAAGCAAAAAGTAAAAAAAAACTTTGAATTTCATAAGTGTTATAATAATCAAATGTATATATATATGTTACAAAGATAAATTTTAATTAAGAATTATCCGTTTTCTTGACTGAATAAGTTTACAGTTACTTAATGAACTAAATGTAAACTAATTAAACACGCGTTGACAAGTGACTCAGGAAAATAGAAGACTTATCTTTAATTTATAACAACATTTACTTCGACAGAGTAATTGTTCTTTTATACATTTAAATATCGGACATCGTCATTGTTTACATGCATATGTTTTCGATTGTATGAAGATATTTCCGATTTTTGCGATCATACAAAAGAACACGAGAGTATTATTACGGACTTTTAATATTCACTTAACCCTAAAAAGTGACACGTTTCCCTCCATGAAATTCTTAAAATCATAGTTTTATGGTGCCTAATTTCAAATTCATGTCATATACTCATAATAATAATTTGCTTAAAATTCAGCCTTCAGTTGCATCTACACCGAAGAGATTTTACCACATTAAAAAAAAGGCTGAAACGCGGATTACAGTACATGATGAAATTTGTTATTTTTATTGTCATTTGTTTACATTTAACAAATTGAATTGTTATTTACATTTGTAATAATGAGTACTATTTTTGAGTCATTAAATGTTTATAGATGTAAACAAATTCAATTGTTAGTGCTTAATAATCATTCAACTGCACGTTTAAAAAACTGCCCAATCACTAGGTATATCTCTCTAAAATACAGCTACTTGCCATCCTCTAGGGGTCCGGATCTTAGAGTTTATACTATGTAATCTATTCTACTTTACATCATTTTCCTTCTTTCTCGTGTGTTTGGGAGTGATATCCCGGTGTTTTACGGATAAGATTATTTGATTATCGTTCACAATTCAGATCGACGATTTTTAACCTTTTCGGATTCCTAGTTTATTTTCTTTTTATATTTCAATAGGCAACTTTTATTCTTTTAGCTGCTTGTTATTTTTTATATTTCAACAGAAAACATGTGCATTTTTCAGATGCCTACTTATTTATTACCTTGTACGTTTCAATAGGCATCGTTAACAATCGTGATTGTTTGCATACTATCTTTAACATTACAATAAAGGATAAAATCGAAACGGATAAGAGATAATGATGTTAATCGAAATTTTTATGACAACGGAAAGGATTTTTCTTTAGAAAAAATTTATTATTTTAGTAACAAACACACTAACAAAAAAAATTGGCATTGTGTTTTTCTTCTGTAGATCTTCTTTTCATCAAAGTCGTTTTAAAAAGAAACTCAATTAGTAACTGCCAAGAAATACGTCAGGTATGCTTGGCATGTTAAAAAACAGGTGTTACCAACTTTTTTGTTAACTCGGGCCACATTGGAATGTGGAATTTGGCGCACTAGAGAAAATCGGAAACAGTACAATATGTAGAGTAGCTCAAAAAAGTATCCGAACACTACGGTTGATTACAAAATTCAGAAAAAATATCTGGCAACGATTTTTTTAGAAATTAGTGATCTGGCAACCTTTGTGTCACGTGACGGATATTTTTTCTGAATTTTGTAATCAACCGTAGTGTTCGGATACTTTTTTGAGAGACAGTACAAAATTAAAAAATTAAACGCTTAATTTTTTTATATGTCGATTATTATTAACATATTTTTATGCATGTGTGTTTTATAATTATTTGTAACTAAAATAAAAATATAACATCTGAATAAATGAAAAAAAGAACACACACCAAAATCTCTTACGTAAGCACAAATGAAATGAAATTTAATCAAAAAATATTAACGAGAATATTGATACTTGTTATATAATATTAAGTATTATTATACGAATATTATTATTAGTATTGAATGTGAATATTGGATTTGTGATTTGTTATCGAAATTTTCTTTTGATAAAATTCATTTCAGAAAATATTTGTTCATAAATATTGATGCTAGCGAACAACAGATATCATTGTTTGAGAATCAACTGTTTGAAAAGAAAAAATACCTATATAAAATTTCATTTGCTGCATAGATTTAAATGACTCTCGACATGCTGTTCGCTTGTAAATCAAATTTGTTGGAAAATAAACAAAATTATTTTACATTATTGCTTTAAAATTTATTCATTACAAATATTTCTGACGCCGATATCGTTTTATCGATTTACGTCATAAAACATAAAACCCAAATGATCAGGGGTCACTTGAAAAAAGGTTACATGGGCCATATATGGCTGAACACATGTTGCTGAACCCTATTCTGAAACGTTTTAATCATGAAAACAATTTAGAGAGAAACATCATCAGAATCTGGATCTTCAGAAGGTGAAATTTAAAAGCTTTTAAAACAACAAGACAAACATAGTAGTACAACTTTTCTGCTAATTGAAAAGAATCAAATAACGTTCTTTTACTATTTAGAGCGTGCTATTAAGCGCCTCGTCAAAAACGTGATTCTTGCATTTAAATACTGGGCGGAAAAAGAATATTCTATGAAAGCGCTTTGAAACACTTTAAGAAATATTTTTCGTTTTCAATGATACAAAGGAACGAGAGTTTCTACAATAAAATTTATACCAAGTTTTCAGATAACAAGAATCAATGAAAACTATTGGAAACTATTGGACGATAGCAAACATCAATGAAAACTATATGGTTTAATCAAATTAAACAATTATTTATACACAGTTATTTGTATTGTAACTTGTGTTTTATAAATGTTTACATGAAAGTTGTGGATAAGAAAATTATTTTTATATTGCCAGGTGTATACGTTGGTTGGTTGTTGGTTGTTTTACCTCTGAATGGCACTTTTTTACACACCATGGGCTAAATGGCAAGGTCACAAGGACCTCGAAGGCTAAGAGACAGTTGGAGGAGGGGACCCACTGGAACAAATTGTTGGGAGACAGATGGTAGCCTCCCGTCAAGGCCATCCAGCGTGTTCTTTAACGTGCACAGTGTATGGCTCTGCCGCACACGGGGCCATAGCTTAACGTCCCATCCGACGGACGGTGGTCTTTCCAAGCCCATCGGTGTCCCCTACTGACCGTGGGCAGGGCTGGGAATTTTGCGGAGATAAATCTCAATGCTGACCCAGCTGGGACTCGAACCTGGGAACTACAGATTACGAGCCTGGCGCGCTACCGATTGAGCCACCCCCACCAAGACGTAACTCAGTCGGCTAAATGCATGGTTTCTTTGGACATGAAACTTAATGATCTCTTTCCTGTTCGATACAGCCGCTGTCATTATAGGTTTTTCTTTTCAGTTTTATTATATAATTCATTTTATTACCATATCAGGGTTTTAAAATTCAATGTAAAATGAATTAATATTGTAAATTAAATATAACCAAAATATATAACTTTTCAAGTGATAATTTACGAGAATAATTCAGTTTAAAATAATAAGTATAAATTTATATATATAATTAATCGTAAGGGAGTCAAAAAATAGTGTATCTATATATTAGACATGTTTTTAATGAATAGATTTTTAAATCTACTAAATGGAGCTACTAAAATGGAGAGGAAAAATATACACACACATAAATATAGGTAATTATTACAGAAGAGGGCCAAAATACAGAATTGAAGTAGAAGGAAAAAGAACCCTGTTCTGAGATTTTTTGCAAATTTTTGCTAAATAACGTGTTTTGAGAATACCTCAGAAAAGAAAGAATATATGCATTATTGAACTTATTTTTCAGTTCGATTTGGTTCAATTCAATACCAGTCTTCGGCTCATTTTCCAGTTCGATTTGATTCAATTCAATACCAGTCATCGCCTCATTTTCCCAGTTCGATTTGGTTCAATTAAATACCAGTCACGCCACATTTTTTTCCAGTTCTATTTGGTTCAATTCAATACTAATCATCGCCACAATTTTTTCCTACATCCAGGCTCTATCTGTGTAAGTGTCCCACCAAAATGTTTATTTACCAGTCGCCACTGTCTATTTATATTTAGAAATGTAGTGTTATATTATTATATTATTTATGTAGTGTTTATATAATACATTTGAGGTATATTATTTAAAGTTGCATATATCTGTATTCTATACGTTTTTTGATTAGATAGAAAATAAAAATAAACTTTTAATTTTTTTTTATATTGGTTCACAGGAACGAAACATAACATTTTGGAACGAAATGTTTTGTTTCCGTTCTGAGTTAAAACGAACGAAATGATTTTCGTTCTTACACCCAGATTATGGTAAACAACGTTTTACTCATTACTCATGCCTACTTAATATTTTTTTACGTTTGAATAGCCATATTTTACCTTTCTGATGCCTAAGTATAACCTTGCCAGTAATATATAGTCGACTTTACTCTTCTTACACGAGACAGCTTTTACTTAGACAATTTTACTCTTCTAGATGAGGCAACTTTCTTCTTCTCTTTTTACATGAGACAACATTTATTTTTCTTAGATGAGACAACATTTATTTTTCTTAGGTGAGACAACATTTATTTTTCTTAGATGAGACAACTTTTATTTTTTTAGACGAAGCAACTTTTAGTCTTCTTACACGAGAAAATATTTACTCTTCTTAAACGAGACAACTTTTATACTTTTCAGGTATGTACTAATTTCCTTTCGTATTTATGTAGACAACGTTTGTCTTTGATAAATACACCATTATTATTTTATTTTTTCTATTATAGGCTTTAAAGTTGCCTACTTGTTACCTTTAACATTTCAGTAAACAATTTTTTCAGGTGCCTACGTATTTCATACACGCTGTCCTACCAAAATATTAGAGAATTACCATGTTATGTCAACGGGAATATAACTTCAAAGTTGTAAAACTTCTAAAATATGTATTTAATGAAAAAATGTGACTGAAGATAAATTAAAGATCATAATCAAATCTTTTTAAATCTCGATTTGGCATTTGAATAGTTATGGAAGCTGGAATATTCCACAAAAGTAATGCTTTATTGATTTACCTTAGAATTTTAATAGCTAGAATTTACTTTAGAAATTAATTAAAACTTAAACAATAAGTAAGGCTTCAAACCATTTAATAAAATAAATATACATTATAGAAATTTGCGTAATGATTATTGCAATACTAGACAAAAATGAATGATTTTAATCAAACAAGATAATTTATAGTTAAACATTCCAACTTGCATAATACTTTAAAAACTGAACTAATATTATTGATAATCGAGATTTATATATATTTGATTTATCTTCAGTCACGTTTTTCCATCAAATGCATATCTTAGAAGTTATAATAGAGATTTAAAGTTAGACTCCCATTGACATAGAATTGAAATTCTTAACTATTTCGGTAAGTCAGTGTATTAGTCACTCTTCTAGGGCAAACAATATTAACAGAATAAAGAACGAATCTGATTTCTATTGACCAAGGAATTTAAATTATCCCACAAGACACTTCGCAGGCATAGTGAAGTCTTAGTTCAGATAAACATTTTCAAGAATAATGCTCTGCTTTCATTTCCGTTTTCCGCTTTCCATCCGCTTTCCTCAACGTTTCCATTTAATTCAAACTACTTTCCTGCCACATTTCATATTTTCACCACAAAAGCTCTGTTCAGCCTCAATCTCAAGAATTAGCATAGAACTATTCGATTAACTTCACCTACCTTCAGTTTCTTACTTTGCTTCAAAGAACAGAGGGGCGGGGGGTGGCGCAATCGGTAGCGCGCCAGGCTCGTAATCTGTAGTTCCCAGGTTCGAGTCCCAGCTGGGTCAGCGTTGAGATTTATCTCCGCAAAATTCCCCGCCTTGCCCACGGTCAGTAGGGGACACCGATGGGCTTGGAAAGGCCGCCGTCCTTCGGATGGGACGTTAAGCCGTGGCTCCGTGTTCGGGAGAGCCATACCCTGTGCACTTTAAAGAACACGCTGGATGGCCTTGACGGGAGGCTACCATCTGTCTCCCAACAGCTGTTCCAGTGGGTCCCCTCCCCCAACCTTCTCTGAGCCTTCGGGGTCCATGTGACCATGGCCATTTAGCCCATGGTGTGCAAAAAAGTGCCGCTCAGAGGTAAAACAACCCAACCCAACTCAAAGAACAGCATTCTTTTACGTGATCTGTTGCTGTTAACATTCTTCCTTCTCGTGCATGGGAGTTCTGCAGCGAAGCCCCCCCCCACCCCACCCACCGAGCACCAAGCCAAGAAAATTATAACCCATGCGACGGAACTTTCCTTATCGGCGCACGCAATGTCATTTACAACGTGCTGCGACTAGACTTCAAATTTCTCTGACTCGGTGATTACAAGAATCAGAAGAAATCGTAAGAAATTCAGCTGTGTTGCTGCGGTATTTTCATTCATTTAATGCTCATGAGAATGCGAATATTTGCTGTGCGTGTGTAAATAAATATGCATAGAAGGGTATGTCTCGGAAATAGGTTCTCGAATAGCGTTTGATGTCATTCGTGTCGTCAATAATTTGCATTCATAATGTGAACGAAAATAATTTTTTTAAGTGCTGTGTAATATCATTTTTTTTAATTTTTGGCAATCGCTCTCCAAATATTGGTCAAAACGGAAGAATTATTAATCTCAAATTTTTTGAGGCAATATTTATTTATATTCATTAAATATTAATGTTGAAGGGGAATATTTGATTTCATAAATTCGTAATCAATTACTTACGGAGGAGAATCTAAACTATTGATCACAGTTATAAATGAATTAAAATGAAATGTATTCATGTAGAGTGATTTATAGGAAAAGGATCTAGGCTAAAGGAAGTTGGGGGGAGGGGGGTGATCAGATAAAATGAATCTTACCGTTACTTGGTGAAGGAAACTAAATTTAAAATTTAAATCCAGACGAAAGTATTAGAAACATGTTTTTAGAATCTGAAATTAAGGCAATTTATAAATAATCTGTTGTTTAAATATTTTTCGGATTTTAGTTAGAGGAAGATATTTTTCAACTCTGGGACGTATTGTTTTTAATTCTGAGCTGCGCTCTTTTGCTCTAAACTACATGGAATGACCATTGTTTTCAGTCATTGATTACATTGTAGGGAAGATTGTGTTGTTTTACCTTTGAGCGGCATTATTGCCCACAGAAGGGGCTAAATGGGCAGGTCACAACGACTCCGAGGATCAGACGTGGTTAGGGAATGGGATTCACTGGACAGCTGCTAGTAGACAGATTAAAGCCTCCAATTAAAGTCATATGGTTCTCCTGCACACGTGACCACGAGTCCCATCCAATGGATGGTAATCTTTTGAACCTAATGGAGTAAACAGTTCTGGGAGCTGGAATGTTTAACAATAAATTATCGTCTTTTATAAAAATCATTCATATTGTCTATTATTGAAATAATCATCGTGGTGACCTTTTCAAAACTAACGGTGTCGCTTTTCTCACTAAATGTAAGTCAAAATGTAATTGTAATTCACTAAATGTAATGTCAAGGGTTAGTGGGCAAAATTCTCAACGCGGCTCAGTTGCCTCAGTTGTGACACCGCCTCAGTTGTGACTCGATACTGGTGCGCTACCGACTGAGCCAACCTGCGCCACACTACCCAAGAAACTGCCAAGCATGGTACTCCTTTCCACTGTTGTTTTCTCTGAAGTTCCATGGTAGTTCAATGAGAATAGGCACGGCAGTTCCTCTTCCCATAGTGGCTCAGTCGGTAGCGCGCCAGGCTCGTAATCTGTAGTTCCCAGGTTCGAGTCCCAGCTGCGTCAGCGTTGTGATTTATCTCCGCAAAAATTCCCCGCCCTGCCCACGGTCAGTAGGGGACACCGATGGGCTTGGAAAGGCCGCCGTCCGTCGGATGGGACGTTAAGCCGTGGCCCCGTGTGCGGGAGAGCCATACCCTGTGCACGTTAAAGAACACGCTGGATGGCCTTGACGGGAGGCTACCATCTGTCAACCAACAGCTGTTCCAGTGGGTCCCCTCCCCCAACCTTCTCTGAGCCTTCGGGGTCCATGTGACCTGGCCATTTAGCCCATGTTGTGCAAAAAAGTGCCGCTCAGAGGTAAAACAACCCAACTCAAAGAACAGCATTCTTTTACGTGATCTGTTGCTGTTAACAAACATTCTTCCTTCTCGTGCATGGGAGTTCTGCAGCGAAGCCCCCCCCCCACCGAGCACCAAGCCAAGAAAATTATAACCCATGCGACGGAACTTTCCTTATCGGCGCACGCAATGTCATTTACAACGTGCCGCGACTAGACTTCAAATTTCTCTGACTCGGTGATTACAAGAATCAGAAGAAATCGTAAGAAATTCAGCTGTGTTGCTGCGGTATTTTCATTCATTTAATGCTCATGAGAATGCGAATATTTGCTGTGCGTGTGTAAATAAATATGCATAGAAGGGTATGTCTCGGAAATAGGTTCTCGAATAGCGTTTGATGTCATTCGTGTCGTCAATAATTTGCATTCATAATGTGAACGAAAATAATTTTTTTAAGTGCTGTGTAATATCATTTTTTTTTAATTTTTGGCAATCGCTCTCCAAATATTGGTCAAAACGGGAGAAATATTAATCTCAAATTTTTTGAGGCAATATTTATTTATATTCATTAAATATTAATGTTGAAGGGGAATATTTGATTTCATGAATTCGTAATCAATTACTTACGGAGGAGAATCTAAACTATTGATCACAGTTATAAATGAATTAAAATGAAATGTATTCATGTAGAGTGATTTATAGGAAAAGGATCTAGGCTAAAGGAAGTTGGGGGGGGGTGATCAGATAAAATGAATCTTACCGTTACTTGGTGAAGGAAATTAAATTTAAAGTGTAAATCCAGACGAAAGTATTAGAAACATGTTTTTAGAATCTGAAATTAAGGCAATTTATAAATAATCTGTTGTTTAAACATTTTTCGGATTTTAGTTAGAGGAAGATATTTTTCAACTCTGGGACGTATTGTTTTTAATTCTGAGCTGCGCTCTTTTGCTCTAAACTACATGGAATGACTATTGTTTTCAGTCATTGATTACATTGTAGGGAAGATTGTGTTGTTTTACCTTTGAGCGGCATTATTGCCCACAGAAGGGGCTAACTGGGCAGGTCACAACGACTCCGAGGATCAGACGTGGTTAGGGAATGGGATTCACTGGACAGCTGCTAGTAGACAGATTAAAGCCTCCAATTAAAGTCATATGGTTCTCCTGCACACGTGACCACGAGTCCCATCCAATGGATGGTAATCTTTTGAACCTAATGGAGTAAACAGTTCTGGGAGCTGGAATGTTTAACAATAAATTATCGTCTTTTATAAAAATCATTCATATTGTCTACTATTGAAATAATCATCGTGGTGACCTTTTCAAAACTAACGGTGTCGCTTTTCTCACTAAATGTAAGTCAAAATGTAATTGTAATTCACTAAATGTAATGTCAAGGGTTAGTGGGCAAAATTCTCAACGTTGCCTCAGTTGTCTCAATTGTGACTCCGCCTCAGTTGTGACTCAATACTGGTGCGCTACCGACTGAGCCAACCTGCGCCACACTACCCAAGAAACTGCCAAGCATGGTACTCCTTTCCACTGTTGTTTTCTCTGAAGTTCCATGGTAGTTCAATGAGAATAGGCACGGCAGTTCCTCTTCCCATAGTGGCTCAGTCGGTAGCGCGCCAGGCTCCTAATCTGTAGTTCCCAGGTTCGAGTCCCAGCTGCGTCAGCGTTGAGATTTATCTCCGCAAAAATTCCCCGCCCTGCCCACGGTCAGTAGGGGACACCGATGGGCTTGGAAAGGCCGCCGTCCGTCGGATGGGACGTTAAGCCGTGGCCCCGTGTGCGGGAGAGCCATACCCTGTGCACGTTAAAGAAACACGCTGGATGGCCTTGACGGGAGGCTACCATCTGTCTTCCAACAGCTGTTCCAGTGGGTCCCCTCCCCCAATCTTCTCTGAGCCTTCGAGGTCCATGTGACCTGGCCATTTATTATATATTCGAGGTCCATGTGACCTGGCCATATTGGTGTGCAAAAAAGTGCCGCTCAGAGGTAAAACAACCTAACCTAAATCCTCTTCCCATACCCTTGTACGTGATTGCATTATCACACTGCTTTCTGTCCGAGTGTGACAGATTTTCGGTATGATGCTAAAGGTGTATTGTATCCATAAATCTTTTACAGCAGGTAATTCGATACAGTTTTGTAACTGATAATAGCAAACTCTAGTTACGTTTCTGCCCAAGACAAATGCCAACTAAAGGTTAAAACCTTGGCCAAGTTGGGAATAACATGGGCCACTGCTCAGTGTCCCATCCCGACAGACGGCGGCCTTTCCAAGCATATCGGTCTCCCTTATTGATTGAGGTCAGGGAAAGGGTTTAGCGGAGATAAATCTCAATGCTGGCACAGATTGGACTCGAACATGGGAACTGTAGATTTAGAGCTGAGCACGCTACCAACTAAGCCACCTCGTTCCCTGGGAATCAGACCTCGAAAATTGAGGTTGTGAGCCCACCCAAATGGCATAGTGGTTAGAGCGCTTGGCTACTATTACAAAGAGGTTTGGTTTTGAGCCTCGGGTAAGGCAGGGATGTTTTCTTTCATTTAAAAGAAAATCTCCATGCTTGTTTTTCATCTTTGTCATGCCATCTTTGTTTTCAAAGAAAACATCCATGCTTTCTTGTGTGCAGAGGCTTTTTTGTTTCTGAGGTCTCGCCTTCCTCACATATCTTCTTTATGGAGTATTAAACTGGCAAGTCCTGCAGGTGTTAGGGGCGGGGGTGGCTCAGTCGGTAGCGCGCCAGGCTCGTAATCTGTAGTTCCCAGGTTCGAGTCCCAGCTGGGTCAGCGTTGAGATTTATCTCCGCAAAATTCCCCGCCCTGCCCACGTTCAGTAGGGGACACCGATGGGCTTGGAAAGGCCGCCTTCCGTCGGATGGGACGTTAAGCCGTGGCCCCGTGTGCTGTTAGTAGGGTCATGCAGCAATTAGTAGGGTCATGCTAATTGGGTTGGATTGTTTTACCTCTGAGCGGCACTTTTTTGCACACCATGGGCTAAATGGCCAGGTCACATGGACCCCGAAGGCTCAGAGAAGGTTGGAGGAGGGGACCCACTGGAACAGCTGTTGGGAGACAGATGGTAGCCTCCAGTCAAGTCCATCCAGCGTGTTCTTTTAACATGCACAGGGTATGGCTCTCCCGCACACGGGGCCACGGCTTAACGTCCCATCCGACGGACGGCTGCCTTTTCAAGCCCATCGGTGTCCCCTACTGACCGTGGGCAGGGCGAGGAATTTTGCGGAGATAAATCTCAACGCTGACCCAGCTGGGACTCGAACCTGGGAACTACAGATTACGAGCCTGACGCGCTACCGACTGAGCCACCCCCGCCCCAGGGTCATGCTAAAGGTGTAAACTTATTACTATTATACTCTGGATATTATTTTCATTAAGAGTGCAATGAAATGTTTTCTGAGTAAAGCCTAGACAGAGTAACATCACATCGAGCAATGTTTCACATTATTGTAAATCACGAGGACACGATATTACTACGTCTTGTCCAGTTGTAACTGAATAATATCACTATAAACGTTTCGTCATACCTAGTTATGTCTTGATATCATTGCAACTGATTTCGAATGCTTCCAGTTATGACCATATATTATAACTAGATATCGTGACAACAATTTTCTTGTCTCTGGTTTTCCGCTAACCCTCATTTCACTCTCGGTGAGAAAAAAGTTATTGTTGTTTTACTGGTAATTTTTTCCATACAATGGCCTGTAGCGCGCCAGGCTCGTAATCTGCAGTTCCCAGATCGAGTCCCGCCTGGGCCAGTGTTGAGATTATCTCCGCAAAACTCCCCGCCTTGATGTTGGTCAGTAGGGGACACCGATGGGCTTGGAAAGGCCGCCGTTCGTTGGACGGAACGTTAAGCCTTGATTCCATGTGCGAGAGAGCCATACTTCGTGCACGTTAAAGGACAACTTGAATGACCTTGACGGGAGCTTCCATCTGTCTCCTAACAGCTATTCACACAGATCCTCCTCCTGTATAGTCTTTTGTGGCTAGTTATGATTAAATGTAATTAACACTTATTTCTCGTGCATCTAATCTGGCTAGGTATTATTATGACTTCTAATGCATACATTTATGACTGAATAGCACTACAACTTGTTTTAGGGGGCGGGGGTGGCTCAGTCGGTAGCGCGCCAGGCTCGTAATCTGTAGTTCCCAGGTTCGAGTCCCAGCTGGGTCAGCGTTGAGATTTATCTCCGCAAAATTCCCCGCCCTGCCCACGGTCAGTAGGGGACACCGATGGGCTTGGAAAGGCCGCCGTCCGTCGGATGGGACGTTAAGCCGTGGCTCTGTGTGCGGGAGAGCCATACCCTGTGCACGTTAAAGAACACGCTGGATGGCCTTGACGGGAGGCTATCATCTATTTCCTAACAGCTGTTCCAGTGGGTTCCAGTGGTCCCCCAACCTTCTCTGAGCCTTCGGGGTCCATATGACCTGGCCATTTAGCCCATGGTGTGCAAAAAAGTGCAGCTCAGAGGTAAAACAACCCAACCCAACTTGTTTAGAAAGTACCCAGTTAGGGTGATATCGAGATTAGCCTTTCTTATATCTTGTTGTCATTAAATTTTCTAATTGAATTTTATATCACTTATTAACTAATCATCACTCTAATTACTTTTATATTACTTTAAATTTTATGATACTTTTTACATCTGCATGCACTACAAAAATTTCATGTCATGCAGCTATGGTTGGTCGTCGCTCTGACCGTTTTCCTTTTGTAAGAAAATACGTATCGTAAAGACATATTAATTGCATCCAGTTATGATTGGATGTTACAGTAACTGATTTTGAATGTATTTTTAATTCGAAAACAACTTTCATGTCATACACAATGTTCGATCATCGCTTTTCCAGTTGTTACACTGTACAGTCGCTCAAAAAAGTATCCGAACACTAGGGTTGACTACAGAATTCAGAAAAAATATCTGGCAACGTTTTTTTAGAAATTAGTAATCTGGCAACCTTCGTGTCACGTGACTTGAGCGACTGTACTTCATTTATACTTCCAGCCATGTTGTAATCTATTTAAAAAAAAGTGGTGGGGTGGGGGAGAGCCGGAAAAGACAAAAATCGGGGCTAGGAGACAGGAATTACATTGCAGTATAACAATTTCCGCTTTTAGGGGGTTTAAAAAATTTCTTTGAAAATGCATTAAATATGGCTAAGTTTAATCATGTTTGGCCTCCATTTCTCTTGGTTGGTTTGCCTCTGAGCGGCACTATTTTGCAGAACATGGGCTAAATGGCCAGGTCACAAGGACCCCGAAGCCTCAGAGAAGGTTGGGAGAGGATACCCACTGGAACAGCTGTTGGGAGACAGATGGTAGCCTCCCGTCAAGGCCATCCAGAGTGTTCTTTAACGTGCACAGAGTATGGCTCTCTCGCACACGGAGACACAGCTTAACGTCCCATCCGACGGACGGCTGATACCTACTGATCGTGGGTAGGGCAGGGAATTTGGCGGAGATAAATCTCAACGGTGACCCAGCGGGGACTCGAATCTGGGAACTACAGATTACGAGCCTGGCGCGCTATCGACTGAGTCACCCCCGCCCCTCCATTGCTCTTATTAGCATTCTCAAGGTGATGGGGGGGGGGGGGAATGGCTCCCTTGCTCCCCTTCCAGATCCGGCCCAGCTTCCAGATAACTAAACAAAAATCTTTGCGTTTATCTTTGGCAAACTGCAATTTTTTTTACAAACTGCAACTTTTATCAACTCCAATTGAGGGGCTTGCAGCAAAGAGGGGGCAGCTCCAATTGTTACTTATTTTTAGTTATATGTTCTATCCTGTAAAGAAAAATATGGCCTTTTATTTGGTGCAAGAAGGAGCCAGCTCCGAGTGATAGCTACCTTGGTTCTCATTTAATAGCATTCTCAATTTTCAGTATGTTTGAAAAAAAGAAACTTGAATTTTAAATGGTATTGTTTTGTTTATTCAAAAGTGGCAAAAAGTGGAGCTGACTCGTTATTTCTGCAAGCCCTTCAATTTTTTTTTTATTAAAATCCAGCATATTAAAGTTCATCTCAACCCTTTTATTACGGAAGTATACTGTGTGCAATTTATCAGAATTTGATCCGCCTTCTTTGTTCTTTCAAATCTGTTTCGACAAACGCATATTTTAAAATAAAACATCCTTTTCTCTGATTGATATCGTCCAATAAATTTCATTGTTTTTCAGTGCCTCTTATTTACCATTCTGAGACATCTATTTCGAATAAGTGCATATTTTTTGTTGATATCTCTTATGCATTAAGTCGAGATATTCTCTTCCTTTCCGAATACATACAATGCATATATTTGCATTTTTTTTTTCTTGGATAGAAGAGCATCCTGAACATTAAAATCTGTTGTAGTGCAACCTGGTTTGTTTTTTTCCTCGTCGTCTCCTTTTCCTTGCTCTGATTTGAAGGCAGCAGCGAAACAGAGGTGAAAGAATGCTAATGTACTTAGGGAGATGATTTCGAGAAAATCTACTTCCGAAACAAAATACAAGTTTTATTTATCTCTGCGATAAAGATTCTGATAAGGAAGTGAGAAATAAAAATCGAGCATTTTTTTCTTTCTTTTTGTTTTAGAGAACATTGACAAAGCGGAGAGGTAAATGTTGCTAATGTTGTTTGATATATTATAACACCATTTCATGCATTGTTTCAAAAATAGAGATCCCTATGATGAGTTTGGAATTCTATGTGATTGAAATATACGAAAAAGATAACTTACTTAGTCTTATAAGATTCTCGTGATGCAGTTTGATCCCCGAGAGGAATACGAGGAAGAGGGGAAAATAAGGATGCGAAAAGAGCTTCTTTTTGTACAGGAAAAGATGGAAATGCTGTTTTAGTTTCGAAAATGTTTATATTTATTTGATATATTTCTCATATCGCAGTTGTACTGACGAATAATAATTTTTCTAAGATTTCTGCTTTGTTTCAGCTTAGCGGATTTTAAGGTCGATGTTCTCTCTTGATGAAGAGGGCTTTGATGAAAGATTTTTAATTTGAGAACGGATTTACTGACAGGTGACTCTCTTTTTAGACTCTTCGTTTAAAGATGCTAGTTTAGTCATTCAGGCTTTTTTTTGTCGTGTAGAGCATCTGAAATAAATATTTTATATCATTAGTTTTTAAATTCGTCGTTACTTTTAAAAAGCAGGTTTTTATTTTAATTTTTCGAAACGCTTGATAAACCATCACACTTCGAAGGCAATATTTCTCCTTTTCGTAAGAACGTATTAATGTTTGACACTTTTAAAGGGCACCACGATTTTTCATCGCTACGGAAAATCTTATTTATCATAACCCCAGAAGAACTTACTCATCACATGTCATATCCCAAGAAAAGGGGCGGGGGTGGCTCAGTCGGTAGCGCGCCAGGCTCGTAATCTGTAGTTCCCAGCTTCGAGTCCCAGCTGGGTGAGCGTTGAGATTTATCTCCGCAAAATTCCCCGCCCTGCCCACGGTCAGTAGCGGACACCGATGGGCTTGGAAAGGCCGCCGTCCGTCGGATGGGACGTTAAGCCGTGGCTCCGTGTGCGGGAGAGCCATACCCTGTGTACGTTAAAGAACACGCTGGATGGCCTTGACAGGAGGCTACCATCTGTTTCCTAACAGCTGTTCCAGTGGGTCCCCTCCCCCAACCTTCTCTGAGACTTCGGGGTCCATGTGACCTGGCCATTTAGCCCATGGTGTGCAAAAAAGTGCCGCTCAGAGGTAAAACAACCCAACCCAAAGCCCAAGAAAACCTACATATGATTTGCCATCGTTCTGTAAAATATGTGCATGATTTATCATCAACACTCAGAAAAAAGATATATATGATTGTTATTATTACAAAAAGTACGCATGATTTTTTCACCACTACAAAAACGTACCCACGATATATCATCACTACAAAAAAGTACGCCATCTTTTTGTACAGTCGCTCAAAAAAGTATCCGAACGCTATGGTTGATTACAAAATTCAGAAAAAAATATCTGGCAACGATTTTTTCAGAAATTAATGATCTGGCATCCTTCGTGTGCAGTACACGAAGGATGCCAGATCACTAATTTCTGAAAAAAATCGTTGCCAGATATTTTATTTGAAAGTTTTAGTCAACCATGGCGTTCGGATACTTTTTTGAGCTACTGTACACTATAGAATATATTCACGATATGTCATCGCAACAAACGATATGTCATTACCACTACAAAAAAAAGCAATCATGATTTGTCATCACTTAAAAACCGTATGATTTATCATCACAGTGTAAAATATATGCATGTTTTGATCACTACAAAAAATACACATAATTTGCCATCAGACTGTAAAAAGTAATGTGACGAATGATTTGCCATCGCTATAAAAAAAGTGTACGAAAATGTAAGGAATACGAATGATTTGCCAACGCTATAAATATATATATATATATACCATGATTTGCCATCACTATAAATAATGCACATGATTTGTCATCACTATAAAGAATAGGCATGATTTTTTATCACTATAAAGAATAGGCATGATTTTTTCACTATAAAGAATACGCATGATTTGTCACCACTACAAAAAATACACACCATTTGTCAATGCTAAAAATAAAATAAAAAAACGAAAAACATGATTTTACACCACTACAAAAATTACTAAAAAAAAAATAATAACGCATTATTTGTCACAATTATAAAAACGTATGCACAATTTGCCTCTTCTGCCAAAAAATACGCACGATTTGCCACCGCTACGAAAAATACGCATTATTTGTAACCACTACAAAAGTACTCACGATATTTCACTACTGCAAAAAATATGCATTAACGACTGTCATTTACTGCAGTCAGATCTGACTAAATTCCACAACTGGACTGTTCTTAATGGACTCCAACTGAATATTTTAAAATGATCAAAGTATTTTTGTTACGTATCATTATAAAATTAACTTTTGTGCTATTCCACGGAATTATTTCGTCCGTGATTTAAATATCTTGTTTTACTGGAACTTTAATTTTAATATGCATATTCAAAAAATTGTGACGAAAGCTAATAAAAATATGGGTTTTACTGTTAGAAAAACAAAATACTTTATTAATACAAGGACTATAATCAATTTATTTAATTCATTAGTTCGTTCAAACATAGAATATGGAAGCTTAATATGGGATCCTTACTATCAATTTAATATTCATAATGTTGAAAAATTTCAAAATGAACTACTAAGAGTGCTTTACTACAAGAACAACGCAATTTATCTTCGAGATGTTCCTACTGAACGAAGAAATATGTGCAACGTTTGCTTATTAAGTAATAGAAGAGAGGCTTTGTGTCTAATATTTTTTTTTATAAATTGTTAAACAACATGATAGATTGCACCGAACTGCTGTTTTTATGAGCTTTGCTTTAACGAAGCATCCCACGAGAAATACTCCATTTTTGAGAGTTCCATTCCAAAAATCAAATACATTGGTAAATTTTTCCGTGGTTAGGTTTCTCAACTTTTTTAACTTGTACAACAATATCCTCGATTTGTTTACAATGTCTTTAAAAGATTTCAAATCACATTGTATGATGTTACTTTGTTATTGATTTTATTTCTAATTATCTCTGTTTATGTAAGTGTGTTGTTTCAAAATGTGGTATATGGCCTTTTCATTTTTTTGTACAGATTTTTTTATGTATCTTTATATGTACTAATTTTTAATTATTCTCTTTGTATGTGTACACTGTTATTGGATCATTGATTTGTTGCGAACACATTAAATAAATAAATAAATAAATAAAATAAATAAATTTGTTACTACTGCAAAAATGTATGCAAGATTTGGCACTACTGCAAAAAAATACGCATTATTTGTCACACTACCAAAAGTACTCACGATTTTCTACTGCTGGAAAAATACGTACGATTCGTTGCCACTACAAAAATACGCTCGATTCGATACCACTACAAAAATACGCATTATTTGTCACCAGTACAAAAAGTACCTATTTTTTCCACTACTGCAAAAAACCACGCATGTTTTGTTACCACTAAAAAAAGAAAGGAAAAAAAAAGTATGCACGATTTGTCACCACTGTAAAAAAGTACGCACGATTTATCAGCACTGTAAAATATACGTACGATTTATTTCTACTACAAAAAATACGTACGATTTGTCACCACTGCAAAAAATGTACGCACGATTAGTCACCACTACAAAAAAAAGTACGCACGATTTGTCACTACTAAAAAAAGTATGTACGATTTATCACCACGGCAAAAAAATACGCACGATTTGTCACCAATACAAAAAGTACGCACGATTTGTCACCAATACAAAAAGTACGCACGTTTTTTACGATCGATGCTAGAGATGAGTGAAGGCTATCCTGTATGGTACCAGCCAACAAGAAAGTATACTGTGGTGCAACTCGCCCGTAATTTGAATGCTGGTGAAGCGAGTAATGTGTCACAACAGTACATCGAACCCTGCTGAAAATGGATACTCGGAGTCACTGCGTACCCGCAGCCACTCCGAGTGCGCATGCTAACCTTGTTTCACCGTCGAAAGCGCCTATAATGAGCACGCGAGCATCAAAACTGGACCTTGAATGATTGGAAGAAGGTCGTTTGGTTCGATGAATCTCGTTTCCTGTTGCACCATGTGGCCGGCCGTGTACGTGTCTGTCGTTTATCTGGGGAAATGTCGGCACCAGGATGCACCATGGGACGAAAATAAGCCAGTGGAGGAAGTGTAATGCTTTGGGCAATGTGCTGCTGGGAAACCCTGGTTCTAGTCAGTCATGTGCAGGAAACTATGACGTCTACCACCTCCCTAAACATCATTGTAGACCAGGTACATCCTTTCAAGACAACGGTTATTCCTCTCTATTAGTGTCATAGAACAATCCGAGCACACAGCCCGGATTGTTCGAGAATGGTTCGCGGAACATGAGGAAGACTTCCAGGTACCTAATTTGCCTCCAAAATCCCCAGACATCAGTCCAATCGAGCATCTGTGGTTTGTGTTGAAACAGCATATTCTATCTGCAGCGGCTCAACCACATAACTTACAAGAGTTAAAGGATCTACCATATACACAAGGACCCTTATACCTCAAGGCACCTTTAGAAATCTTGTAGAATCCATTCCTCGTCGGATAAGAGCTGTTTTGGCGGCACACGGAGGACCAAAATGTTTTGGCTGTTCGGCATATATATATATTAGTTTCTCTACGTTTTAGTTGCCTCTGAACCCACCAACTGCAGATATATATATATACAGTATTAGCCTCTCTACCTTTTACTGACCAACTTAATTCACTACCTCCCTTAGAGATATTAGACTCTCTATTGTTGACCTGCCAACAGAACCCATCTGCAGATATTTATATGTTAGGTTCTCTACTTTTTGATAAACCAACTCTCTACTTTTTTGATTGGCCAACTTAATTTAGTGTCAACCGCGAAACTCGGCATGCAAATACCTCCTGCCCAGCATGCAGTGGTATTTGCATGCCTAGCATACAAATATCTTTCGGTGGCATATATCAGGCATGCAAATGATTAAAAATTCAATGCCAATAAACGTACAGAGCGGTCCCAGCGCACAGGGGAAATGCGCATCCCTGGGCGTATGTAAGGTGTGTCGCCCAAGTGCATTGATCTTTCTGATCGCTGTTTCAGTTGCGTTAACATCAGTAGCTGATGAGGATGCCTTTACGATGCATTCAAGAGGGGAAGCAT
Organism: Ryuthela nishihirai; assembly: GCA_038380435.1. Lineage (NCBI taxonomy): Eukaryota > Metazoa > Arthropoda > Arachnida > Araneae > Heptathelidae > Ryuthela > Ryuthela nishihirai. The sequence goes on from JAWZYU010000019.1 coordinate 41,842,915, forward strand.
CATGAGCCGAAAAGAAGTCAGTTGGTCATGATGTCATATTGGTCAGCATCTGAATCAGAGCGATGCTGCAGTAATGTGCCGTTGGCGGCAGTGGGTATAGGAGGGCACACATACCTGCCATGAAGGTCGGCCCATGCAAACAACTGGACGGGAGGATCGCGCGATGGTGAGAGCAGCCAGAACGACACCGATGGCATCGCTATCCAAAGACACATAGCATCCTCCATGGAGCATGCTGTGTCAAGACACACCATTGGAAGATGACTGGAAGTGGCGAGACTACATTCTCACCTCCCTTTAGGATGGCTACTACTAACCACCGAACATCGGCAGCGCTATGTGGAATAGTGTTGTGCCAGAACATCGGCAGCGCTATGTGGAATAGAAATGTGGACTGTCTCCGACTGGCAGCGTATAGTGTTCATTGACGAATTCTGCTTTTGCTTGGGAGTGGCCAATGCATCGTGCTGGAGGAGATCGGACCAACGTCCCAATCCGGCCTACATTATGGAGCTACACACGGCCATCAAACCGGTGGTAGAATCTGGGAGCCATCTCCTATGGCAGCCGACCTCTCCCATTCCTAGGTTCTACATGGTACCTTAACATGCCAAGATTCTGACAAAGCGGTACGATGATCTCCATAGCGGTACGTTGACAGCATTCTGCAACTAGTCGTGTTGCCTTTGCTGTCACGTCTTGAAGGGAGCATTTATTAGCAGATTATGTCAGGACACACACGGCTCACCATCTGGCCACACACGGCTCGCCATCTGGCATAGGAGGGTCTTCGAGCCCGCCCATGGCCAGCCAAGTCTCCAGATCTGTCGCCAATCGAGCACATATGGGACATGCTGGAACGTGCATTGCGGCAATCCCGGAATGTCGACGAACTAGCCCAGCAATTAGAGCACGCTTGGCAGAATCTGCTACAGGACATCCGACTGTTGTTTCACTCAATGCGAAGCCGGATATCGGCGTGCATCGCCGCCAGAGGTGGCTGTACTACGTACTAACTTATTACGCTTATGGAGCCATTGTTCTGCAATATAGAGCCCTATTGCTGTAGAACTTTAATCACTTCTTTTTCGTTTCACTCTCATTGCAAATGAAAAGTTGCAGCACGATCAGACACTTGCTTCGTGGTGCTTCGATTGTTTTGTCATAGAGTGTATATTAGAAGACTATCGTTGACTTACCAACTGAACCCACTTCCTCCTGATATATATATTAAGATTGGCAATCGAACCTATAGCCACCCGATAAACTATGTCAGTTTCTCTACCCCTGATTAAGATTTTCCACTAATGACAAACGATGATAACTAGAATATACCCAAGAGATTTGAAAAATGTAATTTTTCCACCAAACCACTCTCGAGGCAGAAAACAAAAGAGACGGCTGTCTCGTTTTAGCACGATTCCTTTAACGATAGCTTTGCAATCCACCCACACACCGCTGAACGCATTGTGCACGTTAAGGCGCCGCCGAAAAGTGGATGGAGCTCGGGGTAATGCAGAACTATCTCCGCCGGTAATTGCGGAAAGCCCAACTCCGGCAGCATGCACATTCAGCTCATCAGCTTAATCAAGGTAGTGCCAATTGAATTAGGATCAGCTTCAAATTATTAAACGACTCCGAATACGTTGGTGTTCTGGGTAGGGGCCCATTCTGGTGTCATCGGCACGGCTTTTCCTGCTCGTGTGGGCTGCTGCCACTCAAGTTCCAATCGATGCCGAATAGGTGATGATTAGGCGAGAGATTGCAGAGAAAGAGAGAGGAATGGTTGCCTCAACTAGCTGAAATGGCGAAAGGGATGTGCGCGAGGCATTGCACTCATGTCTGCTTGTGAAGGAGACGTTCTCTTTGTGGTCGTTCGGAGATTGGGCAATGGCAGTGTTTAGCTGACTTAGAAGTTGGATTCTCGAAGCAGATGAGATTGAAAGTGGCGCTGATAAAATTAACATTTCGGTGATACTTTAGTGGCAAATAGTATGCGAGACAGCACATTATACGCTTTTCTTTTAATGAAAATAAGAATTAGCAAGTTTTGCCAAGGAAAATTTGAATTGTAGTTTGATAATTTCTAAAATGAATCTTTAATATTCTATATTTGATCAAATGGAGCTAAGGCCTCGACTCTATTGGATCTACTGTTGATGGCATTTGATTTTACTGAGCTTCTGGTGTTCAGCGATTGATATCAATCAATGAATAGGATTGAACTGGAACTATTGATTCCATTGGCATTTAATGTTTGATGATCAATGATATTTCTGGCATTCAATGATTGTGAAAGAAGGATTCTACTAGCCTAGACCTTTGGCATGCAATGAATGGAAACCAATGATTTTAATAGTCTCTACCGGACAAAATATTCTACGGATACTCAATGATCAAAGAAGAATAACTCTACTGGAATCTACTCAGACTATTCTTCCCTCTGGCATCTAATCATTAAGGATCAGTTATTTTGTTGAAATCTACTAATTGAGAAGTAATGATTGAAGAACTCTGCACTCAACTGAACCCACTTAATTGAGCACTTAATTGAGAAGTAATGATTGAAGATCTGATGCACTCAACTGAACCCATTGCACATTTTATCATTCATTAATTGGATACTAATATTTCTACTGTACCTATTTATTCTGAAGGTATTTATGATCAACGAAGAATACTTTTACTGGAATCTTCATTTTTTATTCTTCTCTGTTTAAAGACTGAGGACTAATGATTCTACTACGATCGTTCAATGATTGAGAATCATTGACTCTGCTGGCATTTAATGAAAACTCTATTGACAGCCAATTATTTTACTGGCAATCAGTGATTAAGGTAAAATAATTTTAGTTGCGTCCAGTGATGTAGCATCGATGACTGTATTGGCACAGTGTCTGGAACTGATGATTCTATTGCATTCCAATTTCGGAAACCGATGACGAACTTATGATCCTATTGCATTTCAGTGATCTAGATAAGAGTGATTCTCAAATCACAAAGTACATAAGTAACATTGATAAACAAGAGGATGAATATCGTTTCAATTTAGATGTGGCATTTTTCGATAGTTTCATTCCAGATGTAGAGTTCTAGATTCTACTGGCATCTAATGATTGAGACCTTGTATCATGAATGCTGGTAGAATCACTGAGGATTTAAGACATTCATGATCCAAAACGATGATCGATAGTTCTACTAGCATTAAACGATCAGAAACAATGTTCTACAGCAATTTATTGATCGAGAGCCAATGATTCAATGGCATTCAAAGTTTGCGAAATAGTGGTTCTTTAGAATATAATGTTTTTATGAAATGTAATCATATTGACCAATGATTCTATTGATATTCAATGAGAGGGGCTATGATTTTACTGGAGTCTATTCCTACTCAAAGAATGGATTTTGTTGGAAATGATAAGGAATATCTCAAGAATATGCTGTTGACAAAAGATTTCTAATAAGTATGATTCTCAAATCAAATTTTACTAAGTACTAATACTATCTTTATTTCATACTAGCTGATGTGGGTGAGGCCGGGTTGGCTCAGTCGGTAGAGCGATAGGCTTGTAATCTGCAGGTCACAGATTCGAGTCTCAGATGGGCTAGCGTTGAGATTTATCTCTTCGAAACTTCCCGCCCTTGGGAACGGATGGGCTTGGAAACGCTGACGTCCGTCGGATGGGAAATTAAGCTGTGCACCGTATGACGAGGGAGCAATACCCTTTACACGTTAAAGAACACGCTGGATGGCCTTGATTGGAGGTTACCATGTTTCTCCTTACTGCTGCCCTGTGTGTCATCTTCCTCCAACCTTTTATGAGGCTTAGGTCCTTGTGACCTGGCCGTTTAGCTCAATGGGTGCATAAAAAAGAGTGGCCAGATTTACACTTGTATACAGGTCACAAATGAAACGGATTACAAGTTCAGAAATATTCAAAACAGTTCAGAAATATTCAAAATTACACTAAACACATAAAAACCTTTAATTGCATTAAAAATCTAATGTGAACAAATTATTTATGTGATACTTCATACTGCATGGTTAAGGAGGAAGGTGCATGTCGATCCAATTATTCTTAATTGGGTTGGGTTGTCTGTCTCTGAGCGGCACTTTTTTGCACACCATGGGCTAAATGGCCAGGTCACATGGACCCTGTAGGCTCAGAGAAGGTTGGGGGAGGGAACCCACTGGAACAGCTGTTGGGAGACAGATGGTAGCCTCCCGTCAAGGACATCCAGCGTGTTCTTTAACGTGCACAGGGTATGTGGTGTATGTGGAGGGTATGTGGTGTATATGGGACGTTAAGCCGCACACGGGGCCACGGCTTAACGTCCCATCCGACGGACGGCGGCCTTTCCAAGCCCATCGGTGTCCCCTACTGACCGTGGGCAGGGCGGGGAATTTTGCGGAGATAAATCTCAACGCTGACCCAGCTGGGACTCGAACCTGGGAACTACAGATTACGAGCCTGGCGCGCTACCGACTGAGCCACCCCCGCCCCTTCTTAATTCGGTTAAGTGGGGTGGGGGAATGATGGTAAAAGCACCAGTATTAAGCACTGATCCAAATGTTTATCAATAAGCACATTTCTAATCTGCATTTGATAATTTTCGTGTCAGAAAATTCTGATTAAGCTAAGCATGTCGATCCAAAGCATCTCATTGTATTTCGAGTTGCACGTGTTAAACTCAAATCTCTTTCGCTTGTGTACGGCCAAATATTATCCTATTTTGACTCCAAGCAGATATCATTTTTCACATCAGCTGCTTCTACCAGTTTCGCTGCATTGAAGAAAGGATTAACCAAAAAGTACGCAGTGATCGACCAGTAGTTTGCGATCGACAGGTTTTGCACGAATGGATTGGAGCCATTAATCATTTTTTCATCGTACTTGCAAATTTCCGGGGAAATGACATTTCTAAACACCAGTCTTTAACTTCGTGATGAATGGATTAAAACTGATAACTCTTCAATTATTTATGCAATTCACTCAGAGAATTGGGAACGTAATGGGACAAACCTCATGGAGCAAATCTAGCGCGAAAAATTAATATCTTAAAGCAATCTCACACGGTGTAGATTTTTACGGACTGGATGCTTCTTTTGTTTCTGTGCACAATGCGATCAGCGATTAAGATGGTTCATTTAAGGCGAACAATATTCCGATATTGACTGAACCAGCCGAAATAATTTGATTACTAAAGAAAGTATCCTTTGTGAAATTTTTCAATTTTTGTGACGTAATTATTAACGTAAGACACTTTTCGAAATTATTTTTCAGTTGCTGATTAAATTATGAAAGAAAAAAACTTCTCAAGCAGTTCACTTACCACGGGAGCCTGAGTTGGGTTGTTTCACCTATGATAGGCACTATTTTTCACACAATGGATTAAATGGCCAGGTCACAAGTATCCCAAGGACTCGGAAAAGGTTGGTCGAAGGAGATTCACTGGACTGTTGTTAGGAGGCATATGGTATCCTCCCGTCAAGATTACATAATGTGTTCTTTAATGTGCATAGGGCTCGTCTACACACGGGCCACGGTTAACGTCCAATCCGACGGACGGAGTCTTTTCCAAGCCCATTGGTGTCCCTGTTTTCGTAGGAATACGGTTGGGTTGTTTTACCTCTGAGCTGCACTTGTTTTGCACCCAATGGGCTAAATGGCAAGGTCACAAGAACCACCAGGGCTCAGAGATTGGAGGAAGAGGACCCATTGGGAAACTATTAGGACATAGATGGTAAGACGCCCGTCAAGACCATCCACCGTAGCCTTTAACGTGCAGAGAATATGGCTCTCCCGTACACGAGCGACGGTTTAATGTCTTATCCGACAGACGTCGGCCTATGTATATGTAAGAAAATTAATTCCATAATGCCACTTATTTATTATATTAAGAATTTCGTAAAACCAATACTTTTAAAGTTAATTTACATTTCCTGGATTAAAATCATATCTTAATTATGGTTTATTGTCTTGGAGGGGGAGCATATTGTATAAAAAACATTTGCAATGTGTACAAAACTGTAATCAGTTGCATAATTTTTTATGTGATTAAGACAATTGTATGCTTTTAGAATATTAAAACATCTGAGACAAAACTGGAATACACATAATTGCAGAAGTTTTCCAAGATATACAAATTATCTGAAAACGTCACTTACCACGTATTAAATTTTTTGGCAATTAATTGTATAATATGGTCCGTTTTTCACTAAAAAAATTTGAAATAGAATATTTTTTTTACGTCGTATCAGGGAATGGGATGTTTACCGTTTTGAGATTGGGGAATTCGTCGGTGTTTAATTTATTATTGACTATTGAAAGTTTTTGCCGTTTTCCGTTAGTTCATTATGCTTCATTTTGTATAAACTGAAATATTTGCTATAAATTAAAATTTGACATGTGTTGTTATAGATTATGGTTGTTATATATTTTATAATTTCTAGAGTATTTATACAAATATTTACATCCCACAAACGAGCATTGTCTAGAATGGGAGATGTCTGATTGAAAATGTTATTTTGTACATCATTGGCATAAGTAATATAATTACAATGAATGCTAATTCTTCTAAATAATGAACTAATAGTATTAATATGTTTGCACATAAATGTACATATGTTAAATGTTGAATAATTTTGACTTAAATTTATTTATTTCCAGGAAACGTTGTCCATTGCAATTGCAACTACTAATTCCAAAAGGAATATGACCCCTGCCCAATGGTCGTAATTAGTACCAGTTTTGGGGGCGGGCGTGGCTCAGTCGGTAGCACGCCAGGCTCGTAATCTGTAGTTCCCAGGTTCGAGTCGCAGCTGGGTCAGCGTTAAGATTTATCTCCGCAAAACTCCCCGCCCTGTCCACGGTCAGTTGGAGACCGATGGGCTTGGGAAGGCCGCCGTCCGTCGGATGGGATGTTAAGCCGTGGCGCCGTGTGCGGGAGAGCCATATTCTGTGCACTTAAAATAACATGCTGGATGGCCTTAACGGGGAGGCTACCATCTGTCTCCCAACAGCTGATCCAGTGAGTCTCCTCCCCCAACCTTCTCTGAGCCTTCGGGGTCCATGTGACCTATCCATTTAGCCCATGGTGTGCAAAAAAAGTGCCGCTCAGAGGTAAAACAACCCAACCCAAGTACCAGTTTTGGCATTGAAGTCACCTAGTACAAGAATAGAACGTATTTTCTCGACAGAATTCAAACAATCCCGAAGTCCAGAATCCTTGATGGGTGCATAACAAAAGACAACATTAAAGTCTTTAATCGTAGTTTGAATTTCAGCTGTAAGAACTCTTTCATTATAATAATCGTATTCTACTCAATCTAAAGAGCATCACCGAATTTTCTGCTGAAAAAAGCCGACACACAATTTGTAAATGCTTTCCATTCTCCCATCCAGAAAAGAGAAATTTTATATTATTTTTTAAGTATCTGACTTTACCTGTTCATCTAGTCTCTTGCAAGATCAGAATATCGAGGTTGGCAAGTTGCAATTCTTGTGTAGCCACACGAAGAGAATAATCTCTTGTATTTATTATTTCTGATCATCTTATTTTCGGTTATCCGATATTGGCATCGACCCATTCACTTTGGTGTTTATGGGGGGGGGGGAGATTATTTTAGCTGCTGGCGTGCGAGGATCCTAACCTACCTAACTGATAAAATGGTAGAGGTATGAAATAATGAGCTGAAAAAAATTGGCTTGCCATGAGTGGGATTCGAACCCACCTCTCCAGGAAACATGCCTGTTATGCTAACCACTACACCACCAATGGCTAACCTTTTCTCAGCTTATGGTTAACCATTAATCATCAGCTGTAAGGTTAACCATTGGTGGTCGCACCACCAATGACTAACCTTTTCTCAGCTTGATGTTACCACTACACCACCAATGGCTAACCTTTTCTCAACTTGTGTGCAAGCTAAGAAAAGGTTAGGCATTGGTGGTGTAGTGGTTAGCATAACAGGCATGTTTCCTGGAGACGTGGGTTCGAATCCCACTCATGGCAAAACCAATATTTTTCAGCTAATCATTTCACGAGTTCTATGTCTACAGGACTTATCCTGTAATTCTTTACTACTGGTAGAGGTATATTCCATAACCCTACCCATTTTTTGGGAGGGTAAAAACATTTTGGTGCCAAACCCATACTTTTTTAAGTTACGATTGAAGAAATCTGCATAAGAAATTTAATGGATCCTTATCGTTTAAGGATAAATTTTAAAAAAACAAAGCAAAAAAAAAACGAAACTTTTTCAAGTAAACAGTAGTCAGTAATTGTAGAAGTGCAATTATAAAATCTGAAACAGCCTCAGAGTAATTGTTTTCCTTCCACTACTGCAATTAAGTTATAAAAAAAAAGTTTGTTTTGCAAGTGGAATAATAGAGCCAAAGATCTACATTCTGTGAATTATTGACCCCTCGATATCTGCGGTTTTGGGTCAGTCTCGGTAGAGCGATAGACTCGTAATCTGTAGTTCTCATTCGTTTTAGTCCACCTGTGCCAGCGTTGAGATTTATCTCTGCTAAACTCCCACCCTGTCGTTGGTCAGAAAGAGGAATACCGATGGGCTTAGAAAAGGCGATGTCCATCGGATGGGACGTACAACCGTAGCACTGTGTGAGGGAGAGCCATACCCTGTAAACATTAAAGAATACATTGGGTTGGTTGTTTTACCTCTGAGCGGCACTTTTTTGCACACCATGGGCTAAGTGGCCAGATCACATGGACCCCGAAGGCTCAGCGAAGGTTGGGGGAGGAGACCCACTGGATCAGCTGTTGGGAGACAGATGGTAGCCTCCCCGTTAAGGCCATCCAGCGTGTTATTTTAAGTGCACAGAATATGGCTCTATCCCGCACACGGGGCCACGGCTTAACATCCCATCCGACGGACGGCGGCCTTCCCAAGCCCATCGGTCCTCAACTGACCGTGGACAGGGCGGGGAGTTTTGCGGAGATAAATCTTAACGCTGACCTATCTGCGACTCGAACCTGGGAACTACAGATTACGAGCCTGGCGCGCTACCGACTGAGCCACCCCCGCCCCAGAATACGTTGGATGGCCTCGATAAGCGACCATATGTCTCCTAACAGCTGTCCAGTGGGTACTTTTCTCTCAAACTTCTCTAACCCCTTGGAGTCTTTGTGACCTAGCCAATTATCCCATTATCGGCAGAAAAGTTCCGCTCACAGGTAAAATATCCTAACTCTATTTTGAAGTCATGTTCTAATATCTTCAAGTATGTATCAGAAAAGAATGACTATGTCAAGTCGTGCAAACAGTATTGTGAAGATACTACGTTTAACCTCTGAGCGGTATTGTTTCGCACACATTGGTCTAAAAGGCCAGGCCACAAGAACCCCAATGGTTCAGAGAAGGTTAGGAAAAGGAATACATTGAACAGCTGTTAGGAGACAGAGGATAGTCTCCCCTTAAGGTAGGGTGGGGGTGGCTCAGTCGGTAGCGTGCCTGGCTCATAATCTGCAGTTCCCAGGTTCGAGTCCCAGCTAGTTAAGCGTTGAGATTTATCTCCGCAAAACTACCCGCCCTGCCCATGGTCAGTAGGGGACACCGATGGGCTTGGAAATGCCGCCGTTCGTCAGATGGGACGTTAAGCCGTGGTCTCGTGTGCGGGAGAGCCATTTCCTGTACACGTTAAAGAATGCCACTAGATGGCCTTGACTGGAGGCTACCATTTGTCTCCCAACAGTTGTTACAGTGGGTCCCCTCCACCAAACTTCTCTGAGCCTTCGGGGTCATGTGACCTGGCTATTTAGCCCATTGTGTGCAAAAAAGTGTAACTCAGAGGTAAACAGCCTCTTAAGGTCATCCACCTTGGTGTATTTGGGGAGGGGAGAAATTATCCAAACCAACCCTTTATGGTCATCCAGAGTGTTCTTTAATTTGCCCAAAGTATGGCTTTTGTGCACAGGAGACCACTGCTTTACGTCCCATCCGACGGACAGGTGGCTTTCCAAGCCCATCGGTGTCTCCTTTCTCTTCGAAGGCAGAATGTGGGTTAGCGAAGATAAATCTCAACTCAGGGTACAATTTGGAGTCAAACTTGGAAGCTGCAGATCCTGGCACGTTACCGATTAATCTAATTTCTGTCCTCAACTGCAGCAATTTCAGTTTCTTTTACACGCAAGAAATTAACCCTTTAATCAAATAAAGTTTTTTATCAGTTTACAATTGAATTGCATTGTGTATTAATTCAATTATTCTCGTTTTACAACTGGAAAGATATCCACGTAGTTGTGAGATGTTGAATAACCAACGTTATTTAGACTTATTTATACCGACAATAACAGTAACGTGGACATAACTATTATATATTAAACCTTCAGAAGCAAAATCTCTGACAGTCTAGGAATACCTCCTTGGAAAGAGATTGACGACTCGGAAATAAACCTTTCCGCTTCAATTTCGCGAAGGAAATAGATCTGCACTCGTCACAACCTTTAACCAGTTAAGAGTTGAAGATATTGTGCATCGGCGACACCGCAGCACATTAAGTCTTAAAATACATTCAGTGCGAGTGCGAGATTCTTTAACTCTCAAGGACAGTGCTTCCTTCCAATAACTCTGCGAAGAAGGAAGTCTTTCGGGCATATTTTCAATTATATTCATTATAATTAACTGTGTGCGATAATAGCATCGTTCGCGTCATTTATTCTTTTCCATTTTAACACACTTTACGCTCTCCTGCTGATAGCATTTAACGTTAGATCTTAATGGGCGTGAAAACGGCGAAAGTTTACTGTGGGAGAAAAGCGGCAGGACTTCCTCCCTTCTTATTAATGGGAAGAGAGAGGGAGATCCAAGTAATTTTTTCCGAGGCATTGTGCACCTCACCGATTCAGATATTACCAACATTTTTTCACGATGTTAGGGGGGATAGAGCTGGAAGATGGGGGTTTCTCCTAATGGCGTCATTTCGAAAACTTAGGTGCAGTTTTGATAGAAAACAATGATCTGTTTCGCTTTTTGATGTTTCGTTAGCAGATAACCTGATCAGTCTGCCTCGAGGAAATGCAGAACTGTCAAAAGAAATAAAAAAACAGTGTTGTGAAGTGTAGAGAAGTGTATGTGGAGAGTGGCTGCCAGGATAGAAAGAAATAGGTTTTCAGAAGCATACTATTGCTATGTCATAGCGACGCAGTTCACATGTATCAACACTCCAGATGTCATGCGGGATGAGGAAAGTATCATAAGCATAGACATATCCTTTTTTTACTATGCTAAGGGGTTTTGATAGAAAACAATGATCTAATACTGTTTCTTTATGTTTTTTTTAATGTTTCTTTAGCAGCATGTGTTTTAATGTTTCGAGAGGCAGCTCGTGGACAGAATGTCCTGTGCACGTTAAATAACACTATGGATGGCATTGACTGGAGGTTACTATATGTCTTCCAACAGCTGTTCCAGTGGGTTCCCTCTCCCAACCATCTCTGAACCTTCGGAGTCCTTGTGACCTAGCTATTTAGTCCATGGTGCGCAAACCAGTACGGCTCAGAGGTATTAAAAAACATCCCAACACCTCTCCATTTCAAGTTAGTCAACAAAATTATCAAAGTCAGTATATAGTCGAAATTAAAAATTCGCCGAAATCTAGAACACTTAACATAAATAGTCCTGGTACAAGATAGACTAGTGTAGATTAAAATACTCCCAAAAATATTTCGGCTATTAATCTCAGACATGGCCCATTATTCTAAATGGTCTACCAGTACATTCCACAGATCTGAGTTCTGTCTGTTGAGATCAACTTATTGAAGTTTATATTTTCAGTAAATACTCAAACTCTGACGACATGTCTTTTCTCCGCTGCTAATCAGCACGAACGTGAGTTTTAAATTTCAGTATTCCAATAGCTAGAGAGAGAGAATTGTGGTGGCACCCATCAGATGTTGTACTCTCTTGTACAGTGGAGCATCGGGTGTCATCATTTAATCTAAATTCTGTTGGCTATGGAGGTTGAACGTTTACAAACGAAGTACCTGATACAACTTGACCCTTAATAATGGCTAAATGGTCCAGTGACGAATTTAGCAACAAATAATGAGGCAATGATTCAGTGATCAATTTGTCACCAAATAATGAGGCAATGATTCAGTGACCAATTTGGCATTAAATGATGAGGCAATGATTCAGTGATCAATTTGTCACCAAATAATGAGGCAATGATTCAGTGATCAATTTGTCACCAAATAATGAGGCAATGATTCAGTGATCAATTTGTCACCAAATAATGAGGCAATGATTCAGTGACCAATTTGGCATTAAATGATGATGCAATGGTCCATTAACCGTATTAAACCTGAATTAATTTGGCGCACCATCCTAATGGGAGACTGATGGGCAACAAATTTTCATAAAAGTCATGCCTCTGAGATAAAAGTAGCCATTTCTTAAAGATTTCAAGGTGCTGAACACGAATATGAAAATGAAAATGAAAAATTGGCTACGATTTCCGAGAAATCCGCAATTATTTAATACAATAATACGTACATATGACATGTATCGGCAAAACTCCGCTTCTACTTCCGACGTCGCTTGTAAGCTGCTCAGGATCATCTCTGGCGAGCGTCCAGCAGTAGTCAGCCAACATTGAAGTGGACCAGTTTTCCTGGTATCATTTCTCCATCATTGCAATGTCTTGGTGAAAACGTTCACTGTGCTCATCACTAACCATGCTTCCGCAGTTGTCGGGGAAGAAATTTAAGTGGGAATGGAGAAAGTGGATTTTTAACGACATATTGCAGCCAAGTTTGTGATACAGAGACAACATGTCCTTAACCAGTTTCTTGTAGTTGTCTGTCCTGACATTCTCGAGGAATTTATTTGACACCCGACGAAACGCGTCCCAAGCCTTTTTCTCGTCACCCTGAACCGGGTTGTCGAACATCTGGTCTATGAACAACTCGTGGATCTGATGACCCACAAAAATTCCTTCTTTAATTTTCGCTTCGCTGAATCAAGGGAATTTGTCAGCCAAGTACTTGAAAGCTCATGCAGTCCGGTCCATGGCTTTTACGAAGTTTTTCATCACACCGAATTTGATGTGTAGGGACGGTAGCAGGATTTTGTGCGTTTCCGCCAGTGCTGGGTGCTCCACATTATTCTCTGCGACTTTCAGAGATTTCCTCTGAGACCAGTTTCTCTTCACATAGTGCAAAGTAGTTGCTCGGCTGTCCCATTCACATAGGAAACAGCAGTACTTCGTATACCCCAGCTGCAGACCCATCAACAAAGCTACTACCTTCAAGTCATAACAGAGATGCCAGTCATACTTGCTGTATTGAAGACAGTTCAACGGCTGTTTTAGGTTGTCGTAGGTTTCTTTCATGTAGACAGTGTGTCCGACCGGAATGGATGAAAGTCGATTTTCATTATGCAGCAACACCACCTTGAGACTCAATTTCGAGGAATCCCATTCTTGAGGGTCATGTTTGATTCCGAGGGCATTCATCAGGCCATCTACATCGGAGAAGAACACAAGGTCATCTTCCTTTCTGAAGTAAGGCGAAAACTGCTCATGAAGAGTTCGAAACGAAGTCACTCGGACATTTTTCTTGAGAAGATTACTCTGCTTTGGCCTTGGACAGCTACCAGATCGCGAACAAGATCGTTCATTTCTTCTTCGGCGAGAATGTGTGACGCAGATGACTCAACTTGGCCAATGTATGGATCATCATTAGACATAGAAGGTTGCTGAGAACCCAACGCCGGTTCGCCTCCTTCATCGTCTGAATCGATAGAAATTTTTTTGGAAGTTTGGGAACGGGAAGGCCTTCGCTGTGCGGAACTGGTCGGAGAGCAGATTGTATATTCGGGTACGCTATTGTCCACTTCTTTTTCGTTGTGAGCCTCAAGAAACAGGTGGAACCATGCAGAAGTAGCAGTCATTTGCGTGATTGCTTGGCTCTCTCCAAACCATAGGAACAGCAAATGGCATCGCCACTTTTTCGCCTTTTAGCCACTTCGGAAGATTTTTTGCACACGTACTACAACATATGTGTGGGGCTCAGGCCTTGTCCTGGTCCCCGATCTTGTATCCAAATAAAACTCATATACCGCTTTCACTATTGGAGTGATGGCCCTTTTTTGGCTTGCAAACGTCACTTCTCCACAAATGCAACAAAATGTATCTGCATTAAAACACAGTTCCAAGTCATCACTACTGCTGGATTAAAATTGCAAGGATCACTTGTGTTGTACTTATGACTCAGGGGTAAATGGGAATCGTTCAAAGACTTGCTCACCCTACGAGACGTCCCCTACAACTAACGATTGCATCATCTTTTGTTCGATCGCGATTTCATGACTCAACTACATTGCATCAGACAATGATGAATACCTCCGGGGGTTGAGTGTATGACGGGCTGATGCAATGCAACGCAATATGTTGCAATCTGGAGTTTAAAATTCAGCGTAGCGAAATGGTTACCTATGTACTCAATGCGGACTGAATCGTTTATACCATCTCTCTCTCTCCTAAACAAGAGCCAATCGACAAATTTTGTCATTTTCGTGTTCAGCACTTCGAAATTAGTAAAGATTGGCAATTTTCATTTGAAAGCCCTTTTGTGTGTTGCCAAGTGTTATGGTACTTCACTTCAAAGCAAAGGGATCGGGGATGAAATCTCGGACAAGCCATAGGTGTTTACTTTCTCACTTGCAGTGTGTTGTCTTTTTGCTGGCCTCTCGCCTTCCTTACAGATCCTTATGACGTATTATGCAGAGAGGCTCTTGTCGTATCTTTGTGTCAATGAGGATGATTGAGCAGTGTTTTTGTTTTCGTTTGGAAGTTACGCAGCTAGAATATAGGGTCATAACTGTTATAGTGGTTAGGGAGTTGGCTACTGTTCCAGCACGCAAGCCAACTTTGTCTGAGGTGTAGTCCGTATTGACGTTCGGTCTTAGGAGGGCACTCCTAGTATGAGAAGACTTGTACAAACGAAATAGCTTCCAGGATTCTTTTCTGCTCTAAATCTTACTAATGCGTATATCTGGGTGTATGGAACAGTAGGAAGTTTGGACTTTATAATGAATTGATTGTGCGTTGGTTGTTTATATCAACACTGCATTTAAAATCAAGACAAGCAGTTGTTAATACAGAAAACGGAATTACAGAATCATTGCAGAATGAAATAAAGTAAGAACACTAAACCATATTCAGTTGGAATGCTTTAAAAAACATTCAAACATGATGGCTAATAAATGATTCCAAAACATCTGTAGGGAAATGGTTAACGCTTCGAGCATTTTCTACAGAGAATCGAAATATTTACGATTCCTGACTTTCAGCTGTGTGCAATTAATTTTAGCAATCATCCAGCAACGAGTAATAAAAATTCTCCAGGCGTTAATAACAAGACCTTCAATGCAACTAAACGACGGCCATTTGCGCAGATCTGCAGCCATTTACGAAATGTAATTTGTTTTAAGCAAAACGTTGACTGTAAACAGCAGTTGACTTGGCGAAAGCAACGACATTTGATTATGTATTTGCTTTCGCCAATCAAACTATCCTCTAACTAGAACGCACTAAAAGCAGAACTAGAGAAAAGGTCATATCTCCGCCATTGCTTTTAATTCGGCAAGTGACACACAAAGAAGTGATTAAATAAAAATAAAAATAGGGAAATGAGAAAGAACGAAACAGAACTGGAGTCGGAATAACAAATGGCAAGTAGAAACAACAAAAATTTAGTTGCTGGTCATTTCGGGAACGACATTCCCTTGCAATTTAATCTCAGCATGACCTAATTTATTTAAAGACAATCACTCTTGACGGCGATTGGTGGATACGAAAGAGCAGCTTTAAATCCGAACGGTATAGTGGTTGACATCAGAACAAGGGGAAGCGGAAAAGCGAGCACTTGTTAACTATACGCAGATTACTTATTGGAGTCGTTGTTATGCTGCGTGTTTCCTATGAAGAGCTCTTTGTAATGGGATGGATAAACATAAAAGGTAATCCGATTTAAATTTGTTCAAATGGAAGGGTAAATACGTTACTGATGATTAGAAATCTAAGTAGTTGCGTTCTTCCTTTCCCAGTTTATGCGATTGTGCTCAAATATTGAACTGCCATTTAGAACTTTTGCGTCTTAAGGGAGATTTTTTGGGATATTTTTCCGATTTTAATTGTAAATATAAGACAAGACTTTCGAATAATTCTAATGTTAAAAGCTAATCCTCTTTTCTAATTAACCTTTGTTAGCTGTTCATTAAAAGAGATGAACACTCTTTTTTATGAAATAAAATGACGCTTGGGTTAGTTCAGTCGTTTGCGCGACAGACTCGTAATCTGAAGTTCTCAGTTCGAGTCCCAACGATTGGAGAATTGAGATTTATCTTCCCTAAACCCTGCCCTGGTTCAGAAAGGGGACACCGATGGGTTTGGAAAGGTCGCTGTCCTTCAGATGGGACGCAGAGCAGCGGCTTCATGTGCAGGAGACCTTGTGCACATTAAAGAACACCCTGGATCGCATTGAGATGAGGCTTCCATCATAAACTTACCCTTCCTGAAAAACTAATGCCTCTATAAAAATACATATTAACTTTCCTAACCATCGCTATCGTCCTCAAGTGATGCTTTTAACAATCGTTGTCATCATTCTCAGGAATATTTTTTCATAATCAAAACTCGATACTAGTTCTTTGACCTTCCCTAGCTCTTTGATCAAAGATGCACACATAAAGCTTTCGCTTACTCAATGGCAATCTCCTCTTTCACGCAAAAATAGTACTTGTAAAACCTTTACACAAATTAAAAAATATATACTTCGTAACCTTTCTGTTCTAAACATCGTCATCAAGTCATTACCTTTCTGTTCTACCCATCGTCATCATCCTCAAGTGATATTTTTCTTCATTTTTAATAATCATCGTCATCATTATTCTCAGCAATATTATTTCATAATCCAAAATCTAGACTACTTCTTCTTTGACCTTCCCTGGCTGTTTGATCAAAGATGCATCATCATCATCATCAAGCAGCCATGGGCTACGGAGGTTTAACCAGACCGTGCAGTTTAATTCTCCAAGCATATCTGTCCTGAGCAACATCTGATGCATCCAGCCACTGCAAACCAATTCTAACAAGGTCCTGTTTGACATTGTCTGCCCACCGCATCCTAGGTCTCCCCTACCTTCCGAGGCCTCTAGGCACACTGTTCATAACTCTATTCGCCAATCTATAATGGATAATCTCTCTGCACAATATGCTGCTTAAAGGAGGTTGCAAACTCCTTTGCCTAACCTCATCATTAGTTACAAAGTTAACCCACCTAATACCCAAGATGCTATGTAAGCATCTAGAATCAAAAGCATCTAGTTTCCTGTTATCTTGTTTACACAGCGTCCAAGTTTCATTACCATAACTAAACCTAGAAAGAACCAAACTATTATACAGTCTAATTTTAGTCTTTAGGTGTATACGTTTATTTCTCCACACTCTCCATAGAATCTTAGAAGTCCCAGCAGCAATCCCAATTCCTCCGTTAATCTCATGCCGCACATCACCATTATCTGTTACATAGCTCCCAAGATAATTAAACTGTGACACCTGCTCAAGACTGCAACCATTCAGATGAACTGAATCACAACCTACCTGACCAATTTTCATCACTTTAGTTTTCTCTCTGTTTATAACCAAACCTACTCTACTATCAGTCTCATCAGTTCATCAACAGCTCGAATGAAAGAGTTCATCAACAGCTCGAATGAAAGAGTTCATCTCATCAACATCATTTGCCAAAAGGGCTTACACAAAGCTTTCTCTCCATCATTGGCAATTCCCTCTTTCACGCAAAACTAATACTTCTAAAGCCTCTACACAAATAAAAATAAACCATAACCTTTCTGTTCTAACCATCGTCATCATCTACAAATGAAAGTTTTCATTATTTTTCACAATCATCATCATCATTCTCAGCAATATTTTTTCATAACTCCACACTATTTCTTCTCTAACCTTTACTGACTTTTTGATCAGGGATGCACACGCAAAGTTTCCACTCCATCAATAGCAAACTCTCCTCCCCCCCCTCTCTCCCCACTCTGCATAAAGAAAAAAAGGATTGGAAAAAGGGAATGAAGTGAAACTCGAAACGACCTCCTTCCTCCATTTTTCCTCCGCTGTCTTGATAAAGAACGATTATGCCTTTGCAAAAGCGACCATGTTTGTCAGCATCCGTCTCTCCTGCTGCATCCCACATTTCTCCGACGCTCAGAGAGAAAGATGGGGATGAAGAGGTTCTTCTTTCGCTGCCTCCATCTCTGCTCCTCCTCCTCCTCCTCCCTCTGCTTCACCTTATTGATTCCAAGTCTTCCTCTGCAAGGCTTCCAGTCCACCAATTTTATGAGCCATAAATTTACATTGCTGTCGTGAAGAACGTTGATGCTAGTTGAAGGGGTACCGGGTGGGATGCAGAGAACGCTTACGGATGGGGGGAGGCATAAGAAGAAGAGAAGGAAGAAAAGGAGGAGAGAAAACTGATATCCAACATCCAAGGCAGAGTGGATGAAACTCCCCCAAGGTCTCAACTTGTCCGCAGGAAATAGAAAGGCTCATACTGCAAAACTCTTTCTCTCTGTTTTCGTGATGATTTGGCTTCCCTCTGAGATATTGTTATGTACGGTTGTGATTGAAACTCAATGAGGTAACAGAGAGCTACTGTTGTTCCCAGCCAGGGGGTATCTGAGTTATCAGACTACATTATATGCGTATACTCAATAATCGAGCGTTTGAATTTTTCAGAAGCTTTTGTTTGATTCTCGGAAGCTGCGAAAAAATAGTGGCATTTTCTGTGACACATTAAGAGTAGGGAAAATAGGGATAAGGATGAGGAAAGGTGATTGCTTATTTGAAGACAAACACACATTCAACACTTCGATGTTATTTGCGTACACGAGACGAGTTTGTATCAGACGAGTGAAATTGAATTTGTCTCTCTTGCATTACGTCCTGTTGTCTAGATTCGAATTCTATGTGCGATAGCGATTGGAAAGGTAAACGCATTTGGCAAGAACGAATCTTCGAACAACACACTAAGACTAAGGGAGGAGAGAGAGGAGATGGAAAGCTAGATGAGATGCAAACTCAACGACTCGAATCAGACACATGCAGATAGGTCTTGGAATAGTTAAGGGAAAAGAATATGGAACTTATTCGGAAATTATTCAACCTAGTTAAATAAGATTATTCTTTATCGCCTTTTCGAAGTCGTAGAATCAAATCGCACAACTGAAGCACGCTGTCGACGAATTTCTTTTTAAAGAAGTAAATGTCTAATCAACCTATCGTATTGAAAAGAGATGACATTGAAGAGAAAGATGCTCAATGTGTTGAAAGAGACGACATTGAACAGAATATGTTCAGTGTGTTGAAAGAGTAGAAAAATGTGTTTATAACTAACTTAGGAGGTAAAATTATTCTTTGCAATCTTGAGGATGCAATAGAAAATGGTAGAAGAAAGCAAACTTGAAGGATGACAGTTGATTTTGGCTTGAGTTTTTGGGTTGAGTTCATGCATCTCTAAATGCACCACATTTTTACTCGACGATGAGTTAAATGACCAGGTTATATAGTGTATCCCAAACTATGTTATATATGCGCATATTTGTGATGCTCCATATGAATTTTCATACGAATTATATTACCATGTTCTTGTATTGATCATTGTCGCCGTTAATTGATTATCATTATTGTCTACTAATTAATTGGAATGTTTTTATTTTAAAAGTTTACTTTTCGCTTTGTTGATGTAATACACTTCTTGGGCAAATTATTATGAGCCCTACCTAATACTTCAACGTATGTATCATGGTATTGTTACCAAATTTAAAAGTTTTCAATTCTTTGTGCATATTTTCTGCTTGAATTGAGTTTTGAAATACTGCTCTATATTAGCTGATGAGTGTCTGTCGGAACCATTTTCTTCAAACATTTACCACGATGGGCAGACATTTTTTGAGACCATATGCCATTCTCCACACACTTGGGATATTGTACCACGTGCATTTTTTCTCTTAGTTCCATCACCTCCGTTACGGATGCTCTTGTTCTTTGTGCTCCAATGATGAGCCTCTTTCGAAGTCATTCAGATAAAGCTTTTTTACCCAGGTCGCACTTGGCTTTGCTATATACCATGCCTTTAAGGTTTTAATAGGTCTCCGTATAGGTCAACGGATTTTTAAAGTGCACAATGTATAAAATTTATGTTGACGAAACTATATTAAATCCATTTTATGTGAATTAAAATTAACATTTAGCATCGTGACTTCGCAAATAAAACATTTTATCAGAGTTTCTTGTCATAAAAGTTATTTAAAACAGAATTAATAACCATTACTATATATCATTTACTAAAATAAACGCATTCATGGAAGGTTTTTGAAATTTTCTTTTTAGTTTTCGTCAGTTATGAAGAAAATCGTTTAGGACAAACTTAATAGTAACATCTTTTTCC
Organism: Ryuthela nishihirai; assembly: GCA_038380435.1. Lineage (NCBI taxonomy): Eukaryota > Metazoa > Arthropoda > Arachnida > Araneae > Heptathelidae > Ryuthela > Ryuthela nishihirai. The sequence continues at coordinate 41,863,405 of JAWZYU010000019.1, forward strand.
AACTGTTCCTGCTTCAAAAACACTTTAAATATTAAAAGGACATATGTAAAATCAAGATTTAGAGTTGATTCGAATGAGATCTTCATTTTACCACGAGTAAATTTTGTTCGTAGAAAACTTTACAAGGTTTAATGTTTTGAATTTAGCTTTTATCCATATCTCAAGGAATTAAACTTTTGGTAATAAAATATATGTCTTGTAGCAAATTTTCAGTAGAACGATTATTAGCAATGCTCGCATAGGATTACCTTACATAGGGACGGGGGTCGACTCAGTCGGTAGCGCGCCAGGTTCGTAATGTGCAGTTCTTGTATTGCACATTACTAGCCTGGTTGGGTTCAATTGGGTTGCCTATTCGCAACTATAAGCAAATAAAATGCAGTTTGCTGATCATTTTATCTGCTTATAGTTCGGATTATCTGAGAGGCACGTTTTTGCACAGAATGGGCTAAATTGGCAAAGTCACAAAGACCCAGAGGGCTCATACAATATTTGGGGGGAGGGGACACACTGGACAGTTGTTGGGGAACAGATGGTAGTCTCCAGTCGTTCTTTACAGTTGTTACTTAGTCGTTCTGGACAGTTGTTGGGGAACAGATGGTAACTTCCAGTTGTTGGGGAACAGATGGTAGCACCCAGCGTGTTCTTTATACGGAGCCACGGCTTAACGTTTCATCCGACGGACGGCGGATTTTTCAAGCCCATCGGTGGGTGCAGGGCGGGGAATTTTACAGAGATAAATCAGCTGGGACTCGAACCTGGTCCTTATAGTATTGGACTATTTTGTCATACGTTATAGGTCTAAACATTTATATTTCAACTTGACATACGTTCGGAATTTTTTTACATATTTTTTTTTTATCGAATAGATATTAGATTGGGTTGTTCTACCTCTGAAAGACTCTTTTTTTTGCACACAATGGCCAGGTCTTAAGACTGGTCTTAAGCTCAGAGAAGGTTGGGGAAGGGGATTCATTCTAGACAGTTGTTAGGATACATTTAGTAAATGCTCTCCAAAACTATTAATTAACTTACACAACGTATGTCTTCCGCTTACAAAGTACCATTTCCAAGCCTGTCTTTGTCCCCTTGCTCAGATTGGTAAAATAAGAATACACTCCATGTGCACCAAAATTACTCTAACTACATAAATAAATGGCGAAAGGTAATCACTTCACTTTTTAAATCTTATGATGAGTAAGCTACCAGTGGCTTGCCAAGGGAGGGAATGGGAATAACTATGGGTCTGCGAACATAAGACTATGGGGGACTATGAGTCTGCAAAGTTGAAGCGTCGACCTGTCTGTAACATAGGTTGATTGAGATGTGATTGTCAAGTCTGGCCTATAACCTATCAGAACTATCGAAGAATTCTCAGTATCGCCAGAATTTCGACAGTCGCCACTGGTAATTCTATCACTTTCTGAATTGTCAGTTGTTGGCTCACTTGGCCAAAGATATTTTATTGGTGTTTAAATTTGGGGTTTCCTTATAGATTTAGATGAATATAATGAAGACAGAGTAAAAGATATTCCATTAATATATATAGGGAAGTAAAAATAACACCAAGTACAGAGATGGAAAAGACGTTTTATCCAATAGCGAGAAGAAGTCGCAGAAGACGCTCGATCAATCTTATCCGCCAAAAGCATTATATGTAGTGGCACGCAGGTGGGTAAAACCATGTCACGGCAGTAAATGTCAGATGAGCAATGATCAACGTATCGCGTGACAAAACCTCTCGCGGATATCAGCCAGTGTGGTGTTTCATGTGGCTGCTGCGCATCGTTGAGCATCGGAATCCGACCGTTCGATAGTTAACTATTGTTGATGATCAAACTAATCAAATAGTGAACAATTTTGCCATTTAAAGTAATCTGAATTTGGTTGTTTTTTTCCCTGACAAGATCATTTTAGCCGTGCCAGTGGCAGTCACAGGTGATGTGAAAGAATTGTTGTTTGCGGAAAAAAATCTTTGAAAAAGGGTGCAAAAAAGTGATGAAAAAGATCTGTTGTTTGCTACCTAATTTTTGGACGAATGAGATGAATAAGTTTTGTTATTTGCAATATAGCTTTTGGGCAAATGTGGATAAATGAGATGAGCGAAATCTGTTTGTCGTAACAACTTTTGGGTAAATGAGAATATATATGTGACGAGCAAAATCTGTTTCTTGTAGTACATTTTTTTGGAAAATGAGGATAAATGCGATGAACAAAATCTGTTGCTTGTAGTACAATATTTTGGAATATAAGGATAAATGAGATGAGCAAAAACTGTTTCTTGTAGTACATATTTTCGGAAAATGAGGATGAATGCGATGAGCAAAATCTGTTGCTTGTAGTACAATATTTTGGAATATAAGGATAAATGAGATGAGCAAAAACTGTTTCTTGTAGTACATTTTTTTGGAAAATGAGGATAAATGCGATGAGCAAAATTTGTTTTTTGTAGTACAATTTTTTGGAAAATGAGGATGAATGCGATGAGCGAAATTAATTTCTTGGAAAATGAGGATAAATGCGATGAGCAAAATCTGTTTCTTGTAGTACAATTTTTTGGAAAATGAGGATAAATGTGATGAGCGAAATTTGTTTCTTGTAGTACAATGTCTTGGAAAATGAGGATGAATGCGATGAACAAAATCTGTTTCTTGTAGTACAAGTTTTTGGAAAATGAGGATAAATGCGATGAACAAAATCTGTTTCTTGCAGTACAATTTTTTGGAAATTGAGGATAAATGCGATGAGCAAAATCTGTTTCTTGTAGTACAGTTATTTGGAAAATTAGGATAAATGTGATGAGCAAAAACTGTTTCTCGTAGTACTTTTTTGGAAAATGAGGATAAATGCGATGAACAAAATCTGTTTCTTGTTGTACAAGTTTTTGGAAAATGAGGATAAATGCGATGAGCAAAATCTGTTTCTTGTAGTACAATTTTTTCGAAAATGAGGATAAATGCGATGAACAAAATCTGTTTCTTGTAGTACAATTGTTTGGAAAATGAGGATAAATGTGATGAGCAAAAACTGTTTCTTGTAGTACTTTTTTTTGGAAAATGAGGATAAATACGATGAGCGAAATTTGTTTCTTGTAGTACAGTTTCTTGGAAATGAGGATAAATGCGATGAGTAAATCTGTTTCTTGTAATACAACCTTTGGACAAATAAAGGTAACTGCGATGAGCCAAACCTGTTTCTCGCAGTACAACGTTTGGGCAAATAAAGATAATTGCGATGAGCCAAATCTGTTTCTTGCAATACAGTTTTGGAGCAAAGGCGGATAAATAAATAAGCAAATTTGTTTCTTGCAATACAACTTTTGGGCAAATGAGAATAAATGCGATGAAAATAATCTGCTCCTTGTAATGCAACTTTTGGAGAAAGGAGATGAACAAAATTTGGTGTTTGCAATAGACCAAATCTTGTTAATCTCATTTCTCCAATAATTGCAATAGAGCTTTTGGGCGAATGAGATGAACAAGAAGCGTTGCTTGCAATACAACTTTTGAGCAAACGAGAGGAGCAAGACTTTTTTTTATTTGATAGTGGTTAGCACGCTTGGATATTGATCAAAGGGACCTGGGTTCGAGCCCCGGATAAGGATGGATGTTTGTGTTGCCTTTCTGCTGAGGTCTCGCCTTCCTCACCGGTCTTCTCTATGGCATATTTCATTGGCAGGCTCCTGTCAGACCTCTGTGGCAATCAACTCCTTGGGGTTTTTTTAATTTAATTCAGCTTTTGGGGAAACGAGATGAACAAAGATTTATTGTTTGCAATACAGCATTTGGGCAAATGAGGACAAATGAGATGAGCAAAACCTGCTTCTTTCAATGAAACTTTCGGGAGAATGAGGATATATGAAATGAGCAAAATCTATTTCTTGTAATACAACTTTTGGGCAAACGAGTCAAAATGCGATGAATAAAATCTGTTTCTTGTAATGCAACTTTTGGACAAATGAGACGAACAAGATTTGTTGTTTGCAATACAGCTTTTGTGCCAATGAGATGAAAAAATATGTTGTTTGTAATAGTTTTCGAGTAAATGAGGTCAACAAGAGTTGTTTTTTGCGATTTATGTGATCAAAGGGACCTGAATTCGAACCCCGGATAATGCATGATTGTTTGTGTTGTCTTTCTGTTGAGGTCTCGTCTTCCTCTCAGATCTTCCCTATGATGTATTAAACCGATAGGCTCCTGTCAGACATCTGTGTAATAAGCTTTTTGACGGGGTATTTATTTATTAATACAGTTTTTGGGGAGATGATAAGAAAAAGATTTGTTGTTTGCATTATAGCCTTGGGCAAATCAGATTAACAAGATATGTTGTTCGCAATACAACTTTTGGGACTCGCCCTGCCCACGGTCAGTAGGGGACACCGATGGGCTTGGAAAGGCCGCCGTCCATCGGATGGGAGTTAAGCCGTTGCCCCGTGTACGGCAGAGTTATACCTTGTGCATGTTAAATAACACGCTGGATGGCCTTGACGGGAGGCTACCATCTGTTTCCAACAATTGTTCCAGTGGGTCCCCTCCCCCAATCTTCTCTAAGCCTTCGGGGTCCATGTGACCTGGCCATTTAGCCCATGGTGTGCAAAAAGGTTCCGCTAGAGGAAAAACAACCCAACTTTTGGGAAATTGAGGATATATACAATGAAGAAAATTTGTTTCGTGCAATACAATTTTTCGGCAAGTGAAGATATATGCAATGATAAAAACCTGTTTCTTGCAATATGACTCTTGGGCAAATGAGGATGTATGCAATGATAAAAATCTGTTTCATACAATACGACTTTTGGGTAAATCAGATGAATAAGATCTGTTGCCCAAGATATTTTTTGTGTAACACAGATTTTACGCAAAACATATAGGTGTAATACCCAAGATGATAGAAGTCTCTACCTACTCTTCTAAGGGGTCCTTATGGGCAAATGAGAATAAATGCGGTGAAAATAATCTGCTCCTTGTAATACAACTTATCATTATCCCCTTGCGAGTACAAAAGTGAGCATCAAAGCAAAAGATTGAAACCATTTCATCTCCTTGGTATGTTGAGGATTTTGCTTCAACGCCGAAGAAAAATATTTATTAATAAAAATCGTTTTGATAATAATATTTATGGCTTACAATGATTTACTTTTTTACGAGTTAATTTGATTTTGTAAGAAGACAGAAAAACTTGCATCAGTCGAAACCTAAACCGTAAAAATATCCGTCTTAACTCTTACTCTTCTTCTCTTTGGTCTTTCTCACTCCACGTGGCCAGCTCTCATCCTTCCATCACCACCTCAACCACAAATCGAAGTATGGAATCTCGGCGGGGGGAAAAAGAAAAGCAAAACGCCGGGGAAAAAAAGCTCTTTTAAATGGCGACAGTAAAAAGGTATTTTTCGAAAATGTCCCGTCTTATCCCCTTGAGAATCTCTACGATAAGATAGAAAAATGTTTAGGCTTTACTAGGAGAAGAGAAAGAACTGGAAAGAACTGAAAAAGAGAGAGAGAGAGATGAAAAAAGATAAGAAGTAAGGTATAAGACAGAGAGAAGTTAGCCATAAGTGGTGGAAATGTTACCTCTTTAAACGCTTTAGAAAAGGGAAATATATCATCATTCAATTTGGCAGATGGAGTGTGTGTGTTTCGTGATGGGCTGGAGGTAGAACATCTTAAGCAAACTATAACTCTCTAGGGAGATGGGATTGACAAAGAATAACATATTTTTCTCTCTCTCTCACCTGTTTTAGTTCTTTTTGTTTCGTCTCAGTACTTTTTTTTCTGCTGATGACATTCGTGTTTGCTCTTTGTATAGTGAGATAAAATATGGAATTTGTTTTGTTGTGTGCAGTGTTTTGTGACACTTTACATGAGTTGACAATCTGGCATTTAACGGTTCAAAATGTGATGTTCGATCGTGCGTTACACGCTCCAAACATCACGAGAAAGAGGGAGCAAATGTGTAAGGGTGACAAATTGCCAAATTATGCGTATGCAGTTTGAGACGTGAAAAAACATTGTAGGTGTTTGATATCTACTTTTACACCCGTTTATTTGATTAATTTTTTCGAACAGAGAACCCAAATAAACGTGAAGTATGTGCTATTCGAAATTTGGGATTATTAGACGTTTGAGTTACGAAAACTACTAGTTATTGTTCCAGTAGGGTAAATTTTGTATGATGCGTTTGCTCTAAATGAGGCAGTGGCTCCCGTGCGGGAGAGCCATACCCTGTGCACGTTAAAGAACACGCTGGATGGCCTTGACGGGAGGCTACCATTTATCTCCCAACAGCTATTCCAGTGTTCCAACAGCTGTTCCCTACCTCAACCTTCTCTGAGCCTTTGGGGTCCATGTGATCTGGCCATTTAGCCATTGGTGTGCAAAAAAACGGCCGCTCAGAGGTAAAACAACCCAACCCAACCCTACTGTTTGCAAAAGTAGCAGCAGCTATAGACAATGATGCCACGTACAAGCCTTCCCTTCTTCTGAATCTTCATATCGTTAATGGTTTTCAGATTCAGCGTTCTACCAAAATCAGCCATCGACACGATTCTAGAGACATCCAAAGCATCATTATCCTGCACAATTACATAACAGATCCATTATCATTCGCAAAAAACGATGTTCGAGCCGACTTCTTAATCTTCTTAACTTTCTTTCCTTGTCTTCCACACTTTACATACTTTCTCTCACAGAGTAAAGAGTTGTTGGATGTTTTTGTTTAATTCTCGGTATCATTATTTGGCCCGTAATGGGCTAAATGACCAGGTCACAAGGATCACAAGGATTCACAGCTGAGTAGAAAAAAAGGATATCCACTGGACAGCTGTTAGGAGACAGGAGCTTTCCGACAAGGTCATCTATCGTATTCACAATGTATATTTTTTCTTCTTCTGCATAAGGGATGACTGCTTAATGCCTCATATGACGGGCTTTTCTGAAAGCCCATTGGTATTAAATTTCTCAACGAGAACAATACGGAGAAAATCTCGAAACAGGCATAGTGAGCTACTGGGCTAAATAATGTAGAACCTACTGGGCTAAACAATGTAAAACCTACTGGGATAAACAATGTGGTTATATATTCAGAACAATGTGAATGCACGAAAAAATGATGTTCTAAATAATGTGGATAGTTCTATTACCATTGTTTGTAATGAGAATAGATGCATTACTGACTTCAATGTTGGCCCTATATCATAGTCTGAAGTTATTTTGTCTACTTCTAAATTAAAGATACGTAAATCCCTAAGGGTAAATGAAATTATAAATGAAATGCTTAGAACTGGAAATATTTCTGTTATCACATAGCTAACATAGTTTAAATATCTTTTGTGATAAAGGATTTTACTAGAGCTATTATTATCCCTTTTTTAAAAAAAAAGGTGATCGCAGTTTTTGTGATAATTATAGGGCAATAACTCTATTTTCGGTTCCAGATATACTTTCTTGAATGATTGTATTTTAAAGAATTAAGAATTTGGTTTATGAACAACTGTGGGATTAACAGTCTGGTTTCAGAAGTGGTAGGGGATGCATATATCAGATATTTTCACCTGGGGAGATTCCTGTTTACAGTTTCAGAAACCTGTGGTTACTAGCTTCATAGAATTCAAAAGGCGTTTGACTGATCGTCTAAGAACATCAGATTACGACTGAGTCAATCCCTACTCTATCTATCCTCTTGTGTGGGGGCGGGAGTTAACTCAGTCAGTAGCGCGCCAGGCTGGTAATCAGTAACTACCAGGTTCGAGTATTACTTGTACCAGCATTGAGATTGAGTCCTCTGACCTCAATGCCCTAGGTCAGAAATGGGACACCGATGGGCTTGGAGAAGTCGTCGTCAGTCGGATGGAACTTTAAGTCGTGACTCCATACAGGAAAGCCATACCCTGTGCGCGTTAAATAACACACTGGATGGCCTTGGTGGGAAGCCACTATCTTCCTCTTAACAGTTATCCAGAGGGTTTTCTCCAACTTTCTCATAGCCCTCGTGGACCTTGTGGAACGGCGATTTAGCCCATTGTGTGCAAAACAGTGGCCCTCAGGCCCTCAGAGGTAAAACAACCCAATCTCTTGTGTGACAAAAATAAAATCTCTTTCTAAAAGACGTATCAGTTTTTTGCAGCAACCTTTGAGCTATTCTCGTTTTTTTCTCTTCCTCACTACCCTCATTTTTTTTGTCTCTTACGTCACAGAGGAAGAAGGAGTACCTTTGTATTGCTTAGTGCGTTGTCTATGTGTGCTTGGAATGATTAAGGAGGGAAGATCAGAGTGCGAAGAGGGGGGAAAGCAACCCACCCTACCCAGACACAGGGAGAGAGAGAGAGAAAGACATCAAGGATTAAGTTGGGCTCAGAGAGCGAAAATTACGTTACATGACACCGCCATTAGGAGAAGTAGTTTTAGCCCAGGGGCGGAGAGCGTGTGGCGACCTCGTCTCTGATCCTGTTGTTACCCAGGACAACACGTGGAACACCATTGGCTTTCTTGGGGGAATGGTGCACAAATTTCGATCATGTCTCGTTGATAAATTGCTTCTTTTTGTTTTGGTGAAGAGATGGAGCAAGAAGGAGTAAATACAATGCAGAGTTTTTTACTTATTACTAGCTTAACAGAAAACGTGTTCTTGAAGTGTGTTTCCTGGTGAGTTTTATTCATGCTGAGTGAAGTACGGTGATATGTATGATAATACACGTAAAATATAAAAATAAAAGAAATTTTGGGTTGTTGGGTTGTTTTACCTCTGAGCGGCACTTTTTTGCACACCATGGGCTAAATGGCCAGGTCACATGGACCCCGAAGGCTCAGAGAAGGTTGGGGGAGGGGACCCACTGGAACAGCTGTTGGGAGACAGATGGTAGCCTCCCGTCAAGGCCATCCAGCGTGTTCTTTAACGTGCACAGGGTATGTCTCTCCCGCACACGGGGCCACGGCTTAACGTCCCATCCGACGGACGGCGGCCTTTCCAAGCCCATCGGTGTCCCCTACTGACCGTGGGCAGGGCGGGGAATTTTGCGGAGATAAATCTCAACGCTGACCCAGCTGGGACTCGAACCTGGGAACTACAGATTACGAGCCTGGCGCGCTACCGACAGAGCCACCCCCGCCCCAGAAATTTTGGTAAAAGTTTCTGAAAGTATGGAGGCGTTGTTCTGTTTCAATGGGTAGCGGGCCACACTTGTAATTTGATGTTCCCATAGGGGTTCGAGCCCCGGATAAGGCATGGGTGTATGTGTTATTTTTCTGCTGAGGTCCTGCCATCCTCTCAGAAATCTTCTACTATGGCATATAAACTGATAGTCTCCTGTCAGACCTCTGTGGCAAACAGCTGCTTGAGGGGGTATTTATTTTTATTATTTTTATAGTTTATCCCTACTATACCCTGGGTTGAGATTTATCATCGATGGGCTTGGAAAGGCCCCCTCTCATTCGGATGGGACGTTAATGTTAACGACCCCATGTGCGAAAGAGTTATACACTGCAACTTTAAAGAATAGGCTGAATGACCTTGACAGGAGGCTACCATCTTCCTCCTAACATCTGTCCAGTGAACTCCACCACCCCAACCTTCTCTGAACACTCGGGGTCTTTATGACATAGTCATTTAGGACATTGTGTGCAAAAAAATATGCCGCTCAGAGTTGAAACAACCTATGCGGATGGGACGTTTATCCGTGGCTCCATGTGCGGGAGAGCCATACCCTGTGCACGTTAAAGAACAGTCCGGATGACCTTGACAGGGAAGCTTCCTACTGTTTCCTAACAGCTTTCCAGTGGGTCCCCTTTCCCACCTTCTCTGAGCCCTTGGGGTTCTTGTGACATGGCCATTTAGAACACTGTGCACAGAAGAAGAAAAAAAGAAAATACGTGCAGCTCAGAGGTAAAACAACTCAACTCAACCACAACTAAAAATCTAACCTGCAACTTCTAATTTTAAAGAAATCTTAACGAAAAGCACTAATGCATAACTTCGAAGTGAAATCATTGTGATTTGAAAATAATTCAAGCTTGCTAAAGCCTAAACCTGTCCTGGGAAAACCTTTTAGCTGAAGTGCAGCTTAGAAAACTGAAATGAAAGGGTGGCCCACCAAATAAATATATGATCAATATCGTATGTATAAACAACAAAAATAGTTCTTTTCCTCCTTTACAAATTCCTTTTATTTATCATCAGTAACTCGAGGGCAGTACAAAGCGAGAACATGGGTCATAGTTTGCCTAGGCCTGGCCTAAAGCTTATACAGACTCTAACCTAATTCTAATTCTTTTCGCTCTAATAGAGAGAATAGAATTAAAAAAAGAAAATATTCAAAAGATGTGCATGAAAGCCTAGTTTTGGAACAAACAACAGCCACTTGTTTTTATTTCCAGTCATGTCACAAATGATCTTCAGAATCTTCTTCTCGGTTTTTTTGTTATTTTTTTTTACATTATTTCGAAGTTTCCGATTCGTATATATATATATACCGTATATGTATATTCGTATATATATATATACCGTATATGTATATTCGTATATATATACTACTTGTATAGATAGATAAAACTATAGTTATAGTATAACAATGGTTATTTTTACTTTGTTACTAGATCTAGCGACTTTTGAGCTCTCACGGCGTACATACCCCATAAACTTTTACCGCGTACCCCCAAGGGGTACGCGTACTCCAGGTTGAGAACCCCTAACTTAGGGGGCGGGGGTGGCTCAGTCGGTAGCACGCCAGGCTCGTAATCTGTAGTTCCCAGGTTCGAGTCCCAGCTGGGTCAGCGTTGAGATTTATCCCCGCAAAATTCCCCGCCCTGCCCACGGTCAGTAGGGGACATGGATGGGCTTGGAAAGGCCGCCGTCCGTCGGATGGGACGTTAAGCCGTGGCTCCGTGTGCGGGAGAGCCATACCCTGTGCACGTTAAAGAACACGCTGGATGGCCTTGACGGGAGGCTACCATCTGTCTCCCAACAGCTGTTCCAGTGGGTCCCCTCCCCCAACCTTCTCTGAGCCTTCGGGGTCGATGTGACCTGGCCATTTAGCCCATCGTGTGCAAAAAAGTGCCGCTCAGAGGTAAAAAAACCCAACCCAACCCCTAACTTAGTGAATAATGCGAAATGGTCGTCGCTCCTAGTAGAATAGGTTTAAAAATAACAGGAATTTTCCTTAATTCCTTTAATATGTACAACAGGATAGTTTTCAGATAATGTAGACAATCACTTTGTTTCTTCTGTGAGTAGTAGTGGAACAATTTTATATTCGGACAAAATTTGGAAAACCAGAATCTAATCTCCATAACTTTTAAAATAAATTTGTTGTTTCGAATTTGCATGAAGACTAAGTGTTTTGTTAGAATAAGTTAGAGTTCTGTGCAATAAATTCTAAATATTGTGATTGTTATATGTGCAGCATGACGGGAAGTTACGACAATTGATATGAATAGTAGTTAAAATCATGGGCGTCCGCAGAGGGGGGCCAAACGGGCACTTGCCTCCCCCTGAGAGGTAAACAACTCAAGATGTGCATGAAAGCACATCTTGAGTTGTTTTACGAGTAAAAAATTCCACAAATTATAATCGTAACAATTTAAACGAAATTAATTTATATATGTTATGTATATGTTTTTGTATTGATGCAATACTGTATTCTATAATCTACTTGTGAAAAAAAACCCTAAAAAATTAGTTAATTAAATACAAATTATTGATGTAATTATTTGTCTCCAAGCTTTGTCCCTCCCCCCTCCGCATGGAAAATTTTCTGCGGACGTCCATGGTTAAAATGTATGTAAAATGCGAAAGAGTGTCGGTGGAGATCTAATTTTTAAGCGATACAATACGGGTTAATGTAACTAAATTGCATATAAGTTTTTTAAAATAAACAATCTAAATTATTCTATATACATTTCCTTATAAAATGCATAATAATCATTGTACTTTAACATCTTTTCTTCAGCTTCGGGATCGGATTTTGATATTTCATTCAGCTAAAATATGTCGCTAAGAGTAAATCAATTGAAGCTCAACTCAGTATCTTTAAGAGTAAGCAACTCAAACCCAACTCAGTGTCTGTGAGGTTAACGCAACGCAAATCGAACTCGTTGTCTTTGAGGGTAAAGCAACTGAAATCCAATTAATTATGGCTGAAATTGAACACGGAGTCTTTGAAGGTAAAGCAACTGAGACTCAATTCAGTGTTACTCAGGGTAAAGCAACTGAAATTGAACTCGGTGTCTTTGGAGATAAAGCAACTGAAACTCAATTCAGTGTTACTGAGGGTAAACAACTGAAATTGAACTCGGTGTCTTTGAAGGTAAAGCAACTGAAACTCAATTCAGTGTTACTGAGGGTAAAGCAACTGAAATTGAACTCGGTGTCGTTGAAGGTAAAGCAACTGAAATTGAACTCGGTGTCTTTGAAGGTAAAGCAACTGAAACTGAATTCAGCGTTACTGAGGGCAATGCAATTAAAATTCAATTAATACTCGTGTTGCTGAAGACGAAACAATTCAAATCGAGATTGGCGTCTTTGAGGGTGAAGCTTTTCTAATTCAATTTTGACGAAGGTAGAGCAACCCAAATTCAAGTCAGTTTTGCTGAGCATAAAGCAACTCAAATCTAACTCGTTGTCACTGAGGGTAAAGCAACTGAAACTCAACTCAGTAGTTACTGAGGGTAAAGAAACTGAAATTCAACTCAGTTTTACTGAGGGTAAATTAACCGAAATGCAACTCAGTATCGATGAGCGTGAAGAAATTCAAATTCGACTCAATATCACTGAGGGTAAGGCAATTAAAATCGAACTCAATCTTATTGGAAGTTGAAGTCAATTTAATCGTTAACTCAAATCATACTTTGGTGTCACTAAGACGAAAAAATTGACACCCAACGCAGTGTCACAGCCAAAACTTTTCATCGTTAAGACTGAATTACAAAGACAGTGAGGGGAAAGCAACATTCATCAGTACTCTCATCCCTGTTTTCAAAAATATTTGAGAAAACAGAAGATGGAATGAGAAGGAGGAGAGTTAGCGGTGGGGGAAAGGAATGAAGAAATGCGAAATAATCCTCATGGGGGATGTCTATTTAAGGGCAAATGGTAAAACCAGACACAACTTTACAATGTTTTCTCCTGTTGTTGTTCGTTTCCTTGGGTATTGGGGAATTAATCAAATACTTCGGGATGTACTATCTCATTCTGAGTGTCTCACAGGATTTCTCTCTCTCTCCTTGGTGGTGCGGGGCTGGGGTGGGAGTATTTGAGAGGAAGAAGAAGATAATGGAAAAGGCGTGCGGTGTGAGCTGTGTACTTTGTTTTGATTGCACCCTCGTATGAGGAAACTCCAGGGAACTAACCTGCCATTATGTAGATTGGCTGGGAACGTGTGTAGGAAGGCTGTAGAAATAACGATATCTCCGAAATGATGTAGAACTGCCTTTTTTTTTACTTTTGAGGAGGAGATTTTGTTTTTTACATTATTGCGAATGCAATACAAGGAATTTATGTAAATTGTTTGCATTGCTTTTCTTCGTTTAAGTTGTTCTCTTCTATATGACTGCGTGTTTCGAAATTATGTGCATTTAGAGTTGGATGTATATATAAAACGATAGATCAAGGAGAATTAAGATAAAGATGATTTGGAAGCTATGAAATGTAGAGTTCTTTTTTCTATGAGTGAATTAAATAACTTCATGTTCTTTTTTTTTAATTTTGAAATTTTTTTGTAATTTTGCATTTTGATTTTCCCAATTTTGAATTTTGTTTCTCTCCCTCCCCCCCTTCAATTTTCATTTTGTTTCTTTTTCTTAATTTTGCATTTGTTTCAGTGTAATTTAAAGAAGAGTAAATCATACTGCTCTACCAAAATATTAGAGAATTTTATGGTACGTCAGTGGGAATCTTAACTTCGGGAATCTTGTAAAATGTGCATTTAGTGGAAAAATGTGACGTTTATTAAAAATCATACTCAAATCTACTTAAAGCTAGATTGTCAACACTATTTTTTGGTATTTAAAGAGCTAGAATATTTAGCAAAAGAAATGCGTCCTTTGAATTTATTTCAGAAATTAAAACTTGAATAACACGCATTGCTTCAAATAACGTAATGAAATGAATATACATTTTGGAACTCTGCTTGATGATTATTTAAATATTAAACAATTATGAATGATATTTATATAAATCAAGAACATTTACTGTAAGATATTCCAGCTTATGTAACTTTTTAAATGCTAACAAATATTATTGAAAAACGATATTTAAATAGCTTTGATTAGTTTTTGGTTTTTAGTTTTTGGACGAAAAGAGAATCATTAAAATAAAAATGGAGAAAAGACAATCGTTGAAACGGAAATCGCCAAATATAAAAAGCAATTGGTCAAGCGAAGAATCGATAAAAAGCTAGCCTGTCAAACGAAAAAACGATCGGTGAAGCGAAAATGGGCGAAAAAGCATTCGGTTGAAAGATGAAGGAAAAGACACGAGATGAAATAAATATGGACGAAAAGAAAATAGGTAAACTACATTGCTCAAACTGGAAATCGCAACATCGCAAAGGAAGTGATATATACGCCTGAAACTGACAGGATGAAAGCTATGAGGGTAGATATGCAAACGATCCAAAAACGGAACGTGAGAACACAACGTACGTTTATTGTAGATAGATCAGTACATAGTAGGCCCACCTCACGCGGTTATACAAGCCTGTAGATATCCCGTCATTCCACAAATCAGATAGTTAATGGTATCCTGAGGTATGGCGTTCCAAACAGCATCAAATTGGGCATGCAACATACCAAGTTCGCTGCCAGAGGGAGCTGGCACAGGCGGCACCCCATAAGATGCCATGCATTCTCAATGGGTGATAAGTCCAACGAGTATGGTAGCTATAGGAGAATATCCACACCTTGGCGACTGTCCATCATTACCCCCCCCCCCCCCCCGATAGGGGACCACCTTGTCAGGCACCTCCAGCAACCCGGCTGAAGGCTGTGCCGACCGGATTAGCTCACCGGACGGCACATTGGACATGGCTAAGGCCAACCGAGGTTGAAGACGCTGCTGGCCGGCTTGATTGCTGGTCGGATGGTGACGGCGTCGGAGACCTCACCTCTCAGGAGACCTGTGTGGTCTGTTCGACGGCTCTGCCGAAAGGTGTTCTCCGGCCTAGTAGGCACGAGCTGTCCAAAAAGTCTGGGTCTTACTAAGAGTCTCCACCCCGGGTGCCGATCGAGCTTGGATCTTTATATCCTTGCACATTTGCAAACCGGGGATTAGATTAAAGTAAGGTTTCTTCCGGTGGTTAGCTTTCCTTCTATAGGACTGCTGCCATGTGAGGCCGGGGTTGAGGTGCGCCTATAGGGCGTATTCCTTGCCCCCGGCTCTAGATGGTCATGGCTTTTCTTAACCAGGTAGTGCTGTCAGGCGGAACCGGGAATTGCCGTGGTTGCATAAGATCGCAACAAAGAGATTCATTGTCCATCATTATCCCCCTCGAAGGGAACCACCTTGCGTGGTGATTGGGCTTGCGTACCTTAGTGAAGTTGAGGGCTATGCCGACTAGAGTCACTCATGTCGGACAGGCCAAAACGGAAATGCCAGACTAAGAGTTCCCAATCAAAGAAGACTCCACAGGAGCAGCACAAAGAGTGTGTGGATGTCGGTTGACGATAAGTCAACAGTCTTTAGGCTTGAGTGCAGCTGGAGGTGGGCTGTTAAGAAAAGATAGTGCAAATGAGGAATTGGTGATGAAGGTGAATAAAGGTGAAGTGGGAGATTGTGATGATGAATGAGAATAGTGGAAATAATGGAGCAAAAGGTGGCTAAAGGAGATGGAGGTGAGTGGAGATGGAGTGGATTAGAATTTGGAATGGAGTGAGGATTGAGAAAATGAGGAGTGAGATGATTATAATGAGTTGGTTGATAAAAGTAAATAAATAAAATTAATACATGCAGTATGAATGTTGGGTAGGAAAACTGCTATGTAAGGACTAAGGATTTAAAACAGAATGCTACGTGAATATACTATAAAAGAAGAGAGGCGTGCAAACGCCTAGTGACTTAGGGGATAGCCCAAATTACAGATCTGTTGCTATTAGGGGGAGGAGGCTTGGGTTCAAGGATCCAGGCTCCTCTCCCATTTTACTTTTATTTTTAAGGTTTACTGGTCTAATAATCATTCGGCGAGATTAGGTTGAGGTCGAAACTCTTTAACACGGGGGAGGTGAGGAGCCCTTGGTCCTTTGGACATGGGTTCCTCTCCTCCCCCTTGGTCCTTTGGACATGGGCTCCTCTGCTCCCCCTTGGTCCTTTGGACATGGGTTCCTCTCCTCCCCCTTGGTCCTTTGGACATGGGCTCCTCTGCTCCCCCCTTGGTCCTTTGGACATGGGTTCCCCTGCTCCCCCTTGGTCCTTTGGACATGGGCTCCTCTCCTCCTCCCTTGGTCCTTTAACTTAACCCGGAAACCGCACCCTTTTACGTCCAAGATGTGCAGGCCTCACCTCCAAAAGCTGGACTCAAGGGAGGACACTGGCCTTAGGTTGCTGAAATTGAGCAACATATCAAATAGGGAAATGGCAGGCCAGTTGAACAGGTTAGGATGGGCTCTTTCTGGGCATGAGGGTGATTTATCATGGTTGCCATGCCTACCAGTGGCCCCACCAGTTTACCGTTGGTGGAGACCCGTAATGTGGAAAAGGGAATCCTGGCGGTTGAGGGTCAGAAAAGCTGGTAGCCCAATACACTCCTCGGCCCCTGCCTCAATAAAACGGGAGGTCTGAGAGACAAAGTAAAGTAACCCTTCCGAGTTAAATCTCGGGGTGATGACAGTTAAGTTGATGAGAAAAACGGTGTCATCGTAGAATGTAGCACGCGGGGTGACATGGACTGTCTAAAAAAGGCAGTAGACAGCCATGATGCATTGAAGGATGTGTTAGAGGCCAAGTCAGCCAAGAGGCTAAGGCCTAAAATCATAGTCTACGGAGTCGATAAGGACATCTGCCGTGAGGACCTTCAGATGGTCATCCAAACCCAGAATGGGTTGACGGAAGAAGATGCGGATCTAGCCCCGCTGTTCTCCTTGAAAAGCCGAGACGACAATATAGTCCACTGGGTTATGGAAGCCAGTAGCGCCTCCCGCAGGAAGATGACACAGGTAGGTAAGATAAACTTCAGTTGGTCTCGTTGTGTAGTAAAGGATTATATACGTGTGCTAAGATGCTATAAGTGTTATGACTTTGGGCATATGCAAAAAGACTGCACACAAAAGACACAACGGTGTTCACAATGCGCGGACAAACACTTCAAATTCAAATTTATTTTCAATAAGTATTATCTATAATTATATTACATAAAAAATCCCACTAATCCGAAGCTTATCAGCGGGAATGTACATATATGTTTTTACAGATATGATCTAGATTGCCTCAGTAGTAAAATAAAATGAAGGAGAGAAAAAGGGAATAAATGAGAAGGAAAACTTACAAAATGATGAAAGTTTCCAAATAAAAACATCACTTTTTCATCAACCACTGAAATAATTTATCTTTAACATCACAAATTTTTTTCAGTTAACTATTTCTCTAGGAAGCAAGTATTCTTTGGAATTTCGTCCGTAATTATTATAAAATTTTGGTTGTTTCAAAAAACCCATAGCCTTTTTTCTAGTAAACTTATTGTGGCAAATATTTTGTTTATAGGTATCATCAAAGAAGTTATTGATAACAGAAACAAACACATATAAACTTTCAATAGGTAAAATTTTGAACAAACTGAATATATCATCTTTCGTTGTAAGGGAATATTTAACTTCTGTATTACACAATCCTTTTAGCAGACTAACTTGTATTCTTTTAATTTTATTTAATTCTGTCTTATAGGCTGTCCCATAAACTGTTATCCCATACCTAATTATAGATTCAAAAAGTGCTTTATATACTAAAATAGTTATCTGTGTATCAACAAACATGTTAAGTTTCCTAATTTTAAATGCTACAAATCGTAGTCTTGAACACATCCAATCAATATGTTTATTCCATTTCATTTTCGAATTCATTTTCAAGCCTAGGTAAATTATTTCATTTACTTCTTCTATTTTAGGACAATTGCATGTACCAGGTGATAAACCATCCAACCTAGTACAACTTATTCGATGCTTAGTAATTCTTCTATTAAGTGTAGGTTGTTGAGAACCAATACACATAAATTTAGTTTTTTTCTCGTTTACACTCAGTTTGTTAAGAGAAAACCATTTAACTGCTTTATTGAATTCACTTTGTAGATTGCAAATAGCGTATTCTAAATCAGAGTGGAAGTTGATTAGCACTGTATCATCAACATACATATATAATTTACTATCGAAATTAATATTAGCCAAATCATTTATGTATATTTGGAATAGCATAGGGCAGAGAATAGATCCTTGTGGAACTCCAAAATTAATCTGATATTTATCGCTAAAATTATTATTTATTTTCACAACTATTTCGCTATATAATAAGTAGCTTTTAAACCATTCAAAAATATTCCCTCTTATACCAAGTAAATATAATTTCTGTAGCAAGATATCAATGTCAACTGAATCAAATCCTTTATTTAAGTCCATAAATACCGCAACGCATTTCTTTCCTATATTTAAATTAATATTTATATTATTAATAAGATCTTCCAAAAGACTTTGTGTTCCCATACCTTTACGGAACTCAAATTAAAAGAAAATTAATTTTATTCAAAAAATTTTGCAAGCGATCTCCAACGTATTTTTCCATTATCTTATCAAAAATTGTTAATAGAGTGATTGGTCTATAATTATTAAAATTCTTTTTTGATCCACTTTTATATACCGGACGAATAATTCCAATTTTCATAGCTATTGGGATTTGCGAATTTTCAAAAATTTTATTTATAAGAATTGTTATTACACGAACAAAATTGCATTTACTTTCCTTTATGTATTTTGGTTTAATATTGTAAAATCCAGGAGATGTGTTATATTTTAAGTGATCTATAATATTGGCAACATCGAAGTTACTAGCAAGTGGAAAATGCATAGAATTCTTATTTATGTAACATAATTCCTAAACCTTATCTGACCTAGTATTCATCGTCGCAAATTCTGTTTGCATCTCACTAATAATTTTTACAAAAAACTTAACAAAACTATTTAGAATTTCTTTTGGAGTGTTATCTCTAATCAAGTGTCTTTCAACATTTTCGTCGATTGACATCCTTTTTTTGTCATCAATAATATCATTAATTAATTCCCACATTCTAGTATTATTACCTTTATTAATTGCTAATTTATTTGAATAAAATATGCGTTTTTGGTTCCTTATAATGATGTTTACCCTATTTCTTTCCATTTTATATGTCATAATTTTGTTTATTATTTACATTAACTTTATACCTTTTCCATAATTTATCTCTATTTTTAATTGCTAAAATAATGTCATCTGTAATCCATTCTTTCCTTATTCTCTTAGTTTTACAATTATTAATTTGTTTACCACAACAAGAATTTTCCCGAATTTCACCAATTTTACTTAATGTTTTCTGATATACTAATTCTGTACTCATGTCTTAATCAACTATATCATTCCATTGTGTCATTTGCAATTTTTGAATAATAAGAGTATCATTATAAAATTTTTTAAAACCTAGGTTTGAATCCTCCTTCAAAAATGTAACATCATTAGAGCTAATATTCTTTTTGAAAATCTTAATTAAGATACCATAATGATCTGCAAATTTATTTTTATATGTTTACTTTTAATATCAAAACTACTTGTTTTAACCAAAACATGATCAATTAACGTCCTTATAATTTTAGTTAATGTTTCGTCCTCTCTAGTAAAACCCTTAACGATTTGTTCTAAACCAAATTCAATCAAAGTATTTAAATACATGTCACAACCATATTTGTTAGTATTTGTCACATCAATATTAATATCACCAACAATGATTCAATTTTTAATTCCTGCCCTTTTTAATAAATACTCAGAAATTTCTTTTAGGAACCAGTTAATATTTTTACTAGGAGATCTATATACTGCGATGATATTAATTTCAATATTATTAATTAATAATTTAGTAATTATTGCTTCTGTTGATTCTCCAATAGTTTCATCCAGTTGTACTAAATTAATTTTGTTTAGATAAAAAATAATGATCCCACGTTGTTTATTTTCTTTTGCCGTTAAAATAAGCTTGTTATACCCTTCAATATTAAATGTAGCTGATTCCTGTTCAGTTACCATAGTTTCAACCAAAATAATCAAATCCAACTGGAATTCAAGAAGTTCAATATGAACTAGTAAATTATCCCAATATTTTTTCAGTGATCAAATATTTAAATACATCAATTTTAACATTTTATCACCCGACCCTTGAAACAAACATTCACATCAGTTAAGTCATCACAATACAATTCCTTATCTACCTCATCATTCTCAACAATATCTGGCATAAACATTAAAAGTAGCAAAAGAAAACTATTTAAATTTAGGACAGACAATTATTTTAACCTTCTTTTTCCAAATCCTCTAAATCTGAACACTGTTAATAATAATCACTTGCTCGTACAGGGAGTGTAAAAAACCCAATCCCAAATGCATAGTTTCCAAAAATGTAAACAAGGAGCACGGGGCCAAATATGACCTTGGCCACAGTGCGATGGACAGTATCTGTCCGTCGTACTGAAGAGAGTTGAAGTTGTTGCGGAAGCGCACCGACTATGGAAAGTAGGCTTCCTGGTGGTCGCTGGGCGAGTCTGAAATTTCTACCGATAAATTTGAACAGGGCAAGGGCCGCAATGGCCCAACTCAGTCAGGAGATAAAAGAAGAAGGAGTCAATGTTATTCTAGTGCAAGAACCTTATTGCACAGAGAACATCATTAAGGGGCTCCATCTGACCAGCAGGCTATTTTGCATTAAAGGAGCTAAGCCGAAAGTTGGAGTTGTCGTTTTGAACCCCAAAGTGAATGCCATCCTGGAATATCACTCTGACACAATAGTGGTAGTGGAGATTGGCTCCACTACCACTATTGTATGGAGTCATAACATCAAGGACTCGCTGACCGAGTTGCAAAACGTAATGGCTCGAGTCAATACTAAGAACTTAGTGATAGGAGGTGACTTCAACGCGAAGCACCTCTTGTTGGGATCAAATAGACAAGACATCAGAGGAGATATGACTCTGGATTTTATCCAGAGTCATATATTATATTTTTATGATTTGGATACACCAGCAACTTTTTATAGCCCTCGAAGTCAGAGCTGGATCGACTTGACCCTGGCAACGCCTCAGATGTTTCCTCAGATCCAGGATTGGTGCGTCAGCGACAAGGTCACTAACAGCGACCACAACTATATTGTGTCCCTAGTGGGTGGAACAACACCTCCCCCACAATATATTAAAAGGTTTGAGGTGGGGAAGACCCCTGACTGGTATAAACTCGCGCGTTGTGTTGCACCGGGTCTGGCGAAGATGAGCCAGCGCATCCCAAACATTGGTGATTGTCTAACTCTGAATAACATCCTCAGAGATCTTACTGAGTGTTTAAGTTCTGGATGTGAGATAACCTTTGGGTTCAAGAGGCAACCCAGCATAGGTAGTAGATCGGTGTCCTGGTGGACACCTGAGCTCAGTATTAAGAGAAAAAGGTCAGAACTCTTAGGAAAAGGTATGAAAGGTGCCGCAATGGAGAGAGAAGATCCAGAGAAGAACTATACAGGAAGGAACAAGCGGAGTATAAGCTCGCTATACGCCAAGCACAGTTGGCCTCTTGACAGAAGTTTTGTAGTGAAGTCTCTGCACAGAACCCCTTTACTCTGCAGTATAAGCTGGCTACGGGGAAGGACATAAAACCCCTGGAAATTGAATATGTTCGCAAAGAAGATGGGTCCAAGACCTCTTAATTTGGCGAAACATTCCAGGTATTATTAGATATTCTATTCCCGCCAGATGACAGGAGCTCTGATGATGCCCAACATCAACTCCTGCGGGAATATAGCAGAACTCCACCGGACACGGAATATGACGTTCCGTTCACGGAAGAGGAAGTGGGAGAGGTGATCAAGGATATGGCTCGGGGTAAAGCCCCTGGATATGATGGTCTGACAGTGGAGATATTGTCATAGGTTTTTAATGAACACAAAGATCTGTTCACCCAGCTCTTCAACATCTGTTTGAGACTGGGAATTTTTCCACAAGCCTGGAAACAGGATGACCTAGTCCTATTTAATAAGGCAGGAAGGGATCCTGCAGACATATGATCATACAGAACGATTTGTCTGTTGCCGGTGCTGGGAAAAATTCTTGATAAGCTCCTGACAAACAGGATGTATTTCCACTGTTTTAAGAACAATTTCCTGAAAGTTAAGCAATTTGGGTCGACTAAAAGATTGTTCTAGTCCTAGGAACATCCACGTTCTAGTGGCCAATTACCTCAGTGAGAGGGTGGTCAACTATTCCCATGCCAGCGGGAGAGCCTCAAGAAACTTGGAGAAAGCTGCCCACAAGATTCGTGCAGTGGACCATTCCTCTGGAACTTGGTCGCCGATACTGCCCTGGAGTTGACCCTACCAGAGGGAGTCTGGCTCCAGGCTTATGCTGATGACATGCTGCTTGTGATATCGGCATCCTCCAAAGCGAGACTGGAGATTGCCGGCAACGCAGTATTGTCAGTACTTGAGGGATGGAGTCTGCGTAATAAGCTAGGGTTCAGCTTTGCAAAGACAACATCCATGACGGTGGCTAAAGCGAGTGACCTAAAAAAGAGATACCCGATTTTTAAATTCCATGGCAACAACATTCACCATATTACGACTCTTAAGTACTTGGGGATCACTCTGGACGAAAGGATGAGCTGGATCCCACACTTGCAGGACCTTAAGGTTAAATGCACAAATGTTATGTGCAAACTGGGGCGAATGGCTCGCATCTCATGGGGACTCAGAAGTGAAGTCCTCAAAGAAATTTATCTCAGGGGCACGGAGCGGATCCTAACGTATGGAGCTGGCGCCTGGTGGCACCCGACGGACCACTCCATCATGTGTAGAAAGCTGATTGCAGCCCAACGACCGGCTTTACTGCGAATCACCAGGGCTTATAGGACCACATCTACGGATGCCCTCCTGGTGTTAGCAGGGATCCCTCCTCTATTTTTGACGGTCGGTAAAGAAGCGACCATTTTTAGAGTCCTGCAAGCTAAGGAGAAAGCAACATTCCTTGGAGTCCAGTATGACCCCGAGGATTATGAAACAGATATGGGATATCCATCCCACCAGAAGACTAAGTGTGTCATGGTCCAAGGAGTTACCATCAGGATTAGGAATTGAGATGCACACTGATGGTTCCAAGAGCGAGGATGGTGTGGGCTTAGCCTACACTGTCTACAATCAAGGAGCCAAAGTGTGCGATTGTAATAGAAAGGTTTCAAATAATGGCTCAGCCTTCCAAGCAGAGCTGCTCGCCATCAGAGAGACCCTTAACTGAGCCCTCCATGACGGTGGTCATAATAGCGATATCTGGCTGTACACAGACAGCCAGGTAGCTCTGCAAGCGCTTGAAAGTGCAAACAACAGGCATCAAACTGTTAACGAGATCAAGCGCATCCTGGGTAATCAGAACATGCCGAGAGTTTCCTTCTCCTGGATCAAGGCACACGTTGGTCATGAGGGGAATGAGCGGGCAGACCAACTGGCCCGCTGAGCAGGTAACTCAACCTGTGATAGCGGTCAAGACTCCAAAAACTACCCTGAAGTCTTTACTAAGTCGAAGAGAAATTAATGAGTGGTAGAGGCTCTGGGATACGACTGAGAATGGTCTTTAAACAAAGACATTCTTGAAAAGGGTCAGTCTATTCCTGATGTCCTCTGACCACTACTTGACACAGGTCCTGACAGGACACGGGGAGTTTCCCAAAATATCTGGAGCACTTTAAGATCGCTACCCACAGTTACTGCGATTGCGGGGCTTCAGATGCCGATGTCGGGCATTATATCCTCAGTTGCCCGATTACGGAAGGGTTCGCTAACGAACTCCGGAATTCCTAGGCAATCAATGAGGTAGCAGGCGGGGCGGTCATGGTATCCATCGAGAGTGCCCGAGTCAGGGCACATCTGAGGAACATGGGCTAGCTCGTCTGCCGGCTCCAGGACTCCCTACTTTGAGACCGGAGATGCTTTCACTCTCTTTCTTATTTTCCACTTTCAACCCGGGCTGCACTTTGCACCCCCTTTAATACCACCCATACTCCAAGTCCCTACTAGTCTCCTCTGAGACAAACTTCAACTTCTACTTCCAGGCTTCTCTTGCCAAAGCACGTGTAGTGTTGTGAGACAGAATAATTGCTTTCCCCATGGGGGGTGGGTCCTTTGGGACCCACCCCCCACCCCGAAATAAAGACAGGTGTCCATGCCATGTGCAGTCTGTGGAGGTAGCGCTGTCCTGCTGCACAATCAGTCCAGGTATGATGGTAAGGATGGGCTGTGCCATAGGATTAATGATATCATCAATGTAACATCTCGCCGTTAGCACACCAGAAACATGGAGCAAAAGTGTCTGGCTGCCATATGGGTGTCGCCCCATACCATCGTACCACAGTGTAGATGGTATGGGGTGACATATGGCATCATGGAATAAATTTTAATAAATTAATATCGTTAACGACGCCGATGTCATGTGGACAAAAGGCCATCTGGCATTCCAAAACAGAATTGGGAGTCGTCTGTGAATAACACTCTCCTCCATTCTGTGGTCCGATGTTGCCTTGCTCGACACCAGTGGAGATGGCATAACTGATGATG
Organism: Ryuthela nishihirai; assembly: GCA_038380435.1. Lineage (NCBI taxonomy): Eukaryota > Metazoa > Arthropoda > Arachnida > Araneae > Heptathelidae > Ryuthela > Ryuthela nishihirai. Next base: position 41,888,192 of record JAWZYU010000019.1, read on the forward strand.
TCACTGTAATGGCATGCTGGATGGGATGTCTCGCCTTCATTCGAGCATCATGCAAACATTGTTTAATGATTTGTGTAGATCACTCATGTCGGTCGTGCTATAATACGAGCTTGTGACACCCCTTATTAATCCACAGCTCGGCAGGTTGTCACGTGTCTGTTAGGGACCACAATATCCATAGCGGTCTGAAAATCACTCTGCAGCATATTCGCTGTGGTGAAATGGTCGCAGAAAGCTCTCCTATGGAGCAGGAAATCTGCATGTCCTGGATGTGGCATACTTGTCCTTCATGTCATTTGGTGCTCCATGATGATTGAGATGCACCATTGCACTGTGTTCACATTGTGCCCCATGTGTGCAGCGATCGCTCGAAGGCTCATTCCAAGCTCTCGCATATTGATGATTTGCTCTCTCTTAGAAGGCATCAATTGCGCATAATGTCCCGCCAGCATTTCCAAGGCATGTTCCGAAAAATTTCCAGCATGCGCTCGAACCTCACTGTCAGTTGTGTTAAAATACGAGGTCGTGGCACCCCTTATTTATTTACGGCTCGGCTGGGTGTCACTTGTCCGTTCTTTGCGGAACTTTCATCATTTGCATATTTCTACCTCCATTCCTTCTTGGTGTTGCCATTTCCGCTTTGAGCAGTGTAAAATGGACGAAAAGCAATCGGTGAAACGAAAATTGCCAAAAAGAACACCAGTTAAATGAAAATTGACGAAGACCATTCGATCATGCAGGAATCTCTGAGGAGCCAACTTTTCAAACGAAAACACGATTGGTGAAGCAAAAATGGGTGAAAAGACAATTGTTTAAACGAAAAGGGATGGAAAAACAATTGATTAAATTGAAAGAGATGAAAAAGCATTTGATAAAACTAAAATGGTCGAAAAGACAATTGGTGAAACTAAAAGGACGAAAAGACAATTGGTAAAACTAAAATGGACGAAAAGACAATTGGTGAAACTCAAATGGACGAAAAGATAATTGATGAAACTAAAATGGACGAGAAGACAATTGTTTAACGAAAAGGGATGGAAAAACAATTGATTAAATTAAGAAGGATGAAAAAGCAATTGGAAAAACTAAAATGGACGAAAAGACAATTGTTTAAACGAAAAGGGATGGAAAAACAATTGATTAAATTAAGAAGGATGAAAAAGCAATTGGAAAAACTAAAATGGACGAAAAGACAATTGTTTAAACGAAAAGGGATGGAAAAACGATTGATTAAATTAAGAAGGATGAAAAAGCAATTGGAAAAACTAAAATGGACGAAAAGATAATTGGATAAATGAAAAGGGATGGAAAAACAATTGATTAAATTAAGAGGGATGAAAAAGCAATTGGAAAAACTAAAATGGACGAAAAGACAATTGGTTAAACGAAAAGGGATGGAAAAACAATTGATTAAATTAAAAATGATGAAAAAGCAATTGGTGAAACTAAAATGGACGAAAAGACAATTGGTGAAACTAAATCGCCGAAAAGACAGCCGGTCAAGTGAAAATCCGAAAAAAAATGATCGAACGAAAATCTACGAAATCATAATCGGCCAAAAAAAGAAACTACTAAATGACAATAGCCAAGCCAAAATCGATCAGTCACACAGCGACTAGTGAGTAGAAAGAACATATCAGTCGTATTTTTTTCTAAATTAAAGAGAAAACTATTATTGCAACTTAAAATCGTTACTAAAACAAATAGAATGGAGTTTGTTATATTATAAACCACTCCTCTTACTAATAACCAGGAAACGTTTGCCCGTGATTTATTCTAGTAATTAATGCTCATTCATTTTCTGCCCATTAACTAAGAAGCGCAAAATGAACAAAATGAAGTGTATCGATTTTCAATTCGGATATCGATCCAGACATCCTAATCGTTTTAACCTAAGAAGGAACTCCAAATAATCGACTTGCAAAACTTATTTCATCTTTAGAATTTCCATTTTGTTATAACAATGCGTTCCACATCCATTTAGACGTCACAGCTTCGTGAAAATATTGTTTCAGGCGTTGTCATTTTCTCATTGTGATGCTGAATTGGAAACAATAACCGTCGTTTCATTAGTTGTGGCTGAACGTGATGGAGAGTTTGAAAAGTTTCGACAGGAGAAAAATATATTCAAGGTAATTCAATTCACAGGTTTCGTAAGGAGGTTTTACCCTTCTTACCTGCAACGCAAACTTCATTTTATTGTATGCATGGTATTGTGTACAGTTCTTATCTTTTTTTCACTGTAGCGATTAAAGTTCTTGAAACGTGATTTTGCTGGTTCGACGCTCAACATTGTAAAATTGCAATGAAACATCGATTTAAACACAGGTATGATTTGCGGGTTAGACGGCGACCCGAGCCGTCCTCTGATAGCAATGAAAATGATGATACAAACGAGGGTCGATCACAGGAACCAATAGCACCATCATCTGCGCCACCATTATCATTAGAATCTGAGGAAGCAAGTGATCCCTTATCAACATCACAGCCCGTAACACCTCCTGATTTTTCATCGTCATCAACAGAAAAAGAATCTGTCGCATCGTCACCAGAATCTCCGTTGTTATCATCAGAGGAAGCTTCATTGCCAACATCACCAGTAGAGAATGTGTCATCAGGTAACAATATTTTATCAGCATCATCAGAAGAAAGTGGCTTTTTAACAGTATCAGAAAAAAGTGCCTTATCAGAACCATCACCAGATGCTGCCGTATCAACTGCAAGATTTAACTCTCTTGAGGACTCAGGTGATCCGAGTTTGCCGGATCATCTGGTAAGATTAGCTGCACGGTCCTTTGTAAATTTTGATATCTCACAGATGATGAGAGGTACAGATTCAGATGAAGAGAAAGCACTGGCGTTGGAACTTGCGATTTTGAGGCGAAGAGAATTCAGCCAGACATTTATGTGCTACTGTGTTGCCCGCATGAAAGGTCGTCCTCGACCAGATGTTGAACAAGGAGGTAAGATTGTGATGCCACATAGTGCTCTTAATACACTATGTGCCTCCGGAGTAGAGTTGCCTTTTCTTTTCAGAGCCACTAATCCTTCAAACGAGCAATTCACTCATTGTGGCGTACTGGAGTTCACGGCAGAACCCGGCAGAATCTACATGCCGACGTGGATCATGAAGCACTTGGAACTGAACGACGGAGACGAAGTGAAAATAACCAGCGTGAAACTTCCTCCTGCCACGTTCACCAGATTGAGACCACAGTCACCAGATTTCTACGACATCACCAATCCTCAAGCGGTGTTGGAGCATCAGCTGAGAAACTATGCCTGCCTGACGAAAGGCGACCTTCTCACCATATATTACAACAACAAGAAGTACGCATTCGAAGTGTTGGAGACTCTGCCAGAAGACGCCGTCAAGATAATCGAGTGTGACGTCAAAGTTGACTTCGCACCTTCCGGATGCAGTTACATGCCGTTCTCTAAGAGGAAGAGCGTCGAAGCCTTGGAAGTTGCTTCTTCTGAAAGAATCGAAAAGGCATTGACAGCACATCACTCGAAGTCTTTTCGTCCTTTTGCGTGCCAAGGTTACAGGGCAGATGGGATGACCAAGAACACTGATCCACCGAAAGAAGTATCGGAAGATGCAGTCTCCGAGTATGGCATTCCCGATTTTGAGTACGAAGTCGGTGAAATTCGTTTCGTCCGCCGAAATGTCACATGCCGAAATGAAAAACACGATAACGTAGAGATGGCATTTAAGTCATTTTCTGGCAGAGGACAAAGACTTGTTGAAGATGAAGATGCCGGAGACCGTCTCGTTGGGAGTGAATCTGCAAAAATTGGTGTCGATGGAGGACGAATTAAAAGACTTGTCTTTAAACCTTTCTGCGGGGTCGGGCGAAGACTGAACGGTAAACGCAAATATTCTGATGATGCTGCTGCTGATGATGAAGAACAAGACGAATGTGAAGATCGTGATGCTGAAGTAGAGGTGGTGAAAAGGAATAATGGCTTTAAACATTTCTGTGGTACTGGGAGAGTAATGAAAGAGAGGAATAAGCGTCCTGGACAAGCAAATGTGTGTGATGATCACACTAGTGGAGGTGATGATGTAAAGAAGAAGAGTGATTATGTAAAGAAGAAAAGTGATGATGTAGAGAAGAAAAGTGATGAGGATGCAGGGATTGAAAGAAAGAAAATCGGTGTTGACAAAAACGATGACGTTTCTCGTCGCGTGACCGTGCCGGGCGCTTCCAGGAAAAGGAAATTGCCAGAGAACAATAAATCTCTGGCGAAGAAATCTAAACTCAATGAAGAAGTAGAAGATGAATATAACGATGAGAGTAGTGATCTTTCTGAAAGTGATACGGAGCTTGACGAGAATGATTACGAAGCCGATGATGAAGCTCACAGTTCAGAGAGTGAGGACCATGGCGACTTTTAATGATGATCTTATAGTTAGTAGCGATGATCAAATTAAGTAAATTGTGTTTCTAATGTTGGTCGTCTTTTTTAAGTGTGCACTTCCTGAAACGTTAAATCAAATTGGAATTTTGTTAGAAAAGTGTCGTATCACCTTGTTAAACGAATCTGTCTGAAAAAAAAAATTCAATGTTAATTGTCAGTAAAAAATTCTTATGTGATTCTCTATTGCGTAATTTTTGTGCAATTAATCCTAACCCTTTTTTTCCTTTTATTTGAATTAATGAATCACTAAACACAACCCTAAAGAAACCGACTGGAAGTTTTACCGCCTAGATAACCCATGTCATGAGCGTTTAATTAAAAATTAAAACTACTAGTCCATGAAAATTTAGCATTAGGTTATCTAGGCCTTGGTTAGTTTAACGATTAGATCAAACTAAGTATTGGCAGGTTTAATGATCAGACCATCCCAGAACAGAATTACTGTATTGCTGTTGTGGGTTATTTTACCTCTCAATGGCAATAACTTCCTCCTTCCCTTCAATCGGAAAAGTGTTAGATTGTTTTACCTTTAGGTCGACTTTTGTTTTGCATACATTGGGCTAAATGGCAAGGTCACAAGGATCCCAAGGTCTCAGAGAAGGTTGAAGTGAGGGGACCCACTGGACAGCTGTTAGGAGACAGATGATAGCCTCCCGTCAAGGCCATCAAACGTGTTCTTTAACGTGCACAGGGTATGGCTCTCCCGCACATAGGGCTTCGGCGACAGTGGTCTTTCCAAGCCCATCGATGTCTCCCTTCCTCACAAAGGGCACGGTTAGCGGAGATAAATCTTAACGTTAGCAGAGGCGTTATTCAAACCTAGGAACTGCAGTTTATAAGCCTGGAGCGACTGAGTCAACCCCCTCCCAAGAGAGGGGGGAACTCAGTAGGTGAAAGATGGAGAATGGAAGAAGAAACTCCGAGGCAATTCCGGAAAAACAAGTGAAAGGATCTGAGGAAGTTGGAATGTTTAGAGGGGATAAAAACTGGAGTTGAGGGGCAGAAAAAACAATGGGGAGGAAACAAATAGGTAGCAGCTTCTCGACGTACCACAGAGCTTGACTCTCGTATCATGAACCATCGCACATTATTGGCTAGAGCTGTCCATTCACAAAGAATAAGACAATGACGTAAAGGTTCTTGACAGCGAATGAAATGTGCGAATTGTGCTGAACATAAAGAAAAGAGATAAAAACAATTTTTGGTCATTAAAGAAGTTGGATTATTGGAATATCTCCCCTAAGAATGCGGAATTGTAAAGGTTTACGAAAGTTGATCGACATGTGAAATGTTCCTTGAAAATTATGGCTTAAAATCATGCTTTCTAAATAATCTATAAGAAAAAAAACAAGAATTGATTTCCTAAATCTTAGGAAATATTGGTTTCCAATGAATCAGCGATCCGAAAGTTAATAAACGTTCTGCGTGTGTCGAATTTTACACGTTCCAGTTTTAATGGAGGTTAAATGACTCGTGGATATGTTTGGGTTAAACGTGAAGCAAAGGATAAGTGTACGTCAGTTAGAATAGCTTGATGAGATCTGTGAGAAGACACCTGAGGAGAGAAATAGCTTAGAAACATTAAAGGGTGATTGCTAATGAATGCAACGATTTAAAAAATTATTTATGAATAGAAGAATGAATCTTTTGAAACGTGATTTGGAAGAAGAGATATGAAAATTTGTTTTACGCTATGTAGAGCTGCAGATTAGAGACTGTAATTATTACATGCTACAAAACCTACAGATAATGAAAAACTGGGGGAAATCCCCGGCGAAGATAACATAAAACGGTGCCGCTGTTGCTGTGACTTCAAGGAATGATTCCAAAATGATAAAAGTCTGGTTGCAAAGTTTGTTTTTTCTCATGAAACAAACGTTTACATTAGCGGCAAGTCCCTGAAAATCCCGTGGAAGTTTTGGAACATGTGAGAGACGGTTCCAAAGTGAAGCTGTATGGGATGAGTTTGACTATAGGGTGGATATTTGCAAAGTGACCCATGGTAGTCATAATGAATGTTTGTAATCCTTTTTTGGTGTGAAAAACGTTTTATAAACGTTCCCTTAAAATATGAATGATTTGCTGATGTTGCATTTATAGCTTCTTTAGAATAAATATTTGGAGTCGTTGATTCATTTGTAAAAAACCCGTTACTTGACAGGAAATGTAAGGTGAAAAGAGAGAAAGTGTGATGCTTGATTCAATCGCTGAAAAAGACTATACTGTCATTCCTAAACTATAACCTGACAAGTTCTCTTTAAAGTCCGATATCTTAATCATTATATACATTTATATAAGTTTGTATCCCATTAAATATGGTATAATCCCTATATTAACTATTTTATGTTAGGTATCATTTTACATTTACACTGCTCACCAAAATATAAGAGAATTCCCATGTTATGGCAATGAGATTCTAACTTCGAAGTCCTATAATTTCTAAAATATGGACTTAATGGAAATATGGGAATGATTAATATTTAAAGAGTTATGGAATATGAAATGTTTAATAATAAATTATCTGCTTTTATAAAAAAAAATAGCATCCATAAGTTATTATTAAAATAATCATTATGCAAACTTCTAAAATGTACAGTCGCTCAAAAACGTAGTGCGACTTTTTTGAAGAAAAAGTTCTTTTTTTTTTTAGAAATTAGTGATCTGGCAACCTTCGTGTCACGACATGAAGGTTGCCAGATCACCAATTTCTAAAAAAATCGTTGCCAGATATTTTTTCTGAATTCTGTAATCAACCATAGTGTTCGGATTTTTTTTGAGCGCCTGTAAGTTTATTTTATTAAATGGTTCGAAATAATTAACTAAGTTTTAATTAATTCCTGATTTATGGCGAATTACTTTTGCAAACTCTTCTAGCTTCCTTGACCTTCAAATACTGAACGAATATCGTTGAAAAATCGGGATTTAAATTAATTTTATTTTTTAATATTTTCTTAATATTTTTTTATTACCTTTAATCACATTTTTCCACTAAGCGCATATTCAAGAAATTTTAGAACTCCGAAATTATATTCTCATTAACATAAGTATCAGTCGCTAAGCCTATTAGTCGCTAATCCTCTAATATTCGGTGTAGAGTAGGGTATAACCGTCATATAGCAAGATACACTGACGCAGTGTTGTACAGTCGCTCAAAAAAGTATCCGAACACTATGGTTGATTACAGAATTCAGAAAAAATATCTGGCAACGATTTTTTTTAGAAATTAGTGATCTGGCTGACACAAAGGTTGCCAGATCACTAATTTCTAAAAAAATCGTTGCCAGATATTTTTTCTACATTCTGTAATCAACCATAGTGTTCGGATACTTTTTTGAGCGACTGTACTGCGCAAGATCTCAGCTCACTGTATCAATACACTCCCTCTCTCAGACCTATTTTTCTCTCTTTCACAGCGTCGGACTATATTATTCACTTCAAATACTATCGGCAGCTTTCCTCTTCAGAAGCCATTTGCAACATCCTTATTTTCTGTCTACTCCAAATATTTGCTTCGTTTCTTTTCTCGAAAATATTTCGTCCACCCATTTCACGTGTTTACGAAATGCTCTCCCATTTTTACCAGATCCATTTTGTCGAATCCTCTTTTTTTACAATTTTTTCGGAAAACTTCTATTTTTTTTCTATCTTTTTCCTTCCGCCACGTTGAAAATCCTTCTTTGTCTCATTCTTACAGCCCTGTGGCAAAATATTCCCTTGTTTGCTTCCTCTCTGCTCTGCTTTTTATTCAGTTCATTTTTTCCCAAAATTACTATCGGACAGCTCTATGCTACGTACAGAATACAAAGACAATTTCGTAGTTCAGAAATTTCCAAAATGTAACGCGAATGTACGCGTTTTCGAAATTATACGCAGACATGTCACCGGAAATATACATGAAATAGTAATAGATTGAATTTATCTATATTTATTCGACTGATAAAATGATATCGGGAAAAATATTTATTTATCTATTTAATTTTATTTATATATAATATAGTCCGACGCTGTAAAAGAGAGAAAAATAGGTCTGAGAGAGGGAGTGTATTGATACAGTGAGCTGGGATCTTGCGCAGTACAGTGGCTCAAAAAAGTATCCGAACACTATGGTTGATTACAGAATGTAGAAAAAATATCTGGCAACGATTTTTTTTAGAAATTAGTGATCAGGCAACCTTCGTGTGACACGAAGGTTGCCTGATCACTAACTTCTAAAAAAATCGTTGCTAGATATTTTTTCTACATTCTGTAATCAACCATAGTGTTCGGATATTTTTTTCCGAACTTCCGATATTTTTCTCTAAAACTCTAAGCTCTAAGCGAAGTTGTTTTTCCTCTGACTGGCACTTTTTTGCACACCATGGGGCTAAATGGACAGGTCACATGGACCTCGAAGGCTTAGAGAAGGTTGGGGACCCACTGAAACAGCTGTTGGGAGACAGATGGCAGCCTCCCTTCAAGGCCAGCCAGCGTTTCTTTAACGTGCACAGGGTATGGCTCACACACACACGGGGCCACGGCTTAACATCCCATCCGATGGACGGCGGCCTTTCCAAGTCCATCGTTGTCCCCTATTGACCGTGGGCAGGGCGGGGAAATTTGCGGAGATAAATCTCAACGTTGACCCAGCTTTGACTCGAATCTGGGAACTTTCAGATACACATCTGGTGCGCTACCGACTGAGCCACCCCCGTCCCTAAAGCGAAGTGGAAAATGTTACACTGCAAATGAAAGACACCTTTTCCCGGCTCGATTGCTTCGTTTGAGGGCACTCCCCCATTTATTTTTCTCTAGATTCGATCTGGATCATACAAACGATCCCTACAGGGCATATCATTTGGATGCAAAATCGTTTGAATAAGATATCCTTTTTTTTTAACATTGGCAAATCCGAAGCGGTTACAGGTGGTAGTTAAATACTTGCAATCATCGTTTACATCCGTAGACTTGAAAGGGTTAATACAAAAACCGTAGTAACACAGAATTTATCATATTTATATTTAAGTACAAACCATGACGACTATAAATATATAATTTGACAACAGGTTTGATATGGATTCATATATTCATAGACCTGCCTATAGAAACAGATAAAGTAATATTCACCGCTTTGGAAATATATAAAATAATTTATTTCGTATCGAACCTTTTAAAAGTATGCAAAAGCAATTTTGTAATATTTCTTTTTGTAAATATGTAAAAAAAGAAGACGTAGCAACCCATTTTGAATATATGCAAACAATTATATTTATCATAGTTCCTTTTGAGATTATATTTGAAAATGATATTTTTGTATTCCATTTGGTTGTTCATAAAAATGCAACTCCCAGTTTTGCAAAATATGTAAAAATATGAGGGAAGCACTAAACGCAATGCCTTTGATTTCTTTTTCTTCTGGTTTAGAAATCTAAAGATTCACCTGATATTGAAAGGAATGTTACATTTGTACTTCGTGCCAACGACTTGGATGTTGAGCAAACGTCCTCCATAGCTGGAGACTTATTGAATGTCTTTCTAAGTAAAGTGTTGGGCCAATATTCACAGACGCTTAAAAATGCTTTTAGTGAACGCGTCTGTTGATGTAAAAGCATATAAGGAAAGGCTTTGACCATATCAAACCCGTTGTCAAACTATATATTTGTGTTGTTTTACCTCTAAGCGCCACTTTTTTTGCACACAATGGACTAAATGACCAAGTCACAAGGACCCCAAGGCTCAGAGAAAGTTGAGAGAGGGGACCCAGCAGAGAGGAACAGCTGTTGGAAGACAGATGGCAGCCTCCCGTCAAAGACATCCAGACTGTTTGTTCTTTAATGTTTACAAAGTATGGCTCTCCCGCATATGAAGCCACGGCTTATCCCATCCGACGGACGGCGTCCTTTCCAAGCTCATCGGTGTCCCCTTTCTCAACGAGGGAAGGCTGTGGGTTAACGCACAGAAAACTCAATGTAGTCGCCATTAGAACTCGAACCTAGGAATTGCAGTTGCGAGCTTGGACAGACTATCGACTGAACCAGCTACCGACTGATCCTTGAGCCTACCAACCGAAACTATTGGGCTCATATAAAAAAAAATTAAGATTACATTTCGTTAAAAAAGTAAATAAAAGGACATTCATTTCCAGTATATCTGATATTATTCAAGAAAAAAATGACTTTTCGATCAATAATTCCAAGGAGCCCTTTTGCTGGACATTCAACTGCCCTTTTGCCTCCTGCCGACGTACGTGAAGAAAGCTCGAAAGAATAGTTGCGGAAAAGGCCATATCACTTCTACCATGAGGGAATATATGCTGTCATTGATGTCTCGAAAAAATGCATTTAAAAAGATGATGATTATGTGAAAAAACTAAAGGAAGACTTTGAATATCTCAAAGTTCATCGGTGGGAAAAATTTAAAATATAAGCCATTAATTTTTTTAAAAAACTGAATTACTTTTGGGGCAACCTGTGTAGTTATTTTGCATCCTCTGTAGAATACTTAAATTAACATTTGCCTCTTTATGGAAACACATAACAAAGTATTTAGCTCCCCCATTCCCCCCATGTGAAAAAATAGATGCAGATGTCGAGTCAGAATTGCCCCCTCCCAACAAAAACAACAATAAAAAAAAAAGATCTGATTTTCAAGATGATTCTAAATAAATTAATATAAATTCTATCCAGAAGCGTTTTAAATGAAACTATGGAGCAAAAGCCCATCTTTTCAAGCGGGCGATTTAAGCAATTTTCTTTCATGATGCTATGCGTTGCTACGCAACGCTTCTTCTCTCCTTCAGACCAGCCTCTGTATGCTCAGAGGCGGGGGGGGGGGGGCACTCTAGGCAAGAGGCTCCAGGTGGTGGGCGAGAAGATGACTCTTCCCTAACAAGTTGAACAGTAAAAGAACAAGCCATTCAAATGCAGATAAGGACCGACAATAAATTCTGGATCTTTAAATCGGGGCAAACGGGAATCGGGTAAAGAAGGGCAGAATGTTCCAGTTTTCTCTCTCCCTTTCTCTCTCTGGTGCAGAAGGGAAAGACACGGAATTCTTAACACGATATCAGATAAAAAGAAATAAAGGAAAAAGAGAGAGAGAAGAGGCAGCTAGTAGAAAAGAGAGAGAAGAGGCAGAACTTTCTCCGATGGATCTATTGGATTAGGGGAGGCAACCCAACTAATAACATTATACAACCATAGGAACGGAGGAGGCTGCTCTTTCTATCTTTGTCCTGTGTATCCGTGAATAGGGTAGGAATACTGGCTGATGACAGTTTCCACCGACGGGGAAAAAAAAGGAGTGCTCCCCTTCTTCTTTTTGTTCCCTCTCTCCTTGCGTCGCGACGCAGTTCGTTACCGTTTCCAAAGGGAGAACGGAGAAGCTCTAAGCTTGTTTCTTCGCTTAAAATGAGACGATGTCATCAACTGTCGGGCTTATCGGCCCAGATTTTTTTCCTTCTGACAAGAGATATCAAGACGACTATTCAGGTTTAATTTTCTAAAAGCGGTGTGTGTGTTTTTATATATATATTTCGTGATTATTTTTCTTGCCTGAACCACGAAGAGATGTTAGGTTGTTGAGTGCACATTTATGGTCAAATGATGTGCCGATAAAAATGGTAACTTCAGAATTCTTGTTGTTTATCAATTCCTGCCTATCTGACTATTTTGCTGTGATATTTCTAACTTTTTGTCTGTGCCTCTTCTCAGTCTCTTTTCTGTCCATCTATCTATTCATATATGTCTATCTATCCTTCTCTTTATTAACTACTTATATGCTTTTTTTTTTCTATCGTTCTGTAGGTCTATAGCATTTTCTTTTTTACTTCTTCAGTATTTTCTGCATATGTGTTTGTCTTGTTTTTTTTTTCTCGGTCTAATCTATTTTCTATGATATTTTCTTTTTTAACTGTATCTAGAGTGTTTTTTTTTTCTGCCTTTATCTGCATCATTTACTTTCTTTCTATATGTAAAGTATTTAAATTCTATCCATGGCTATAGATTTTTTTTTTCTTTTTAAATCTACATTAATTTTTCTATATGAAAGATTTTATTACGTCTGCACATGTGTTATAAGCTCACCAGACAAAAAATTAGTCATCTCCCTCCGTAAGAGGGTTACGTCCGTTCGACAGCAACACAGAGCGCACCAGTAATAAACGCGTCCTATAAACAGCTGTGCCGTGCGCTACAGGTTTCATAAAATGACAAGAATTGGCTGTGTGCCACGTGTGTTTTAGTCGCTCCGTGAAACAAAGGTCGCGCCAAAGATGTGAGTGAGTGAGTGACAAAAAGGTGTTATTGCGTTTGACCGAACCAAAGGGCATAGTGTACAAGAAATTGCTGCCTTTGCAGGTGTGTCGAAACGTAATGTTCAAAGGGTCTCCCAGCAGTGGCGTACATCGCAGTCGCTAATCGTTGCCAGAACAAAGACAGAAAGACTGTGCTCACCAATAGGGATCACTGCAGTGTGTCACGCACTATTAGGGCAAACCGCTTTGCAACGATGCAGGAATTGCTTCAGTCAGTCAATGCAGTCCAACAAGCTGTTTCCGAATGAATACTCTGAATGGAACTGAATGCCATGGATATCTGGAGCAGAGTACCGCGGAAGAGATCCAAGTTAACAGCTCTGCACAAGGGTGCATGGCTACAGTGGGCGCGGCGTCACAAAGACTGGAGTGTCGACTCTTGGAAGCGTGTGACCTGGTCGGATGAGTCACGTTTTTGTTTGCATTCGAATGATGCGAGACGATGGGTACATCGTAAACTGCATGAAGCCTTCCATGCGGACTGTGTGCAAGATTCTGTTCAAACTGAAGGAGGCTCTGTGATGTTCTGGGGGTGTTTCAGGTACGAGGAAATGGGTCCTTTGGTGGCGATGACCTCACACTTGAACCAGAGGGCTATATGGAGCTACTGGACAACCACATGTTGCCTTTTGTGCAGCATCTCCACAGTGAACACCAGAAGGATACCCCAGTCTTCCAAGACGACAATTGTCGCGTGCACAGGGCTCGACGTGTGTCGGATTGTCCCAGCGAGCATTCTGAAACCTTCGAACATCTCAACTGGCCCGCCAAATCCCGGATTTGAATCCCATAGAAAACTTGTGGGGCTATTCAGGGCAACGAGTGAAGACTGTCCCAGCCATCCTGCCAATCTGGCCGAACTGCGGCATTTGCTGCTGGAAGAGTGGATGAATATTGATGTGTACTACATCCGCACACTGGTGGCATCCATGCCAGACAGGAGTTCGGCTCCTCTTCGGTCGCACGGAGGCGTTACGCGCTATTAGGTGACATTCAGCCAAGGGTGACTAATTTTTTGTCCGGTGAGCTTATCTATGGATGCATATTGTTCTCCTCTTCGTTATTTTTCTCTCCCTATATCAACAGTGGTTTATCTTTCCTCCACGTCGAAAGTATTTCTATTTATACAATATTAATTTTCTTTCAATAGCTACAACATATTGAAAGTTAAAAACAAAACACTGTTTTTTCCTAATAGTTAAGTGATTTGTTTCACTATTGAGCTAAAGTTAGTTTAAAAGTATATGATTTCATTAATTAAATATATTATTATAACGTCTTTAGAATATTTAGTGAACATGACATACATTTTGAACGCATTTCTAAGTTCTTGGTGCTTTCATTTTAAGCCCAAGTATTTTGGTTTAAATTCACATTTGCTGGCATTTGCCTTGAGATTATAAGGAGCCTATTTCAGTATACTTTGTTATTGTGTTTGGACTTCCGTCCATGACATATATTTTTAACGCATTTTTGTGTTTCTGGTGCTTTCAGGTTAAGCCTAAACGTTCTGGTTTATATTTATATTTCCTGATATTTGCTTTGAAGTTATAAGTAGTCTATTTCAGTATACTTTGCTATTGTGTTTATGTTTCTTTTCATGACATACATTTTGAGTGCATTTCTGAGTTCTTGGTGCGTTCATGTGAAGCTTGATATTAAATATTAAATTATTAGAAATTGCATTTAGCAATGTTTGATTGATATGTTTCGAATTCTTCTGTTACTGTTTTCGGTTTATGTGTTACATGTTGCTATTCGTTTAAAGTAAGTAAGGGAGAATAAAAAAAAGTTATTTTGGTAGTATGCTAGACTCGTAATTTGCAGATATCAGAGTTCGAGTCCCAACTGTTTCTACGTTGAGATTTATCTCCGCTAATCCTTGTTTTACCGTCGGTGAGAAAAGGAATACCGATTTGCTTGGAAAGGCCGCCGTCCATCGGATGGGACGTTTACCCGTGGCTATCCTGCCCGTGGGCCCCTGGGCAGGATAGCCGTACCCTGCGCACTTTAAAGAACATGCTGGATTGCCTTGAAGGAAAGCTTCCATCTATCTCCTAACAGCTGTCTAGTGGATTCCATTCCCCAACCTTCTCTAAGCCCTTGGATTTCTTTTGACCTGACCAATTAGCCCATTATGTCCTCTAGATTCCTTTTTAGATTTAAAACAACCCGACCCACAGTCGAAATCCTCAGAGCGGCGCTCTGTTCAAACATTGATTTGCGACATATGTATAGGACAGAGAAGAATCCTAGAAGCTACTCCTAGCTTAATACAGGCCTTCTCATACAAGGACATGCTCTACTAAGACCGAAGTCACTGCTGACCACTGCCTTAGTTAGAGCTAACACAACACACAAAGTTTGCCTTGTTGGAACAGTCGCTAGATGCCTAACCACTATGCCAGTTAAGGCAAACATATACGTGGAGTTCTTTTCTAATTGTCACTTTTTTTTTCACAGCACAAAACAGTTTGTTCCACTAATGCACCAAAAAATATACTTCTGTTGAGCACTTAATATCCGATTTCGTTGTCTTTCTTCGTATCAGGGCCTCATTGGAAAATATCACTTAGTAGGTTGACATGTTTACAACCAGTATGCAGCCATCTTCAAGTGCACTTTGTCAGTTCGAATTGAGCTTGTTTGCAATATCTGTTAGATCACCTGACATGATATCAGGATGTGTTGGTTTCCATGGCAGCGGAAACTAAATGTTTTCACCTAACATCTTTCAACCTAAGTCTTTTAATAACTCTTAAAAGACGAATTATAATGACAGATTCGAAATGTTGATAGTGAATATTGTACGATCAATTCTAGTGATGTATTCTGAACTATCTATGATCACAAAGACGTAACAGTGAATCTATGTGGTGGAATGAGAAAAATGATGTCATTGATTCAATGATTACTTTCTCTTTCCAAACGGGAGAGACAGACGACAGGCATTGAAGTGTTAAATATTGATGATTAGATGTAAATGAAAACCTTGCAACAGATATTGGGAAGCCATTTCGTACAGAAATGTGTAATAATACAGGTTATTATACAGGAATACATAGTTATTATACAAAGTTATTATACAGGCATAGATATGTGAGAAGATGAAACAAGATATATTTAAAAATTAAATTATTTTTGACGGCAAATATTGATAGACAAATAATAGAAACAAAGTGCTGATCTTACTTTTCATTTAAAACAACCAATACAACATAATCTTGCAGCAGAAAAAAAATTAAAAAACACTGTCAGAAACTGACAAATAGTCAAGTATCTATGTAATCAAGGTGCCAGGAATCAACTGTTACAGATTAAAAAAACGAAATATTACTGTAAATGAAAATTAATGAAACAACTGAAATTATACGAAAAGCATTTTAAATATCATCAATTTTTGACAACAAGTATGATTTTCTTATTAAAAATCTTCTTTTTATATGATTAGATGAAGAATTATATATTTTTGGCGCAATAAAATTGAAATGCTTATGCATTATTTCTTTCTCCGATTTCACAACATGCAGCTTGTTTGCTGAATATCTGGTATCATATGTGGTGAACTATTTTTCAATCCAATTAGTGCTTTTTATGTAGAAATGAAACGGATTGGTATAACTATAAATAAAACTTATCATTGAAAAGCACACTATTAGATTTTTCTACAGGGCATTAATATCATTAGAGAGAAGATAAAACTAGGTACATATACGAAAAAAAAAGGCGGCAAATATAGATTGATGGATAGTAGTAACAAAGGGCAAAGGGTGATGATTACATGTCCCGATTCATGAATTTAGCATATAAAATGCTTTAAAGTCGACTAAGGATAAAATTTCTAACAAAATAACAACTGAACTATACCCACACTATTGTGATTACAACTTCTTATGGGACGTGGGTGGCTCAGTCGGTAGCGCGCCAGGCTCGTAATCTGTAGTTCCCAGGTTCGAGTCCCAGCTGGGCTAGCGTTGAGATTTATCTCCGCAAAATTCCTCGCCCTGCCCACGGTCAGTAGGGAACACCGATGGGCTTGGAAAGCCGCCGTCCGTCGGATGGGACGTTAAGCCGTTGACCCGTGTGCGGGAGAGCCATACCCTGTGCACGTTAAAGAACACGCTGGATGGCCTTGACTGGAGACTACCATCTGTCTCCCAACAGCTGTTCCAGTGGGTCCCCTACCCCAACCTTCTCTGAACCTTCGGGGTCCATGTGACCTGGCCATTTAGCCCATGGTGTGCAGAAAAGTGCCTTACACAAGAGAAGAACTTTTCATTAAAAACTATTTCCGTCAGGATATATATATATATATACCTTTGTTATTAATAGAAATCAGAGTGTTTATTTCTAAGATATTCGTGAATCAGCTGGTCTTCAACTCCCCTACATTAAGTATAAGGAGCTCGATTTACAATCATTCCAATTGCTCCTGAACATCGGACCTTATTTCATTAAACAATCTCTACTGTCTCTGCGGACGTCCCTGCCATCTCTCAAATACACTTGAATAATTAAAACCAAGAGAGTGAACCATAATTAGTGACCACATTTCCTCCGTCAGTACGTGGAGGAGCAGCAGATTCGGGAGAGAGCTACAACCAAAGTCAGAGATGGTGAATGTGTCTTCTGAGGAAGGTAGAGTGCATTTAAACATTTCATAATTTAATTTTAAAATTTGTCTGATTGCTTGGAGAGTCAATCTTTCGTCACTATCTTCAAGACAGATAATTTGAGAAATGTTCTACTTTGTAAAACTCTTCGTAAGTTTTCGAGATTTGTGAAAGCGCATAAACATGGGATTTTGCAATGATGTTCAAAATATTCTTGGCTTAATTATAATCTGTTACTGTTAAAATTGATTTGGTTGTAGTTAATAGGGTTTTATCAAGGAGTACCACAATATTCAGTTACGAAAACCGATATACACTACATTACCGAAAGCATTAATGTCGTTTTCCATGCTACTTAATTTGAAACCACATTCAAAGCCCTCTAAGTTTCAAAATAATCTTTCTAAGTTAAAATGTAATTCGAGTTGAATGAAGATTACAATCAAATTTATACAAATTTCGATTTTTAACAATTTTTGTTTAATAATTAAAGTATTATTGAAGTTGAAACATTAAAATAATTGCGCTAATTTATCTTACCTTCTTTTATATACACTCTCCTATAAAAATATTAGAGTAGTGTTGGGTTGTTTTACCTCTGAGCAGCACTTTTGTGCACACCATAGGCTAAATGGTGAGGTCACGTGGACCCCGAAGGCTCAGAGAAAGTTGTGGGAGGGGATCCATTGGAACAGCTGTTGGGAGACAGATGGTAGTCTCCCGCCAAGGCCATCCAGCGTGTTCTTTAACGTGCACAGAGTATAGCCCTCCCGCACACGGGGCCACGGCTTAACGTCCCAACAGACGGACGGAGGCCTTTCGAAGCCCATCGGTGTCCCCTACTGACCGTGGGCAGGGCGGGGAGTTTTGCGGAGATAAATGTCAACGCTGACCCAGCTGGAACTCGAACCTGAGAACTACATATTACGAGCCTGGCGCGCTATCAACTAAGCCACCCCTGCTCCCTATAAAAATATTAGAGAATTTCCATATTATGTCAATGGGAATCTAACTTGGAACTCTATAACTTCTAAAATATGAAAAAAAAAGAGCAATCAAATCTATTTTAATCTCTATTTTCAAGTCTCCGTTCAGTATTTAAAGAGTTATGGAAGCCAGAATATTTCACAACAGTAATGCGCCATAAGAATTTATATCCGAAATTGATTAAAACTTAAATAGTAAGTATTGTTTTCAAACCATTTAATAAAATAAACATACATTTTAAAAGTTTGCATAATCATTATTTTAATATTAGATAATTATGAATGAATTAAAAAAAAGCAAGATTATTTATTGTTAAATATTCCAACTTCCATAACTCTTTAAATACTGAACGAATATTGTTGAAAATCGAGATTGAAATAAATTTGAATATGATCTATAATTCATCTAAAGTCACATTTTCCCATCAGATGCATATTTTAAAAGTTATTGAGCTTCGAAGTTAGATTCCTATTGAAATAACGTGGAACTTCTGTAATAATATTATTTGGACAGCAGTGTGCTTTGAACTAACATTATTCAGTATTTAGGGATCTTTACATAAGCTGCGAACAACACAGAATATTTCCAATTGGCTGTTTATAGATGTTTTTCAAGGTGGTTTTGTGAGTGTTGCTCTGTGTGTCAAAAGATTGTTGATACGCGCATTTATCAAAGAAGGAAACAGATACAAGTGGCTCCCATCGAGATTAACTCCCGAAACTCACATGGTGTGCTCTCACGTTTACCGAACAGAGCGCTCCGTAATAGGCGACCATTAGGACATAAAAATGTTATTGCTCAGAAGGGCAGCAGCGATTGCTCTTGGGTCAGCTAGCTCAACGGTGGGTGTTGTTAAATGCTGAGTTTAAGTAACTAGCACAGTGTATTTGGAAAGGAAGAGGTGTGTGATGTGAGGGCTTCCTTTGTATAATTGACCAAAATAAAGAAGTGTTTATGACTACCAAGAGATGCAATAACGTGGGAGAAGTAAATAAGGAGCCGTAGAATCCCTTAAGGAGGTATTTATGTAGTTGTGGGTTCTTCTAAGTTGTTGCGCTTTGCAAACTTGTAAGATCGGAATGTTTCTGTCAATAAACTTGCAAGCACGTTATGTATGGATTGCAGACCGTGACAGCGTTGAGATTTTGTTCTGTTATTTAGGATCATTGTAAAGGAAGTGTATTGGATTTGCCACGTTCTCAGGTGAAGGATTTCTTTTGCATATGATGAATATTGCAATTTTGTTATCGTTAGGGATAATAGGAAGTTTAAGTCTTTCCAAAAGAAAATGATCAATCTGAATTCACTAATTTTGTTTATTTTGAAGAGTGACATTAAATACGAATTATATTAAAAACGCTACTTTGAACGACACCATTGTTATTCATACCTAAGATTTAACGCTTCAATTCGTTGCACATAAATGACACTCATATTTTGATTTTCAAAAGCCAGCTAGTAAAGCTATTATTTCCATGTTGTTAGTTTGTAGACCTTCAATTCTTTTATTTCAAGAGAAATATGAAAAATTCTTTTTCGGGTTGGATAATTACTAATGAAATACAGTATTAACATTCACACTTTCGGATACTTCCAGTGGTTTTAATATCCATTATTAACAAAAAGATTACCTCATAGGTGAGGAAGGAGAGACATCAGCAGAGAGACAATACAGGGAAAAGAGACGTCATTACCTTATCTGGGTTCGAACGCGGGTCCCATGCTTAGTCTACAGGCTAACCACTAGGCCAAGAGATGGTTTATTGAAGAAATATGTTTCTCAGTTATTCATCTTAATAGCTAATATTGTAATCTTGGCTACACTCTAATAAAGCAAACGCGATTGGTGTTTGGAAGAAAACTGGTCTCATAAGACCTCCTCAGTCTCATAAGAAGTGTCTCAGAGTCAACGGCGCAGCTGAAAAGTCTCTCCTTATATTATGACATTGTTAAAGACTTACATTTGTACTTTCATAGACATCCTTTGGCACTTTTTTCGTTCAAAGTGACTCAGAGCGTTTCGATTCTTGTGACATAAATTGAGCTACAGAGGTAAAACAACATCGCAAACCAACTGAAACTTTGAGCTTGACTCAATTAACTAATGAAAAACATTTACTGAAACATATTGGTGGCTGGTTTATGGTACATGAACAACTGTAGTTACCGGAAGCTTATTAGTCGTATAAAGATCAAAATGTTTACCCCATTTGAATTTCATTTCACTGAAGTGAAGGTTTCCGTGTAAGTATTGGTAAAGGATACTTTTATAGAAATTTAGTCATTTCATGCGAACTATCATCATTCAGATATAAAATGACGGTTGTAGTCATATTTGGGGTATGGTTGGGCTGGATTGTTTTACCCCTGAATGGCACTCTCTTTGCACACAACGGATTAAACGGCCAGGTCACAAGGACGCCGAGGGCTCAGACAAGGTTGGGGGAAGCGACCCACTGGACAGCTGTTGGTAGACAGATGATAGCCTCTCATCAAGACCATCCAGCGTGTTCCTTAACGTGCACAAGATATTGCTCTCGCACACGGGGGCCACAGCTAATATCCCATCCGACGGAAGGCGGCCTTTCCAAGGCAATCGGTGTCCTCTTATGACTGAGGGCAGGGCGGGGAGTTTTTGCGGAGATAAATCTCGATGATGGCCCAGGCTGGAATCGGATCTGGGAACTGTAGATTACGAGCCTAGCTCGCTATCGACTGAGCCACCCCGTCCTATTTCGAAGTGTGGTATGTTTCACTTTCTTCAGCGTGGAAATTTTTCTTGTGTAACAATTCTTCAGCGGCTAGAGTTGGCTGAGTCAGCAAGCCCGTAATCTGCATTTCCCAGATTCGAGTCCCAACTCTTCCTGCGATGAGACTTATCTCCGTTAACTCTCATTCTGTCCTCGGTGAGAAAAGGGACACCGATCGGCTTCTAAAGGCCTCCGTCTGTTGGATGGGATGTAAAGCGTGATTCCTTGTGCAGGAGTGCTGTACTCTGTGCACATTAAAGCACACACTGGATAGTATAGGACATAGGTTTACATCTGTCCATTAAATCCTCTACCCAAATTTGGGTCCTTGTGATCGGGCATTCAGACCAGCATATATAAATAAAAGTCCTTCGGAGGTAAAACCAACCCATAGACTTTCATGTTCATTAATTTCCTCTTCTGAAACAGGTAATTTTGCAAAAGTTTTCTATTTATTATTTCCCACGAAAATTCCTTATAGTCTCGAGCTTTTAAAAGTCAACTGGAGTCACATCAAGAAAAAAGATTTCTTACTCTGTGGGAATCCTTTTTGTTTCTTGGTCTTTGCTAACTAAATGGTCATCATCAGCAAGTCACCGACAGGTCTCCAGGATCAACTGGACCTTTTGGTAGGCAAGTGCTCTAAAGCTGGTTTGAGAGTGAAAACCGAAAAATGTTCTACGTTTCATGGAGATTTCAGACGTAGAAGAATGGTCCCTCGCACGAATTTCGTAGTGGACGGAAAATTATGACCTTCTTTAAATGATGTTGATTCGGTAAAGGTTCAGGATATACCTGTAAGTTTAAGAGGAGATGTGATTCCCAAATATCGAATTGTTGCTCTAGAAGATCTTTTCAAATGAACTCGTCCACCCTGGCAGAAATTTCATGCCCTTAATGTGTTTCTTCTGCCTAAATTATACTTTCTTCTAACTAATTATGCCCTGCAGAAGAAGGTCTTCAGAAGATTGGACAGTTTAATTACGCGACTTGTTAAACTATGGCTAAACTTGCCGTCTAATAGAGCTAGCGCAGAAAAGTTATTTTACCACTCTGACAAAGGAAGTGTGGGAATATTTCCCATTGCCGATATGTCAGACCTTCACTTATTGGCACATGGCTTTAAACTTTTGGGTTTACTAGATCCCTTCGTGCGATTGTTGACCAGAGAATTGCTCTCAGCGTGTATTAAAGGAACAATTGACAGACATCCCTCGGAACAAAATGCTGAATATTACCTGAATGGAGGGACGGTTATAAATTCATTCCAAGAGGGCGCCATTTAAGGATATACGAAGGCTTTTTTAGTGAAAAGTGTCATTTATGGAGTACAAAAATCCTTTAAACTTCCTTACATTTGCTTTCATATGTGGTACTGAAGGCATCAGGGGTTTGTCTTCTTGGAAAGAAATTGGCTGGCTATTAAAATGAAAAAAATGAAACACTTGTGGGTCTTTTGGAGGAGGCTATTTATCGCCATGGCTCCCTCCTTATGACTACGACTACCTGTATGTTTCCAATGAGGACGTCTTTTCCAGAAATGGTGGCGATATCTCCACCATTTGGGCCCGTATTAGAAGTGCCATAAGAGTATTTCGGAAGATTTTGCACTGTGAATAGACCTTTCTGGATATTCGTCAGAAACTTCAACTCCGCTTCCTCAAGGGGTCCCATAGTTCTTTCATTGTCTTTCAAGAAAAAAGATTTGTGTCTTTTGAAGAGTGCCTTGTTTGATCATTATTTAACTTTACTTGGAAAGCAGAAGGATCAGAGTAAAATTAGCACCTCCTTAAGGACACCGATGGGCTTGGAAAGGCCGCCGTCCGTCGGATGGGACGTTAAGCCGTGGCCCCGTGTGCGGGAGAGCCATATCCTGAGCACGTTAAAGAACACGCTGGATGGCCTTGACAGGAGGCTACCATCTGTCTCCCAACAGCTGTTCCAGTGGGTCCCCTTCCCCAACCTTCTCTGAGCCTTCGGGGTCCTTGTGGCCTGGCCATTTAGCCCATGGTGTGCGAAAAAGTGCCGCTCAGAGGTAAAACAATCCAATCCAATCCAAGCACCTCCTTCTCCCCTACATGACGCATCCAATCCCTTTATTAAGGAAGGGAGCTTATACTCTCTGTGACTGGAGATTCGTATTAAGAGCGGAGCTTAAAATCTTAACAGAACTCGTAGATTTTGAAACGGGTACAAGCTCTGTCGCAGATGGGGATTCTTTATTGAAAGTATTCCCCACGTGCTCAACCACTGCGGGCTTCAGTCCACCACATGAATGAAATGGGTTAATGAAGTGGTTGACCATAGCGTTAAGGCTGTTCCAAGATGAACTGATATTCTACAGAACCAGTGACCAGTGCTAGGCAGAATCCAACTTAAATTTGCATCCAGATATATGCTTCACTGATTTAGCCAGAAATGTTCACATAGTCGACATAACTCCATCTTTCGAAGACGGGCTGAATCCTTTCGAGTTGCCCGTCAGAATAAATTGGATAAATATACTATATACCTATTGTGGAGTTCTTGAACGGAGAGAATATCACTATAGCAGTTCATCCCCTTGTTATCGGTGCCTTAGTGTCGTAGATCCGTCTAATGAGCCTGTTTTGAGGAATATGGGAATTTCCAAGATGAATAAGCATTAGAATTCTCATGAGAAAACTAATTTCTCTCGGTGACGATCCCATGGTCCGTGACATACACAGTCGTATAAGAATAATATGACCACCTACCATAGTTATATGTGTGGTAGGTGGTCATATTATTCTGATACGACTGTGTATATGTTGAACTCACGGGCCACAGGACAACATCGAGATTAACTGCGTTTCTTTTAAAATATTTATGCTGTTTAACTTTTTATATCCGAGATTTTATTACAAACTTATATTTATGTTTTACTTCTATGGACTGTTATGGATGTTATTTCTTTTATGACACACATTAACGATAGATTTTCCCTATTTATATTTTTATATTAGACGATATAATTTCGACAATTAATTTTTTGCGACATTTTTGTTGCATATCAAAGAATAATATACCAGGTGATCCAAAAGTAACAGAATTCATTATAGTCCCCTTTTTCTTTGAGGAAGTCCACAGCGATACATTTCGAACTGTTACTGTCACAGGCGAGCATCAATCTCTCCTTGCAAGAGAGGCAAGCGCTACATAGCGTAACGTTCATGCAGGATGGAGTACCTCCGCATATCAAAGGTCCTGTCCAGCACCTGCTGCGATTGACATTTAGTGATGACCGTGTCCTCAGTCGCTCTTTCCAGCACGAATGACCACTAAGGTCTCCAGACCTTACATAATGTGACTTTTGGTTATGGGGCTACTTGAAGTCACAGGTGTACAGAGGACGGCCGACGTCATTGACCATGTTGAAAGAAGCTATTCACCATCATGTGACAGGAATTACAGCTGAAACCCTCTTCGATGCTGTGCAGTGTCATGCCACGTCTGACGGTCATTCTCAGGAATGATGGCCGTCACATTGAACATTTGTAATCCTAGCTGCGTTGCGAACTGTTCTGCACCACTGTACAAGATTTAAGGTTCAAGGTGTTGTAAATATGGTGAAATTAGCCCCCAGAGAAGGGGCTCCCTACACCAGTCACAACGGAATAGTGAGATAGTAGATGCAGAAGAATCTGCCTCTAAGCAATCTCTCTGAAAAAAAAAAAAGTCCTTTTCAGGACAATGTAAAAAGAAGGCCCTTTTCAGGACAATGTAAAAGTACTGAACATTACACCTTGCAGAGGAGGCCAATGTTCTGAAAGAAATCAGTGACAATACGGAAGCGGGCACATTGCAGTTTCACACTATGGTTGTTGCCGGGAATATAGGTGATGGAGTAGTCAATGGTTCCTATAGCATTACGCTCCTGGAACAAAGCATCTCTTTCGGCATTGTAGCGGGAGCAGTTGAGCAGAACGTGGGATACAGTCTCAGGTGTGCTGCAAGTGGTACAATCTGGACTGTAAACTTTGCCAAGAGTGTGCAGCGTAGAGTTGCTGTAGATGACACCAACTCGGAGACGATGAAGGAGGGTCTCCTCAGATCTGAGGAGATTACCGAGGTTAGGAGCTGTGAGAAAAAATTCAACCAGGTACCTGAATGAGGAACATCTGCTGTCCTTCTGCCACTGAAAAAGACGGAACTGGCTCACCAGTTGTGAGACAGAACTCTTGCAGTCGCTGAGAGAGAGTGGGTAATTAGTTACACACCTCTGACTCTCCAGTGCCTCCTTCGCGGTGTGATCAGCGAGCTCATTTCCAGGTATCCCTACATGGGAAGGGATCCACTTGAAATGGACCGTGATTCCAGCAGAAGTGATCTTCGAGAAAGTCTCCATGATCTTCTGGATGTGGAAGGGGTTGCAGCTCTTGCTGTCTCGCTTATGGAGAGCTTCCAAGGCTGACTTGCTGTCAAAGAGGATGACAAAGTTCCCACTCTTGAGGATGAGGATGAAAAGTACAGCCTCAAGAATAGCATGAAACTCTGCACAGGTGGAGGAGGTTAGATGCGGGAGACGGAAACCTCCGGCAATGTCAGTGTCGGGGATGACAATGGAAGAGGCAGCACGTTGCCTCTCCCGGTCCACAGATCCATCAGTGTAGACCTCAGTACATCTCTCATATCGCGCAGTGACATAGGAGGTGGAGAGAAGTCTGATGGCCAATGGATCAGTGTCGCTCTTCCGACCAAGAGAAGGGTTAGTGACATTGATCGTTAGATCACTGTTCCTCAAGGGTGGAAGGTCGGGGAAGAGAGTATTGCCAGCATCCAGCATCTGTCCCTGCCAGCTCATGCATCTGGAGCTGGCAGGAAGGACTCAGTCATAGAAGTCCTTGGCGGACAGGGGATGGCAGAGTGAGGCCTGTCATGCAACTTCCTGATAAGCTCATGGTTAGAGTGCAGGAAATGGAGCCTCGAGAGATGACACGGTATATCTCTCTTCCAGCGCAGGTGGAAAGGCATGTCATCAGCCTCTGCAATGACAGACGCATTAGGTGTGTTAGGGCAAAGTCCGAGGCAGAGGCGCAGAGATATATTGTGGACAGTTGCCAACTTGCTGAGCAGTGTATCAGAGGCATTGCAGAGAAGGTGTGACCACTGTAGTTGATGTGGGAGAGGATCAAGTGCCAGTAGAAGACCAGGAGGATCTTGCAGGACCAGGAGGATCTTGCTGGTACCCACTGGGGTATACTTTGATAACTATTGCAAAAGGTTATCAAAGTATACCCCAGTGGGTACCAGCAAGAAAAGACAGTATATTTCTCTGCGCAGTGGCAGCTGTCTTAAGATGCTGGATGTGAGGCCCCCAGCTCAGCCTGTTGTCCAGGACCGCACCAAAGAACTTATGCTGATGGACGGCCTTGATGTGATCTGGCCAAAGCAAGAGGTCAGGGAAGGTGGGTGGAAGGCGTCTCCTCGTGAAAACCATGGCCACAGTCTTATCAGTGGAAAGAGTGAGGCTTAGTTGTCGAAGAACTTAACGACTGTGTCCACAGCTCGTTTCATCACGAGCTGAGCATGGTAGGGGTCCTGGCTAGGGAGCCAGATGCAGATATCATCTGCGTAAATGGAAATACCCACTCTTTCCTCGAGTCGAGAGGGTAGGCCTGACAAAAGATGTTCAGTAACATCGGGCTGAGGACACCCCCTTGAGGTACTCCGTTGGTGTGGGAGACGCTGAGCGTGTTGCCCAGCTTCACATGAACAGTCCTGTTGGAGAGGTACGCTGCGATCCACTGGTTGATATTGCCTCTGAGGGCAAGATAATGTAGCCTGCAGAGAATAACAACTATATACAAACTACTGACACAACTGAAGTGCCACCTGTCGGTGGCAAATGTAACTATTCTGGCAAATAAAATTTTCGTTATTAAAAAAATTATATGTCTTTCTGTGTATTTCTGTGAAAACCGCATCGTGCTATTGTCTGTACTTTTCAAATTATTGCATTTTTACTTTTTCTGTTACTTTTGGATCACCCAGTATAAGAATTGTATCTTTCAACTAGTACAATGCTTAAACGTTATTACACCAGTAAAAGTCTCAAAACGAAATCAGCCAATTTTACCTTTATTCAAAGGAGTACAATGTTCAAACGTTTATTATGCCAGCAAATATCTCATAACAATATTTAACAGCCTTACATTTATTTAAATTAGTAGAGGTGCTAAGAATCATTATGCCTGTAAAAGTAAAAAAATTATATTCAAAATAAAATGAAAATTCAAAAATATGTTATGTCTCTTCTTCGCATAGAATCACGACTTAATGCTCATTAAGAAGCTTTTCCAACGTGTTTTTAAAATGCATATATTATGTCTGTTTTTCACACAACCAAGACTTACTGCTGTTTAAGATACTTTTCAAAAGATCAACGATTTGTATTCTTTAGTTTTCATTGTTGTTTCGTGTTGTCAATCGATCTGTTGTTTTACAGAGCGAAAAAGATTTAATTTTCCTGAAAAAGTAAAATTGAAAAAGTAATTAGAGACGGCTTACTTTTTCTATGATATTTGATTTATGATCTATGATTCTATGATCTATGATTTATTGCACAGTGATTGAGCAATAAATTCTAAGGAACACCTTCAATTAGAAATGAGAGGACTTCCATCATTTATTCATTTTGTCGAAATAGAAAGTTCTCAGCACTGGTCTCAACAACAAAAAAACTAACTGCGAATATTACAAGTAACATTAAAAATAAACAAACAATAATTCAAAATCGAAATTTCTAATATCTTCGACGTTTATCATCAGGCTGAATATGAAAAATTTTCAATGGATGATTATATTTATATTAAATCTATCATAAGCTGAATGAGAAACATTCTTAGTGGATGATAATTCTACGATGATGATGATGAATTTGAGTAAGATTTCTAAATGGATTATTGAATGTATTTGATCTGTTACGAATTTATATTAGAAGAATTCTAAATGGATGATTCTATGCATTTGACCTATCATGAATTTGAATAAGAGGAATTCTAAATGGATGATTCAATGTATTTGACCTATTACGAATTTGAATAAGAAGAATTCTAAATGAATGATTCTATGTATTTGACCTATCACGAATTTGTATTAGAATAATTCTAAATGGATGATTCTATGCATTTGACCTGTCACGAATTTCAATAAAAAGAATTCTAAATGGATGATTCAATGTATTTGATCTGTTACGAATTTGAATAAGAAGAATTCTAAATGGATGATTCTATGCATTTGACCTATCACGAATTTCAATAAAAAGAATTCTAAATGGATGATTCTATGCATTTGACCTATCATGAATTTCAATAAAAAGAATTCTAAATGGATGATTCTATGCATTTGACCTATCACGAATTTCAATAAAAAGAATTCTAAATGGAACAAGTAATAAATTACGAAAAAAACCAAAAGGATTTAACTACAAAAATCTATGAAGCCGAAAATTTAAACACAGAAATGAGAGAAGAGATTAAGGAGCTGAAACTAAATCTTAATGACGTGGAACAATATGGACGCAATAAAAATATAGAAATTCATGGTGTTCCCATAATTGAAGGGGAGGATGAAACAGAGCTTAAAATAAAGTTGTATAAAATTTCCCAGTCATTAAACATAGTCAACTACACAGACAATATGATTGAAAAAGTTCACAAACTTCCAGAAAGAAATAAAAGCAAAATCCCAAAGATAATTGTCCAATTCGTTACACGGAAAGATAGAGACACTTGGACACAAAACAGGAAAAAAAAATTAACACTACTATTGCAGACCTTGATGATAAAGGAACACCAATATATATTAATGAAAACATGACTATGATTAACAGAGAACTTTTCTGGAGAGCTAAGATGTGTGCAAAAGAAAAAAATTATAAGTGTGTTTGGTTCAAAAATGGAAAAGTTCTAATGAGGAAATCAACTGGTGAAAGAATTATCAATGTGGATATGTTCACCAATTTTGATGATTTTTGAACTTTTAGATATGTCCGATAAACCTTGCTTTTTTTTTTCTCTCTCTTTTTTTTTGCTCTTTTCTTTTTTTTATGAATATTCTTGTTAGCTATGTCTGATTTGAATTTTGAAGATTTTGATAGCAACTATGATGTTGCTTATGTAACTACAGGTTTAGAAGTGGAGGCTTGGTTCGAAAATAATTATAGTAAATTTATTCACAAAAATAAATTAGGAATTGCTCATGTTAATATAAGAAGTCAAAGAAAACATTGGGATTCATTAAAATTAAGTATTAACAATTACATGAAACACATTGATTTGCTTGTTTTAACTGAAACAAATGTAAATAAATATGAAAATTACTTATATAACATTGATAAATTTAATAAAATCACAAATGATAATATAAATAAAAATATTAGGGAGATTTCAGTATACTATAAAGAAAATCTAGATATTGAAATTATTTCACAACAAACACTTCCAGCGGAAACTATATATATAAAAGTAAAAAAAAAATATAATATATCATGTTTTAGCACTATACAGATCGCCTAGTACAGATGTGAACTCTTTTCTGTTGAATTTCCGAAACTGGATGGAAAATACAGAAAAAGACCAAAATCAGATTTTAATAGGTTATTTTAATATCGATACAATGAATACTAAAAAACATGGCACAGAAAAATATATCACACTATTGGCTGAAATGAATTTTGAAAGATTAATAAGGGAAGCTACAAGAGAAGAAATAGTAAAAAATAAAATTACCAAAACCTGTATAGACCATATTAATATTAAACTGATTAAAAATATGTCAGCAAATTCAATAATCCAAACAAGCAAAATAGCAGATGATTTTAACACTGATTAGCAACACCAATAACAATTTAAATAATACTAATTATAATGAAACAGACCAGGAAAATAAGAATTGGTCATTTGACCATAACAATATAAACAAAGCTATTTCTGAAACGAATTGGAATTTAGAAAATTATGGAGACAACTCAAAGCATGAATTAAACCTATATAAAGTATTTAAAGACATTTATGATGGAATTTTAGGAAATAATAGAATATATATGAGGAGAGTTGGAAAAGTAAAAAGAAATCATAACAAAAATTGGATAACACCGAACTTGATAGAATTAATTGAAGAAAGAGATAAAGCTTGGATTAAATTTAAAAACAATGATAAAAGTGATGCTTATAAAAATAACTATAAAAAATTAAGGAATATGGTTAATATTCAGATTAGAAATCAGAAACAACTTTATTATAGAAATAAACTTATAATGAAAAAAATGATATGAAGGCTACCTGGCAATTAATATGTGAAATATTAGAAGGAAAACAGAAAAAATCATCGGACGATGTAATAATTGACAATATGGCCAAAAAGAAATTATCTGTGGAAGAAATAGCAAATAATTACAATGACATTTATAATACAGTAATTTTACAGATAAGAAATACAAATCACCAAGACGATATAAATTATGTTCCAACCATGATACAAAGAATTTTGAAATCTATCTATATACATGAAATCACTGAAAAACAAACTGATGAAATAATTACTTCATTAGACACCAATAAATCACCTGGTTACGATAATGTTTGCATTAAACATATAAAATTTAATAAAGAGACACTACTAAATATTATATCAAAAATTATAAATCAGATTATATTTACTGGGAACATACCTACTGAACTCAAAACAGGTATTTTAAGACCTATTTTTAAAGGTGGTATTAAGGAGGATTTTTCTAACTATCGACCAATAACAATTCTGCCTATTTTTTCGAAAATAATGGAAAAATATATTTATAATACTGTTTTAAACTTTTTACTTAAACACAGCATAATTAATGAAAATCAGTTTGGCTTTCAAAAAGGAAAAAACACAATTCAACTAATTTCCAAAATTGCAAATAATATTAATAAATCATTGAATAATAGGGAAAAAATTGTAACTATGTTCTTAGATTTAAAGAAAGCCTTCGATACAATAGATCATAGCATTTTACTAAATAAATTGGAAAATTACGGTATTCGCGGTATATTGGTTAGATTGGTTTAGAAATTATTTATCAGACAGATACACAATTACTAAAATAAAAAACTGCTACAGCAGAAAAGTAATTACACGATGTGGAATTCCCCAAGGCTCAATTTTAGGTCCTTTATTGTTCCTAGTGTACATAAATGATTTGTTCAATACAAAATTAAATAGTGCTATTTATCTATATGCTGACGCCATTGTTTTAATAAACAGTCAGAAATATTTAAATGATAGCATTTCAGAGGTTCAAACAGATTACAATAATATTATTAGATGGTTAAATCATAATAAAATCTATTTAAATGAGAAAAAAACAAAACTGATGATTATTCATTCACCAGGATTTCATATTCATCAAAACCTCTTTATCAAAACTCATAAAATAAATTGCAGAAAAAAGGATGCTTCGAATTGTGAATCATTATGCAGCTGCCCACTTGTTGAGCAAGTAAATAAAATAAATTACTTAGGAATCATTTTTGATGAATATTTTAGGTGGAATGCCCGTATATCCCACATATGTGAAAGCTTGAGAATATCGGCGATAAAAATTCAAAAATTGAAATACGTATTAAATATGGAAACATGTGTCCTATTTTATAAAGCAATATGCTAATCTATTTTAAATTATGGAATAATTGTGCATGGAACAACTAACTTAACTAACATAAATAAAATAGAAAAATTGCAGTCTATAATAGCTAAAAATATTATTCCGTTTCATTTGCAAAAAATTTATAAAACTTTTACCGATAGATTAAAATTTTTAAATCTTTTGTCCTACAGCAGTTTATATAAATATAATGTAATAATTAAAAATTTTTTGACGAAACTTACAAACTAAAAATTCAACATAATAAAAATACAAGACTTCAAAACCAGGGTTATTACAAATTGCCAAATTTTCGAAATAATTACGGGAAACATACCTCCGAAATCAAGTACCACTTATATTTAATGCTATTCCAAAAGAATTACTAAATATAGATTCTTTTAGAAGACTAAAAATGGAATTAAAAAAATATTTGGTATTTTCTAGTTAGCTGATTTTTATGTGTTGTGTTTTGTGGATTTATTTGATGTACACCATTTTTGTGGCTGAATGACTTATGTTAATATAATTTATTCATTTTCCTGCAGATAAGCTATTTAGCTTTGCGGGTCAAAGTGTAAATGCATTTGTATTCTTTACTCTTATGAATAAAAATTATATTCTAAAAAAAAAAAAATGGATGATTCAATGTATTTGACCTATCACGAATTTGCATCAGAAGAATTCTTAATGGATGATTCTATGTATATAATCTATCATCAGGCTCAATAAATCTAAATTCTTAGTGGATGATTCCATATATTTAATCTGTCATCAAGTTGAATAAGAAAAATTCTTTGTGAATGATTCTTTGTATTTCAACTATCATCAAGTTGAATAAGAAAAATTCGTAGTGGATGATTCTATGTATTTAACGATACGGATGAAGTGTTCTAGAGGTTCACTGCAAATTAAACAAGGCTAAAATGCAATTACAGTAGACTCTCGTAGTCTACAGTAGTTCTCGACTACAGTAGATCGCTCATAATGAATAAAAAAACAAACAATCTCGAATAAGCGAATTTCCTGTTAATTCGTAATCAAGTTGATCATAAGTTTCGAAAAATACTTTACCATATACTCACAGACCTTCTACTATGGCATATAAACTGACGGGCTCCTGTCAGACCTCTGTGGCAAGCAGCTGCTTGAGGGGGTATTTATTTATTTATTTTATTTATACTTATATTATTCAATTGAAATAGTACAGCGAAGATGTTTGCTTTTCCTCTTCTTTCACCTTTCAGCGAATTGTGCTGAAAACATTGCGCTGCGTGAAACCTTTTATTCTCGCATCGCATGTTAGAAGTCGCTTTGTCGCATCCTATATTATTTTTGGGTGTATAGTTTATTTTTTTAACATCACGGTTAATCCAACCTCGGATAATCGAGAGTCTACTGTAATATCGAGTGAAAGAAAATTTTATGTTCACTTAAAATTATATAAAGTAATGATACCAAAATTTTCCTGCAAACCATAAGGATTCGCAAATTAACTCTGCCCTGAATGACACTCTGTTATGATATGCAACTTTTACTTAAATAATGTTTTTTAAGACCATTAAATTTGCCTACCATAATATTTTGAACCTGAAGTCACAGAGACATTGTGCATTCTCTTAAAATTATATTTGTTTTACTTAAAAGTAATTAAAGACGGCTGTAACAACTCAACACTGCATTTCTAACTAAGTGTACAAGAAATTTAAACCTTCAGGGAGCTTTTATTTCTATTTGAGCAGCCTAAAACACAACATTACGATTAGAGTTTCTACGAGGGACGATTATACCACAAACAACACACATTTCGTGACTTTAAAAGAATACCTTTTGTTAGAAAGGCTTCAGAATTGTGCTGGTTAATGAATATAAATTGTAATGCTTTTACTAATTATTAAAGTCAGTTTTTAAAAAACTTATATCGTTTAGGAATAGTTTCTATTCAACTGTAAGTTTCTTAAAAAATAGAACTCAGGAATTTGTGAATAAGAAGTGGAAGATGAAATGTTAAAGACATTAAAAGTGTACCTGTAACAAAACACTTGTTCATTAAACTCAGTAACTAAGAAGATAGGTACACTTGAAAGTTAATGTATTTAAATTTCATTTCCAGTCTGTGAACTTTGGGATTTTATTATACCGATAAAGCTCATTTTTATTAAATGAAACAGTTTCGACAGGAAACAGTGGTTTCGATTCAGTGGTTTCTTGATTACATATCAGGGACAATTAAATTATTTTCGCTCTGTAAAACAACAGATCGATTGACAACACGAAATGACGTTATTGATTCAACAGGAAAGTATCACGGAGATGTCCTGTAGACGTGGGATTCATGAAATAATAAGCTGAGAAAAATTGGCTTTTACCGTGAGTGGGATTCGAACCCACATCTCTCAGCAACATTGCTTGTATGCTAACCACTACACCATCAACGGCTAACGTTTTTTCTCTTCAGCTAAATATGATATAAAAACTTTCCCGCATTTTTATTTGATTCACTCATGGAGCCATCTATGTCTAGAAACTGAGAACTGTTATTCTAAATTCTTTCCCTTGAATTAATTTTACGAGCAGAAAGAACTGTGATTCCATTGGACCATTCGTTGTTTGCATAGTTGTATCATTTGCTTCTTTGTTTTCCAATAACTCCGAATTAGTTGCTTCCAAAAATGGGATGTATGTTGTACATTCTTTAGTAGTAAGTACGTCAGTATATAGTTTCTGACAGTCTTATCAAATATGTGGTTTAGGTACGTTATTTTTTCGATATAATGACACTAAATAACCACGTCACAGAAACCTCAAAGGCTCATAAATGGTCGGGATAAGGATCACGTCGGGGCCACGTAGCGTATTCTTTAACGTGCACAGGGTACGGCTTTCATGCACACGGATCCACGGTGCAAAGTCCCATCCAATGGACGGAGGCCTTTACACACACACACACATTGGTATCCCTTTCTGACCGAAGGAAGGATGGGAGATAGGGAGATAAATTTCTAAACTGGCGCAGTTGTAACTCGAACCTGGGAACTGCAGATTACGAGCTTGGCTACTGTACCGACAGATCAAACCCCTTCCTATCCGGCACCAATCAGCCTTTCCAAAGCCCATTGCCGTTCTCTATTCAACAGGGGAAAGGGGGGAGGGGAAGGTTAACGGAGCTAAATCTCATACGACAGGTGGGACTAGAACTCGGGAATTGCAGTTTACGAGCTTGATTCGCTACCGTCTAAACCAATCCGCCGCCCCATATAGAAAAAGTATCAACTTGTCAATTATGTTTTTAGATTTACAGAAAGCCTTCTACACAACGGATCATAACATTTTACTAAATAAATTGTAAAATTACTGTATTAGGGGTATAATGTTAGATTGGTTTCGGAATTATTTATCAGAGAGATACAAAATTATTAAAATAAAAAAACTGTTACAGCAGAAAAGTAATTACACCATATGTAATTCCCCAGGGTTCAATTTTAGTCCTTTATTGTTCCAGGTATGCAAAAATGATTTGTTCAATATAAAATTAAAAAAAATGCCATTTATCTATATGCTGACGACATTGTTTTAATAAACAATCACAAATATTTAAATGATAGCATTTCAGAGATTCAAACAGATTACAATAATATAATTAGATGGTTAAATCACAATAAAATCTACAGTCGCTCAAAAAAATATCCGAACACTATGGTTGATTACAGAATTCAGAATAAATATCTGGCAATGATTTTTTTAGAAATTAGTGATCTGGTAACCTTCCTGTACTGTACACGAAGGTTGCCAGATCATTAATTTCTAAAAAAATCGTTGCCAGATATTTTTGCTGAATTCTGTAAACAACCATAGTGTTCGGATATTTTTTGAGCGACTGTACTTAAATGAGAAAAGAAACAAAATGGATGATTATACGTTCACCAGGATTCAATATTCATCAAAACCACTTTATCAAAAGACAAAATATTTTGCAAAAAAAAAAGGATGCTTCTAATTGTGAATCATTATGTAGTTGTCTATGTTGTATATGTGTTGAGCAAGTAAATCAAATAAAATAAGTAGGAATCATTTTTGGTGAATATTTCAAGTGGAATACTAATATATCCCACATATGTTTAAACTTGAGAATATCAGCGATAAAAATTCGAAAATTAAAATACGTACTAAATATGGAAACCTGTGTATTTTTTTATCGATTTTAAATTATGGAAAATAATTGTGCATGGAACAACTAACTTAACTAACATACAAATAAAATAGAAAAACTGCAATCTACTGTAAAATAGCTAAAGCATTTATCCCGTTTCATTTAAAAAAAAATTAGAAAACTCCAAAAGATAGATTAAAACTTTTTAATCTTATTTCTTACAGCAATTTATAAAAATATAATTTAATAATTAAATTTTTTTTACGAAACATGCAAACTAAAAATTCAACACAATAAAAATACAAGACTTCAAAACCAAGGGTATTACAAAATGCCTACTTTTCGAAATAATTACGGAAAAAACATACCTCCGAATATCAAGTACCACTTATATTTAATGCAGTCCCAAAGGAAATGCTAAATGTAGATTCTTTTACTAGACTGAAAATCGAATTGAAAAAATATTTGGGAATTTCAAATTAGCTGAATATTATGCGTTGTGTTTTGTGAATTTATTTCATGTACACCATTTTTGTGGCTGAATGACCTATGTTTAATTTAATTTATTCATTTTCCTGCAGATAAGCTATTTAGCTTTGCGGATCAAATGGTGAATGTATTGTATTCTTTACTTTTATGAATAAAAATCCGTATTCTTCTTAAAAAAAATAAACTTTAGGATACGTAGGAAAAAAACTCGTCGGGGCAATCCAGTATGTTCTTTAACATGCACATGGTATGGTTGTAATGTACAAAAGGGGCCACTGCTTAACGTCTCATGAGACGGATTTGTACTATTTGTTGCCAGATGTTCAGCAAATACAGTAATCTCCGGTTCCGCCTTTCGACACTACCAAGTTAACGGAAAGCCGTGACTATCTAGAGTCGGGGGCAAGAATACACCATATAGATGCATCTCAACCCCATCCTCACATGGCAGCAGTCCTATAGAAGGAAAGCTAACCACCGGTAGAAACCTGAAATTTAATCTGTTCCACGGTTAGCCATGGACAATGATATGTAAATCCAAGTTCGCTCGACACACGGGGTGGAGACTCTTATTGGGGCACAGACTACTTTGAAAAGGGCTCGTGCATACTAGGGGACCAAATCCGTTCAGCCGTGCCCTTGAACTGCTCCACGGAGCGACTGATGTTGAGGTCTTGACACCGTCCAGCTGGCCACTAAACCGGTCAGCGATGTCTTCGACCTCGGTTGATCTTGGCTCTGTCCAACCGGGGACACAATCCGGTCAGCAAAGTCTTCGACCGGTTGCTGGGCCCGAAGCCCCCCCCCCACCACCACGACAAGGTGGTCCCCCATCGGGGGGGGGGGGGTCATGAGACGGATTAGAAACTATTCGGTGTCCCCTTTCTCATCATGGGCAGAGAAAGGTTTATTGGAGAAAAATCTGAATCCGTACAAAGTGATGACTGCAGCTATTATCACAGTAATGCTTCGATTCGTGAACATTTCGTTCAATCATTTATAAGCTTTGCCATAAAACTAGTTGGCACGACAATGACAAGACCTAAAAAGCAGGTTATTTAATAGAAATAAATCAAATTTACAGTGCACATTGGTCGTAAAAAAGGGTCGTAAAAATTCATTACTAAAAATGCTTGGCGTAAAATTGTGAGAAAATGGGTAATTTTCTCCAATTAATATTAATGATTAAAATTGCCGTCCCGTGGTCGAGTAGTTAGCGCGCTTGGCTACTGATCTAAGGGACCTGGGTTCGAACCCCGGGTAAGGCATGGATGTATGTGTCGTTTTTCTGCTGAGATCCTACCATCCTCTCAGACCTTCTACTATGGCATATAAACTGACATGCTCCTGTGAAACCTCTGTGGCAAGCAGCTGCTTGAGGGGGTATTTATTTTTATTTTTTTATAATGATTAAAATCTGTGAGTCTTCCATCCGAATATAACAATTCTCACTATACAAACATCTGAGATTATCTAACAAGATATTTCCATCTTTATTTCGTAATATCCTTGCGTGTGGAAACAAAACAGAGTTTTATTCGTCACGCAAACAAAGAGTAAAAAAAAAACATTTATAAATATATGCGTTAGTGGGATGAATAAATAAATAAAAAAGGGTGCTTCATCTTGACGGCAAACCCATCACTTTCCTTCTTGCAACCGCTTCGGATATTCTCAACAACACTTACAATTTCCATTTTCCGATGTCCTTCAGTCGCCATCCTCATCTACCGATGTCAGGATGGCATCCACGAGGCACGCATCACACTCCCCGTGCCTACCACGAGAGCATCCCCGAACTGCTTGCGTGGTTTTCGTGCGTCTATGTGCTTCCGCATCGAAGAAATTTGTGGCCGAGCTCTCCGACTTAACGCCTACCTCTTCTCATCCTCCTCCATCTGCTCCTCATCTTTCTCTTCCTCCTCCTCCTCCTCGTGGTGCTCATCTCGGGGCCAGCCATGCCCAACTTTCAGCATCAGCATTCAGCTTTGCGCTGAACACGCATCTTGCACTTCCGTGAGTCAGGAGCGCCGATGAAAATATGAATCAAAAAGCAGAGAAATCTCGTTAGCCGTTGCATATATCAAACTGTCAATTGTAAGTGTTCCAGCATCAGAAGCCTGGAAAGGAGTAGAGGGTGATGTTCTTCTCGAGACAGCTTTGATATTACTTCTCTCTCTTACATTGCCACTTCAATGTTTCTTCCCTATTTTTATATATGTATTTTCCCCACCCACCCCCTCTACACCTCCCATCCTTTTTCTCTCGAACGTGACAATGAATTACAGCATAGCCATAAGGTGTGGATTCAATACTCTCGAAATCGGAGTTTTCAAATGACTTTCTCAGGTTCTTCCTTTTTTCGCATTCCCTCGTCTTTCTTTGTCAGTGTTACGTGATTGGACCTTTCGTATTTTCCGTTCGAATCCTTTCCCTCTTTCTCTCTCTTTCAAATTTCTCTTGCCACGCGATATGGCTTCTAGTTTTCGCTTGCACTCGTATTTTCTCCCCACTATTTATTACAAATCCATTCTTTTATCTTCGATTCGTTTGGCTCCTTTCACATTTTCCATTACATTTTAAACTTCCATTACATATTTCTTTTACTGTCGTATTTTACGTCTTTTTTTTCTGTTCTGCCCTTTGCATATAGTTAGCATTTTATTCCTTTCAGTGTCGATTGTAGTTCATCGTTAGGCCTAGAAATTTTATCGCGAAATATTTCTACATTTTTCATGTTTATGCTACTCTTATTTTAGTGTTATTTTGTATGTTAGCTAGTGGCAGAGAGATTAGCCAGCATGACTACTGGTCAAAGGATATCCGTGTTCGAATCCCAGATTAGTCGAGGATGTATCTTTTCTGGTATTGCCTTTTTGTTTCTTCACAGATCTTCTCTATGGCGATTATACTGATAAGCTTTTGTCAGACCTTTGTGGAAAGCATCTTCTTGAGGGATAATTTATTTCTAGTTGGGTTATTTTACCTCTGAGGGGCACTTTTTTTGCACACAATAGGCTAAATATTCAAGTTATAAGGGCCCCAAAGGCTCATAGAAGGTTGAGGGGGAATAACCACTGGACAGCTATTGGGAAGCAAATGGTAGTCTCCCACCAAGGTTATCCTGCGTGTTCTTTAACGTGCACACTCCACACTGCTCTCCCACACACGGCGACACGGCTTAATGTCACATCATGGACAGTGGTCTTTCCACGCCCATCGGTGTTGTCTACTGATCATCGATTTTTGTTGAGTTTTTGAGATAAATCTCAATGTTGGCCCAGAGACTCGAACCTGGAAACTGCAGATTACGAGCTGCCCCTAATTTACACCGAAGAGCCAAAACATTATTACCACCTGTTTAATATGATATTGGTCCTCCACGTGCCGCCAAAACAGCTCTTATCCTACGAGGCAGGGACGCTACAAGATTTCTAAAGGTGTCTTGTGGTATCCGGTACTAACACGTTACCAGCAGATCCTTTAACTCCTGTACAGTCGCTCAAAAAATATCCGAACATATGGTTGTTTACAGAATTCAGAAAAATATCTAGCAACGATTTTTTTTAGAAATTAGTGATCTGGTAACCTTCGTGTACTGTACACGAAGGTTGCCAGATCACTAATTTCTAAAAAAATCGTTGCCAGATATTTTTTAGGCAACGAACGTGGTTGAGCAGCCACAAATAGGATATGCTGTTTCAACACAAACCACAGATGCTCGATTCGATTGATGTCTGGGGAATTTTGAGGTCAGGGCAATACCTGGAATTCTTCCTCATGTTCCGCGAACCATTCTCGAATAATCCGGGCAGTGTGGCATGGCGCATTATCCTGCTGAAAGAAGGCACTATTACAGGAGTATACCGTTGCCATGAAAGGATATACCTGGCTGTAATGAAGTTTATGTAGGTGGTAGACGTCATAGCTTTCTGCACATGAATGACTGGACCCAGATTTTTCCAGCAGAACATTGCCCAAAGCATTATACTTCCTCCATCGGCTTGTTTTCCTCCCACGGTGCATCCTGGTGCCAACACTTCCCCAGGTAAACGATACCCATCCACCCTGCCGTCCACATGGTGCAACAGGAAACGAGGTTCATCGGACGAGACGACCTTCTTCCAGTCATTCAAGGTCCAGTTTTGATGCTCGCGTGCCCATTGTAGGCGCTTTTGACGGTGAACCGAGGTTAGCATGGGCATTCAGAGCGAACTGCGGCTATGCAGTCCCATTTTCAGCAGGGTTCGATATACTATGTGTTGTAACACATTACTCCCATAACCAGCATTCAAATTACGAACGAGTTGTGCCACAATATCCCTTCTGTTGGCTCGTACCATACGATATAGCCTTCGCTCACTTCTAAGCATCGATGAATCGTGGTTGACCCACACTTTGATGGCGGTTCGTGGTTTTTCCCTCCTCGGACCACTCTTTGAAGGTACTAATCATGTCTGACCGTGAGCACCCCACAAGCATTCCCGTCTCAGAAATGCTTTGACCCAGTCTTCTGGCCATTACAATTTGGCCTTTGTCAAAATCACTTAAGTCCGCTGTCTTTCCCATCTGAAGAACAAGAATAGCACTGATTAACAGAGCTGAGTAAGCAAGTTTTATTTATACCAGTTCATGACCTTCACACGCGCCATCGTTTACCTGCAGTTGCTTCGATTTGCTTAACGACGCGCTGGCTCTTCGGTATATTTCTAGAACTACACTGTTTTATAGTTATTGCTACATAGTTTTTATAATTGTATTACGGGTGATTAAACGAATTATTATTATTAATTCATTGAGAATTTATTAATGTACTAACTTTCACAAGTTTCATTCTTATAGAGTGTCATTTAAAAACTTCATTTTCTTACAGTAACGTTAAATTTATGTTCACTCTCCTCCTAGGGGGCGGGGGTGGCTCAGTCGGTAGCGCGCCAGGCTCATAATCTGTAGTTCCCAGGTTCGAGTCCCAGCTGGGTCAGCGTTGAGATTTATCTCCGCAAAATTCCCCGCCCTGCCCACGGTCAGTAGGGGACACCGATGGGTTTGGAAAGGCCGCCGTCCGTCGGATGGGAGTTAAACCGTGGCCCGTGTGCTAGAGAGCCATACCCTGTGCACGTTAAAGAACACGCTGGATTGCCTTGACGGGAGTTACCATCTGCCTCCCAACAGTTGTTCCAGTGGATCTCCTCACCCAACCTTCTCTGAGCCTTCGGGGTCCTTGTGACCTGGCCATTTAGCCCATGGTGTGCAAAAAAGTGCCGCTCAGAGGTAAAACAACCCAACCCACTCTCCTCCCATTTTGTTGAAAACCTGCTGTAGTTCACTCCTACTTATGTTTGATGCGCCACAATTAGGGATCTCTTTCTTAGTCTCAGGCACAAATGGCTTGCGGATGTTGCTGTTGTTGGGCCGTTGTCTCTTGCGCTCGTTGTTATCTCCGGTTCATGGCACAGCTTCTCAGCTGTTCAACTACAGCCTCATCCGCAAGCCATCTGTGCCGGAGACCGAGGAGACTCTTAATTGTGGTGGCAGCAAGCTCAAGTAGGAGTGAACTACAGCAGGTTTTCTATAAAACGGGATGATAGTGAAACTTATATTAATGTTAACATCTTCTTATAGTTAGGAAAAAATAAATATTCGACTGATACTTTCCACGGAAGTGTGACAGGAGCGTA
Organism: Ryuthela nishihirai; assembly: GCA_038380435.1. Classification (NCBI taxonomy): domain Eukaryota; kingdom Metazoa; phylum Arthropoda; class Arachnida; order Araneae; family Heptathelidae; genus Ryuthela; species Ryuthela nishihirai. The sequence goes on from JAWZYU010000019.1 coordinate 41,930,216, forward strand.
TCATTAGAATACATTATTTAGAGAAGGGCTGTGAGGAAAAATGAGACCTCAGCAGAAAGAGACACACCAGAAAAAGTTTCACATAACGGAGTGATTCCCTGAAGGTCGACCAAAGATCTGGATAACCAAGAACTATCTCCATACACTTGATGGGAGTGGAGGCGGGGGTGACTCAGTCGGTATCGGGCAGGCTCGTAATCTGCAGTTCCCAAGTTCGAATCCCAGCTGGGTCAGCTTTGAGATTTATCTCCGCAAAACTCCCCATCCTGCCCTCGGTCAGTAGGGGACACCGATGAGCTTGAAAAGGCAGCCGTCCGTCGGATGGGACGTTAGGCCGTGGCACCGTTTGCGGGATAGCCATACTCTGTGCACGTTAAGGAACACGCTAGATGGCCCTGACGGGAGACTACCATCTGTCTCCCAACAGCTGTTCCAGTGGGTTCTTCCCTCAACCTTTTCTGAGCCTTCGGGGTCCTTGTGACCTGACCATTTAGCCCATTGTGTGCAAAACAACCCAACCCATACACTTGAGCAATTTTTGCTGTTGCCTATGAACCACTTAAGCCTCGAAGAACACAGGAACCTATCACAAACCGCTGCTTAATTTCCAGATCAGTCGTAACTCGCAAAAAAACTCACACACATAAACGATCACCTTTTTAAAGCATGAAACAAAGACTCACTGCGTACTGTTCTGCTGTTGTGTGCGTCCGTATCGCTGCGATGGCACACATCTTGTATTAATTCATGTGAAACATAGCTACTTGTTGACAACAGCAGTCCACGAATTAAATGACCCATCCTCGTATTTTGGGAAAAAATTACGATTATAATAATGTTAATAATATTTTCCCTTTTTTATGTCATCCGTTCTCCCTGGCGAGCGACTGATAAACATTGATTTAGTCAATCAACATCCATTTCAACCACCATGACAAAACTTTTTAATTTCGAAAATATCTGGACTAATACTTCCATCACGGAAAATGTTTTTTAAGTGATAAATAGTAGCTTTTATTTTAAAATCCAATTATTGCGCTATTTGTATTCTTTATCTTGATAACTAGATTATGTTAAACTAACTAGATAAAACCTTTAAAGTGAAGTCATTAACAAGCTCTTTCTTCCATCCACCCGCCTTTCATAAAATAACATTGAAGATAGAAATGCATTTCCTCATCGGAGATTCAAAATGTACGGTAAATGTATTCAGAAACCTCGTAAAAATCTTGCATATAAAAAGCCCTCCTGTTTTCCTAAGCCTCTCATAAAAAGTTCCTGCATATTTAAGCAATGCTAAACGCTAATTAAAATCCCAGAGAGCGAAGTAAGAATAACTTCGACAGAAATAAGTTCACTCTCTGTCACGTAAAGATTTTTATAAGTGATGAACTTGGTAGGGGTTAAAGAAGGAAAAAGGAAGTTCCCAACCAAGGAAAAAGAAAAAAAACGAGTTTTGGTGTGAAGTTGCTCAACTTCTGTATGAAAAGGAGTGAGAGAAAGTGATATTTTTAAATTCGTTTTTGGCTTATAAGTGTTTCTGGAGTCTAATTAAAAGGCAGTGCTCGGCTATTTTAAGGGTAATTAGCTTGTATCGAAGGCAGATCAAGTAGTGCGTTCTTCATTAGCATGTACATTGAAACCTAAGAGCAGAGCCGGCGGTTTAAACACGCGGTGTGAAGTGATCGAGTTTTCCAATTCCCCTCTTTGCACCAGCTGTGACCTTCATGTATAATTCGAGGGGTCGTATATGAACGCTGGGAAGGAAATAAAACCGGGGTCAGGATAACAAATGCAGCGCAATTAAAAAAAAGAGATAACTTGTTACATTTTAGGTTGTTGCGAAACCTAATGCGAAACGCTGGTTGGTTGTTGGTTGTTTTACCTCTGAGCGGCACTTTTTTGCACACCATGGGCTAAATGGACAAGTCACAAGGACCCCGAAGGCTCATAGAAGATTGAGGGAGGGGACCCACTGGAACAGTTGTTGGGAGACAGATGGTAGCCTCCTGTCAAGGCCATCCAGCGTGTTCTTTAACGTGCACAGGGTATGGCTCTCCCGCACACGGAGCCACGGCTTAACGTCCCATCCGACGGACGGCGGCCTTTCCAAGCCCATCGGTGTCCCCTACTGACCGTGGGCAGGGCGGGGAATTTTGCGGAGAAAAATCTCAACGCTGACCCAGCTGGGACTCGAACCTGGGAACTAACGATTACGAGCCTGGCGCGCTACCGACTGAGCCACCCCCGCCCCCACGTCCGTCGGGTGAAGGAATCATATTCTGTGCACTTAAAGAATCTATTGGATGAACATGACGGGAGGCTACCATTTGTCTCATAACAGCTGTTCAGTAATTTCCTTCTTCCCCCGCCCCGAACTCTTTTTGAACCCTTGGGGTCCTTGTGGCCTGGTCAGTTAGCGCACTGTGTACAAATGATAGTGCCGCTCACAGGTAAAACAATCCCTCCAACTCGCTTTTTTTTAACAATGTTTCGATCAAGCATTTTCAGCTGCATAACTAATCGATTTTGCCAATTAAATATCACTCATCAAAATGTATATTTTTGTTTTTAAATCAAGATAATTTCTTGATTATTTAAAAGCATGTTTTTTTCTTCACCAATTCATTATTCTTTAGAAATGTAATTTTTTGTTTTAATTAGAGAATTTTTTCCTGCGGCTCTTAAAGAATGTCTTTTTTCTTAGTGGCTCATCACTGAGTTTGAGTTGGACGAGCCTGATTTAAAGAATTGATGAAGTTTGTGTATTTAACAAAAGTGCCTCAGAATTTAGAATTTAATAAATAGTACCTCAAACCACTTATAAGGTGAATATTTTAGAAAGTTTGTGTAATTAAATCTTTTAATTTTCACCAATTTTCAGTTTTTAGAGGGTTGGGTCGTTTTACCTCTGAGGCAGGGTTTTTGCACACAATGGGTTAAATGGCCAGGCCACAAAGACCCCGAGGGCTCAGAGAATGTTGGGAGACGGTAGTCTCCCGTCAAGACCATCCAGAGTGTTTTTTAACGTGCGCAGGGTACGGCTTTCCACACACGGAGTGACAGCTTAACGTCCCATCTGTGTCCCTTACTGACCGTGGGCAGGTTGCTTTGCGGAGATAAATCTCAACTGACCCAGCTAGGACTCGAACCTGGGAACTTCAGATTATGCACCTGGCACGATACCGACTGACCCCCCCCCCTGTTTTTCTTTCGACTGACATAGTTTCTGTTAAATATTCTATCCATAAATCTTTAAATACTGAATGAATACTGTTGTAAATAATTTAATTGGACTCGTTAATTTATCTTCAGTCACGTATCTTCATAAAAAGCTTATTTGAGAAGAAATAAAGAATGATAAAACAACACAATTCAAAACTTAGTGACTTGGCAATGAGCAGTAGCTGTTTCTCTTTATGTATATTTGACTATGCACCACATATCAGCCATGCCTAGTTGTAAATAAATATGTGTATTTGTATATAGTACATATGAGTTGAGTGCAGTTATCGGCCACCAACATAGTTCCATCTTGACATTCACTGAAAGGTACGGAATGCGTTCAACCCAACGTAATGGAACCCAACGTAATATCTTCTGAGATACGTTCAACCTCTGAACATCATATTTCGAATCTGTCAAGGTACAGTTATGAATTAGGTGTAAAATGAAAGCTCATATGAGGACCGTCGTAGACTACTTTGAATTATGACCGCACCATTCTCTCTTCTACCCAAAAGAGGACGGAAATTTCGCGGGGATCGACGTTAACGAATTATATCCCAAATTAAAGTTTGAGACGTCTCCAATGTCCCTCAAACACGACTCCAAAAGAAAGGGTGGAAAAATGTTGTCGATGTTTATGAGTCATATATGAAATGAAAGATTCTGAACATGGGTATTTTTAGTTGCAAAGAAAAAAGGTGCAAATAAATTAAAAAATTAAAAAATGCAATTTTAAAAATTTTAAAAATACCTATCTTCCTGTACGGCCCTAAAAAGTTGGAAATAAACCTAAAGCATATCGATGGTGCAATCAGTCACTGAGTTCGTATTCACTTAGGAATTCGTATTCACGTAAGGAAGTTAGAGCGCCGGCAATCTTGTCAAATAGGTAAATCGGCACCCTACTTCCTTCGAAGCGAATACGAACTCAGTGACGAATTGCACCATCGATATGCTTTAGGTTTATTTTCTACTTTTTAGAGCCGTATAGAAAGATAGGCATTTTTTTTTGTCACTAAAACCAATTACCTTCAGAAACTTTGATATATGATTTATAAATATTTATCATCGAGTACATTTACCATCCTTTTGGATTCAGATTTGAGGTAGCCCATGACAATGGAGACGTCACAAGCTTTAAGAAGAGATGCGACTCGTTAAAGTCGATTCCTGCGAAAATCCGCACCCCACATTTTATCAGGGGGGAATAGGGGGGCAAAATTCGAAATAGTTTACGACCATCATTATACGATTATACGTAGGGTAATCGTATAACGATGGTATAGTAGGTAATCGTATAATTATAGGTCGTTATAGTTTTCATTTTACACAACTCGTAACCCTCGCGTTCCGATGATATAGTAGAAAGACTTCTACATATCCCATTTTTTAGGGGGGAGTTGAGCATAGGGGGGTCATTTTTTATAGCCTACGACCCTTCCCGCGTCACAAGTTTTCACTGGACACGTAGCTCGTTACTTTCTGTATTCGCATTGCAAGAGATATAGGGGAGCAATTATTTTCATTCCTCCTTTTTTAGGAGGAAAGAAAGAATGGGGGGACAGTTTTTCATAGCCTATGACACTCCCCGCGTTAGAAGCTTTCATTCGTCGTTTAGCTTGTTACTTTCGGCTTTCACGTTCTGGAGATATATATCTTAAGAATAGTTTTCACATTTCCCCTCTTTAGGGGGGGGAAGAAAAATAAATAAATAAAATAAATACCCTCTCAAGCAGCTGCTTGCCACAGAGATATGAGCACAATGTTTTATAGCCTATGATACTCCCCGCGCCACACGCTTTCATTTGTCACATAAATCATTGAAGTTTCCATCGCGTTCGAAAGATATGGTGGAGCAACTTTTTGTCAAATCCACAAACCGACCAATCAACAAACGTTATAGCCAAACGCAATAGGGAGATATCGATGGTGTAATCAGTCACTGAAATAATTTCCCTTCAAAGGAAGATAAAAAGCTGATTTACCTCCTCAATAACCTTTTAATTTTTAATTTGTTTATATGTTTTTTACATATACTCTCAGCGGCTATTTTATTAGATACAATTCCGTATTATGTATAGAGTAACTCAGATACAGAAATCATTTATTTTCAGAAATCTTCATGAAATAAATGTGATTGAGGATAATTTAACGTTCCCAAACAAATCTATTTAAATATAGATTTGGAAAATTGTGATTTTTAAAGTGCGTTGGAAACAAGTTTTGGATTTAGGCAAGTTAGATCGTTCTGCAAAAAAAAACATTCGAAATTGGAGAAAATGAACATAATTATTACATGAAGTAATACTCTTATACGTGTTAATAACGTTTATAGCCTATGTCTTAACTTCTTTTCTTATTAATTTTTGAGCAGTTATTTAAACTGGCATTGTTGCTGTTAAATTATTCCAATTTCCACAACTCTAAATTCGAGATCGAAATAGATTTCATTAAGATCTTCAAATTATCTTCAGTCAAATTTTCCATAAAATGCTTATTTAAGAAGTTACTCTAGTTCTGTGTCTGAGTTACTATTGATATAACATGTAACTCTATATTTAATAAAGTGGTCACTGAGTTGGGTTGGATTGCTTTTTTACCTCTTAGCGGCACTTTTTTTGCATATAATAGGCTAAATGGCCAGGTCACAAGACCCCAAGGGCTCAGGGAAGGTTGAGGGAAGGGGACCCACTGAACAGTTATTATGAGATAGATTGAAGCCCAAGGTCAAGGTTACCCAGCGTGTTCTTTAATGTGCACACTTCTGTACACAGAACCACGACTTTAGGTCCCATTCGACGGACGGCGACGTTTCCAATCTTATTCGGCGTTGAGTATATATATATTCAATTCAATTTAATTTTTATTCAACCTAGATATGTATCAATGCTAAATTATAATGAGATATACCCAGCTAAAGTAACTGAATACTTGAGCGCTGGTGTATAATTAAAATAAAAACACAAATGGAAAAAAAATAACGTAGCAACAGTTGGTAATTGAACCAATCTATGATGTACACAGTCAAAAAATTAGTTTTACATGGAAAAATCATTCGTTGTTTATAATCCATTCACAAAGAGATTTCTTAAATGAACATATACATATAAATATTTTGTTTGTTTATATTTTTTATTGTAAATTTAGCTTTCTCGAATATTTTATTTTTTCTTCCGTTGCTACTCTAATTTGTTGAAAAACCTCATCATCCTCTTTTTCTTCTTTCCGTCGCGTTTTTTTCCTCTTCCTCTCGAAGCATCGCAGTTTTTTACCGTTTCACTCACACTCGCTATTCCCGCTCAAACGAATCGCTATTCCCGCTCAGGTGCATCACTATCCCTTTCGTCTGCGAAATAAAGGTGAAGAAGACAAGGTCTGACTCTAAAAGTAGAAGAAAAAAAAAAGAACGAGCGGCAGAGACTTTAAGAGGCAATGGGCGGGAGAAAGAAGAGAAAGGGAAAAAAAAGGAATCCTGAGCTCCAAATGCTTCGAGTGATTTCAACTAATTTCGATTACGTTCGCTCCGAAAATGTGAGCGACGCGCTTTAGATTTTTAAAAGAGGCCATTTTCTCCCTCTCATTCTACTCACGAAGAGTCTTATTGATTTAGCTATCTTGTAGCGTCGCGTGCGCCTCGCAGCAGCGCGCACATCGAGCTCTTGCACTTGAACAATGGCATCAGACGTCACGGCCAAGAAAGGGGAAAACTAGCTGAACAAGTGACAAGCTCAGAGGAAAGAGGTACAGTGTTAGTCTCTGCTAGATGTTGCCTTTCAAGAAACCACCGTAGAAAGTAGGAGAAGTATACACGAAAAACCTTTATTTCTATCAAGAGCTTTATCGTCAGAAAAATCCATGAAACCACGCTGTTCGTTTAGGTTTAGAGCACTCTCTTTTTTCCTATTATGCTCTTATTTGTGTAAGCCACCACCCGAAGAACAGGAAGGTTTTTCTTGACATTTTTTTCTTCTTTTTTTTTATTAGCGTTCTCTCTTTTTTTTTTTTCGGCATCTCCCCACTTCTGCCTCTTCCGCAGGTCCCTCTCTTTCTGAATCCAGTCTCGATCAATTTCTGCTAAAAGTATTTCTATGTTTTGTACTGAAGAAATAATAACAAAAGACAAATAATACCTCTGTAGGGAAAACAGGTGAGACCGACATGTCTGATTTAAAGGTGTTATGTGTCATGTGAGGAAATGCCGTCGAATCGGTTTGAGGAAAGAGAGATTGGTGTGTGTGTGTGTGTATAGTGGGAAATATAAATATCACAAGTTATTTTAGGAATAAGTTTCTAAAATAATTCTAATATGTTAATTAACTGAAGTAGATAATCTATCAAAAAATATGCTGTGATGATTGTATAAATATAGTCGTATTTAGGATGGAAGGGAAAAGGATGCCACATCAACATCTCCATGCAGAATTTGAATAAACCAAACTATGGTGTGCAAAATAAAGGAAACTCATGTGTATGTTACATATATTTTGCAAGAATGTTTTTAAAAAGGCATTAGACCTGAGAGGAAAAAGATATTGCAGTATCTGTAAACGACGACATCATCGTCATCATCATCACCACCACCACAATAACACTGTCATCACTATCGTAGTCGTCAACTACATCAGTTTTATATTTCTCTTCTAGATCCAAACTAGATGAATGATATTGAAAGAATTTATTGATCACTATAGATCAATGCGAAATTTAATTACGGGATTGTTACGCCAATAACAAGAATACAGAAGCATGTTGTATGTAGAATTAATATAACTATAATTCAATTTCTCATGTGCTACGAAACTCAAGCGAGCAGAAAAGTCTATATTTACAACTCTATACAGGTTAAGTCGTCCCGTGGCCGAGTGGTTAGCACGCTTGGCTACTGATCTAAGGGACCTGGGTTCGAGCCCCGGTATTAGGCATGGATGTGTGTGTCGTTTTTCTGCTGAGGTCCTGCCATCCTCTCAGATCTCCTACTGTGGCATATAAACTGACAGGCTCCTGTCAGACCTCTGTGGCAAGCAGCTGCTTGAGGGGGTATTTATTTTTTTTTTTATACAGGTTAACTAAAAGTGTCTTGTTTGCCCCTTTCGCCATTAAACCAACCAACCAATCAAACAACCAACTAAACAAAACGTATAGCGTTAAATAAAAGCAGCAAAGGATTTTATTTTCTTGACCTACAGCTCGTAGCATAAATCTTCATTTACACAGGAATGAAAACTTCGCTATAAACTAAAATATTACAGAATTATCAGACCTCACAGCAAATGAAATCATGGTATTTACCACAAAATCGCAGGATTTCTTAAATAATCTTTAATTATATTTGTCCTGACAAAGCACTCTATGTGTCATTATTAAGTATACATGTCGCTTGTTCAAACATTATGAAAACTTTCAAATTTTAATGTTATCCAGTGTTCCATACGTATCTGTCACTAAGTGACTATACTATGATATTTATATTTATAGGTAATGGAGAGAAAAATGGAAACATCAAGGTTTGCGGAACGCCTTCGGTTTATGTTTAACAGCGGAGTCTAAATGCTACTCACGAAGTCACCAAACATGCAATTGACTTCCCAGTATGCTTAGCGTCATGTCTAGAAAGGCAAACCCGCCGTAACTGCATGTAATTATTGGTACCATGTCATCCAGAGCAAGCGATTTCGAAAAGGGCATAATTGTTGGAGCTCATTTGACAGCAACTTCGGTCACTAAGACAGCTGAACTGGCTAACGTTTCACGAGTTTTGAAGGTCATGTCTCTGTGGGAATGTAAATGGAAGGCATCATCTGCAAAAGGCAACAGTGGGCGAAAGGCATACTCTCGAATCGGAACGTTGTAGTGAGATGTGCGAAGCGAAACCGGCCAGCAACAGCAGATCAGTTGTGCACAGAATTTCAATGTAGGACACAAGAGGCCAGTTTCATCAGAAACAGTATGTCGATAACTCCATATAGCTGGATATTGCTGTCGAGTTGCCCTTCACAAACCACTCATCACACCTGTTAACTGGACAGGACGACGTGTGTGTGACTCAAGTCGGGTTGGGTTGGGTTGTTTTACCTCTGAGCGGCACTTTTTGCACACAATGGGCTAAATGGCGGGGTCACATGGACCCCGAAGGCTCAGAGAAGGTTGGGGGAGGGGACCCACTGGAACAGCTGTTGGGGGACAGATGGTAGCCTCCCATCAAGGCCATCCAGCGTTTTCTTTAACGTGCACAGGGTATGGCTCTCCCTCACATGGGGCCACGGCTTAACATCCCATCCGACGGACGGCGGCCTTTCCAAGCCCATCGGTGTCCCCTACTGACCGTGGGCAGGGCGGGGAATTCTGCGGAGATAAATCTTAACGTTGACCCAGCTGGGACTCGAACCTGGGAACTGCAGATTACGAGCCTGGCGCGCTACCGACTGAGCCACCCTCGCCCCTGACTCAAGTCGTCGTGTCCAGTGGTGCAAAGAGCACAAGCAATGGAGAGTTCTGCAGTGGTTTATCTTTAGATATGGTCTAACGAATCATCCTACACTTTGTTCCCAACGAAGGGACGAGTGCACGTGTGGTGCCAACTGAAGGAATCTTACAACTCTGATTGTTTGTTTACTATAGTTAAGGGTTCTGGCGGTCCTGTAATGATGTGGAGACTTTCTCGTAGCATACTTGGGTGCACTCATTGCGTTAAAGGCAAGATGAATGACAGTCGCTATTTGACAGTGGTAATCTTGATCCGACGGTACAGCATTTCTTTCAGGATGGTAATCCTCCCATTCACAGAGCACATGTTGTCACCCAGTGGTTTGAGGAGCATGAAACTAAACTTTTTCATTCAATTCTCATTTTCACATACCATGGCCATCAGTCACCAGGTATTAACCTACTGAAAAAATCTATACGAACTTCTGGAACGGCGTCTCAGGCAGCGTTTTCCAGCTGCATCGGACACGAAGGAACTGATCCCGTTTCTTGTGGGCGAATGGTGATCCCTCCTGCTGACTTTCAGACATCGGTATGCCACAATGTACATAGGCTGTACTGGATTCACACGGCGGTCCAACACCGTGTTAGGGATTTTATATTGCTTCTTTCCTTTTCTTGTCCATTATCTGCATATAAATATCTCAGGCAAAATGTTTTGATTTTTAATATTCATTTACTTATATGTGATCCTCTCAGACTTTCTACTCTGGCATATAAACTGACAGGCTCCTGTCAGACCTCTGTGGCAAGCAGCTGCTTGAGGGGGTATTTATTTTTTATTTATATGTGAGAAACATTGTGCCTCCAGGGACGGAGGTGGCTCAGTCAGTAGCGCGCAAGGCTCGTAATCTGTAGTTTCCAGGTTCGAGCCCCAGCTGGGTCAGCGTTGAGATTTATCTCCTAAAAATTCCCCGCCCTGCCCACAGTCAGTAGGGGACACCGATGGACTTGGAAAGTCCGCCGTCCGTCGGATGGAACGTTAAGCCGTGACCCCGTGTGCGGGAGAGCCATACCCTATGCACGTTAAAGAACACGCTGTATGGCCTTGAAGGGAGGCTACCATCTGTCTCCCAACAGCTGTTCCAGTGGGTCCCCTCCCCCAACCTTCTCTGAGCCTCCGGGGTCCTTGTGACCTGGCCATTTTAGCCCATGGTGTGCAAAAAAGTGCCGCTCAGAGGTAAAACAACCCAACCCAACTCTATGGTCAATCACCAAAAGAGTAAAAAATAACTCCAGTAATAGGATTATTTTGCAATTGTAACTCTGAATGGCACTTTTAGCCCCGAAATGAGGAAAATGGGCAGGCCACAATACATCCCAAAGATTTAAAGCTGGCGATGAGATACAGATCCATTTGACAGTTGTTAGAAGAAAGAGATTTAACGCCAAGTCCATCTAGCATGTTCTTTAACGTGAATAGGATATGTAATCGTCCTGCACATGGCTGACCGTAAACAGATGCCTACTTTCCAAAGTTCATCGGAACCTTCTTTTCTAAACGATTACAGAGAAAAGATTAACGGAAAAAATCTCAATGCAGTCCTAGAAAATTCGAAACAGAAAATTATTTTAGGTGCTGGTGCATTTCCGACTGAAACGATCTTCTCCCACCATCTGATATAGAAGTGGGATCAAAGAGTGAATTTCGAAAATGGCGAAAGATAGTATCAGTAACGATATGTAGGTTATCTTACAAAATGCCAACGTAAATACCTCTTTAATTTCTTTGACATAGAGTTTCTAATCCCATTCTTTATTTTCCGAATTGTAGCTACGGAAAATTTCACTGGAATGATGACAATTTCGGTAGAAAAAAAACCTTTGGCATTTTGGTTCTGTGATTAAAACAGTGACTGGATAGTTTGACATCAGTTTATCCTTCAGGCGCAGGCACTTGCTGATAGTCTAACCTGTCTCTGAGTAGATTAAAATCGCACCAGACTAAATCGCTATTATCGCACCAGACTAAACCCGTCTCTGAGTAGGATGACACTTGAACTATTAAAATCCTATCAGAAGTTCTAACATCAGGTGTCTTAAGCATAATTCTCACCGAACAATTCTGACTACAAGAAGAATGGTCATTAGGCGATAGGTTTGCAACACTTGCAATTCTGGGAAACAAATATGAGACCCTATCACTAATATCACTATACATAGATTACGTAACAAACATCAAGGATTACGACAAATTCGAAAACTTCATCGCTAAATTATAAATATCCTTCAATTCTCATTTACACAGACTATTCAAACTTTATCGAAAGTGAAGAAGAATCAGTTGAAGGTGTTAAATATTTCATCTGAACGAATATCATCACTATAATAACAATGCACATCAAGAAAGGCACTTCGTCAATCACCAAAAGAGAAAAAAAGCACCCTTATCTGTTCTTTATGTCTTTCCTATATTCTGTCGCATATTCTATGGAATACTGATTCTGATAGACACAAATAATCATGTAGAAGAAAAAAAAAAGACGGAAAAAACGAGGTAATAACGAATCACATAACAGAATCAAAGGCAATTTTGGAGGCCATAAATTTCCTGCAGGAAGCGCAGTTTTTCCGAATCATTTGTTTCCTAAAACACACTTTTTTTCTTCTCGCGTTATTTATTTCATCCTTGTCGTTTCATTTTCGTTCCGTTTTCATCCGTCACGTCATCTGCCTCTGCCTCTCACACTCCCTTCTGCCTCCATCACACATCACATCTCTCTCTCTCTTTTTCCCTCTCCCGGCTATATCATGGCTTTTCTCTCTCTTCACAAACACACATCAACATCCATGTATCCCTCTTCGTTTTTTTCTTCTTCGCACACATACGTTTGACTCCTCCCTCTGCCATCAGTAACGGGTAGCCTCGCTAATAGACATCGCTCTTGCACTTCCTGGACTTTAAATCTCACACATGCCAGCCGCAGAAAACGTCACTATAGGAAAGAAGGAATGGAGAAGAGAAGGTGAGATTTTGGAAACGATATCAAGACCCATCGATTTATTATCATTACTTCTCTTCTTTTTCTTTCTTTGTCACTCCCTCCCCCTTCCCCTCTCCCTCCCCCCTCAAACTCCTTTCTCTCATTCTCTCTTCCTTCTATTTCTGATTCGCATTTTTAGGTCGACATATTTTTTCCCTTCTCCTGAATTCATTCTCTTCGTAGTTATTTCATCCGACATTCGCCAATGGCTGGCCTAAAACAAATAATAACAGAAAGAAAATAAAATGTAAGGAGTCGAAATTATAAATTCAGATTTATAAGACCCACCATAGAAAAGCCACAACTTAAACATAGCAATAAATCACAAAACCATAAACTTTTAAGCCCTAGAATCAAATAGTTTCTGTATATTTTCCCATTTCAAATATTTTTCTGCTGTTTTTTCCTTTTTTCACTGTTTTCATTACGTCTACTTCTTTTACGTTTTCTTCCCTCCACTCTCTTCTGTTCTCCAGCTACTTTTCATCCACGTTTGGATGATTCGCAATCTTCTTCTTATCTTAAAGAGCACTTGTATATTTTTAGTTTCATTTCCTTCTAAACTTCTCCAACTGTCGCCTCTCTTATTATTTCGCATTTTATCTTTTTCCCTCGGATGTTTCCTCTTCAGTCTAATTATTTTTCGGTCCTTATTTCTGCATCAGTATTATCCTTCATGCCGTCTCTTCAGTTTCGCTTGTCATGCTCCTGGAAGTTTTTTTTTTCTTTTTTTTTCCTTTAACTCTCCATCTTCTTAAGAAGTGATGAAGCCTCTTGATGATCTATTTGTTTGCTGCTAAGAGATAGTCCATTTAGTCTTGAAGAATATTTTTTCTCTCATTTTATCCCTGAAAGGAAAAAAAATGTGTAAATAAGAAAATCAATCATATTTCGAAACTTGAATCACTAATATACTTGATATTATGGGAAAAAATGCGAAACTTTCTTTTCTGAACGGAAAGAATCTAGCTTCTGTATAAAAAGTGAATAACGTTTCTAAGTTACTTCCTGAAAGGAAATTACATGCATTCGATCAACTAATCAACTCGATTTTAGAAAATTAATTTACGTTATTTATCAGCTTTTTTTTAAGCAGGTAAATGTTTTAGAATTATTTATCTTAAAAGAAATTATAGGCAGAAAGAAACTGGGAGATTTGCCGTAAGGCAGATACCATATTTGCGAAACCGAGTGCAGACAAATTATAACATTTGGGAAAAAAATTAAAACCAAGACCTCCTCGTCACTTTTTAACTTACTGCTACATAAAAAAAACAGCCTAAATTTATCACATTTTGCAATAAGAAGACCGTTTTCTTTGTGGTATGGTGATTATCGTGCTTGACTGAGGATAAAAAGGGCCTGGGCTCCAACACCGAATAAGGATGTTTCTTTTATCGTGTTGCCTTTATGCTGAGGTCTAGCCTTTCTCCCAGATCTGCTCTACGGTATTATACTGATAGGTTTCTGTCAGAGCTCTGTGGTAATAAACTGGTGGAGTGGTAATTTTTTTACACCCTGCCCCACCAATATATTAGAGAGTTTCTATATTTTGAAAAATATGGAATACAAAAATTTCCATGTTAATAGGAATATAATTCGAAGCTCTATAGATTCTAAATATATATTTAACGAAAAAATGTGATTGAAACTAAATTAACGATCAAAATCAAATATATTTAAATCTCGAGTCTCAATTACATTCGTTTGGTACCTAAAGAGTTATAGAAGCTGAAATGTTGAGCAATAAATTATCTTGGTTTTTAAAAATCATTCATAATGGTCTAATATTGAAAGAGTCAACATGGAGGCAGAAGGGAGCGTCAGAGTCACTGTTGCTTCCAGTGTAAAATTCCATAAGTTAAAAGAAGGCTGGTAAATCTATTGTGTTAGATACTAAGATTAAAATTATAAAATTTAGTGACGAGTGATAGCATTTACTTTAATTGTAAATGTTTTATTTACGTCAGTTATCCACATATGACAGCTTAGAAATGTTGTTAAATCATTACACGCATCTACAAAGGAAAACAAGGCAATGATTCGCTATGCGACGGCGGTCTGGAACCTAACGTGTCGTATGCCTGTATTTATTTATTTTATTAAATGATTTGGAACAATACTTATTATTTAAGTTTTAATCAATTTCTGAAGTAAATTATTTATGACTCTTGTGCAATACTCTAGCTTCCATAATTATTTAACTACTGAAAAAATATTATTGAAAAATCAAGATTTAGAAAGATTTTATTATAATATTTAATTTATCTTAAGCCACAGTTCTCCATTAAATGCATAATTGAGAAGTTACAGAGCTCCTAATTTAGATTGCCACTGATATAACATGGAAAATATTTAATGTTATGGTAAGGCAGTGCATATATATAAAGTTAAAGACATCTGCAACACATCAGTAGGCTTCCACTACTGTCGCAATGTTTTAGCTGACCGCATGTTTCATGTGATGTAACAGTCATATGATATTAGAATGAAAGTGGAACTAAAACTTTGAAACTGGATTAAAGTCAAGTGATATCTATAGGGTTGTGGGTTGTTTTCCTCTGAGGGGCACTTTTTTGCACACCATGGGCTAAATGGCCAGGTCACATGGACCCCGAAAGCTCAGAGAAGGTTGGGGGAGGAGACCCACTGGAACAGCTGTTGGGAGACAGATGGTAGCCTCCCGTCAAGGCCATCCAGCGTGTTCTTTAACATGCACAGAGTATGGCTCTCCCACACACGGAGCCACGTTTTAACTTATTAACGTCCCATCAGACGGACGGCGGCCTTTCCAAGCCCATCGGTGTCCCCTACTGACCGTGGGCAGGGCGGGGAATTTGCGGAGATAAATCTCAACGCTGACCCAGCTGGGACTCGAACCTGAGAACTGCAGATTACGAGCCTAGCGCACTACCGACTGAGCCACCCCCACCCCATCCCGATATCTATAGGTAATGGGCAGAAAAATGGAAACAATAAAGGCCAACGAACACCTACGGTTTATGTAAAACAGCGGCATCTACGTGCCTCTGACGAAGGCATGTATATTTGTCATAAAAATGAATACCAGCTTGCTTAGCTTCATGTTTATAAAAGCAAACCCGGCGTAACTGCAATGTAATTATTGATACCATGTCATCAAGAGACCTTAGCGATTTTGAAAAGGGCATGATTGTTGGAACGTCTTTGGCAGGAGCTTGGATCACTAAGACTGGTGAACCGCTAACGTTTCAGGAGGAACAGTCTCCAAGTTCATGACTGCATAAGAATCTAAAGGGAAGGCATCATCTGTGGAAGGCAACAGTGGGCGAATAGGCATACTCCAGAATCGGAACGTTGGAGCGTTAGTGCGATGTGTGGAGAGAAACCGGCGAGCTGTAGCTGATCAATTGTGCACGAATTTCAATGTAGGACACGAGAGGCCAGTTTCGTAAAAAACAGTTTGTCGAGAACTCCATAGAGCTGAATATCACGGTCGAGTTGTATTTCACAATCCAATACTGTAAACGCATATCGTCGTGTCCAGTGGTGTAAAGAGCACAAACATTGGAGACTTTAGCAGGGAGGAGCGTGATATTGCCTGACGAATCATCTTACACTTTATTGCCGATAAATTGATGAATTCACGTGTGGCGCCAACCAAAAGAATCTTACAACTTTGATTGCTTGTTTCCTACGGTTAAAGGTTCTGGCGCTTCTGTAACGGTGCGGGGTGCTTCTTCTTCGCATGGTTGGGGTGCACTCATTCCATCAGAAGGCAATAATGGTGTTAATAGCTATTTGACAGTCCTGAATGATCGTCTTAATCCAGTGGTACACGTATTTCTTTCAGGATGAAATGCAACCCACATGGCGGTTCATCACCCAGTTGGTTTCATCACCCAGTGGTTTGAGTAGCATTAGACTATACGTTTTCACATATGGCCATCAGTTTTTACATAGTTTCACATATACAGGTTTTCACATATGCATCATCAGTATCAACTCTTTATCTGGCTATGGGAATTCGCTAACTACTATAATCACTCGCTAATTGCTATGGCAATTTCTGGAACGACGCCTCATGCAGCTTTTTCCAGTTCCATTGAACAAACAGATTTCATTCACGTTTTTAGTCGGCGAATGTCATATCCATCCTGCTGACCTTCAGACACTGGTAGACTCTATGCCACGACATTCCATACAGGCTGTGCAAGATTCTCGTGGCTATCCTATCCTGTATTAGTAATTTTACGATGGTGTCTCCGTTTTTTTCCTACATTACCTGTGTATATGTAGATAAAACGATTAAGTAGGTAATGTTAATTGTTGCCTTAGAAACATGTTTCACGTGATGTGACAGTGCTGCCGACGCATATTAAAATTACCTATTAATGATTATTTTACATATATATACTTATTATTACTAATTACCGTTAGGTGTTTTTAAAATTACATTTTAAAAACACCTAGCGATATATAGGGCAAAGAACACAATCGGTGTTTGCAAACTATTTAGAAATAGGTTAGTGAAGATTCCTAGATCTCTGTATACTACAACTGGTATAACTAGTTATTATATGTTTTTGCATAAATGTTTTCTCACATGTAAAAATATCCAATTATCACTTATGAACGTTTCCCTGTACTGATTTTCTTTATGCAGGGAAGATTAAATTTTGAATTCAACAGTACAGTCTAAAACACAACACGAAAACGGACAACGAGTGAAACATCGGTTAACGCAAAACTAAAGTTTGGCAAGTTTTGGAAACAACATTTTTGCGTGTAAAAATATTTTTTAATGCGAAACGCATAACACCAAAAAATTGCTGAATACGAAAATTTCTATGGTGCGACGAATAAAATTCCATTAAAACTTCTTCAGATAATGGGAAATTTATAGAAGACTCAGAGATATAAACGCAACCACTTGTTATTGAATTTACACGGTTTCAAATTTCTTTGCTAATTAGCTAACGTCTTCCTAGTACTTACTAATTTCTTGCTAATTGTTTAAAGATGCCTTCATATGCATTAGTCTGATTTCGAATCAAGACCTGGTACGCAGGTCAATTATTTTGTTTCACGATTATGATGGTAGTTTCCTGTTCACCATTCAGATTGTCGATCTTGTTAATCTTTGATCGGCAATAGCATTTATAATGAAGGCTGGATGGGTTCAGACTGCAGATTTTCCTTTTCATTCAGACACTCCTCCAATGATGGGAACGTCTAACCACTATTCAGGAAAATGAGGTCATTCAATCACAATTTCGGGACCCAAGGAGTTAAAAACCAACCGAGATTAAAGGGTTAACAACCAACCAAACCACGAGACCGAAGGGTTAACAACCAACTATCCTTCAACTAGGTCAAAGGTTGGAAGAGTTTTATCCCCAACCACCACCTCGACGCTTAATTCTAGGTTTCGCCAGTCAACGAAGGGGGGGGGGGGCGTCGAAGAAAAGGGGAACGTGACTTCCTTACAATATTTTCTACTACTGGAATAACCTCCCATAATGAAGGCTGGATGGGTTCAGATCTCTGATATTTTGTGGATATCGATCTCATTCAATCTTTATTTTGATCATAACTCTCAACATGCAACGTAGACTAAGAATAGCGTTAAGAGTCAATACTGCAACGTATTTATCAAAATATTGTTAACACGAAATATTTACATTAGTCTCCAAATTTTCGTGTTAAACGTTTTGCACTGAGAATTGGTTGCTAGGCAAAAATGAACTGAGATCGGTGGGGTTGTTTGCGATGCATTTTTTTGGTACACAATGCTCTAAGTGGCCAGGTCACCAAGACACCCAAGAGCTCAGAGCTCATATAACAGGTAACAGCGCATTATCGGAATATATTTGATTGATTTTTTTTCTATCACATGCAATGCCATTTATTTCATTATTTGTTTTTCAAAATACTGCTATATTTTATTTATTTTCACAACAAAATGTTGCTATGCATTATATTACTGCAATATTGCTATTCACCCATGTAATGTGAATGGAAAGTCTCATTCAAATCTCCCTAATATCGAAAACAAGCTTTCTGTTAGCAAATGTCTCAGACGATAAATCGAAGATCACTCTCAAATTTTACTAAAGCTGCATTTTCAACAATATTCGCTTGATATTTAGCATTATTGAAGCTGGAATATTTAATAACGAATACTGATGTTACATTCCTTCCAAAAAGGAGGTTGGGGTTTCCCACAAGCAGTATCCCGCCAGACTCATGTTCCAGGTTCGTGTCCCAACTGGGCTAACGTTGAGATTTATCTCCACTACCTCCTATCTTCCCCTTAACAAACATTTCCTTACCCTCTGTGAGAAAGGGGACTATGATGGGCTTGGAAAGACTGCCATCCATTAGACGAGAAGCTAAGCTATGATGTACATGTTTTAATGATGACATGATTAATTTATGATGTACATGTCTTTAACATACTCTGGGTACGTTAAAGAACACGTTGGATGACTTTGACAGGAGGCGTCTATCTCTCTCCTAACAACTGTCAGAAAATCTCCTTTACTCCAACTTTCTCTGAGTCTTTAGACTCCTTGTCAGTGCCATCTTAACAGTATTGTAGATCTCTGGGCAAAACAATGCACTGGGGTCCCTACCCACCGACCTACGGGAATAAAAATGTAAACGGTCAATAAAATTAAGCCTACAGATTTATTGGCAATTTTAACAAAATCAATGTTTAAACATAAAAAACATGAGATAGCGCAGGAATGAAAAATGTACAGGAAGGCGGAACGGCTGAAAAAAGAAACTGGAAGAGCTAAAAAACAGATATTACTGGGCCATTAGTTTTGATACTGACATTTAAACAGCCATTAATATCAAAAACCAAACTTATATATATGGTTCAATGATGGGAACGTCTAACCACTACTCAGGAAAATGAGGTCATTCAATCACAATTTCGGGACCCAAGGAGTTAAAAACCAACCGAGATTAAAGGGTTAACAACCAACCAAACCATGAGACCGAAGGGTTAACAATCAACTATCCTTCAACTAGGTCAAAGGTTGGAAGAGTTTTATCCCCAACCATCACCTCGACGCTTAATTCTAGGTTTCGCCAGTCAACGAGGGGGGGGGGGGAAATTCGCAAAACTATACTTTTGCAAAACTTTTAACATATTCGCAAAACTATACTTTATAAATATATTAACATATTCGCAAAACTATACTTTTGCGAAATTTAGAATCGTGGGGCCCAATGTGCCCATGCCTTAAGACGGCCCTGCTCCTTGTGATCTGTATATTTAGTCCATTCTGCATAAAAAGGTGTTGCTCAGAAGCCTCAAAACTGTTCATACGTTGGAAGAAAGCTGAATAATTTATTATATAGACTTCTATAATTGCATTTATTTTAGTTATTTTGGAGGTAAATTCTTTTGGCTATCAACGCTGCTGTTACATGTTCCAGCTTTCCTAACTCTCAAAATATTAAACGCCTATTGATTATATTCGATATTATATATTTTCGCTGACATATTCAATTAATTTCCAATAGCATGTTTAGGTGGAAATCTTATTTTCAAAATTAAGGAGTTTCGAAAGTTTCTCTTTCTTTGCCTAACATGGAAGTGCCTCAAGTTTCCTGAAAATATAATTACATTTCTATAGATTTTTCTTTTCCTAATACCTTGATTGTTATATATTTTCATTCTCTGTTTTACCAACACACGCATGTACACCTATTATTATTATAATTTATTCCATGCCATGAGGTAACAGTAAAGCCAATGTACACGAGATTTTATATACTAAGACGCACTTTTCGACACGGTTGTGTTGTTGTTAGATTGTTTTACCTCTGAGCGGCACTTTTTTGCACACCATGGGCTAAATGGCCAGGTCATATTGACCCCGAAGGCTCAGAGAAGGTTGGGGCAGGGGACCCACTGGAACAGTTGTTGGGAGACAGATGGTAGCTTCCCGTCAAGGCCATCCAGCGTGTTCTTTAACGTGCACAGGGTATGTCTCTCCCACACACGGGGCCACGGCTTAACGTCCCATCCGACGGACGGCGGCCTTTCCAAGCCCATCGGTGTCCCCTACTAACCGTGGGCAGGGCGGGGAATTTTGCGGAGATAAATCTCAACGCTGACCCAGCTGGGACTCGAACCTGGGAACTACAAATTACGAGCCTGGCGCGCTACCGACTGAGCCACCCCCGCCCCACTTTTCGACACAGTTTAGCTAATTTTTGTATAGAAACCATTTATTGTCAAATGTAAGATTTGTACCAGGCACATCAAGGTAATCAACTAAGTCCAAAAGAGGTAATTAGAAGTTTTTTCCTTCCTTAGTGCTTTTTTTTACTATAAGTTTGGTTTTTGATATTAATGGCTGTTTAAATGTCAGCATCAAAACTAATGGCCCAGTAATATCTGTTTTTCAGCTATTCCACTTTCTTTTTTCAGCCTTCCTGTACATTTTTCATTCCTGCGCTATCCTTTATTTTAGCACTGTAGTGAAAATATCGCCTCTAATGACGAAGACGGAAGAAGACAGGAAAAAGAGGGGAAAAAATCTAAGGTACCATAATTTTTCTTCGTGACGTAAGAGAGAAGAAGAAAAAAAAAACGAATTGTTTTTTGGTTCACATGCGCGTGCTTTCAGAAAGGTTGCTGATTTTCGAGAATTTTCTTTAATTTGAATTGTGTTATTGTGATTTTTTTTTGTTTAAAATAATACGGTGAATTTTTTCTTGACTCTTTTATTTTCTAATGATGAAATGGATCTTTTGAAATTTGCTTTTTTCAGCAAAAAATGAAATGTTTTTGATCAAACGTAAAATTAGATTTCGCCAAAAAATGAAGCTTTCTGTAACGTTACGGTTAAGAAAACTTCGAAATTTGAAAACAAAAGCTTATTATCAATTTAAAAATATCCATAAATTAAGTTTTATTTAAAACTTAATTTATGGATTTAGAAAACAAAATCGAGGGATTACGGATCTAGAAAACAAATCGAGGGGGGAGGGCATGAAACACAATCGAACGGGAAAAACGTAAGGACACTGGATTTCCAATGCAGTATAACATTCTCCCCTCCATTTAACAGGTCTTTGAAAATTTCTTGATCAATTAATGAAATGTAAAATAGTTTAATAATTTTCCTGCCTTTATTACCCTTACTAGCATTCTGAAAGAAGGGGAGGCACGGCCCTCTTGATCCGGCCATGCTCACAATGATTATCTTCCTTTTCGCTTATTCACACAAATATAAATATTGTTATAGCCAAACCATTTAATAAATAATTGATGCACGTTTTCCGCGTAACGTCGCTGCGGTGCTGAATTCTAAATCAAAAGTAATTTGCTCTGTGCGTCAATATAGAACCCCCAAGATCGTTTTTAAACTGCGAGCAACATACGCGCTAGTTTTGTAATAGCTTTTAACCATTTTATTATATTTTTTATTAAGTGCATTGCTATTAATTTTAAACGTGGAATTTATTTTAGCTTTTATCATTTATCGACCGAACCCCTTGCACACAACCATTTTTTATCTAATAATTCGTTTTTAGAACCAGTTTTCTATTTGCTAACCTTTTCTTGATCGTTTCAATTATATTCAATTTTTTATCTTTACATTTCGTATACTTGACTTGTTTTTTGCTGCACACACAAGTCCTACACACTCATTGTTGTTATTCTGTATATAATTATATGGTTGTTTTTTTTTCTATCCTATATTTACTCGTTCAGTCCTCTGTTTTTTTAACTTTGGTTTCCGGTTCAATGACTTCTACCAATTTACTTTTCTTCAATTTTATTTAATTCTATCAATTTACTTCGCGCAAACATGACCTCAGTTGTTCTTGCGTCATAAAACCCCAGACAACCAATCAAATATTTTTGTGACCTCTTGGAAGAGATTTGGAGAAAAGGAAGTGAGGATAAATTTTGAACGTTTGCTATTGATTGAAGTCGTAGCGAGGAGGGGGCGGGGGTGGCTCAGTCGGTAGCTCGCCAGGCTCGTGATCTGTAGTTCCCAGGTTCGAGTCCCAGCTGGGTCAGCGTTGAGATTTATCTCCGCAAAATTCCCCGCCCTGCCCACGGTCAGTAGGGGACACCGATGGGCTTGGAAAGGCCGCCGTCCGTCGGATGGGACGTTAAGCCGTGGCCCCGTGTGTGGGAGTGCCATACCCTGTGCACGTTAAAGAACACGCTGGATGGCCTTGACGGGAGGCTACCATCTGTCTCCCAACAGCTGTTCCAGTGGGTCTCCTCCCCCAACCTTCTTTGAGCCTTCGGGGTCCATGTGACCTGGCCATTTAGTCCATGGTGTGCAAAAAAGTGCCGCTCAGAGGTAAAACAACCCAACCCGTAGCGAGGAACAAAGACTTAGTTTTGAGTCCAAAGCTGTCGATAGATTTGTTTACTGCGACATTTGAGAATGTGGTAAATAATAAATAAATACAGTATTCGTCGTTGTTTTCAAAGCAAGTAGAAAAAAAAAGTAAAATTGCGGTAAAAATAACTTACAATGTAGCATTCCTTCTGTATAAAGAATTTTTTTTATTAAATTGTTCATTTGCAAAGCCTATGTGTAAATTACAACATTTAAAAGAGTCAACGTTAAGATAAGAAATTAGTTTAAAATTTTATATTCAGTATATAATAAGGAGATTTCAGTAATAAAAAGGAGAGCTATGCACCAATCCCCTGTGATGATGCATAGAACCGGCCAGGCCTAGCACCTAATGTCCAACCCCGCCTTCTCGTGGTGCGGACCGTTAGTAACTTTCAAAAGAGATACTCTCTTGTGGAAGTGAACGGAAGGGGAGGGCTGCCAGATTAGTGTGGCCTACTGATCTGGACAACTATGGCTACTTTTCTTTTTTTTCTACCCTGCTGAGGAGTGGTCAACCACACAGGGTCCTGGTGCTGACCATATAAACCTACTGGACTGGACAGATATATGGCTCTGAGCTTGATTATGGATCCTGATTTTGCTGCACTGGTGGGCTTCTGTGGAGGGAAAATCTTCCGCTGTGTTTTCTTTTTGTTTGTGGGTTGACAGCCCCAAGTGAATAGATCCACAGGATATGTTTATCAGCTGGTGGATAATCCTGAGCAGAAGTCATCGCAGGCACCTGAACTCTTTGCTTCTATTGGCATCGTCAAATTCTACATTGGAGGAAGTCTTCCAGTGTAGATGGCTTCAGCCTTTAGTAGTGGGGGAACGGGTCTTTGCCCCATGTCTGCGATTAGGGGGCTGTTTGATATTGTCGGCATTCCCTCTCTCAATAAACATAGTTTCTTTAAACATCCCACTAACCATTTTCTCTCCATAGGTAGTTGGAATGTGAGGACTCTGCACAGAGCTTTTTCTCTTGATGTCCTCACACAAGAATTCCACCGTTATAATTTAGATATTCTCGGCTTGCAAGAGACCAGATGGACAGATAAAGGTCAGATTCTTAAATATAATCTTAAATTTCTCTTTTCAGGGAGGGACGACAAAAAGCATCACCAAGGCGTGGGTCTGCTTCTCAGCAGACACGCTAGTGATGCTCTTCTAGGATATGAGTGCATTAATGAAAGGTTTCTTACAGCAAAATTTCAGACAAGCGTTAAAGACTTGAATGTTATCTGCTGTTATGCCCCCACTGAGGATGCCGATGAGGATGAGAAGGATAGGTTTTATGAACAACTTCAGGATATTTTGAATTCTGTCAAGAAAGGAGATATTACCCTTGTTCTTGGTGACTTCAATGCCAAAGTTGGTACTGACTCTGACCTTTGGGGAGGAGTAATAGGCCCTTTTGGTATTGGTAGCTGCAATAGCAATGGGCAACGTCTCCTACAGGTAAGTAAACTCAATGGATTCAGAATAACTAACACTTATTACAAACACCGTGACATACATAAGTACACATGGGTTTCACCTGATGGGCTGCATAAGAATATGATTGATTACTTATTAATTAACAGCAAATGGACTAGTTCTGTTAGGAATACCAGGGCATATAGGGGAGCTGAAATTGGATCTGACCATTACCTTGTTAAAAGTGTGTTGCAACTTAAACTTAAAAAGTGTTGTGCTAGGGTTAAAAAATTTACTTTTAATACTGAAGCTCTGAAAGATCCAGTTATAGCCAAAGCTTACCATGATAGGTTACTTAGTCATTATGACAGTCATGGTTTGCTTACTACTGAAGTTGAGGAAGAATGGGATCATTTTAAACAGGCTTTTTTGGACACTAACAGTACTCTTTTAGGAAAAAAGGAGCAGAAGAGGCAAAATTATCTGAGTGATAAGGCACTTGAGCTTATTTCGGAAAGAAAGAACTGCAGGAATGCCCTTAATCAATACCCTACTAGTCCTAATAGAAAGCATTACAGAGACCTTAATAAACTTGTAAAGGATCAGTTAGCTGCTGATAAAAATTTTTGGCTTGATGGTTTGGCTGACAAAGCCGAGGAAGCAGTTAGACAGCACAACAGCAGAGAGCTGTACCAGATAGTTAATGTTTTGTGTGGTAGAAAACGGACAGGCATACAAGGATTGAAGGATAAACAAGGTAAGGTTATAGAAGGGGAGGATTCTGTCATGGCTAGGTGGGCTGAGCATTTCAGTGATGTTCTAAACAATGTAGTTAGTTCTACTCCCATTGTTTGCAATGATGATAGATGCATTGGTGGCTTTAATGTTGGCCCTATAACACAATCTGAAGTTAGTTTGGCTGTTTCTAAACTTAAACTTCATAAATCCCCAGGGGTAGATGAAATTACTACGGAAATGCTTAGAGCTGGGAATGTTTCGGTTACCACTTGGATGACTGAAATTCTGAATCTCTTTTATGATAAAGGCATGGTTCCTAAGGATTTTACCAGAGCTATTGTTATCCCTATTTTCAAAAAAGGTGATCGCAGTTCTTGTGATAACTATAGGGGTATCAGCCTACTCTCTGTTCCAGGTAAAGTTCTTTCCATGATTGTGCTTAATAGAATTAAGAATCTGGTTGACAGGCAATTGCGTGA
Source organism: Ryuthela nishihirai (assembly GCA_038380435.1). Lineage (NCBI taxonomy): Eukaryota > Metazoa > Arthropoda > Arachnida > Araneae > Heptathelidae > Ryuthela > Ryuthela nishihirai. The sequence goes on from JAWZYU010000019.1 coordinate 41,955,917, forward strand.
TGAGCAATGTGGATTCAGAAGTGGTAGGGGATGTGTAGATCAGATATTTTCACTTAGGCAGATTCTTGAGAAATGTTTAGAGTTTCAGAAACCTTTGGTTGCTAGCTTTGTTGATTTCAAAAAGGCTTTCGACTCTGTTGATCGTCATAATTTTTGGATGATTGTGAAATCATATGGTATACCAGACAAGTTAGTTAACATAATGAAAGCTCTCTATAATAACACTGAGTCGTGTGTGAGAGTTGGTAAGGCTTGTAGCAATTGGTTTAGCATTACTTCTGGTGTTCGACAAGGGTGCATTTTGTCTCCTTTTCTCTTTAGCTTGGTTATTGATTATGTTATGCGAAATTCACTTCAAGGGAAAGATTTTGGCCTTAAATGGGCTGGAGATACGAAAATTTCTGATTTAGATTATGCTGATGATTTAGCCCTTTTGGCAAATGATGTTGATGAGATGAACTCTTTCATTCGAGCTGTTGATGAGACTGGTAGTAGAGTAGGTTTGGTTATAAACAGAGAGAAAACTAAAGTGATGAAAATTGGTCAGGCAGGCTGTGATTCAGTTAATCTGAATGGTTGCAGTCTTGAGCAGGTGTCACAGTTTAATTATCTTGGGAGCTATGTAACAGATAATGGTGATGTGCGGCATGAGATTAACAGACGAATAGGGATTGCTGCTGGGACTTTTAAGAATCTATGGAGAGTGTGGAGAAATAGGCGTATACACCTAAAGACTAAAATTAGACTGTATAATAGTTTGGTTCTTTCTAGGGTTAGTTATGGTAGTGAAACTTGGACACTTTGTAAACAAGATAACAGGAAACTAGATGCTTTTGATTCCAGATGCTTACGCAGTATCTTGGGCATTAGGTGGTTCAACTTTGTAACTAATGATGAGATTAGGAAAAGGAGTTTGCAACCTCCTTTAAGCAGCATATTGTGCAGAGAGAGACTCCGTTGGTTTGGCCATGTTGCCCGTATGAATAATTATAGATTGGCGAATAGGGTTATGAACAGTGTGCCTAAAGGCCTCAGAAAGAAGGGGAGACCTAGGATGCGGTGGGCAGACAATGTCAAACAGGACCTTGTTAGAATTGGTGTGCAGTGGCCAGATGCAGTAGATGTAGCTCAGGATAGACTTGCTTGGAGAACTAAATTGCACGGTCTGGTTGGACCTCCGTAGCCCATGGCTGCTTGAGGATGATGATGATGATGATGATGATGATATAATTACTTACACTAATATGTAAATTTATTGTACATATATGTATATATATGCCCAGGCCCTAATCTTGGAAAAAATTGAGGAAGGGGGGGGGGAGAAAGAAACATATCGAGCCTGACAAATATAAAAGGGGGGAAAAGACTGGATTTATAATAAATACCCCCTCAAGCAGCTGCTTGCCACAGGAGCCTATCAGTTTATATGCCATAGCAGATTTTTGAGGATGGCAGGACCTCAACATGCAGTATAAAATTTCACCCTCCGGTTACAGGTCTTAAAAATGCCTTGGAAAATGCATGAAATATACATAGTCCTTACTAGCATTCTGAAAGGGGGGGCATCATGACTTCCTTCCCTCCCCCTCCCTAGATCCTGTTCTTAATATACCTATATCTAGAGTGAAGCAAAAATCTGGAAGATGAATCGAATACAGCAAAATCTGGTTATTTAGAAATTCAGGGGACCCAAAAAGATAAATTTCAAATTATGAGAAACCTTTTTATTTCGAAATTCGAGAAAACCACAGAACTATCAATTAAATAACAACTCATCTATGAAATGCAAAAGTATAGATGTGCCTTACCTTATAATGTTATATTAAATCTAATTCATTAAATCTACCGTTTACAAGAAGACAATTAAGTATCCTCTATAGACTTAGAACAAATACAGCAATGCTAAAATCAAACAAAATTTTATCTTAAACTTTCAAACTCTCCAAACTGCAAAAACCGTAACGTACAGTCGCTCAAAAAAGTATCCGAACACTACGGTTGATTACAGAATTCAGGAAAAATATCTGGCAACGATTTTTTTAGGAATTAGTGATCTGCCAACCTTCGTGTCACGTCTTCGTGTCACGTGACACGAAGGTTGCCAGATCACTAATTTCTAAAAAAATCGTTGCCAGATATTTTTCCTGAATTCTGTAATCAACCGTAGTGTTCGGATACTTTTTTGAGCGACTGTACCCGAAACAATTCATCATATTTTACTTAACTGTACAAACAACACAACTCAAAGGAAAAAATTCTTTAAATCACTAGAGGAACATGGGTTTCAGGAGATTAGAACTGATTTAATTTTGAACCAGAAAGATTTTGATTCTAAAATTAAAATTTATAAAATTTTATTTGAATTTTTAATCTCTACAGATTTATGGAACATAATCTAAAAATAAATAATTAAATAAGTAAATAAACAAAAACAAAAAGAGTAAAATGAAAATTAACTAAAAAAGTATTATGGTTAATTTTTATAAAAAAAAGTATGATGAGAAAGCCTGTATAAGGACCTCTCAAATATCTGTAAATTTGAATAAATAAACATGAAAAATTTATTTTCTGAACTAAAGAGAAAATTTAATTTCACTATAGACCATAGAAATGCGAACGTTATCAATGTTACCAAATATAAAATAGTCACAAAAATCATCATAAAACTATCAGCAAGAACACACTAATTAAAAATCCTCTGAAAAACACTCTTTTTCTGAGGATTCCTTAGCGCAATGTTTTCTATGACATCAACAAAGTTTTCACATATCTTGTGTCCTTGCCAATGGCTGGAGTATATTCAAAGATGAAACTACATCTTCCTCAGACAATGTCTTCATCAATATGTCATTATCATCTTCTGTTTCGTCATCGTGGTCGTTTAATGGTTGTGTTCGTTAACGCGTAAATTTTGCGAAGAATATTGTTTTTCAAATTACCAGTTAACAAGGATTTTCGATTTATCCAAGTACTTTTGTATGACATTTTCTTATTGGGTCTTAAAATTTGAAGATATTTCGAATTATACGTAAATTTTGAATTAAAGAGTTACTAATTAGCAGATTTTACTGTATCTCAAAAACGCGAAAGAATACGAGAAATGGAAAGTGTCAAACAAAAAATGAATGGGGAAATACAATAATGCTAACATGAACGAGGTATATTTCGAGGTCATACACAACATTTGAAGCTTAGTAAAGCCATTTGAACGAAGTTAAAATGATAACTTCAACTTCCTTCAAACGGCTTTACTAAGCTTCAAATGACACATTTTCAGTACTACTTCAAAATTATTTTCTTTACTTTAACCGCAGAATTTCCATATTCTTTACATCATCATCATTTTCCTCAAGCAGCCATAGGCTAAGGATGTCCAACCAGACGGTGCAATTTAGTTCTCCAAGCATATCTCTTCTGAGCTAGATCTGATGAATCAGGCCACTGCACACCAATTCTAACAAGGTCCTATTTGGTATTGTCTGTCCACCGCATCCTTGGTCTCCCCCTCTTTCTGAGGCCTTTAGGCATATTGTTCCTAACCCTGTTCGAATCTATAATTATTCATACGGGCAACATGACCAAACCAACGGAGTCTCTCTCTGCACAATATGCTGCTCAAAGGAGGTTGCTGACTCTTTTGCCTAACCTCATCATTACTTACAAAATTGAACCACCTAATGCGCAAGATATTGTGTAAGCATATAGAATCAAAAATGCCTATTTCTCCACACTCTCCATAGATTCTTAAAGGTCCCGGCAGCAATCCCTATTCGTCTGTTAATCTCATGCCACACATCACCATTATCTGTTACATAGCTCCCAAGATAACTAAACTGTGACACCTCAAGACTGCAACCATTCAGATTAACTGAATCACAGCCTGCCTGACTAATTTTCATCACTTTAGTTTTCTCTCTGTTTATAACCAAACCTACTCTACTACCAGTCTCATCAATAGCTCGAATGAAAGAGCTCATCTCATCAACATTATTTGCCAAAAGGTTTAAATCATCAGCATAATCTAAATCAGAAATTTTCGTATCTCCAGTCCATTTAAGGCCAAAATCTTTCCCTTGAAGTGAGTTTCGCATAACATAATCAATAACCAAGCTAAAGAGAAAAAGAGACAAAATGCACCCTTGTCGAATACCAGAAGTAATGCTAAACCAATTGCTACAAGCCTTACCAACTCTCACACACGACTCAGTGTTATTATACAGAGCTTTCATTATGTTAACTAACTTGTCTGGTATACCATATGATTTCACAATCAACCACAAATTATGACGATCAAAAGAGTCGAAAGCCTTTTTGAAATCAACCAAAGATTTCTGAAACTCTAAACATTTCTCAAGAATCTGCCTAAGTGAAAATATCTAATCTACACATCCCCTACCACTTTTGAATCCACATTGCTCATCACTCAATTGCCTGTCAACCAGATTCTTAATTCTATTAAGTACAATCATGAAAAGAACTTTACGACAAGAACAGAAAGTAGGATGATACCCCTATAATTATCAAAATAACTGCGTTCATCTTTTTTAAAATGGGGATAATAACTGCTCTGGTAATATCCTTAGAAACCACAACTTTATCATAAAAGACATTCAAAATTTCAGTCATGAATGTTGTAACCGAAACATTCCCAGCTCTAAGCATTTGAGTAGTAATTTTATCTACTCCTGGGGATTTATGTAGTTTAAGTTTAGACATAGCCAAAATAACTTCAGATTGTGTTGTAGAGCCAACATTAAAGCCAGTAATGCAACTATCATCATTACAAACAATTGGAGTATAACATTTCTTTCTGAAATAAGCTCAAATGCCTTATTTATCACTCAAATAATTTTGTCACCTCTGCTCGTTTTTCCCTAAAAGAGTACTGTTAGTTTCAAGAAAAGCGTGTTTAAAACGGTCCTATTCTTCCTGAACTTCAGTAGTAAGCAAACCATGACTGTTATAATGACATATAACTTATCATGGTAAGCTTTAGCTATAACTGGTCTTTCAGAGCTTCAGAATTAAAAGTAAATTTTTGAACCTTAGCAAAACACTTCCTAAGTTTAAGTTGCAAGACACCTTTAACAAGGTAATGACCAAATTCAATTTCAGCTCCCCTATATGACCTAATATTCTAACAGAACTAGCCCATTTGCTGTTAAGTAATATGTAATCAATTATATCCTTATGCAGCTCATCTGGTGAAACTCATGTGTACTTACGTATGCCCCGGTGTTTGTAATAAGTGTTAGCTATTCTCAAACTGTTAAGTTTATTTGCATGTACGAGACGTTGCCCATTACCATTACAGCTACCAATACCAATAGGGCTTATCACCCCTCCCTAATGGTCAGAGTCAGTACCAACTTTGGCAATGTTTTTACTTACTTTGACAGAACTCAAAATATTCTGAAGTTATCTGTCATCGACATCCTCAGTGGTGGCTTAACAACCGATAACATTCATGTCTTTAATGCGTGTCTGAAATTTAGCTGTAAGAAACCTTTAATTATTGCACTCATATCTTACCCTAGAAGAACGTCACTAGCGTGTCTGCTGAGAAACAAACCTACGTCTTGGAGATGTTCTTTTCCCTCCCTGAAAAGAGAAATTTAAGATTGTTTTTAATTATCTGAGCTTTATCTGTCTCTTGCAAGCTGAGAATATCTAAATTATAACGGTGGAATTCTTGTGTGAGGATATCAGGAGAATAAGCTCAGTGCAAAGTACTCACATTCCAACTATCTATGGAGAGAAAATGGTTAGCGGGATGTTTAAAGAAACTATGTTTATTGAGAGAGGGAATGGCGACAATATCAAATAGCCCCCTGATCGCAGGCATGAGGCACAGACCCGTTCCCCCACTATTAAAGGCTGAAGCCATCTACACTGGAAGACTTCCTCCAATATAGAATTTGACGATGTCCGTAGAAGCAAAGTTCAGGTAACTGCGATGGCTTCAGATCAGAATTATCCACCAACTGATAAAACGTATCCTGTGAATCTATTCACTTGGGGCTGTCAACCCACAAACAAACAGAAAACACAGCGGAAGATGTGCTCTCCGCAGAAGCCCACCAGTGCAGCAAATTCAGGATCCATAATCAAGCTCAGAGCTTTATTCCACTCCGATTAGTGTTGTGGTAGGACCAGAACCTTGTGTGGTTGACCACTCTGCAGCAGGGTAGAAAAAAAAAAACGAAAAGAGCCATAGCTGTCCAGATCAGTAGGTATGTAGTAGTGGTCTGGCAGCCCTTTCCTTCCTTTCCCTTCCACAAGAGAGTATCTCTTTTGAAAGGTAATAACGACTTGCACCACGAGAAGACGGAGTCGGACAATAGGTGCTAGGTTTGGGAGGTTCCATGCATCATCACATGGGATTGGTGCATATCTCTTCTTCCAGTGACTACCTAGCTACAGTATTCATTAATAAACAAATCGTTCTGCTGCACATTATAGTTGGAGTGGAGTTGGTTCGCTTTCGATATTTCCAACCTGATTTACAATTTAATTTAATTTTTGTAACTGCTTATAAAATTTAAGCTTTAATACCGAAGAAATTAAAAATAAAAAGTCAACTGAAGTGTCGTTTTAAACAAAAAAAACCCTCCCTCTTTCTGTACTAAATGTAAGCACTTATTTCCGCTGTCCAATTTCATCGGGGCGGGGGTGGCTCAGTCGGTAGCGCGCCAGGCTCGTAATCTGTAGTTCCCAGGTTCGAGTCCCAGCTGGGTCAGCGTTGAGATTTATCTCCGCAAAATTCCCCGCCCTGCCCACGGTCAGTAGGGGACACCGATGGACTTGGAAAGACCGCCGTCCGTCGGATGGGACGTTAAGCCTGGCCCCGTGTGCGGGAGAGCCATACCCTGTGCACGTTAAAGAACACGCTGGATGGCCTTGACGGGAGGCTACCATCTGCCTCCCAACAGCTGTTCCAGTGGGTCCCCTCCCCCAACCTTCTATGAACCTTCGGGGTCCATGTGACCTGGCCATTTAGCCCATGGTGTGCAAAAAAGTGCCGCTCAGAGGTAAAACAACCCAACCCAATTTCATCCATACGTTCAACCGCAGATATTTGCTCATGATTCTACTTCAGAATCGATTTACAAGCAGATAACACTTTAACATCTATATCGTAATAAAAATTTATTATTCACAGTATTTATTAATCCAATAACATCATCGTGTTACTTTAAAAGTAAATTTAATTGAAGCTATTAGGACTTACCCTGAACTCATCTTCATTGTTTATTTCACTACCTGATAGAATTAATTTCGCTTTATTTCTTTAGATACATTTTGTTCAAACGTCTGTTTATTAACCACGATTTAAAGTGGAATTTACGTTTCCCACTGATCCTTATTTATCTTTCGTGTAGTATTTTGTGCATACGAAGCAGTAAATGAGAAAGAAAGAACAACAACGGAAACAAGCCGATGAACACCTATAAGTGGGAAAGAATATTTTTCCAAGATGCATATTTTTAAAGGGCAATTTCTCTCGATGTAAAAAAAAACTATCCCTCTAAGTGCTTATTTATGATGCAACGGCATTCAGATAAATGTTCTTGCATGTGTTCCCGTTTTTGTTCCCGACTCGCTGTAATTAAAGCTGCACATGCTAAACTGGAATCCTGGAAGAGAGAATTTTGCTTTCTCTCTTCTCATGGTGTAAGAGAACTTCTTAAAGCTTTCTGAAAACTAACAATGGAAGATCGTAAGCTCTTAAAGTGCGTTTTTTTTGCGTTTTGTTTCACCTTATTATTTAACAAAAAGAAATTGTGATTCATAATGTTGATTGTAAATTCTTCGCTGTTTTGCTAAATTAGGCAGAGAAAAATGCTTTGTTTTGTTCGCAAACAAAGTATGAAACTAAGATTGTTAAATGCGCTTTTTTTTTTAAAAAAAAAAAGAGAAATAACGTACGACATTTTGGTCAGGACGATGAAACTTTCAATGAATTTGATACGGTATTGTAATCTAATCTAAGCCAAAGATATTACTACTACTTATTATATTTATTATTAAGAACTCGAGGTAAATGAAGGTGGGTTAACTTAGTCCAGGGGGGTTCTCAATCTGAAATCGTACAGAGACTAAATCAGTTACTACACTGATGGACAAAACCTTATGTTATATAAATGGGAAATTAACGTTGAATCCAATAAGATCCAAAATACGTGTTTTTTAAAATGTGATAGCAGATAAAGATCTCAATCAAATATATCAACAACTCGATTTCCTCAATATTCGTGTTTAGTTGAAATAACAGACAACCACAGGTATGCACCCAGGCCCGGATCTAGAAAAATTGAGGGGGGGAGGGGTAAGAAGAAAAATCGAGTCAAAAAAATGTAAGTGTGTGTGTGTGGGGGGGGGGGGGGGGGTTAAGAGACTGGATTTCCAAGGCAGTATAACATTTCCTCCTCAGTTTTAGAGATATTTTAAAAAAATATTGAAATATAAATAAATTTAAAAATTTTTCGTCCTTGTTACCATTATTAGCATTTTGAAAGTGGGGAGAAGGGACGATACCAACTGAGCCAACTCTCCAAATAACAGAGTTAATAGAACAAAACAAATTAACAATAAAGAACTATGTAATGATTCACTATGGTTACTGAAGTAGAGTCCTAGAGTACAGGATAGCCGATATCGAAACCTAAAATGTAAAATCTTCAAAATATCTAGCTCGTTTAGAATATAAGCCCCTCCCTTCTACTAAGTACAGTCGCTCAAAAAAGTATCCGAACACTACGGTTGATTACAGAATTCAGGAAAAATATCTGGCAACGATTTTTTTAGGAATTAGTGATCTGCCAACCTTCGTGTCACGTGACACGAAGGTTGGCAGATCTGTAATCAACCGTAGTGTTCGGATACTTTTTTGAGCGACTGTACGTGCAACCCACCCCAAGGTTAGCAAAGTTTCAGGGGCACTTCTCTAAAATAAAGATGGGCAAAATTTCTAAATAAATACAAAGCTAAATTCTGCTTTAAAACATGAAATTGAAACGCACACACACACACTGCACCTTCAAAGAATTCAATTAATAAACTTAACTGAGAACTCTTTATGAAATACCAGCCATTATCATCATCTCATACTTAAATTAGTCTAATAAATCAAAACGCCGCGCTGTGAAAATATTTACCGAAGTATATCTCTAAACCCCCCTTTGATTGCATAGCAAATGGGGGACAACAAGACATGAAAGTGACTAACATGATGTATTTTAGAGGAACGCTTTCTTCGTTGAACGAAAAAAAAATAGGCGAAGTTTGAATAAATAGTTTTAATTACAACACCCTGATAGTGAGTTGCTTAATTTAGTAGGAAGTATGTTTGAATGATTAATTGCTGTGGAACTCCAGGCAACCTTTGAAAGCAATTCATTCGTTTTAAAAACTGGGGCCCTAAGAGACTTGATGTAATTTTAATGGCTAGTGTAATGAACGAATTCTTAAGGCGACAGATGGCCGTTGTGCGTTTCTTAGCAATGGGTTGCCATGACGATGGAGAGGAGCGTTTTTGATTAGCTTTGTCAGGTTTGTTTATTCAGGCATTTCATACAAGTTACGTATTCGAATATTATAATAATTAATTTTTTCTTACTTTATAATCTAAGCTTTTGGATAAGTTCATCTCAGTGACTGTAATTGTCTGTGAAATGTTGTGTTTGATCAATATTAAGGTGCATGATATTTCTCCAAAAATATTCTAATGATTGCAGTGTTTGGTCTCTGTGTATTTGATAGTATTTTTTACAAAAATGATGTAGGAACTGTCATAACTAGTACAACGGTTAAAAATTAAATATTTTTAATTTGAGGCATTTAAAAATAAATTATCTATCGAATTAGTATAAAAGTATGAAGTAAAACCTCACAAATTTAGACTCTATAATTCGCATTGCTATTACTAATTTTCGCAACTTTTCAATATCTTTTTAAGCATTTAACACCATATTTCAGCTTCTACTGAATCTATAAGAATATTTTCCTAGTGTTCTTGAAAACTAGTGAACGAAGATTTTGTTAATGGTAAACAAACATATAACGTTAATGTAACTCCTTTGGAAAAACAATAGCAACTGCATCTTTCCTTCAATGTTTTTTCTTCAGACATGAAAATAATCTACTAGCGGGGGCAGGGATGGCTCAGTCGGTAGCGCGCCAGGCTCGTAATCTGTAGTTCCCAGGTTCGAGTCCCAGCTGAGCGAGCATTGAGATTTATCTCCGCAAAACTCCCCGCCCTGCCCACGGTCAGTAGGGGACACCGATGGGCTTGGAAAGGCCGCCATCCGTCGGATGGGACGTTAAGCCGTGGCCCCGTGTGCGGGAGAGCCATACCCTGTGCACGTTAAAGAACACACTGGATGGCCTTGACGGGAGGCTACCATCTGTCTCCCAACAGCTGTTCCAGTGGGTCCCCTCCCCCAACCTTCTCTGAGCCTTCGGGGTCCATGTGACCGGCCATTTAGCCCATGGTGTGCAAAAGAGTGCCGCTCAGAGGTAAAACAACACAACACAATCTACTAGCGAGAAATTTTTCCGCAATAGATTTAGAGGGATGCATTAAATGAGAGCTATGTGAAGAAACATGCACATACACCCGTTCCTCGATTTACACGGTAGATAGGTTCCGGGAAAACAGCTGTAAATCAAAACCGCACAAATCGAAACCAACAACGTATGGAAAAAAGAGAGGAGAAATCCTTGTTATGAATGAAACGTACATTGAAAGTTTTATTTATACAGATTCATCTCAAATTTCAGTTCAATAGTAATAATAAGCATTAATGTAACATTGTTTTGTACTTTATTTGCACTAATTCAGATAAATTTAATTTCTCAAAGATTTCTTTTTGGTCACGAAAAATATACATCGTTAATACAGACGTACACCATCGAATTTGGAGACGAAATTTGGAAGATATTTATGAACTGAATATGATTTAGAAATTAAACATTTGCACTAGCACTTAGTGCTTTATTTTGTAAAATTAGTATTTATATATTTCATGAAACGTTGTACAGTCGCTCAAAAAAGTATCCGGTGACACGAAGGTTGTCAGATGACTAATTTCTAAAAAAATCAATGCCAGATATTTTTTCTGAATTTTGCAATCAACCATAGTGTTCGGATACTTTTTTGAGCGACTGTACTTAGGAATCAGCTCTATTTAGCCTTTAGAGAGTCCACAAAGATATAAGAGTCCACAAAGCTACTTATAAGAGTCCACAAAGCTAAACTTGATTCTAAAAATTAGGTAAAACAAGGTTTTTACTAGTCTAAAAAATTCAAGTCTAGAAAATTCAGATCTCGCTGTCGATTCAAAACAGGCTTTATTTCATTACGATGTCGCGACAGGGATTGCATTACAATGGCAAGAATATAATTTTAGCAAAAGAATATAAAATATAACTTGTTACAGGTAAGGATTTTATTAACACAGGAATTTTACTATCATCTATATAATCTTTAAAATACTGATATCAATTTATCTGATTTTTACTTTGGGATGACCGCCCAATAATTACCCTTGATGCTATACCCCTGCTAATTCATAATATGATATGTTGGGTTGGGTTGTTTTACCTCTGAGTGGCACTTTTTTGCACACCATGGGCTAAATGGCCAGGTCACATGGATCCCGAAGGCTCAGAGAAGGTTGGGGGAGGAGACCCACTGGAACAGCTGTTGGGAGACAGATGGTAGCCTCCCGTCAAGGCCATCCAGCGTGTTCTTTAACGTGCACAGGGTATGGCTCTCCCGCACACGGGGCCACGGTTTAACGTCCCATCCGACGGACGGCGGACTTTCCAAGTCCATCGGTGTCCCCTACTGACTGTGGGCAGGGCGGGGAATTTTGCGGAGATAAATCTCAAAGCTGACCCAGCTGGGACTCGAACCTGGGAACTACAGATTACGAGCCTGGCGCGCTACCAACTGAGCCACCCCCGCCCCCATAATATGATACACACGTAAAAAATAAATTTCAATCCGTACCTTTTAAAGCCGAGTTTGAAGTCGTGTAACGTGAAACTGGTTGCATTTTCTTGACCGGGTAAACCGAAGTTATCACCGTGTAAATCGAAACTGGTTGCATTTTTGACCGTGTAAAACAGAAACCGTGTAAATCGAGTACCGTGCAAATCGAGGGATAGATGTACTTGTATCTCTGAGCAGTGGTGGAAAGAATATTAATTTGAAGGATCGTGACTAGAAGATGAAGCTGAGGCTGGATATCGTATGGCGGCAGAGGAAGGAACAGCAACATCAGTTCAAGGGGAAAAATCTATAAATGAAGCGGGAAGTAAAGAAGCTAGCAAAGAAAAAAAAAGTTGAATTACATGAGGCCAGAAGGTCGCTCGATACGCTTATTAAATTTCAGAATTCTGATGGGGAATAGAGAACGACGTTATGAAACTGCAATACCAGGTGAAAATTTCCGATTTCTTCGAAAGAAAAAACAAAGATGATACATTGAGGAAGGGACAAAATAACTGAAAATTCCAGATCTCTTCAAGAAAAAGAATATGAGGCTATAACTGAGGAGAGACCTTTTACATCTAATTAAATTTGTGCTTATTAATATTCAGCTCGTTAATTAAAGTTTATTGTTTACAAAACGCACTATTTCTGTTCTATTTGAAGTCTCCGTATTCAATTTTGTTTTGAATGTATATTTTCAAGAAATTTTGATTTTATCTTCGCCATATTTGTATTCTAATACCACCAAGTTAACATTTATTGCTGGATTATGAATGAATATGTTTGTTTTAATGAACTACAATTTGAAACGGCATAAATATGTTCCATGAATTTTTGACCTTTCCCTAATTCAGACTACCCCTTCCAATTATTAGTCCGAATTAGTCGGGTTTTACTACATATTGTTTGAAATGAAACTCCACAGAAAATGAAAAAAATTAAATAAAATTGTAAATATTTTCATTGAATAATTATTACAGATATATATCAAATTAAATATAAAAATTAATCATTATAGAGAAAAAAATTGAAAATTTTTAAATAACAATTTTTCATTAGGTTAAATGTTAATCCCTTTAATTTTCGAAAATCGGCGTTATGAACATGAGGCGCACAACTTTAAGTGGGTACTTCATCCTAGAAACATTAGATTACGAACCTCGCGTATTTACTGATAGAGTAAACAGTAATTCGTTACCTTTAGGTGAACTAATAACCAAATTACAATATCAGGTTACTACTCTAGTGAGTCACAGGTATTTTTATTGTGCTGGATTGTTTAACTTTGTGCTATGCTTTTGTTCTGAATTGTTTCAACTTTGAGCTGTACCTTTGTGCTGAATTGTTTTAAATTTGAGCTATATTTTTGTGCTCTATATTTTGTGTTTTAGCTCTGAGCTACACTTTTGTGTACACAGTTGGGCTAAATGTCCAGATCATAAGGAAACTTGTTTTTTAAGGGGATAATTGTATAGCTTTTAGGAGACAGATAAAAGCCTCCCCTCAAGATGATTTATTATATTCTTTAGCTTGCACAGGGTATTGTTTAGCGCGCACATAAGGAACCATGACTTAGCATTTCGTAGAACGGGACGGTGACCTTTCTGATCCCATCGGTGAATCCACGTCAAAGCGGACAAAATCTTAAAGCAAGCAAAAGTGGGCTCTAATCTGAAACATTGGATTTCGAGACTGGAGTGCTATCTGTTAAACCAATCTTCGCCAAAGTGTATTTAAGTAGTGTTAGTAATATTTTCATTTCATATAATACTTAAACAACATAAAAACGAATTTTGAAATCTCAAATGAGTATATTGTTGGCGAGAGCTTCATACAGAAGTTTTTTAAATTGCAAACAGAAGACACGTTCTAGAAATACACGAACAAAAAATACCAAATGCTCACAAAATTTTTAATATACCAGAACGAATAAAATTATTTAAAAAAGTAGCATTCAACATTTATTGTCTATATAGAAAATTCTTCTAGAGTTTTAATGCAAAAAAAGTTTCTACATCATCAAACTCAAATCGTTGTTTGTTTTTTTTTGCACAGAGTAAGCGAAATGGCCAGGTCACCGAAATCTCAAGGTCTCAGAGAAGGTTCGTAGAAGGGGATATAATATGCAGATGAAATCCTACCTCAGTATCATCCAGCATGTTATTTAACGTACAAAGGATGACTCTCCTACACACGGAACATTGGCTTTACGTCCCATCCTGCGAACGTTGGCTTTCCCAAGCACATTGATGTTCCCTTTTTCACCGAGAGCAGGATGGGGTTTTAGCGGAGATAAATCTCAACCCTGGAAACTGCTGATCACGAGCCTGGCGCACTACCGAGTGAGCCAACCTGGCAAAAGTAGGAATCTGCCGAAAATAAATAATGAGCTATGAGTGGCTGGGTTGTTTTACCTCTGAGCGGCACTTTTTTGCACACCGTGGGCTAAATGGCCAGGTCACAAGGACCCCGAAGGCTCAGAGAAGGTTGGGGGAGGGGACCCACTGGAACAGCTGTTGAGAGACAGATGGTAGCCTCCCGTCAAGGCTATCCAGCGTGTTCTTTAACGTGCACAGGGTATGGCTGTCCCGGGCACGGGGCCACGGCTTAACGTTCCATTCTACGGACGGCTCCTTTCCAAGCTCATCGGTGTCCCCTACTGACCGTGGGCAGGGAGTTTTGCGGAAATAAGTCTCAACGCTGACCCAGCTGGAACTCGAACCTGGGAACTGCAGATTACGAGCCTGGCGCGCTACCGACTGAGCAATCCCCGCCCCTTTTCTCCAGTTACGAGCCTCGACAGTTTTACATTTCCGTCATCAAACGCCATTAGAGTCCTAAATCTTTCCAGTTGCAAAGGTAGTTTAATATTTTATAATATTGTTTAAATAATGCATTAATTTTCTGAATTTCATTAATGCAATCAACAAGCCTCTTAGTGGAACGCGGTGGAATTCTTCCGCATCGTTTCGATGAACGATGTTTTAAATTTTAATGATCTCGATGATTTTAATGCTAGGAACAATTGAGAGATGAAATTTTGTTTCCGTTTCGTGATCTCTGTGATATGACCACCGGAATTAATTGCTCGTCGTAAATCCTTCCAGCTATTTGCATTATTTTAATCGATTTTAAAGTAGGTTATTAAAAGGGCTTGAGCAGTCCTTGCTCTCATTTGATACTAAATGTAATCCGACAGAATAATCCTCACGACATATGCAAATAACGAACAACTGGATCAAATGTCGTTCAAACGCTTTGCAATAAACTTTTCCTTTCAAAAGGGGATGTTTAGTTTCATTTTTTATGAAACTCTCCGCATTATTTCAATGAAAATAAGTATAGGGTGGGTTGTTTTACCTCAGAGCATTACGTTTTTGGGCACAATGGTCTAAATTGCCAAGTCACAAGGGCTCAGAGAAGGTAAGGGAAGTTGGGTTGTTTTACCTCTGAGCGGCACTTTTTTGCACACCATGGGCTAAATGGCCAGGTCACATGGACCCCGAAGGCTCAGAGAAGGTTGGGGGAGGGGATCCACTGGAACAACTGTTGAGAGACAGATGGTAGTCTCCCGTCAAGGCCATCCAGCGTGTTCTTTAACGTGCAGAGAGTATGGCTCTCCCGCACACGGGGCCACGGCGTAACGTCCCATCCGACGGACGGCGGCCTTTCCAAGCCCATCGGTGTCCCCTACTGACCGTGGGCAGGGCGGGGAATTTTGCGAAGATAAATCTCAACGCTGACCCAGCTGGGACTCGAACCTGTGGTAAGGGAAGGGATCCACTGGACAGCTATTAGGAGAATGATGGTAGGCTCCCGTCAAGGTCATCCACAGTGTTCTTTAGCGTGCACAGGATGTGGCTGTCCTGCACACAGACCATGGCTTAACGTTCAATCCGACGGACGACGATATTCCAAGCCCTCCAAGCCCCTAGGTATCCCCCTTTATGACCGAGCATGGGGAGGGGTTTTTGCGGAGAAAAATATCAGTGCTGGCATATTTGGGACTTGAAACTGGGAACTACAGTAGTACACCAGATTCGTAATCTGGTGTACTACTGAATGAGCTAACCCCACCCCAAAAATAAGCATAGGTAACTACTGAATATTTCGATAAATACGTTTTAGCAAATTATGAATTAACGGAAATGGAATGGTTTTAGGAAATGTCAGAATTAATGGATTGGAATGTTTTATCTCTGAGAGGCACTTTATTCCGCACAATGCGTTAAACAGCCAGGTCACAAAGACCCTAAGGACTCAAAATTCGCTACGGGAAGGGGCTTCACTGTAGCAATATTTCTCGACTCGGATGTCGCGTAAAAGGTCTAGGTGTGTCGTGAAAATGTAAGAAAAAAAATAATATTACTTAATAATTTGCACTTCAGTACTTTTTATAATCTTTTTTTTATAAATTTGTTTTTTTTTTTGTCATATATTAAGTTTAACATGTGCTTTTGTGCAAATAAACCTAATTTTAAGTTATGTAATAAAGCTAAAAAAATCCTTTTATTGCATGTCCTTTTATGAGAAGACCTGCAAAAGCTAGAAGTACCTTCTGGGATATTTCTCTGTCCTATATGTACAAATGGAAAAAAAGTAATGGAAAAGATCAGCGGCGTACTTAGAAAAGTCCTAAAATGGTGCCGAGTTTCGATATATGGATAATGTGGATGGCAGCGTTTGATGAGCTTGAGTCTTGTTTTCGGGCACTTCCTTAGAAAATATTTGGGTACTTCCTCAAAAACTGCTATTCCACAAAATTCTCCGTCCTGTCCACGCTCAGTAGGGGAGAACGATGGACTTGGAAAGGTCGCCGTCTATCGGATGGGATGTTAAGCCGTGTCCCCGTGTGCAGAAGAGCCTTATCCTGTGCATTTTAAACAACACGCTGGATAGCCTTGACTGGAGGCTACCTCTGTCTCCCAACAATTGTTCCAGTGGGTCCTCTTCCTCACCTTCTCTGAGCCTTCGTGGTCCTTGTGGCCTGGCCATTTAGCCCATTGTGTGCAAAAACCTGCCTCTCAGAGGTAAAACAACTCAACCGAAAATCCTCAAAAAATGCGTTATTTAAGCCTTCAGGAGTGGGGGATTTTAATCCCTTATCTTTCCCTTGGATTCGACTCTGACTCAAGGAATGATTTTCAACTTTGATTCGACTTACAGCTACCTTTCTATTACTACTCCCCAAATAGAAAGAAGTTAATAGAAAAAGTTATAAGTCCATTATTAATAAAAGTAATTTCTAAACTTTCATAATTTTTAACAGAAACATTTAGAAAAATTATTCCGTTGATATAGGACCCAGTTAATCCAAATGAAATCAAAACCCAAATAACAACAATAGTAGGATTATTCCCTTCTATAAAATTTTTCATGACTTCATGTTGAGAAAGAAGATCTCATTGGTTTCTTCTTTCTCAACAAGAACACATCGAGTGTTAGAAGTGAAATTTTAAATGCAAGAACAATGGGGACTCGAACTGGGACATATAAGATTATGGTCCTGGTGCGCTACCGGATGATTCGAATTTCGAACTTTTTTTCTTTTGGACGACGGGGTTGATGGGAATTTCCTTCGACGCCTCCCCCAATATATTTATAATATATATTTATAAATGCAATAAACACCCAATTATCTTCATTAATTGGGGATATAGATAATTCGGATAATTTTTCACCACCTCTCGTCATATAAATGGTTCATTCCAACACGTAAAACGTCACTTATCGTGGTGTCCTGTATATATCAGGGTTGGGTTGTTTTACCTCTGAACGGCACTTTTTTGCACACCATGGGCTAAATGGCCAGGTCACATGGACCCCGAAGGCTCAGAGAAGGTTGGGGGAGGAGACCCACTGGAACAGCTGTTGGGAGACAGATGGTAGCCTCCCGTCAAGGCCATCCACCGTGTTCTTTAACGTGGACAGGGTATGGCTCTCCCGCACACGGGGCCACGTCTTAACTTATTAACGTCCCATCAGACGGACGGCGGCCTTTCTAAGCCCATCGGTGTCCCCTACTGACCGTGGGCAGACGGGGAATTTTGCGGAGATAAATCTCAACGCTGACTCAGCTGGGACTCGAACCTGGGAACTACAGATTACGAGCCTGGCGCGCTACCGACTGAGCCACTCCCGCCCAGGTATATATCAGGCATACCAGCAGTTCGAACATTAATTAGAGTTGGATTGAGCGTCAGAATGGCAAAACGAGCGACCTGCGCGACTTTGAACGTGGTATGATAGTTGATTCTAGCATGCCCCAAACGGCCGTCCTCCTGGGATTTTCACGCACAACCGTTTCAAGGGTTTACCTAGAATTTTGCGAAAAGCATAAAACTACCAGTGATCGTGATTCTGTGGACGAAAAGAGCTGGTGGATCAGAGGGGTCAAAGGAAATTGGCGAGAATCGTGCAAGAGAACAAACAAACCACAACCAGGTATATCACAGCAGAATTAAACATTGGCGTGCAGAAGTACAGCAGAATTAAACATTGGCGTGCATCTCCCAAAACACCCTGGCACACATTAGATACCCCGAAGGACATCTGAACGCTACGGCGTATTTGAACATTGCTACTGAACAAGTTCTTCCCTTCATGGCTATAATTTAATCCTCACTTGGGTAGACCCGTTTATCATGACATCATTTACACCTACTAATGCTTATCATTAAAAACCCTGCAGTCATGAAATGACTGTTTATCATGATAATCCCCTATGTTACATGATAATGCCCTACCCACAAGGCACATATCGTTACCGAATAGTTCGAGAAATATGCCGACGAAATTTCCTTGCTTCATTGGCCTGCACAGTCCCCAGATCTAAACCCTATCGAGCATCTTTGGAGGAGTGGTGAGGCCTCTTCTCAACGAGACTGTGTAGCCGTCTACAACAACATTACTACTCATTGGAGGCTAGTTTCACCATGAAATTACAACATCTTGAACCTTGGGTCTTACAAGTGAAATGTAAGAAATGCTCTCCAAAGAGAATTACATTGAAACTCTGAAAGACCCGAAATAGCCAATGGAGTTGGCGCCAAAGATACTCGTGGATTACTTAGTCATTGCGACAATCGTGGTTTCCTTGCAACTGAATTTGAGAAAGAATGGGAATTTTTTCAACTTGCTAGTTTTGAAACCAAACGTAGTTTTCTGGGTAAAAAGAATGGGAAGGGGGCTGGCTCAGTCTGTAGCGCTCCAGGCTCGTAATCTGTAGTTCCCAAGTTAGAGTGTTGCCTGGGTCAATATTTAGATTTATCTTCGCCAAATCCCCTTCTTGCTCTCGGTCAGAAAGGGTACACCGATGGGTTTGGAAAGGCCGCTGTCCTTCGGATGTGACGAAACACTGTAGCCCCAGGTGCAAGAAACGTAATTACTCTATGCACGTTAAAGAACACACTGGATGGCCTTCACAGAACACTACCATCTGACTCCTAATAGCTGGCGAGCGATATTCTCTTTCTCCAAACTCCTCCGAGCCCTCCAAACTGCTTACGGTAAAGCAACCCATCCTGCACACATACCACGTCTTTACATCCAATCCGAAGGACGACAGACTTTCCAAGATCATCAGTATCTCCTTTCTGAATGTGGGTAGGTGGGGTTGTAGCAGACATAAATCTCAACACAAGGACATTAAGACTCGAACCTGAGAACTGCAAATTCAGCTGGGTCAGCGTTGAGACTTATCTCCGCAAAACTCCCCGCTCTGCCCACTGTCAGTAGAGGACACCGATGGGCTTGGAAAGACAGCCGTCCGTCGGATGGGACGTTAAGCCGTGGCCCCGTGTGTGGGAGAGCCATACCCTGTGCACGTTAAAGAATACACTGGATGGCCTTGATGGGAGGATACCATCTGTCTCCCAACAACTGTTCCAGTGGGTCCCCTCCCCCAACCTTTTTTGAGCCTTCGGGGTCCTTGTGAACTGGCCATTTAGCTCATGGTGTGCAAAAAAGTTCCGCTCAGAGGTAAAACAACCCAACCCAACTGCAGATTGCTATCTGGTGCGATACTAACTGACCCCCCCCCCATCCCCTATAAGCATGTAAGTGTTCTCGTTTTCTCCGAAGCCAGAGCAGGTGTTGTGAGAAAAAATCTCGACTGAGATATCATTTCATAAGGCATGGAGATTCGAACTAGGCAACATCAGGTTGCGAACCCGACTTGCTAGCGATTGAGAGACTCTCCTTGGAGAAAGAAAATTAAACACTTATGAAAAAAATAAATAAAGGTGATAAAGCCTTATCAGAATGTGAAAGAGTGAAAATGGAACGAAAACAAAAGAAAATTCTTAAAACTAAAAAAAAAAAGTACTAAATGTTAACAAGTTCAATTCCTAACTACAACAACGCTGAATGTAATTCTTTCGACCATTGTTCGTTTCATGGCGGTTTGCGAAGAAAAAAAAGACACCAAACATCGATCCACTTCACGAGAAGTAGTAGGGGGAAAAAAAATTCGAAACAAATCTTTGTGAGTGTAGATTCACAGGTCACAGTGCTAGAAAGAAAACAGACAGTAAAAGAAACAGCGAGAAAGAGAACTGTTGTCTTTCCACCCCCAAAGGCGAATTTTTCCTGGAGGATTTCGCCTCTGTATCAAGCTGTATGCGGTCTTTCAGAGAGGATCTTTTAGATGAAACCGAGGCTTGAAGTGGAGAAGTAAAAGGCAGGGACTGCTGGCCATCTCCCTTGAGGGAGCGGGCCCTTCTTTGTTGCCGCTGGATCAGAGAAGCGGGCGTGAGATCTAAGGCGCAGGCGCACCACGTCTCACTCCGGATCAACCAATGAGAAGCGTCACGTGTTGTCAATTTCTAGTACTTTGGGTGTGTTGCCAGATTCCGTACTAGGAAATGCTAACTCCGACGGAACATAAGCGCGATGTGACCAATACAGTTATTGATCTTGGTGGGGGAAATTTTTCGCAGATATAGAGGTGGTCCCCCCCCCGCTAGCAATTGAAACAGAATGAATAGCGTTTTTTCTTTTCCCGACTCCTATGCTTCTCTGACATGTTTCTTGTCCTCCGATGCTTTTATTTATTTTTTTTTCTATTAATACTTTTGTTGCCTGTTGGATTGTGTGTTTGTATTTTTCCCCCACATGCTTATGTTTGGTTCACCTAAAAGAAGTTTGTGAATAACACAGTAATTTTCCTGGGGGGAATGATGGAATTTTTCTTTCGACTCATATTATGTTTGGAACGGACTGAGTATTACAGTAAAGTCATGGGGTAGTTGCCTGGCTTATTAATTCTTTCAGTTTTTCTCTTGAAGATTGCTGGCCTTTTTAAGTCAGCAAAAAGTTGCAATCACTTCTCGATTCCTTTGCTCTTTGTGTTGTATACATAGAAGAAAATTGTGCTAGAATTAATGTATAATATTGTAATGCTTTACGGTTTTTGGAACTTATGTGTTAACTTCTTAATTTGGCACTTGTGCTTAAAAAATCTGATAATTTCGAAAGGCGGATATTTGTTTTAGATACAGGGCTGAAACTAAAGGAGGCATAGAATAGATGCCATCTTTTGCGAATACTAATATGAGTAATGGAAGCAAAATATTATTAAAATTGTTCACACTTCAAGCATTTTTCAAGAAAAATTCATATCTGAAAACGGAGGGGTGAATGTAAAAGTAAAAGGGGAAGAGAAATACAATCTCTTGCCCCCCATTTACCTTTTTTATGGCTTCATAGCGTCACTTTCCCGCTCTCTCCTTAATTTTTTTCTAGATCCGGGCCTATTCAGATACGTATTTCATCTTCTGCAATGCTGCTCCGATATGCGCCTAAGGATATGCAATGCAGACTGGAAGTTATACACTGAAGTGCTATTGAATTAGGGATAACAACCTATTGACGTTGCCATACCCTCTCTTGATAAATGAAATGATATCTCTTGTACCCCCTCTGGCCCTGATAACGGCCGCCACACGACGAGGCAAGGACTCCACAAACTTGCGTAAATGTTTCACAGGTATGTCGACCCATGCATCCTCCAGAGTTATCCACATTCTCTCAAGGTCGTTGCTGATGGGACACGAGCCCGAACACTTTGCTCGACGGTATCCCAAAGATTTTCGATGGGATTTAAATCTGGGCTTCTAGGTTACCAATTCATTACTTCAAAGTCAGCAGAATGCTCCTGCAACCATGCAGTAGCCAACCTTGACCTGTGAGATGAGCAGTTGTCTTGCTGGTAGATGCCATCTCCATTGGTATGCATGATGGACATAAATGGATGTAAATGGTCAGCCATGAGTTCTATATACTGGGATGGTTTAAGAGTTGTCGGTACACGTACCAAAGGTCCCACAGACGTCCAACTGAAGACATCCCAGGTGATCACTTAGACACCACCAGTTTGTACTGTTCCAACCTGACATGCAGGATCCATGGCTTCATGGGGTTGGCGCCAAACCTCAGTCTCCCATCAGCGTGATGAAGTTTAAATCGTGATTCATCACTCCAAGCTATCCGTTGCCAATTTTCAATGGTCCAGTTTCGATGTTTTTTAGCCCAGGCAAGGCATTGAGCTCGGTGTCGTGCCATTAGAAGTGGGACTCTTGTAGGTCGGCGGCTCCCGAAGCCGAGACAATGAATTGAGCGTTATATGGTTCTGATTTCACGGCTGGAACCCGCTTTCAGGTGGTAGATGATTTCGGATAATGTCTGGCCCTTATCAGTCCATACGAGTGGGTCAGATGGCGAAGCCCACGATCATTCAAGGCTGGTTGTCTTTTGCAGTTTGTCCGGGTGCTTGTTTTTTTGCCGGAATTTTCATATTCCCGGAACACTCTTGAAACTGTCGTACGAGAAAATCCAAGTTCGTTGGCATTTTCGGAGATCGAGTGTCCCATCCGTCGGGCACCTACCATCTGCCCTCTGTCAAATACATCTAAATCCCGCACCTTTCCTATTTCGCTTTTCACGACGAATGCTTGGAGAAGCTAAAGTTGACAGCTATATACGAACAGAGTTTCAGCTACGCATGAGCGCAAATGCGCGACTTGTGGTACTGAATTTGGATAACGTCTCCTATCCCTAATTCAATGGCACTTCAGTGTTGGTACCCTAAATAATTGCTGGCATTAGTGATTAGAAGTTGCACATTCGTGATCTATAAACTTAGAAATTATTTTACATTTTGTTGTTACTGGGAATGCTGTACCTTTGAGGATTGGACTATTATAACTATTCGCTAAATAAAGTACAGTGCAGGGCCTGATCTGCGGGGGGATAGAATATCAGTAAGTTTAATAGAGGTAAAATATTATTAAACTTGTAAATATTTAACGCAGGTTTCAAAAAAATTAGATCTTTAAAGCGGAGTGAAGCATGTTATAAAATAAAAAAATAAATACCCCCTCAAGCAGCTGCTTGCCACAGAGGTCTGACAGAGAGCCTGCCAGTTTATATGCCACAGTAGGTCTGAGAGGATGGCAAGACCTCAGCAGAAAAACGACACATACATCCATGCCTTACCCGGGGCTCGAACCCAGGTCCCGTAGATCAGTAGCCAAGCGTGCTAACCACTCGACCACGGGTACTACAATAGAAATCCAGTTCTTGGCCCCCTATTTTTGCTTTATTCCGGATCGATCGGTCACTTCTCCTCCCCCTACCTTTTATTTTTTTCTCTAGATCAGTGGTTCTCAACCTTTTATGCTTCACGTATCCCCTGAAAATGTGTATGTAACTGGCGTACCCCTTGTATAGACCATGTATAGACCATTGTAAACTATAGTATAACAATGGGAATAAAATAAAACACACATATAACATATATCTAGCGACTCTTGAGTTCTCAAGGTCTACCCAAAAAATTTTACCACTTCCCCCACGTTGAGAACTCCTACTCTAGATCCTGGCCTTGTATAGTGTGGCTGAAAATTGCACTTCATTACACCATCTGTAGCAACGCGAATTATTGATTTGTGTAGTGGACAAGTACTCTTTGTTGAAAGCTCCTTGGTTAACTTTTGAATAATTGGTTTAGTTCCGCTGTCCTCTTTATTTGGCCACTATTATGGCTCCTACGCTGTAATATGTTATTAGTACTAGATACTAAAAATATATCGAGATAGTGCTAAATAAACGCTTTCTTCTTTGTCACTTATATCATCTTTTTACAGGTTATGACGTGATAGACCTGAAGATTAAAATTCATCCATTTTACATCATATATGATCTAACACATCTGATGATATCAAATAAAATGGATGTGTAAATTGGTTTTTGCCTTTTTGCAAGTTTTTGGATGATGTTAGGTTGGATGGTTTTAGTTCTGAAAGACATATTTTTTAGGTCACATGAACTCAGAGCAAATTGGGAATGAACCCACTATGGTCAAGGCCATCCAAAGGTGTTCTTTAACGTGCACATAGTATAAATACTACTCCTATAATTAAATTGCCCCTCAAGAAGAGGCAAGGGTTCGCTCAGTCGGTAGTGCGCTAGACTCGTTTTCTATAGTTACCAGGTTCGAGTCCCACCTGGTCCAATGTTGAGACTTATCTCCGCTAAACTCCTGACCTGCCCTCAGTCAATGGGCAACACGATGGGCTTGGAAAGACTGTCATCCTTCGGATTGTAGGTAAAACCGTGATGCCGTGTGCGGCAGAACCATACCCTATACACTATAAGGAACACGCTGGATGGCTTTGAAGGAGACAACCATCTATCTTCTAAGAGCTGTCTACTGGATCCCCTTCCCGCAACAATATCTTAGCCCATGGGGACATTACGACTGACGATTTAGCCCATTGTGTTCGAAAAAAATGCCGCTTGGAGGTAACACAACCAGCTCAAGAATCTGTTTGTCACAAAGGTGTAACAGAAGCCTGTCAACATAATTTTCTAGACTAGGCAACAGGAGAAACACCCGAACCTACATCCCTTTGATCTGTGGTCATGCACGCTAACCATCAAGCAATCGGCATCTCTTATAAGTATAACTTAACAGTTCTTCGATATCCGTCCCATTTCGCACAGTCGTATATAGCAAACGAAGCTCTAAAATATAAATATCCAATAGAAAGCGCATTTATTACCAGAAAAGAATATATGTCCGTGATAAAAAGAAAATGACACCTGAATTCGTCCCACTCCAATCTATACTTTCATATATAGAAATGCATAGCCCCCAATAAATTCACACTTGCACGCAGAAATCGAGATTCTATTTCATGCTGAATATATTGCAAAAAGTCTCTCTCCACTTCTTTTTTTACAGCATTTGGATTTCGAATTTCTGTGAGCAACTTTCTTTCGCCAAGTTAAGCACGAAGAAGAGTCTGGGGGCGGGGGCAGAAAAGTCCAGCTGTTGTCAAGGAAAAGACATTCAAGGAATACTGGCTCGTGTAAGAGGAATTTCCCTATTTCACCATGAGTTCCGGAAACAGCTGCAGATAGAAAGAAAGAACATGTTCGAGAGGAAACCGAGTGGATCTCGTGTATTCACGCTCACCGTCTGAATACTCCCTTCCTGCCTCCCCCACCTCCTTCTCTTCCTCGTTGTCCTCCCACTTTCTCCTACTATCCCTCCCTATCCCCGACTGCCTCCTTTTTTCCCGTTTCTTCTCCTACAATCTTCTCTTCCGTGCGCACAGCAATGAACCAAAGTTCGTTGCCATACAAACCGCCTTTACGACAGCTCCCAAAGCTGTAAGGAAGGCCTGCCCGAAATTGAAACTGCTGCAGTCCGAGTTTCTAGTTTCGGATCGTGGTGATCGGAATGCCTGGAATTTATTTCCTTTAGTTGTGCAGTCGTTTGTCGAAAGTGTGCTATCGAGATATGTGCGGGTAAATATTTCTTTCTCTATTGTTTCTTTTATATAAATATTTTTTTTTTCTCTTGGCTGTCGTTTTTTTTCTCTCCTGCACCCTCGGTGGAATGTTTTCTTTTTCGTCTATTTTTTTTGTTCTTCTGAACTGGTTAGTCACTGGGATATCTGTATTTAACGTTAACATCTAGCGTATCATTAGCTTTATGAGTTCTTTTCACTCTGAGCGGCATTTTTGCGCGCATAATTGGCTCAAAAATCAAAACGATCACAATAGGCTCAAAGGTAAAAAAAAAAGCTCACAATGGGCTCCAGGATCAGAAAGATCCAAATGAGTTCTAGGAATCCGTTTTTTTTCCCGTTTCTTCTCCTACAATCTTCTCTTCCGTGCGCACAGCAATGAACCAAAGTTCGTTGCTGTCCAAATGAGTTCTAGGATTAGAAAATCCAAATAGGGTCAAAGATTAGAAGGATTATAGTGTGATCAAGGGCCAGAAGGATCACAGCGGGATCAAGGGCAAAAAGTATTACAATGGGCTCAAGGATCAGAACGATCACAATCGGCTCAAGAATCACAATGGGCTCAAGAAAAAGAATCAACGATAGAAGGATCAGAAATGAGTTCAAAAATCAGATGTATTGCAATGTGTTCAAGGATCAGATGGATCACAATGAGCTCAAGGATCACAATGAGCTCAAGGATCACAATGGGTTCAAGTATCAGAAGGACCACATTAGGCTCAAGTCTCAATAGGATCACAATGGGCTGAAGTATCAGAAGATCCCAATGGAGCCAAGGATCAGATTGATTAAAATGCTCTCAAGGGTCAAATGATTACAATACCCAACTTTTTCACTATAATGAATAAATGAAAAATTTGTTTCATTTGTCATAAGTTATAATAAAACATAATTTTTTGCGTTTTTCAATCATCCATTAGTTCGAAATACCAAAGTTAAAAGGTGTAATGGTCGGAAAGTGAAAAACTTTATTCTCTTTAAAAACGAGTATCAAAAATTCGTCAGAGGCGATACGGGTTGCTAGGTTGGGTTGTTTTACCTCTGAGCGGCACTTTTTTGCACACCATGGGCTAAATGGCCAGGTGACAAGGACCCTGAAGGCTCAGAGAAGGGACCCACTGAAACAGCTGTTGGGAGACAGATGGTAGCCTCCCGTCAAGGTCATCCAGGGTGTTCTTTAACGTGCACAGGGTATGGCTCTCCCGCACACGGGTCCACTGCTTAACGTCCCATCCGACGGACGGCGGCCTTTCCATGCCCATCGGTGTCCCCTACTGACCGTGGGCAGGGCAGGGAATTTTGCGGAGATAAATCTGAACGCCGACCCAGCTGGGACTAGAACCTGGGAACCGCAGATTGCGAGCCTGGCGCGCTACCGGCTGAGCCACCCTCGCCCCTGCTAGGTTGGGTAGCTTCAGATAAGTGTTGCTAAATGGGGTAGCTTTTCCTCTCCTGCGAAGGCCATCCAGCTCCTCTTCGATACATGTTCTAATTGTGCTATTGTTTTGATGTGTTTCGTGTACAGTCGCTCAAAAAAGTATCCGAACACTATGGTTGATTACAGAATTCAGAAAAAAATATCTGGCAACGATTTTTTTAGAAATTAGTGATCTGGCAACCTTCGTGTCACGTGATTCAGGAAAAATATCTGGAGCGTGTACAGCAACTGTACACGCTCCAGTTACCGTTCACAGCAAACTGGAGCGTGTGCAGTTACTGCACACGCTCCAGTTTGCTGGCACAGTTTGCTGGCCAGTTTGCTGCCACGGTCAGTCGGTGTCCCTTACTGACCGTGGTCAGGGCAGGGAATTTTGCGGAGATAAATCTCAACGCTGACCCAGCTGGGACTCGAACCTGGGAAATGCAGATTACGAGCCTGGCGCACTACCGACTGAGCCACCCCCGCCACCAAAGAATAAGGTGGGATCTTATAATACACCTCCATTATAGGGAATTATAGCTGTTATTATAGGAATTGCTAGCTGTAAGAGACAGGCAAGACCTCCAGTGAGAGCCATTCTGCGTGTTCTTTAACATTACCAAGGGAAAATGGTTTAACGTTAAAAAAAAAACGGATAGTGATTTTTCCAAGTCCTTTGGGTCACTTTTCTCGCAGAGAGCAGGGCGAAATAATCTCAACGTTGGCATAATTGAGAATATTAATTATGAGAATGCCAACTTTAGATTATGAGCCTGACGCGACTCGCTGTCGGAAGCTCCATCTGAAGTTTCTATTTGAAAATATATTTATGCCTTTTATTCGCTTATGAATAGATGCAATATCGAGCAACATGCACTTGCTTCTTGATTGAAAGATATTGATCGATTTTGCTTGTAGGATAATCTTGCGGAAAATAGTAAAAAAAATAGAGATATTAATAAGTAAAGACCAAAATTACATCAGAATGGTGATATTATCTTATATATTATTATCTTTTGTGATCTTTATTATTTATCATCATTGTTCATCATCTTCATATTATGATCATTGTCTTTCATATTTTTATTTACCACCCATTGTTTGTCACTTTTATTATCTGTCACCACTGTTTATTATCTTTATTATATACCATCGTTGTTTATCATATTTACTATTTGTCATTACTGCTTACCATTTATTATTTATCATCACCGTTTATCACCTTTATTATCCATCACCATTGTTTTATCATATTTATTATTTATCATTGTTTTTATCTAAACCAATGTTTATCATCTTTGTTTACCTCAATGATTTTTCATTTTATTATTTATCATTATTATTTACCATATTATTATTTATCATCATTATTTTATACCACCATTGTTTATCACAAATATTCATCATCATCATTATCATCATCATCATTATTATTTACCATTTATCGTCATTATTTATCATCTTATTTTCTACCACCATTCTTTATCATATTTATCATCATCTTTTATTATTTTATTAATTATCATCACTGTTATTATCGATACTATATACCACCATTGCTATCCATCATTACTTTGACTCCTTAACTCAATTTTTTTTCGAGAACTGGAAATTCAAACTTATTATTCAAACAAAAAAATTATAATTTCAAACTGTCTAAAATATGGTGGATTTTGATAGTTTTTATCTTTTATTGCTTGATTAAAACAATTGTTTATTTAATTTTTTGTAACTTCCTAAATAGGAATTCCATCAAGCGCATTTTTTTCGTCCCTACAGACATTTTAACGAAAAGACGTCATTGTCAATTCAATTTCCAATAAGATTTTTCTTCCAGTTTTCCAACCTTAAACGTTGATTTAGCTGTGTCGAAACAGAACACTGTTGCAAATTTCACCTCTTAATCTCTTTTTCTCTGAGCTTTGTTAAGAAGCAATCATGTTTCAGTTCATCCTATTTTGTTTGGCTCCTTTTTGGTTCCTCCTTCCTCCAAGCTCCAGCTCCTCTTTCAACATTCGCTCCGTTACGTGAAACGTGACGACTAGACTTGATTTGGTTATTCGATCTCTTTCCTGTTTGATCTTACGAGATGCAGTTCCATTCCAGTCAAATCCTATTTTTATGGCACAATCAAACCCTTATTTTAAGTTTAAATGGTTTCGATAATAACAATGAATGTTAAAAGAAAGCTGTTTATCGAATTTGGTAGCCCTAACTCTTTCCATTTAGGTGGAGTTCTTGATCACACAGATAAACAGACTCTCTAAAATATAATTTTTTTTAATCATTTTTATTATTTACCATCACTGTTTATCAGTTTTATTATTTTTCGCCCTTATTAATTATCATCAATATTTATATTTTTGTTATGTCAATGTTGTTTATCCTCTTTATTATCATGATACATCTGTCTTTAATTATCAAGTTTATTATTTAGCATCCGTATTATTTATCGTCAGCATTTATGATCTATATTATTTATCATTTGTATTTATCAGGCCTATTATTTACCCTCAGTATTTATCATCTTTAGTATGTTATTATTATTTGTCATCTTCAATAATCATCATTTTTACCATATAATATTATTTATCAGAAATATTTATTACCTTTATTACCTCAACTTTATCATTTATCGTTTTTATGATATTATTTATCATTTTCACGATATTGTTTATAATTTTCATCACATATTATTTCATTATAATAATTTTTTATTTAATTATAATGATGTTTATCATCACCATTTATAATTTTTGTTATTTATTACTTCTAATATTTTTCAGCCTTCTTATTTATCTTCATTATTTGTTATGTTGTTTAAGCTGAGTTTTAAATTTGATGATGAAATAAAAGGAGATACCTTAAAACCAAGTTCATTTTAACGAAATTAATAAAATTCCCAAGTGGACATTACGAAAAATTTGTGATGACGAAAAGGATGAGTACTGTTGAATTGTTCTAGATGTTTGGAGAATTTCCTGAAAACCTTAAGATATCTAGTTTGGAATCAATGTGAACTGCAGTAAAAAGAAATAATTCCTTTTCTTTTTCTATTAAATTGCTGACGAGATCAATTTTTGGTTGGTTGTTTTACCTCTGAGCGGCACTTTTTTTGCACACCACGGTTGAATGGCCAGGTCACATGGACCCCGAAGGCTCAGAGAAGGTTGGGGGAGGGGAACCCACTAGAACAGCTGTTGGGAAACAGATGGTAGCCTCCCGTCAAGGACATCCAGAGTGTTCTTTAACGTGCACAGGGTATGGCTCTCTCCCGCACACGGGGCTTACATTTTATCGTTTTTATGATATTTATTTATTTCGTTAAGCCCCACAATCTCATCCGACGGACGGTGGCCTTTCCAAGCCCATCGGTGTCCTCTACTGACCGTGGGCAGGGCGGGGAATTTTGCGGAGATAAATCTCAACGCTGACCCAGCTTGGACTCGAACTTGGGAACTACAGATTACGAGCCTGGAGTGCTACCGATTAAGCCACCTCCGCCCCAAATCTTGCTCTGAGATCCTTTAGTAATAAGTGATGGTGGAACACTAGACCTTGCTCCGTGACCAATTTAGGAGCGACCCATTAGTATCAATGGATTGCAAAGCAACATATTTTGTTTTGCGACTCATTAGTGTTCACAGATTTCAGAACGATATATCTTTCTTTGACCCATTATTCTTCCATGTCCCATTATTCTTCCATGTTGAGATAAATCTCAATGTTGACCCATCTGGGACTCGAACCTGAGAACTACAGATTACGAGCCTGGCGCGCTACCGACTGAGCCACCCCCGCCCCAGTAATTTTGAACAACAGATCATGTTCTAAAACTTATTAATAGTGAATTGTGTGAAAACATCTTCCCGTGAAATCTATTAATAACGAATGTGTGCAACATATCTTGCTCTGAAACTATTAATAGTGAATTGTGTGCAAAGCATCTTGCTTTATAAACTATTAATAGTCAGTTGTGAACAACAGATCTTTTCTTAAACCATTTAAT
The DNA here is from genome assembly GCA_038380435.1 of Ryuthela nishihirai. NCBI lineage: Eukaryota > Metazoa > Arthropoda > Arachnida > Araneae > Heptathelidae > Ryuthela > Ryuthela nishihirai. The sequence continues at coordinate 41,987,164 of JAWZYU010000019.1, forward strand.
AGTGAAATGTGAACAACAGATCTTTTCTTTACACCCTATTAATAGTGAATTGGGAATAATATATCTTGATCTGCAACATATTAATAATGAATGGTAAGCAACAGATCTTTCTTTGCAACATACTAATAGTGAAATGTGAGCAACAGATCTTTACAACCTATTAAAAGTGAATTGTGAAGATCTTGATCTGCAACATATTAAAAATGAAATGTGAGCAACAGACTTTTACAACCTATTAATAGTGAAATGTGAGAAAAAATCTTTATAACCTATTAATAGTAAATTGTGAACAATATTTCTTGATCTGCAACATATTAATAATGAATTGTTAGCAACAGATCTTTGCAACCTATTAATAGTGAAATGTGAGTAGCAGATCTTTATAACCTATTAATAGTGAATTGTGAACAACATATCTTGATCTGCAACGTATTAGTAGTGAATTGTTAACAACAAAACTTTCTTTGCAACCTATTAATAGTGAATTGTGAACAACATATCTTGATCTGCAACATATTAGTAGTGAATTGTTAACAACAGAACTTTCTTTGCAACCTATTAATAGTGAATTGTGAACAACATATCTTGATCTGCAACGTATTAGTAGTAAATTGTTAACAACAGAACTTTCTTTGCAACCTATTAATAGCGAATTGTGGACAACAGATATTGTTCTGCAACCCAGTGAACATGAATCACTGAATTCCATCCAGGTTGTGAATCATAGACCAAAACAGAATTCTATGAACCACCAATATTAATGGATCATAGAACAGTAGACTTTGCTGTGCGAGCCCATTAGTAACAATAGATTACAGCAAAGCAAACCTTTGTTCACCTATAACCTTTTGCTGTGTTATTTCGGGAAACATAACAAAAAAAAGGTTTTTTTTTTACCAAGGCCTCATAAGAGCACTTGTCAATGTACTGTAAACCGAATTTCGTTGTAAGTTAATGACGCGCAGTTCATTAAATGGTGAGTGATATCGGATTACTTATTTTCCGAAAGCCGATGAATTAGCTTAATTACTCTAACAGTTATTCTAAATAAATAACACTCATTAAAACTTTTCTGCGAGAGCCAACGATAAAGCAGAGACCAATGATAACTTTAAACGATTAACACTCCTGTTCTGCATGCGTATTTAAAGAATTATGAATTGTGGATTATGTAACAGTAACTTGATTCATTCTAAACCTTTTTCTGAAAAACTCACACTACAAGATGGTTATAAAGGAATTTTTCTTATTATTTTTATAGTGTTATGTTCTATTAAATAATTAAGTAAGGAAGGTAATTTACATGCAATGCCAAAAATCTCTGAAAGTTATTGTTATTAGTGCACGGAGTTGGTATCACATGCGCGTTTTAATCCAAAGGTAAATGTTTGGTGTAGACTAACTCGTGATTGTAATTGGACTTTTCTTTTTTTGGGGAAAACTATAATGGCTAAATTGAAAGGACAGTTGCAGCTAATGCATTTGTTACAGCAGACTTGCTGAACCTAGTATGGACGGAAGTAGTATATCCCATGGATATTTACAGACCACATTAAGTCTATTGAGCACAAAATAAAATTTTTAGAATTTCTCATGAATTTGAACGAACAATTACTAGGTGACTTATTATTTAATAAAGTATAGCGCCTGGAAATAGGGATATACTTTTATATCCCTATTTCCAACCTTTTACTATCAAAAGCGTTCATACACTTCCACGTTGAGTGGATTGATAGCCATATTAAAAGCTTTCTAATTTTTTAAAACAAGCATCCTACGGGCAAATGTCACTGGAAGTAAAGATCATCTCTCTAAAACGTTTTTTTAACGATATTCGAAGGGTTATGGAGGTTGAAATGTGTAACAGTAGTTCTACTAATCATAAGAATCTTCTCCAAAAGTTGATTAAAATACAAACAATAATCGTTATAACCAAGTCCAGAACGATAAAAAAAGAAAAAGAAAAATATTTACAAGGGGGTGGGGAGCGACGCACCAAGCTGGAGAGAAGTAAAATGGGAGGGTCGGGGGAGGCGCTAGAGACTGGTTTTCCATTGCAGTGCAACATTTTCCCTTTCGTTTTATAAGAACTGAAAAATTATTTAAAAATGCTTAAAATACACACAATTTTAATATTTTTAGCATCGGTTACCTTTGCTAGCATTATCAAAGGGAGGTATGATTCCCTTGCCCCCTCCCCCAACACCAGTTCCCTTGCCCCCTCCCCCAACACCAGTTCCCTTGCCCCCTCCCCCAACACCAGTTCCCTTGCCCCCTCCCCAACACCAGTTCCCTTGCCCCCTCCCCAACACCAGTTCCTTTGCCCCCTCCCCCAACACCAGTTCCCTTGCCCCCCTCCCCCAACACCAGTTCCCTTGCCCCCTCCCCCAATATCAGTTCCCTTGCTCCCCTCCCCCAACACCAGTTCCCTTGCCCCCTCCCCCAACACCAGTTCCCTTGCCCCCCTTCCCCCAACACCAGTCTGTTACACTAATTTTCTTGACTGAAGTAAATGTAAGTTTTAGAAGTTTTTGTAATGATTCTTTCACTTTTGTTCTGTTTTCTTCGGTTTTTTAATAGTACTCTAGAGAAATTTTAACAGCAGCATCTGCTGTTAAATGTTCCAGCTTAAATAGATCATTAATATTTACTTAATTATATACTTCACTCACCACTGGGGACTTTTAATGAAAACTCTTCTGCTCAAAGTTTTTAAGGCAGTAAAATTAGAAGCAAAAGCATAACAGTAAAACTAAACAGTAAATTCAACATATAATGCATTTTATGAACTGAGGTATACAGTCGCTCAAAAAATATCCGAACACTACGGATGATTACAGAATTCAGAAAAAATATCTGGCAACGATTTTTTTTAGAAATTAGTGATCTGGCAACCTTCGAGTCACGTGACACGAAGGTTGCCAGATATTTTTCTGAATTCTATAATCAACCATAGTGTTCGGATACTTTTTTTGAGCGACTGTACATATATACATATGCTTTAGGTTTGATTGAAGATTTCGGCGAAAATTGTTATTGGCTGAGAGAGTTAAGATTCTTTCTCAGTTGAGTGGGAATTGCAACTATAATATATCCGAGGATAAAGTCCCGTTTCAACCGAAAACATCAAGCATAGGAAAAAATAATTCATTAAATATTGAACGAATATTGTTCAAAGTTTAGAGAGAGAGATTCGAGTTAGTAATCTTCAATTTATCTTCCGATACATTTTTCCGTAGAAATCTTATTTTCTTAGTTAGGGAGCTTTGAATACGGCTTTCAATTCATATAATATGGACATGTCAGAAATCTTTTGGAATATAAGGCACAGGCCCGAATGTAGAAGGAGGGCAAGAGAGACATCTTTGGCCTCCCCTTTAACAATCGTAATAACCAGAATAGAGGCTGAAATATTATATATATACCTGTATTACACACATCTTTCATAAAATGTTTTTAATGACCACTAAAGTGGAAAGAAAAATTGCTTGCTGCAACTGTGATTCAGTTTTAACGTGCATCAGTTATCATATCATATGTCGCAATGTAATAATTAATATTTCCCTGACAGGGAGCTTAGCATTCTTGGCTGTGGAGTCAAAGAGACAGTTCAGAGTTTTCTTTCTCATTTACTTTGGCTTTTTGAAGCGTTCTCGCCTTACCGATTTCCTCAATGTCGTAATATGCTGGCAGACTCCGTGATAAATGATCTGCTTGAGAAGTAATAAGAATATATTCTTTTAATATATCATCACGAAAATATTAAAACTTAAAACTCATTTGAAGAAGATCTCTTGTTTCTGTAATTGTCTTTTCGTATATTAAAGGAATCTGCACAACTAATCCTGTAAATAGGGCGTAACTACTGGGAAGTTGCACTCTATTGGCTCCTATTACCCCAGCATCTCCTTCCCAGAAAACGAATGCAGAATTCCTTCCATAAATATTCCCGGCTGAGAAAATTTGTATATTAATATTATCATTGTTAAGTACAGTTTAATAATAGGATAAAATATGATAATTGGAGCAAATCTAAACAATCAAGATGATCATCCTCGTGATGCCCCTTAATAATTTTGAACCTGCTTACTGCACTACCTGGGAAAACAATCACGTTGATCGTCCTTGTGATGTCTCTTAAAAATATTGATCCTACTTACTGCGCTGTCTGGATTTGAACTCTCTGTGCTGAATATTCAGGGGCAAAACAGTGTTGTGAGAAAAGTAGTGTGAATATCCCAATCCAAACTGCCTTTAGAAAACAAAATTTTATTATATAGGATAGCTAACTTTTTTGCACACCATGGGCTAAATGGCCAGGTCACATGGACCCCGAAGACTCAGAGAAGGTTGGGGGAGGGACCCACTGGAACAGCTGTTGGGACACAGATGGTAGCCTCCCGTCAAGGCCATCCAGTGTGTTCTTTAACGTGCACAGGGTATGGCTCTCCCGCACACGGGGCCACGGCTTAACGTCCCATCCGACGGACGGCGGCCTTTCCAAGCCCATCGGTGTCCCCTACTGACAACAAATATAGATACTTATATTATCTTTATAAAGTTTGTATACATTGTGCGCGGTGAAAATAGCTAAATAAACAGCAACAAATAATAAGAATTGCGTCTTTCGAAACAACTTAAAAAGTAACAACTTTTCAACAACATAATTTGAAGGATTAATTCTATTTAGAAGGATAGTGCGCTGAAGAAATATTCTTGAGACTAATTTGAACTCAGCATCTTTTCTAGTAATTGTTATAAATCATAGCGCTGAAAATTAAGTGTTTTTTTTTCGTTTTAGAAGCATTAGAAAGATGCGTATTTTTGTTTTCCATTATCAGCTATTTTTAAAAGAAAATGTGCTATTTCTTTCCTTTAGTCGTTTACCTGTCTGTGTTTCTGTAAACATTATTTTCGTCCTTTTAAGAGATAAAAAAAATTCATGTTGAATAGATAATATCAAAATATTATGATTCGCGCTTTCTGAATCTTCCAAAAGTTTTAATTTCTCTAATTCCGTAAAGTTTTAAATGTAACAAAACTTTTTACGAATCTTACAAACAGTGTATTCACGCTAGAAAATTGAAATTTTAAAGCTGAAGTTTGCTGATAAGAAAAACCTTGGCAGCTGCGACTAGTCTAATCATCCCTGGGGATGAGGAGAAAATCACCGCTTATGTTGCAAGAGATGAAACAAATTCTGTGTTCCATAAAAAATAAATACCCCCTCAAGCAGCTGCTTGCCACAGAGGTCTGACAGGAGTCTGTCAGTTTATATGCCACAGTAGAAGGTCTGAGAGGATGGCAGGACCTCAGCAGAAAAACGACACAAACAGCCATGCCTTACCCGGGGCTCGAACCCAGGTCCCGTAGATCAGTAAGTACTAATAAAATGTCCCTTTTCGCAATTTTCGAATCTTCCACTCATTTGAATTTCCATTGTCAGAGTGTGCTAAATATGGAAAAACCTCTGCTATAGAAAACGAGATTCCACACTCACCAAAGGTGATCGGAGTTTCCAGTTTCGGTTTATGGTTTTTTCTTCAGATTTATTGCTTTGCGATACTTCTTCATTTGAATAAAACAGCTAATCTGTGATCTGAAATCAAATACGAAACTTTTGAAAAATTGACAGTGGGTTCTTCGAATTTAGGGGCACCCTAAATCCCACTTGTGCTAACGTTGAGATTTATCTCCGCTATCTCCCACCTTGACTTCGATCAGAAAGAAACCGTTGGCCTTGAAATAGTCGCCGTCCATTGATTGGGACGTCAAGTCGTGGTACCGTGTGTAGTGCAGCCATGCTCTGCACACATTAATCTGGTTGCCTTGACGGGATGCTTCCATCTGTCTAGTGTGTACCCTTCCCAACTTCTTCTGAATCCTTGGGGTTTTTATGACTTGGCCATTTAGCTCATTGTATGCCAAAAAACAATAGCGCCACTCAAATCAGAAACAACCGAACCCATTCTTCCAGATGTTGCATAATAACAGTAAATTTTACAGACAAAAAGTTACCGAATCACACATTCATACAATTTCATGTATAAAAAGATATTTTCAACGTCATCATATCATCTGAAATGCTAATATTTTGGAATAAAATTGCGACAGAATATATCGGAAAACCAAACAAGAAGATAAAACAACCCTAAATATACACAAATCGAAACAAAACTCTGTAATGTGTGTAAACCTTTATGGAATCAAAGTGAGATAAATTTCTTCCTCAGATATAGGAAACAGCTATAAAACCGAACTTAGATGTAGATTCCTCCTCAGACAGTTGTAGAACCAAATGGAAATGAAGTTCCCTCCCAAAGAGTGCAAACCATTATAACAAGAGATATAAATCAAACTCTCTCCTCAGATGGTGTCAACCTTTTATTGAACCGCATAAAATGAAATATTCAATAGGAGAGTAAGCCCAGAAAACAACCTGTAAACAGGGGAACTCATGAATGAATGTGAGCAGATCCCAATCTGTTCATGACTTAATACGAACATTCCTCAACAAAGAGCTACGAATTTCGCGGTGCGCCGTGTGACCTTGACGGATCCGCCTCTGTTCCCCAAAGAGGAGAAGCTGCGGAAGCACAACGAATTTCTTGTCCTAAGAGGGGGCTTGGAGCGGCCATGAGGTACCCCACACCCCGATAATACTCCACCAAAACACGCCGCTCCTGTCAAAGTAACCAAATGAACAAGCCACGGATCCGCTTTCATGTCAACACATAAGAAAAGAAGACGCCGCTTCAAAAGGTAAGATTATCTTGTAGGACGCCGCCAAAAGACAGCTCCAATTAGCGGACACAAGTGGCAGACGCCGGCCAGCTACTGGTGGTCAACAGGTCAATAGGTACAGCAGCCTGGTGGTCAAGCGATTCCGTGGCGATTTTCCCACTGTGTTCTAGGAATCATGAGCACGCGGAAAAAACAAGATTAGCCACGGACGCCGTTTCCCCGGAATCCAAAAACTACACGGGGCGTGCAAATTTAGCAAGTCCCCTATTGGACCCAAAAGCCAAAAGTTCAGAACAAAAGGCAGAGAGCGACCAGTGAAGAAGAAGGGAGAAAAGATTTCTCGAATTTTAGAGAAGACCTCGTTCTTCCGATTCAAGAAAGGGAAATCTAAAAAGATAGAGAAAAGCGAAAGAAAAGTTGAGGGAGAAGGACGTGTTCTTCTGCTGTCCTGCTTCAAGGAAAATTGCCTAGTCCTCTCCGAGAATGCTCGTTCTGCCCTGATATAAAAGAACAAGCTGCCAAGAGTTGATGATGATGCGGAGACGAACTATCAACCTCGTAGAACCTATTTTTAACAGAAAAGACTGTTCCTGATGATTTGGGATGCGATCACCTACTCCTGCCGACATATGCTCCTACTCCATCTTCGTTTGCCGTCGCACGGAACCACCAATTGCTGCGACCTAAGACTATTGTGCCGTGTCCTGCGATTCCTGCTTCTGCGATGCTGAAGGTCGATGAAAACGACAAGAGGTAGGAAACAATCATGTTTACCTTATAAATCAAAAAGTTTGTGTATCAATTATTAAATTAGATCTGCGCTTAGAAAAGACTTATTTGCCATAGCTTCGACGTAGTTCTGAGTGACTTTTAATTGGTTTTATGAAATAGTAGTGCATATAAATTGTAAGGGCACGCACGAGCCCTAGTTCAGGACAGGAACGATATGTTTATAATCTGCATACACCTCATCTGTATTGTAACGTTATCTTATCATTAAAATGTTTCATTTATGTCAAAAGAGAGAGTTGACTTTATTTTGCCTGTCAAGGTGAGACATTTTGTTCGGTTAGAAATTAAATATCACGGCCAAAAGATGTTTAGAAAAATAATGCAATGTACTTAAAATAAAAAAAGATACAAAAATCAATACTTATCTTAGAGGGAGTAAATATAAATTAATACCCCCCCCCCCCTAACAAATGTTCAAGTTAGCTGAAGAACAACTGAGTTTCGCCACGAGTGGAAATACGAATATGCGACCTTTTGATAACATGTCAGATGCTCTACGAACTGAACTATCGCAACTAGCTCATTTTTTTAAAACTAATTGTGATTACGAACCCTCCCAACGTCTGTCACTCGTGGCGCCATCTATGGTCGGAAACAGACATCTCAGCTGTCGCATGATGTTGAAATAATTATATAGCTAAACATGCTCTAGACGTCTTATAAATGTAATATTTAATAGTAGAGTAACACAGGAAATACCTTGTGAACATGGGTTTCATGGACAGTTAGCTGAAAAATCAGTTAATTATACATACAAATGAAATGGACTGTAGAGAGACAGTTATAGGATAAAACATAAATGGATCTCCCTCCTCAAACCGTTTGAGTTGTTGTTAGAGTGAAAGAGAAATGAAATTTTATTTTGAGGCACTGTGGACCGTTATAGACACAAAAGAAACGAAACTTCCTTCTAATGTTGTGTGGTGCAGACCTGAGCAAACCTTTAGCGGGAGGGTCGCATAGAAGATTGAAATGGAATGACTGGCCGCCAGAGAATCAATAACTTATGTTTAACAACCCCCCCCCCCCTAAAAAAATACTCTAAATGTAAATGAAACAACATAATTTTGCTAAAATTGATTTTTTTTAATGAGAATCCACTTCACAAAAGTTGGACTTCTTGTCCTCTATACATTCTTTTCCCCTTTTACAGATTAAATTTATCTGTCATGAATAGCTCTCATGCCGCACAAAAAGAGATGGAGGGCCGTGTGTAGCGTTTTAGAACCAAAATGAAATGTAACTCATACTCAGACAGTGTGAACCTTATAGAGATCTCTATAAAAAAAAGTTGGAAAAAACACAAATATTGAATCTCACAAGAAATTCGAACCCTATATCAGTTTGTTCCCTAGTTAAAAATGTAAATTTCTTCAATTTCTTCCACTGCGAGAAGCAAGAACATAGTGAGATTAAAGGAAACTATTTTTTCCCATCTATATTAAAGAGAGTTTTTTTTTTATTTTATCAACACGTAGCACTTCCACATCAACGCTATTTCGAAAAAAAAAGTCACTTAAGAACTTAGGCGTTTGTATTTTATAGAAGAAGGAAGAGTCAACAGCAGTAGCAGATGCATCCGATCTGTATTTTTCTAACATTGTGTAAATGCTAAAGCTTTCCTTCGCATCATATTGCGCTAGACGTAAAGCACAGATGGTGATAAGTTGTCTTCCGTTTTTTTTCCTAGCTGTTGTTGTTTCTTCAGAGCTGTGTTTTTCTATCTTTGCTAAAGTGAAAACAGGCATTAAGATAATGGAAGAGAAAGAAATAGCATTTCTTTCATATGCAGTAGGTTGCGACAGTTGCTCTTGATCCATTCATTTGAAAGAAAAAGGAAAAAATCTGACAGTGCATTAGATATCTCGGAGCAAACAATCCGAAGATCGTTCCCTGTTGCTGAGAAATGTGGAGAAGACTCGAGGATAATGATACGACGTACGTCTGTATTTCAATGACAACATTATTTGTTTACTCTTTCATATTTCCTGTTCCTCCTGATTCATATTGCACAATGAAGACATCATCTATGGTAAAAGATCGTTGTATACTAAATACTTATATATACCGATAAGTAAGGTGCAGCTGATTTTAAATTAGGATGGAGTACATTTGTTTGCGGTTGCATAGGAACTTTGTGACATTTTTATTTGTGTTAAAATCAGTTTTATTCAATTGTTAATGGGTAGAACATTATATTTCTAAAGAACTAGCGAAACGTTTAACATTTAACAATGAGGGTGAGGATTGACCGAGTGGGTAGAGCGTCAGGCTCGTAATCTGTAGTTCTTAAGTAGGAGTCCTACTTATCCCAGTATTGAGATTTATCTCTGCAAAAGTTCCCATCTTGTCCTCGGTAAGTAGGGGACACCAATGGGGTTGGAAAGTCCATCGGATGGAACTTAAAGCCTTGGCTCCGGGTGAGGGAGAGCCACACCCTGTATATGATAAAGAATCTTGATGGTAGGCTTCCATCTGTCTCCTACCAGCTGCATAGTGGGTCCAATTCCTCCAAAAAATGAATGACTCTCCTTCACATTGTTTCATGGTTTAACATGTCATCTGATGGACGGCGGTCTTTCCAAGCCCGTCGGGGTCCTTGTGGCCTGGCTTCTCTGAGCCCTCGGGGTCCTTGTGACCTGGAGCCCTCAGAATCGTTGTGACCTGGTAATTTAGTGCAAAAAATGCCGCTCAGAGGTAAGTTTCTCCGCTAACTCCTGTTTTTTGCTCTGTGAAAAAGAGCAGACTGATGGGCTTGAAAAGACCGCCGTCCATCAGATGGCATATTAAACTATGAAACAGTGTGAAGAAGAGTCATAATTGTTTTGTATTAAAGAATATGCTGGGTGATCGTGACGTAGAACTTCCATCTGTATCTTAACATCTGCGTAGTGGAGGTTTTCCTTTTCCCAATATGATCTCCTGGAGTCATTTAGTTCATTGCAAAGACGTGGGGCTCGGAAATAAAGCAGTTCAGTTTGTGTGTTTTTTTTTGCAACATAGTGAAATAACAAAAGTAAATCAAATGTCCTATTCATAAGCAAAATATAAATATTTTAGACTCCTATTGTACAATTTTCTTTGTTATGTTCCTTCAAAGTATCTAGAGAAATTAAAATAATGCACTCTGTTATTTTAAGATTCTTTCAAGGTATCCAATCCAATGAAGTTATATATATGTTGTTTTCCTATTCTTTCAAAGTACTGAAATAAATGAAAATAATGTATTATTCTCTTAGCATTCTTTCAAAGTACTGAAGTGAATAAAATAATGTATCGATTTTATTTGCCCTATTTGATCTATTTCGATATGAGATACTGTAATAATATTTTTTATGTGTGCAAAATAATGCTTATCTGTATTTCCTGCAGATAAGCATATTATTAGATTTTAGGGTCAAATGTAAAAAATCTCTCTATATTTATGTTTTGTGAGATGATGATAAATAATTATGTCTACTAATACTAAAAAAATTATTTCGCGTCGTCCCCAAGATGCATCCTTGTGAAAATGTAAAATCCTTCTCATCTTTAGTTGGCTCCATAGCAACAACGCACAGATTTCGCGGACCGAACTTTAAGTTCACTTTTCTCTTCCGCACCGACAACAAAGAGAGAAATGATGATACGACATTTGTTTTTAACACGTAATAACAAGCTTTCAAAAAATTCGTAGCTGGTTAACTTCGGAGAAATGTGAGCAAATCTACAGACACGTATCAAGAACGTTTTGAACAGTCAATTTCTGAAAGTTCGTTTTTCTGAGTTACCAGGAAGATTAAGTTGTTTCCAACATGCTAAATTACCTATTGTGTTTAAAAGAAAAGAACAAATTTCTTTTAGATAAATATCTTCTAATATATATCTACAAGCCCCCAACACACACACTATCCCGCCAACACAAATGTCTTGATCACGGTACTGTCTGTGTCATGTCATGCTTTTCTCGAGCTTTTAAAACAATTTTCGCTTCAGCAGGCCTACCCCCCCCCCCCAGGAAAAAAAATCTTGGATATATATACCTCATGTACCAATTCAGTAGTGTATCTCGGAATCATTTGTAATCCTCAATTGGAGCTAAAATAGCATAGATATATTTCCAAAGTAATCACAGCGATTACGTATACTCAGTACATTATTACGTAGCGCGCTAGGTTCGTAATCCAGTTCCCAGGTCCGAGTCCCAGCTGGTCAGCGTTGAAATTTATTTTCGCAAAATTCCCCGCCCTGCCCTCGGTCAGTAGGGGAAGCCAATAGGCTTGGAAAGACCGCCGTCCGTCGGATGGAACGTTAAGCCGTGGTTCCGTGTGCGGGAGAGCTATACCCTGTGTACGTTAAAGAACACGCTGGATGGCCTTGATGCGAGGTTACGAACTGTTTCCCAACAGCTGTTCCAGTGGGTCCCCTCCCCCGACTTTCTCTGAGCCTTCGGGGTCCAGTGGTCTGGTCATTTAGCCCATGTTGTGCAAAAAAATGCCTCTCAGAGGTAAAACAACCTAACCCAACCAACAAAAAAAAGACTTCGCGCCATATCGGCTGCTAATAACGAAACTGAATTAATTAACGAACTTAAGTAAAACAATAATAACAGTGAACAAATGTAAAAAAAATTAAATTTAACAAATGAAAAATAAAACGAGTGGATTGGGAATTTTTCTCTCTTGCAATGCAATGCATTCAGAAACGCGTACATTTCCACGTTTGAAAATCCTCATTTATGCTAAGATAATGTGGCAATGCCGCGTTAAAGCTGCACGTGTAGAGAACATCTATGCCACACAGTGTGATCTGCAAAACTGTTCTCGAGCATTTTATTCATAGCGCTGTGATTGGTTAGATATTTTACAGTGTTTAAATCATTGCAAGGTTACTATAGATGCTGAAACGTACATTGTGCATATTGTTTAAGGATTTTCGTTCTTACAAATTTCGTTAAACTGATCGCATTTTTTTTAATCGAGATAAATTTGCATTGCTTTAAACTGACATTTTCGTTATATTGCTATTGGTTAATATGAAGCATTTTTATGTGTAAATTGGTCGGGGTTAGAAACATATTTCGTTACACGGAATATTTCGCTATTCTGGCGTTTGTTATATCGACATTTTACTATAATGCAGTATGTTTTGTCATATTTGTTCAATTTATTCAAATAAATGAAAATAATAAACTATGCTGGGTTCATATATCTTCAAAGTAGTTAAGCAAATGAGCAGAAATTAAGGGGAATTATAAATAAAAATGTAAAAACGAACAATATCGGATTATTAATGACATTGAATGCCATCATCATTATTTCATCATCAAGAAGTCTGTGTTTAGATTTAAAAAGAGTAAATTACTCTTTAATTAGCAGCAGAGTGTGAATAAATATGACACAGAAATTAAAAAGATGTTTACCTTCCAGCAAGTTGCAATGTTTGCAGAAGTATCTACAAAGAAGAATGTGACATAAAATGTGTTAAATGATACCGATTAATTTATTTTTGAAAGAAACTGAAAAATGTATTTTGCGGAGTTCAAAAAAAATGTTTTTTAAAGATCCATCTTTCCAAACTAAAATAATCTGGTTTTAAACACGGAGAAATGTATTTTGGAATAAGTTCACCGGACAAAAAATTAGTCATCTCTCTCCGTAAGAGGGTAACGTCCGTTCGTCAGCAACAGAGAACGCACCAGTAATAAACACGTTCTACAAATAGTTGTGCCGTGCGCTACGGGGTTCATATAGTGACAAGAAGTAGTTGTGTGCCACATGTGTGACATTGTATTTTGACATGTATTTTGATATGTTTGACATGTCGTCATGCCAATCCGACACACATCGAGCCCTGTGCACGCGTCACCATGTCGTGAAACATGGTTCGCGCCAAAGATGTGAATGAGTGGCAAAAAGGTAATATTGCGTTTGGCCGAGCCAAAGGACATAGTGTACAAGAAGTTGCTGTCTTTGCAGGTGTGTCGAAATGTACTGTCCAAAGGGTCTTCCAACAGTGGCATACATCGCAGTCCACGGCTAATCGTCGCCAGAACTGCGGCAGAAAGACTGTGCTCACCAATAGGACCGCTGCAGTGTGTCACACACTGTTAGGGCAAACTGCTTTGCAACGAGGCAGGAATTGCTCCAGTCAGTCAATGCAGGCCTACAACAAGCTGTTTCCCAACGAACTCTCCGAAGGGAACTGCATGCCATGGATATCTAGAGAAGAGTACCGCGGAGGAGACCCATGTTAACAGCTCTGCACAAGGCTGCACGGCTACAGTGGGCGCGACGCCACAAAGTCCGGACTGTCGACTCTTGGAAGCGTGTGATATGGTTGGATGAGTCACGTTTCTGCTTGTATTCGAATGATGCGAGGCGATGGCTACATCGTAAGCCGCATGAAGCCTTCCATGCGGACTGTGTACAAGGTTCTGTTCAAGCTGAAGGAGGCTCTGTGATGTTCTAGGTGTGTTTCTCATATGAGGACTCACTTGAACCAGAAGGGCTATATGGAGCTATTGGACGACCACAAATTGCCTTTTGTGCAGCATCTCCACAGTGAACACCAGAAGGATACCCCAGTCTTCCAAGACGACAATTGTCGCGTGCACAGGGCTCGAAGTGTGTCGGATTGGCGTTACGAGCATTCTGAAGCCTTCGAACATCTCGACTGGCCCGCCAAATCCCCGGGTTTGAATCCCATAGAAAACTTGTGGGGCTATTTGGGGCAATGAGTGAGGCGCCGTCCCAGCCATTTGGCCGAACTGCGTCATTTTCTGCTGGAAGAGTGGATGAATATTGATGTGCACTACATCCCCACACTGGTGGCATCCATGCCAGACAGGATGTCGGCTGTTCTTCGGTCGCACGGAGGCGTTACGCGCTATTAGGTAATATTCAGCCAAGGGTGACTAATTTTTTCTCCGATGAGCTTATATTATATATTTAACCCCAGATGCATAAAACATATAACAATATATATCCCCCATAGTTCTGCCCGTTGTCGAAAACTACATGCCACTACATGTTCTGAGGTAATTTTGCGCCTAAGGCTGCTAAAGCTGCCTAAGGCGCGCTAAGGCAACAGTAAGTAAGGTGTGGAACGGTAAGATATCCGGGTACTTATTATGTTTGATGCATACTGTGAAAGAAACGCTACAAACGCATTTTACAATCGTTATTTATGTTGTCCATTGAAGAATATAAGTTGAAGTTGGAGTAATAAACAAATATGCGCTTCTCTGCAAAATAAATGGTTAATGTCGAATGCCTTGGAACTATTTCTTTCATAGTATGCATACATGGTGATATCTATCCATGTTCTTCAGCCACACATCTTCTTTTCTGATAGATATTTTTTTGTCCAGAGGAGACAAAAGGACTTTTGAAATAACCTCTTTTGTACTTCTCTGGATAATGAATAGCGATTACCGAATGTATCGACAATTTTTCTTTCATAGTATGCATGCACGACGATGTCGAATCACTTCCTTCCGTCCCACAGCTTCCTTTATGGCAGATAGTTATCGTTCAGAATCATCTGGGTCCGCAAATGAAATATGATTTCTTGGAGGGAACTGTGAAAGTGTTTTATCATCTCCGTTTCAATTTCAATAATTCTTTTTCTCTTTAGCTTATTTTTCCATGGATAACTTTAGCAAAAATGTGAAGATAGAGAAGGCAAGGAAAATTTAATTGTTTTACCCTTTTTATTTATGTCAATGGTTTCCCCCCTACTATTTAAGTGGTTAGATATATCTTTAAATCGCTTTTTATTACTCCTCTAACGTCTACAGACCTACAGAAAATAGATTAAAACTTAGAGGGTTTTCTGCTATTCGACAGCGGACTGACCGGAGCTAGTCTGTCGAAGAAACGGGCATGCCTATAATTTTAGGGACCGAATAATTTCAATAATCCTACATTTGTTAGTATGTTTTGAGAGATAACTAGAACACAGTTTCTAAACTAAAGTATTATGAGCATCTACAAAAAAATAAATATCGAAACTGCTTTAAGATTTTCTCTTGTCTCCCTGTTTTCGATAAGAAAGGAAACACAATATGCTACTAAAGGCCACTGTCTTTTGAAAAGTTGTAAAGTTTTAGACCCTTATATAAGAGAGTCACACTTCATCCAAGAAACCACCATAAAATAGAAGTTCATCAAAAGTAAATCATCATAAAATAGAAGTCCATCAAAGTAAACCATCATAAAATAGAAGTCCATGAAAAGGAAACCATCGTAAAATAGAAGTCCATCAAAAGTAAACCATCGTAAAATAGAAGTCCATCAAAAGTAAACCATCATAAAATAGAAGTCCATCAAAAGTAAACTATCAAAATAAATGAGAAAAGAAATTTGCATAAGTAACTAAATATTTGCGAAAACTTTCCCAAGTAAAACATTTTTTCGAGGGGAAACAGTTTGTGAGAAGGCGAAATATTTTCTAAGAAGGAGAATAATAGTTTTCAAGAAAACAATAAAAAGCAAATGAGGAAATAACTTCAAAACAGAAAAATGTAAAAATTAATGAGAAAATAACTTCAAAGCAGAAAAATGTAAAAATTAATAAGAAAAAAATCGACATAAATAATTAAATATTTGGGAACAATTTTCCAAGTAAAATATTTTCCAAGGGGGAAACTGTTTTTGAGAGGGCGAAAATTTCCCAAAGAGAATGGTATTCAAGGGCGGAAATAGTTTTCTAAAGAGATGAAAGGTTTCAAAGAGATGAACAGTTTTTTAAATGATATTAACACTTTCCTAAGTGAACCTTTCTATGAAAAGTTTCCAAGGTGAAGATTTCTCAACTGAGTAAGTTCTCAACTGAACAAGTGGGCACTTTCCACGAATGCTAAAGATTTTCTAGGGAAGAAACAGTCCTTCAAACAGGTGAATATTTTTTTAAGAACGGGGGGGGGGGGAATGCTTTCCAAGATAAACGGATAATTTTCCAAGGAGTAAATATTTTAAAGCAGACGACAGGTTTCCCAAGGAATGAACAGTTTTTCTAAAGCGGTCAACAATTTTTTTAGAAGTTCGAACAGTTTTCCTAAAGCGGTAAACAATTTTTCTAGAAGTTCGAGCAGTTTTCCTCAAGCGGTGAACAATTTTTCAAGAAGTTTAAAACGTTTTCCTAGAACTTGAGAAGTTTTCGTTGTGTACAGATTTTTCAGATAATCAAATTCCTTTATAAGGTGGAAAAAACCGTTTTCCGCGGGGCTAACAGTTTTAAAGGGAGTGTTCAGTCGTTTGGGAAGAAGAATAGAAAGGATAAAAAAATATGGATATACAATTTTTTTAATCTCCTCTTCTAATCATTGTCTTTCATTCACCTCTTCTTTTTTTTTCAGTTTTTTTTTTCTTTTTTCTTACAAAGTATATTTAACATTTCACATATCGGACCTTAACTGAAACACTATATCGAAAAACTCAAAACATATTTGTTTATTCGTCACTGACAAAACATAGTAAGAAATAGAGGATATAAACATCTTTACTGAGTTGAGTTAACTGAAAGAAATCTCAAAGTCTCTCTGACGATAAAAACCTATCCATTAACCATAGCTGCAACATTTTCCTAATCCGCTTTCAATCTATAAATATTGCATGTATAGATCACCATCATTTCGAAAAGAAAGAACCTCAGTCGATCGTATTTCTGTGACTGGAAAATGTGCATTTCAGTTTCATCTCCTCCTCCTCTTCACTGTGGCTATTTATATCGCTCGAGCATCAACGTGCGGAGGTAGCTTCTACAGAGAAAATTCTAGCGATCTAAGAATAACGCATAAGAAAAAAAAAGCCAATTCCGTCATCACCACTAAGTCTTTCGTCACGGCATTCTCTGTACATCACACTGTTTTAAGTTACGTAAATGCACCTCAGATAGAAAGAGCTTAGTTGTTATTTTCCTAATCAAGGCAGAAACACAAAGAAGGCAGAAGAATAGCAAAAAAAAAACATCGGAAGAAAGAGTGACGTCTGTGCTCTCTTCTTCTAGAAAGCTTTCTCCTTCATATTAGCAAAAGGCAAATCGAAACAAGATTATGTGGCAAGAGAAATGCCGACAAGAATTCAAAATTATCAGTAAAAGCTTGGAAGTAATAAGTTTTGCGTTGAGTAGTTACCCCTACAGGCGGTTTTGCTCCGGTATGGCCAGAGATGTTAGAAAGAGGAATATGAGAAGAAACCTCCGGAGAAATATCTCCAATCAGGATTAACGCAATGCTTTCTCTATGACCATTTTTTTCCCACCCAACAACTGTTTCTGCTACATGCCCCCAAGAAGTTTATTCGACCATTACGAAGAAAGGGAAATGACGCATGCACGTCCCTAGTCGCATGCAAATGTCAGCCTGTTTCTTTTACTTTGATGAGAGAGTTATATCTAGTTCTTCCTCACTCCAAAGAACGTCACAAATGGAAACTGGGTTGAGATGAATGTGCCTTAGGGGCTAAACCAATAACGTTAAATGAGTTACGGTTTACTTTTTTTACGAACAGATATATGCACGGAAATCTAATTGCCATTTATTATAAGGGAGGGGAACGTGTATGTGCATGTGCAAAGAAATGCAATAACGTTACTCTTACAGTAATATTGTGGTAATCATATATTTCGAGTCATTATCTGAAGGACACTAATGAAATCGACAGGAAATAACTTTCAGTATGGAAAATTAAGATACCAATCCTTAGGGTATTTTTTTTATCATACTGTAGCTATCTTTTGAAAATATTATTGTGACAAGATAGATACATAGAGAGATAGGTTTATTAGACTCTTATTTTTATCGAATTTAAAGTGCTTTTTCCGTATTGAATTAAAACTACTGTTGAACATTCATACTTCAGCACTTTTTCTAATCCAGCGTGATCCCTGAGTTCATTAGGATCACCGTGAACAGCGTTTGGTACGAGAGTTCGATCCTAAAGGTCACTCTGTTGCAGAGTAATCTATTTGAACTCTTGAATCTCATATGATTCAAACATGAACTTGGCCCATAATTTAAATAATAAAGAACGAATCATGTTATTTTTAATAAAGTTAATAAATTTCTCGGAAGGTAAAATAAAGTAAAGCAACAATTATAAATTAAGAATGGATAACGTTATAGGTTCATTATGCAAGCAGATATAACTTTCGTTGAAACCATTTAAATTTAAAATTATTATTATAGATTTGATCTGTTTCAGTCCAGCATTCCATGGTGGACCGTATTTCAGAATTATTATTTTATTAATTTATCCCATTACTTTATTCCATTAATTTTTTCCATGGTTACAATAAAGCCAATGTACAGGTAATTTTAGATGTTAATTTAAGTGTTCAAGTAACTTGATGCTCCACTACATTTGGGAAAATTAAAAGGAAACATCAAGGGCAGTACAAAAATGCAAAATAATAAATTGCATAAATATTTGATGAGAAGAATTTGCAAGACGAAGACAAACATATTATATGAAGTTGGGTTGTTTTACCTCTGAGCGGCACTTTTTTGCACACCATGGGCTAAATGGCCAGGTCACATGGACCCCGAAGGTTCAGATAAGGTTGGGGGAGAGGACTCACTGGAACAGCTGTTGGGAGACAGATGGTAGCCTCCCGTCAAGGCCATCCAGCGTGTTCTTAACGTGCACGGGGTATGACTCTCCCGCACACGGAGCAACGGCTTAACGTCCCATCCGACGGACGGCGGCCTTTCCAAGCCCGTTGGTGTCCCCTACTGACCGTGGGCAGGGCGGGGAATTTTGCGGAGATAAATCTCAACGCTGACCCAACTAGGACTCGAACCTGAGAACTACAGATTACGAGCATGGCGAGCTACCGACTGAGCCACCCCCGCCCCTATATAATATGAAGTATGACAGTAAACGTAGTAAAAGGAGAAATATAAATGTACTTTAGAGGAAAACAAATATGTAAGAACAACAGAGAGTAATGTTAGATGATTGAACAGGGGGAAAAAGGATTGCGAATAATCCAGAAAAACCGCAAAGCTGTGTGTGAGGGAAGGGCTCTAAACGTTTCAATATTCTAGTATGAGAAGAGTAATATAATGTTTGAAATTTGTTTTAGAATTTTAAGAAGTCATGTAGCTACTTAGAGAGTTCCAAGCTGAGGTTGCCTGAGAAGCAAATGAAATTTCACCATAGTTAGCTTTGGAAATATTGGGAGTAGAAAACATTTTATTATCAGTGCGAAAGACGTGACGATGTGGTAATGGCATATTGGGTGTAAGAATCTAACTAAAAGGCGAGACTTGTTATAAATGCTGTCGTGAATATGGGTAATGAATCTGAGATTTCTATTAGATTCAAGAGTAGGAATTTAATATATTAGATAATCCTCAATGAGCTATGGGGTAAGAAGGTCCAATCAGATTCTACAATTTAGTTCTTCATCCATGTCTGTCCTGAGCTACTGCAGGCCAATTCTAACAAGATCTTATTTGAAATTGTTTACCCATCGTATTATAAGTCTCTCTCTCTTTTTCTGAAGCCCTTAGGTATATTTTTCATAACTCTGTTCTCTAATCTGTAGTTATGCTTACGGGTAGCACGATGAAGTCAAAACAGTCTATCTCTCTCTCTGCACAATACATTGCTTAAAGCATGGTATCGGCTCTTTATATAGCCTTATCAGTAGTAGCATAAATGAGAGTTCTGGCACAGTAAAAGGGGCTCGAGAATTCTATGAAAATCCATGGGAAAAGTTTTTAAACAACATAAGCCATCGAAGTTACAAACAGATAAGGGAACTGAGTTTATCAATAAAGAAACTCAAGCATTGTTTTTCACATGCTAAAAAACACCCCCGTTTTTTCTAATTTTCACATATATTTTCACACATATTTTTTCACATTATTTCACACATATTTTTTCACATTATTTCACACATATTTTCACAAGAAACATACATTTTACCTCACTCCCCCATAACTTTCCCATGGATTTTCATAGAATTCTCGAGCCCCTTTCACTGTGCCAGAACTCTCATTTATGCTACTACTCTTATCATTAATTACAAAGTCAAACCATCAAGACACTAGCATCTAGAATCAGAGGCGTAGAGCTTCATTTTATCTTGCTTATAAAAGGTCCAGATTTTCGCTACGATATAGAAATTTACGAAACTACTGTACTATTAAACAACTTGCATTTAGATTTTACATGAATATGATTGTTTTTCCATAAGCTCTATAGATTTTAAAAGTATGTATAATAAAACAATTTTTTTTGCAAAATTTATTTCATGGCAGCATTTTGATACACAAAATGGCTTTTTTTTATTCATTAATGGGTATTAAATGTAATAAATTATTTTTCATTAATATATTCTACTTACCTGAATAATAGGATTGTAATGTTTTACCTCTGAAGAATACATTTTTGCACACAATGGGTCAAATGGCCAGGTCACAAGGAGCCCAGTGACTCAGAGAAGGTTGGGGAAGAGACCCACTGGGTAGCCATTAAGAGACAGATGGAAACCTCCCATCAATTCCATCTAGCGTCAAGGCCCTCCATTCTTTCAAGTGCATATGGTATTGCTGTAACCACCCCTATGTATTTCAGAGGTGGCACAACTTTAGGGACCAACTGACCACAACATAGGGGATATGACACAGCTGCGTTGCTTCTTCATCAAGCCCAGTCTTCATTCGAGATTGAGCCCGATGCAGCAATAAGATTTGAAGGGAAGGACGTTAATGGCCGACTTCCTCTCCTGCAGTGTGCCGGTGGATGGCGTTCAGAGCAAACACAGTAATGGGCACAAAAATATACTTTTTTAACAAAAATCATTTCCACATAAAAATACATTTATTTAACACTTTCTCAATAAACTTTCCTTACAAGAGCTCTTGGCGCTATCCCTTCTTCCTTGAGAGAAACTTTACTAATGGCATACAGTAAGCCAGTCCAAGTTAGTGATTACGAGAAAACGTTCAGAGAGGCTGAAAAAGTAAACAGCTTAGTATCTTTTGGAGGGGCAGCATGACGGTTACGAATTACACTTACTATTCAATGTCAGATCAGAGTAATTGACCCCTTATCGCGTCGTTCCGATGTGGACTGGACAACGCTGGTCCCTTCTCCCAAGGGATGGACTGCAGGTCGGCGCAAGCTCGTGCGTCTCTGTTTATATGCCACGGCGTTAGGCAAGGTAGCAAGCCGCTAGGCTCCTAGTTGAGCGGCCGACAGTCGCTCTCCATCAATAAACAGTTTTTGACAAGACTCTATAACTCGCAGGAAGGACTCGAAAACACTTCTGCCTACGTTGCTGTCCTGCTCTTGAAGTCAAGTCTTTTTCGCGCTTCTTTGCTCTCCTCTCGGTGATCTCCACCGAACTGTTGCCATCTGGGTGCGCGTGGGCATTTTTCATTGCTCCACAAGGGTCGAGGTGCGATTCCCCGATCCATGTGGCTGTTGTTGCTGACGCTCGCCAGTCACGTAGGCCCGGACTATCTGGGCCTACTGGACCGGGTTGCCGAAATTCAGAGCCTGCGGGGTACATCGTCCTTGTTGCTGGACGAGCGTTCCAATATGGATGAAAAATGGAAAACACAGTAGCAATGTCGAGCGCGGTCTCTCGCGTGAACCCGTCGTGTCCATATTTTAAAATAAATGTGGACATGACTTAATGTCTCTCAGATACACATTAACACGGCTTTACGGCCGATTCGATGGACGACGGCCTTGCCAAGTCCATCGGTGTTCCCTACTGACCAAATGTAAGGTGGGAGTTTAGCGGAAATAAATATCAACGCTGGTCTAGTTGGGGCTCGAACCTGGGAACTGCAGATTACCAGCTTGGCGCGCTACCGATTGAGCCAACCCTGCTCCATCCATGCAACGAACACTTCAGTTCCTTGTATAATGCCATTGTTTTAAAAAGGTTATTTTACCTCTCATATCCCAAAGTACACCTTCTCCCCCACAGTATTGAAAAAAAAAGTCCTGCACAGCCCATATTACAAGGCCTATAGGTACTTCAAGTGAATAAAATGTTTTAATCTGTCGATAATGTAGGAATGCAGAAAATACAACAGATTATTTCAATACGTTCATCGTGTAAATTAATAACACATAGAATTGTGTTTTTCTTGCTAATTATGGGATATCTGTTATTTGATTATTATATTTTAACATTCAGAGACGTTGTCAAGACAAAACATACCCTTTTTTTCTATTCTTAATACCATTTGTAATTTATTTAAAGCGTTGACATTTGCCCACGAAGCCGATCTAGCATAAACACGTGCTTTTGACATCAAAATCACTGAAGAATACGTACTCAGTCATGATTTATTATTTCTGGGATAAAAGCCGTAGCGCATGTCCTGAACACCTGGACTAGATGCAAAAATAAAGTCCCTTATTGTTTCGTCGCTTTACCTTTAAGGAGACATCTGGAAAAACAGAAGAATAATTGGAAATAACAGACTTCTTATGTAACATGATTAATACTATATATATATAAATATTTTGTTATGTTAAATGGTATTCTTCAGGAACACCATCAGCGAAATTTAGAAAGTAACGTCTTTGAAATGCATTTATTAGCTGAAATATTAATAATGAAATCAAATGTCATTTATAATGCAATGTGAAAACAATACTTTATTATGTTTTTTTTCCGAAATTGATTTATTGAACCATTTTTAATTGTATCTTTCCGTGTTATTGCAAATAATATCATTCTTGCGGTGTATATCTTTCAGATATAAATATCATTGTTATGATGTGCAGGTAATGAAAAAAACAAAAAAAAAACAGCAACGTAAAATCACTGATACGGTGTTGGACTGCCACGTGAACCCAGTGTAGCCTGCATACGTGACATAGAGTCTATCAGTATCTGAAAGTCGTGGCATAATCTATCAGTATCTGAAAGTCGTGGCATAATCTATCAGTATCTGAAAGTCGTGGCATAATCTATCAGTATCTGAAAGTCAGCTGGAGCAATACGATATCATTCGTTCACACGAAACGTGATCAAATCCTACTTGTTCGATGGAGCTGGAAAACTCTGTCTGACACGTCGTCCCACAATTTCGTATTGATTTTCCAGTGGGTTGATATATGGTGACTACATTGTCCATGGCATGTGAAAAGGTTCAGTCTCAAACTCCTCAAACCACTAGGTGACCACATGTGCTAGGTGGATAGGAGCAATGTCATCTTGAAAAACAGTTCTTTCTTCATGAAAGAAATGCTGTACCATTGGATGAAGATGATCTATCAGGACTGTCAAATAGCGATTGCCTTTTAGCGTAATGAGTGCACCCAAAGCATGACACGAGAAAGCACACCAAATCATTGCAGACCCTCCAGAACCCTTAACAGTAGGAAACAAGCAATCAGAGTTGTAAACTTTCTTCGGTTGGAGTCACACGTGCACTGGTCCATTTGCCGGAAACAAAGTGTAAGATGATTTGTCAGATGATGTCGCATTCCTCCAAGTTTCGCTATGATATTGAAATTTACGAAACTACTGTACTATTATACAACCAGAATTTAGATTTTACATGCATATGATTATTTTTCCATAAGCTCTAAAGATTTTAAAAGTATGTATAATAAAACAATTCGGTTTTTTGCACAAATTATTTCATGACAGCATTTTATACACGAAATGGCTTTTTTAATTCATTAATGCGTATTAAATATAATAAATCATCTTTCATTAATATATTCTACTTACCTGAAAAATAGGGTTGTAATGTTTTACCTCTGAAGGATACTTTTTTTGGCACAGAGTGGGTTAAATATTCAGGTCACAAGGAGCCCAATGGCTCAGAGAAGGTTGGGGGGAGGAGAGACCCACTGGACAACCATAAAAGGCAGATGGAAACCTCCCATCAATGCTATTCAGCGTCGAGGCCCTCCATTCCTTAAAGTGCACATGGTAGGTTTTTCTGGTACATGGCCGAAAAAATTTAAATAGAATTTTATTCATCCGATAGTAGAACATTTTTCGTGTTGACAGATTATTTTTGTCGTATTATCCGTTTCATGTTAAAAGAATATTTATGTGTGTAAAAAGTATCGTCGCTGAAACAGATCAAATTTTAGTTTCTCGTTAACCAAGTTAACCAATAATTAGCTTTATCCTTTTTTGTGTTAAGCGTTTTCGACTGTATTTATGCTTTTTCGGTCATCTTGATCCTTTCACACTTCTTTTTCTATTTATTATTGATTAACGGATTCTTTGATAATCCCTATTCTCCGGATTTCATGTTTTCCTTGTGATTTTAACCGTCTATTGAAGAAGTCGATTTCAAAGGCAATTAAATTCTTCCCCCGCCGGCATCAAACTCAGTTTCCGCGTGCATTCAAGTATTCGATGTCATCATAACACACGAAACGTTTCTCTTCATGACATTAAACCAATCTACAATAAAACTAAGCAAACTTAGAAAACTGAAGGCACTATTCTCTCTCTTCTTTTAAAGGTAGGACCGTTTAGCGAAGAAATTAACGTCGCAGTTTAGACTAAAATAACGACCAACTCTCCAGGCCTTCCAAGGCGAACAAAACGGCACAATTCAAACAGCATTTTGTGCGGAACGTTATTCAAAAGTAAACGAACAGACCGAAGAGTCTGAAGCAGTCGACCATTCGTACGCACTTCATTAACGGACTTAATGCTCACAGTGATGCCTAAAGTCAGCTTTTCCTGCAAAGAAACTCACCATGCGGAGAAGTGACAATGGCAGGGGCTTTAGGCTAATGAAGCTCGTCCACGAGTCATAACGAAGTGGCAATGCACGTTTGCTCCGCCGCTCTAGCATTGAGGGTAACGCATGCGAGGCGGCAATTCCACCCTTCCTACCCCTCTCCACCCATCCACCCACCGTCACCCACCATCTCCCCACACACAATTAACCACTTCAGTTTACAGAGTTGTCTTTTGTTCCAATTCAGAAACAACTGAGACGAAGGCCTGGGCCTCCATTGTCTAACTTGTTCCTCCGAACACAGCGTGGTTCCCTCCTCGGTTTTCATTTCCCACACCGTTTGTGGAAAAGCTCAGTTCCGTGCGCGTGAAAGTTGGGGAAATGTGGGGAGCGGGAGACTTCCTATTCAGAACAGAGTGCAGTGGTTAATTGAGTGATGATTTGAGAAGAGGATTTAAAAAAAAAACGTTGGAGTAAAAAGAAGGAAATAAGTAATATCGGAAGTGGAAAGAGATGTACAAAAGAAGTAAAGAAAAAAATTAATTGATTTATTTCTTAATTGAATGTTCCGAGGAATAGCTGAAAACAAAAAAAGACTAAGCAGGATGTGAAATGGGATGGAAGTTGCTGTGTATTTAATTAAATAGTATAATAATTGCAAAAACATTTGCGGGAATAAAAGTATTCTCTCAGTCCTTTTTTTCTAAGTTTTTAAATATATCTAGTTGAAATTAAAAAAAAAATCGTTTTTTTCTTTCTGAGTATATTAACATGAATGAGATAGATAACGTATAAATTTTGGCTGGCTTGCTCTTTCTTTTAAAAGTATATTAGCCTGAATTAGAGAAGTAACGTTAATGTATGCTTTGTCTAGCGTGCTCTTTGTTTTAAAAAGTATATTAACAAAAATGAGAGAGATATGACATATAGAGATGACATATATCCAATTGGGCACCAGATTCGCCATTTTCGGTACTTTGAGGAGCAACAGCAGATCGAAGGTCATCTTGTAATAAGAGAACCCCTTATTCTTTATAATAAGAGAACCCCTTATTTCTGCATCTATTAGGAGTCCATAGGTTTTGAAACTGGGACTGAAGCATTTGTTTTGAGTCTCTCTGTTGGGTAAATCTGGAGTGATCGATAAACAGCATTGAATGCCATTGATCCTCGGTCCAATCAAAATGTTTCAATCGTCCTTTTCTGTGGCGTTGGCTGAGGGGCACGCAACGTACTGGTCGGCGAGCATAAAAACTACTTTCGTGAAACTTGTTGATGTTGAAGCAAGAGTTACAATAGCCTCAAGGAGGTGGGAATATAGTTGAGTTAATGTTGTGTAATTATGCCTTAGAGCTGTAAGGAGAAGACAACTGTCCTCGTTTGATGCAGTTGTCCTTGGGTGAGGGGCGGGGGTGACTCAGTAGGTATCGCGCCAGACTCGAAATCTGCGGTTCCCAAGGGAGTTCCAGGTTCGAGTCCCCTCCTAGGCCAGCGTTGAGATTTATCTCCGCAGAACTCTCTGCCTCGCTGTCGGTCAGTAGGGGGACATCGATGGGCTTGGAAAGGCCATAGACCGTCGGATGGGACGTTAAGCCTTGAGCATGTTATAAGAACACGCTGGATGACCTCTTGACGGGAGTCTATCATCTATTCCCAACAGCTATCTAATGGATCCCCTTACCACCACCTTCTCTGAGCCCTCGGAGTTCTCGTGACCTGGCCATTTAGCCCATTATGTGCAAAAAAGTGCAGCTCAGAGGTAAAACAATCCAAAGTTATTGGGGGAATCCTTGATGGCTTTCTGGAAACGTTATTTGTCTCTCGAAACTGTTCCTATAGTGCAGTGGTTCCCAACTGGTACACCACTGATGCTTTGGGAACGTTTTAGAGATTCTGCTTAGCGAGATTCTTTAGATTTTTGCTATAAATAGATTAAATAAAATATTGACTTATTTTCAGATTAGCATAGTTATACATGTTTTGTTTCGATAGAAAAAAATCATAGAATTCATGGATACAGTATCAAATTTCTCGTAAATTTAAGTAAAGTATCCCTAAGGCAACTGCTTGCGACCAATGTCGGATAGAAGCCTATTAGTTAAATGCAGCATAGAGCATTTGCGTGTGGAAGGGAAGGCCTCAGCAGAAGAGAACATAAGAAAGAAAGCATCCATGCCTTATTCGGGGTTCGATCCAGAATTCTTTTGATCAGTAGTCAAGCATGCTAATCACTCGGCCACGGAAAATATTATTTAAACTGGTTTTATGCAGTAAAAATATCTTGAATTCCGTGAAGTTAGAAAGAGAAAAGAGGCTGGGAACCATTGCCAGAGCTATTCACTATAGAAGGACTTATATTGAGTCCTCTCGTGACTCTACTAGTTATTGTCCTCCTTAAATTCATTTTTACAATCGATCTCCATTTGCGGAGAATGTTTGTTTTCCATTGTGTAACAGAAAAATCACCTTCCAGAAAACAGATATTAGCCAATCGTCAAATGTTGCGAGAAGAATTGTTCTAGAGCACTAATAAAAATAAGGCGACGTGCACCTGCTCATACTGGGATTGGGTTGTTTTACTTTTGAGAGGCACTTTTTTGCACACAATAAGATAAATGTCCAGATCACAAAGACCCCAAGGATTCAGAAAAGGCTGAGGGAAACGAATCGACTGGACAGTTGTTAGAAGATATGTCGTAGCCTCCCGTCAAGGCCATCCAGTCCATTCTTTAACGTGTTAAGGGTATAGCTTTCCGGCACACGATGCCAGGCCTTAACGTCTCATTCGACGGACGGACGATTTTTACGAGTCTATCACGCTACCGACTGAGCCAACCCCCCCCCCCCCCTCCCCACCTCATGAGAGGAGTATTCATTTACGTACTTTATTGCGAGCATATTTTAGTTGCATTTTATGGACAACATTTTGAACAATTTTGCAATATTATGAAATTCCTTTTCAACTTCAGGTGGTGTATATAAATCGGGCACGTGGATGAATCTAAGCGGACATAACTTAATTGCAATCGCTATTGTTATTCTGCCTATGATAGTAACAATGATTTATCTTGGGAAACTGAAGATTATGGGTGTACACTATTCTTAGGTAAGGGTTAGGTTGTTTTACCTCTGAGCGGCACTTTTTTGCACACAATGGGCTAAATGGCCAGGTCACAAAGACCCCAAAGGCTAAGAGAAGGTTGGGAGAGGGGACCCACTGGAACAACTGTTGGGAGACAGATGGTAGCCTCCCGTCAACGCCTTCCAGTGTGTTCTTTAACGTGCACAGAGTATGGTTCGGAGAACCATACCTGTGCACGTTAAAGACACACTGGAAGGCTTTGACAGAAGCACACGGGGCCACGGCTTAACGTCCCATCCGACAGACGGCAGCCTTTCCAAGACCATCGGTGTCCCCTACTGACAGTGGGCAGGGTGGGGAGTTTTGCGGAGCCTGCAACGCTGACCCAGCTAGGAATCGGACCTGGGAACTGCAGATTACGAGCCTGCCACGCTACCGACTGAGCCCCTCCACGCCCTCCCCCATTTAGGTAAGGAATATTTAAATAAACATCATGATATAATTTTTGAAGTGTGCACTAATGAAATTTCTGCAACAAAAGCACCTTTCTGAAGTAAAATTCCAACTTTTAAATGTTATTTATTAACTGCACTTTTTATTTCTTCATCTTTTCTCGGAGCAGGGATTGGCTTCATCGTAGCTCGCCAGTCTCGTAATTTGCAATTTCCAGGCTCGAATCCTAACTGTGTCAGCTTGAGATTTATCTCTGCTACTCTCCACTCTTTCCACGGTGAGGAAAGGGATACCGATGGGTCTGGGAAGCCTTCGCCCGTCGGATGGAACGTAAAGCAATGACTTCGTGTGTAGTAGAGCCGTAAACACCATGAAAGTGCACATGTTAAAGAACACTCTGGATGTACACGGGATTCTTTAACTATCTTCTAACACCTATCCAATTAGTCTCTTCCTCTAATCAACTCCGAAACCCTTGGGATCCTTGTGACCAAGCCATTTAGACCTTTGTGTGCACGAAAGTGCCGATTAGAAATAAAACAATCCAAACAAGTGTCCTTTAGAGCAATTTGGTAAAATATATTTTTACCTCAATTGTCTCCGTCACAGATATATACTGTAACATATTGCACTAATAAGCTCATCTAGACATGGGTAGGGGTAGCTCAGTAGGTAGCGCACCAGGCTCGTGATCTTGAGTTCCCAGATTCGAATCCCACCTGTGCCGGCGTTGAGAGTTATCTCTGCAAACCCCACGCTCTAGATCAGTGGGGGACACCGAGGGGGCTTGAAAAGACCACCGTCCGTTGAATGGGACGTTAAGCCATGGATCCATGTGCGGGGCAGCCATACTCTGTTCATGTTAAAGAACACACTGGGAGGCTACCATCTGGCTACTAGCAAATGTCATTCATACTTCCCTAGGGAGCTATCCCATCAATGGTTATACTTCGCGGCGGGGGTAGCTCA
The DNA here is from genome assembly GCA_038380435.1 of Ryuthela nishihirai. NCBI lineage: Eukaryota > Metazoa > Arthropoda > Arachnida > Araneae > Heptathelidae > Ryuthela > Ryuthela nishihirai. Next base: position 42,016,878 of record JAWZYU010000019.1, read on the forward strand.
GTCGGTAGCGCGCCAGGCTCGTAATCTGCAGTTTCCAGGTTCGAGTCCCAGCTGATTCAGCGTTAAGATTTATCACCGCAAATTCTCCGCCCTACCCACGGTCAGTAGGGGACACCGCTGGGCTTGGAAACACCACCGTCCGTCGGATGGGACGTTAAACGTGGCTCCGTGTGCGGGAGAGACATACCCTGTGCACGTTAAAGAACACGCTGGATGGCCTTGACGGGAGGCTACCATCTGTCTCCCAACAGCTGTTCCAGTGGGTCACCTCCCCCAACCTTCTCTGAGCCTTCGGGGTCCATGTGACCTGGCCATTTAGCCCATGGTGTCAAAAAAGTACCGCTCAGAGGTAAAACAACCCAACCCCCTTCTCTCCATCTTCTGGGAGTCCTTGTGCCCTGGCCATTTAGCCCATTGTGGGCAAAATATTTGCGCTTAGAGGTAAAACACACCAACAAATCCTCTAGACACACGTGGCAAGAAGGAATTAATAACATTAAAATAATATTGCTGGATACTTTTTGGTACAATAAAGTTTCCATTCATACATTTAATTTTGTTAAAACCTCTGAATCTGAGTGGATTACGACATAGCTTTAGTGATGGTAAAAATTACGCGATGGCTTCCCGGATTAAACTGTCATATAAAAGTTCTTTGTCTCCAATTCGAGCGTTATAATGTGTGCATGAAAAATCGAAAAAATATCCGTTCCGCAACTGAAGTGTATTAGAATTCAGGATGTAAGCGAAAGCGGAGTATTTCACTCAGTGGGGAAGGCCGCATTGAATGAAGAGCCGAGTGAAAAACACGAAGGGCTTGTGATTAACACCGAACTCGGGATCGATCGTATCGGACGTGACCCTAATCTGTAAAGAGCTTAAAATAGGCTGGGGCTTGGCTGAGCGGAAGTATATAAATGAAGTGTCATCCCTGAATTAAGGGGACTGTACATAAATTTATACCTCGTAATATTTCTGTCAGAAGGGCCTTGGATCATTATATTAGTGGATGCATAAGTTTACTGCTATTATTTTAATCCCAGTGTTTTTTTTTGTGTTAGGGTTGGGTTGTTTTACCTCTGAGCGGCACTTTTTTGCACACCATGGGCTAAATGTCCAGGTCACATGAACCCCGAAGGCTCAGAGAAGGTTGGGGGAGGGGACCCACTGGAACAGCTGTTGGGAGACAGATGGTAGCCTCCCGTCAAGGCCATCCAGCGTGTTCTTTAACGTACACAGGGTATGTCTCTCCCGCACACGGGGCCACGGCTTAACGTCCCATCCGACGGACGGCGGCCTTTCCAAGCCCATCGGTGTCCTCTACTGACCGTGGGCAGGGCGGGGAATTTTGCGGAGATGAATCTCAACGCTGACCCAGCTGGGACTCGAACCTGGGAACTAGAGATTACGAGCCTGACGCGCTACCGACTGAGCCACCCACGCCCCTTTTTGTGTTAGGAGTCTAACGTGGTAACCAAATTTTGGTCTGTCATAGTTCTCAGTTTGCTTTTTCTGTTTAAGAGTATGCAGCGATGACGATAAGCAAATTTTTTATTTGTCAAGTTTAAGAGCTGTAATAACTCGACCCTGTTGCAAAGTAGAAAATTTCATTGAGTATAAAAGGTTGAAATGAGGCTATTTTTTTCCGTTTAAGTTGCATTTGTAGCTTTTATGGAAATAAAAGATAAATATCCACAATTTTATGAAAGCAGAATAAATATAAATACTGTGATAGTTCGTTGATCAGTTATTTGACGTTTATCCCTTATCTCAGAAAGTTAATTATCTTAGAGTAAATGAAATGTGTCTCGCAGAGATATCACCTATTGAGCGAGATAATTTTCTGATAAAATGGGATGTTTCTTTCTTCTGATTTAGCATTCAGATAGAAGTGATTTGTAAGCGAAGATCTAATGTTTAGCGCTTGTGATTTTATTCAATGTTTTCTTTATTATCAGAGATTTATCACAGTCAGATTTTTTTGATAAAATTATATCTTCCTTGCTTTAGGATTCAACATTCACAGATAGAGTGATTTGTATGGAAAGATCTGAGATTTATTGCAGAAGATCTATTATTACGGAATATTAAGCTCAATGTAGCTCTCATTATGGTACGGATATTACTTATGACAGTGAGATCTCTTCGATGAGGTGACACCTTCCTCGCTTTAGGGGGCGGGGGTGGCTCAGTCGGTAGCGCGCCAGGCTCGTAATCTGTAGTTCCCAGGTTCGAGTCCCAGCTGGGTCAGCGTTGAGATTTATCTCCGCAAAAATTCCCCGCCCTGCCCACGATCAGTAGGGGACACCGATGGGCTTGGAAAGACCGCCGTCCGTCGGATGGGACGTTAAGCCGTGGCCCCGTGTGCGGGAGAGACATATCCTGTGCACGTTAAAGAACACGCTGGATGGCCTTGACGGGAGGCTACCATCTGTCTCCCAACAGCTGTTCCAGTGGGTTCCCTTCCCCAACCTTCTCTAAGCCTTCGGGGTCCATGTGACCTGGCCATTTAGCCCATGGTGTGCAAAAAAGTGCCGCTCAGAGGTAAAACAACCCAACCTTCCTCGCTTTCGGATTTAACGTTCATAATAATACAGATTTACGAAGAATTTTTGATTTTAAGATGTCGACTTGATCATTAAATACTTCCGTAGAGTTCATTTCCTTTACCAAAGTCTTGATTTACAATAAAACTCCTGAACCTGAAATAAAAAGAACCCACCATCTCCTGATGACGTGCTAGCTGAGATATCGGCCGCCCAGCAAGATCTTCTCTGTTGCTGGCGTTAAGTTTTATACCATGGGAGCAGTCATTAGAAGTTGTTTTGATTGTGATCAAAGATTCTGGTTGATGAAGAATTTTCAGATATCTGCATTAGACAAATCATACCATAGATGCCCACCCCGCGGGGCAGTGAGAACTTGGTAAAAATATCATTTCGCCCACGGTGTTATTTTATAAATTAAAAACACAAATTATATTTTGCATCTCGTATCGAGCGAAACAATAGAAACCGACACACGTGTACAATTTTGAACTGTGAAAGACCATAATTTTTAGGTCAAGGTACTTATTTGTTTTAGTCGAGGTTGTCAAGGCGGAATAGAAGTAGAAGCAGATGTCTGGCTGTGGTAGCACTGAGGTAATGTCAGAGGTCTGCTTGACTGGTTCGTGTGTATTCAGTTAATGCAGTGCAAGGGCCAGGTTAGAGCAAATATGTTTCTGGAAAAATCTAACCCATTTATTATGTTGAAAATTATAAGTAGCATTTCATAACGTTTAAAAGGAGCGAATGTATCGTTCAGAGGAAATTCCTATATTTGAAGACTTGTGTAAACATTATTAATATTGCGAGATAAAAGTTTGAACATGAAAGAAAGATTTTGGTAAATATTTTGTCCGAGTTTTCCTGAAAAACGAACGAACATTTTTCTATCATTTTTTGGGGAAAAGTCAGATGAATATTCGAATATAACAAGTGACGTAAGAGAAACTAGAAGAAAATTAAAAGGAAGATTGGATTTCTATTGCGGTGTAATATTTTTCCCTTTCCTTAAGAGTTTTTAAAACGTTTTCTAGAAAAATGCGTGAAATATACAGAAGTTTATTAATAATTTTTTTGCCTCCGTTATCCCTAATAGCATCGAGGGAGGGAATGGCACTCTCTGCTGTCCTATATCCAACCCGGATATAACTATTCTGCCCCAGCGGTAAAAGTTAAAAGTCTTCCGCTATGATCACAACTCAACTGCTATTTAATAAGTTTTTTTAAGCAAATCGCGTTTTATCGAACAAGGTATCATATGATTTCAAATAAGCAAATACAGATTAATCACTTTGCAATTATTTTTTAAAAAACTGTTAAAAATGTGATACAATAAATGGTTTTATATATTTCTAAAACTAGGATGCTCTTTAATTGTTTTACGCTTTTACTGAGAAATGTAATGTTGCTTTGGAAATGCAGTCCTAATATATTCAGGCATGAAGCAGTTAAAAACTGCGACCTTTTCACAGTTTTTTTTTGCAATGGAATAAGTGAGAGAGGTATGCAGCTCACATTGCTTACCTCAAAGCGCCATCTTTCTGAACACAATTATGTCTAGGTCACAAAAGCCCCGGTAACGCAGATGTGGGTAGGGAAATGATACTACTTGATTGTTGTTAGGAGACAGATCAAAGTTTCCATGAAAGCAATCCAGCTTGTTTTTAATTTGTATAGGTAGAGCCTCCTCATAATTTCTGCATTGTGGGAATTTATAAGGTAAGCAGACAAATAAAATTTCCAAGTGCTACTGACGGAGTCTTTCAGAGGGATACTAGAAGAATCTTTTGGCCAGGACCTCAAGCTCGAAGGGAACCTCAATTTTGTTAATTTTTTAATATTAGATACAACAGCAAAAGATAGTTTTTTTTGCTGATGAGCTTCGGACACGATGTGGATGTGTTTTATCTGACCGCATCCAAAGTCGTCTTTCTACTGGGTCTCGCTTTACTCATAGACCTTCTATTTATATTATACTAACAAGCTCGTGCTGGACCTTTGTGTCAAGCAGATGCTTGAGGGATTAATTTTTTATTAATATTTTGTGAAATTAGATTTAAAAACGTTATTAAATATTAATGAGAATTAAAATTCATTTCGGCTAAGGCTAAAATTTAATAGTATCCCTGGCCACTCTGGACCTGTGAGATGCCCTACATGTGGGTGCGAATTGCTATTGCCGTAGTCACTATTACCGCTATTGCCTGTTACGTGGGTGCGAACGTCAGTGTTTACCTCGGCATCTTAATATCTTTTTTTTTTTTGCAAAATATGTTTTTTTTTCACTGTAATCATATGTGATATGCGCAAAAGATGAATTAAATAGGTTTTTTTACCTCTGAGCAGCACTTTTTTTGCAGACAATGTGCTAAATGATCAGGTCACAAGGACCCCGAGGGCTCAGAGAACTTTGGGGAAGGGGACCCACTGGACAGTTGTTGGGAGACAGAGGATAGCCTCCCGTCACGACCATCCTGCTTGTTCTTTAACCTGCACAGAGTATGGCTCTCCCGCACACGGGACCATGGCTTTACGTCCCATCCGACGGACGGTGGATTTTCCAAATCCATCGGTGTTCCCTTTCTGACGAAGAGCAGGATGGGAGTTTACCCGAGGTAAATTTCAAACCTGGCTTAGGCGGGAGTCGAACCAGGGAACTATCAGATTACGAGCCTGACGTGCTACACACTGAGCTCCCTCCGCCCCTGATTTTAATGGGACTAGTGCTCCAAAAACTGATGTACGATTATATTTGAGAAAAAACTCGGCATTGAGGAGTATGCCAATCGCTAGCTTTCATTTAACGTTTTTTATGGTACGGCTACGTCAACAGTGAATATCATAACGAAAGACAAAGATAGTTTTAAAGAACTTTTGAAAGGTTCTACACCTATGAAGCTGACAGTGATACGCTCTAGGTTGGTTTATAGGATAGAAAAATTACTTATTTTATGTATTGAGGATCAAAATCAATACCTTATTATGCTCAACTTTATGATCATCCTTGAAAAGGCTCAAGTTTTCAAAATGACTTGAAGGTAAAACGGATGGTGATGCTGTTGTCGGTCACGGGTGGTGTAATAGAATAAGTATCGTGCTCATTTGCATAATGTAGAAGAGAGTAGGGAAGGTGCTAGTGCTCATAAAGTAGCAGCAGATGAATTCCCTAAAGCGTTAGCTGATAAAATTCTTTATCAGGAGAAGGTATTTGTTGGAGCAAATGTTTAATGTGGACGACAGGGGATTGTTTTGGAATAAAATGCCTGATCCCATATATATTGTGTGGAAAGGGAAATGACAGTGACAAGTTTTAAAGAAATTAAATATTATTTGACTCTGTTGCTCGAAAGCAACGTAATAAGCATTACAAGAATTACTTTTCTAGAATACTCTTGTGTGCACCTCGCGGTTGCAAGCACTATTCAATTTTTAGGTAGAAAGATACAAATTTAAATCTGTGGCGTTGTGTTTACCACTTTGCCCAATTACATATTATTCCCTTAATTAGACAATGCGGGCCGCAAAAATCCCAGGCCGTCTCCTTAGGGGAAGACGTTTTTATTAATAGGAAATCCAATGATGAGCACAACTCAGGTTTATGGAAAACATAAAACAATAACAATATTTATTGAAACAAAATATCTAACAGTACAGGCAACACAATTAATCTTTCTAATAATCAATCATTTATCGTGGACTTAAAAAAAAGAAAGAACTTAAAGAATTTAATGGACTATGGAACTGTGGAACCCCTTTACAATTAAATGTAAAATTAAGGATAGCAACCTATAAGTTAAAGGAATGGTAAGTGTACCGTTCTAAGTCCTCAGTTCGTCCGTCCGCTGCATCGGATTACAGCCAGGTCATCGTCACCCTAGCTTCGGGTGGGGACCATTTCCTTAATACGTCCTTTAGCCGATGACTGGGAGAACATCTCCGTCGTACTGTGGCTGATGTGGAGATGGGCCCTCAGTTGACCATCACATACGCTGTTGCGTAATTTGGCTGCGGCGAAGAGAGACGGTCGGCTGCATCATCGTGGTTATGTTGGAAGGGGGAGGGTGCCCTTCACTGGTCAGGCGCTTCGGAAGCAAATTCCAGTCTCTCTGCTTCTAATTTTAGGAAACCACTCATTCATAGGGATGTCCTTGCGTTAACATATCAAATCACACTGTCCTGCACTCATTATCCTTGTTGTGTCCTGCACTCATGTCTGCATTCATATCCTGCATTCAAATCACAAAGTCCTGCACTCATTTCCAATGATTCCGATATGCCGATACTGAATCTGGCCGGCCCAGAGCTCTGGCCGTCCCGTCCAACAGTTCTCTCTAAAATCTCAGTGCTGTCTGCTCTGTTCAAAATCTCGGTCCAACTGAAGCCCTCCTTGCCTCGATACTCTTCCCTACGTTCTTTTCCCCTTGTTTTTCCCGAAAATGGTATGTTTACCATATGTAGCATCTGCAGAGGAACTTATGAGTAATAAATTCCCCCCAGGAGGTCTGTCGCTGCGCTTGAGGTTGACATCGCCACCTGGGAAACAGAATACCTCGTTCGTTACTGTAAACAACTGGACGATGTTGTCCAGTCCTACATCTGTATTTGATGTGGGGGACGATTTCCCGAATACAACTTTCCGTGTGAGATCGCACTAAAGCTGTCAGCAGTCTTTCGCACCCCCAGACCATTCCGGCCGGACCTCACACTGCAAGAGAATAAATGGTGATTCCGCTTGTCATCCACCCACGGGGCCGCTGTGTCGTGTCATCTGGGCGCTGGGCGTTCTCTGTGTATGACCCGTCGGGGCAGCTGCGAATCCCGCCCCCTCCTAACGTGTCCACCCTGTTAGTCTGTTCGCGTATTCCCTATGTGTTGAAAAAAAACTCAATCAAGTGAGAAATTAATTTTTAAAAAAATAAATCGTTATGTCTGATGTAAAATCAGCGCATAACAATACCATGAAGGAAATCCGCGGGAATCGAACTGGATTAGTAAGGCACCTCTCTTCTCGTTATGTGGATGGGTTGTTGGGTTGTTTTACCTCTGAGCGGCACTTTTTTGCACACCATGGGCTAAATGGCCAGGTCACATGGACCCCGAAGGCTCAGAGAAGGTTGGGGAGGGGACCCACTGGAACAGCTGTTGGGAGACAGATGGTAGTCTCCCGTCAAGGCCATCCAGCGTGTTCTGTAACGTGCACAGGGTATGACTCTCCCGCACACGGGGCCACGGCTTAACGTCCCATCCGACGGATGGCGGCCTTTCCAAGCCCATCGGTGTCCCCTACTGATCGTGGGCAGGGCGGGGAATTTTGCGGAGATAAATCTCAACGCTGACCCAGCTGGGACTCGAACCTGGGAACTACACGTTATGTGGATGAATAACCTGGAAATCTGGATTACACTTTTCATATTCTAGGTCTGGTTTTGTAGTCATTTAATCCTCAGGTGAAAGAGTGCTAAAAACAAAAATTCAAAATCATACTTATCCTTCACAGTTCCCCTAAGAATCCTGAATACTTGAATGGTTTTAATTTTGAGTTTAGGTGGAATCTAAACCTTACTAAGTCGGTGTTTCTGCATGCTAGGGGTAGTTTTTAGGTCACTCTATCTTTTAAAGAGCAAAGAAAAAAAGTTATAGTGAAGCTCTCTCTGTGTATATTTTCGTTGCTGGAATCGAGCCTTTTGCTGTCTCCCCCCCCCCCCCCGGAGAATGGAACTGGAGCTGGTTTACTCGATAACGTGCCAAACTTATGGTCTGACCATCCAAGATTAAAGGCCCTTCTGATCCTGATTTCGAGATTTGCTCCGGTAGACCCTTCTATGGCTTCGGTGGTAAAGAAGATATTGACAGTTTTGGAAATGATTCAATCGATCCATGGGATTTTAGGCAGTGTCACATTTATGCAAGGGTGCCGATAAATATCACTCTGAATGTAATAAATGGGAGACTTCCATCTGTCTCCTAACAGCAGTCTTTAAGATGCCATTCCCCAACCTTCTTTGAATACTAGTTTATTTTTTATTTTTTATTTTGATCTGCACATTTAGCAATGAGTGTAAAAAAAAAGTGCCACTCAGACGCAAAACAACCCAACCCAGTCTTGAGAAACGTTTGCCCAGTTTCGTTTTTTTTTTTTTTTTGAAGGAACTTTAGGAATTTCTGAACCTAGTTCGATGGTTACTGAAATTCACATTCTCTAGGTCATTGATACCAGGTTTTCAGTTTCAGTTGCAGTGACCTGGTCTTTAGGAACTATTGAAAGAGTACTTAATCACTTTTGAAATTCTCTCATGATAACAACCGTCGTCTTATACTGACCTCCTTTTTCGTCTACTGTATTAATTAACTAAGTATATTTTTAAAAATATTCTTCAGACAGCCCATTTGCCAGGAGATCTTACAAGAAATGATTCTTTACTCCATACAAACCAGCTCTCTTTACTCCATATCCAAACCAACTCTCTTTGTTCCGTATTAAAGACCGAAACTCTTTGCACCATACTAAACCAAACCTATTTGTTCCATATAAAAACCAGACTTTCTTTGCTCCACGGTGCTAATCGATAAGTTTAATACCTAAACCAATAACGGTATTTGTATTATTTTTTTTAAGATAAATTTAATTTCTTCCGATGCTTATATGAGTATTTTTGCGAAGCAAACAGGATGATTTAAAAATCACAGCCAATAGAAAAGAAGATAAAGTAAAATGATATTTAAGGCACGATTCATTCATATACTAAAAAACTCTCATAAAGTTGTAAACCTTGTTTTTATTATTGGGAATTAACAAACAAAATTCACAGATCAACTATATTGGGATGAAGTAAATACAAATCCGCCTCTTGGATTGCAAGCCCTCACATTTTCCCCAAAAGAGGAGTATGCAGAATTTGGCAAAGCCAAGCCTCACCAGGAAGAGGAGGTATATGACTGGCCGATCTCCTTGACAGTAGTGAAATGTTCTACGGGGAGAGAACAGTTGCCCAGTTCACAGGACCGGCCATACCACGCATGTCAGGGAGGCATGATATATCGTTTTCCGATACTTTGAAAAGTATGCATCCCTCTTCCTAGGAAACTATAGGGGATTTCAGTAGGTTTTTTTTTTAGTTTCCTACAAGTCTACAGTTCAGCCCGTGTTTGGCAGGTATTTGTAGGGGTTATAACACTGGAGAACTTTGAAAATGAGTTTACTTTTTTTTGTCTGAGTTTCCCGGAGAGCGTGAAAATATTTTTGTTTCGTACTTGTATGGAAAAAATTAAAAAAAAGAAGTTCAAACTTTAAATGCAAAGAAAACTTGTTTGTTTAGATGACTTTAAAATAATATCTTATTATTCACTAAGACTGAAAGAACAATTGATTCGAAAGTAATAACTGTGTTTCCGTTTGGCATTTTATTATAATTCTATTTTTGAAATTTTCGCACGCTTTCTCATTTAGACAGAGTTGGAAGTCCAGGAAATGATTGGAAAGGGGATAGATTGACTCAGTCGATAGCGCACCAGAGTCGTAATCTGATATTCTCAGATTCGAGTCCCTGTTGTGCTTGCGTTCATATTTTCTCCTCTAATTCTCGCACTACCCCGTTGAGAAAGGAGACTACCAATTCACTTGGAAAGTTTACTGCCCATTGAATGGGAGGCTAAGCTGTGTTTCAGCATGCAAGAGAGCCATACACCGTGTGTTTTGTAGAAGAAACGGGATTACATTTAAAGAAAGCTTTCATTTGTTTTTTCTAGCAACCCATCAAGTGGGTCTTCCTTTCCTACCCATCTTTGAGCGTTTGGGGATTTTGGGATCTGACCATTTAGCCTATTGTGTTGATAGGTAAGGGGCGGGGGTGGCTCAGTCGGTAGCGCGCCAGGCTCGTAATCTGTAGTTCCCAGGTTCGAGTCCCAGCTGGGTCAGCGTTGAGATTTATCTCCGCAAAATTCCCCGCACCGCCCACTGTCAGTAGGGGACACCGATGGGCTTGGAAAGGCCGCTGTCCGTCGGATGGGACGTTAAGCCGTGGCCCCGTGTGCGGGAGAGCCATACCCTGTGCACGTTAAAGAACACGCTGGATGGCCTTGACGGAAGACTACCATCTGTCTCCCAACAGCTGTTCCAGTGGGTCCCCTCCCCAAACCTTCTCTGAGCCTTCGGGGTCCATGTGACCTGGCCATTTAGCCCCTGGTGTGCAAAAAAGTGCCACTCAGAGGTAAAACAATCCAATCCAATGTTCACAGGTAAAAGTGCCCGACGAAACGAATAAATTAAGGGTGCAATGATGTACTTGGCTGTAAATGTCCAAGAAAGATTTGGTTAAATTTTTGATACTTAATTACTGTAACATAATTTATACCATTGTCAATAGTAATTAACAGTGTGAAAAATAATTCTTAACTCGCTACATTATTCAACGAAAACTGGACAAAATGTGATCGAGTTTGTACTACATGTAGATTGCCGACCAGTGTTGTCCCCAGGAATATAAGATGGGAAAGGTTAAAACTTTTTAAATGATCGGTTTCTTTTCTTAAAGTGAAGAAATGAGAGATGAAAATGGGTAAATAGACAGCACTACATCTAATAAATTAGTTGTCGGAGTAAATATAAAGAAAATTAAAGATTTTAGAGTATTTGATCATTTAGTTGTTGCCTTGTGCACACAATAGGCTAAATAACCAAGCTACAAGGATCTAAGAGTTCAATCAGGGTAGAAAGGAGAAATCAGTTGGCAAACTATTAGAAGACAGATGCACGGAACTTTCTCGTCATGACGTGTTCTTTAGGGTGCATAAAATGATCTCCCCAATGTCGCGGCTTAACATCTCATCTGACGGACGGCGACCTTTTCAAGTCTATCGGTGTACACTTTTCACTGAGCACTGAGAGCATAGCAGGCGCTATGGGGGTCTCAAGCTAGCAAGGAAAAGGATAGTACGAACCTCGGGAACTACTGATTCAGCCAACCCTGGCCATATAGGTAGGAAGAAATTCTTAGATATGACTAAGATCAGAATATAACCTGATTTGCATTTATAGAGATTAATATTTTTCCCTTTCCTTAGAATTTTTTTTGCTTCGCAATAATTTTAAACAGTGATGTCAATACGAACCAATAAAGAGAAGGTTAATGAATCAGTGGTGCAAATTAATAAAATATTTTTTAACTTTTTTTACAGTATACTCCAAGTGGATTCAATACTATTCCGAGTGGACTGAACGTTTCTGAATTCCACACTACCGGAGTGTGTTGTGTATGCAGGTGGAATTTGGAACAACGAAGAAAAGACATGATTGTTTAGGAATGTATATTTTAAAGGGCTGAAGAGATTGAACACTTTTGTTTTGGCTGCATACTTTGAAGTGTAACACTCCTGGGTTTGATGGACAACTTGTGCATGCTGCATACTTTTCAAAGAGACTATCACTCCTGAGGGAGCAGAGGGCGGGGTTGGCTCTGTCGATAGAGCGCCAGGCTCCCAATCTGTAGTTCTCAGGTTCGAGTCCCAGCTGGGTCATCGTTGAGATTTTTCTCCACAAAATTCCCCGCCTTGCCCACGGTCAGTAGGGGACACCGATGGGCTTGGAAAGGACGCCGTCCTTCGGATGGGACATTAAATCGTGGCATCGCGTGCGGGAGAGCCATACCCTGTGCACGTTAAAGAACACGCTAGATGGCCTTGACGGTAGGTTACCATCTGTCTCCCAACAGCTGTTCCAGTGGGTCCCTCCCCCAACCTTCTCTGAGCCTTCGGGGTCCTTGTGACCTGGCCATTTAGCCCTTGGTGTGCAAAAAAGTGCCGCTCAGAGGTAAAAACAACCCAACTCTTGAGCAGAATGAACACTCTTGTTCAGGCTGATCAAAATGAACACTTTTTTCAGGCTGTGCACTTTCAAGGAGACGAACACTCCTGAGCAGAATGAGCAATTTCGTTCAGGCTATACACTTTTAAGGAGATGAACATTCCTGAACAGAATGAACGCCTTGTTCACGTAATACATTTTCAAGAAAATGAATATTCCTGAGAAAAATGAACACTTTTGTTCAAGCTGTGCATTTTCAAGTATAGGAACACACTTGATCAGAATGAACACTTGTGTTCAAGTTGTACACTTTGGAGAAGAAGAATACTCATGAGAAAAATGAATACTTTTATTCAGGTTGTACACTTTCAAGGAGATGAACACTCCTGAGCAGAATGAACCCTTTTGATATGACTCTATACTTTCAAGAATTTGAACACACCTGATCAAAATGAACACTTTCGTTCAGGCTGTATACTTTCAAGGAGATGAACACTCCTGGGCAGAATGAACGCTTTTGTTCAGGCTGTACACTTTGTCCCTTTTTTACAGAATGAACACTTTTGTTCAGGATGTACATTTCAAGGAGATAAATACTCCTCATCCGAATGAAAACTTTCAAGGAGATGAACATTCCTGAACAAACTGAATACTTTTGTTCAGGCTCTGCACTTTCAAGGAGCTGAACAGAACTGAGCAGAACGAAAGCTCCTGTTTGTGCTGCATGTTTTCAAAGAAATGAACTCTCCTGACCTCAGATTTCGTAGTACCGTGACTCGGTGGATTAATACATTTACGCCGTTCAAAAAAATGTTACTCAACGGTTAAACTAATTTGTCTTTCAGTAATAGTCTTGCAATATACTTCTTTCATGTTGTAAATATCCTGTTCTCTTGGTGACCTCATTCTCTTACTAACTAACTTACTGGTAATTCTATCAAAACGAATGATTGTATGAAATATAAACGAGGCACAGCTAATGAGTTTTGTCGAAACACAGTTGTTAAATCACATTTTGTTTATCAAGTATTGATTGGCTATTGCGTGAGGATGGTTGTAGCTGTCTTATTTCGTTCTCTAAGATTTAGTTTATCTCCATACTGAGACTCATTTTTTTATCAGGAATTTATTTATTAAAAGGTAGAATGATCCATGAAACTTTTGAAGAGATGTTAGATATAGTGTCTTAACGTATTTTGCTTATTAAGTATTGATTGATTGTTGGATGATGGCGAATGTTGCTTGGTGGACTTAATTCAGCGTATAAAGTGAGAATAATTTCTATGCGAAGGATTTATTTATCAAACTATAACTTTTTTATCATTAATTATCATTAGTTGCCGTGTGAGGGTTTTTTTCTTCCGTGTTCTAATTGGCCAACATAATTCGTCTTAGAACCTGGGAATCATTTTTATCTGAAGGATTTGGTTGTTAATAGCTAGAATAAATCATGCAGCGTTTGAAGAGATATTGAAAATAATGTTGTTTTTTAACAAATTTAGTTTATTAAATATTGATCGGTTGTTGGTGAAGATGATTTTTGCTCTTTCTTCTCCTAACTGTAGTATTTACTTTTTCTCAGACTCGTTTTAATGCAAAGGATATATTTATTAAAATCTAGAATGATCCATGCAACTTTTGAACAGATTTAATTTTTAGCGTATTTCATTTAATTCGGTATTGATTGGTTGTTTTGTGAGGACGATTGTTACTTCCAATTCTGTTCTAAACAGAAGGATTTCCAACTTATTTGAACATGAGCTTGCTCTTATGTAAAGAGTTTATTACTTGAAACAATGCAAGCAACCTTGAAAGGCTATTTCGAAACAAACAAGTCTTCCAAAAAAGCAAACTAACGCGAATTACGAAGAAAATTTCTGTGGTATCAGAAACTTCAAGTTCTCTGAAAAGTCATTTTCTATTTCGCAGCAAAACACAACACTTTGTTAAACTACTCTCAGTATCCATTAAACACAATCATTGTGCTATGCTCATAGTTGGGGGTCGACCCAATCGGTAACGTTTCAGACTCGCAACTGGGCTATTTAATGGATTTTATCTTTAAATTATACAGTCGTATCAGAATAATATGACCACCTACCATACACATACTATGGTAGGTGTAAAGTTATATGTAAATTTAGCTAGTTATCAGAGCTTAAGGTTTTCCCCACAAGTCGAGTTTTAGAATGAGATGGAATAAAAGAAATGGCAATGAAAGTTTTGATTAAATGTGTAATTGAAATATAATAAAGAATTATAGGGCATAATCAATTTAAATTTTTTTCAGCACAGTACAACTATCAAATAGAGTATCTTAACTAATAAACATAATAGATTGTTTGGATAAAAGAACAGTCACATCTACGAACATAACAATTCACTTTTAGTCCTGAAGAGTCCCAATGATGTTTTCATCCCTATATTCGAACAGCACAAAAGTTTCAGATATGTCACCAAAAGTTTGATTTCACTCACCCACCCTTGTCATAATTGTTAATTTCTCCCATAACCTATTCCATCACAAAAACTGCAATATGGTCACTTACGTACAGGTACTGGACAGAAAAATGGAAATAGTTCCATGTTATCTCAATAGAAAATCGCTTTCGGAGCTCAATAACGTCTTCAATATTATTTTTAATGAAAAATATTTCTAAACATAAATTAAAGATCTCAATCAAATCTATCTAAATCTCTACTAAATTTAAATATTTTTTGGGAGTGGATTTTTCAAGTCTGAACTGCACCTGCATTGAGAACTTTCTCCACTAACTTCGTTCTGTTCTCATTGAGAATGGCGACACCTATGGGCTTGGGAAGGCCGCCTTCAGTCAGATACACGTTACGACACCGTGTGCAGGAAAGCTATACTCGGTTAACGTTAAAAAACACACTGTATGGCCTTGATAGCAGGTTTCCATGTCTCCTAACAGTTGTATAGTGGGTCCCCTTCCCCCAACCTTCTCTAAGCCCTTGGGGGTGCTTGTGACCTGGCTCACCTGTCCTCACACGCTAATATTATCCATCACATCCTTCCATTGACACTGCTCTTTCTGAATTGTCAATGGAAAGGTGTGATGGATAATATTAGCGTGTGAGGACAGGTGGGGTAATACCAATCCTGAAAAAGAAAAGTCATCCTAATTAAGAGAAAACACTTTTATACAAAACACAGAGACCACACAAAAAAGAAATCAACCTTGTCCTGTATGCCTCACGTTTTTACGTCAACAAAGAAGCAGCTGTTTCATAACCATTAGCAGATTTCAATATGGAGACATCCCCTACCATGCTCTGACAGTAGCTCTCGTGATGGATGCGAGCCTCCCTTTCGCTCCTCCCCCCTCCTCTCCTCCCCCTCTCCACCATCCTCCTTCCACTGTTCCCTCCATCCTTCGTAGCAAGCAACCAAGCTGCTGAGATTGCGGGCATGGTCTAAAAATGCTGCAGTCGACCATTTTTCTTATTTGCCATCCGTGTTCACGTTTTCTCTCCCTGTACGCTTATCCCGCCAGAAATACGTAGCGCGATAGAAGCTGATTAGAATGCAAATTAATTTTAGATTACGACGATGGTGAACATCGATTACGGAAGAAGGGGGTTGTTTTCTTCTTCTTTTCATCTTTTTTTTTAAATTGCTTGTATATGTATATACCTTTTTTTTTTCTCAATTTCTTTCTCTCTCATTCTTTTTTGTCCATAGAAAACATTTTCATGACTCAGCATGTCATTTAAAAAAAACTGAATAAAAAATACAATGAGAAAAAAACGGTTTCGAAAACGCTGCGCAGTAGTTTGTACTTTTTTATTTCCTTTTTCTTCTCTAAGAGCAATAACAGTGTTTTTCTTATTTGGAACCAGCTCTGATTTAATCTCGTTTAATTTGCATATGAGTTCATATCCAACTGCATATGACTTAAATTATTTGAACCAATTGTGGCTTTATTCTTTTATTTCCGTAAGTGTTGCACTAAAGCGCTATTGGGTCGCCAGTCTATGATCCTCCCGCATTTCCATTTATTTATTAAAGAACGCTAATGTTTAGTACATTTGGGGTTCTCTTAATCCTTTACCGACCGGGCTACGGACATTACCCGATAATGGTCGAAAAAAATGTTAAACACAGCAAAATAATATCGTTAAAGTGTAGTCCTGAAAGATATTTTTTCGTTAATTATTTGCTGGTTGTTGCGTTGCTCTTGTCCGATTGTAGATGCTGCTTTTACTTGAAATAGAGGACAGATTTGTTTCCTAATTCGGTCCTCTTTTGGCAGCTTCGGTCCTCCTTTTTGTAAGTATATACAAGTAAATAAATATCCTATGGAAAAGAACATAGATGTATGCGTCTACGCAATTCCTTCAAAACGCATCTGGGGCGGGGGTGGCTCAGTCGGTAGCGCGCCAGGCTCGTAATTAGAATGCAAAATCTGTAGTTACCAGGTTCGAGTCCCAGCTGGGTCAGCGTTGAGATTTATCTCCGCAAAATTCCCCGCCCTGCCCACGGTCAGTAGGGGACACCGATGGGCTTGGAAAGGCCGCCGTCCGTCGGATGGGACGTTAAGCCGTGGCTCCGTGTGCGGGAGAGACATACCCTGTGCACGTTAAAGAACACGCTGGATGGCCTTGACGGGAGGCTACCATCTGTCTCCCAACAGCTGTTCCAGTGGGTCCCCTCCCCCAACCTTCTCTGAGCCTTCGGGGTCCATGTGACCTGGCCATTTAGCCCATGGTGTGCAAAAAAGTGCAGCTCAGAGGTAAAACAACCCAACCCAACTCAAAACGCATCAGAAAAACTTTAGAAGGGAAGAAATGCAAGCAACATAAATGCGGAAACGTAATTAAAACCTTTGAACTGGCAACATCGAATGAAAATATCGACATTGTAAATTTATCTGGGGGGGGGGGGGGCAAGGTGGCTGGAGACTGCTAGTAAAGATAATGGAGACCAAATATTATTAAACTTGTGCATATTTCACGTATTTTGATAAATGATTTTTATAAGTAACTTAGTTTAGTATACTAGTAGCATTCTCTATTTTCGATTCCAAGTTTTATTGAAATCAAAGATAATCTGATTCCTGAACAGAAGGGAAAAACGTTATACCCAGACCATCACTTTTCAAAAAACTCCAAAACTAAACCTGATGAAGAATCTGCAGTGTATGAAAATGCACGCACCCATACAATTCCTTGAAAACACACCAGAAGAGATTTTGAAATCGAAAAAGGTATAAGCTAAATGAGGAAATTACTGTTATCAACAAAATACCTGAACGCGCAACCGGAGTGGAAAGTACCGTTATTTTAAATAATCAAGCCAAAATACGCCAAATAAAACATATAAGACTGGTTGATGATATCATAATTTTAGAGTTACAACTTGGCAAAATGCGATATTAACAAAACCACGCACAGGACTCTGCTGATTAAAATGCAAAGTATTTATGATTGAAAAAAAAAAGCAAGATTCTGCCAAAAATGCAAAACACGGAGAACGTGTCTCTGAACGGAGGAGAATTTGAACACCAAAAAAAAAAAATCTCGTTCTAGAATTGAACCAGCTCGACACTAAATAATACACAATAAAACCCTCCTGAATCAAAGAGGAAAGGATTAAAAGTAAAATTATGTAAATCATTACCGAAATATTTGCCATAAAAGGATAGAACGCAAAACATGAAGAAACGTTACAAGCATAACAAATCAAAACGAAAATATGTCACGAAGAAATAAAATTCCTCCAGTTTCCAACCGATACACAACTGAGAGACTACACCCCAAAATAAAAGAATAATTTATAAAAGGAACTCAAACTTAAAACTCAAAACATCTATAAAACAGAATTCCAGGTTCGAGTCCCACCTAGACCAACATTGAGATTTATCTCCGCTAAACTCCCCACTTTCCCTTCGGTTAGAAAGGAGATAGCGACGGGCTTGGAAAGGCCGACGTCCATCGGATGCCTTGGCCCCTTGCGCAGGAGAGTTATACCTTGTGCACGTTAAAGAACATGCTGAAATGGCTTTGACGGGATTGTCCTAACAACTGCCCAGTGGGGTCTCTTCCCCTAACCTTCTCTCAGCCTTTGGGGTCTTTGTGGCCTGGTCATTTAGCTCATTGTGTGCAAAAAGTGCCGTTCAGAGGAACAACAATCCTTCTATTTCTTCATTAAATATATTATCGGATTGTATTGCTTTATCTCTGAGTGCATTTTAATTCCAAGAGCAATTACCCTAAGAACTCACAGATGAGAATAGTATTCACTGGGAAGCTGGAGGAAACATGAAAGCGTCCCGTCAAGACCATCAAGCTTTTTATAATGTACAGTCGCTCAAAAAAGTATCCGAACACTATGGTTGATTGCAAAATTCAGGAAAAATATCTGGCATTGTTTTTTTTAGAAATTAATCATCTGGCAACCTTCGTGTCACGTGACACATATCTTCATCTCTTGATATGCTTTGAGGAATCTTCAGCATTTGTACCACAGTAAAATAAAAAGAACACTCGTGTATTTTCCCAAATTCCAATACGTTAGACGGATGCGGATGTACAGAAGATAAAATAGCAATGGTGGGAAAGAGAAATCCACTGAACAACTTTTGGTAAAAAAGATGGATGCCTCCCCGTCAAAACCATCCAGCATGTTCTTCAAAGCGCACAGCGTATTGTTAGTTCACCTGCACACGTGGCCACAGTAATATACCTTCAAGAGAACTAAGGCATTTCCAAGCTCATCGTTATTCTCTTCTCATTGAATGAAAAAAAGGAGTTTAAGGGAGAAAATCTCCATCCATGGTTCCACGTTCACGATGATCTCTTCAGTTATGCTTTTCTGTAAACGGAGAACTTAAAAACATTCTATCCGTTAAAAGTCTTGAGATTATCTTCATCTCTTGATATGCTTTGAGGAATACTTCAGCATTTGTACCATAGTAAAATAAAAAGAACACTCGTGTATTTTCCCAAATTCCAATACGTTAGATTATTGATTTGATAAAACAAAAAGAAGAAATAATTTGATTTTCTTGAAATCAGATTTCCTGACTTTTTTATCATTTCTACTCAAGATCTGGCCATTTAGTCAAAGATTTTAACATTTCAAGATCAGGAGATTAAACTCTTGGAAGCAGGCGTTCAAAATAGTCAAAAGGTAAGGAAAAGTACAGACAAACTCAAAAGGAATAACGAGGAAAACCTAAAGAAATAAAAATGAAACAGGGAAAGAGAGAAAATTAAATGTCAAGAAATCTAGACATGGTTAAAATCAAGCATGAAGGTAACCAGACAGGGAAGATATTAAGCAAAGAGAAAAGCTAACAGGGCAGAAATCTATTATGGAGACAACCAGACATAGGTGATATTAAATAGGGAGACAACCAGACATGGGTGATATTAAATAGGGAGACAACAAGACAAGGAAGGAAATCAAGAGACAACTAGACAATGAAAGAACTTAAATATTGAGATAACTGGGTAAGGAAAGGAATAAAATATTGAAATAACTAGGCAAGGATAGAAATCAAATATTGAGACAACTAGACAAGGGAAGAAATCAAACATTGGGACAACTAGACAAGGAAATAAATTAAATATTGAGACAACTAGACAATGAAAGAAATTAAATATTGAGACAACTAGACAAGGAAATAAATTAAATATTGAGATAACTGGACAAGGAAAGAAATCAAATATTGAGACAACTAGACAAGGAAAGAAATCAAATATTGAGACAACTAGGCAAGGAAAGAAATGAAATATTGAGATAAACAGACAAAAAAGTAGTCAAAAATTCAGACAACTAGACAAGGAAAGAAATAAAACATTGAGACAACTAGATAGGAAAAGAAATCAAATTGGAAAGAAAAGAGATAGAAAAAAATACTTGTACACAGAGGCAGTGAGGCTAAAATGATGACAAAGAGAGGCAGGGAAAGAAAACCATGCATAGGAGGGCTGTAAAAAATGCAAAGGCAGATATGAAAACTTACACACAAACAGGCAGATAGTTAAAAGATTGACACATATATACACAGATAGTCAATCAGCATAATACATACAGGAAGGCTGTAAAAATGCAGACAGACCGGTAGGCGCAGAAAGGTACAGACAAACTGACAGGCACGAGAAAGTACAGAAAAGTAGGCAGAGTTAATGATAAATATTCACACAGATAGGCAGTTAGATACAACACAGACAGAAAGGCAGTAAAATAGTGCAAACAAACTGGTAGGCAGTTAAAAGGACTGACATGCACTCACGTAGTCATAACGCATGTAGGTCCCTGAGAGAAGGTAGAAAAACAAGCAGACCGGCAAGCAGAAAAGTAGACAGATTCAAAGCTGGGATTACTTAGGATAAGGGGCGGATAAAAGAAGAAGAAATTTCTGTTTTCGCCAGCAAACTAAATGCTTTCTACATAACAAGAATGAAGAGCCGTGGTATTGTCGCACCCTGATCATTACAGATTCTCCGAAGGGTGACCTCTGCCAATCTATCGACGGGTCCTCGCTCTAATTTTTCCGTCGCCATTGACGGCATCGACCATCGTCGTCTGGTGTCACGTGGCCCAGTGCCAGGCTCCGTTGGGTATTATCTCGGGAAGCCCGTTTATAGCGCGAGCGAGCCGTAGATCTAAAGCACGGCTTTAAGACTCGTTCAATCCGAAGGAACGGAACCCAGATTTGTGGAGGATTTCAGAGTCCAATAAGCAGAAGCAATAAAGCGTGACGCCAGGTGATTTTTTTTTACTCCTGCTTCCATCTTCTCTCTTCTCCTCTACAGCCTCTTTTTCTTTTCCTCCCTGATCTCTTTGCTTTTCTCGCAAGTTATGGATGCTTTTTTGTTCATCCAGCCAATAGAAGGAAGAAGGAGACAAAATACGTGAGGGCCCTTTTTTTTTTTAGTTTTACTCTTTTTTTTTTTGTTATTAGATGCGGATTCAGGGTAGAAGAGAACGCTCCAGCCATCGCTGTTATGCTGGAAAAACAGGCGATAGTTTTCAGCTCCGTTCTCGGTATAGAAAGTTCGTAGTAGCTGGAGCAGGAGGATCGAGAGGATAGGGGGATGAAGCGAGGAGGGATGAAGCGAAGAAGAGAGGAAAGGCCAGATAAGGGCGTCGGCTCCTATTGCGCCTTCTTCATTAGAGCAGTAGTGGAAAGCTGAACTCTGAGAGTTTGAGTAGACGGAAAGAAGCTAAGAGTCAAAAGAAATTATTGCAACAATTTTCAGAAAGTAAGCTTTGAGGTGACTTCACTTAAAAAAATCTAATACTTATCTTTCTATTAGCGAACTAAAAAATTAAAAAATGATAACAATTACTACTGGTTGCATCATTTTCCAGAATTAATTATAAACGAAGATAGAGGCGCCAGCAATTTTTTTTTCTACGAAGCTATTTCATTTCCTTTTCGTCTTTTGATACTGATTCGAGGAAATATTATCTTTGGACATTAATTAATTTAATTTTTTTATATATTTGCGCAGAACAGAGAAAATACTTTATGGATTATTAATATAATTTCTTTCTGCTTCATTAGTTCGGCCGTCGTAATAGACTAATCTTTTAGTAGGATTAGATGAGATAGGTGTTTTTTTTTATATAGCATAAAGTACTTATCATGCTATACGATATAATTTTATACATAATTACTTACTATTCGAAAAGCTGCCATATTTTGGATGAAACCTTAAGCCATGGCTCCGTATTCAGTAGAGATATACCCTTTGTGCGTTAAAGAGCATACTTGATGGCCTTGACGGGAGGATACCATCTCGTCCTAATAGCTGTCCAGTTGGTCCGTTCCCCCAGCCTTCTCTGATGTCTTGGGGGTCCTTGTGAGCTGGCCATTTAGCCCATTGTGTGCAGAAAAGTGTTGTTCAGGTGAGACAACCAAACAACTCATATTATTGAACCGGATTTTGGAGATATTATGGAACAAGAGATCAAGTAGATAAATATTGAGCATTACTACATTGGACTTATTACATTCAGTTGTTAGATAGCTAAGCTCGAAAGCAAATGTTTTTAGATTCGGTCCAACTCTCTATTTTTTTATGCTGGCTTTTGAGTTTTTCTCTGATTTCTTATGATTTTTACGCTGGCTTCTGAAAACCGTTATCCATCGGATGGGACATTATGCCGTGGCACCGTGTGCAGGAGAGAGCCATGATATATATTAACGTGAAACAGATTCTTCAGAATGCCTCTTGGTTTCCTGAAGGACACCCTAAATTTAGCTCTTACAGCAGAAACATCGCTTTCATACCCTGTTTCCATAAATTAAGTAAAAAAAAGCGATGTGGTAAAAATCCGACGATAGAAATGCAGGAAAGTCATATATTGTATGTAAAATACGACGAAGGATTAAGGTGTGGTATGCAAATTAATGGTGCTGATATCTGTATATGCAAATGAATGGCGCTGATATCTGTATATGCAAATGAATGGTGCTGATATCGGTATATGCAAATGAATGGTGCTGATATCGGTATATGCAAATGAATGGTGCTGATATCGGTATATGCAAATGAATGGTGCTGATATCGGTATATGCAAATGAATGGTGCTGATATCGGTATATGCAAATGAATGGTGCTGATATCGGTAAATGCAAATGAATGGTGCTGATATCGGTATATGCAAATGAATGGCGCTGATATCGGTATATGCAAATGCTTCGAATGGAGTTTCGAAACTGTTCTCGAGTTCTCCTGCGAAGTGGAGTTTCCGAGATAGCATATTTGTTGGGTATATGTACCAGACATCCTTTATAGGAAGAAGTACGGTGGTAAGCTACAGATCGATACGATGCAGGCCAAAGTGTAGCAGATATTGTCAGATCACTTAATGTGAATCGTTCAGTGGTGCATAAACTTTGGCAGAAATTTCACCAAGGACACAGAGCATCCAGGCAATTCAGTAGTGGACGACGACAGAGGAACAGCCCCAAAAGACAAACGCTGTCTGGTGTTATGCCACAGGGGAAAGGGATATCAACGCGACGTCAATTGTAGAAGATCGGACCTCGCTGCAGCGAGTGGAACGGCGATATGAGCTACAACTGTACGCCAAAGACTTCATGAATTCCGCTATATGCTAGGCGGCCAGTGATATACCCTGATCCAATGCATAGGACGGATCGTCTAAACTGGTACAGACATCATGTCAGGAGCAATGGCAGTCCGTGCTCTTCAGTATGAATCGAGATTTGCCCTCTACAGCTATTCGCGACGTATGTTGATGTGGAAGGAACCAGAAATACACTATCATGCCATAAATATCAGTGAAAGGGACACCTACGATGGGTTGGGTTGTTTTACCTCTGAGCGGCACTTTTTTGCACATCATGGGCTAAATGGTCAGGTCATATGGACCCCAAAGGCTCAGAGAAGGTTGGGGGAGGGGACCCACTGGAACAGCTGTTGGGAGACAGATGGTAGCCTCCCGTCAAGGCCATCCAGCGTGTTCTTTAACGTGCACAGGGTATGGCTCTCCCGCACACGGAGCCACGGCTTAACGTCTCATCAGACGGACGGCGGCCTTTCCAATCCCATCGGTGTCCCCTACTGACCGTGGGCAGGGCGGGGAATTTTGCGGAGATAAATCTCAACGCTGACCCAGCTGGGACTCGAACCTGGGAACTACAGATTACGAGCCTGGCGCGCTACCGACTGAGGGACACCTCCGATGATTGTAGTGCCATGGTTTGGGAAGGAATATCTTTGAATGACCGCACAGATTCGTATGTACTTCCAGCTACAGGGATGAAATCTTGGACTGCTTTATGTGATCATATGCGGATGCAATAAGCGATACCTTTCTTTTACATGACGATAACGCCCTCCTTCACAGTTATCGCCTTGTCGATTGCTATATGGAGAATAGCACTATTAACCGTATGAAGTAGCCAGTCCGTTCTCCCCACTTAAATCCGATAGAACATGCATGAGGTGATCTCGAAAGATATAGGTTGTTCCCTTTAATCCGCTCCTGCAAGCCTCCTGACATGCGTTGGAATGGATAATGCTACCCACATCGCTGCTGGGTAGTCTTATCACTGGCATGAGACATTGCTGTGAGGACTGTATAGCAGTAAAAAGTGACCACACTCCGCATTAAACCACATGGGCTATCTGGGTTGACCTTAAACTTTTTACCATAAAACTGCATTCGTATGAAATTTTGGGAGTTAAAAGTGTTATTCCGTTTTCCAACCATTATTCTTATGTATCTTGTTTTTATGCACCTATCTTCCGATTCATATGCAACACATTCAACGGGCCTAAATTTTACTGATAAAAGATTATGCAAGATTACATCAGAAGCATTAAGGTAATTTTTGACCAAAAAATGATTAAAATTATAAATTCCATCCTCTCGATTGTATCAGAGAAGATCACATAAGAGAAGATAAGTTTTTGTAAAATACTGTACATTAAAAATAAAGATAACACTTTCACCAAAGATTCCATCTGGACTTTACACCAGCCAAGCATCGGGGAATTTATACCTATTATCAATCAGAAAAGTGAAACAGATGAAAAAAAAAAAACTAAAATCGTTAATTAATCATTTATTAATCAGTTCCCAGGTTCGAGTCCCAACTGCCCTAGCGTTGAGATTCATCTCTGTTAAATCTCTAATCTGCCGTTGATGAGAATTAGGACTTCGAGGGGTTTGGAAAGGCAATCGTATGGGGCGTTAAGCTGTGCTACTGTGTGCGGAAAGCCATATCCTGTGCATATTAAAGAACACACTGGATAGCCTTGATGGTAGGCTAACGTCTATCCCTTAATAGCTGTCCAGTGGGTTCGCTTCGCCAGCTTCCTCTCAATCCTTGTGGTCTTTGTGATAATATATTTATTCATCATCATCGTCATCTCACAAAACACAAATGTAGAGAGATTTTATACATATGACCCCCAAAGCTAATAGCTTATCTGTAGGAAATATTGATGAGCATTAATTTTCATACATAAGGAAACATAGCAAAAAAAGAACACAAAAGTCATATAGATACAGATTTTTTCATGATTACAGATTAACAGACATTCTTTAATCTAGTTTTTAACCTTTAACTTAATCTCTATACATTTAGCCCATTCGGTGCAAACAGCTTGCCGTTCAAGAGTTAAACAATGCAACCCGAACTAGCCCTTGACTAGGAGATCCAGTGGTTGAGTCCTGGAGGCTGATCGATTGATTTTTTCCCAATTGTCTAATTATTACAAAGTGATTGCCACTGTCAGTGAGATTCGTTCCTTTTTGTCAATAGGAAGGAAAATTAACAAAACCAAAACACCATACATGCCCATATGGGGGTTCGAATCCGATCCCCCAACGATCACTATTAGGGAGACTAAAAGGATAAAAATTGCGAAAACAACAACAAGCAACAAAATAAGAAGGAAATCAAGAGTAATTACGCACGCATGAGATACTTCTGTCAGAAATACTTTAGGAAATAAATGGTGAGGAGGTTTAAAAGATGAGAGTCAAAATCGATACGGGAAAACTGGAACAGAAATCGGGAGATGGAAGATCATGGTTTTGAGGGAGAGAAAGTTAGTGGTATGCAGAGAGAAGAGGAACACAAACCCCAGGCGATGGCAGTGGAAGATGCAAAGTATCTCCTTACGCATGGGGGGATAAAGAGAGGGGGGGTAAGCAACGAATCGGCACGTGTTTGATCACGAGGTGTATGTAGTTTATGTGTGCACATGCAACGCTGCGATTAAGACTCATCAATTCCGAGATTGGTCGCCGGTCTTTGGCAGCAAGTTGTCACCGGTAGCTCTAATGAAACGCGACGTTTGAATCATGCCGCCTTGCACGTAAGCGAGAGAGTTCTCTTTCTCGCTCTCCCTGTTTCTATTGCTCCTCAGATGCTATTGATGCTCTTGCTCTTCCCGTCGCATCCAGGCAGAGCGAGAAAGAGCAGCAAAAGCCACTACGGAGGTGGAATTTCCTGACTGCACGATTCGTCTTGTGCTATCGCACGGCTTATCTCAATTAAGAGGGTCGTTATGGATGCACGTTGGATCGGAGCCTCTTCCCTGACGTTTATAGATTGTGCAGTTTATCCAGCGTAAGCGCAAACGGGAGGGATGGAAAGTATAGGGATGTAGATGCTGATTACGATACCATTAATTGCACCCGCATCGTGCTTATAACGTGCGCTCCGTGTCGATGCAAGAATTTCCGATGCTCGTGCGCTCTCTTTCTCTCACTCTCTTTCTACCAAGTTCTAGCACTTTAAAATATGACTGCCATTTGGAGCGGCTCTTATTAGCCAAATGCTGAGTGCCTCTTTGGCGGCGATGTATGTCTGTACGTGTATTTGTGCAAGAGTCTTATGCGATCTGTTTATCAACAGAGAGCAATACATTTCACAAATAATAATAATAATTGTCTTTAATTAAATTATGCAAACGAGCCGAAATAACACATTTCGCAGTTTTAACTTCGCCTAAAGATTCCGTATGGAAATGGGGTATTAAAGTTGCATGCGTCGCTCTTTAGTTAGCTGCTAATGAGAGGATTCGTTGTCACTTTTGAAATCGTGCAGAAATAAGAAGGATAATAAGGAGGAAGATGAATGCGATGAAGTCTTTTTTTAATGCAGATTTGGAAGCAGTTTGTGAATTAGACTGCAACAGCAAACGAATTTAAATTTTTATTTTATTTTATTTGTATTACACATTTCTGCATATGCTCCCAGACATACTTCTGCTTGGCTATAAAATCGGATTAATTCGAAAAGTGTGTGCATGGACTGAGATTTTTTTTTAATTGAGAATTTGTATTGCATTTTAATTGTGGACAGACCTTTGGATTACAGAGAGACTTTTTGCTTTGCTTTGAAATCGGAGTAGTTTCAAACGGGTGCTTGAATTCAGTTTCAATTTTTACTTCTGAATTCATTTTGCACATTTCTGGACAGACCTTCTGCTTAACTCTAAAATCGGAGTAATTCCAAATGTGTGTTTTCGTGCAGTTTTTGTTTGTCTTTTGAATTTGCATTGCACATTAATTGTAGACAGACCTTTGAATTACAGAGAGACCTTTTGCCCAGACTGTCCATTTTAAAGTATTCCCAGACTGTTCATCTCAAAGTAGTCTTTAAATTGTTCATCTAGAAATAGTTTCCAGTCTGTTCATCTCGAAGTATCCCCAGACTGTCCATTTTTAATCACAGACTGTTCATCTGAAAGTGGTCCTCAAATTTTTCATCTCGAAATAGTCGCTAGTCTGTTCATCTCGAGGTATCCCCAGACTGTCCATTTTAAAGTATCCCAGACTGTGCATTTTAAAGTATTCCCAGACTGTTCATTTTAAAGTATTCACAGACTGTTCATTTTAAAGTGTTCTCAGACTGTTCATCTGAAAGCAGTCTTCAAATTGTTCATCTAGAAATAGTTGCCAGTCTATTCATCTCGAAGTATCCCCAGACTGTCCATTTAAAAGTATCCCAGACTGTCCATTTTAAAGTATTCCTAGACTGTTCATTTTAAAGTGTCCCCAGACTGTGCATTTTAAAGAATTCCTAGATTGTTCATTTTAAAGTATTCCCAGACTGTTCATTTTAAAGTATTCCCAGACTGTTCATCTGAAAGCAGTCCTCAAATTGTTCATCTGGAAATAGTCGCCATTCTGTTCATCTCAAAGTATACCAAGACTGTCCATTTTAAAACATCCCGGACAATTCATTTTAAACTAACTCCAAACTGTCCATTTTAAATTATCCCAAGACTGTCCATTTTAATGCATTCCCAGAGTGTTCGTCTCAAAGTTGTCCCCAAATTGTTCATCTCGAAATAGTTCCCAGACTGTTCATCTCGAAGTATACCCAGACTGTCCATTTTAAAGTACTCCCAAACTGTTCATCTGAAAGTAGTCCTCAAATTGTTCATCTGGAAATAGTGCCAGACTGTTCATCTAGAAGTATCCTCAGATTGTCCATTTTAAAGCATCCCGGACTATTCATTTTAAACTATCTCCAGACTGTCCATTTTAAAGTATCTCCATACTGTCCATTTTAATGCATTCCCAGACTATTCATCTCAGTTTCCAAATTTTTTATCTCGAAATAGTTCCCAGTCTTTTCATCTCGAAGTGTCCCCAGACTGTCCATTTTGAAGTATTCCCAGACTGTCCATTTAGAAGTATTCCCAGACTTTTCATCTCAATGTAGTTCCCAAATTGTTCATCTCGAAATAGTCGCCAGTCTTTTCATCTCTACGTATACCCAGACTGTCCATTTTAAACTATCCCGAGACAATTCATCTCTACATACATACATACATGCAGCTATGTCACATGACTCTCTTGCACACCATACTACGGCTTAATGTCTCATTTTTTAGGTCTTTCCAGTCTTTCCAAACCCACCAGTTTCCCCTTTCTCACCGAATACAGAACGGCGGGAATGGTCGGAGAAAAAACCCGCAGGCCCATTTGACACTTGAACTTGGAAACATCATATGTCCCCCTCCCACGTTCCAGGTAGTATATAGCCCCCGCCCTCCCACGTCCGACATATAATCTATGTCGAAAATAACATTTTCTTCGATGCAGCCATGGGGAATTCTTTTGAGACTCTTATTAAACTGCTTTAGAATTTTGTACATTGTCTCGGACAATTTTCAAGGTTTTATATCATTCGCAGTTTTCTTCGTTCATTTTTGTAGGCCATCGTTAAATTATAAGGATTTGATTTCCAGGAGAATTTTTCCTCTTAGATATTTTTTAAGGACTTCGTAACTTTGTTCGTACGATTTTTAATAGGTCTTTTTTTTTTATTTCGTAGCGATGTTTCCGTAGATCTTTACTTAAGAACATTTATTAGAGTGGAGTTTATTATACCAATATTAAATCATTAATCAGATCTCAAAATTTAATAATCAGATGTATTTTGAGAAACAGAAAATATGATAGTGTTAGACATTTCTATAATGAATAGCATATACTTCCTTTAAGAAAATTACAGAAATGCAATATCGTTTTACATCTTAAAAAACGATGGATTGAAAGTGACATTAGAAATATAAATTATTACACAAAAATTGCTGAACATATAAATTTTATTTTACCTCTTCCTAAAAAAACTGCAAAAAAAATTATATATTTTGAGTTAGAAATCATCATATTATATGATAGCCATATTTCGGAGCGAACGAACGGACGGATGAACACATGCGACGTCATCAGTGGCAGAAATTGTCAGCTTCCCTGTTGTTCGCGGCTACTTGCGCAACCGTGTCACGTGACACGAAGGTTACCAGGTCACTAATTTCTGAAAAAATCGTTGCCAGATATTTTTTCTGAATTCTGTAATCAACCGTAGTGTTCGGATACTTTTTTGAGCGACTATACGTTTTGGGTTGGGTTGTTTTACCTCTGAGCGGCACTTTTTTGCACACCATGGGCTAAATGGCCAGGTCACATGGACCCCGAAGACTCAGAGAAGGTTGGGGGAGGGGACCCACTGGAACAGCTGTTGGGAGACAGATGGTAGCCTCCCGTTAAGGCCATCCAGCGTGTTCTTTAACGTGCACAGGGTATGGCTCTCCCGCACACGGGGCCACGGCTTAACATCCCATCCGACGGATGGCGGCCTTTCCAAGCCCATCGGTGTCCCCTACTGACCGTGGACAGGGCGGGGAATTTTGCGGAGATAAATCTCAACGCTGACCCATCTGGGACTCGAACCTGGGAACTACAGATTACGAGCCTGGCGCGCTACCGACTAAGCCACCCCCTCCCCTTGTACGTTTTGAATAGCACGGTGGAAATCGGCGAATGAAGTCAGCAATAGACATATGTTTGGCGGGTTTTAATTGTGACTGGAGTAGTAGTTTAACGGGTGTAAAGCTATGGATGCACTTATCAATGGGAAGAGTTGTCAATGGACATAAGTTTCGTGCCAAACTTTTTGAGTGAGTTTAACTAGTATTTAAACATTTGTCGGAACATTTTAAATACTGAACAAACTTTCATTCTTTCAAACGGATATTTAAAAACTGGATCACTGAAATTAATGATGTTGAAAGGAGTTTTTTTAAAGAAAAAGAGAGTAGACATTGTGACAACAACTCTGCTTTTTTGTCTTTGCTTTTTGGGCTTACTCTTCCATTGCAATTTTATTTTTGAAATTGAATGTGTTTTGTTATATGTAGGTGGACAATTAATCTATTAATCACCACACGTCTATTAATTATACTGTTGCTTCTTATTAAATGTTTACCAAATTTTTTTAATCCACATTCGATGTTTTTTTGAACTTTTGTGGATGTTTAAATATCCCCAAAGTTTGGATTACACTCATTAGAGAATAAGATTATAAAATATAACTTTGCGTGAAATGTATAACATGTTTGTGAAATGGGAACAAATTTTGTTACTACTACAACTTTATTTGGTCTTTATTTATAAACTTCAGTAGCCTTGATTTCTAACTTCGTGGGGTTTTGAGTGAGCCATTTTAAGTCCTTTATGGCGAGTTTACCCCTAGGTCATTTGTTTTTTTTTTTAAATAATGCGCTTATCGAGGAAATTAAACACCTTCGCAGACACCATCAGGTGTCCTCTACACAAAACCCAAGTGTGAACGGAATAAACGAAACCTAAGAGGTGCTTCATTATCATAGTATACTGTTGATATTCAATATTTGTATTCACTTTCTAGGCAAATTTTGGATGGTTTTGTCTACGTATACGTCTGTGTTCTAATATGAACTTTATCAAATAAATAATTATATAAATTTCTCCATGGCGGGATTTAGGAGAGAGAGAGGAAAGGAAGATCTTGTTTCTCTCCTTCCCCCCTATGAGATTGCTAATAAGGGTAATAGAGATAAATAATTATTAAACTTACGTATATTTCATGCATTTTTTCGATAAATGTTTAAAGATCATTGAAATAGAGGGTTGAGTTGTTTTACCTCTGAGCGGCACTATTTTTGCTCACATTATGAGTAACAACTGAGAATTCCAGCCCCATCCGTTGAAACGGAAGAGAAAATATTCACTACAATAGAAATCCAATCTCTTTTCCTCCACACCTTTTACTTTTTTCCGGATCGATTCAGTTACTTGCCCCCACCCCCTCCTTTCCTTTTCTTTTTCTAAATTTGGGCATTAATTTCTTTATATTTTTGTTTAGGAGTTTATTGAAAAAAAATTGTTTGCCCTATGCGAAAACTCGTAAATAATTTCCTATTTCTTTTAATCTGTCCATCTTGTCATCACGTCATCTTTTTAATCGAAGCTAACTAAAAAATGCATTCACCTGCTTCTAAAACTTTTCTCCTAACATCATCCATTTATCGTCATCGATGCCGTATTGATCAACTTTTCCCTCCTTTAAATTCACTCACACTTGAGAGTCCAAATATTCACATATACATATACTCACTCGCACATAGAAATCGGTCCACTCAACCGTGCCCTTGCGCACAAACACAAACGCACATGCAGAACACTTTGGAATTGTTAACGAGTGCTCATCTCTCGCACGAGCCCATTCCAGTCTCCCTCATCCTCCGGCGTCCTACTCCCCATCCTCCTCCTCCTCAGCATCTTCCCATGGCGCGCCTCGAGGTATGAAGGATCCGCACGCTCCGAGATGCTCTTTTGTTCGTTAAGCAAACAGCGCGTGAGTTTGGGCGTGCGTGTGCTTATCAATGAGCTTATTAATGCACCGCCGCCACCATAATAAGTTCTCAGCACACACACACATACAAGCAGCAGCACACTGGTCTAAGATGGGTTCAACTCCAGATGCTGCTTTCTAGAGTCTACATCTTTAGCTGTTCACTCTCTTTTCTCCACACAAGTTCTTATTTCTGAAGTCTATAGGCTTGTGTGTTTCCGTCGAGGGAGAGAAATAGAAGGGTAAGGAAAGAGATAGGGGAAAAAGAAAGAGTCCAAAAAGTTAAAGGCAGGAGATAGTGAGCGGAAGAATTTTTTTTCTTTGATTCTTCATACTCTTTTTTTTTTCTTTTTTAGTCTTTTCAGTCTATTTCTTCCTTCCTCTTTTCCTTAGCCTTAGGTTATATTACCACTTTGCACGACGGTAATGTAATAATAATGGAATAACATTCGGTCTCATTCTCCCTTCTCATTTTGCGTTGCATATATTTTAAACAGAAGTTTAGTTATTAGGAAAATATTGCTTAATGCTTCACGCCACTTTTTCTGCGCTGGTAAACAGAAAAGGGGTTTTGTTGTTGTCTTTGTTTTTTTTTGTTTCAAACATGGGTTTGTGGTTTCTTCCCACTCTAAGAAATTCAGAGCGATAATACGTTTTCCAAAAACACATAAACTTATAAAATGAAATAATTATTTTATATATATATTGTCTAAAGAAATGTTGGATAAGAATTTTTATGTTAAGATGCGTGATAGATGAGTTTATATTAAGAAAGGAAATAAAAAAAGGAAAGATTTGTTTAAAATATTTTTTGGATGAAAAAGTTGTATCTTAGTGACCTAATATATTGTAGATCTTATATGCATATTTGATGCAGTAGAGAGATTTGGTGGCGACTCTGTGATATGATCTGAGTTTAAATCATCGTCAAGGAATGACTTTTTTTCGCGACTGTTTTTTTTTTTCTTGAGGTCTTGCATTCCTCACACATTTAATCATGTTATACTTTCGTGGCAAATGCGCTGCTTGAATGGAAAATTCATTTATAGATATGTATATAGTGATATATTTTTATTATTAAAGTGGACAATAAAAGTTTCGATTTAGCAAAAAATAAGTATAAATTGTGGGTTGTGTTGTTTCATTTCTGAGCGGTAATTTCGTGCATACGATGGTCACAAGGACCTCAAGGGCTCAGAGTTGGCTAAACGAAATAAACCCACTTTACAGCTGTTAGGAGACAGACGGAAGCATCACGTTAAGGCCTTCCAGTTGTGCTCTGAAAAGTTCACAGCTCTACTATACACGGAACCAACGATTAAACATCCAATCCGATGGATGGCGATTTCTCCACGTCCATCGGTGTAAGATAACCGAAAGCAGAACGGAACTACAGTCGGAGCCGCAGAACGTAGCCACTGGACTAAACCAACGGAGCCACTGAGCCAAACCAACGCAGTCGCAGAACGTAGCCACTGGGCCAAACCAACGGAGCCACTGAGCCAAACCAACGTAGCCACTGGGCCAAACCAACGGAGCCACTGAGCCAAACCAACGTAGCCAGTGGGCCAAACCAACGGAGCCACCGAGTCAAACCAACGCAGTCGCAGAACATAGACACTGGACCAAACCAACGGAGCCACTGAGCCAAACCAACGTAGTCACAGAACGGAGCCACTGAGCCAAACCAATGCAGTCGCAAAACGTAGCCACTGGGCCAAACCAACGGAGTCACCGAGTCAAACCAACGCAGTCGCAGAACGTAGCCACTGGACCAAACCAACGGAGCCACTGAGCCAAACCAACGGAGTCACTGAGCTAAACCAACGTAGCCACTGGGCCAAACCAACGTAGCCACTGGGCCAAACCAACGGAGCCACTGAGCCAAACCAACGGAGCCACTGAGCCAAACCAACGCAGTCACAGAACGGAGCCACGGAGCCACTGAGCCAAACCAACGGAGCCACTGAGCCAAACCAACGTAGCCACTGGGCCAAACCAACGGAGCCACCGAGTCAAACCAACGCAGTCGCAGAACATAGCCACTGGACCAAACCAACGGAGTCACTGAGGCAAACCAACACAGTCACAGAACGGAGCCATTGAGACAAATCAATGCAGTCGCAAAACGTAGCCATTGGACCAAACCAACGGAGCCACCGAGTCAAACCAACGCAATCGCAGAACGCAGCCACTGAGCCAAACCAGCGCAGTCGCAGAACGTAGCCACTGGGCCAAACCAGCGGAGCCACTGAACCAAACCAACGAGGCCAGAACTAACCCGACGGAGCCACATAACAACCCCATCCCAATATGTAGAATGCACTATAGTGTTTACATCTCTAGTTGAATAAAAAAAAATAAATACCCCCTCAAGCAGCTGCTTGCCACAGAGGTCTGACAGGAGCCTGTCAGTTTATATGCCACAGTAGGAGATCTGAGAGGATGGCAGGACCTCAGCAGAAAAACGACACACACATCCATGCCTAATCCGGGGCTCGAACCCAGGTCCCGTAGATCAGTAGCCAAGCGCGCTAACCACTCGGCCACGGGACGGCCCTCTCTCTAGTTGACAATGTAGAATTTTAAAATAGTGATTATGAATTTTTTTTTTTCAATCTAGAAGCATCAACTCAGTCTAATTTCAATCTGTACGATAAACAGTAAAGAAATAAAGTGAACATTTTAGGTACGAAATTTCGTTCTCTTATAACAGCCACCTGACTTATAAATCGTAGAGGCACGACCAATATATTTCATATAAGTCCCTAAATTTCGAATTCGATGTTTTATCGACATATCAAATAAAAGTGCCAGCAATCGGTATGTACTGATAAATCAAACAAGCAAAAAGGAAAAACTATTTAAAGCGTATTAAAGTTTGGTGTATCCACCGAGTGTATGGAAATACAAAATTTATTGTAACAATCTCTCACAGTAATGTATTATTACTTTGGAAATATAACTCAAAAGAAATTAGAGAAGGTAAGATTTTTTGTCTAAGAAGCCCCGATTTTTTCTTTTTATTATTTTCCAGTTCTCCTCTGTCTATCTGGAACAACGGGCAAGAACAGCGAAACTACCGAAGGCATTGGTTCCTTTTACGTTTTTCATACAGGGTGATTTATAGGAAATTGCTTTTCTATAATGACGGCCATTTTCAACAAGAAAGCTGACGACGCTTAAATGGACTTTTACCCAAGGCATTTCTTTTTTTTTATATTTAAGCTCGATCTTCGAAGTGGGAGGGATATTAGTGCTTTAGACCTAGAATTTATGTGCTGCAGTTAAAGAAATTGCTTTGTTGGAATATAGGAAGTTTTTTTTTAAGTATCGTAATACAAAGCCATGCGTCATATCCTGGAGCAAAAAATTCATGTCTTTACTAAATTTTTGTTTTTTTTTTCATGGGTACATCAAGTTTGTGAGGAAGTTTGATCTTTTTGATTTTTTTCGTAAATGTGGATTTTATGTAGAGAATATTTGCACACAAGAGACTGGAAAAGTTTCAGAGTATATCCTCGATTATCCGAACTTAACGGATTATCGAAAATTTTAATAACCCAATAATGTTGAAAAAATTAGTAAGTTGGAAAAATCAGCAGTCTATGATAATAGACTCATGTGTAGATTGTGCTTAAATATCCTTTTTAAAGCAAATGGGGAATTAAAAGATAAGATTTTATTTTCATATGAAACTGATAAAATGTTTTTGAAATATAGGATGTCTGGGGGCGGGGGTGGCTCAGTCGGTAGCGCGCCAGGCTCGTAATCTGTAGTTCCCAGGTTCGAGTCCAGCTGGGTCAGCGTTGAGATTTATCTCCGCAAAATTCCACGCCCTGCCCACGGTCAGTAGGGGACACCGATGGGCTTGGAAAGGTCCGTCGGATGGGACGTTACGCCGTGGCCCCGTGTGTGGGAGAGCCATACCCTGTGCACGTTAAAGAACACGCTGGATGGCCTTGACGGGAGGCTACCATCTGTCTTCCAACAGCTGTTCCAGTGGGTCCCCTCCCCCAACCTTCTCTCTGAGCCTTCTGAGCCTTCGGGGCCTTCGGGGTCCATGTGACCTGGCCATTTAGCCCATGGTGTGCAAAAAAGTGCCGCTCAGAGGTAAAACAACCCAACCCAACAGGATGTCTGGACAAATAATGCTGTGGTTTCTGGAAACACTGATCGCAAATACAATAAAGGCATCACATTGAAAGAGTTTCATGGATGGCCACAAGCAAGATGGCACACCATCACATCCTCAAGAGATGTTACGGAAGTTTTTAGTGAACATTTCTTGACAGATGGATTGTCAGCGGTAGTTCAATTATATGGCCACCAAGTACACCTGATTTGACACCCCTTGATTTATTTCTCGTGGGGCTTAGTAAAGAATTATGTTTGCATGGACAAAATCCGAGGCCTGAATCATTTGAAAGCCAGAATAAGAGGAGCAACAGAGCAAGTAGTTGGGTTGTTTTACCTCTGAGCGGGTCTTTTTTGCACACCATGGGCTAAATGACCAGGTCACATGGACCCCGAAGGCTCAGAGAAGGTTGGGGGAGGGGACCCACTGGAACAGCTGTTGGGAGACAGATGGTAGTCTCCGTCAAGGCCATCCAGCGTGTTCTTTAACGTAACCTGCACGGGGCCACGGCTTAACGTCCCATCCGACGGACGGCGGCCTTTCCAAGCCCATCGGTGTCCCCTACTGACCGTTGGCAAGGCGGGGAATTTTGCGGAGATAAATCTCAACGCTGACCAAGCTGGGACTCGAACCTGGGAACTACAGATTACGAGCCTGGCGCGCTACCGACTGAGCCACCCCCGCCCCACAGAGCAAATAACAAGAGATATGTTGCAACGGGTATGGCAAGAAGTGGAATACAGATTGGACACATGCATGGTCACCAATGGTACACATTGTATTCGCAACTATTCGAGGTAAGCTTTTAATTAATAGCATATTCAAGAAAGTATTATTTTATTTTCCTGCATATTGGTTCTCGAAACCTCCACCATTATTTTTCGGACATTCATCTTAACATGCTCAGTTATACGAACACCGATGAGCTTGGAAAGGTCGCCGTCCATCGGATGGGACATTACGCCGTGGCCCCGTGTGAGGGAGAGTCATACCCTGTGCACTTTAAAGAACACACTGGATGGTCTTGACGGGAGGCTACCATCTGTCTCCCAACAGCTGTTCCAGTGGGTCCCCTTCCCCAACCTTCTCTGAGCCTTCGGAGTCCATGTGACCTGGCCATTTAGCCCTTGGTGTGCAATAAAATGCCCAGGTAAAACAATCCAACCCAACCCAGTTATACTAATGTTATGGATTTGAGATTGAGTTATCTTCCATGATGAACTTAAACTCTTTAAGGTCATAAACTTAACTGATGATGCTTCTACATACTGACGATCTTTACCCCTTGATGATATTTATTTAACGATACATATACATACTGATAACGCAAACTTATACAATGATGATATTCATATGAAAATACTTATACATAATGACGATACTCAGCTGATGATTCACAGCATTAGGTCCTTGAGTTGCGCTATTAATTATATTATATCAAAATTTGTGCAATGGTATGGAAAAAAAATACTATTCGGATTGTTTAGAAATCCATATTTTAAAGATTCAGATAATCAGAAATCTACATCGTTGAGATGTCCTCTGCTTATTTGCGAGCTTACCGCAATGAAAGGATCGGGGTGGTCAGTTGGTAACACCCCAGATTCGTAATCTGCAACTCCCAGGTTCGAGTCTCATCTGATCAAGCATTGAAATTGATCTCCGCAAAACTCAACGCTCTGCCCTTGGTCAGCAGACGGCACCGACGGGCTTAACAAAGCCGTAGTCCGTCAGATGGGACGTTGAGCCGTAGCTCCGTGTGTGGGAAATCCATACCTTGTGCACGTTACAGGACACACTGGATGGCCTTGACCAGAGGCTATCATCTATCTCCTAACAGATATCCAGTGGGTCCTCTCGCCAACCTTAGTGACCTTCGCCTCCTTAGTGGCCTGGTGTGTGCAAAAAAGCCCATTGTGTGCGAAAAAATTCCGTTTAGAGGTAAAACAACCCAACCCAAATTCAATGCGGAATGAGGTAATGAAGATCAATGATAAACAACACTCTTAAAGATGAGTCATTAACCAGTTGGGTTGTTTTACCTCTGAGTGGCACTTTTTTGCACACCATGGGCTAAATGGCCAGGTCACAAGGACCCCGAAGGCTCAGAGAAGGTTGGGAGAGGGGACCCACTGGAACAGCTGTTAGGAAACAGATAGTATTCTCCCGTCAAGGCCATCTAGCGTGTTCTTTAACGTGCACAGGGTATGGCTCTCCCTCACACGGGACCACGGCTTAACGTCCCATCCGACGGTCGGCGGCCTTTCCTAGCCCATCGGTGTCCCCTACTGACCGTGGGCAGGGCGGGGAGTTTTGCGGAGATAAGTCTCAAAGCTGACCCAACTGGGACTCGAACCTGGGAACTTCAGATTACGAGCCTAGCGCGCTACTGACTGAGCAACCCCGCCCCATTCATTAACCCATGATAAGGGAAATGTGATACCAGTGCATGAAACAAGGTTGGGACATTTTACCTCTGAGCGGCACTTTTTTGCCCACAGTGGGTTGAATGACCTGCTCACAAGCACCCCGCAGAGTCAGAGAAGGTTGGAGGAGGGAACACACTGGAGAGTTGTTAGGAGACAGATAAGTAGCCTCCCGCCAAGGCCATCCAGCGTGTTCTTTTTTGCGCCACAGCTTAACGTCCCATCCGATGGATGGCGTCTTTTTCAATCCCATCGGTGTCCCCTATTGACTTAGGGCTGAGCGAGAAGTGTGTGTAAAAGAGTGTCGCTCAGAAGTAAAGCAACCCAACGCAACTCACGCTACTTATGACGCCAACATCGAAGTCTGTTGAACCTAAAACGAGTTGTATGACATTTTGTATACAGAATTACTCTTGTTATTCCATTATTTAATCAAAGATAACACTATACGTTTACTCCACTTGCAAATTTTTCCTCCTCTTACACACCATTTCCAAGAGCTCATCTTCCCATATCTTATATACATATACATCGGTTATCGCCGTCGCATGAACGCATTCATCGAGCTTATGTAGTCATGCAAAACTCAAAGCAAAAGGAAGAAGAAGAAAGAGAAAGAAAAGAAAGTAAAGGGATTCCCACAGGTCTTTCCTTTCATTGATTGCCGATCAAATGCTCCATTTTGGTAGATGTATCGGCTCTTGCGCAGACATCGTTTCAGACATTCAATAAATCAAGCCAAAGTCCCAAGGAGCATCAGATGTTCGTAACTGAAAGTCGCTTGCCATCTAGAGCGCAGCGCAAAACTCTGGTAAACAAGCATATGAGGGGGAAAAAAGTCATCTATTTGGGCGCATAGACCAAAGTGATGTTAGAAACTTAAAAAAAAGCCAGAGTCAAAAAGTTTGCAATTTATGTTTATCGAGAGTTTGAAAGAGTATCATTAGTGTTAAAACTTCAGTATTCTTTTTCCTTTCTGAATAATGGATGCTGTTTGAATGTTCTAAGGCTTAATCATTAAGGATTACTACACATGTATAAACTCAGTGATCATGGAATTATGGCCACACCATATTGTGATAAAGGGCACAACATTGGGCTTGGAAAGATCACCGTCTCTCGGATGGGACTTTAAGCCGTGGTCCTGAAAGCAGGATAACCACATCTTGGGCAGTTAAGAAACATTGTGGATAGCCTTGACGGGAGGCTTCCATCTGTTTCCCAACAGCTGTTCCAGTGGTTCTCCTTTCCACATCCTTCTCTGAGCCTTTACGGTCCCTGTGACTGGACAATTAGGCCTTTGTGTGTAAAAAAAGGAGCTCAGAGGTAAAATAACCAACCCATATTGTGACAATGTGAACTAATTTTGAAGCTGTAATACATAGCATTTGTGTTTACGTGTCTGTCTATCCGCTAAGTACTTAACCCTCTAAAGAGTACTAGTACTCTTTAGTAAGATAACTAAGAGTACTAAAGAGTACAAGTATTCTTTAGTACTCTTTAGTAACTCTCTAAAGAGTACCTGTACTTTTTAGGTGGGGCTAAGAGACTTTGGGTACAAAGGGTACCAAGTGCCGCATTTTACTTGGTACAAAAGAGACTTTGGGTACAAAGGGTACAATGTGTCGCTTTGTACTTGGGACAAAAGAGACTGGGTACAAAGGGTACAAAGTGCTGCTTTGCACTTGGTACAAAAGAGACTGGGTACAAAGTGCCGCTTTTTATTTGGTGCAAAAGAGACTTCGGGTACAAAGGGTACAAAGTGCCGCTTTGTACTTGGTGAAAAGGAGACTTTGGGTACAAAGGGTACAAAGTGCCGCTTTGTACTTGGTACAAAGAGACTTTGTATAAATTTTCCCTACAAGGGGAATATTACAGTCTATGTACGAAACGGTGGAATAATAAAAATCGGCGGGGAACGGGTTGAATTACTCGTAATTCCCGTAGACTTAACATTAACCATCTTTCAAACCGAGTTCCATAGACTTAACATTAGCGGCTATTCAAATAATTATTACCACCAATAAATTTAAAAGAATGAATAATCCATTAATTTCTTTCTGCTTTCGCGTGACAGAGCCATTGTTTCCAAAATGGGTAAATAGGAAAAGCTGGAACACGAGGATTTTTATGGAAATTGTCCTTTGCAAAAGCACGAGTTTCCTTGTTGAAACGAAGACTTCGAAAACTAAGAAGAATTATTATCGAATGTTAAAATAATAAACATAATTTGAAAAATGCTCTTTTATTGCGTATATATTATTAAAATATTCTTTAAATTTATAAACGTATATCTTATAAAATATGCTAATTAATAAATAAAGTTTTCCTCTTTCATTGTGCAATACATTCTTAGCACGTGCACATTTTTTGAACAACTAAGACGGACCATTACACAACTGGTCCACATTTAATTTTCTTTCCATATAAAGTTACCTATATCTGGAAAATTATATCCGAGCAACTCTCGTGGGTACGACATCATCTGAAATAATTAAATTTTCTGTTAAAGGCAATGCTGTTTTTCGGTTTAAAAGCTTCTGACGTGTGCTCGTATTTTCATGCACTCCCTAAAATTATGCACACTCTTTTCCTCTCCTAAAAGTGGAGGAGAAAATTTCCACATGAGAAGGGGTTATGCCAAATGAAAGCTTGGGAGGTGGGGAATGCCATCTAATGTACATTTTAGAGTTAGGTTGGGTTGGTTGTTTTACCTCTGAGCGGCACTTTTTTGCACACCATGGGCTAAATGGCCAGATCACATGGACCCCGAAGGCCCAGAGTAGGTTGGGGGAGGGGACTCACTGGAACAGCGTTGTGAGACAGATGATAGCCTGCCGTCAAGGCCATCCAGAGTGTTCTTTAACGTGCACAAGGTATGGCTCTCCCGCACACGGAGCCATGGCTTAACGTCCCATCCGACGGACGGCGGCCTTTCCAAGTCCATCGGTGTCCCCTACTGACCGTGGGCAGGGCGGGGAATTTTGCGGTGATAAATCTTAACGCTGACCCAACTGGGACTCGAACCTGGAAACTGCAGATTACGAGCCTGGCGCGCTACCGACTGAGCCAACCCCGCCCCAATTTTAGAGAGTTTCAGACCCAAGATACGCACAGCGAATTTGCCAATCTAGTATATAAAGAGCTCTGTGTTTGTTTATCTGTCCGTTTATGCACTCAGCCCCATATAAAGCTAGAGGCACCAACCTTGACATGAACTTTGCCTTCACCCAGAGGAAAAATTATAAACCCGTTGCAATCAACCAAAACCGGTGTGTACCGGGTTAAATTCCTCGAATTTACCATATACCTAACATTAGAGGTTAAACCCAGTGTGTCCCATACACTTGACATTAGTGTTTAAAAAACTAGTGTATCCCATAGACTTGATATTAACGGTTATTGTAAATAATTGTTGCTACGTATTCAAAAGAAAAAAAAAATAGTTCAAGCAAATTCTTTATGTCTTCTCATGATAAAGCAATTGTTTCAGAAATGGGTAAATAGCACAAGCGTGATGTGAGATTTTTAGTAGAAACGATAACGTTCGTAAAGTACTAAAAAAACAGATTTTTTGGGGGAAAAATGCAAGCAACACTGCGTAAATCTGCTAGTAACTTCTGAATACAAGCATGATTGAAAGAGCTTAAAGAACTCAAGTAACTGTATCTAAATCTCAATTTTCAACGATCTTCGCGCAGTATTTAAAATAATTATTTAAATTCGAAAGTTAACAACATCAAAAGGCAGACAGATAATTGACCTCAAAAGTTAATCAAAACTAAAAATCAAACAAATAAATAAATAAATAAATAAATAAAATAAAAATTTAAAACAATTAATTCAGTAAATGCATAGTTTGAAAGTTTGTGTGAATATTCCTTTTAATATTCTTCCAATTTGTTTATTAGAATGAGCAATAACTAATCCGGTAAATATTCAAACTTTCATTTCTCTTTTTTTTTAAAATTTATATATAGAATATTGTTCACAATGTAGAATGAGATAGATTTGATTGCGATCGTTAACTTATCCTCCTCTCATAAAAGATGATAGATTTCAAAAGACATAACATGGATAGCATAGCCCAATTCAATAGCCACTTAGGCTTGTTTTACCTCTGAGCGGCACTTTTTTGCACACCATGGGCTAAATGGCCAGGTCACATGGACCCCGAAGGCTCAGAGAAGGTTGCGGGAGGGGACCCACTGGAACAGCTGTTGGGAGACAGATGGTAGCCTCCCGTCAAGGCCATCCAGCGTGTTCTTTAACGTGCACAGGTTATGGCTCTCCCGCACACGGGGCCACGGCTTAACGTCCCATCCGACGGACAGCGGCCTTTCCAAGCCCATCGGTGTCCCCTACTGACCGTGGGCAGGGCGGGGAATTTTGCGGAGATAAATCTCAACGCTGACCCAGCTGGGACTCGAACCTGGGAACTACAGATTACGAGCCTGGCGCGCTACCGACTGAACCACCCCCGCCCCCAATAGCCACTTAAAAGCGAAACTATCATAGTCCACTCACTGTATCAGCGAGACAACTTAATTGATAATCATGCCTACTCTACCAGTATACAAACAGACTGCACACTATCTATCCATCAAAGACCCTAAAAGATTGAAAAATAACAAGAACCAAAGTATTCAATTCTGAACACCATAACCGACACCACAACACAAGACAAGACAGCCAATGAAAGAAAAGCGAGCACCCCGTCACCTATCATGTGACTCTGATCGTTCCTGCGCTTTGTTCGTGAATCATGACAGCCCATTACGACTGGGAGCGCCTTTCCTGGGATCCGCCTCTCTCAGTTAACTCCTTTTTCTTGATTGCTCATCCCGCACACTCTTTTCAAACACCGCCCTGAAGTAGATCCTTCCACCAGCCATTCAACGGCGCTCACACATACCCAACCGGACACACACTCACTCGCTTGCATCCACGTACACAGGAGCAGGA
The DNA here is from genome assembly GCA_038380435.1 of Ryuthela nishihirai. Classification (NCBI taxonomy): domain Eukaryota; kingdom Metazoa; phylum Arthropoda; class Arachnida; order Araneae; family Heptathelidae; genus Ryuthela; species Ryuthela nishihirai. Next base: position 42,060,410 of record JAWZYU010000019.1, read on the forward strand.
ATAGAAAGCAGAGATGAGAAAGAGGAGAGTTTGTCTCAGAGTGTGGAAGAAGCGCGTCATCGTGATGCGGGGAGATCCCTCACGGCGTTTCTTCGAGAATTAAGAGCCGTGCAATTACCTTGGGGAGGGAAAGCCCATTATTCCTCGCGTGGCAGAGATAGAGAGTAATGAAATAGATGGAAGGAGAGAACGGGAGAAGATGCGACGGGTGTAGGGGGGGGGGAGAATCCATCAGACGATATTTTAATTTGGTAAGATAATACGCTTGAATTGTGTGACCCTTCTCTTTTTTTTTCTATAGAATTCGAAAATAGGTTCAGACAAGATAGCTTTGAGTCGAAATTAAGCTCAGGTCATTTCCAAAATTTGAAGCCTCCCTAATTAAGATGCAAATGCTGCGGACTGAGCCAAATTTCGAATTTTTCTCAGTCGGTAGCGCGTCATGTTCTTAATCTGATATTTCTATTCGAATCCCAACTGTTCAAGAATTGAGATTTATCTCAATTAATCCTCTTTCTGTCCTCGATGAGAAAGAGGACACCTAAGGGCTTCAAGAATCCTCCGGAAGGTGATGTAGATATATATATATTGTATGCACGTTATTGAACAAACTGGATGAGGGGGGTTTCCCTCTGTCTCCTAACAGCTGTTCAGTGGATCTTCTATCACAAATTTCTCTGGCCACAAAGTCCTTGCGACCTGGCCAATTAGCCCTTTGTGCGATAAAAAAAGTGCCGTTCGTGGTACAGTCGCTCAAAAAAGCATCCGAACACTATGGTTGATTGCAGAATTCAGAAAAAACATCTGGCAACGACTTTTTTTTAGAAATTAGTGATTATCTGGCAACCTTCGTATCACGTGATATTTTTTCTGAATTCTACAATCAACCATAGTGTTCGATACTTTTTTGAGCGACTGTACAACAACCCAATTAATTAAAATATGCAGTTAATATTAAAATAATTAAAAATACAACTAAAAATTTATATTTATTTCTTTTAATATGGCAGAGAATATAACTGAGAGAAACGAAGAAGGTGTTCTGAAAAAACATATTGCTTTGGATAATGAAAATACGGTAGTTTAAAAATAAATAAATAAATACCCCCTCAAGCAGCTGCTTGCCACAGAGGTCTGACAGGAGCCTGTCAGTTTATATGCCACAGTAGAAGATCTGAGAGGATGGCAGGACCTCAGCAGTCCATAAATAGTACAGAAATTAAAAGTATTTTATCCGACTTGAAGTTTAATGTTTCTCTGTATTGATGGGGTTGGTGCTAATATAATTAAAGAGTTTTAAGATTATATACTTGAACCACTGGTTTATAATATTAGTTAATTTTTGAACATGGTACCTTTCCCAAAGGTTTGAAACATACCGTCATAATTCCAATTTATAGAAAGGAAATAAAAAAAATTTTGCAAAATGCACACCGATTTCTCTTCTTCCGGTTTTTAGTAAAATATTTGAAAAATTCATTAAAATTAAGTTTTTAATTATTTTTTAAAATCATGAACGTTTTTTTCTGAAGGACAGTTCAGTTTTAGGGTAGGTCTTAATACTGAGAAAGCTTTAGTGAGTTTTATTAATGAAGTTGTTCATTCTACAGATAAGGGTCAATTAATACTTTCTATATTTCTTGACCTTCAAAATGTATACATCGCAATATCTAATTACAAAAAATGAAATATATTGGTATTAGAGGTATTATTTTGGATCTGTTTCGAGATTATCTTTCAAAAAGGACACAAATGTAAAATTTCATATTGAAATTGTTAGCGATCCTATAAGTCAAAAATAATGTTCCTCAGGGATCTGTTTTAGGCCCAATGTTGTTTCTAATAAACATTAATGATTTTTGTAATAAATATCTAAATTATCATCAGCCTATGCTTAAGATACGGTTTTGACCTTTAATGCTAATACTTTGCAAGAATTGTAATTTTTGGTGAATTCAGAACTTTATAAAAATTGCAAAATAGTTCTATTGTCGTGCTCACATTTATTCCAAAATGTGGACGCGACGGGTTCACGCGAGAGACTGCACCCTCCATTGCTACTGCGTTTTTCCATTTTCATCCACCTCGGAACGCTCGTCGGCAACCCGGTCCGGTAGGCCCAAATGGTCCGACCTACGTGACGGGCGAGCATCAACAACAACAGCCACATGGGTCGGAGAATCGCACCTCGACCTGCGTGGTCCAATGAGAAGCACACACGCGCATCCAGGTGGCAACAATTCCGTGGAGGTCACCCAGAGGAGCGTAAAAAAGAGCGCAAAAACTTCACTTTTGAGTCGAGGACAGCAACGTAGGAGGAAGTGTATTTGAGCCCTACCTGCGAGTTATAGAGTTTTGTCGAAAAACTGTCGATTGTTGGAGAGTGACTGAATTGTAGGAGCTTAGCTGCTTGCTATCTTGACTAACGCCGTGGCATATGAACAGAGACGCACGAGGATGCGCCGACCTGCAGCCCATCCCTTGGGAGAAGGAACCAGCATTATCCAGTCCACATAGGAAGGACGAAGTAAGAGGTCAATTACTCTGATCTGGCATTCCGTAGTGAAGTGTAGTGCAATTCGTAACCGCCACGCTGCCCGCCGTAGATGCCACAGACTGATTGACTTAGAGTAGTCTGTGTGAGACGTTTTCCCTTTCTCGTAATTACGAGTTAAAACTGGACGCTGTAGCCAGATAGTAAACTTTTTCCCTCGAGTAGAAAGGAACGCGCCGTGAGCTCTTGTATTCTGAATTTATGATGGAAAGTGTGTAAAATAAATGTATCTAATGTGAATTGTTCTAGTCTAGAGTATTTTTTTTTGTTTATTAATTTTTAGGATACAATATCCCCATGCTGTGGCCAGTTCGCCCCTAAAGTTGTATGATAATAAACACTATGATAATAAACTATCTATACATGCAACGAAAAAAATGTATCCTGTTTGTCGATAAACTGCATTCACCTCAATGTTATAAACTTATTGATTGCCGTTGTGATGACATAGAATAGGTAGAGAGCATTAAATATTAGGTATTTTCATAGATAATAATCTAAAATGGAAGAAACATATTGACTACATCACAGGAAAGGCACGCTACAAACTACTCAAATTACACCACTTGAAATACAAAGTTAATCTTAATATGCTGCAAACATTGTACTTCTCATGGATACAAGCTGCATTTCAATACGGTACAGTTTGTTGGGGTGGAACTTATGTCTCGATTTTTAAACTTGTGGTGTCTCTGCAAAACAAAATTATGAAATTAATTGCAAAAAATAACACTGATATTTTAAGCAATTTCGGTCGCTACTCTATGCTAAAAATTATACCTATTAGACATATATTTTGCTTTAGGATGATATTTTTTAAGCAAAATTGTTTTCATTTTCACATTCAGTCGGATTTATACAAGTTAAGAGAAAAAGGTCCAAAATACTCAGTTCCTTTGACCAAAAAAGAAATTGCCCATAAGCATTATTCGTATATCGTACCTAAAATCTTCAATCAGTTACCTCTTGAAATTAGGAGAGAAAAAAATTTTATTATGTTCAAGCAGAATTTAAGAAGCTTCCTTTTTTCTTTGGAAGATGTTGCACCTATGTTAAATAATCAAGTGTAAAGTAAAAATCTATTGTATATATATATATCGGAAAAATGACACATATTGTTTGTGTTCTTTATAGTGAGTAAGTCGTTATTGGGTTGAGTTGTTTTACCTCTGAGCGGTGGGGCGGGGGAGGCTCAGTCGGTAGCGCGTCAGGCTCGTAATCTGTAGTTCCCAGGTTCGAGTCCCAGCTGGGTCAGCGTTGAAATTTATCTCCGCAAAATTCCCCGCCCTGCCAACGGTCAGTAGGGGACACCGATGGGATGTCCCCTACTGACCGCCGTCCGCCATCCGCCGTCCGTCGGATGGGACGTTACGTCGTGACCCCGTGTGCGGGAGAGACATACCCTGTGCACGTTAAAGAACACCCTGGATGGCCTTGACGGGAGGCTATCTGTCTCCCAACAGCTGTTCCAGTGGGTCCCCTCCCCCAACCTTCTCTGAGCCTTCGGGGTCCATGTGACCTGGCCATTTAGCCCGTGGTGTGCAAAAAAGTGCCGCTCAGAGGAAAAACAACCCAACCCTCTGAGCGGTACACCATGTGCTAAATGGCCAGGTCACAAGGACCCCGAAGGCTCAGAGAAGGTTGGGGGAGGAGACCCACTGAAACAGCTGTTGGGAGACAGATGGTAGCCTCCCGTCAAGGTCATCCAGAGTGTTATTTAACGTGCACAGGGTATGGCTCTCCCACACACGGGGACACGGTTTAACGTCCCATCCGCGGAAGGCGGCCTTTCCAACCCCATCGGTGTCCCCTACTGACCGTGGGCAGGGAGGGGAATTTTGCGGAGATAAATCTCAACGCTGACCCAGCTGGGAACTGCAGATTACGAGCCTGGCGCGCTACCGACTGAGCCACCCCCGCCCGTAAGTCGTTATTGATTTTTGTATTAATTTCCTTTAGTGACCCAGACAAACCATGCGGCTTTTGGGGTGACTCATATTTTTCTATGTTATAAATTGTATGATGATGAAATAAAACTGATTGATTGAAAAAAGATGAAATTTGTGATACGTTGCTACTACAGATACATAAACCACATTTTCATGAAATAATAATAATAATATTTTTTTTCCATTCTCATTTACAGAAACATTACACACAAAAATTTACCATCAAATTTGGATGGAAAATAGCAAAAGGAAATAATATAAAATACAATAAAAAAAAACGATTAAAAATAAAAAACACACAAACATACATTTTACAAGTATTTCTGTGTAATCTAGGAGTTACAAAACAACTCTTACAGATTACAAAAACAAAATTCTACTGTAAACGAAAATCTTTGGCAATGGATAAAAAAAACTAAGAAATTACATTAAAAGCGTCTTCAATATCTTCAGTATTTACCAAAGAAGTTTGGTTTTTTTCTTAAAATTACAATCACTTTTTTCTTCTTTTATGCTATTTGGTAAAGAATTATATAATTTTGGTGCAATAAAATTGAAATGCTTATGCATGATTTCTTTTTTTGATTTCACAACATGAAATATGTTTATAGAACATCTGGTATCGTATGGGATGAAACGTTTTTCGATCCAATTGTTGTTTTTATGTAGATACAAAAGACTTCTATATAAATATAACTTTCTCAAGGGTAATATATTATTGCTTATGTAATGATAATTTACATTGCTAATATTGCTATTTGAAACTAGTTTTACAATTTTATTTTGCAATTTCACTAGAGGGAGTAGGTTTGATATATAATCTCCCCCCCAACATGTGATTCCATAGCTTAAAATTGAGTGAACCCAAGCGAAATAAACTAAAATTAACAACTTTTCATGAGAACATGATTTAAGATAATATAACTTGTACAAAATAAATCTTAATTTTTTACACACTGTATCTACTTGTTTCTTCCATTTTAGATTTTGTTGAACATAAATGCCTAGATATTTAACACATTCAACTTGTTCGATAGTTTTACATTTCCCAACCATTTACCAAATTACAACCAGAATTATGGTATTTTATAACAACCTCTTTACTTGTATTCAATAAGCCGAAATAGATAAAATTAGTTTTTTCCACATTTATTTGCAGTTTATTACTACTAAACCAGTTTCTTATGCTTTTTAAGTCATTGTTTATCTTGAACATTAACTCATTATTAGTTTCAGTCGAGTACACTATAGCTGTGTCATCCGCATAAGCTGTGATTTTACCAAATAAATTTAAATTGCAAAAATCATTAATATATATTAAAAACAATATTGGTCCAAGAATAGAACCTTGCGGTACACCACCATTCAAAACAAGCATATTACTTTCCAGTTTATGTATAGCCACATATTGTTTCCTGTTTTCCAAATATGATTTAAACCAATTGAAAGCAAGTCCCCTTATTCCTATTATACTTAATTTTTGCATTAAAATTTCATGATTTATTGTGTCGAAAGCTTTTTTTATGTCTATAAATAAGGCTAAAGTTTTCCTGTGTTCATTTACACTGTTATAGATGTTGCCGGTAAGTTGTAACATAGCATGTTCTGTACCCAATTTATCTCTAAATCCAAACTGTTTATTTGATAAGAAATTATATTTCGATAGAAATTTCATTAATCTCTCTTTCATGAGTTTTAAAATAATTTTTGAAAAGATAGGGAGTATGGAAATTGGTCTATAATTATTAAAATCCGTGTTTTTACCTTTTTTGTAAATTGGCTTTACTTTAGCAATTTTTAAAGCATCTATAAACATTCCAGTAGAAAAAGATAAATTTACAATTTTTACAAAAATATGAGGTTTATATTTAAAAACAATTTTTAACATATGGGCATTTATTTCATCATAACCACATGATTTCTTATTATTCAATTGTGATATTATATTGTTTAGTTCCGTTTGATCTGCCTCAAACAGAACCATTGAGTTATCATTATGGTTTACATATTTGTCAATTTCAGTATTAAAATTATTTGTAGTATATTGATACCCCTGGTTAACTTCTGTGAAATGTGCATTAAATTTATTTGATAAATCTTCATCAACATTTTTTGAAGGATATATCTCGGGTTTTTTTAGATCCCTAAAATACTATTTATTGTTGCCCATTGCTTTTTCACATCACTATTACAATTATGGAATTCTTTTAAATAATGAAGTTTTTTTTGCATACCTAGTTTTATTTGTTAGTTGAGTTCTTAATGATTTATATTGCTTTTCAAGCGATTTATCAAAAGGGCGTTTTTTATATTTGTTGTATAATTTTTGCTTTTCTTTTGCTAAAATTATAATTTCATTTGTTATCCATTTGTTTTTGCTCCTCTGAGTAGGACCCAAAACATTATTGTTTTTAGTAACTTTAGTACTTACTGTTTTGGCCTCATTTATCATGTATATGAATTTATCATATAATGCATTTACATCATCAGTTTTATCATCTTCATTGTTCCATTTATATTCTTTAATATATTTCTCGAATAAATTATAATCTATACAGCTTTTCACTAAAGGTTTAGGGTTAGAAAAAATTTCTTTCCCACTTACGCTTATTGTACGTATAATCATTATTCTTATCTCGTATAAATACATGATCTATACAAGTATGAGAGGAAAAAGTAGATCTCGTAGCAATATTCACAAAAGACTTCAAACCATTTAAAGACATTACATCAAGATACTCTGACATCTCCGAGCTGTTGCTTAATAGATTAAGATTTATATCCCCAATTATTATTAGCTTATTATTTTTAATATTTTGCAAAGTACTACTAAATTCAGTTATGTATTCTTTGACGGAGTATTCATGAGAACGATATATAGCACATAAATATATACCTGTGTTACAGTCAAATAGATTAATATTCTGTGCAGTTTTCATATTTACATTACAATCACAAAAACTAAACTTCATAACATTTGCATAAACTACAATTCCTCCTGATTTATTATATTGCCTACTCCTAAAAAATTGCTGATAACCATCAATTTTATAATTTACAACTTCATCATCCTTTACCCAAATTTCACTTAAGATTATAATATCAATGAGATTTCGAAATTGGTACATTAATACAAGTAAATCATTGAAATGCAATCGCAAACTTCTGATATTCACATGCAAAAGGGTATAATTTGAAAAACAATGACAAGAAAGGAATTTAACTTCATCAATATCTGTTAGCAAAGCACACGAATCCAGTTCGGACTGAATCTCACAGACTAAATCATCCATTATTGCATTTGTCCTAAAAGTGAAAACGCTTGCAGTTTTAGATATCTAGGAGTTTCAACTGATCATAATTTAACACGGAAACCGCACATAAAACATCTTACTGATAAACTAAGATTCATTAACTTCTAGAAAAAAAATATTATTGATTACGATATGTGAAAAATATTTTACTTCTCATGGGTACAATATACTATTCACTATGGTGTTTTAAGTTGGGAATGTACTTATCTTACAAAAAATAAGAATCGACATTACTGTTTAAAACACCATAATTAGCGTTATAATAAAGAATAACGATAGAAATATAATTAAATATGAAAAATATTGTAACGAGCATTTTTTTTTCGCTTAGACATTTTTATATTTTTAGAATATTATTTTTTTTTTCTTCTCTAAGTTCATTGGCGAATGTAAAATAATTATATTGTAAAACTAAAGTTAATGGTCTAAGATAAGAAAAAAATCCAATCGTTAAAAATTTATGCATAAACACTTTTACATTTTTGGGGCAAATATTTTTAATCTATTGCCTTTATATATAATAAATGAATCAAATTGAAATGCCTGTTATTTTAAGTGTCTACTTAACGACTATCTTTAAAATATTATCAATGTAGAGCACTTTCTCACTGTTTTGAAATGATTTAAAGTCATGTAATTAATTGAAGAAATTTCTTCACGTTTTTGTTCAACTGTTAAGGAAGATATCACTCTTAATTTAACGTCGATATCAATTTTAGAGGAAAAATTGCCTTGAGCCGGGTGGGATAATAACCCATGACCTACTAATAATGTGTCAGGTGCTTTAACCGCTAAGCTACCGGCCGCTACTCAAGATCTTTAATTGACGTTATGAATTATTTTTTTTTAATAAATTTTTTCTTGGTTCAATAAATTAAATGCATCAATGTATTCACTGTTGCTTCGAACATAAAATTTAATAATCAATACTTTAACCCAGACGAGCTATTTGCTCTAAGGTTATAAAATATCGATTTACAAGCAAATTTACGTTTACTTTGTTCATCTGAATAAATGTACAAATATATATATATATACATTCTTTTTTCATCTGCATGAATGTACAAATGCATATATGTAAATATAATAATAATAAATTAAAGAAAAAATTAAAAAAATCTTAACTATATGCAATGAAAAATTACTATAAAACATGTTTGAATAGTTTATTGGAGGCTTTTTGCATCTTAATATTTAAAGATTCATACCAGAGTAAACTTGGGTTGGTTTACCTCTGAGCGGCACTTTTTTCGCACACCGTGGTCTAAATGGCCAGGTCACATGGACCCCGAAGATTCAGAGAAGGTTGGGGCACCATTGAAACAGTGGGCTAAATGGCCAGGTCACATGGACCCCGAAGGCTCAGAGAAGGTTGGGGACTCACTGAAACAGCTGTAGGGAGACAGATAGTAGCCTCCCGTCAAGCCATTCAGCGTGTTCGTTAATGTGTATAGGGTATGGCTCTCCCGCTCACGGGGCCAAGGCTTAACGTCCCATCCGACGGATCCAACTGACCGTGGCCAGGAGTTTTGCGGAGATAAATCTCAACGCTGACCCAGCTGGGACTCGAACTTGGGAACTACAGATTACGAGCCCGACGCGCTACCGACTGAGCCACCCCCGCCTCGAGAGAGTAAACTACCAGATATTATGTCAAGTGATCTGGGTTCAAGGAAGTTTTCCTCTACTTATAAAGGCATGTAGTGCCTAAAGTTCGCAGTCTTATGTGATAAAGTATAGTTAGGGGTGAGTTTTATACGTATGAAAATTATCGGACTTGCAAAACGTTTCTCTTTCTGATCACATTAAATTTTTTATATTAACTCTCATCCCAATCCACCTACACTTTTAAACATTCAGCTCAGGGATTTAATCATTTCTAGCTAACATCAATTTACATATCAATTTACATTATCATTGGAATATTTCATCATAGATAGTATTACTTTAATATCGAATCTGTATTAAATAAGAAATAGCTTGTATAGAAAATTTTTAGCCCTTGTAAATATTTGAAGGTGGTTTTATTCGATTATTTTTTAGCATTTATTAAATTACACTTCTACTTTTCTGGAAGAATCAATGAGCATAGCCATGTGTGTGTGTGTGTGTGTAAAAAATGGAAATTGTGTTTTGGCATCAGAGGAAAGAGAATCATTTTAGGAATAAATTCATTAGTCAATTTTTACGATTTCGTAACAATTTTTAGTCATAAAAATATTTTTTGCCCACAGCGTAATTGCGATGATTATTCTAAGATAAAAATGCTTAAAATTAAAGCATACTAGACAAAAGTAAGTCTCAAAAGAATTTTCAGCAAATGCAATTAAACGTCTTTATGGAAAGATATTTTGATATGACTGAATAAGAATAAATGGGATAATGAGGAAATCGTGTAATATGCTTGAGTGCTGCACAATGAGAGCATGAATTCCCACATTGCAGGTGCTTGAATTAAGGGGAGATGTTAATAAGCCATATAATCACTCAAGACAGCCATACAACTCACACAATGCATTCTCGTACTGTTGACTACACTGTTAATGAAGTTTTGTGGTAATAAAGCACACTTCTCTATAAGAGTCTATTCCGAATTCATGGAGGATTCCGGGAGAAGCCTGGCGTCCCGTATTTCGCCTCCCCAGGGCATCTCATACATGCTCAATTGGATTCAGGTCCGGGAATCTGGGTGCTCACTCCATCGAACAAGTATCTTCATTTTCAAGGAAAACTTGACTACCTGATCCTCATGGGGAATGGCATTATTGTCCATAAGGATGAAACCAGGACCTACCCCCCCCCCCGAAAAGTCTTGCATTGGGCGCGAAAATCTAATCTTTGTGTAGATGAGCAGTAGAGTCCCTCCGCAAAAGATTTGAATCTGTGTGCGACCAATCATTGTGATGATTGTGATGACTGCTCGATAATCATCATTATATCGATCATCACATTATCGACAGTAAAGTGATTCCTTTCTCTGATGTTGTCGTGGTTGGAGAGAAGTTCCTTGTTCACTCCACATCAACACATGCCAAGAATCAATGCTTAAACTGAACGAAGCCTCATCTTTCAAGAACAAATTTTCACACTGGCTTGGATTGTTTACCCCTGAGCAACACATCGTTTGCACACATATCGTTTGTACACAATGCCAGGTTAAAAAGATCCCAAAGGCTCAGAGAATGTTGGATTGTACCTGTCAGTAGTATGTCTTGAAACTGTTGTCCTTATGGCCACTGACAACTCGTGAGACAGCAGGTCTGGCAGTTATTTCCCTACATTCTCTTCCTGTTAAAAACAGACAGTGGTTGTCCTGAGTTGGGTTGGGTTGTTTTACCCCTGAGCGGCACTTTTTTGCACACCATGGGCTAAATGGCCAGGTCACATGGACCCCGAAGGCTCAGAGAAGGTTGGGGGAGTGGACCCACTGGAACAGCTGTTGGGAGACAGATGGTAGCCTCCCGTCAAGACCATCCAGCGTGTTCTTTAACGTGCACAGGGTATGGCTCTCCCGCACACGGGGCCACGGCTTAACGGTCCATCCGACGGCCGGCGGCCTTTCCAAGCCCATCGGTGTCCCCTACTGACCGTGGGAAGGGCGGGTAATTTTGCGGAGATAAATCTCAACGCTGACCCAGCTGGGACTCGAACCTGGGAACTACAGATCACGAGCCTGGCACGCTACCGACTGAGCCACCCCCTTGTCCTGAGTAGTTGTGGCCCTGGGACAATCTTGTCTGGTCTACAACCAACATCTCCATTTTCTTGAAATTGTCTCAGAAATCTTGAGAAGACATATTACGGTACATTGAGGACTGAATAATTAGTCTAGGATTGATTCGCTTCCATTCTAATGTTTTCCACTTTAAGTACGTGTCCATACATCAACTTTGTGGTAGGGGCAAGGGTTAGCTCAGTCGGTAGAGCGCCAGTTCTCGGGTTCAAGTCCAGGCTATGGCTTTCCTGTATCATAGAACCATGACTTCTTCCTCGCTACCTTCAATATCACTGACTTTTTCCTCGCTATCGTCAATATCATTGGCTCCTTCCTCACCTCTCATCAAGACCATTCTACGCAAATAACACTCTGGATAATAACCTCTTCTCCCAATGTTCTTTGAGCTGTTATGGTCCTTGTGACCTGGCTATTTGTGTTGAAAAATGCCCAATGATTATCGCATAGTATTATATGTTTGTATTCTCGCAAAATACTTCAGTCGGTACTCTACTGATGATTCTTTTATTGCACAATGTATTTTTTATCCCAGAATATTTGAGTAAATTATCAGCAAACCTCAAAGGTTAATCCTTGTTTATTATTATTATTATTATTACAGAAAGAAATGTTTGCTTTCTCAAGTTCATAAAGAGATTTAAAAACAAAGTAGATGATACCAACAGAGTTGCTCGCTTTCTATGGTTGAAAAAGATATTTATAAGCCAAATAGATGATCCCACAAATCAGAGGAACTCGATTTTCAGGTTGAGAAAAAAATTTAAAAGACAAGTAAATGATATCAGAAACAGAGCAGATCCCTTTCTCTGGCTGAGAAAGAGATTTAAAAGTCACGTAATTGATACCGAATAGAGAAGCTCGCTTTCTCAGGTTAAGAAAGATAGTTAAAAGCGAAGTAAATGATACTAGAGATAGAGATGTTCGCTTTCTCTGGTTGACAAAGAGATTTAAAAGCCAAGTGTCATTTATCAGAAACAGATCACTCGCTTTCTCAGTTTAAGAAAGTTATTTAAAAGCCAAGTAGATGATACCACAGACAGAACACCTCGTCGCTATCTCTGGTCGGGAAAGATATTTAGAAGCCAAGTAGATGGCTCCACAAAGAGAAGAGCTAACTCTCTCAGGTTGAGAAAGAGATTTAAAAAACTAGTAAATGATACCACAGACAGAAAAGCTCGTTTTCTCTGGTTGAGAAAGAGATTTAAAAGCCAAGATGATATTATCACAAACAGAGCAACGCGCTATCTCTGGTTGAGAAAGATATTTAGAAGCCAAGTAGATGATCTCACAAAACAGAGCAGCTCGCTCCTCATTTCTCTTTCTAAGGTATTTCTCTTTCTAAGGTAAAGAAAGAGATTTGAAAGCCAAGTTAGATGATGAGCATCAAATGAACGATAACGTGACCAAAACCATTTGTGCATATGGGAACGCAACGGAAGCTGGAATCGCGTGCATCTGAAGTGAGAAATGTAATTAGGATCAAGTCTTTGCTCTTGTTTTTTTTCTTCTTCTTTTGTGTGTATTTTTAACATGTCAAGTAAATGAAGAGATCTAGAAATGTATGCATTAAACTTAATGACCTATTGAAATGATACAAGTAACTCCAAGATATTGGTTTTGTTCTGTATCAGATAACAGATTTTCATTAATAATGATATTTAAATTAAAGACAATAGCTTTAGGTCTGACAAATGGCAAAAATAAAGATTTTAAAGTACTATTGTTTAAGCGCCATTTATCAAAATATAATTTGCTATTTTTCGTTGCAGCTAGTAAGTTCTTTTAAACTTTTAGAAATGTTCTTGCTTCATACCAATGGGTCAAATCATCAGCATAGATCGAAAATTTAACATTTTTATTAATACTTTCTGATAAATCATATAAATAGGTATAGGTTAAAAAAATGCCAGGCTACCTGACGAAGAATTAACGAAACAACGAGGATATACTATATACTGAAACCACTGTTTATTTACTGTCTTGCAAAGCTTCAAACTTTATTGACTTGCTCTTAAGCCATCTGTTCAAACTTTAATGTAACAACAACATTAAAAAAACTATATTTGTCATTGCTGTTTCTTTAGAGTTCATCACGATTAAAACGAATGGGGCAAAAGGTAGCATTAGTGTTTCATTGATGATTTAGTACAAAAAACACTGCTTTAGAAAAGTTCTCTCTCTTTATGGAGGAGGAAAAAAAAGAGTTTAAAAAAAGCTTCGAAAAATTTGAATGTTTTTTTTGCTTTCTTTTTAGTTAATTAGGAAATATATTTGTGTTTAGTTAAGTTTAAAGAAACACATTTATTTTCTGATGTTGGAGTTTCACCGCTGACTGGCTGGAATGTAACATTTGAAAACAGCATTAGACAAACTACTGATGAGCATGAAACCGGTGCCCAAAAGGAATACATATGTACATACTGACGATGTTGATCCATTGTCTTTGATCAAGTCAAGTTTAATGCGCCGGGAAAACATTGCAAACGAAATTAGAACTTACTTTCAAGAAATTTCATAAAAACGGTTTGATCAGTGTTTTTCTTTTTCCACTCAGTCTGTTTTGATTGTATTTATTTTCTGACTGAAGTTTTGTGATCTAAACCTTTTGCTTCGACAAAAAATAAATCAATTATGTGTAACGAATTCAATTGCCGAAAAGATTTTTTTTGGCAATTTCACCCGTATTAAGTGCAAGCTTAAAACGCATTAGCAGAAAAGTTCACTTTTTTTTCTTTTTGGTTGTGTTAGGGTGATAAGAAATCAAGTACCTAAATGCATTCTGCAAGAATTAAAAAAAATTAAAATCTGTCCCTAAACTTCGAAGAATAAAAGGACTGTTAGGAGACAACAGATGGTAGCCTACCGTCAGGGCGATCCAGCGTGTTTTTTAACAAGCAAGATGTGGCTCTCCTGCACACGGTTCACGGCTTAACGTCCCATCCGATGCTTTGTTTTAGCGTTTAAGTTTTTTTTCAGTAAAATTTTATCTAACGTATCTATTTGCATAATTTCGTCCTCCGCAATCTTTTCCCCCGACAATTATTCCCCGAATTTTATAATAGTTTTCATCGTGGCGAAAAAAATTACATCTCCTTATATGACAAGCAGCTGCTTGAGGGGGTATTTATCATTTATTTATTTTTATAAAAAAATAAAATAAATATTTCTCAAGTAGCTACTTGCTACAGAGGTCTTACAGGAGATTGTCAGTTTAATACGCTATAGAGAAACATACGTCTGTTAATCGAGGTTCTATATATGCAAATTTAGTAAGGACCTTAACAAATGGACTATACGCTTAATATACGCTTAATACAAGATTGGGTTTTATCTAATAATTAAGAATCAATAGTAATAATAATTCCTGACAAGGTAAAATTATATCTAACAAAATATTCTTTTCTTTTTTTATGAATGATTCATTACTATTAAATTAAATCATTATATTTAAGTCTACTATCGATTTTACTTCGTTCAATGATTAAAGATGTATGTAATACGGTTTGGCCACAGGAAGGCTTCTCCCAAGAGACATCCACACAACTGATACACAAACCAAAAATATATACATATATCCCAACTCCTAAGAAACAACAAACTCCTAAAGAACATATTTTGTTTAATTTAGGGGAGGGGTGACTCAGCTGATAGCGCGCCAGGCTCGTAATATGCAGTTCACAAGTTCAAGTTCCCACCTTTGCCCAGCGTTGAGGTTTGATTCCACCAATCCCCAACCTAATGACACTCAGTCAGAAAGAGGATACCGATGGGTCTGGAGAGGCCGCTGTCGGTCGGATGGGGCGTAAAGTTGTGGTTGGATAGCCATACGTGTGCAGGATAGCCATACCCCAGTGCACGTTAAAGAACACGTTGGTATGCTTCCATCTGTCTCCTTCCAGTGGGTCCCCTTCCTCCAATTTTCTCTGAGCTCTTGGAGTCCTTGTGTCCTGGCCATTATCTCATTGTGTACAAAAAAAAAAACGCCGGTCAGAGGTGAAATAACACAGAAACCCTTTCCCTACTGCATTTCTGTTATTACAGAATTGCCAAACTCTAGTAACATTAAGGGGCAACTTCTTTTTTGGAAAAGATTGAAATTTTAGCTATTTTTCAGTATTTACCGTTTCTCTTCAGAACAAATATTATTAGATCCATTTTGACCATTTTCCTGTGGAGAAATTTAATCTCTCAGTTTTCCCTGACATTTTCCCCTACACTACTGATCATCGCTTTGGACCCAATTCAAAAGCCATATCTCAATGTGCCAAAGAGTCATACCCTACCGTACGTTAAAGAATATTCTAGATGATCTTGAAGGAAGGCTTCCATCTGGCCCAGAACAGGTGTCAGTATATCCTCTTCCTCAACTTTCTCTAAGCTTTTGGGGCCCTTGTGACCTGTCCATTTAGCCCACTGCTCGCCATTTTGACAGATCTCTATGACCTGTTTTATACTGTCAGAGTTCTGTGGCAAGAGGCTTGAGAAGTAATTTATTTCATTTGGGGAAAAAAGGGATCAGAGGTTAAATATTGAACCTAACAACGCATATGAAAGATGAATTGTGTGGAGGTTTCGTTGACTGTGTCGAGACGTTCCCATCTGTTCCTAATAACTATTCTGCTAACACTCTAAGAAAAACTGATCTTCAGCTTCTATAGGTTATTAATCTTGAGTGTTCTTACTTAACAATCCATAAACTTTCCAAATTTTTCCACTGATAATGCTGCAAAAGAACTAAAGAACTTATTTCTATTTCAAATATATATATATAGCAAATACATTAGAAAAAATAAAAACTTATTAACTTAAGCTAGGAGCTGTCGTTTCATGTTGTAAGAAAAACACATTTTCGAGTTTACGCTACTCTCTGTTAAACTGAAAATGTAGATGTTCACTATCTAGCAAATATTTTCAAATTAATGCTGAATGCTCAAAACACTTTTAGCAATTAAACTTAGCTTAAAATGTTAACAGTTATTGATTGTCTTACACAGCATCTTACTGAAAAGGATACCTATGATTTCCTCTTCTATATGAAGTCGCAATTGCAACAGGTTTCTCAGTCTATCTGGCTCCTTGTTTCTTAAGCTCTGTAAACAGTGATTAATTCCCCCTCAAGTATCTCAATATCAGAGCACTTGATAGGTTGTCAAAAGAATGTGGATCATATTTCCCTTTGCAAAAAAAAATAAATTGTTGAGAGCCAAAGTTTTAATCTATATGATCAAGGTGTCCAATATCTGTACTCTTTTGCCATAATTTGACTCTTTTTTTTTTCTTTTTAGTTTTGCAGCTCAGAATTTGAGTTTCTACCGACAAAGCAGTGTTCATTTTATTCTTTCTGACAGTAAGTACTACAGGGATACAAGCAATGCGTTGTTCAGGTTATGAGCTTTGGATTGGATGCAATATTTCGCAACATCTTCCTGGAATTCCTGGACCATGAAGTATCACCGAGGCATCTTCGAAGATGATAAAAGAACCAAAAAGAGAAGCGGAGACCAAGAAACCGAAGAAACTTGATGCCTATATCCTTTCTCGCTGAGTCTTTCCAGTCGTCCGAAAAATCATAGAGGTTTCCTTTTACTGTCGTTGCCATGACTACCTCACCTTCATATCCGGCTATCCGATGGTTTCCGTACGGAGGTTGAGACGCTGATGAACCGGTCTGCTGCTTCACGCACAACAATTTCCGCCTCCATGTTTACAATGCTAATGTTGGAGGAAAGTATGATGCTTTATTTACCCTTTGGGTTATTGTTATTTACTGCTCGCGAAGAAGGAGGAGTAGGATGAGGGAGAGGAAAAGAAGATTAGGAGGAGGGAAAAGAGGAAAATTTTTAGGAAGGATTTAAAGAAAAAGACAATAACTAGAATGAAGAAGAAAAGATGCCCCCCCCCCCAAAAAAAAAGGGATGATGGAAAGCGAAAGTTGTTTGGTAACACTTTGAAAAGACAATATTTGAGAAGAGTGTGAAATGGTTCTAAACAGATTTTTGGAAAAAAAATTTAGCAAGTGTAAAATTAGATATTTTAAGTGTGTTGAGTTCTTTTCCTTCTGAGTTGCGCTTCTGTGGGTGCAATGAGCAAAATGGCCAGGTGAAATGGATTACGAATGCTCAAGCTGGACAGTGGGCCCACTGGAAAGCTGTACAAGATATCTGAAAAATTCCGTCGTAGCTACCAAAGTGTTTTTTAACGGGCACATAGTATGGCTTAAGTCTTCGAAACCGAGCATTGCTATTTGTGTCGCTGAGGATAGAATGGGAATTAGGGGATAAACTTCAACTTAGGAAGAGTGACTACTCGAACCTGACGCGATACTGACTGAACCGAGTCATGCACTTATTCATAACGCAGTTTTAAAACAATGCGAACTAATAATAAAAATAAATGGAAGTGTATGTACATATATATCTATATAGATAATCAATTCGCCAAAGATATTTTATTCGATTGTACTCTTGAAATATTTTTGAACACAGTGAGTGGTTAGCGCACTTGTCTAAGGGACCTGGGTTCGAGCCCCGGATAAGGCATTGATATTCGTGTTGTTTTTCTGCTGAGGTCCCGCCATACTCACAGACCTTCTACTATGGCGTATAAACTAACAAGCTCCTATCATACTTCTGTGGCAGCTGCTGAGGGGTATTTATTTATTTATTTATTTATTAGTTGTAGATCGTAGATCGTATAATCATATTCGAAGTACCTGGTAATAATTTTACCCCTAACCATCTTCATCAGAAATATATGCCTATTTAGTATGAGTAAGAATAAAATATATAAGTTAACCACCCTTAGGTGGGCCCCTAAGGGCAAACATAAGAAATGTTAAAAATAGCAGTAAAATTGTATAAGAAACCTAAGACGGGTAGGTCTCCTCAGAGAACACTACCGTTTTAGGCCTGCTGTACTTGTTCAAAACAGTATGATCGTAAAGAATCAGAGAAGGAATGATCTCATTGGGATTATTGCTTACAGCCTCAAAAAAACTTTTTGAGGTGCGCTTTATATGTGTTTATTAGTTGTAACCTACAAAGTTTAAGTAGATATGTACATACGTATTATACACAGAGTAAGAAAATACCGAAATTTCTAGTTCTGAAGTTCAATGTTTTTCAAAGAGTTACATGTAATGGAACACCGGTTTTTAAAAGCATTTTTTTTTTTCAGAAGAAAAGCGTTCTAAGAGCTTCTCTGGCTTTTTTTAAGAGCTCTACAAGAAGCAGAAAAAGTACCATTTCCAATTCCAAATATTAACATTTGAAAACGAAATGCGTTGCGCTGGAAATCTGCTTTCCCTTTTTGCATTTATTCAAAAATTGTAGTTTACGTTGATAATCACTTCACCCTGTGATGAAGGATGAACTTGTGCAAGTGGAAAAAAAATGTGTACACCAATGGTGAAAGCTTTCAGTTTGCATGAAGTTTCTGAAATATGTAAGTTTTAAAATGACGTTAAATAATTGGGAAACAGCGGAATTCATAGCGAAAGTGGTATGATTGTTGTACTTCTATCTCAGAAACAACATGTCTTGTTGGTTGTCCAGGAAAGCGATTACGAATGTGTATAGAGACTGGAACACTGATGGAAAATCAACATCAAGGGTTGGGTTTTTTTACTTCTAAGCGGCACTTTTTTGCACACCATGGGCTAAATGGCCAGGTCACAAGAACCCCGAAGGCTCAGAGAAGGTTGGGGGAGGGGACCCACTGGAACAGCTGTTGGGAGGCAGATGGTAGCCTCCCGTCAAGGCCATCCAGCGTGTTCTTTAACGTGCACAGGGTATGGCTCTCCCGCACACGGGGCCACGGCTTAACGTCCCATCCGACGGACGGCGGCCTTTCCAAGCCCATCGGTGTCCCCTACTGACCGTGGACAGGGCGGGGAATTTTGCGGAGATAAATCTCAACGCTGACCCAGCTGGGACTCGAACCTGGGAACTACAGATTACGAGCCTGGCGCGCTACCGACTGAGCCACCCCCGCCCCCAAAACAACATCAAGCATAAGTATAGTGGTGAAAAACATAAGGTGAGAGATGGGTCCTACACTTTCTGTATGTGAACAGTGAATCAATAGTTGTGAACTCACCTGAGATTACAATGCTGAACAATCGCAACACATTTCCAGAAAGAAAATTCGTCGAATTCTAGATCGTTTGGAATATCAGGGTGGAAGCTCACAACATCCAATTTTAACCCACAGCACCAAAAACTACGACTTGAATGCATCACGTTTCCTTTTGTACCAGATAGATGGACTGCTACGCATGTGCCAAGAAGATTGCGAACCAATTGATCTCATGTGCATTGTACAGACAATAAAGGCTGTTGAAGGTGGTGTCTTAGTCTGGAGAATGTTCTGTTGTGATGAGTTGAATCCTCTGATGCAGGTGCGTCTGGTGGGAACTCTGATGCAGGTGCGTCTGGTGGGAACTCTGATGCAGGTGCGTCTGGTGGGAACTCTGATGCAGGTGAAGAGTGTGGATTACTTGAACATTGTTTATAGACAAGTACACCTTCATTTTTAATGTTGTTCCCCAATGTTAATGTCATGTTTCAAAAAGATAGTATTGTACAGGAATGGTTTGCAAAACGTTAGGACAAATTCACCTTTTTCACATGATCAGCCAATTCCCAATATCCCGTCGAATATCTATGAATGTTGTGGAATGGGTTAGCTGATAAACCAGTGGCCATCAGTCTCCAGAGATGTATCATAATTTATCTCCAGAGGTGTATCATAACCTGGTAGAATCCATGCTACGTAGTGTTCAGGCAGCTGTTGGAGTCCATGATACCTCATACGGTATTAAGTGGGTAACCATAATGGAATGATCGCTGAGTGTGTATGATGTATGCTTGCTTTAAGATTGTTACCACTCACAAAATCGGTTTCACTCGTCAAAATTTCTCCATTTTCAGTTATGTGGAAGTAGATTAACTATGGGGTGATATCAGTGGACATACTTTGGAAATTATGAAGCTAAACTTTGGAATTTTATTCGATGAAATAACCTTTTACTTTACGGTTATACTAACAATATTTGGAGCAGGATATTATTGTTATTTCGGACAAATATATAATCCTTTGTTTTGGGGGAGGGGGACACAGTGGGTAGCACGCCAGGCTTTTAATTTGCAGTGCTCAGGTTCGAGTGGGCCTGCAGTGCTCAGGTTCGAGTGGGCCTGCAGTGCTCAGGTTCCAGCTGGGCTAGCATTGAGATTTAATCTCTGCAAAACTCCTCTCCTGCCCTCCGTCAGTAGGAACACTGATGAGCTTGGGAAGGCCTCTGTTCATCGGATGGGACGTTAAGCCGAGTCCCCGTGTGCGGGAGAGTCATATTCTGTGCACGTTAAAAAAAAAAACTCTCTGGATGGCCTTGACAACCGTCTCCTGGCAGTTGCCCAATAGGTCACTTCCCCTAAATCTTCTCTGAGCCCGGGGTCTATTTGACCTGGAAAAAAGTGTCACTCAGAGGTAACACAACAACAACCCTTTATCTTTTTAAAAACATCAGTAGCTCTTCTCAAAACATTTTAGTGGGTCACTTGCACTGTCAAAATTACAGCTTCAAATATTTGAGCAGGGATGTCCAATTCGAATCCTTTGATTTTTTTCCTGATTCCTTTTCTTGGCAGACATTTTTTGCACATCGGAAGATATAATTTTTTGTGCACTTTCTTATGAATAAAATTCAGCTTAATAGCGTTTAATTAAGATTTTAAACATTCATAGATAAGATAATAAACTAGATTAATTGGAATTTTTACTGAAAACGTTTCAAAACTGTAAATTGGGTAAATGCATAAATTGGAAACCACAAATAAGAAAAAGAAACTTCTTTATTGCTGATACAAAATCAGTTTCTTGAAGGCTGCTCTCTATCGTCTTTTCTCTTGATGTTTAGATATGACACAACATGACCTAACGAGTTTTCCATGGAAATATTCCCAATAATAATATTGGATTGTTTAAAATTATGCTTTCATTAAAATTATTTAATTATATTCATTTAAAAAAATGATTCAAAGTAAAATTAAAAAGTATTCAAAGTTGTAAATATCTAGAGGAGATTTGAAACATGTGATGCGCAACGGAAATAAAAATGTAACTTACCATTTCCCACTATTCAACAGTTTAATTAGTAACATTCACACTACCTGTAAAGAAACTTGTTAATTATAAAATCTACGAAGTCACAGAAGAATTTTTATTATTTTTAATTTATTACTGTTTTGATTATAACGAAAATATTTTGAAAAGAACGGCACAAATACTAATTATAGGCTTAATTATATGGACTAGAAAATACGTTTTTTCTTGTAGGAATATAATTCGATTACAGATGTAATTCAAAATTCAAGTTTTGTTCATAATTGCGGAAAACAAATAATAAAAAAGTGTTTTCTTTTAATCAATTAATTAATTTTTGTATCAACCTTTTAATCAGCGATTATAATTAAAATTGATTAAATCCCATTCAGTTTTTGATTATTTTCAAAGGGATTTTCTCATTAATTAATCGCACTTTGGGTTTATAACGATT
This sequence comes from Ryuthela nishihirai, assembly GCA_038380435.1. Lineage (NCBI taxonomy): Eukaryota > Metazoa > Arthropoda > Arachnida > Araneae > Heptathelidae > Ryuthela > Ryuthela nishihirai. The sequence goes on from JAWZYU010000019.1 coordinate 42,082,518, forward strand.
TTAATCAAGGGTTATAAACCTAGCCGCATTATTTCTAGTGATTTTTTCTACAAATAACTTGATTGAGATTTTAATTTTGACTTGAAACAATTATCATTATTTCGAATTTTTATAGACTCTAAAGCGAATATTAAAAAGTGTTTTAGCTTGAAATTTATCTACACAGTTGGAGCGGTGGTTGGCTCAGTCGGTAGAACTGTATTCATAACCTACATTTCCGAAGTGCAAATCCCACCAATGCAACTTTGAGATTTATCTCCGCTGAACGCCCCATCCTTCTCTCGGTGAGAAAGGAGACACCGATCGGTTTGAAAAGGCCCTCGTCCTTCTTATAGAACATTAAGCTGTGGCCCTGTGTGCAGAAGACCATGTGATCAGGACTCTCGGGCTCCTTGTGACCTGGCCATTTATCTATTGTGCGCAAAAAAAAAGTGTCGCCCAGAGGTAAAACAACTCTGAAAATCCTAAAAAAAACTCAATGTTAATGTCTACAGACAACAAGAAAGAAAATACTTGAAGTTCAAAATTTAGATTTTTTTTTCAATGGTAGATATATTTTTTTGAAATGTCGGCAGCGCGTTAGGCTCTAATCTGCAATTACTAGGTCCAAGTCCTACCTGAGCCAGAACTGATATCTCTCCGTAAAAATCCCTACCCTGTCCTTGGTCAGTAGGGGACACCAATGGGCTTGGAATAGCCGTCGTCTATTGGGTGGGACGTTAAGCCGAGGTTCAGTGTACGGGAGAATCATACCTTATGCATTTTAACAACACTCTGGATGGTCTTGATGGGAGGCTACCATCTGTCTCCTAACAGCTGTCCAGTGGATCCCTTTCCACCCACCCTTCTCTGAGTCCTCGGGTTTTTGTGCTTGGCCATTTAGCCCATTCTGTGCGAAAACGTGCTGCTCAGAGGCAAAACAACCCGATCTTTAACAAAATATACGAACCTTCAACACTATTAATTTTCTCTTTTTTGGAAAAGACTCACAAAATATTTCGCAGTTATGAAGAACGTGTGTCGAATTGCTAATGATTAAAGAAATTGAGGAGGGATGTCCAATTCGAATCCTTTGATTTTTTTTCCTGATTCCTTGATGGTTTCAAAGTCTCACAACCTGATGATCCCATTTTCCACCACTATTGTGTCCGCACTGACTCTTTGCTTTCCTTCGACATGAAACGTTCTTTGCTAACTCTTTGCTTTCCTTCGACAAGAAAGGGACAACGATGAATGGGCTTGGAAATCGATGGGCCGTCCGTTTGATGAAATGTTTAGCCGTGATCCATACTCTCTGCATATTAAAGAACACGTTGTGGTTTCTGTTTTTTGGTGAAAGGTTCGTGGGCCCATTTGGTTGAAACGCTCTCTCTCCTTACTTTGATGGTTTATAAATATGTTTTACTATTACGATATGATAAATAGCCATTAAAACTTCTTCTCATGCTCTTTTTATTTTGTAACAGTATCTTAGTCGTCGGATTTAACTGTTTTGCTTATTAAATGATTCATATCAAAGAAATTGGGTGACCTAACACCTTAATAAACTCTGTTAGCTGTCTAATGGACCTTTGTGATCTTTGCGAAGCAGCCATTTAACTTATTATGTGCATAAACGTTTCGCTTGGATGTAAATAATACACAGTAGAAGATAGCTCTTGAGAGCTTAGTCTGTCGGCGGGACGGTTGTTGTTTTACCTCTGAGCGGAACGTTTTTGCACACCATGGGCTAAATAGCCAGGTCACAAGGACCCCAAAGGCTCAGAGAAAGTTGGATAAGAGGACCCACTGGAACAGCCGTTGAGAAACAGATGGTAGTCTCCGGTTAAGGCCATCCAGCGTGTTCTTTATCATGCACAGGGTATGGCTCTCCCGCACACGGGGCCACGGCTTAACTTTCCATCCGACGGACGGCGGCCTTCCCAAACCCAGCGGTGTCCCCTACTGATCGTGGGCAGGGAATGGAAATTTGTCGAGATAAATCTCATCTTACCCAACTGACTACAACTGACTACAGAACTGTACGTTATGAATACAACGTTATGCTGACCCAACTAACTACAGAACTGTACGTTATGAATACAGTTCGCACCTGGGAACTACAGATTACAAGCCTGGCAGGCTACTGACTGAGCCACCCCCGCCCCTGCGGGTCAGTGTCGAAGTTTTATTCATAAAATGTAAAGACTAAGATTTTCTGGGGGTTCTTGCAACCTGGTCGTTCAACACATTCTGTACAAAAAAGTGCTGCTCAGCGATAAAAGCAACCCCAATTCTCAAAGTCGAACTACCGATAAGATTATGTCTTTGCAGCCGAGTTGGTTCATCTGTGTCGCGGTGTGCGGTGAGGCATTTCACGTACATAGCGACGGTAGCGCGAAGCTTCCAAGTTCTTCACGAAACAGACAATACCAGTTATACTTTGTACCGAGTTTTATTTTTTATTCGGAAAAGCAAAACCAGTGATTTCCGTTTAGCGTGATTTACATCAAATTTCAAGATGGTTAATTTCGTGGAGAGTAAATATGTATGCAAATACTGTTCAAACAATATTTATATCTCATAAGGAAAAACGTGGGTAGTATATGAAAACAAATAACAAAGTATATCATTTTTAGAATTAAAAAAAGCCATCTTAAAGTAAGAAACATTCGATGCTTGGAATCCTCGCTGACTGAGTTCCTCATCCTTCCCGTATGCTCCCTCTCATCCAATCACAATGCAGTGATGCTGCACTTGGAGAATCCCCCCTTGGTAGATTGCGTCTTGTCTGATGCTTCGTGGATAGGCTACACCGCCGAGGATCGTTCAGAAAGATCAGAAATGACTTCTGAAACGACCGAGAAACTTTATGGTTAGAGTCCACCTCACTGCTGCATATATATATAAAAATCGAGAAGTCTGACTTCCAAGAGAGTGCCAGGATTGAAATCTCGAAAGCGACATCCGTTACCATAGCAACCGCTGGCGCTCTTTTCCCGAATAGCTACCTGTTTGTAATGGAAAAGAGATTTTCCGATGCCTGGTATCAAGTGACCAGAGGAGCGAGCGGTATTTGTCATCTAAAATTATCGGTCACTGGAGAGCTGCGCATTTCTGAAGCTTTCATGGGAAGAGATAAGGGAAGCAACAGCCAACTCTTTTCCGCATCTATTTTAGAATCTTTTTTTTTTACCCCGCCCATCCTTCATTATTTCAGTTCCTCTCTTTCTGAGAACTCTACTTTCTTTTTTTCTTCACCCATTCCATTATGCTTAATTTTTTTTTTTTTTGTTGTCTATTCTCTTCCTAATGTTCGGCATTCGGATCATATTTTAAAATCATACCGAATTGCCATAACAACAAATAAAAAAATGCTTTTAAGGTTTACAGAAATTACTTTTCTAAAAACCTTAAAAGCATTTTTATTAGAGCAGTGATTCGCAAAGTGGGCCACTGGACCTCCCCCTCCCCCAGGGTGACACGTGTAACATTTTTTTTTCCAATTAACAGTGGCTGTGGGGTTTAGTGAAAAAACTTTGCTTCGATTGAATACGAACCTACGACCTCATGATAAATGCACTACCAATGGGCTATTGCGAGCAAACTATTTCCTCAGAAATTAAGTTCTTGATAGCTCAGTGGCATCAAGAACTCGATGAAGAACCTCCAACGGGATACGTTGTTGTTGGGTTGTTTTACCTCTGAGCGGCACTTTTTTGGGCTAAATGGCTAAATGGCCAGGTAAATGGCCATGGGCTAAATGGCCAGGTCACATGGACCTCGAAGGCTCAGAGAAGGTTGGGGGAGGGGACCCACTGGAACAGCTGTTGGGAGACACATGGTAGCCTCCCGTCAAGGCCATCCAGTGTGTTCTTTAACGTGCACAGGGTATGGCTCTCCCGCACACGGGGCAACGGCTTAACGTCCCATCCGACGGACGGCGGCCTTTCCAAACCCATCGGTGTCCCCTACTGACTTTGGGCAGAGCGGAGAATTTTGCGGAGATAAATCTCAACGCTGACCCAGCTGGGACTCGAACCTGGGAACTACAGATTACGAGCCTGGCGCGCTACCGACTGAGCCACGGCGCAGCGGGATACGAATCACGACCTAAGATCGTGGGTTCGTAAGTCGCTCGAGGCAAAACTAATTATTTCGGCAAACCTTTCATGAGTTACAGGAACATTAGCTGTGATTTTTCTCTGTAATAATCTTTATTTTCTCGATTTCAAAGAAAAACGCGAAATAAGTAACGAGAACAGAGATAAAAAAAATTATTTTTTGGGTTTGCTAGGTATTGGTGAAATACAAGGGACGTTAAAATATAAAAGAGAATTTTATTCTAAAACATTTTTTCGCAATAAAATAGAAAAATCATGAATATTACTTTTCGATGTAGTCCCCGTTAACTGCAATGCACAAGTTCCAACGTTCTAGAGAAACTTCTTTATTCCAGTTTCAAAGAAGGTTTCTGATTGCTTGTGAATCCAACTTTCCACAGATGTAACGACTTCATCAATGTCTCAGAATCTCTTGCCACCTAAAAACCCTAACAGTCGAGTCACCGTCGAGTCTCCATCGTTAAAGCGGCGGTGTGTTTGTGCTCCTATAACAGAAGTCCTGGATTTCAGCTCATTGTGCACAATTTCTTCAATACTACCATTAGCAATGCCGTCCCGTGGCCGAGTGTTTAGCGCGCTTGTCTACTGATCTACGGGACCTGGGTTCGAGCCCCGGGTAAGGCATGGATGTTCGTGTTGTTTTCTGCTGAGGTCCTGCCATCCTCTCAGATCTTCTACTGTGGCATATAAACTGACAGGCTCCTGTCAGACCACTGTGGCAAGCAGCTGCTTGAGGGGGTATTTATTTTTTTTTATTACCATTAACATTAATACTCTCTTATGAGAGTTCACGAATTGTTATTAAACGATTGTCTAGGGTATGTTCCTAAATTCTGACAACATTATCGGGAGTGATAGAAGTTCTTGATCCCCGAGTGTAAGGTTCATTTCCGACACTGTCTCATCATTCTCTAAATGATGTGGCCCAACTCTACACTCATTCCTGTGACAAACAATCTTCCTCAAATTGGGGTCGAAGCCTGGTAAAGATTTCGGAAGAATGACACTTTTCTGCGTGAGATATTTGATAATTATGCGCTGCACAACACTGCTGGATACTTCTTGTTCCGTGTAGGGGAGTAGACTAGTGCTCTTTGCAAGTTTGAACATGTTTTTGGTGGCAATGAATACATGTTCAAACAAGTTGATTTGTGCTTGACAATAATTAAATTCTCGTCTATATTTCAACGCTCTACGTATTTCGTTTTGCACTTTCCGAAACTCTCAAAAGCTATAATTGCGCCCTCTAATAATGGAAGAAAAATGTCCAAAATTTTAACGAATATCACAGTGATATATTTATGCCATAAATTTGAAATTTTGGTGGTGAAACGTGAAGGTCATGAAGTTACCATTAGCAACAGTGAGTTCATCCCTAACGCCCAAGGGGGATGGGAAACGGAGCTGATTTATTTTAAGAAATAATTGGAAATCTCGTTCTTCGTTCGATTGGTACTAATGAGATATTAGAATTCGCATTTTTCAAATATTTAGGCAGTTTTAATTTATATCGTTAGAAATCACTAAATATAGAAAAAGCGAAACTTTTAACGAATGTTGCAAGTGATCTGTTTATGGCAGAAGTTTGAAATTTCAGTGCTAAAGTGCCAAGAGATAATTCATTTACAGCAACAGTATGTAGTGTAAGAAAAGCAACTTTTTAAATTTTAGAAATAAAAGACATTCTTTTTATGTACTATACTTACTAATAAAATGCTACTATTTGCATTTCCGACTCTTCCACAATCATTCATTAGCTCGAATTAAAACTTTTAAGGAGTGAAAAAAAAAGTAGGTAAACAATAAAACGAGATTCCGGTCTGTATGTATCAGAGACAATATGAGCTATTTTAGTTTACACACTACTACTAGAAATTAATTATCGCATTTTAGTGTTTCGTGCAAGGTATAAGGAGTATTTAATTTATTGACATATTTATTGAACATTGAAAATTCCACGGATTAAAATGGTTTTAAAATATATTTTTTCTAATGATTACAAAATGATTGGAAAAATATTCTCGCGTTAAATTTTTTCAATGCAAAAATATTGTTAACATAAAAAAAATTGCATGTATTCTCTATCAGCTGTTTCAATGGAGGTTTTCTTAGCGTTTCCAAACCAAACTATTAAATGGTAACAAACTGCAACAGACAGCGAAGTGTTTCTACTGTAAAGTAAATCATTATCCTTTGCAAGTGCCACTCTTTCGGGGGTGGCTCAGTCGGTAGCGTGCCAGGCTCGTAATCTGTAGTTCCCAGGTTCGAGTCCCAGCTGGGTCAGCGTTGAGATTTATCTCCGCAAAATTCCCCGCCCTGTCCATGGTCAGTAGGGGACACCGATGGGCGTGGAAAGGCCGCCGTCCGTCGGATGGGACGTTAAGCCGTGGCTCCGTGTGCGGGAGAGCCATACCCTGTGCCCATTAAAGAACACGCTGGATGGCCTTGCCGGGAGGCTACCATCTGTCTCCCAACAGCTGTTCCAGTGGGTCCCCTCCCCCAATCTTCTCTGAGCCTTCGGGGTCCATGTGACCTGGCCATTTAGCCCATGGTGTGCAAAAAATTTCCGCTCAGAGGTAAAGCAACCCAACCCAGCCACTCTTTCGCGAAAGGAGACAGACAGAGTTATAAATGCACTTTTCTCTCTCTCTTAACTCTCTTTCAAAATGTTCTTGGATTGGGTTCGGTTGTTTTACCTCTGAGCGGCACTTTTTTGCACACCATGGGCTAAATGGCCAGGTCACATGGACCCCGAAGGCTCAGAGAAGGTTGGGGAAGGGGACCCACTGGAACAGCTGTTGGGAGACAGATGGTAGCCTCCCGTCAAGGCCATCCAGCGTGTTCTTTAAAGTGCACAGGGTATGGCTCTCCCGCACACGGGGCCACGGCTTAACGTCCCATCCGACGGACGGCGGCCTTTCCAAACCCATCGGTGTCCCCTACTGACCGTGGGCAGGGCGGGGAATTTTGCGGAGATAAATCTCGACGCTGACCCAGCTGGGACTCGAACCTGGGAACTACAGATTACGAGCCTGGCGCGCTACCGACTGAGCCACCCCCGCCCCAATGTTCTTGGAAATGTTGACCTCGTCCAAGACGTAGGACACTTGGCAGAGAACGAAATGAGATATTTTGTTAACGTTACTGTTGAAAAATTAAACGAAAAAAGGTTACTGAACTTTGGGAAACTGATCGAACGTAAATGTAAAGTTTTTCAATATTGTAGTTCTGTAAAGGTGTACAAGATCACGTAATAGTGTGGGGCGGGGATGGCTCAGTCGGTAGCGCGCCAGGCCTCGTAATCAGTAGTTCCCAGGTTCGAGTCCCAGCTGAGTCAGCGTTGAGATTTATCTCCCCAAAACTTCCCGACCTGCCCACTGTCAGTAGGGGAGTTTTGCCGTCGGTCGGCGGCCTTTCCAAGCCCATCGGTTCCGATCTACTGACCGTGAGTTGGAGCCGTGGCCCCGTGTATGGGAGAGCCACACCCAGTGCACGTTAAAGAACACGCTGGATGGCCTTGACGGGAGGCTACCATCTGTCTCCTAATAGCTGTTCCAGTGGGTCCCAACTTTCTCTGGGTTGGGTTGGGTTGTTTTACCTCTGAGCGGCACTTTTTTGCACACCATGGGCTAAATGGCCAGGTCACATGGACCCCGAAGGCTCAGAGAAGGTTGGGGGAGGGGACCCACTGGAACAGCTGTTGGGAGACAGATGGTAGCCTCCCGTCAAGGCCATCCAGCGTGTTCTTTAACGTGCACAGGGTATGGCTCTCCCGCACACGGGGCCACGGCTTAACGTCCCATCCGACGGACGGCGGCCTTTCCAAGCCCAGCGGTGTCCCCTACTGACCGTGGGCAGGGCGGGGAAATTTTGCGGAGATAAATCTCAACGCTGACCCAGCTGGGACTCGAACCTGGGAACTACAGATTACGAGCCTAGCGCGCTACCGACTGAGCCACCCCCGCCCCCTTTCTCTGGGTCCTTGTGACCTGGCCATTTAGCCCATTGTGTGCAAAAAAGTGCCAGCCAACGTAATTGGGTATCTTAGATAAAATACATTACAATCGTTGAGATAGTTCTTTGTAAGTCATATTTTGAGGATTCAAAATTGTTTGCACGGCAAAGCGAGAGTTGAATGTCAAAAAAATGTCTTAGAATGAAACGTTTGCTCATTTTCTTTTTTTTTTATCATGACGAAATTTTGCGATAGCAAAAAATATCGTAGGCAACATAACTGTCATAACCAGAGTCCAAGATGAATGTAATAACTTGAATTTGGAACAATGAATTAAATTTTAAATGCGCTTTAAGCTTTCTAGAAGATGTTTCCACATTTAACACGTTTTAGTTGATGTCTGCAATGCATTGCCTGAATTCAGAAGTCTCAATAAACGTTCAGCAAAGGATAACAGTAAAAACTACATTTAAATATGCGTATAATGCTTTTACTTGAGTAAATTTAGGGACCTGTATTTATTCTGAAAATGAACACCAAATCATTAAAATTTCACCTCTGTACCATAAATGGATCGTTTGCAATCGGCGTTAAATATTTTGCATTTTCCACCTTTTTCGACCGTTAGAGGGCGCTATTATAGCTATTGAGAGATTCTGAAAATGAGAAAAGTGACCACCCCAAAAAACTTTTAATTTATTTCTAAAAAAAATACAGTTGAATGTCAACAGACGGATAGACAAACGACAAAATGAAAATATTAGCCTTTTTTTTTTTAAACAAGCTAAACATTGGAGAGAAAATTATTAAAAACATGCTATACAAATTTCTAAAACATGCAATTCCGCTAAATTATTGGCGATAATAATTATTATCCATATTTAAATTAACTTTGTGAGTAATTCTTACCAACGACAAAAATTGTGTTTTTTGCGATTTCAAATTATGTTAATCTTTATATTCTGAACGAATATTGTTCAAAATGTAGAGAGATCAGGTTAAAAACTTTTCCTCTAATAGCATTTCTAACTTAACTTCAAAAATTATTTTCAAAATTAAGGAACTTGGACGTTAGGGTGATGCATTGCTTATTTTTAATATCCGCATTTCAGACACTCCATTACTATATGTCAAACAACCATTTACTATATCTGCCCTTCCTTATGGCACACATTATATTTCTCATAACGACTTTCAAATCTTGTTTCTATCAAAAACCGTTTACCATTTGCAACTTCTTATCTCGGAACCCTAATAAACGCGTGAGGTGGTTGCTGCCTTTGTTCAGCATTCGGGATAAAAAGAGGCGGAGAGCAAAACATCCCTCTTGCCGAACCATCTGCAACATCACCGCAATCTCTATCAGTGTCCGGGCAGCCATGAAACTCAGCGACTGCAGAAACCCGTTGTTTCATCCACCCGTTTCACCAGACCGTGACACAAATCCTATAGATGGGATTTCCATATTCTCTGAAGTAGATCTCTTGGCGTCCGTGATACGGCAGACCACTCGGTCTTGCAGATACTGCTACAGATTTACCTTCCACCCCTCCCCTAACCAAACCCACTCTCTCTCCATACAGAACCCCTACTTCCCATCAGCTCTTACCCCGCCTCTCTTCCCCCCATTTCTTCCCCCTCCCCCTTAGGTTTTCGTTCACGTTCTCGGTAGTTGGACGGGGGATTTCAGTTACTTGGTAAGTCAGCACTGAGGACTCAAGGGAAGAGATGCGCCCAACGGCTCCCGCAGACTGTCACATCTGTTATTCATCATAAGATCAACGGAATGATCTCAAATGGTCGAGCTGTCAGAAGCGGTTACGTACGCTCGTTGCTTGGTTGCTTTTATTCGCAAATGTAATGAACCACTGCGGAAATGATCAAGAGACGCGTATGAACCCAAGATACTTATGCGTGGCCAATAACAGAGTTCTTGATCTGAGAATGTGTGAAATTCTTTGGTGATTCTTATTTAAAAATATTTTCGCTATTCTCCTGAAAGGTTTATATAAATGAATGTTTGTCGGGAATGTTAGCATCAGATTCATTTGTTTTTATATTATATAGGAGAGATGTACAGTCACTCAAAAAAGTATCCGAACACTATGGTTGATTACAGAATTCAGAAAAAATATCTGGCAGCGAATTTTTTAGAAATTAGTGATCTGGCAATCTTCGTGTCATGTGACACGAAGATTGCCAGATCACTAATTTCTAAAAAAATTGCTGCCAGATATTTTTTCTTAATTCTGTAATCAACCATAGTGTTTGGATACTTTTTTGAGCGACTGTACAATGAGTTCTTGTTTATACTAACTTCTTTGGTGTGATAAGAAAGTTTATTTCTTTCAATTGAACTACTTCGTCGACTGTTCACTAGTAAAAAAGGAATAAAATGTATTTCAGCATAACCATATATATATACACACCGAACACCCAAAACATTCTTACCAGCGAGTCTTTATGCAAATCGAAGCAACTGTAGGTAAACGACGGCGCGTGTGAAGGTCATGGTATAAATAACCCCTGATACTGCGCTCTGTTAATCAGTGTTATTCTTGTTCTTCAGATGGGAAAGGCAGCGGAATTAGTGAGTTTGACAAAGGCCAAATTGTAATGGACAGACAACTGGGTAAGAGCATTTCCGAGACGGCAAGGTTTGAGGGGTGCTCACGGTCAGACGTGATTAGTACCTTCAAAAAGTGGTCCGAGGAGGGAAAAATCACGAACCGCCGGCAAGGTTTGGGCCGACCACGGTTCATCGATGCTAGAGGTGAGCGAAGGCTATTCCGTATAGTACGAGCCAACAAAAGGGATACTGTGGCGCAACTCGCCCGTAATTTGAATGCTGGTGACGGGAGTAATGTGTCACAATACATCGAACTCTGCTGAAAGTGGCGCTGTGTAGCTGCAGGCCGCTCCGAGTGTTCATGCTAACCTCGGTTCACCGTCGAAAGCGCCTAAAATGGGTATGCAAGCATCAAAACTGGACCTTAACTGATTGGAAGAAGGTCTGGTCCGATGAATCTCGTTTCCTGTTGCACCGACGGCCTGGTATGTGTGCGTCGTTTACCTGGTGAAGTGTTGGCACCAGGATGCACCGTAGGACAAAAACAAGCCGGTGGAGGAAGTGTAATGTTTAGGGCAATTCTCTGCTGGAAAACCCTGGGTCCAGTCATTCATGTGTAGAAAATATGACATCTACCACCTACCTAAACATCATTGCAGACCAGGTACATCCTTTCATGGCAATGGTATATCCCTCTAGTAGTGCCTTCTTTTAACAGGATAATGCACCATGCCACACTGCCCGGATTGTTCGAGAATGGTTCGCGGAACATGTGGAAGACTTCCAGGTATAGCCCTAGCCTACAAATTCCCCAGCCATCAATTCAATCGAGCATCTGTGGTTTGTGTTGGAACAGCATATCCAATCTGCGGCGGCTCAACCATTTAATTTACATCAGTTAAAAGATCTGCTGGTAACGTGTTGGTACCAGATACCACAAGGCACTTTAGAAATCTTGTAGCGTCCAATGCCTCGCCGGGTAAAAGCTATTTTGGCGGCACGTGGAGGACCAGCATCATATTAGGCAGGTGGTCATAATGTTTTGGATCTTCGGGGTATATATAATAAATAAATATTTCTTCAAGCAGCTTCTTGCCACAGAAGTCTAACAGAAGCCTGTCAGTTTATACCGCCATAACGAAGATGTGTGAAGAAGGCGAAACCTCAGCAGAAAGACAACATAACATAAACACCCATACCACGGGACGGCCACGGGACGGCTCTTAATAAAACATATTCACTTGCTAAAGGAAGGTGATCAGTACCTAATTTTAATGCATAACAAAATATATATAGACTTAGTGAAAAAATGTGTTGAGGAATCATTGAAGTCAGTGTCATCTACGAAGTTAGTATCTCATTGACATAACATGACCACCCCATGTTATGTCCAATGGACGCTAACTTCGAAGACCTATAGCTTCTAAAATAAGAGTTTTGTGACAAAATGTGGTAGAGAATATTTCAAAGATGTCTTAAAATCCGATTTTCTACCGTATTCTTACAGTATTTATGCAAGCATGAAGGTTTAAACCTTCCAGCGCAGCAATGGGTTGTGAGAAATTTATCTGAAACATTAAAAGAATATTGAAGGAATTATTTGCACACACTATTAAAATATGTACTTATGTCTGAACTGGTTTGAAATAACATTTCCTATTTCAGTTACGATTAATTTAAAATGTCTGGCACTGCTATTGTTATATGTTCAAACATCCATAGCTCTTTAAATATTGAAGGAATATTGTTGAAAAATCGATTAGATAGTAATGATTTAGATCCTTAATTTACTTTTAGTCATATTTTTCCATAAAACGTACATTTTAAAAGTTATAGGACTTCGAAATTAGCTTCCTATTGACATAACATCGGTTGGGTGGGCATATTTCAATGATCACTCAGCGTATAGTTGTGGACAATTTCAAACATAATCCCTCTTCTACAAAGCTCTGCCTGTAATTTTAAAACTGGAGTATTTTTCACACTATATGCTGAGAATAGTAACAGTCTATCCTATACGCTTATAAGAATAGTAAAAACTAAAAGGAAGTAAACGGTGTCTTGATTGTCTGGAAAACAAATGTTTTACTCTAACTGACATACATGGTTAGATTGAACATACGTGGTTAGAGTGAACATACATGGTTAGAGTGAACATACATGGTTAGAGAGAAATTGAACCTTATCTTCTCTCGCCTATCTCACTAGATTCGCACCCCCTCCCTCTGATGATTCCCCAGTGACAAACTAGAAGAGATCTTATCGAGACATTGGATGCACGCCCTCTAGCAGTCTCTCAATATTTCTCAATTCTCAGACATTCGACTAAATGTTGAACGAAGATTCCGAAGTAAAATTTAATTAAAAAAACTTAATATGTATATTTTAACTAAAAATTATTGATCAGATGTATAGAGGTTTAATAAATTTCAAAATTTCGAACAAAATTCTGTCAAGTAAATTGCCGTTTCGAACAAATTTCCGTCAAGCAAATTACCGTTTCGAACATATTTCCATCAAGCAAATTACCGTTTCGAAAAAATTTTCGTTTCGAACAAATGTTTCAAGCAAATTACACCACACCGTAATTTGCAGTTTCCAGGTTCGAGTTCCAACAGTTTGTGGGTTGATATTTATCTTCGCTAATACCATTCTGCCTTTAGTGAGAATAGGGATAAGGTAAGTAAAAACCGCCTTGTGTCTGTTGCATTAACATTAAGACGTGATGTTAATGAGAGCTAATTCCTGTGCATTGTTAGAGAACAGGCTGTATGGCCTTGACTCGAGGTTCCCATCTGTCTCCTAACAGTTGTCTAGTGGATCCCTTTCGACAACGCTATCAGAGCATTTGGGATCCTTGTGACCAAGTCTTTTAAACCCCATTTTGTGCAAAAAAAAAGTGCTTCTCAGGGTTAAAGCATTCAATGCAATCACCTAAAAAGGTGCATCCTCAAGGGTGTTTCACTGCAAGAGGTAGCAAATGTTCAGCAATTCATAATAATTTAATATGCGAAATATTTCACCTCTAAAATTTCATCTCAAGATATTTGTGTTTTTCACCAAACCTACCTTTTTTATGGATCTTTATATTCATTTCCTTACGCCTTTCCTTCTTCCTTTCTATTTGTTACTTTTCCAAGAGCAGTTGCTGTTTCTTAAGCCCACTCTTCCTGAATCTTATATCCGCTTAACTAACTCCCCATGAAGACGTAAATGACATTATAAACTTTCTACGTTTCGAAAGAAAATCTGAATCGTTTTGAATGCAATGCAGCATAAAAAGAAACATATCCCATAACTTATTGGATGGCTTCCTCTAACGCATACATGCATATGTATTTTCCCCACAGTCAATTTGTATAGATCCATCAATAACAGAACAGCTTTTGCATCATTTATCATAAACAAAACTAATATCAGACGCTCAAATCATTTTCTCTCTTAGAACCAAAGAAACCCTACAGTCTATACACACATATCTATTTTCTTAAATCCCTAGACAGAAACCACATCAGCATCTTTGTGGTAAGCTCTTTCGGCTTCGTTAGCAAAGAATAACGCAGCTACTTTTGCGGAAGAAATCAAGTTCTTCTTGAGGACTGTTGGGTAAAAACGACTTAAGATTCTCAAGAGACTTTGAGACGGATTAGCCAATCTGACTGTGGCTGCCACAAACCGATAGCCTTACATTGAGCAGACATCGGAAAAATCTGCCTGAGGCTTGCTGAGGTGGAGCCCAGTTCAGGGGAAGCTCGTTAGCCTAACCGTTCCCTCTCGACCTCAAGCTTCAACATGTTCCAGGGAGCAATTGAATCAAAGGGAAAATATTCTCTTTCTTTCTTTTACAAATGTATAAAGAAACTCTTGACAATGTGCCCGAAAGAATGAATAATAAGTTCCATATCTCGAGGTATCTGGTATTTAATTTAAGTCGATGTTAGATACGCCTTCCTGATATTTGATATTGTTTCTTTATCTTTACACATTGCATTAGAGAACAGAAATAAAAGGGTTAGTTTTTTTTTTCACTTGATATTGATTGCTGCGAGAATTTTTAGCAATCTGTGAAGATTGTGGAAAAAGAGGTGTTTACATATAAGGATTAAAATAAGCTATATAATAATTTGTATTCTCCTCAATCCACACCACGGGAGAGCCTGACTAAATGGAGCCGATAACATGATAAGTACATGCCCCACACCAATTGTGTTTGTGCTCTTTACTAATGAATCGTGATTCAGTCTTCAGGCTGATTTCCGATGTGTTTTGATGAATAGAGAGTAAGGAAATCGTTTTCAATCTTCAAACATCAAAGAACTACACCATCATAGTAGTGTTGTTTTGATGTTATCGTGCCGCTCCACGTCTTTGACAGAGATTCTCCGACTCTGAATTCTTTACACAAAGTTCTAAAATACAAACTTATTTTATTAAACAGTTTGATTCAATACTTATTACTAAGTTTTAATTATCTTCTGAAGTCAATTTTTGTGCCTGGTATTGTTATCGCTACATATTCAAACTTCCATAACTCATTAAATACTGAACGAATATTGTTGAAAATAGAGATATTGATTTATTTGATTGAGATCTTTATCTACAATCAAATTTTTCAAAACAAAAAAACTTATTTTAGGTTATATTTTTTTAAATTAAGTTATAGAACTTTGACGTTAATTTTCCATTGACTTAACGCAGGGATTTTCTTTAATTTATGGAAACCAGTGAAATTTTCATTAGAACTGATAAAACTCAAAAATTATTTTTTATTTATCTCTTAAAAATGTTGCATTTCAAACTCCCTCCCCCAACAATGCAAATTGTTACTGCACCTCTTGGCCATCAAAATCTACCAGATAAATGTTTAATTTCTCTCTTAAATCGATAGTTTGCAATGTTCGCTTAATATATTTCCATTTTCAAAATTTTCTTTCCTCAGAGGGCGCTCTTGAAGCTATTTGGAGATTTGTAAAATGAGAAATGCAATGTTTAATCCATGCACATTCAACTCAAAAAGAATTACTAATTTACTTCTAAAAAATGAATGTCTACATCAGGTCGGACGGAACAAACAGACCACATAATTAAAATAACTAACTTTTTTTAAAAGAGCTAAAGTTTAGGGAGCTTTGATTGCGGTGTTATATTCCCATAGCTTGAAAGTGTTCCAATATTATTTTTTGTACCCTATGTAGTTTATATGTCAGTCTCTTACGATGTGTTTATCTTTCTTTTTTTTAATATTACAGTGTTATGATAAAAAGAATGAATACTCTGATTGCTAATATATATATGTATAAAACGTATAAAATATACTCTAAAACTTTTCAAATGTTTTGGTTGTTTTTCTTTTCGTTTTGCCCTCAGTCGTTCTTTGGCATGTTGCTCCAATTCTCTAACCGGCTCTCTCACTCTCTCCTCTTCGTTCAATCCCTGGCTTTCGCTCTATTGCAATATCTCCCGAACTATGTACGAATCTCCTCGGTCTCCTTGCAAGTCGGCTCTTCCGCAGGCAAGTCATTTCTTATCTTGTACTTCGGAGTGTTCGCGAACTCTCTACAGAAAAGGTTGAAGTCAACGGAAGGAGAGGCCCAAACGACTGAGAGATAAGGTTTATCTTCCCAGCATGCCTCAAGGGAAGAGGAGGAAGACGAAGAGGAAGAAGAAGAGATGTTGGAGGATGGTGTGGAAGAACGTGAGTGGTTTTGGAGCTGCTGAGTTATTGGTCAATCTGTCATCTCCTGACCACTAACGTGTGTTTATCAGCTACTCTGCCTGCTGTATGCATTCGTAGATAGAAGAACCATGAATGTTTGAAAGACTTCGTCCATTCAGAAAAATTGGACATTGCAAACTTTATTTCAACAATTGTGATTATCTATTAGGGTGGTGATGACCCTTTAAGATTTCAGTAATGTGTGATTTTAACTCTTCTCTATCTTCTAGGTTATTTGATATTTTTTAAAACTAATGCTTAAAACATTTTTTTTCTTTGAAAGTTTCAATAACGATGTTTTCACGTCTGGTTTTTTGCGATCAAATTTTCTCGCATAGCAGGAGAAAATTATGTTCACTAATATAATATATTGGTTTTGAAATTTTAACGACAAACAATATAAAAAATATTTTCCAAACTGTTGAAGCAACTATTAGATACTATTACATTTCATTCGGTAACCTACACAGAGCAGAATGTGCATACTATATACTTACATCCTTTATATTCATATAAAAGCATAATGCGATTTGCATCGTTTATGGGAAAAGAATAAGCGGAACAGCGAAAATAATAAACAAGAAAGAAATTAAAATAAAAGGTTGGTTCCAACAAAGGATATTAAATTGCATTTCATTTTTTATTTATATGGAAATGGAAAACTGCAGAAAGCAGCAAAATTTAAACACTGAGGAAAAAATGAAAGAAAATTAAATAAGGAAAAACAGAGTTTTGCTTTCATCTGGAATTGATACGCGACTTAAAGAGAACTTTTGCTAGTGTTCCTCATAACTCAAATAATGATAGCTGAAGAAAAATAAAAACATTTTATGTTCTGAAAGTTAACGTTTTTTGTTTTCATTGATTTTAAGAAAAAGGTATTAAAAATAAGTATAGATTTAGTTAAAGTTTTCTGCTTTTATTGATTCTAAATTATTAAAAAGCAAGTATTGATTTTATTTTTCTTTTGATCTTTAGGAACAGAAAATCAAGAAGCACTTTATAAATTATATCTGTTTATTCAACCGAAAAGAGGACTTGCGTTTGTTTACAATGATCATACTTTCGAGATTGTTTTAGCAGTCCTTGTTGGTTCGAGAAGATTAAAGAAAATGTTTTCGAATACCGATTTTGTTTCTATATATAAAGCGATGGAATTGGTACACGGAAGTTTCTCTCATTGCAATAAATTGTGTTCAAAAACTGACAGAATTATAAAAGATTAAAAGAAAATGTTTACATACATCAAAATCTTTTTAATACTCATTTTTCTGTTGTATGTGAAGTTTCGCAGCTAATGAGGAAATTGTTTACATTGATTTTATTATTGGAAATAGCAAACTTATACTTTATGCCAGTCCCGGAACTCGAAAAAATTAAAGGGGGGAGGGAGGATTGGGGAGGGGGAGGAAAGAAACTCAATCGAGCAGGAAAAGGAAAAACGCCAAGAGATTGGATTTCCATTGTAGTAAAACATTCCACTCCTCTGTTTGAGAGATTTTAAAACATTTCGTGAAATATGCATTATAATATACATAAGTTTGCCTTACTACGAACCTGTCTCTGCTAGATCCTATGAAAGGGAGGGGGGATGACCCACCTGCCTTTGCTAGATACTGTGAAAGGGAGGGGGATGACTCACCTGCCTCTGCTATATCCTTTGAAAGGGAGGGGGATGACCCACCTGCCTCTGCTATATCCTTTGAAAGGGAGGGGGATGACCCACCTGCCTCTGCTATATCCTTTGAAAGGGAGGGGGATGACCCACCTGCCTCTGCTATATCCTTTGAAAGGGAGGGGGATGACCCACCTGCCTCTGCTATATCCTTTGAAAGGGAGGGGGATGATCCACCTGCCTCTGCTATATCCTTTGAAAGGGAGGGGGATGACTCACCTGCCTCTGCTATATCCTTTGAAAGGGAGGGGGATGACCCACCTGCCTCTGCTATATCCTTTGAAAGGGAGGGGGATGACCCACCTGCCTCTGCTATATCCTTCGAAAGGGAGGGGGATGACCCACCTGACTCTGCTATATCCTTCGAAAGGGAGGGGGATGACCCACCTGCCTCTGCTATATCCTTCGAAAGGGAGGGAGATGACCCACCTGACTCTGCTATATCCTTCGAAAGGGAGGGGGATGACCCACCTGCCTCTGCTATATCCTTCGAAAGGGAGGGGGATGACTCACCTGACTCTGCTATATCCTTCGAAAGGGAGGGGGATGACCCACCTGACTCTGCTATATCCTTCGAAAGGGAGGGGGATGACCCACCTGCCTCTGCTATATCCTTCGAAAGGGAGGGGGATGACCCACCTGTCTCTGCTATCCTTCGAAAGGGAGGGGATGACCCACCTGACTCTGCTAAATCCGTCTCTACTTATGGGAAATATTCTTTTAGTTTCCACATTTCATGAGTAAAACTTTTTTGAAATAACATTTACTTCTTGGTTTACAGAAGAATATTTACTTCTTGGTTTTATAAGAATAAGCATAATATTTGTATCTTTCCTACCCAAAAATAAATATTTGATTCATTCAATTTTCGAAATAATAAAGGACATATTACTTCACTTGCATCTCTTATTTCCGCGCAATGTCCAGGGAACATTGCTGTACACCCTTTATCTCTGATATGAACGCTTCTGTACACCCTTTATCTCTGATATGAACGCTTCTGTACACCCTTTATCTCTGATTTTGTTTCCCCCCATCTTCTAATCTATTTCCTCCTCTGATTCTGTTCCGAAAATATGTGATCCTGTTCCCCCTCATCTTTTGATTCGATTTCCCCCCTCACTCCTCCGATTCTCTTTCTCCCCTAATCCTCTAATTCTGTTTTCTTTCCTCACTCGTCTGGTTCTGTTTCTCCTCCTTCATCCTTTGAATCTATTTCTTCATACCCTCCCTCTCCCTCTCTCTTTTTCCTTCCTCACTCATCTGATTCTGTTTCTTCCTCCCCCTCATCCTCTAAATCTGTTTCATCACCCACCTCCTTCATTAATTCTTCCTACCTCTCATCTCCTAATCTGTTTCATCAACCCCCTCATCATGTCCTCTGATTCTGTTCCCCCCTTACTCCCCTGATTCTGTTTCTTCCTCTCCCTCATCCTCTAAATCTGTTTCCTCACCCCCACTTCAGTCATCCTCTGATTCTGATTCTGCTTCATAATTTCTTCCACCCCCTCATCGCATCCTCTGATCCTGTTTCCCCCCTCACTCCTACGATTCTTTTTCCTCCTCTCCCTCATCCTTTAAATATATTTCATCACCCCCCCTCCGTCATCCTCTGATTCTGTTTCCCCCCTCACTCCTCTGATTCTGATTCTCCTTCATAATTTCTTCCTCCCCCTCATCCTCTAAAATGTTTCATCACCCTCCTCTTTATATCCTCTCTGTTACCCTCTTCACTTCTTGATTCTGTTTCTTCCTCTTCCTCATCCTCTAAATCTGTTTCATCATCCCTCTCTCCATCATCCTCTGCTTCTGTTTTCCCCTCCTCACTCGTCTGATTCTGTTTCTCCCCCCTCATCTTATGAGTTTGTTTCCTCTCCTCCCCTCATTCTCTGATTCTGTTTTCCAACCTCACTCTCCGATTCTGCTTTCCAGCCTCACTCTCTGATTCTGTTTACCACCTGCATCCTATGATTCTATTCTATTTATGGACGCTTCACCACTGCTTTGGCTTCGAATCAATTCCAAATGTTCAATAATTATGACAAAAAAAGACAAAAAAACCCACAATTTAAACATGAATAGTTATCTGAATTTAATTCCTAATGTCATTTATCGCTTCACGAAACTGAAATTCTGTGTCATACACATATAATTTAATATAGTCCTTGAAGCATCTGCAACATTTTCTTCGATCTCTTTCAAACTCCTCATCCTATATTCGTCGCCTCTCCCACGTGATCTCCAGAGTCTTTCAGCGCTTTCTCCTGCTCGACAGTTTTGCCCTGGGATTTCAGCTTCAACGTCATGGGCACTGCTAACGACACGGAAGCCATTACTGAAGCTGAGAGTGAAAAAGCCAAGGACAAGCTTCTAATGTGACATGGCTGTTCAGTAGCAAGAGCAAGTAAGGGCACACGTGGCAAGCGAGGATGCAAGGGAGGAGGAGGAGGCCTAGCGATTCGGATCATGTCATGGGGTGTGAAAGAGAAGCAAGGAAGGAAGCAAAAAATAAAGGGAGTACAGAAGAGGAGTATAGAAACAGGGGCGAAAAAAAAAGAGCAATGAATGTTACGCTTCGGTTTGATGGATTGGGAGGTAAACGATGAAGCTTGGAAACGATGCACAGAGTATTTTTTTCATTATTCTGAGAAAATACTGACCTGTGGAGCTATGGAACTGGTGGTTTAATTTTCGATTAAAAAATGAGAAGATCTGAATCTACTAGATCTTTTAGTCGTTTCGGTTGGGCATCTGTTCATCAATAGCACCGGCCGCACGAATAATACTGATTTTTAATGATTAAATTATTAAAAAGAAATAATGCGTTCTGTGTTATTTCTAAATGAAGCAATGTTCAGATAATGCACATTTCTGTCTCTCTTATTTTCTAATATACTGATCCTGTTGTCTCTCATTTTCGGATTCTGCTTTCTCTCATTTACAGATGTCTTCACTCATTCTCTGATTCCTTTGTTTCTCATTTTCTGAGCTTCTTCTCCTCAACAGCTGTCCAGTGGATCCAATTTCCGAAACCTTTTCTGAGCCCTTAGGGTCCTTGTGACCTGGCCATTTATCCCATTGAGTATAGAAACAGCGAAGCTCAGACACACGAACAATCTCATAGAGTATTCCTGACTAAATCATCTAACCGTTTTCATTTGTCTACTGGAGTGAAGGATGGATCAGTCGGTAGCACACCAGCTCGTAATCTAGAGTTCCCAGGTTCGAGTCCCGCCTGGGCCAGGGTTGAGATTTATCTCCTCTAAACTCCCTGTGCTGCCCTTGATCAGTAGGGGACACCGATGGGCTTGAAAATGCCGCCGTCCGTCGGATGGGACGTTAACTCGTGGTCCCGTATGAGAGACAGTCATAACCTATGCACATTTAAAGAACGCGCTGAATGGTTTTGACGGGAGACTTTCATAAGTTTCCTAAGAGCTGTCCAGTGGGTCCCCTTCCCTCAACCTCCTCTGAAACCTTGGAGTCCTGGTGATCTGGCCATTTAGCCCATTGTGTGCAATAAAAGTGCCGCTCAGAGGATAAAACTACGTAAAACAAACCGTGAAACAGCGCATCGAATAACTAATCGAAATCCAGATTGCCTTGTTATTTTTGTCTCCTTGGTATTGTTTTCTTTGATGGTAATGACCATGACAAACCAAAAAAAATGGTTATTTCTTATCCCTTATTGCTGTTATTGTCGCCGTCGATTGTTATTGAGGTAATGGTGCTAGTGTGGTGATAACGAAGCTGACGAAGATAATGGCATCCAGCATGGCATCCAGCAATAAAACGTGGTAGAGAAGGGTTAAAAACAAATCCTTATTGTTCTGATTAATGATACCGCAGTCAGTAATAAAAGCTGTATGGGAAAAATAAAAGAGCGACTGAAGCTAGTTCTCGGAATCTCAACAGCTTTCGGCATTTCATGTTGGTTAGTTGGTTTGTTGATTCGTGT
This sequence comes from Ryuthela nishihirai, assembly GCA_038380435.1. Classification (NCBI taxonomy): domain Eukaryota; kingdom Metazoa; phylum Arthropoda; class Arachnida; order Araneae; family Heptathelidae; genus Ryuthela; species Ryuthela nishihirai. The sequence goes on from JAWZYU010000019.1 coordinate 42,104,494, forward strand.
GCTTATATTGTAAAAATTCTAAAAAACATTGCGTGAGGCGTTTACTGCTTTTTAAGAAATAATTTTTATACGAAACTCCTTTTTGAATAAAAAGAGATGGACTAAATCTATCTAAACAAAAATAAGAAATGACAACCAATCGAGCGACGACAACAGTCTAAAATTATGAGATCTTTTTCATGGACCAGCAATGCTAACAGATTATTAAAAAGATATTTCCTCAAGCAAGATTCTTCCCACAGAGGTCTGACAGGAGACTGTCAGTTTAATACGCCGTATTTGAGGGATCTGTGAGAATGGCGGGTCCTCAGCAGATTATAACATACACAAATTATAATCCCAACTCAGGACTCCAATGAAGCCCGGAAGCTGCGTGGCAGGGGTTAGCTCAATCAGTAACTCACCAGGTTCGTAATCTGCATTTCGTAGATTACAATTCCAACTGTGTCTACGTTGAGATTCCGTAAGAAAGGTGACACCGATGGACTTGGAAAGGCCTTGCGTCGGATGGGTCATTACGCAGTGGCTCTATGTGCAGGAAAACCGTACTCTATGCACGTTAAAGAACGTGTTGCAGATGCTGGAGCTATCAAAAGTATCCTTCCTCTAACCTTCTCTAAGCCCTTGGGGTCCTTGTGATTTGGCCATTTATAGTTCAGAGGTAAAATATTCCAACTCAATTTTCATTGTCTCATATTAGCCGTAGTAGATTCACTTACCCTGCCAATTTCTTGAGTTCTTGGAGTCCTTGTAACTTGGCCATTTAACCCAAAGTATAAAAAAGCGCCCCTGAGAAAAAAAATAATTCAACGTAACCCGATTATCTCCCAGTATTATTTCGACATTAAATAAAATTCGTTTATTACTCAATTACATACATTATACATAAACAATCTTTCATGGATTGCAAAAATGTTTCAATACCATACAACGAACAAATGTTTAATACCATAACAAACGCAAATGTAATTTTTTTTTACAGTTTAAAAATATTTAAACTTTTCTTATTTCACTGAATTCCTTTTTTTTTTGTTAAATCTCTTGTCTCTCGTTCTCTATTATTTTTCTCTGAAATTCTTTTCTCCTCTGTATTGTTTGTCCAGACTTTTGTGTGTCAAACGTTTTATAAGGCGAAGCGAAAAGGAAAAGAAGTAAGTAGAGAGAAATGATAAAAAATCTCTTTTCTTCCTTTACCTTTCCGACCCTCCCTTTCTATGTCACCTTGTCTGCGATCGCGACTGTCGACTTCCTCTTGGAGCCCGAAGAGCTGTGAGGAGGTTTCGGTGCGAGTCACGAATTGATGCCAAGGACACGGCAGCCATTACTAAGACTAGAGTTGAAAAGTGGCGAACACGTGATCTAATGAGGCTCTTTCCCTTGACGGCAGAAGCGGTAGCATCGCAATGGGACTACGATGGTCAGTATGGCGGAAGATGGGGAGCAATGTGCGAAGAGACTTCACGAAATAAATTGTTGATGAAGAAGCGAAGAAGAGATTCTCCTTCGTTTGTTAGGATGTACAGAATGGTTACACAAAACGGTAACGCTGATCGTTTCTTATGATATTGTTTAATTATGTACTAAAATATGAAACTACTGATACCTTTATGCATACAGTATACTAAGTTGACAAGTCTTAAGGACAGCACTGTTTTAGAGCTGGTGAAATACATGGCTGGGTTTTTTTATAATTCTGAATTGCAATTTTGTGCATATAATGAGCTAAATGGTCAGGTCACAAGGATCCAGATTTGGATAAGTGAAGAGGACTCACTGGATAGCTGTAGGAGACAGATGGAAGCCTCCTATTAAGGCCGTCAAATATCAAACACGAAACAGTGGTACATAGCAAATCTCTTGACAAATTATGATACTTATATGCTTAATCTCTGCTTATGTCTATGTGCTTAAATGAATTTTCCATTGGTAAAACGAGGGGCGGGGGTGCTCAGTCGGTAGCGCGCCAGGCTCGTAATCTGTAGTTCCCAGGATCGAGTCCCAGCTGGGTCAGCGTTGAGATTTATCTCCGCAAAATTCCCCGCCCTGCCCACGGTCAGTAGGGGACATCGATGGGCTTGGAAAGGCCGCCGTCCGTCGGATGGGACGTTAAGCCGTGGCCCCGTGTGCAGGAGAGCCATACCCTGTGCACGTTAAAGAACGCGCTGGATGGCCTTGACGGGAGGCTACCATCTGTCTCCCAACAGCTGTTCCAGTGGGTCCCCTCCCCCAACTTTCTCTGAGCCTTCGGGGTCCATGTGACCTGGCCATTTAGCCCACGGTATGCAAAAAAGTGCCTCTCAGAGGTAAAACAACCCAACCCAACAACCCATTGGTAAAACGAAGGTTTATACATTTAACAACATGGTTAAAGTGACTGTAATCCAGCTGGAGATAAATCTTTTTCTTGCTATTCGACTTAAATATTCATAATCACTTACAAACCTCACTATAATTCTAACCTCAAGACAAAATTCAAAGGTTTTGTTGTTTTACCTGCGAGCGGCAGTTGTTTCGAACACAATGGGCTAAATGACCAGGTCACAAAACCCAAGGGCTCAGAGCAGGTTAAAGAAGGGTATCGGCTAACGAGCTGCTGGTAGCCTCCCCGTCAAAGGCCACACAGCGTGTTCCTTAACGTGCACAGAGTATGGCTCTCATACACACGTGGCTATGGCTTGACGTCCCACCGACGTTGGCTTTCCAAGCCCAACATTTCCTCTTTCTAATCGAAAGCAGGATGAGATTTAGCGTGGCACAAATCTCAACGCGTGTATATAGGTGGGACTGGGATCTAGGAACAGCAGATTACGAGCTAAGGATTGAACCAACCGTCGCAGCTAGCCACTTGTATTGGCGTAGCATGAATAGAAACTGAGAATCCTATTGCAAGTTTACCTATTGCAAGTATCCTTCGACAGTTTACATTGCTCACAGATGACGGACAGGAAAAGCTCGAAAAGCCAAACTGGGCAATTTCATTTTCTTCCGAATTGGGAGTCATATTATGATACTATTCATTGGCTAGTCGTGGACTAATAAACCTCACGCAACTCGGTTATTATGTGTAAGCAAATTTTAAATGCTTAAGAGTGCAAAAGATTTTCTCAGTAACTACTTTACTAGAAAAAGTGGTTAAAACTGAAACCTGAACAAAAAATGCGAACGAAAGATTACAAAAATCATAAATTGTACATATTCAACAAATTATATTTGCTTGAAACTTACATCGTTAATGGTGACTTTTATCGTTAATCAAATGCTTGGGATCCTATGAGAGTCGAATCTTTAGAGCCGTGCGAATGTATTTGGGGGCCCGAGAGCAAAGCTCTATTTGGGGGCCCGAGAGCAAAGCTCTATTTGGGGCCCCGAAAGCAAAGCTGTATTTGAGGCCCTCCATTTAATTTTTTTCCGAAATTTTTGTTTAAATCTTATTAAAATAAAATTATATGCATTTTTAAATTTATATTTTGATTTATTACAAGAAAACACAAAATTCACAATAAAATTATCAGCGCAATATTTAACGGTCTTGATATATTTAGTAGTCTTAGTAGATATTTAGTAAACTTTAGATATAACTGATGTCTCTGCGAGATCTCTTACAGATTACCATTGCAAGTAAAATCATCAAAAGACTTACAGTCTCAGGTATCCAGTTTACCGGCAGTACAAACAGGAATATTATTGTACTGTAGGTAATTACCTACACAATTATATTACTGTTTATTTCTTTACAATAGTAGAATCTATGCAGTTCTGAATTTTATTTTGAAATGGGCATGTTTGAACCGTTTCTCTCTCAATTGATAATATGGCAGAGGCACTTAACCTTTCCTGGAGCATGGTTGAACGCATGTATGTTTTAATTTACTGAACGATCGCTCAGCTTCTGCCACTGTTACAGGATGTTCTTTGATGGTAATGACCATGACAAACCCTCCTAAAATCAAATAAAAATATTCCAATAGTCCCTGGCCGTATACATAATACCGTATATAATATTCCAATATTCCAATAGTCCGTCCCGTCCCGTGGCCGAGTGGTTAGCGCGCTTGGCTACTGATCTACGGGACCTGGGTTCGAGCCCCGGATAAGGCATGGACGTTTGTGTTGTTTTTCTGCTGAGGTCCTGCCATCCTCTCAGACCTTATACTGTGGCATATAAACTGACAGGCTCCTATATAAACTGGCAAGCAGCTGCTTGAGGGGGGTATTTATTTATTTTTTTATTATTTATTACCATATTTGGGTCAATACCAACTTCCCTAAATTCCTGCCCCGTATTTTAGATACTAGTATGAAGAGTTCAAAAGAACCTTTTCACTTCTGGGCCCCGGGGCAATGTCCCAATACTTTTGTGATTTTACTTGCAATGATGATCTGTAAAAGAAGATCTCGCCGAGACATTAGTAGAAAGACAACCTACATCAGAAAGTAACCATGTCGTATACAGGACTCGAACTCGGGCCTTCTCACTCCTTAGCTAAGCAAACTAACCACTCAGCCGTTGTGACAATGTATTGATATAATGTCGTTTAGTAATGCCGCAAATTATTCGTTTCAAAGCTGAGCTTCATACTCCGCGATTCCAACATTCTTTGTAAAATTCTTTGTATCTATGTTCACCCTAAAAGAGGTCACCCGGAACCATTTCGACGAGCTGATGAGCCAACAGTCTCTGATGATGTTCGCCTCACCCATCGGTGCGTAACACGCGGGTAAGTGGGCGACCATCTCGTGGCATCTGACACCCGATCACAATGGCCCGCCGCATCGCCTTAACGACTCCATTGAGCTTTATCACGACGCACGTGATTCCTTCTCTCCTCCCACTAACCGTTGTCGTGATGCAGCCAAGGATGCTCCGTGTTCGGATGGAAGCGACAGAGAGAAGCAGCCAGAGATCTCTCCCTCCGTCACTAATGCCAAGTCGATAGGGGTTTTCTTTGCGCGTGATTTCGTCCCTCAGAAAGGAGATAGAAAAAGAGCCTCAGAAGAGGAGAGAGAGAGAAAAAAAAGGCCAGATTGGGAAGGAGCAAAGAAACTGAGATGTTTAACGTGGAGTCCAGGGATTTAGTGCAGAGGATCATTTTCTGTAACGTAGTTTTACGTTTGGTGGTGTGGTGATGCGATAGGCATCAACAAAGCGTTGCTCGTTTCCGACGTAGTTGTTTTTTTTTTCTTGTTTGAAGTGTTCTTGTTGTAGTTTTGCCTGCCCTCCTAAAATCAAATGTAAACTGGAGGTAATCAGTTACTTCCCGCACCTGAGTCGTCAGCTTATCAGTTTGTCGACGTTTTTAAAAAGAATAGAAAGCTTTACTCATTTAAACAATTCATATTGTTGCGAGAGATAGTAATGAGAAACAAAGTTGAAATCTATGCAACAGTTTATAATATTATTAAAGAAACAGCGTAACTCATTATGAAGTTTAAAGCAGACCACGAATTCTGAATATTTTCATGGTGTCAATCATAGTTCGCCTGAACCTACGAGAGCTTGGTAGTATCCGGCTCCGAATAGTTCATAGGAAAATAGATCTTGAGAATTCTTTGTCTGCAAAATTCCCCGCCCTGTCCACGGTCAGTAGGAGCACCGATGGGCTTGTAAAAGCCGCCGTCCGTCGGATGGGACGTTAAGCCTTTTCGCCGTGTGCGGGAGAACCATATCCTGTGCACGTTAAAGAACACGCTGGATGGCCTTGACGGGAGACTACCATCTGTCTCCCAACAGCTGTTTCCAGTGGGTGCCCTCCCCAACCTTCTCTGAGCCTTCGGGGTCCATGTGACTGGCCATTTAGCCCATTATGTGCAAAAAAAGTGCCGCTCAGAGGTAAAACAACCCAACCTTGAGAATTCTTTGACTTCGTTGATATCAAAATAACGATATTGCCAAATTGGCATTAGCACCATTAATAAATATTCAAAAAGTACAATTCATTAGTGTCCTGTGTTAGATTTTACATAAATTCTTTTTTTCAAAATCGAAGAGTTCATTTTAAAAACAATTAAAGAACTTTCTTAATATAATGAAAAAGTTTAGGGGAAGTGATGGTAAATTTTGCGTGAAATATTAAAGTGCTACTGATACGATTAAGTAATTTACTTGAAATAACGAAAGAGTTATATTGAAATAATTACAGTTAACCTGAAGCAATTAGCAGGAACAATTAGAATTTTCTTGATACCATTAACGAATTTACCCGATAACATTTATTTCACATTTATTAAGGCATTTACCTGAGACCAAAATATTTGCCTGAAATTATGAAAGAATTGTCTCGAAAAATAATGTGCAGGAAATAATAAGATAATTTATCTTAAGTGAAAGATCTGAAATCAGAGTACTGGACATAATGAATATGTTTCAGATGAAGAGTTTTGTCTGAAATAAAGTAGAAATTTAGCTAAAAATAGTCAGTCACCATATTATTTCTGATTACAATGTTTTTACGCCATTACAATAAATGAGTTGGGATGTACAGAAAAGGTTTCTCTGGGCGACGCTTTTTTTGCGTATAATGTGTTAAATGACCATGTCACAGGGACTCCAAGGACTCAGAGAAGGTTGAAAACACTGGACAGGTGTTAGGAGGCAGACGGAAGCCTCCAATCAAAACCATCCAGCATGCTCTTTAATGTATAGAGGGTATGGCTCTCTTGCACCCGGTTGGGTTGGGCTGTTTCCCCTCTGAACGCACTTTTTGCACACAATGGGCTAAATCAGGCGTGTCCAACCTTTTGACTTCCCTTGGCCATATCGAGTGAAGATTTGACTTCCCTGGGCCGCATTGAGTGAAGATGAATTGTTTTGGGCCGTACATAAAATATATAATATAGTTAATGTATATGAATAATAAAACTTCATTTATTTTCTTATGTCTTTTATTATAAATTTAAAAAAAGGGCAAAATAAAATAGTGGGATATCAAAAACTCGCTGAAAATCACATAATCATGTTGAAACTTTATGTCGTAAACACGTAAACTTTGCGATTTTGTGGGCCGCCTTACTAGCTGTCCAGGGCCGCGGGTTGGACACCCCTGGGCTAAATGGTCAGGTGACAAGGACCCCGTAGGTTTAAAGAAGGTTGGGGGGGGGATCCAGTGGAACAGCTGTTGGGAGACACATGGTAGCCTTCCGTCAAGGCCATCCAGAGTGTTTTTTAACTTGCACAGAGTATGGTTCTCCCGCTCACGACGACTGCTTAACGGCCCATCCGACGGACAACGGCCTTTCTAAGCCCATCGGTTCCCCTACTGACTGTGGGTAGAATGGGGAGTTTTGCGGAGATAAATCTCAACGCTTAACCAGCTGGGACTCGAACCTGGTAACTGCAGATTACGAGCTTGGCGCGCTACCGACTGAGCTACCCCCCCGTGCCTGCATTAAATGATTAATATTAGTATGCTTGAAGCAATGGCGTACCCAAAATTTTTTAATGACGGGACGGGAGTTGACTTGTTTGAATCTAATGTTTTTTTTGACATGATTGTGTCTGTGATTTCATGAGACTGCTTTTGAAAATATATGACATTTCAGCCCTCAAGGTTTAGGGGGTGTTATGACCTCATAATCTCAGCTTGTGCACGCCACCGGCTACAATACTACAACGAAATACTAATTGAAATAATAAACTCTCTCATGGTGTAGTCATATAAATTATTAAACAATGCCGCAAAACTATAATAATAAGATTTTTGGATTATCCGAAATATATTTCTTTTTATCTTCCAAATGTTTTTGAATATATATTTTTTAAAAATCCCTTTTTTCCACTTCAATCTCAAAACCATGCTCATTGTAAGCTTCTACGAGATTTGTATAGTTCTTCGTAATTACTCGGGAGCAATAAAATGCGCAGGATTTTCTTTGCTGGTGAGTAAAACTTGATTAATTTCAAACTTTTTAATTCGGCATTTCTGTAAAATTCGAATTTTCCAATAAACATACTTCATACAAAAGTACCTGGATAATTCGATGCCGTTTTCAATTTGTAATTAGCTAAAAATATTAGCCATGTGCTCATCGTATCTATATATTTGTACCTAAAAAAAAACTGAAAAAAAAAAACATAAGAATTATGAGTTTGAAAACACAACTATTAAAGAACACACTATGGTGAAAGAAAATATGATAATGACTCTTCAATTAAGCCACTGCCTGTTAAAAAATATGCCTTTTCAGCTTTCTGAGTGTGTGAAACATTTTATGACATCATGCAATACTTAAAAAAAAAATAATAAATACCCCCTCAACAGCTGCTTGCCACAGAGGTTTGACAGGAGCCTATCAGTGTATATGCCATAGTAGAAGGTCTGAGAGGATGTCCGGCCCTCAGCAGAAAAACGACACATACATCCATGCCTTACCCGGGGGTCGAACCCAGATCAGTAGCCAGGAATAAGGAATCCTCAGTGAACGAAACGAGGGAAAATAAATGATTATTTTAAATGTTTGTTTCACTGAAGGTATTTGAGGATTTTTGTGACTGTTTTATAATATGTCGTATTAAGGAGATAACATTTTTACTGTTATTGGATAAGTTTAACATTTCTGTTTAGAGAAAAAAAATTATGTGTTCAAAAAAATCTTCAGGAAATGGATTTAATATCAGGTTTTAAGGTAAACCATGCTTATTTTTTGTATTTTACATTTGTGTTTTTTATTCAACAGCTATTGTTTTTGCGAATTTAGAACTAACCCGGTTTTCCTTCATTCGAATATTTTTTAGTCCTTTGGATTTCAAATTAACCAGGGTTTACTGTATTTATATAAATCTGTTTTAGCCATTAAATAATTAATAAAAATAAAATGCCCTCAAGAAGATGTTTGCCACAGAGGTCTGACTGGAGTCTGTCAGTTTAACATACCATTGATATTTGTGAGGAAGGCGATACCCAAGCAGAAAGACATCACAAACATCCAGCCTTGCTAGATTCGAACCCAGGTTACTTTGATCAGTAGCTAAGCACGCTAACCACACAGGATTTGATTATCCGGCGTTTTCTCCCATTCCCTGTTAGCTTCACCCCTCGTTAAAACGAAAAACGTACATGCAATAATATACCTTATTATACAACCTGTACAGAACATATTTGCATAACTCTTTAAATTTGTTGAAGCATCTTCGGCGAATGAAACTTGCATCAATTCCAAACTTTAAAATAGTAAGAAAATTCCGCCAGTTGTTTGTCAATGTGTATCATTTGCATTACACGTCTACGAATTATCGACACATGGTAAAACAGCAACAATTCGGCGTGCGCCAGGCGACTATGCACTCATATCGTTATCAGGCACGTGCACGCAAAGCTCTCTTCGCATCCCGTACGCGAGAGTAACTCAATTTCCGCATACTGGAAATAAAAGAGGAGCAGACAGCAGATAAGTCAACACCACAGCCAGTAAAAATGTATGGCACTGCCGCCTTAAAACCGCTGTTGTGCACCGAACAGAATCCCAAACCGAGCCCAGAAGGCAACGAAATAAGATTGAAGATGTAAACTCAGGAAGAGAAGGAGAGAAAGAGAGAAGGAGAAAGATAGGGAGCTATGGGAACGTGATGCAGGAATAAAGTCAGAAGGTACCAGCATCCTGACCAGCAGTACCTCTCTATACATATTTATACCTCGGTGACTCTTCACACCTAATAAAATGTCACAGAAGCGAGTTGTCAAATAAAAAGGAAAGTCCCACATGTGATAAGCATCTTACACGTCAGAACGTGTCTTCTTAATAGTGGGATGCCTATCAGGAGTGCTTCCGTAGTTTGCTTTTCACAATGGAGCACTTCTGGAGATTTGTCATTGTCTTGAGGCTACCCTTTAAGGCGTATACAACATAGATAAGTTTTGATGAAGTTATTCTTCTAACTTAAGGTTAAAAGCAAACCGTAGGTGTTTTCTGCTTCAAGGGATGGCTTCCAAGAAAACGATTGAAACAACAGAACTATTCGTGATTCATATTTGTTGTCTTTGAAAGAAGTTGTCTGTCTTAGCATCATGATGGAAAATCGACTATCGAAGTTTTTTTATCTGTGAAAAAGGTTTTTAATATTTTCACATGGAAAAAATTATAAATAATGAACGTTTTTGTGCTATTTTTGTTTGAGCTACTTCGTATTATAAATATAACATCTCTGTGATCTCTACTAGAACTGTCGCATTCTTTCCCTTTCGGTTTCGAGCTCAAGCAGTAGTTCATTAGGGTCGTAATCTGCAGTTTTCAGGTTCGAGTCCCAACTAAGAATGCGTTGAGATTTGTCTCCGTTTTCATCCGAAATTTCCATCCGAAAAGAAGCACCGATAAGATTGAATAGGCCTTCTATCTCTTAACAGCTATCCAATAGATTTTCCTACTGAACTCTGAGACATTTGAGTTCTTTGACCTGATCATTTAGTGTGTTGTGTGCAGAAAAATCCGATTGTGCAAAACACAAAACGTGTGCAAAACAACCCAACGCTCGCTTAATATATATATAAATATATATATTTTTCTTTTCCTTTCAGGTGTTAGTCAACATGTCATTCTCAAACATAATTCTGAAATATAATTCAAAACATACGTTCATGTATAAATAGGAAGTTCAAAATATAATTATAATAAGATACATTATATAATTAAATTTCCTACCAGATGTGTCAGCTCTTCCGCGCTTAGTTTGCGAGTTCTAGATGAAACTTGTCCAATGAAAAAGAGCATCGGGTCTGACGCACATCGAAGTGCGGGTGTAATGACCCACGCATCTGAGGATTCACCTAGAATCACGGTGAAGATTAATTAAGGGAAGTAATTATTTAAAGTGTATGTTATTTATCGTGTTTGCCGCCTCCAAGTTGGTAGACCCCGGGCAACGTCAAGTAGGAGAGTGCTTGTTGGGATGAAGTACGGTGGGGACTTCGTAAGCCCGGGTAGCTACGGTAGCCGTGAAGATCTAACAAGAAACCTGAAAATGATGGCTGAAGGGAAACAAGGCACATTTGGAGGCCTCACGGTGGCAGGCAGGCCTACCACCAAACTTAAGGGCGGGGGTGGCTCAGTCGGTAGCGCGCCAGGCTCGTAATCTGTAGTTCCCAGGTTCGAGTCCCAGCTGGGTCAGCGTTGAGATTTATCTCCGCAAAATTCCCCGCCCTGCCCACGGTCAGTAGGGGACACCGATGGGCTTGGAAAGGCCGCCGTCCGTCGGATGGGACGTTAAGCCGTGGCCCCGTGTGTGGGAGCCATACCCTGTGCACGTTAAAGAACACGCTGGATGGCCTTGACGGGAGGCTACCATCTGTCTCTCAACAGCTGTTCCAGTGGGTCCCCCTCCCCCAACCGTCTCTGAGACTTTGGGGTCTATGTGACCTGGCGATTTAGCCCATAATGTGCAAAAAAGTGCCGCTCGGAGGTAAAACAACCCAACAACCACCAAACTTGGTTGGTTGGTAGCCAGCCAGCCAGCCCAGCTGATATTTTTCTTACTCGAAAATCTCAAAGCCATTTGAAACGGACAGCTCTAATGGATTCTGACTCTAAACCTGAAATAGGAGCAGCGAATAGGATACGGATTGGAACAATAAATATAAGAGGAATTCACAACGAAACAGAAAATATGCAGAAAGAATTAGATGAAATGAAAATCAAAATAGCAATAGTTACAGAAACAAAAATGAAAATTAAAAACAGTGATAGATTAGAAAAATATACCCTAATATAAAGTGGTGTCCAAAGAAAAAAAGAGACCAGCAGTGGGAATCGGAATCATGATTCATAATCACTGGAGTAACAAAATTGATTATTATAATTGGATAAATGAAAGAATTATTGTTGTACGTCTAAGATATAATCCATCATATATGACTATAATTGACATCTACGCACCAGAAGAAGGGAAAAATGATCAATCTAAAGAATTTTATGACACGCTACAAGAAGAAATGAAGAAAATCAATAAAACTGATTTACTCATAATAACAGGAGACTTTGATTCAAGAGTAAGTGATAACAAGCTTCAAGATTTAAGACGGAAATATGAGGAAAAGACGCTAAGCAATAACGGAAAAATACTTAGAGAACTTGTTACCCTTCATGAAATAAGAATCAATAATAACTTTTACAAACATAAAGAAATACACAAATATATTTGGGAAGCTATGGCAGAGTCAATAAACAGAAACGTATTGATAACTTAGTAGAATTTGAATACCCCCTACAAATTATCCAAATAATCAAAAATGCATTTGAAGATGCAAAAATAAAAATAAAACAGAATGATTATTGCTCAAAAGAAATTAAGACAGGAAGAGGTTTGTTTCACGGAAGTGGATTGTCACCTGTTCTTTTTCATATATACATGAGAAAATTAAGTAGAAAGTAGAAACTATAAAAGATAAATTGTGTATCCCAATTTTAATTCCGTTTAACTAACTTACTATATGCAGATGATAAAGTATTACTAGCAGAAAATTAAAATGATCTCCAGAAGAATTTATACCAACTTAAAACAGTAATAGAAAAATATGATATTAAAAATCTCAACATCAGAAACAAAATCTATGGCCTTTATTGGATATAGTAAGTTGTAAAATATCAATAGATAACAAATCAATAGAATAAGTTAGGGAATTCAAATATACTGGTTTCCATAAATTAAGAAAAACTCAGAAAAATTAACATAATCAAAAAACTAAATGAATGATTTTAATGAAATTTGATGGAAACATGAAATTACAATGCTAGTTTCAGAATGGCATAAAATATTTTACACTACAAACATTTTTCGCCAAAAAATAACACTACAGGAGCTTGTCCAAAATGAGGTGTCAGAATGCAAAGAGCAAAGTTCTTTAATGAGGAGTGTGGTCACCCCTTACAGCAATGCAGGCACGCCAGCGATGTTCCATGCTGTTTATGATGTTGTGAATCAGCTCAGTAGGAAGTAACGACCATTGTTCCTTTAAAGCAGTAATAAGCTATCCCTTTGTTTCAGGTAGCGGGCAACACGTCTCCCTAGAGCATCCTATACATGCTCAATCGGATTTAGGTCGGGATATCGAGCTGGCCACTCTATGCGCATAATGATCTTCTCTTGAAGATATTGTTCCACTTGTCGAGCTCTGTGTGGACTTGTAAGATGAATGTTTCACCTATTGCACCAGCATAAGGATGTTTCTTGCAACATTCGAAAATTTGAAGCATTGTTTTACCCGTCCCACTGTTAGTTAAGGGTCCTGATGAGTGAATTCTCTGCAAGGAGCGAACGGGATTGGCTTTGCAGGGTTGGTTGCCTGGACCGCAGGATCATGGCCAACAGTTATAAAACAATTAAAATAAATAATCCCTCATGCAACTGTTTGCCACAGAGATCGGGCAAGAGTCTTTCAATGTAATGTGTCTCGGAGAAAGTCTGTGACGAAGAAGAGACCTCTGAAAACACAAGAAACATTCAAGCCTTATCCTGCCTAGAATCCATCTATCCTTGATCAATAGACAAGTGTATTATACGTTTTAGTATTAGCGTTTTAATATCCATAATTTGCGCTTAATGTTTATAATTTATAACTATTATCATTCAATTGTTCCGTTAATGTTTTAGTTGTAACGTTTAGGAACACAAGCGAAAAACGCTCTTCAGTTAGAAATATTATTGATTTAAAAAACAAACAGTTGTAGGGTTAAGTAGTTTTACCTCTGAGTGGGAACTTTGTACACACACTGAGTCAAATGGCTAGGTCACAAGGACCCGTAGGGCTTAAAGAAGGTTGGGGAAGTGGACCCACTAAACAGCTATTAAGATACAGATGATAATCTCTGGTCAAAGTCGTCCAAGGTGTTCTTTAACTTGCACAGGTATAGCTCTGCTGCACATGGTATTGTCCCACTTCCAATCCAGGCCATACACACGGTGTTCGTTAACCTGCAGAGTGTATGGTTCTCCTACACCCGGAACGATTGAGTTAAATGGCTATAGATCACAAGGACCGGAAGGACTCAGAGAATGTTGGACGAAGGGGATCCACTGAACAGCTGTTAAGATACAGATGATAATCTCCTGTCAAAGATATCCAGAGTGTTATCTAAGGTGTGCAGGGTATGGCTCTCCTACACATCAGGCAATGGCTTTACGTCCCATTCCACAGACAGCAGTCTTTCCAAGCGCAACGGCATTCCGTCTCTCTCCTAAGGCAGAACGGGGGATAGCGGAGATTTATCTGAACGCATGCATAGTTGGGACTCGAACCCGCTGATTAGGAACCTGTTGCGCTACAGACTGAGGCAACCCTCGCCCACTACTGTAAGGTACAGTCGCTCAAAAAGTATCCGAACACTATGGATGATTACAGAATTCAGAAGAAATATCTGGCAAAGAATTTTTTAGAAAATTAGTAATCTGGCAACCTTCGTGTCACGTGACACGAAGGTTGTCAGATCACTAATTTCTGAAAAATGCCAGATATTTCTTCTGAATTCTGCAATGTGTTTTACTGAATTCTGGATGAATTCTGCAACGGTTCGGATATTTTTTGAGCGATTGTATAATATACTGTAGTATAAGAATATATTATATAATTCAAAATGTACTAGTAGAAGAGAGATTGATTGATTGTTCTGTCATAAGCTAATAGCTTTGCCGATCTAATTACGAATCGAGACTGATAATCGATTGTAAGTTTGAGTAACCTGTAGAACAATCTGAATGTTATCTTATTTTTTTCTGCAGTTCATATTATATTTTACACATTTTTTGTTGTTGCATGAAGATAAGCAGAAACGGATAAAACAGAAACAGAAACATAAACAGAAACGAAGAAGAAAAGAGCAAAATGTTAAAGATATGCATAATGTACAATTCATTATTCATCGCAGTTCTTTAAATTTTCTGAGAACTTAAAAGTGACTAATTATATGTATATGAATATAATAATTATTTACTTCAAATGAATGTAAGAAATATTCCTTTTAAGCCTTGTGTTTTGACGGTAAAGTAAAATTATTTGCGTCACAAGTAAAAGAAAGGAGTCGATATTGACTTATTTCTTACTTATCTTTCAGCTTCCTGAGTAAAACATTTCTATAAAAGCAGCAGCTTCTTCTATAAATGGCAGCAGAATTTGAAATTGTCTAGGAAAAATATATTAAGTGTGGTTAAAAACATTATTTTATGGTACATTGTGTGAATCATTTTGCATAAAAAGGAATAAATTCTGCATTAGTTTATTTTTGTTCTTCTGAAAATTAAGTGAAAGAATGGCAGTAAGTTCTTGTAATGACAATCTTAGAAGTTCATAAAGGTAATTCAGCCCTTTAATCATTGAAGTAATCAGAGAATAAAAATAACTTTCCAGAAGTGGATGTAAATAAATATTTAGCGCTATTTTTCGCAACGAATGATCCGATAAACTGCTCACTTTTCTTTCTGCATCCTTATAGCTCAATGGATCATTACTGAACGTAATAGAGGCGGGGGTGGCTCAGCCGGTAGCGCGCCAGGCTCGTAATCTGTAGTTCCCAGGTTCGAGTCCCAGCTGGGTCAGCGTTGAGATTTATCTCCGCAAAATTCCCCGCCCTGCCCACGGTCAGTAGGGGACACCGATGGGCTTGGAAAGGGCGCCGTCCGTCGCATGGGACGTTAAGCCGTGGCCCTGTTTGCGGGAGAGCCATACCATGTGCACGTTAAAGAACACGCTGGATGGCCTTGACGGGAGGCTACCATCTGTCTCCCAACAGCTGTTCCAGTGGGTCCCCTCCCCCAACCTTCTCTGAGCCTTCGGGGTCCATGTGACCTGGCCATTTAGCCCATGGTGTGCAAAAAAGTGCCGCTCAGAGGTAAAACAACCCAACCCAAATTCTTTGCGCGAATAGTGCGCACCGCGGATTCGTTAATTCCAAATGCACACCCTGTGGCTGACGTACTTTCACCAGCTTTAATCCTTGAGATAATTTCGTTTCTTTTCTAAACTCACCATCTTGCGGTTCTCCTTCATGACTCCAAGCATAATTAAACTTTCTGAAGGTTCACAAGATGCAAATAATTTAATGTAAATTATAATGCAAATGTGGCATTTGTGGTAAATTGTGTAAAAATGTAGCATTTGTGGGCAAAACGACTTCGTAGAATGTCAATGGCTATCTCGGTCTTCTTTTCTATTCTATTGTTAATAATGACAACGACAACTAATTAAATTTTGCTATTGTAATGGAAACACTAGCTAACTAAATTTCGTTATTATGGTGAAAACAGTAACTGACTAATCCCATTATTTTAATGACAGCGGTATCTAAACTCGTTACTGTAATGATAATGGTAGCTAAACGTTTGGCAAAACTCGCGTATATTTGAATTTCGGTTCGGGTACAAAAAGAAAGAGAGCATTAAAGAGAGTTCGATGGATTGTTCGCGTAGTCGAGTGTTAGTTGATAGATTCGCGTTCGATAATTCGCGTAGATTCGAATTCGTGCAAATGTAACTCGTGCACATGGAGGGTTTATTACGTTTAGTTGTGCACTGTTTTGCACGCGTTTTTCACGAATACAACCATAAGTGTGTTTTACCAATTAATTTAAGCTTTGATATATGGAACCTCGACCTTGCTGATTAATTAAGGATCCGTACTCATTGAACTGATTTTGGCCAGTTGTTCTGAATAATTTCAAGCATTCTAATGAGTGTATGCAATTATTCATAGCATTCGAATCATTCTAGATCAGGGGTGGGCAAATAGGGGCCCGCTAACAGTTTTTTGTGGCCCGCCAAGACAGTCAGAAAAATCCGCCTTGAACCGAGATTTCCTTCCCGTGCGCGACCGAAGATTCGTCTCGTATTTTCCACTAGGACGGCCACGTCAATATGCATGCGCAGTGTAGATACGAAAACAATTGCCCACCCCTGTTCTAGATAATATGTGTCATGATGACTCCAACTATTCCAACTCAGATTGCTCATCATTCTAGATAATTACCACTATTTTAACTAATGTCGCTCATTTATCCTAACGGTTCCAATTGTTTGAACTAATACGACTCATTATTCCAGATAGTTATGACTCTTTGAACTAACGCAATTCACCATTCAAACGATTACAACTATTTAGTAAATTTGATGTTCAATGAGTATGTTTTCGAAAACGTTTTCGAAGCTTCTCTGGAAGCATACTTCAGTTTCAATTCAGATAATTGAATGAAAGTTTTAGCTATGTTTCTAATAACTTAAAGCATAAACTTATTGATATAAAAAGCAAACTGGTTTCATAATTGAGAGATATCGGAACGAGCTCTAAGCGTTGTTTTAAGAAAGAGCTACTACCATTCTACAAATTCTGCTAAGCAAGTACTTGTCATTATTCCAGGTAATTGTAATATTGCTTGAACTTAATATGGTTCATCCATACTGACGACTCCAGCTATTTAGACTCTTGTTTCAGTATCTCTGAAGGGCAGTTTTATGCACTCAATGGTCTAAATGTTTAGGTCACAAGGACTCCAGAGGCTCAGAGAAAGTTGGGAAAGGGTGTCCATTGGAATAGTGTTTCCCAAATGGTGTTCCACAGAGTCCCAGGATTCTGTGAACCAAAAATAAGGGTTTCTGAAATAAAATTTCACTGCAATTTAGACAAATTAATTTACAGCTCATCATTGATTTACTGAGTATCTATCCACTATCAAGCTGTTTTATGTACCAGGATGAAGATGAGTATAGAGGAAAAACAAGGCACTACTGATTATACCAGAGGTGACGTAGATTCCAATTTGCTCACAAAAAAATCAGACAGAGGCTGATTGTGTGCACATATCTGTGATGGCTCTGAAGAAAGAGAGTCCCAAATGTACTCAATAGACAGTGATTGATCTTGCCCCGACGTAGGTAGTGGTGTTCATGGCATTCTCCCCATAGATGGTGTGCAGCGATATGCTGAGGTACATCTGGGACTTGCCTTTATTTAATGTTAACGTTACATAAAATAGCTTAAGAGTGGATAGATACTTAGTAAATTCCGTTACAATATTTAAAAATAAATTGAAAATTTTAATTCGTCTTCATACGCATGAAATGTGTTTTTGTTTCTAAACATGAGCAATTGAAAAACATGTTGATCTCATACACTTGTTTAATATTTATCTATTTTTCTTCTTACTCATTCGTGGTCTAGTTTTTAGCTTCATATATAAGAATTCTATTAAGTGTTCCGCAATAATATTTCGAGTGAGAAAGGGATCCATGGTCAAATTAAATTGGGAACCATTGTACTAAACAGATGTTAGCAGACAGATGAAAGCTTCTAGGCAAGGCCATCCCTAGCGTGTTCTTTAACGTGCACATGGTATGGATCTCCTGCATATGGGACTACGGCTTAATATCCCAACCGATGGACGGTAATCTTTTTAAATCATCACAATTCCTTTTCCACAGAAGGCAGAGTGGAGATTTGCAGATATAACTCTCAACGCTGGCACAGTTGGGACTCGAACCTGGGAACTGCAGATTACGAGCCTGGAGAGCTCAGTAAAGTTCGGCCTCCCTTATTTATAATAATATCGTTTTATGAGAGCGTAGTGTGGGGGAAATAGAATAGAGGGGGAGAAAATTCAAACAAACAACAAAAGTTAAATATCACTGACTCCAAAAATGGAAGCACTTTCTTTAGTTGAAAAGTCAATTTTTTCACCCAAATCTGTAAATAAAGCACCATTTTAAAAATGTTCGCATTTTTAGACTTAACGTAACTTTTTATTGATTTTTAAATAAAAAACTTCATTTGTTTAAATAAAAAAATGCAATAATATATATATATATACGGTTCTGACATGGCTTTTTTCCCAAGAGTTTTTCTGCACTTTTTCTAGGACTGTAATTTTTTCCTTCTGTTAAACGTTTTAAAAATATTATTTGGATTTAAAAAGTAGCCGTAAAAAATGCAATCCTAAATCATGAAGGAAACTCGTAACATTGAAGAAGATTAAAAAATTAGCAGCAATTCCTGAAAGGTTCCAAATTCCAACCGTCTTAGCGTCAAGACTCAATATTTCCTTCTTCACATCACGGGAGATATGCGCAATCATAGAAAAAATCTTTTTTAAACTTTTAAAGACCTGAAAAATATTTACACAAGAAATAAAATTATAAAAAAATAAGAACAACCATTTCCGTTTCTATTGATGAGACATAGCAGTGAAAGTAAACAAATAAAAAAAGATCCTCGATTAAACCATGTTCTATTAATATTCAAACATAGAAACAAAAAAACCTGCAAAAAATCTCATATATAAAAATAATAAAAATCATTTCAACCCTAATAATCTTCAAGCATGCTACAAATATCATATTTTTAATAGCGCTGTGTGAGGAAAACTACTCCTACAATATTTTGAAAGATGCAAAATTCTTAGTCCAAAAACAAAAAGAAAAAATATATTAATTTTGTTGCATTCATCAATTGCATTCTGAAGCGCTATTCTGAAGTTCGAGTTCCTCTTTCTTTCTGAAGAATCCTCCGTTTCATGCTGCAACTAGTAATATAAGAGCGTAAACTGACTGATTTAAAGAGGACAGCAGATTTTATTTTACGAAAGCAATATAGCTACCATTTATGATCTTGCTTCAGTGGAATAAGTTTTTTTAGAACCTATATTGTGTCTGAGTGGACTTAGAGCGAAGAATATCGGATTGGATTGTTTTCCTCTGAGCGGCACTTTTTTGCACACCATGGGCTAAATGGCCAGGTCACAAGGACCCCGAAGGCTCAGAGAAGGTTGGGGTAGGGGACCCACTGGAACAGCTGTTGGGAGACAGATGGTAGCCTCCCGTCAAGGCCATCCTGCGTGTTCTTTAACGTGCACAGGGTATGGCTCTCCCGCACACGGGGCCACGGCTTAACGTCTCATCCGACGGACGGCGGCCTTTCCAAGCCCATCGGTGTCCCCTACTGACCGTGGGCAGGGCGGGGAAATTTTGCGGAGATAAATCTCAACGCTGACATAGCTGGGACTCGAACCTGGGAACTACAGATTACGAGCCTGGCGCGCTACCGACTGAGCCACCCCCGCCCCAGGGCGAAGAATAACCCTTCCCAGAGGAATAGATGGACACGACGAGAAGTGGCATTATGAGTGGTACTTTAAAAATTATCTGTGTCGAGAGAGTAAATATGAGGAATATACAAGGGTCGGCAATCGGTCAGAATGGCATTTTGAATGTATATTATTAGTGAACCGAACTTTCTGACAACTATACCTTCATTTTGAGCATTCAGTTTCCTTTGCCAAGTATGCACCGATTCCAATTCCCATAGCTATTTCACTGAATTCTCGTTTATTTTGATGATTCTAACTATTGAATTATTGATGCTCAGCATTCCTGTGGATTAACACCCATTTGTGATAATGTGGCTCATAATTCTTATGAGTTTTCAAATTCTGGGATAATGGGGTTAATTCTTCGTGGAAATTCCAACCATTTAGGAAAATATGATTCATTATTTCTGAGAGTTCTAACGATTGAGATAATGTGATTCAGAACTCCAATGACTTTCAACCGTTTGCAATAATTTGATTCATTATTTCTGAAGATTTTAATCATCTGAGATTATCTGACTCATCACTTCTAAAATTTCCGCCCTGTTGAGAAAAGCGATTCATTATTAACGAAAGTTTGAATCATTTACGGTAAATGTGTTTTATTATTTCTGTGATTCCAACCATCTGAGATTACGTGACTTATCATTCATGAGGATTCTATCAGTTTCAGATCATGTGGTTTGTTATTTTTAAGTATCCCACCCATTAGAGATAATGTGTCTTGTCATTCATCAGAATACATCCACTTGAGATAATGTGACTTATCATTCTAGGATTCCACCCATTCGAGATAACGAGACTCATTCCTGAGATTTCTAACCATTTGAGATAATGTGACTCATCATTCTTGAGGATTCCACTCATTTGAGATAATGTGACTCATCATTCTTGAGGATTCCACTCATTTGAGATAATGTGACTCATCATTCTTGAGGATTCCACTCATTTGAGATAATGTGACTCATCATTCTTGAGGATTCCACTCATTTGAGATAATGTGACTCATCATTCTTGAGGATTCCACTCATTTGAGATAATGTGACTCATCATTCTTGAGGATTCCACTCATTTGAGATAATGTGACTCATCATTCTTGAGGATTCCACTCATTTGAGATAATGTGACTCATCATTCTTGAGGATTCCACTCATTTGAGATAATGTGACTCGTCATTCCCCAGATTTTCCAACCATTTGAGATTATGTGACTCATCATTCCACAGATTTGCCAACCATTTGATATAATGCGGCTTATCATTTTTGAAGATTCCGGTCATTTGAGATTATGTGAATTGTCAATATCGAAAAGATTTTACTCGTATAAGCGATCTTTCGTGATCGTTGCAACCATTCGAGAAAATGCAATTCTCACTCTCCAGGATTTCAACCATTAGATTATTCCTTTAATACAAGATAGATAAGAGGATTCAATCATTCCTACTCATGCTACTCGTTAGCGCAAAAAAATATCCATAACTTTATATTAGGATAACAAATGTTTCTTGCATGATATTTTGAATGCAATCTTGTTATTTTTTTGTTGCATTCATTTGTTCACCTCACAACACTCTCAGTGTTTGCGATTTGATTGGTTTCCTCGCAGACGCATGTGGTCGGCTGTTCATTGTACTATTGAAGAAAAGAGAAAAAAAAACAATTGTGAGAAACCACACGATGGAGATTAGGAGAGAGAGAAAGAACAGGAGGCAGGAAAAAAAGAAAGAAATTAAAAATAAAGGCACAAAATTGCTCGACGAACTTTTCCATTTCTCTCTCTTTGAAGAAGCTAAAAGTTTCTCATTTGTGCCGGTTAAATTATCATTCTAATTTAGCGGCACGACAAACAGGAAACATTTCTTCCGAGTTCTCCTCACGGCGAGAGCTCCACCAGTTTGCACACAAACACATACACACGTACAGAAACTTCGTGTTTTTAGTAACGTTTTCTCCTAACCAGACTGGAATCCAATCATTTCCACGTACCGGAAATAAATGCGGACGCTTTTGACCTAAATTAGCATACATACAAGTGACGTTTATTCCAGCCTTCATCTAACTTCCTCTGACATAAATTATTCAACAGCTCAAAACCGGTTTTATAAATCCCCCTTGTGTGCTGTTTTACATTCTTGGCTTCGTGTTACCTCTTACTGTATCCCTCTGTTGCTCCTTCTCTTCGTTTCGCTCCTTCTTTCTCTCTCTCCCTCCTCCTTTCTTCTTTCTCTCATTTCAGTTTGACAAAACTTAAGTAGGACCAGTCTCAATAGTGGTCCGCTGTTTACAAATGAGTTGCCGAGTCTGGTAAAACGAAATATTTTTTTCTCTTTTTTTTTTAACAAAACAAAATGTATATATATATATATAGGGGTGGGGTGTGAGAGATAGGTGAGGGGATGGAAATTGAGCAGGGGGTGGGAAAAGCGGAAATGTCTAAAAGTGAGGATGGTAAATGTGGACGCGCCCAAGTAATTAGAGCGAAGTGTAGCAATTGGCTCCGTATCATCTGCTTTGGCCACGGATAGAGAGATAAGGAGGTGGAGGAGAAGATGATTTGCATAGCGGAGATAGTTCTTTGTAATTCAAACCAAAAAATGCGAAAGCAGCATGATGATGGGAAAGAGAAAGAAAGAGAAAAAATTAGAGAGAGAGAAATTGAATGGTTTTATTAAGATAGTGTACCATAAAATGATGATTTTTAATGATAGATTACTAAATAGGATCTTATATAAGTTGCTAGCAGGCCCCGGATATAGAAAACGATAAAGAATGGGTAGGGGGGAAAGGAGCAAATGACTGAATCGAGCCTGAAAAATTAAAAGGGACTGGTCCAAGAGAATATATCGACATTCCAGTATAAAAATTCTCTCTCCATTTCAGTGGTCTTTAAAAAAGATTTTGAAAAATTCGTGATATATATATATGGGTTCAGCCATTTTTAACATCCATTCCAGTTACTAGCATTCTCCAAAGAGGGGGTATAGTCCCTTCCCCCTAAATCTGGCCTGGTTGTTACTGTGATCACAGGTTTAAAACTGACTATAAGAGAAACCAAACATTTGCTCAAAACTTTTATCATTCACGCTGTTTCTACATTCCAGACCTATAACCAAAAAGAGAAAGGGGCTTGCAGGAGGGGGACATAGCTCCTCTTTTCAAGCCCATGATCCCCTTCTAGAAAGCTCTTCAATATGTTTGAATTTTTGAAACTTTTGCAATTTTAAAGCACAAGGACTGTTTTACGTTAGGATGCCGTGACTGGACACGAAGGTTGCCAGATCACTAATTTCTAAAAAAATCGTTGCCAGATATTTTTTCTGAATTCTGTAATCAACCATAGTGTTAATATATTTTTTGAGGAACTGTAAATAGGCCTACGAATTCTAAGACACATATTGTTGTGCGCACCTCGCGGTTGCAAGCACTATTCAATTTTTATGTAGAAATATGCAAATTTAAATCTGTGGCGTTGTGTTTTCCACATTGCCCAATTATGGATTATTCACTTAATTAGACAATGCGGACCGCAAAAATCCCAGGCCGTCTCCTTGGGGGAAGACTTTATTAATATGAAATCCAATGATGAGCACAACTCAGGTTTATGGAAAACATAAAACAATAACAATATTTATTGAAACAAAATATCTAACAGTACAGGCAAAACAATTAATCTTTCTAATAATCAATCGTCTATCGTGGACTTAAAAAAAAGAAAGAACTTAAAGAATTTAATGGACTATGGAACTGTGGACCCCATTACAATTAAATCTAAAATTAAGGATAGCAACCTATAAGTTAAAGGAATGGTAAGTGTACCGTTCTAAGTCCTCAGTTCGTCCGTCCGCTGCATCGGATTACGGCCAGGTCGTCGTCACTCTAGCTTCGCGTGGGGACCATCTCCTTAATTCGTCCTTTAGCCGATAACTGAGAGAACATCTCCGTCGCACTGTGGCTGATGTGGAGATGGGCCCTCAGTTGACCATCACATACGCTGTTGCATAATTTGGCTGCGGTGACAAGAGGCGGTCGGCTGCATCATCGTGGTTATGTTGGAAGGGGAAGGGTGCCCTTCACTGCTTAGGCGCTTCGGAAGCAAATTCCAGTCTCTCTGCTTCTAATTTTAGGAAACCACTCATTCACAGGGATGTCCTTGCATTAACGCATCAAATCACACTGCTTTTGATTCAAAGTCCTGCACTCATTTCCAATGATTCCAATATGCCGATACTGAATCTGGCCATCCCATCCAACTGCTCTCTCTAAAATCTCAGTGCTGTCTGCTCTGTTCAAAATCTCGATCCAACTGAAGCTCTCCCTGCCTCGCTACTCTATCCCACGTTCTGTTCCCCTTGTTTTTCCCGAAAATGGTATGTTCACCATATGTAGCATCTGCAGAGGAACTTACGAGTAATAAATTCCCACCATG
This sequence comes from Ryuthela nishihirai, assembly GCA_038380435.1. Classification (NCBI taxonomy): domain Eukaryota; kingdom Metazoa; phylum Arthropoda; class Arachnida; order Araneae; family Heptathelidae; genus Ryuthela; species Ryuthela nishihirai. The sequence goes on from JAWZYU010000019.1 coordinate 42,128,968, forward strand.
AGGTCTGTTGCTGCACTTGAGGTTGACATCACGCCTGGCAAACAGAATACCTCGTTCGTTACTGTAAACAACTGGACGATGTCGTCCAGTTCTACATCTGTATTTGATGTGGGGGACGATTTCCCGAATACAGCTTCCTGTGTGAGATCGCATTAAAGCTGTCAGCAGTCTTTTGCACCCCCAGACCATTCCGGTCAAACCTCACATTGCAAGGGAATAAATGGTGATTCCACCTGTCATCCACCCACGGGCGCTGTGTCGTGTCATCTGGGCGCTGGGCTTCTCTGTGTGTGGCCCATTGGGGCAGCTGCGAATCCCATCCCCTCCTAACGTGTCCACCCTGTTAGTCTGTTCGTGTATTCCCTCTGTGTTTAAAAAAAAAACTCAATCAAGTGAGAAATTAATTTAAAAAAAATAAATTTTTATGCCTGATGTAAAATCCGCGCATAACAATGTTCCCGCCGTAAATTTTAAAAACACCCTCAACAGCACGATTTTTTCTTGGAAAAAAATTCGTAATAGAAACCATAAATTCAATTTGAACTGTGAAATACTGCTGGAGTATGGTGCACACTTTTTACTTGAAGAATCAGTATTTTTTGTTGTTCGGAGAAAAGGTTTACGAAATTGCTCTATGTAATATTTCCGTCGTATGTAATGCTCTCCATCATAGGTAATTATCTCATGTACAAATATTCAGCGTATGTAAAGAGTTTCGGCTACATACGATTGCACGTAATGAACTTTGTCTTGTGTAACGATCATAACGAATTTTGGCTTATATAACGATCACGTTAATGAGTTCGACGTAATGAGATTCGGCGTATGCAGATCATGCCTAACGAGACTCAGCGTATGAAGATAACAGCTAATGAGACTCGGCGTATGCAGATCACGATTAACGAGACTCGGGGTCTAATCGCAGATCACGGCTAACGAGACTCGACCTATGTAGTAATCACGCTTAACGAGACTCGGCCTATGTAGTAATCATGCTTAACGAATTTCGACATAGGTAAGGACACGTTTAACAGACTTCGGCATAGGTAAGAATCGTGTTTAACGAACTTCGCATGATGCAGGGTCATTTTAACGAACTTCGCCATGGGTAAGGGTCAAGATTAACGAATTCGTCATAGTTACGGGTCACATTTAACGAAGTTCGGCATGAGTATGGATAACTGTTCAACAGACTTCGGCATAGGTAAGGATCATGTTTAAGAGACTTCGGCATAGGTTCACGTTTAATAGACTTCACGTTTAATAGACTTCAGCATAGGTAAGAATCATGTTTAACAAGTTCGGCATAGGCAAGGATCATGTTTAACCCTTTCACGACTAAGGGAAACATTTTTCCCCATTTTAAAATTGGTGATTGTCGTATTTAATTATAACCTTATCTGCATTTTTTATACAGAATGTCAAAAGAGAACGTATGCCGAACGCAATTACGTAAACGGGAACGTTTAGTCCATGTCCATCTTTGCAATAATGTTGCATCTGTGCAATGTCCATCTTTGCTTCACAACCAAAAGAATTGCTTCGCAGAACATCATAATTAGCACATCATTTTGTATAGTAATTTTATTTCATAATTTTGTATTATTTTAGTTAACATTTTGTTATAATAAACCAATAAATAAAAGACATTGCATAATAAGCCTAACTATAATTTGTGTTACCTTTATAGTCCATTGGGAAAAATATTTCCCATAAAATTCCAAAAAAACTACACATTGTTATGTATTTTTCTTATGATTTTTATTTATTTTACGTCTAAACATACTAAAATAAAGAGTTACATATTAATATTTACTCTTAGAAACCTTATGGTCCCTGAAAGGGTTAACGAAGTTCGATGATCGCTTAAGATTGGGCATCATTTTAAATTATTTTTTTAAAATAAGGTATTTTGGCTATAATTTTCAGGCATAGCTCAATATCCAAAAATGGTCTCTCATTGCATTCCAATGATTAATGACCAGACTGAAATCGGTTTCTTCAGTTAATAGACAAGCTCATATGACAGGATTTTTCTCTGCTGGTAAACAGGAAGAAATTTAAACTTGGTGACTTCCTTGGTGCAAACAGTAGGATTGAAGTGGCACCCAAAGATTGTATAGTGATGCATTGGGTATAGCTATTTATCTTAAATTTCTAAATTTCGTGTTTTATGACGATTATGTTTAATAAAATTCAGTGTATTTTTAAGATCGTACTTCACGAACTTCGGTGTACGAAACGATCATGTTTAACGAACTTCGGTGTACGAAACGATCATGTTTAACGAACTTCGGTGTACGAAACGATCATGTTTAACGAACTTCGGTGTACGAAACGATCATGTTTAACGAACTTCGGTGTACGAAACGATCATGTTTAACGAACTTCGGCATATGAGTGGCATCTATTATGTTTATTGAAATTCGGCTTACACAACAATCATGATCAACGAACTTCACTGTATGTAACGATCATGCTCAACAAACTTAATTTTATGTAATGATCATGCTTAACAAACTTAGGCTTCGGTAGCAAATATGCTTAACGAACTTCAGCTTAGGTAACAATCATGCTTAACGAACTTCAACGTTACACAAATATCATACTTAACTTCTTCTTCTAGTCATTCAGTCATAAGACTGGTTGAGACTCCATAACATGTCGTGCCATCTGGTTCGGTCTTCAGCGTCTCTCTTAAGCTCTTGGGGCGGGGGTGGCTCAGTCGGTAGCGCGCCAGGCTCGTAATTTTTAGTTCCCAGGTTCGAGTCCCAGCTGGGTCAGCGTTGAGATTTATCTCCGCAAAATTCCCCGCCCTGCCCACGGTCAGTAGGGGACACCGATGGGCTTGGAAAGGTCCTTGTCCGTCGGATGAGACGTTAAGCCGTGGCCCCGTGTTCGGGAGAGCCATACCCTGTGCACGTTAAAGAACACGCTGGATGGCCTTGACGGGAGGCTACCATCTGTCTCCCAACAGCTGTTCCAGTGGGTCCCCTCCCCCAACCTTCTCTGAGCCTTCGGGGTCCTTGTGACCTGGCCATTTAGCCCATGGTGTGCAAAAAAGTGCCGCTCAGAGGTAAAACAACCCAACCCAACTCTCTTAAGCTCGCTGTAGCTTTTCAGGTGTCTTCACATGCTCTGGAAATGAAGGTGGTTCTTGTTCGTCCTCTTCCTCTCTTTCCCAGAATTTTACCTTCTAGTACTCTAGTAACAAGTCCTCAATGTCTTAAGTTGTGGCCCAGCCATTACCGTCTTCTTCTCCTTATCATCTTCATCATTGTCCTTTCTTCGCCCACTTTCTCTAGTACTCTTTCATTTGACATCTTCTCTCTCTAACTAACTCCTTCCATTCTTCTATACCCCCACATCTCGAATGCTTCTAATCTCTTTTCATCATTTTTATTCAACGTCCAAGTCTCGGCTCCATATAAGGCTATGGTCCACACATACGTCTTTAATATTCTTTTTCGTAGTTTTAGGTCTATGTTCTTTGCCGTTAACATTCTTTGTTTCTCTCTAAAGGCCCCTTCTGCCATTACCAATCTTTCTCTTATCTCTTTCTCACATCTGGCATCTTCTGCGATTTTCTGTCCCAGATAGCGATAGTTATTGACTTGTTCGATTAGTTGTCCTTCAATGCTAATGTTCATTTTTCCTGGTTCTTTTGCTATCATCATAACTTTTGTCTTTCCTCTGTTTATCTTCATTCCGTATGTTTTTGCCACACTGTTTATTTTGTTTATCATTTTCTGCAGACCTTTTCTTGATCCGGCTATAATTGCTTGATCGTCTGCAAATTTAATTGAAGAAATTCTTTCCCCATTGATTAGTATTCCGTCCCTTAGGTCATTCAGGGCTATACCCATCATAGCCTCTGAGAACAGATTGAACAGTCCTGGCGATAGTAGGCAGCCTTGTCGAACTCCCTTCTTAATTGGTATTGGTTTTGAATTTCCCTCATTAATTGTTATTATTGCATTTTGATTATTGTATACATCTTCAATCAATTTGATTATTTTATCAGACTTCTTAAGCAACTCGAATAGTTTAGACCAGGGGTGGGCAATTGTTTTCGTATCTACACTGCGCATGCGTATTGACGTGGCCGTCCTAGTGGAAAATACGAGACGAATCTTCGGTCGCGCGCGGGAAGGAAATCTCGGTTCAAGGCGGATTTTTCTGACTGTCTTGGCGGGCCACAAAAAACTCTTAGCGGGCCGAATGTGGCCCGCGGGCCGCTATTTGCCCACCCCTGGTTTAGACCATGGAATCCGGTCAAATGTCTTTTCATAGTCAATAAAACAAACGAAAAGAGGGCGTTTCACATCAATCATCCTTTCAGCTAGAAACCTCAATGTGCCCATTGCTTCTCTGGTACTTAGCCTTGACATATTGTAACGATACTGCATTTTTAACTATCACTCGTAGCTATTCTTCGTAGGTAAGGATGATAAATAACGATCTCTGAAATACATAATGATTTTCCAATCGTATACCGATCCTGCATAAAAACTTTAAGCTTATGTAAAGGACAATATGTAAGGATCAGGTGTAAAATAGAAATTTCCCTCAACCTAAAATTTTGGCTCGGTATCTGGAAATGTCAAAAATTCAGAGACGCCTGCCCACGCTATACGCTATTACGTTTGGGAGAAAGTAGAAAATCGCTTTGGTTTGTCCAATTAAAATATTTATGCAGAAGCTTCAAATTTCGCATTCTCGTATCCTGGTTTTCAATACTTTGTCACGACTCCTAACTCGACTACAAAGTCTTGAAAACGTACCAGAGTATGGCTATTTTGCGAAAGAAGCCACGGCTTAATGTTCAATACAACGGACGGCAATCTTTTCTAGTTCATCAGTGTTCCCTTTCTCACAGGGAGTAGAGCGGGTTGGGTGGTTTTACCTCTTAGAGGCACTTTTTTTTTGCTCAAAAGTGGCTAAATGGCCATGTCACAAGGACCCCAAAAGTTTAGAGAAGGTTGGGTGGAAATTGACCGACTGAACAGCTGTTAGTGGACAAACGGAAGTCTTCCATCAAAGCCATCCAGAGAGTTCTTTAACGTGCACAGAATATGGCTCTTTTTTGCACACGAACCACAGCTTATCGACTCTACCGACGGACGGCGGGAAGAAGGGAGATTAGAATAGAAAATCTCTGGCAAATCTCACGTAGGATTGAATTTTGTTCTCTCATTACTTCTAGTGCTAAATAATTTATCCCAACTTCTGGATTGTGTTTACCTTTAAAAAAAAAGTCGATATTCAAAGCAAATGCAACTTTGGTAAATTGCGGGTAATCAGTTGTCTCTTTTTGTGCCAATGGCCGAGTGGTTAGCGCGCTTGGCTACTGATCTAAGGGACCCGGGTTCGAGTCCCGGGTAAGGCATGGATGTTCGTGTTGTTTTTCTGCTGAGGTCCTGCCATCCTCTCAGATCTTCTACTATGGCATATAAACTGACAGGCTCCTGTCAGACCTCTGTGGCAAGCAGCTGCTTGAGGGGGTATTTATTTATATTATTTTTAATCAGTTGTCTCTTTTTGTGCCAATTAAGTATGGAAAACATTGCAGTTTTTGATACGTTAACAGTTGTTATGATCGATTTGTATATATTTGTTTCTCGTGAACAAATAAATATGTACGAATAAGTTTTTTTTTTCTTGCTTTTCAGTATAGAGGGATAATTTTGAAATTCGTATTATTGTTCTGTTGCTGGCGATAATATTTCCTAAACATGTAGCTTTATTTTTTTTAATTACACTGGTACTTGCTATATATAAATAAATCAGTTTTTTTCATAAATGATAAATGTGCCGTCTGCGGATTTTTAACAAAATTTATCAACATTATTTCATTTTCTTGTGAGAGCCATTGACCTTCCAAAGCAAGTATGCTTGAGATGTCTTCTTGTTTTGTTTGGTCTAGACTCTCTCTCTGCTATGTAAATTTGCCGTATCCTGTCTCTAAAAGAGAATTCAATTGAAATAAGAGCTTGAGCTAATGGAGCAACTAAATGATTGCAATTATCTCTCATGTTCAGTTAATTGCTAATGTTAGTTGCTCTGTTGACATTCAACCTTCTGACTGCAAGTTCTTCAATGTATTGGAACTGTCGAGCTGTAAACACGTTGACGAAACCATTCAGAAACTTGGCAAACTGGAAAAAAATGTGATTTTTTTGATCTGACGAAGTCTCGTATCTTATATTACTGGGCAACTGTACTGATGCAGCATGAGTTGCAAATGGGAGACAATGACACAGTTCAATGCTCTTCATCATCACAGTTAATAAGCTATCAATTATCTGCCAAACAAATTATGAGATAAAGAGCTGTCGAAGTATCAACTGTACAACTCGTAGTCTAAACAGCGCTAACTCATTCTACGAAAATAAACTTCATTTTTTTTTATTCAATTATTATTTTTGGGGGGAGGGTGGATTGGGTTGTTTTGTCTCTGAGCGGCACTTGTTTGCACACCATGGGCTAAATGGCCAGGTGAGAAGGACCCCGAAGGCTTAGAGAAGGTTGGGAGAGGGGACCCACTGGAACAGCTGTTGGGAGACAGATGGTAGCCTTTCGTCAAGGCCATCCAGCTTGTTCTTTAACGTGCACAGGATATGACTCTCCCGCACACGGAGCCACGGCTTAACGTCCCATCCGACGGCCTTTCCAAGCCCATCGGTGTCCCCTACTGATCGTGGGCAGGGCGAATTAGAATAGAATTTTGCAGAGATAAATCTCAACGCTGACCCAGCTGGCACTCGAACCTGGAAATTGCAGATTACGAGCCTGGTGCGCTACCGACTGAGCCACCCACGCCCCCTTTGGGGGAGGGAGAAGGTTGGTTCAGTCAATAGCTCATCAGGCTAGTAATTTGAAGTTTCGTGGTTTGAGTACCTGTGTGTGAAAATTCAATGGCATAACGTAGCATAACGTTATGGAAGACTTAAGACTTGTCCCAGTCTCCCGTAACATTATGCCACATAATACTAGTTTTCAGTCTCCCCTAAAGCTATGCCTCTGAATACGACTAATCTCCAGGTTCTCCTAATGCTACGCCACTTTTGAAATTTTCGTTGCAGGTCTCATAATACAGCCTCATCCCCATGAGCTGTTCGTAACATTTCATGTGTTTCAGTCGGGATTTTCCCCAGCTCTACACGAAACTTGATATTGATACGTTATTCCATTAATGGATTTCTGACTGCGGAGTAATACATGATGCACAAAAATGTGTCCATACGAAACAACAGAATCACAGACGGATACGGTTTGCGGGACTGGCAAGGTTACCCTTCACTGCGTTTGTAGCCGAAATGATACTCGCAGTGCATATTTCAGTCTCATTACTTTCTTACCACACACTGTATATCTGATATACGCATATGCGATACTCTTTATATTAGATATAGGTATCTTTACGGAGTGTTGTATATAGGTAAGCATGCATGTTGTATATAAGTAGACACGGCATGTTATACGTAGCATATAGGTATAAATGATATGTTATATATAGGTAGCCAGGACATGTGGTATATAGATAGATACTGCATGATGTATATAGGTAGGCACAACATGCCGCAAAGATTCCTATTCGGGGAGGGGTGGCTCAGTCGGTAGTACGCCAGGCTCGTAATCTGCAGTTCCCAGGTTCGAGCCCCGCCTGAGCCAGTGTTGAGATTTATCTTCTCAAAACTCTCAGCCCTGCCCTTGGTCGGTAGGAACACCGATGGGCTTGGAAAGGCGCCGTCCATCACATGGGACGTTAAGCCGCGGTCCGTATGCGGAGATCCATACCCTTGCACATTAAAGAACACGCTGGATGGTCTTGACGGGGTACTACCATCTGTCTCCCAACAGCTGTCCATTGGGCACACTCTTCCCAACCTTCTCTGCTCCCTTGGAGTCCTTGTGACCTGGCCATTTAGCCCATGTGCGCAAAAAGTGCGCTCAGAGGTAAAAGAACTCAACCCATTTCCTAAACCTTTTGAGCAAAATTACAGTAAGTGGCAAAAATATAAAGATTTGAATAATCGTAAATAAATGAAAAATAGTGTCGTTTTAAATTTAAACTGAACAGAAATATTAACTTTGATATATCTGATCTCTCCCACAAATTAAATTCCTGAGTGCTAGCGGCTGACACAGCTAAAATACTGGTAGAAAAAAAAAGTGACTTGTTCTTCCTATGACACGACTCGAAAGGCTGAGTTGTCTTGCATGAACGCGCTGCATGTTCAGCTGATGTATAAGCACTTGTCGATGTGTCACGCAACTGCACCAACCGCCATAGTTCGACACAAATTAGTACATCGAAAAGAAGGTAACCTTATAATTGCATCAACCTGAACGACAGTTTCAGGCCACCATCATCATTAAGCACATTTAGAACCATGTGCTCATATTCGATGATTACACTCAGGTACTAGAATGACGTCATGCTGACGTTGTACAAGGGTTCTTGAGGTAGAGAACGACTCTTCAATATCGCTCTATTATGTCATTGTTTGGGCAAAAGATATTTCTTCTCCAGTTATACAAAATCTTTTTTCTCAAAAGAGTTTCCAAAGGATGATTACAGTGTACGTATTCGTCATTTCAAATGCTGCAGTTATGGCGAAGTGAGAGTTTCAAGAGGGGAAGACTATGAGAATGTGTTCAACGCTTCGACAATTTTTATTATATTACATTTATTTATTATATACATATATTAGAGAAATTGTCGGGGCGAGCTGGTTCAGTCAGTAGCACGCCAAACTCGAGTCCCCCCAGGGTCAACGTTGAAATTTATCTCCGCAAAACTCCTCGCACTGCCCTCGGACACTAAGGGAAGCCAATAGGCTTGGAAAGCCGCAGTCTGTCGATGGGATGTTAAGCCGCGGCCCAGTGTGCGAGAGAGACATAAGATGTACACGTTAAAGAACACACTGGATGGCCTTTGCAGGAGACTACCACCTGTTTCCTAACAGCTATCCAGTGGGTCTCTTCCTCCCAACTTTTTTGAGCCCTCGGGTCCTTTGACCTGGCCATTTAGCCCATTGTGTGCAAAGAAAGTGCCGCTCAGAGGTAAAACAACCCAAAAAAGTTTGTCTCTGTGTCTTTCCATTTGTTCGAGAACTCTCAGAATTAGGACCATAAAAATTCGCCTTCAGCTTCATCTCACCGTAACTTAATGCACTGCTTTAATATCGACCCACAACCTCTGGAAATCTGATCTCTAAACTCTACCCAGAAAGATGCAAGTAGAACCACCACACCAAATTTGGAACCGATTGATTACGGGCGGAATTACGGAGAGCCGAAAATGTCCATGCCACTGACGTCACCCGCGATGTAAATGAGTGTCCAAGACAATGACGTCATCCAAGATGTAAATGAGTGAGTGGCAAAGACAGTGACGTCACCCTTGATGTAAACGCTCACCCGTTCGGAATACTCCTGGAAATTTGCTACCCTGAGTCATTTTATTACTGCCTGAAAAATGTTAGGCAATTCTGCTAGTGTGATATATTGCGTATCAGGACCGGCGATAACTATTTTGTTGCCCGGAGTGAACTTGGACTCTGCCGTCCCTTCCTCCAAGTCTAATCTTATATATTAATGACTAATTTAGCTCAATTTAATGTCATTTTTAAAGGCAATTGAAAATCATCTGTTGAAAAATAGGTCATACTAACTCCAATCAACTTTATTGTAGCTATGGGGGGCGGTGGTGGCTCAGCCGGTAGCGCGCCAGGCTCGTAATCTGCAGTTCCTAGGTTTGACTTCCAGCTGGGTCAGCGTTGAGATTTATCTCCGTAAAACTCCCCGCCCTGCCCACTGTCAGTAGGGGACACCGATGGGCTTGGATAGGCCGTCGGATGGGACGTTAAGCCGCGTGGTCCCGTGTGTGGGAGAGCCATACTCTGTATACGTTAAAGAACACGCATGATGGCCTTGACGGGAGGCTACCATCTGTTTCCCAACAGCTGTTCCAGTGGGTCCCCTCTCCCAACCTTCTCTGAGCCTTCGGGGTCCTTGTGACCTGGCCATTTAGCCCATTGTGTTCAAAAAAGTGCCGCTCAGAGGTAAAACAGTCCAATTATGGCAGTTATGATCGTTAGGCAAATTTGGTACCCATAAAAAATTCCGCCGTGTGCGATAGTACCGCCCTTGTATATTTAAAAGTAAAAATAAATACTTTTAAAAGATTTTCCCTTCGTTTCTTTAAGGATATAGTTTGTTTTTTTTTTTCGAGTAGTTCGAGCCCCGGGTAAGGTATGGTTGTGTGTATTGTTTTTCTGCTGAGGTCCTGCCATCCTCTCAGACCTTCTACTATGGCATATGAACTGACAGGATCCTGTCAGACCTCTGTGGCAAGCAGCTGCTTGAGGGGGTATTTATTTTATTTTTTTACTTATTCTCCCACTAAGTTTCGATTGATCGGGCCTCATTTAAATTTATAATTTATCTCGCAGCTGTAAAGAAAAATAGCAAAAGAATGCACAAGCAAATAGCAAAAGAATTCATAACAAATAGCAAAAGAACAACAAATAGCAAAAGAATGCATAAGAGTTAATTATTAAAGTTATAATTTGAAAGTTTTGATCAATCTTTAATAATTAAAAATGAACACAACTCAAAATGTTATTTTCTTAAGTATTTATCTCTTTTTGTTTAATGAATCACTCAAGGTTTCGAATTTCTCCGGTTTATTCCTAATTATTTTTAATACAAAGCGACATTAAGTTTTTAATTTTTTCATCATATATTTATAATTATTTTTAAGTTCGAATAATCTATAATAAAAATATGATTTAGTAGCAGGCGTTTCTGTGTATTTGTTTTTGTTACGAAGTATCAAATAATTTTTTTTTTCTTCCGTAATCGGTCTTTTTAGTTTCGGGCTCATTATTGAAGTGCTTCGGGCCTGGGCTCAAAATATCAGGAATCTCTGACACTTATACGAGATCGAATCGGTACACCTCTCGAACAAAAGGAGAGACATTGAACACGTGCAAAGTTTACAAAATTATTTTATTTATCCAAAATTTAGCTGCTAAGTATTTGAATTAAAGAGATGTAAAAACAGCATAATTTGTTTTTAGTGTATTAATAAAATGTTATTAAATATTTCAAAATAAAACACCATATATCAAATATATATAAAAAGCGAGAAGGCCAGGCGACTTAACCGCTAGACCACCCAGGAACTGATCAGTGCTGTCAACAAAGTGACATATAAGACTTCTTGATGGTTCTGGATTGGGTTGGATTGTTTTACCTCTGAGCGGCACATTTTTTGCACACCATGGGCTAAATGGCCAGGTCACATAGACCCCGAAGGCTCAGAGAAGGTTGGGGGAGGGGACCCACTGGAACAGCTGTTGGGAGACAGATGGTAGCCTCCCGTCAAGGCCATCCAGCGTGTTCTTTAACGAGCACAGGGTATGGCTCTCCTTCACACGGGGCCACGGCTTAACGTCCCATTCGACGGAGGCGGCTTTCCCAAGCCCATCGGTGCCCCCTACTGACCGTGGGCAGGGCGGGGAATTTTGCGGAGATAAATCTCAACGCTGACCCAGCTGGGACTCGAACCTGGGAACTGCAGATTACGAGCCTGGCGCGCTACCGACTGAGCCACCCCTGCCCCTAATGGTTCCGGAGTAAACTTCCGCCAGTAATTAACTGATCAGTTCCAAATTTGGTGTGGTGGTTCTACTTGTAATTCTCTCGGTAGAGTTAAGAGCAGTGGTGAAAATGGGCCGGTACGCCGTACCGGCAAGAAATTATTTGCTGGTACGGCGTACCGGTAAAACATTTTTCAGTTGTGGCTCCGTTAATGATTTTCTTTACATATTAATGCAGTTTCAACCGAGCATTTAATTTTTTTAAAGAGCGAATCGTTTCTTTTAAGAAAAATTCCTAGATATTTCATTATACTGCTATAGTTTAACCTTTTAGATATCTCTTGCTTGAAAACCGCATACTTGAGGCTGTAGCCTCCGTAACTAGATGCCTACCGATTTGCCAGCTTCGCCGTTGAACGCTTGGCAACACGCAAAGAGGTTTCTGCCACAAGAGGGCAGTAGCTACGGGTGACAGCATCATAAGCTATTGCATTGTGATACACTGTATAAAGTAAATCAGAAGCAGTTATTATATTCAATAGGACTACATATTTTGAGCTTCTTAGAGAAAATTGTAGTAAACTTAAGAAATATACAATTTGGTGGTTGGTTTTCAAAATATATATTGTCTGCGTATATAGATCTTGATCACAAATAGAAATAACAAATTCTGCCATTCTCAAAGACTTTCTACTTTGGCATGTAAACTGACAGGCTCCTGTCAGACCTCTGTGGCAAGTAGCTGCTTGAGGGGGTATTTATTTATTTTTTTTAAGCAATGCATGATCATACTTGAAATATTTCTGCTTTCAGCCACTGAGAAATATGCCTATAAATACCTCGTTATGAATGTCAAAATTGTTTATCTGTCATGTTTTCTATCAGGTGGCCAACCGTAATAAGATATTTACCAAGTAACAGCTTGGTACATTGAGGGGGGGGGGGGGAATACCTACCTAAAAGTTCCTCAAATTACATTCTTCTCTTTCGTGAAAAGAGGAAGGAAATTTCCACGGCAATCGATTTTAACGCGTTTTAATTTTCTTCCCCAAATTAGAGGATATATATTATTTTTATTACTAGAGAGCAAAAAAATTCTGGAAGGAAAAAACGATGTTTTGATAGGGGCCTATAATTGTGAAAGATATGCATAAAATGTAATGGGTTGGGTTGTTTTACCTCTGAGCGGCACTTTTTTGCACACCATGGGCTAAATGGCCAGGTCACATGGACCCCGAAGGCTCTGAGAAGGTTGGGTGAGGGGACCCACTGGAACAGCTGTTGGGAGACAGATGGTAGCCTCTCATCAAGGCCATTAAGTGTGTTCTTTAACGTGCACACGGTATGGCTCTCCCGCATACGGGGCCAACGCTTAACGTCCCATCCGACGGACGGCGGCCTTTTCAAGCCCATCGATGTCCCCTACTCACCATGGGCAGGGCGGGGAATTTTGCGGAGATAAATCTCAACATTGACCCAGCTGGGACTCCAACCTGGGAACTACAGATTACGAGCCTGGCGCGCTACCGACCGCCCCAAAAATGTAATGGAAATTCCTATTAATTGCTAATAAGAATTAGGTGATTGTCATTTACTTTTCAGGGAACTTTTTTTAATTACTTTTTAATAAATCTACCAATAATTTCGCAGCACTTTTTTTTGCGCTCTACATTATAATAAATTTAGAAATGTTAAGATAGTGAAAGCTGAATGAGTGTTTCATTCCTTCAAACCGATAGTGCAATTGAAATATGCACATTAATCGAAAATAGGCCGAGTTCTAGGGAGAAAAAGTTTAAGTGGGGGGGGGGACAACAAACTCAATCGAGCAAGTAAAAGGTCCAAGAAAGTGGATTTTCATTCCAGTATGGCCTTTCCCCTTCCGTTTTACAGGTTTAAGAAATTTGTGCATCTATTACCATTACTGACATTTTCAAAGGGGATGGTGGTACATGCACATCCCTCCCTCAATCCTGCCCTGATCAAAATAATAAGGAATCATGTTTTATGTGTAAACTTGAATAAAATAAAATGCATATCAGAAAAAAGTAACAAGTTTATACAAAAATTTTAATTAATTATACCTTATTACTATAATATACCTTATTGCTAAATATAGAAATTTATATCTCTTTAAACACTAAACGAATAGTGTTACCGTATATTTCCGCAGATAAGACGATCTTCAGATAAGACGAGGTATACATTTTCGTCCAAGTTTTATAGTTTTAGCATATATCTGTCTTATAAGACGACCCCAAACTATCAACGGCCTATGAATTTAGTTTAGATCGGCGATCATCATCTGGATAATAATACTGTATAGCGTATACGGAATTATGTCCTATTCGCAAACATTCGCACTGATTCGGGCATTCGGGTAATGACCTTGACTATTCACAAAAGCGTCGTATGGGCTATTCTATTTTGTGGACATACCCTATTCTGTACTAGTAAATAATTACGGTTTGTCCATTTTTTCCTCAGTAGCTCAATAAACATAACTTTTAATATTTATTTTGTTTCAGTATTGTTTTACTATTACAATGTAAAGTATTATTTACTATTACAATGTAATCTATTATCATATAGCGTATTTAAATAATATGATAGATTTTTAGATAAGTTGTAGTAATAATGGTTTCAATTCATATAAATTTCAATCTGATTTTTTTTTTGTATCTGTCCTATAAGACGACCCGGATTTTGGGAGCCTTTTTTATGATTCAACTATCGTCTTATCTGCGGAAGTATACGGTAATTAAAATTCAGTTGACATCTTAATCATCTAAATTCAGAAGATTACCTTGTCTAGATATAGCTCTTAGCCATTTTTGACGCAAATCACAATGGCTAGGAATTTCATGAAAAGAAATTTTATCCTTACGAGTATCCGAATTACAACAGGGAACAACGCAATACACCATTGTAAATGTGATGTGTTGTAATTGAAGTAACAAAATTTCACGTAACAACTGCAAAAACTTTCAAAGTAACCGCTGCTACCACTAACTTTACGCAATGGTATGAACCATATGAACCCGTAGCCAACGACATCTAGCGGCAGATCCTGTAAACCAGTGTTGCCAAAGTTTGGTTCAATACGGTAGGCATTTAGTTACGGAGGCTGCGCTTGTGGTTCCATTTCTGCCGACAGGGAGTACCAAGGGGGAGGTCTAAACCAAATATCTGAAGTAGTGCTTTCTCTCTTTGCGCAATTACCAAAAGCAGACTGGGAAAAGAGAACAGGACTAGGCAGACAAAGGTGATTCCAACCAAAGCCGTCCCTCGGGGAGTCGTTAAGTATCCACGGACAATGCGCATCCGCCGTAGCTGTCTGGGTTCGGTCTTAATCCCTACCCGAAGCAGAAATGGGAAAACGGGATAACAAATCAAAGAAAGGATATGAACTGACTTAGACGTTGAAATGTAATCCTTTGATGATAATATTTCTGGTTTTCTAATTTTAGTCTTTTTAATCTAAGTGGACCTGAGTTCGAGCCCCGGGTAAGACATGGATGTTTGTTTTGTTTTTCCGCTGAGGTCCCGCCATCCTCACAAACTTTCTACTATGGCATATAAACTGACAAATTGCTGTTAGACCTCTGTGGCAACAATGACTTCTGGTATAAATATATAAAATAAAAATAAATAAATACCCCCTCAAGCAGCTGCTTGCCACAGAGGTCTGACAGGAGCCTGTCAGTTTATATGCCACAGTAGAAGGTCTGAGAGGATGGCAGGACCTCAGCAGAAAAACGACACAAACAGCCATGCCTTACCCGGGGCTCGAACCCAGGTCCTGTAGATCAGTAGCCAAGCGCGCTAACCACTCGGCCACGGGACGGCCACGGATTTATATATTGCTGAATTGAAAATCCTAACATTTCTGAACACAACGGAAGGCAATTTAATGGGGGCGATGGGGCACATACTTCCCCAAATTTAACTTATGAGTTTGAAGTTTGGGAGAGGTTCTCATAAAAGTTGGCAATTATTTTTCTTAAATATAATTTTCGACTAGCACTATAAATAGAGCTTCCACTTTTTGAGATTTAAATATCCAGAGATCATAAAGTTGGTTTTAAGTAAATTCCTCTCGCCCCCCCCCAAAAAAAAACCCTAATAATAACAGTATTTTTATTTAAAATAATCAACGCAATCATTATTTTTGTTTCAAAATTTTATTAATTAATAAAAAATATATATTATTTTTTAATTTAGATTCATACATTCAATTTTCTTTACAACCATTTCAGAAACTTTTCGTCCGGCTGCTGAATATATTAAAAAATTTGCACAATTCACATTATAATCAGTTTTCGTGCATAATTCTGCTTTCATTCAAATTTTGTTAATTTTTTTAAAAATTGTAATATAGGGCTTTTTTTCGTTTTGGCCCAATCCCTGGGTTCGACCCCGGATAATGCATGGACGCTTGTATTGTTTTTTTACTAATTTCCGCCTCATACTCACAAGAAAAAAAAAAGAAATTGGGCCTTTTTTCCATTTTGGCTTTCATAATAGTTTTTTTAAAAAATGTGTTTAGGATTGTTTTCTAAGGGAAGTGCTAATTTTTGGAATTGGTTTCTCTAGTCATTTTAGCGAGTTGAGCTTGGTTGAACCCGGTAATCGTGTATGCAATCTACTATTTTGCCCATTTCATAACCTGCGTAGGCCATGGTAGTACAAATGGCGGCAACTCTTTGATCATTTGAAAACCGTAATTGCAGAAAAGAGAAATTTGCTTTCAAAAACCGGAGTCTTGAGATAGATTTCCAAACGTGGTGGAGTCTCCGGATGAAAACCGGAAAGGTGGCATCCCTAACTGTACGCGAAGAATTTATAACTTTCTTTTTTCTTGATAAGTTGGGGCGGGGGTGGCTCAGTCGGTAGCTTTCCAGGTTCGTAATCTGTATATCCCAGGTTCGAGTCCCAGCTGGGTCAGCATTGAGATTTATCTCCGCAAAATTCCCCGCCCTGCCCACGGTCAGTAGGGGACAACGATGGGCTTGGAAAGGCCGCCGTTGTCCCCTACTGACCGTCGGATGGGACGTTAAGCCGTGGCTCCGTGTGCGGGAGAGCCATACCCTGAGCACGTTAAAGAACACGCTGGATGGCCTTGACGGGAGGCTACCATCTGTCTCCCAACAGCTGTTCCAGTGGGTCCCCTCCCCCAACTTTCTCTGAGCCTTCGGGGTCCATGTGACCTGGCCATTTAGCCCATGGTGTGCAAAAAAGTGCCGCTCAGAGGTAAAACAACCCAACCCTTGATACGTTACATAGAGAACAGGAGAAGGGCAGTTGAATCTACTTCTAGATTATACAGACCTTCTTGTACAAAAATAGCACAGAACAAACAACCATGCCAGTACAGGATTCGAACCTTGATCACCATAGAGAATATTTGTGAGTATGGGAGGGGGGACCTCAGTAGAAAAACAACACAAGCATCCATATATGGGACCTGGGTTCAGGACACTATAGTTATGAATTTTCTTTCTCGCATTGTCTTTCTGCTGAGATCTTGTCTTCATAACTAGTCTTCTGACATCTTAAATTGACATGCTCTCATCAGACCTGTGAGAAAACAACTATTTGAGGGGTGAAAAAAATTAATCAACTAAGAATTTAATTCACTAGTGCTTTTTCACTTTATACATCCCTTGGAATTTAACCTTCGGAGTCGCAGCCGTTTCTGATCCCGAAATATCAGAATCATAATAATTAAATAAAAAAATAATGATTATCAACTTCTGATTAAGATTATTATCAACTTTTTAATTGCATCAAAGAATAATTTTGCATTAAAAATAATGCTAAAAAGCATGATGTTGGTTTTTCTTTGATGAACAATGGCTGTAGAATAATTGAACGAAAGAGCCCAGCTCTTTTGCATTTTTATGCAAGCGAAGTTACTTTAAGTTGATGTTCCCTTTCTTGGACGCTTTCATTTGTGGGAGGGGGTTAAGGCTGGAGGAGAACATAAAGAATTCTTCCAGGTCCGTCAAAAGACTGGCGTTGTGGCTGATCAATTAGAGCTTCCTCTTAAGGGGAAAAGAAAGAAAG
This sequence comes from Ryuthela nishihirai, assembly GCA_038380435.1. Taxonomy (NCBI): domain Eukaryota; kingdom Metazoa; phylum Arthropoda; class Arachnida; order Araneae; family Heptathelidae; genus Ryuthela; species Ryuthela nishihirai. The sequence goes on from JAWZYU010000019.1 coordinate 42,146,649, forward strand.
CATGAGAGATAAGGAGGCTTTGGGATGCAATGGTCTTTTGCATATCGGGCTGAAATGGTAACCAAAGGGTTAAAGCATGAATGCATGACCAACCCTTGGCCAACGTAATATTTTAATTCTGTGGTTTTAGGGTTGCTGAATCGCGAAACATTTTTCATTAAGGTGAAAACAAGCGCATGCAAAATTAAGCGTGCCAACAAATATATCTATCACGTAAAATGCAGGTATGGCCTGAAGAATTTATTTTTTATACAGCAGGTATGGCCAACCAATGGTACTCGTGACCAGAGTGGAAAGCTAGATGATTTCGCTTGGCACTCAAGAGTGCTTAGCAAAATCGTCTCGCATCCTCTTTTGGCAAAAGTCACGCTTTTCTTACCACATTTTTGATTCGCGAACCCTGCAGTTTTGCATATATAATATGTCGGGATATCACAGAAGCGAAATTTTCGTACTTCTTATAACCATTGACTAAACTTTATGAATTTTAAAGGTTACTCTGAATCTTAAATAAATGCTATTCTAAAAAAAATGCTATATTTGGCATTTGGGTTTAGATTATGCAAGTTGAGTGATCATAATTACATCAGTCGAAAGATTATTTTTCTTTCTAAAAAATTGCATTAAGTTCTAAAATAATTTTAAAAACATATAAAAAAAAATAAATACCCCTCAAGCAGCTGCTTGCCACAGAAGTCTGACAGGAGCCGGTCAGTTTATATGCCATAATAGAAGGTCTGAGAGGATGGCAGGACCTCAGCAGAAAAACGACACATGCATCCATGCATTACCGGTGGTCACGGCCTTATTCGGGGCTCGAACCCAGGTCCCTTAGATCAGGAGCCAAGACATATTATATTTTTTGAATAAGGTTGAAATACAAGAATAGAACGCAATTAAGAAGCATTTAGGTATATTAATATTTTTCCACATTAAAATTGCCTAAATCATTCGCTATTTGCGGAAAACATAGAATGAAAGACAAAATACAGGGCTGGGTTGTTTTTACCTCTGAGCGGAACTTTTTTGCACACCATGGGCTAAATGGTCAGGTCACATGGACCCCGAAGGCTCAGAGAAGGTTGGGGGAGGGGACCCACTGGAACAGCTGTTGGGAGACAGATGGTAGCCTTCCGTGAAGGCCATCCAGCGTGTTCTTTAACGTGCACAGGGTATGACTCTCCCGCACACGGGGCCATGGCTTAACGTCCCATCCGACGGATGGTCCTTTCCAAGCCCATTGGTGTCCCCTACTGACCGTGGGCAGGGCGGGGAATTTTCCGGAGATAAATCTCAACGCTGACCCAGCTGGGACTCGAACCTGGGAACTACAGATTACGAGCCTGGCGCGCTACCGACTGAGCCACCCCCGCCCCCCAAAATACAGGGACACTGTACTTTCGAAGCCACACAGTCATTATCACCCCTGTACTATAGCTTCACTGGAGTGTTCGCCTGCGTGCAATTTTCCACACATTTGAAATGAACACATTGAACCAGTAGTGAAATCTACTTTCACCACTGGTTAAGAGATCGGATTTCCAGTGGAGGAGTCTCCCACTAGTGAATCAACAGGAAGACTTATATGTCACTTAGTTGAAATGAATGATTAGATCCTCGGTGCTGTAGTAGTTAAGACGCCTGGTATGCTTCTGGAAAACTTGAACTCAAATTCCACTCTTGGACAACCATTATTTTTTCAATTCGTTTTTGCAAGTGTTCCTTGTTTACAGGTTGGGTTGGGTTGTTTTACCTCTGAGCGGCACTTTTTTGAACACCATGGGCTAAATGGTCAGGTCACATGGACCCCGAAGGCTCAGAGAAGGTTGGGGGAGGGGACCCACTGGAACAGCTGTTGGGAGACAGATGGTAGCCTCCCGTCAAGGCCATCCAGCGTGTTCTTTAACGTGCACAGGATATGGCTCTCCCACACACGGACCACGGCTTAACGTCCCATCCGACGGACGGCGGCCTTTCCAAGCCCATCGGTGTCCCCTACTGACCGTGGGCAGGGCGGGGAATTTTGCGGAGATAAATCTCAACGCTGACCCAGCTGGGACTCGAACCTGGGAACTACAGATTACGAGCCTGGCGCGCTACCGACTGAGCCACCCCCGCCCCCTTCTTTACAGGACTTTACCTGTGCTAATTTATTGCTGAATAGTTTATAAAACTCTGTGAGCGTGAGTGACAAATATTACTACTATCAAAAATGTGGCAGCTTGGCTGCCCAACTCCTGATAATAGATGGCGCAGTGGTGAATCAATAGGAAGGATCATATGTCACTTAGTTGAAAAAAAATGGTCATTTACTTGGTGGTCTAGCAGTCAAGATGTCTGGCATTCTTCTCGGAGACCTGAGTTCGAATCCCACTCATAACAGCCAATTTTTCTTTTTCCTTGTCTACAGGACTTTTCCAGTGATAATTTATTAACGAAGTATTTTAATTAAATTAACTCTATATTTGTTTTCATCTAAACTGTACTGAAACGAACTATTTTCATTTCGCAATATTCATATGAGAATTCCACCTTTAAAATATACATAATTCAGAAAAACTACATATATACAGAAAACCAGAAAGAAGAATTGACCTCTTCCAAGATAGGCTCCGATATTAGCTGCATGTAACTCTCCCTCCCCCTCTTTATGGTTTACACCTCTGTGCATTACTCAGACTACAAAGTGACCATACCTCTCTTTGATGTGACTATACCTCTCTTTGATGTGACTATACCTCTCTTTGATGTGACTATACCTCTCTTTGATGTGACCATACCTCTCTGCACAGACCCACACTGCAGAGTGACCGTACTTCCCTGCGATGCTCAGACTTCAGAGTGACCGTACTCCTCTGCAATGCTCAGACTGCAGAGTGACCGTACTTTACTGCGATGCTCAGACTGCAGAGTGACTATACTCCTCTGCAGTGCTCAGACTGCAGAGTGACCGTACTTCACTGCGATGCTCAGACTGCAGAGTGACCGTACTTCCCTGCAATGCTCACACTGCAGAGTGATCATACTCCTCTGCAATGCCTAGACTGCAGAGTGACCGTACTGCTTTGTGATGCTCACATTGCAGAGTGATCATACTCCTCTGCAATGCTCACACTGCAGAGTGACCGTACTCCTTTGTGATGCTCACATTGCAGAGTTATCATACTCCTCTGCAATGATCAGACTGCAGAGTGACCGTACTCCTTTGTGATGCTCACATTGCAGAGTTATCATACTCCTCTGCAATGCTCAGACTGCAGAGTGACCGTACTTCTCTGCAATGCTCAGACTGCAGAGTGACCGTACTTCCCTGCGATGCTCAGACTGCAGAGTGACCGTACTTCTCTGCAATGCTCAGACTGCAGAGTGACCGTACTTCTCTGCAATTCTCAGACTGCAGTGACCGTACTCCTCTGCAATGATCAGACTGCAGAGTGAACGTACTTCCCTGCGATGCTCAGACTGCAGAATGACAGTACTTCTCTGCGAGGCCCAAAATGCAGAATGGCCGTGCTCAGAGTGCAGAGGTTGAAATGCTTGATTCTTCACATAGTAGTAGCTAGTTATAGTCCGACAAAAGTCGGAGCGAAACGTATATTTTTCCTACAGCAAAACTCTTTCAATTCTCATTACGGCTATTTTAAATATTCCAATTTCCACAAGTGTAAAACGCTAAGCTAAAAGTGTCGAAAATCGAAATTTATATGTATTTGAATGAGGTATTATATCTATCATCAGTTACAATTAACTGCTAAAAACTTATTTAAAACTTTTTGAAGTAGTTTGGGGTAATTTTAGCTTTAATTAACTTCTGATGTAATGTCCTACGATTGACATTGCTGATGTTAAAAATTCAAAGTTCCGCAACTCTCTAAATATTGTAACGAATATTGCGGGAAATTAAGATTTAGATAAACAACGGATCTTGAATCTATCTCTAGTCATATTTTACATGACGATTTAAGAAGTTCTGTTTATCATTAGAAGCTAAAGTCATGATTAAAAATCAATTTAGATTAATAAGAAGTTACATTTATTATTAAAAAAGTCAATTCAGATCAATAAGGCATTTGTGCTCATTTATGAATTTCTGTTTATTATTAAGAAGCCTTAAACATGCTTTCATATTGGCATAATGTTGGTCTCTTTCTTTTTAAAAGTGACTACTTACTATATTTTAGAGCGTTGTCCTATATATTTGCAAAAATATCGAAAACATATTTGTGTCCTATAAATCTTGTTCTGTCCTTTAAAACTCCTACGTTTTTGATACCAAATAAAAATCGATGTGTCTCGACCTTAATTTTGATCAATGTTATTATTGTTGATGTGATTGGAGAATAAATAACACATAGCTATAATATTTATGCAGTTAATAAATATCTACGCTAGTCTGAACAGAAATATTTGTAATCACTCTTAGTTTCAATTTTGATATCAAATTCAAAGGAAAATTTGTCTTGGGCAGGATGAAATACTTGACATTTTACAAAGAGGTCATAAGTTCATATATCCCACTCGGCTCAAGACAATTTTTATTCTAAATTTAATATCATCAACGTAAAACTGATTACATACCTTTCTATAATATTCATAATTCAGAATTTTTTAATTGTACCCGCTTAGCTACTGATCTAAGGGACCTGGGTTCGAGCCCCGGGTAAGGCATGGTTGTGTGTGTCGTTTTTCTGCTGAGGTCCTGCCATCCTCTCAGATCTTCTACTGTGGCATATACACTGATAGGCTCCTGTCAGACCTCTGTGGCAAGCAGCTGCTTGAGGGGGTATTTATATCTTATTATTTTTTATATTATTAAATAATTCTTATAATAGTGTGAACCGTTGACATTTTAAAAGTAATTTCATTGATATGTTTGTTCGTATTTTACGTTTTCGGATTTTGTTTCCTTTTTTTACATAAAATTAATGTATACATAGCATTTTTTTTATTTTAGAGCATTTTAGGATATTTACCACTTTTCGAGAATTACTTTGCTAAACATAACATAAAATTAATAGTATCATGACAAAAATTAATGAAAAAGTAGTATCAGTGACAAAAATTACCAAATAATCTATTTTTCAATAAATGTCCTGTATTTTACTCCAAAAAAAATTATCATTGTAACTACAGCTCATCGTTGAACACGAAATGTAATATCAATTAAAGTGTTTATCCAGTGAAAATAATACAAATATATTCAGCCTCTGAAGAGTTATTGAAGAATAGAATTAATTGGCCGGCGGTCCGTTTCCTCAATCACAATCAAACTTCTAGGCAAGAAAAGTCAGGAAAGCAACGAAGTTTAATGTGTTTTCGCTTCTCGGCTGAAAAAGATCGTATTGATTGTTTTCACTGATTTGAAACTATCTCTCAAAAGTCGAGGGACAGTTTCGACCAAATGTTCTTTTTCATTAAGTGGTTCAGAATCTGATTTTTCTTTTCGCATTTAATGTTCTTAAGGCTACAACAAATCGGTTTTCAAAGCTAGACTAGCTAAAGCAATCTTCTACAAACTCAGATAATTATAAGCAGCTTAAACTTGCTATGTAAGATTTTTCATTGTACGTAGTACATGGTAAATAGTTCGCTGTCTTTGGGGCTTAAATAAGTCTGGAATAGAGGATCCACTGGGTTTCTATTAGGAGTCGGAAACCTTCCGTCAAAGCCACTGTACAAGGCATTGCGGATTAACGCCGCATCCGACGAACCGCGGTTTTTCGAATTCGAAGACAATTGGCGTTTCCTTTCTCACCGAGAACAGGGTGCGTGTTAACGGAGATAAATCTCGATGCTGGCACAATTAGGATTCGAACCTGGCGACTCCTATTTTGTTATTAACTTATTGGGTTGTGCTGTTTACCTCTGAGAGACTTTTTTGCACACAACGGGCTACATTTCCAGGTCACAAGAACTCCAAAGACTCAGAAAAGATTGGGGGAAGGGACCAACTGGAAAGCTGTTAGAAGACAGATGGTTCCACCCGTCAAGGCCATCCAGCTTGTTCTGCAACGTGCACAGGGTAGGGTGCTCATGATTACCGAACCACGTCTTAACCTCACATTCGAGGACGGAGACCATTCCAATCCCATCGATGTCCCCCTTTCTCACCGATGGCAGGAGGGGTTACGGAGATTAATCTCAACGCTGGCTCAGGTGAGACTCGAATCTGGTGGCAGTTACAGATTAAGCGCCTGACGGGTTGTCGACTGAGCCAACTCCACGCAACCCTTAACTTGCAGCTACCAAGAGGTATAGTTGCCCCAAAGATACCCCAAAAGTAAAGCGAGTGTTAACTGAAGACTCAATGAGAGACTATGAGACTGAGACTGCGCAGTTGGTATTTCGTCAGTTCTCATCGATCATTGGTTTATGGAAAGTTAATGATAGGTCATTGACCTGTCATTTATAAGAACTACCGAAATTTGAACTGCGCAGTCTCATAGTTTCCCAATGCCTTTCCAGTTGATACTTACGTTTTTCTAATGTTTCTACATTACGCTCCGGGGGGGGGGGGAGCAAAGAGAGGGAACTTGCTCCTACTCGCCTTGAGAATGAATGATAGTAACTGCAACAGAAGAGGAAAAAATATTAAACATGAATTATATATATATCTGTATTTGTATTGAAATTTTGCAAAAAAAACCCTAAATCGTAGGAGAGAAATTTGTACCTGAAGGGCTTTCCGGTTCATTTTGGTACAGTCGCTCAAAAAAGTATCCGAACACTAAGGTTGATTACAGAATTCAGGGCAACGATTTATCTGGCAACGATGTTTTTTAGAAATTAGTGATCTAGCAACCTTCGTGCCAGATCACTAATTTCTAAAAAAATCGTCGCCAGATAAATCGTTGCCTTGAATTCTGTAATCAACCTTAGTGTTCGGATACTTTTTTGAGCGACTGTACCATCTTCTCCCCCCACCCAACTTCTCCCTCTGATTACTTGCGCCTTTCCTTTATTTTTTTATAGTTCTGGGACTGTTACGCTCCCCAAAGCATAATTAGATAACATAATTCTTTTTTTTGTTCTGTGTTTTCTCTCAGTCCCTGATCTATAAAAAGCAAAGGCGGGATGGGAGAGGGGGAAAGGATTAACGAACGGAATGCAGTTTTCGTATAAAAAAATTCTCTTCATATTAATTATTTAGAATATTTTTTTCGAAAAATAGGTGTAATATATATATATATCTACGTTTAATATCTTTTACCTCCGTTCGGGGCGGGGGTGGCTCAGTCGGTAGCGCGCCAGGCTCGTAATCTGTAGTTCCCAGGTTCGAGTCCCTGCTGGGTCAGCGTTGAGATTTATCTTCGCAAAATTTCCCCGCCCTGCCCACGGTCAGTAGGGGACACCGATGGACTTGGAAAGGCCGCCGTCCGTCGGATGGGACGTTAAGCCGTGGCCCCGTGTGCGGGAGAGCCATACCCTGTGCACGTTAAAGAACACGCTGGATGGCCTTGACGGGAGGTTACCATCTGTCTCCCAACAGCTGCTCCAGTGGGTCCCCTCCCCAACCTTCTCTGAGCCTTCGGGGTCCATGTGACCTGGCCATTTAGCCCATGGTGTGCAAAAAAGTGCCGCTCAGAGGTAAAACAACCCAACCCTTTGCCTCCGTTCACAAGTGGGGGTGGGTGGGAGCATGACCCATTGCCTTGCCCCCCCCCTACTCCTCCTCTTAGATCTGACTCTGCTTGTTACGTATGCAAAAAAATAAAATCCAAATAGAGCGGTAAATCTTCGTTTTACTTAAATAGGAACTTCGGAGCTACTAAATTTCAAGAGCCCTTACTGGTGGAGATGTAAGTGCAAAGTTCTACATTGCAAAGACAAACACTCGTGCTTGGCTTCAATTAATCTCAGTTTCGTAACTGTTCTCGAGCAGACACGCCCAGTGCAAAAGAGCGGCCTGTAGAGGACCTTCTTTTTCATGCAAATCAGGTCCTTGTGAAGGCAACAAAAGAAACATACGGGTGAAGCTGGTACGTAATCTCTTTATAGTTCCGGAAAAAGTACTTAATAACCATGTCTTACTGACAGCTTCCGTTCACCTACATTAGATTACCAGAACGGATGAAACTAAAAAATAGTAAAAACAGAGGCAAATAAACTTGAGAGTTCTGGTTGGGTCTGTGTATATGACCAGTGGACACGTGAAGCACTTCGGGTAAATGTCAGCGTTGGTTTCGTATATATTTAGGAAGACGACTTCTCCATTTCCTTGGCCTTAAGGTCCTCATCGATTTTGGCTTAGAGGTCCAGAGAAGTCAACACGAGGCTCAGAGAATTTATTGATATTAACAACAATTGCGACGGCAGTTAAATTGTGCACGAGTCCTCTTGAACGAGCATTTGTTCCTGGATACGATTCTGTAAATTCTGAAATGCTTAATTGTAAATTCAAAACTGATGTAATTTGAAGTTTAAATATTTATTTGTAACTTGGCTTTCGTTGTCATATAATTTATAGAAATCAGGGATTTTGTGAAGCGCTATCCGTGTGCTCTATTGTAGTACATTGATTTCTAAAGCTTAAGCACATTTATTTTCAGCTATTGCTGACATAATGGCTAGGCCTGCATTGAAAGCAATTGAGACAATACATGTGAGTAGTTTAGTCATCGATTGTTCTCACAGATCATTGGCTGGTTGAGTTTTTAATCACTTCTCAATCACCAGTGATGTTTGCTCTGTCAGATCTTTGGTTGAGTGATAACTGATTGATAGGTCAATTTACCAATGATGTTATATTCGTCGATTCGTTCACTGTATTAACATACACTCAGCTGTCACTGTATTAGATACAGTTCCATGTTCAAAGCAATTCATATGCAGAACTCCATAAATTCTTAGGGACGGGGGTAGCTCAGTAGGTAGCGCGCCAGGCTCGTAATCTGTAGTTCCCAGCTGGGTCAGCATTGAGATTTATCTCCGCAAAATTCCCCGCCCTGCCCACCCGCAGTAGGAGACACCGATGGGCTTGGAAAGGCCGCCGTCCGTCGGATGGGTCGTTAAGCGCCCCGTGTGCGGGAGAGCCATACCCTGTGCACGTTAAAGAACACGCTGGATGGCCTTGACGGGAGGCTACCATCTGTCTCCCAACAGCTGTTCCAGTGAGTCCCCTCCCCCAACCTTTTCTGAGCTTTCGGGGTCCATGTGACCTGGCCATTTAGCCCATGGTGTGCAAAAAAGTGCCGCTCAGAGGTAAAATCAACCCAACCCAACCATAAATTCTTTAATAAGTGTTCCATTAAAAAGGGGATTTGATAATAAATTAAAAATTTTAATCAAATGCATTTCAACCGTATTTGTTCGGTATTTAGAGAGTTACAGAAATAGGAATATTTAACATCAAAAATGCCACTTGAATAATTATTCTTAAAAGTTCAAACAAAAGCAGTAACCATTATACTAAACTTTACTAATAGGTCTAAGAATATTTTTAGCAGTTCGCGTAATAATCATGTTAATTTTTTGCCAAATTTTAACGTTTGTTTTTCTGCAGAATGATCTAATTTGCTGAAGGTTTTAGCTACCATGACTCTTTTTATAATAGTACCCCAATAGTTTTGGAAAAGAAGAATTAAATAGATTTTTTTTTGTTTCGTAAAAGACTTATTTAACAAACAAATAAATTCTCTCTACTTGAGTTACCATTGACGACATAACATGGAACGGTATCCATTCAAGTGGCCGCTTAGTGTACATAAGAATAATTCATCGAAAGTATCGCTACATATGGGGCGGAGGTGGCTCAGTCGGTAGCGCGCCAGGCTCGTAATCTATAGTTTCCAGGTTCGAGTCCCAACTGGGTCAGCGTTGAGATTTATCTCCGCAAAAATTCCCCGCCCTGCCCACGGTCAGTAGGGACACCGATGGGCTTGGAAAGGCCGCCGTCCGTCGGATGGGACGTTAAGCCGTGGCCCCTTGTGCGGGAGAGCCATACCCTGTGCACGTTAAAGAACACGCTGGATGGCCTTGACGGTAGGCTACCATCTGTCTCCCAACAGCTGTTCCAGTGGGTCCCCTCCCCCCAACCTTCTCTGAGCCTTCGGGGTCCATGTGACCCGGCCATTTAGCCCATGGTGTGCAAAAAAGTGCCGCTCAGAGGTAAAACAACCCAACCCAAATCGTTACATACTAAAAGGAATATGTTCCTTTTAAAAATCGTGCGGAAATGAAAGTTTTTTTATTCCATATTGGCGTTAAATTTCACTCTTTAATCAAGCCCGAATCTGGAAAAAAAAAAATGAAGGCGGAGGGGGGGGGGGAAGAGACTGGATTTCCAATGCAATATGACATTCTCCCTTATGTTTTACCGGTATGTAAAAATTTCTTTAAAAATACATGGAATATAAATAAGTTTCATAAATTTTGGATCTATTACCCTTAGCAGCATTCTGAAGGGGAAAGGACCATAACCCCCTTGCCGCCTCCCAAATCTGGATCCGGATCTAGGGAGGTGATCTATCTGATGTCGTAAATGATTAATGGGTGTGCAGGCGAAGATGTAGAAAAAATAGAAAGGGGTGGAAGGGAGGGGAAAGAGATTAGAATTCCATTGCAGTATATTATTTTCTCCTCCATTTTAGAGGTCTTTAAACAACTTCTTGAAACATTCTTGAACTATGCGTAAGTTTAACAATGTTTTGCCTCTATTGCTTTACTAGTTGGGATGGGTGGCTCAGTCGGTAACGCGCAAGGCCCATAAACTTCAGTTCCCAGGTTCGAGTCCCACTTGGACCACCTTTGAGATTTTTCTCCGCAAAATTCCCTGCCCTCGATAAGTAAGGAACATCGATGGGCTTGGAAAGGCCGTCGTCCATCGAATGGGATGTTAACCCGTGACATCGTGTGCGGGAGAGCCATACACTGCGCATGTTAAAGAACACGCTGGATGGTCTTAACGGGAGGCTATCATATGTCTAAACAGTTGTCCAATGGGTCCCCTCCACCCAACCTTCTCTGAGACCTCGAAGTTCTTGTGACCTGGCTATTTTGCCCATTGTGTGCAAAAAAGTGCCGCTCAGAGGCAAAACAACACAACATTTACTAGCATTGTTGAACGAAGGGTCAAGGTCCACTTGTCGCCATCCCCCCTAAATTCGGAAAATCAAAAAAATATTGCTCCAAAATTTATTGGGCATGGTATAAATTAGTGAGTTGGAATAATATCGTTTTAAAATATATTAGACAACGTTTAGTCATTGGGTACTGAATATGTATCAGCAGAATCACTCATTTTAAGAATTTGTCTTAAAAATAATCAATGAAAACTATCATTACTCACGATTGCAGAGTTTTCAAATGTCAATGGAAAAGAAAAATAGAATATCCCGCAATAAAAGTCGAGAAGAAAACACACCACTGTGTAACAGCCAGTTTCAATAACGACTTAACCGCGAATGAGGAGAAAAAAAAAAAACAATTTTGTATCTATGGAGCACTTATCTATATTACAATCAGTTTATCCTTCCTCTCTGTCAGTGAAATTGTTTATCTGATCAATAGCTTCAATCGGAAACGCCTACAGTTTATCCTGTTGTGCATTATTATATAGTGATTGACGTTATTGTGTGACAAAGGATTTCGAAATGTGATATTAATAGAAAAAGCAATGGGACAAACATATCGTTTTGTCCCATCGCTGGGTTACTCGAACCTTTAACCCAGTGTCTCGCAAACTGTGTGCCGCGGCACAGTAGTGTGCCGAGAGAGATTCCAAGTGTGCCGCGGCACAGTAGTGTGCCGAGAGAGATTCCAAGTGTGCCTCGAGAGATTTTCAAATTGACACTAGGTATTCCAAAGATTTCATTTTGACTTGACTTGTGTTATCGACGTGCTTTAATAAAAATCTTTCAGATTTTATCAACTGGGATCTTGTAAGTATTTATCAAGCTTTTTCCAAATTTTGGTATTAATTTTTGATTATTTCAAGCCATAGAATGGACAAATATTAAAAACAAACACCGAGTTGTGAATTAAAGAACGAGAGCAAATCTTCAAGTAAAACCAGGCTGATGACTTCAACAAAGCGCAAATATAATGATGATTATTGAGAGTTTGCTTTTATTCTTCTTTAGGTGTGCCGCGGAAAAAAATTAGATTCAGTGTGCCGCAGAGTAAAAAGGTTTGCGAGACACTGCTTTAAGCGGATCCATCAGTGTCGTCTAGATTTGGCTTTGTAAATTGAGAGAAGTAGGACATTGGGATTCCACATAGCTGAAGCGTTATGAGGTGGTGATTCCCTTGACTAGCATTATTAAAACAATTAGACTTGCATCCAGATCGATACTTCTGTACTGCCTCCAGAATTAACAAGATTTTCTACTTTAATCCTCCATCCACTTCTTTTTCAAGAAAGTGTTTCGTGCCCAAAGAAACTGTCTTCAAGATTTTAACCAACCTTGATTTTGAAACAGTTACGCCTCAATCAGCTTTTTGCCATAGAGATCTGATATGAGTCAGCCAGTTCAATACGCCATAGTGAAGATCTGTGAGGAAAGCGAGATCTCAGCAGAATGACAAACATCCATGCCATACCCGGGGCTCGACCCATCTCCCTTTGATCTGTAGCCAAGCATGCTAACCACTCAGCTACTCTAACATTCTATACACTTTAAGAGGACTCATTAATTCCTACACCTCCCTAAAAAAATTAGAGAATTTCTACATTATATCTGTGGAAAACCAAATATGATGCTCGTAACATCTAAAATAAAATTTTTGTGTTACGTTATCGACGATAAATTAAAATTCTCAATCGAAATTATCTAAATTCAGATTTTCAGCATTTGTTCAGTATTTAAAAAGTTATGAAAGATGGAATATTGAGCAACCAAAATTAAGAATTTTTTTCAATTTAAAACTTCAAAGACATGTTTCACTTATGGCGACTAATAAAATTAGTGTACGCTTTGGGAGTTTGTGCAAATAAATCTTTCAAAATTCGGCAATTTAGTATAATTCTCCTAGGATATTGTTGCTTTTTCTGTTATTGCAAAATGGGATTTAGATAGGCTTGATGAGGAAAACAGACCGCATAAGGCATAAATTTTTTTTCTGCTTCGGTCTCGCCTTCCTCACTATTGCATATTATATATATATATACCCCCTCAAGCAGCTGCTTGCCACAGAGGTCTGACAGGAGCCTGTCAGTTTATATGCCAAAGTAGAAGATCTGAGAGGATGGCAGGACCTCAGCAGAAAAACGACACATACAACCATGCCTTACCCGGGGCTCGAACCCAGGTCCCTTAGATCAATAGCCAAGCGCGCTAACCACTCGGCCATGGGACGGACCTATTGCATATTGCAATTGATAAATTTCTGTCATGCGTCTCTGACAAACAGCTGCTTGATAGGTACTTTATTTAAAATTTTACTACAAAAGAGTACTTTAAAAGTAATGGAGCATCGAAGTTGGCTTTACACATAGAAATCCTAATTTTCTCTTCTTCCCTGTCTCACTCGTCCATGTTGATGTTGGGGCGGGGGTGGCTCAGTAGTTAGCGGGGTAGGCTCGTAATCTGCAGTTCATAGATTCGAGTCCCCGCTGCGCTGCACTAAGATTTATCGCCGTAAAACTCCTCGCCCTGCCCATGGTCAGTAGAGACACCAATGGACTTGAATGAACCGTCCGTTGGATGGGACGTTTTTTTAAAGAGATATGGAGGCTATAATATTTAACAACAAATGTTATCACACACCACACTTCCAAAATATTTCCCCCAAAATTGATGAAAACTTCAAAAATTCTTACACAAAATTCAAATATCGCATTTATATTGCGAACAACTTGTTATAACAGTTGTGATTTAACTTTTTGAAGTAAATTTTCAAAACTAGCAAAAGTTTCACTTAAATGTTTCAACTTCCATAACTCTTTAAATATTAGATTAATATTACAGAAATAGAGATTTAGACAGCTCTGACCGAGATCTTTAATTTATGTCTAGTGACTTTTCTCCGTAAAAAGCTTATTTTCAAAGTTATATAGATTTGAATGTGGCTGTTCGTTCACTTAACACGAAAGTGTCCGAACACTTTTTTCAGTATAGTATATATATAAAATATTTGGCTCCATATGATCATTTTAAGAAACATGAATGGCAAAAACGAAACATGACCTGAGCTAAAAATTTTAAATTATAAAATTGCGATTAAAATTTTCACAAAATAATCTAAATATTTTAAACGAATAACACTCAATTAAGAACTGGTTTTATACAAGCAAAACCAAAGACAACAAAAAAGAATTTTTTTCTGATTGTTAGAATGTAAATAATAGATGAATTTGTATAGTCATGGGGAAAGCGATCGCTTAATAGGTCCCTCAGTGAGAAAAAAGTTGACTATGAGCTTAGAAAAGTCACCGTTCGTCTGGTGAGATGTTAAGATATGAGCAGGAAAGCTGTATCCAATTCATATTAAAGGACACAGTGTAGGTCTTAACGTATAGCTTTTATATATTGTATGTGTTTCTTAATAGCCATCCATGGACATCTTCCACAACCTTCTTTCAACTATTGGGGCCATTGAGACAAGGCCATTCAGCCCTCTGTGTGCCAAAAATAGTCTCGTTTAGAGGTAAAACTACCGGACACAGTTATGACAAATCGCATGCTGCCAACTTTGAAAACAAAACTTTTAAAATAAAAGTGAAATATTTCTGAAAGCTGATACGGAGGTTACAATGAAGAATGTGAACGTGAACCACACTATACTGTGACTTTCAGTGAATGTAAAGTATGCAGTCAATCGCTGTCGTTTTCTCGCTTTGGAAAGGTGTTTGTTTCCATATTTGTGATTTTTTTTCAGACCATGGCTGATTGATTTGAGAAATAAGCTGCTGTATGAGATACGTTACTATGTTTAGCAAGACTTAAGTGATGTCTTGGCAGTCGCAGAAATGATTCAAGTGTATGGAAAATAGTTACTTGGTTACCCAGATCTTGGGTCTCGGTCAAGACCGTCTGCAAAGTGTTTGTGACATTTGAAAATCGATCTTCGTTTTGAACACTGTTACCCATATACTTGACTCATTCCTACAACTGTTTGTGCATCACTTAAGCCTGGTAGAACAGTGTAACGCATCACATACCGTTTCTGTAGTTTCCAGATCAGCCTAGCTTAAAAGAAATCACCCACAAGAAAAAGCACACCTTTTCAAAGCGGGAAAACGACATAGACTGATTGGTTACTGTTTTGCCGCTACTTGCGGTTGTATCGCAACGTGTTTCAACACGCACACGCTGCTCCAAACTCTTGAAGAATCGCTGAGTTACAACATGTCATTAACTTAAGTACGAAAACCTGAAAATTATTGGCGACTGCTGTTCACGAATCAAAGGATCCACCCACTGACTACGGATATTATATGTATTTTTAAATCCATATTTTCGATTTCATATACCTTTTTTACATAAATGAATATCATAACTTTCTCAATATAAATTTTGATTAGAATTTGCGATGTAAATTATCTTGTCAGTTTATATATGATTTACTCAATAAATGCATTTTACTAGTTTAAAAACTGCATTAAAGCATTTCCGAACAATTTCGTTTTTCAATTTCTTGGCGAAGTGTTTTGAAAACATTGTAATATTATCTCCACAAATATATCTATTTATCTATATGCGTATTATTATAAGAACCAACATTTCTAATATATAATAATTAAACAACTTTCATTGTAGAGTTCAAAAAAATTAATTTTTAACAACACTTAGAGCATTCACGTAAATGTAGTTTCCACTCGGCTTTTAGACTGAGAGGTTCTGTCAACTTTTTGCTAGCTTCTATGAATTTCCATCAATATACTTATTCATAGAAGCTCTCTTTACTGAGTGTGTACTCAAAGAGAAAAAAGACTCAAGTTAATGAGATAAAAAAATTTCTAAGCTGCTTTTAAATGAAAAGCGATATTTTTATCGCTGGAAATTCTGACCTCTTTTCAAAATTCCTTCTTTATATCATCTATAAAGGAAATTTTTATTGAGCCTGAGGCTCTTATTAACCTCGCTGCACAATTTTCCATTCTATCTTTCTTCCAATTTATAATTTCTCTTTGATGATATTTTTTTGTTATTGCCAGATTAAAGACAACAAGGTTTTTGAAAAATGTTTACGCAATCTTCTATTCAAGGACGCTATTTTAAAACTGATATTAGTTTCAGTTTTTCTAATATATATTAATCACTACCAAATAATGAATCGTGTTTTGCGAAATCTGAAGACTGTCGATTAAAAATTACGATTTTTTTAGGAGATAATCTCTTAATATCGTCTTCTTTTCTTCCAAAGCAATTTCGTCGTAAATTAACTTTATCATGGATTAAAGTTTAATCTGTTTCTATTGCGTGTTGTAACTCGAAACTCGTATCTCTTGCATTGCATCTCTAAACATCTAATTAAAATAAATAATTAATTACTGTAGCAACCAAAAAAATTATATTATATAAAAACTTTGATAAATATTTTGTGTAGTATAAAACAGTGGAAGTAAAACTTGAAGTGGTGCACAAAGGTTTTTAGCACCGGGCCGAACAGAAAAATTTGTTTTTTGTGGGCCAATAATTGGAAGTTGTAGAGAGGGCTGCAATTAAAAGAACGAAAAAAGTTTAGCTTTGTTTATATTACTTGCAATTTGTATAGTTACAAAATGATAAGAGAAAACTTATTATTAATAATATAAAGTTGATTTTAACATTGAAGTTGTCTTGTCGAAGCAGTATGTGAAGAATGGGATTAGATCAAGGCCATCAAGATACAGCAGACCTGGACAGTGTACTAACAGAAAAAGTAATGTGTACACATATATATATATACACAGTACTGGGCAAATTAGTTGGGACAATAGGAAAATGCAGTAACAAAGACATAACTAAAATATTTATTTGTTTAATAGTGTACATAGTTAATAGTGATTGTGACCCCCCTTATCGTTAATTACTTCTTTCACCCTCTCAACCATTGATGCCACTAGCTATCCACACATCTCCTTCACTTCAGGGTCGTGGTACCTTCTTTCATGACACTTTCTATCATTTTGGTTTTCGTCGTGCAATCCATCTTAGATATGCGCGCTTTAATAATGGCCCACAAATTTTCAATGGGGTTTAGATCGGGTGAATTTCCTGGCCACTCCAATACCTTCAAATGTTGCTGGGTAAAGAAGCTCTTAGGAAGCTTAGAATTGTGGCATGGAGCCAGATCCTGTTGAAATACCCCATCGCCGTTAGGAAGCAGCTTCTGCAGTGTTGGGACCAATTTCGCCTCCAGAACGCCTATGTACTTTTTGCTGTCCATCATTCCTTCAATGGGGTGAAGCGTCTGTGGCCCGGAAGCTGTGAAACATCCCCAAAACATGACCTCGAGTGGGTGTTTGGGGGATTGCTGGATGTGGGCGGATCGAAGAGGTTCTCCAGGCGAGCGGCGGACGAAATTTTACCTGTAGTCAAAGTGGGTTTCGTCGGAAAATATCACTTTTTCCCAATTCTCCACAGTCCAGTCTCGATGTTTCTTTGCCCAGGATAGCTTTTTTTGCTTCATAGCGGGTGTCAAAAGTTGCTTTCTGAAGGGGCGTCGAGCCCGTCGGCCATACACCAGAAGGCGATGACGTACGTTGGAAGCATCTATATTAACCCCACGAGACGTAATCTCCCTTTTGATGTCTCCACTGGTCTTCTTCGGGTCTGAAGACCAATTCTTCGAATTAGACTATCATCTCTAGGGATGGTTTTTCTTTTTCTTCCACAATGTCCTTTACGGGACGTGTCCACGGACCCTGTCTCCTTATGCAGTTTCAGGATCCGAGAAACGCTGCATTTCCCGACACCAACTGCTTTTGCTAGCTGCCTAGCAGTAAGTGAAGTGTTTTCGCCTAAAGCAATTATTTTAGCTCGTTTACGAGGCGTGATGTCCATGATGTATGTAATAGAAAAAGTTTCCAATGAAATTTGTGAACTACTTACATAATCACGTCCTCAGCCTATGAAATATCAATTCCGACTAAAGTGGAAGTGTAAATAATAGCAGAGTAACACGACAGACAATTCTAGACTTGCAGATATCGCTCTGCTGCAAGTTTAGACTTGCAGCAGAAGGTTACGAACGAGTTTAGACTTGTAGCAGTTTAGACTCTGTAGCGGAAGGGACTTAGCATTCCTTTGCTTGTCCCAACTAATTCGCACAGTACTGTACAGTGAAACCTCTCTAAAGCAGACACCAGTGGGACGGAATAAATTGTCCACTATACAGAGATGTGGAGTTAGGAGAGGTGTGGCCAGTTTGACAAGTCGTATTGATTTCCTGTTTCATCTGCTTTCAGTACTCTTTTTGGAGAGTATGACTGAAGTATTGACGGTATAGTCTTTCAAATTTAGAGCCCAACAGTTTCCCAATTGACATAAGCAGATTTTCCACAAAACCACATTCCACAAAGAGCTTTGAAGGAAATATCGGGACGTCCACAAAACTTATTTTACCATCCATATTTCCAAAGCTTTTGTTTGAATCTTTCGCCCAGAGATAGGAATTGCCCAGAGCAACAAAATAAAAAAAAATAAAAAATGAAAAACCCCTCAAGCAGCTGCTTCCCACAGAGGTCTGACAGGAGCCTGTCAGTTTATATGCCACAGTAGGAGATCTGAGAGGATGGCAGGACCTCAGCAGAAAAACGACACAGACATCCATGCCTAATCCGGGGCTTGAACCCAGGTCCCTTAGATCAGTAGCAAAGCCACTCAAATATCAATTTATTCAATAAAGAACTTTTGAGATGAGAAAATGTACGACACTCTTTCCTTTCTCATTTTCCCGCCACTGTGTTAAGAAAGTCTCTTGATTGTTAATAATTAATGTTGCCGAAGTTAAACTTATTTCGAAATGTTCAACTAACTTACGAACTTCACACTTTTCTTTCCTGACATGCTCTTTGCTTCTAATTTTTGAAGTTAACAGCTTTCGAAACATATTGAATCCTTAACTGTGTCTAAATCTATATAAATTCCTTAAACTATCCAAAAATACGTTACAAACTTCAAAGTGATGAAAACAATTTCACACTTGTAAGGAGCTGAAACTGAGCATCGTCATCGATCTGACGTCGGCACGTGCACTAGCTAAATATTGTCCAAACTTTTAGAGCAGTTTGGTCTCCTTTTCCATACATTTTGGTCATCTGTAGTACCCAGCATATACGTATACATGAACGAATAGTCCCAAGTTTCGTGACGCACCAGCTCGTAATGTGTAGTTCCCAGGTTCGAGTCCCGACTGGGCTAGCGTTGAGATTTATATTTACAAAACCCCTCGCCCTGCCCTCAGTCAGTAGGGGACACCTATGGACTTGGAAATGTCGCCGTCCGTCAGATCGGACGTTCCGAACCGTGGCCTCGTGTGCGGGAATAACTTATGCATATTACAGAACATGTTGGATGGTCTTGACGGAAGGCTACCATCTGTCTCCTAACAACTGCTCAGTGGGTCCCCTTACCTCAACTTTCTCTGAACCTTCGAGTCCTTGTGACCTGGCCATTTAGCACATTGCATTCAAAAGAATACCGCTCAGAGATAAAACAACCCAACCCAAATTTCGTGTACGGGTTTCCCCTGTGTGACCCCGAGTAAGCGCCAAAAATAAGGTTCCTACCTGTGAAGGGACGGAAAATACGACCATGGGCATCCACAGAGAAGGGTGCAAAGTATGCCCCCCCATTTCCTGGAAATATTTTATTTTTGGTAACAAATGCAGTCAATAGAAACGACACTAGATATGATTAAGTGTATTCAAAGAAACACGCTAGTTATCTAAAAAAAAGTAACAATAGTACTCTTTGAAAGATTCTTGCGAATACTGGAGAAATTTCTGCGATCGCCGCTGATTACGATCTCGAAAACTTTACGAAACTGGCGGATCTGGCAACAGCGAGTTGCGCTAATGGTAACTCATCGGTTATCAAACGTGAAGGAAGAAGTTATCTGTGGACAAATCTGCTGGGGGAGAAGTATGTTTTCTCTCAAACTATTTGCGGGCTGTAGCTAGTTATAAAATGTGGATGGTAGTGCCAGGAAGATGAGAATTTAGTTAGATGGGTCCTTATCCTTTGTGCACGTAATAACTATCAATGCAGTTAACGGGAATTCTTGATATACAGAGTAGGATATTTGCATTAAACCCGCAATTTTCACCTGGTAGGGTCGAGATGTTCGTTATAGAGAGTTTAAAATTACCAAAAGTACACCTTTTGCCTTAGCATCGGAGAATGTCCGTTTTAGAAAGGTTACTTAAAAGGTAATTCCTAATGATTTTCGCAGGGGCAAAGGGTCCGCAAACAGAGGTGTCAGTTTTAGGGATGTAGTCGCTTAACAGACGTTCTTCTTCAAGAAGTGTTAAAATTCTTCTAGAAGTTATTTATTTTTAAAAATTTAGTCACTAATTTTAAAATATTCACTAATATATTAATGAAACTGTAGTAAGTAATTTATCTTCTTTTACGATATTATATATTAAACACTCGAAGTTAAAATTTAAACAAATTAAATCACTTAAATCTTTACTCATATTCAATTTTTTCTCTTTCCTTCCCTCCTTTGTCCGATGGTTGTCCATGCCCGGTGTATCGAGATGGCTCTGACTGGATACCAGAAATGAGCTGCTGAACATGCGGAGGTCTGACCTCGCCATTTGTATTAACAGTCCCCTGCCAGACTCCTCGTTTGTATTAACAGTCCCATATCAGACTCCTCGTTTGTATTAACAGTTCCATGTCATATTTCCTCGTTTGTATTAACAGTCCCATGTCATATTTCCTCGTTTGTATTAACAGTCCCCTGTCAGGCTTCCTCATTTGTATTGAAAGACTCCTGTCAGACCTTCACATTTGAAATGGCAGACTCCTGCCAGATCTCCGTATTTGCATTGACAGGCTCCTGTCAGACTTCCGTATTTCTATTTGCTGACTCCTGTCAGACCTCCCTGGCAAATGAGTTGTCAGAAAAATGATTTTTTACAGCAGTTTACAATTACAGATGCCGAAGCATCTTTATTACTAAACAATGAATTTTATAATCTTTACCATTTTTAACTTAATTAAGTTAATAATTTAAAATCCATTTAACACAGAAGATTATATTACATGCTTTTGTTTAAACTCAGGCCTTTAGGTAATGCAACCAGCATGCTAACGCAGCGAGAACATTTATGAAAATAATAATTATTCAGGATGCATATCACAATTGTAAACTGAAGAGGATTTTAATACAGTCAATTTTCATTAGTAAAACCATGGATTGATTTTATTTGGAACTAAATTATTCCTCAGGCATCCCATTTGCCACGGAGTCTTGACAGGAGACTCTCAATCCAATATACACTGAAGAGCGACTGAATTAGGGATAGGAACGTTATCCAAATTCAGTACCGCAAGTTCCGCATTTGTGCGCATGCGTGGTTGAAAATCTGGTCATATATAGTTGTCAGCTTTTGGTTTCCCCAAGCATTCGTCGTGAGAAGCTTAAAGGGAACGGCGAGTAATTTAGATGTATTTGACAGAGCAGATCGTAGGTGCCCGACGCATGGGACACTCGATCTCCGAAATTGTCAACGAACTTGGATTTTCTCGTACAACAGTTTCAAGAATGTTCCGGAAATATGAAATTTTCAGCAAAAAAACAAGCACCCGAACAACTGCAAAGGACAACCATCCTTGAATGATCGTAGACTTCGCCGTCTGACCCGCATTGTACGGACCGATAGGGGCCAGACATTATCCGAAATCACCTCCCATCTGAAAGCGGGTTCCGGCTGAGAAGTCAGTGCACGAACCGTGCAACGCTCACTTCATCGTCTCGGTTTCGAGAGCCGCCGACCTACGAGAGTCCCACTTCTAGTGGTAACGACAGCGGGCTCAATGCCTTGCCTGAAAGAACATGAAAAGACATGAAACTAGACCATCGAAAATTGACAACGGATTTTCATGAAAGAACATGAAAACTGGACCATCTAAAATTGACAACGGATAGCCTGGAGAGATGATTCCCGATTTAAACTTCATCACGCCGATGGGAAACTGAAGGTATGGCGCCATCCCCATGAAGCCATGGATCCTGCATGTCAGGTCGGAACAGTACAAACTGGTGGTGTCTCAGTGATGGCCTGGGGTGTCTACCGACAACTCTCAATGCATCCTGATACGTAGAACTCATGACTGACCATTTGCGCCCATTTATGGCCATCATGCATCCCAATGGAGATGGCGTCTACCAGTAAAACAACTGTTCATCTCACAGTTCCAGGTTGGCTACTGCATGGTTGCAGGAGCATTCTGCTGACTTTGAAATAATGAATTGGCCACCTAGAAGCCCAGATTTAAATCCCATCGAAAATCTTTGAGATACCGTCGAGCAAAGTGTAGTACAAATTTCACAGGGACAACAACGTCTGTGAATTACAATAACTAAAAGACAGTGAGAGTGAGAAATCCATGCTCGATCGTGACATTTCCCGATTAATATATTATGGTCAGGAGAAATCCATAATTCCCGACAAAGCTACAAACGTAAAGACATGCATGTCTCAACTATGTGAGATCACAGAATTCATTCAAGTGATCGTCGTTCGCTTTCAACACTATTATAAATTCTTGAACGTAAAATATTATTTTGTATGGCATTTGGCAAGCACACTGCTCAAAGTGGAAATCGCAACACCCACGAAAGAAGTGATGTATACGCCCGAAACTGACAGGATGGAAGCTATGAGAGTAGATGTGCAAATGATCAAAACATCGAATGTGAGAAAGCAAGATAGTGCGTTTATTGCAGATTCATCAGTATACAGTAGGCCCACTTCGGGCAGTTATAAGTCTGTATACATCTTGGCGTTTCAAACAGCATCCAATTGGGCATGTAACTATACTAGGTTCGCCGTCAGACGGAGCTAACGAAGACGACGACACATGCTCAATGGGCGAAAAGTCCAGGGAATATTGCAGTCATGGTAAAATGGTTATTTCGATAATATCGTTACGTTCAAGAATTATTTACGTCTACACCTTGGAGACTGTCCATCGTTGCACGTGCATTGTGTGGGATGGGGTTGTCCTGCTGCAGAATCAGAAGGCATGGTGGAAAGGAAGGTTCGTGCCACAGGATTAATGATATTATCGATGTAACGTCTCACTGTTAGCGTGCCAGAAACATGGAGCAAAAGTGTCCAGCCGCCATATGTAATGCCATCGCATACCACTGTGCCATGGTGAGGAACCGTATGGCGACTAATGAAATAGGCTTCCTCCCCTCATTGAGACGATGATGCCATTAGGGCAAATGGCTTTCCTGCATGCTGGAACAAAATCTGGACTCATTTATGAACAACACTCTCCTCCATTCTATAGTCTGATCAAAGAAGGTCTAAGGAGAAGGCCATCTTTACACAAGCTTAAGCGTCACTCTGAGGAAATTTGCCGAAGCTGAACGTGGCAAATTGGTGTGCACCTACCAAAACAACTGTAAAAGGGGCGGTCTGCGCATGCGCAGTGCAATCATCTTAGCCCGCTGCAGCTATGATCTGTCTTACTCTTCAAATATTTAACGTGATTTAATTAGCGTTTCAACCTGTCTAACACCCATGGCTATTTGCATATTGCAATAGCTGACCCTAAAGTTATTCAATGAGTATTTTATCCCGTTCAGGAGTGCATTTTACGATACTGGAAAAGCCGTTGTGTTTATTTTGAGTAATTTTGCAGAATTTTTAAAATTAATATGTAAATTAATACATTTAATGATCTTGCGAATATATAAGTTAAAGTATGTTGCAGTTTCGTGCTACCTGGAGCATATCGATGCATATAGGTTTCTGCATTTTGTTCTAATAGTTTAGTTCTCTTTTTATGGTTGATACAAGAAGTGTCTACTGCCATCTGTTGACAGTGTATACAAGTGTGAAACTCGATAAAATTTTTACTGAAGCTCTGAAAGATCCAGTTATAGCCAAAGCTTACCATGATAGGTTACTCAGTCATTATGACAGTCATGGTTTGCTTACTACTGAAGTTGAGGAAGAATGGGATCATTTTAAACAGGCGTTTTGGACACTAACAGTACTCTTTTAGGAAAAAAGGAGCAGAAGAGGCAAAATTATCTGAGTGATAAGGCACTTGAGCTTATTTCGGAAAGAAAGAACTACAGGAATGCCCTTAATCAATACCCTACTAGTCCTAATAGAAAGCATTACAGAGACCTTAATAAACTTGTAAAGGATCAGTTAGCTGCTGATAAGAATCTTTGGCTTGATGGTTTGGCTGACAAAGCCGAGGAAGCAGTTAGACAACACAACAGCAGAGAGCTGTACCAGATAGTTAATGTTTTGTGTGGTAGAAAACGGACAGGCATACAAGGATTGAAGGATAAACAAGGTAAGGTTATAGAAGGGGAGGATTCTGTCATGGCTAGGTGGGCTGAGCATTTCAGTGATGTTCTAAACAATGTAGTTAGCTCTACTCCCATTGTTTGCAATGATGATAGATGCATTGGTGGCTTTAATGTTGGCCCTATAACACAATCTGAAGTTATTTTGGCTGTTTCTAAACTTAAATTTCATAAATCTCCAGGGGTAGATGAAATTACTACGGAAATGCTTAGAGCTGGGAATGTTTCGGTTACCACTTGGATGACTGAAATTCTGAATATCTTTTATTATAAAGGCATGGTTCCTAGGATTTTACCAGAGCTATTGTTATCCCTATTTTCAAAAAAGGTGATCGCAGTTCTTGTGATAACTATAGGGGTATCAGCCTACTCTCTGTTCCAGGTAAAGTTCTTTCCATGATTGTGCTTAATAGAATTAAGAATCTGGTTGACAGTCAATTGCGTGATGAGCAATGTGGATTCAGAAGTGGTAGGGGATGTGTGGATCAGATATTTTCACTTAGGCAGATTCTTGAGAAATGTTTAGAGTTTCAGAAACCTTTGGTTGCTAGCTTTGTTGATTTCAAAAAGCCTTTCGACTCTGTTGATCGTCATAATTTGTGGTTGATTGTGAGATCATATGGTATACCAGACAAGTTAGTTAACATTATGAAAGCTCTCTATAATAACACTGAGTCGTGTGTGAGAGTTGGTAAGGCTTGTAGCAATTGGTTTAGCATTACTTCTGGTGTTCGACAAGGGTGCATTTTGTCTCCTTTTCTCTTTAGCTTGGTTATTGATTATGTTATGCGAAATTCACTTCAAGGGAAAGATTTTGGCCTTAAATGGGCTGGATATACGAAAATTTCTGATTTAGATTATGCTGATGATTTAGCCCTTTTGGCAAATGATGTTGATGAGATGAACTCTTTCATTCGAGCTGTTGATGAGACTGGTAGTAGAGTAGGTTTGGTTATAAACAGAGAGAAAACTAAAGTGATGAAAATTCGTCAGGCAGGCTGTGATTCAGTTAATCTGAATGGTTGCAGTCTTGAGCAGGTGTCACAGTTTAATTATCTTGGGAGCTATGTAACAGATAATGGTGATGTGCGGCATGAGATTAACAGACGAATAGGGATTGCTGCCGGGACTTTTAAGAACCTATGGAGAGTGTGGAGAAATAGGCGTATACACCTAAAGACTAAAATTAGACTGTATAATAGTTTGGTTCTTTCTAGGGTTAGTTATGGTAGTGAAACTTGGACACTTTGTAAACAAGATAACAGGAAACTAGATGCTTTTGATTCCAGATGCTTACGCAGTATCTTGGGCATTAGGTGGTTCAACTTTGTAACTAATGATGAGATTAGGCAAAGGAGTTTGCAACCTCCTTTAAGCAGCGTATTGTGCAGAGAGAGACTCCGCTGGTTTGGCCATGTTGCCCGTATGAATAATTATAGATTGGCGAATAGGGTTATGAACAGTGTGCCTAAAGGCCTCAGAAAGAAGGGGAGACCTAGGATGCGGTGGGCAGACAATGTCAAACAGGACCTTGTTAGAATTGGTGTGCAGTGGTCAGATGCAGTAGATGTAGCTCAGGATAGACTTGCTTGGAGAACTAAATTGCACGGTCTGGTTGGACCTCTGTAGCCCATGGCTGCTTGAGGATGATGATGATGATGATGATGATAAAACACATTATCTTGCGTTCACACATAAATCTCAAATTATTAAAATATACTAAATACTGTAGAGTGTTTAAAATAGTAAAATGTTTTTGTTAAGCACAGCTACTACCTATTTTTCAAAATGGGACTTCATTATTTAAAAAAAAAAAGTTTTTGGTTGTTCCTTGTTATTTTCTCTCTAAACGGAAAGAAAATTATAATGGCGCCTCATGAAGGAGACATTTTGGAAATGAACAGTCTTCAGAGTCAATGTGTATGTAAAATTAGTCACGTGGTGTAAGCAGTTTAAAATCTAGCTCTGCAGTGAAAAAATAACGCAGGGAACTAGCTCCTCTGCCTAGCCAGATGGCTTCACTGCAATGCACGGATTTACCATGTTTAGAGGACGCTGCAGTCGAAAAGTTTACATTGCGTCTATGGAAGCAGGCTCTCTTCTCTCTCAGTCACTCCTTGATCCGATGATGCCTCGCTCTCGACACCAGTGGAGATGGTGTAACCGGTGATGTTGTTTCAATGGCAGATGCCGGACTGGACATCTCACCCTCATTTCTGCATCATGCAAACGTTGTCTAATGGTTTGTGTGGAGACCACGGTGGTCTGCAAATCACTCTGCAGCACAGTCACTGTAATGAAAGGGTCGCAAATGGTAATCTGATAGAGCAAGCGATCTTCACATCATATCACATCCTGTGGTCATCATGCCACATCCTGTGGTGTGGCATGCTGGTCCCGTACCTCTCCTTCATGTCATTTGGCACTCCATGATGTTGTGTGACTTACACCATTGCACTGTGCTCGTATTGCGCTCCATGTGTGTAGCGATCGCTCAAAGGCTCAACCCAAGCTCCTCGGATATCGACGATTCGCTCTCTCTCAGAAGGCCTCAATTGTACATAAGGTCCCGCCAGCGTTTCCAAGGCATGCTCTGGATGTTTTCGCAGGAGACATTCCAGCCTCACTGTCCGTCATGCTATGATACGAGCTCATGGGCACCCGGTATTATGAAAACCCGGTATATAAGAAATATCTTTATTAAAAAATATATAAATACTATATATGCAATTATAGTGAATACTGTGTAGTGACAAAAACGTTTAGTTATGAACCTAAAAATGTTTGGTCAAAAACTTGGAAGACAATAGCCAGATTTATGATTGGTGATTTGTTTTATGAGTCGCGGGTTAAAAGGGAATGATCTGAAGAATCAGACTTCTCACTCCTCTTCAGGGGTAGACTGGCCTTTTTTTACTTTTTTCAGGGACTCAGCCAGAACAAAAGAGCCCAGACTGTCATAAAAAAAAACGATTTTTATTTTTTGCAGTCTTTCAATACTAATTTGTTGATGAATATTTATGCAGAAACAGCAATCCCTCCTATAGAAATAAAAAAAACAATATTTACTATCAAATCTAATATTTCGAATAATACTGAAAAATAAAAATCGTCCAATTAAAGACAAAATAATAAACCACTTCCCAGACATCGCATTAAATAACTTCCAGGAGAAACAAAAAGTAACAGAAATAATAAACAAAAATACCAGTGGAGACTTTTTAACCAACTTTCCAATATGGATATCAACCCTTCTAATATTATCTAAGAATATTCCAGGAATTCATTCGAAAAATTCCTCAGATAAATCAACCCTTAAAATTCTATCCGAAACCCACATAGAACATAACTACAAAAACTACATACAAATTTATACTGATTGATCTTAGGATTTTGAAAAAACAATAACATCTGGGGCATTTTATTGCAACATAAACAACTTTGAATATCAATTTAAATTTGATTATCCTACTCCTGTCCTCATTGCTGAATTGACAGCTATCATACTAGCAATAAACTGGGCTCTCCAATTCTCCAACAAAAATATTGCAATCTTGACTGATAGCAAGACATCTTTAGACGATTTACAAGATAATCCATTTAAAAGCAATTATAATATCTTCATAAATGACACTTACACATTAACATACAACCATATACAATAACACAAGATATTACATATACAATGGATACTCTCACACAGAATATAAAATACAATGACATTGCAGACTAGCAAAAAATGCAAAAAACTGAACCATTCTATGAATTCCACATATCATTTTCTCCTACATAAAAAACACATGAATAGCACACTTCAAAATTGGTATTCCACATATGCAAGTCACACACACAGATACTTAATTTCACATAATATTAATAAATTCAACAATTATGGATTACAAAAAAAAGAAATTAGCATAGTATTAAAAATCAAAACCAACCTAGCACTAACAAAAACCATGCTCTTTAAACTGAATAAAATAAATTCACCAAATTGTCTAAAATGTAATGAACCACAAACAATAGAACACATAATTTTTCAATGTAAAGAAATTACAGACGGAAGATTTGTTGTTGTTGGGTTGTTTTACCTCTGAGCGGCACTTTTTGCACACCATGGGCTAAATGGCCAGGTCACATGGACCCCGATGGCTCAGAGAAGGTTGGGGGAGGGGACCCACTGGAACAGCTGTTGGGAGACAGATGGTAGCCTCCCGTCAAGGCCATCCAGCCTGTTCTTTAACGTGCACAGGGTATGGCTCTCCCGCACACGGAGCCACGGCTTAACGTCCCATCCGACGGACGGCGGCCTTTCCAAGCCCATCGGTGTCCCCTACTGACCGTGGGCAGGGCGGGGAATTTTTGCGGAGATAAATCTCAACGCTGACCCATCTGGGACTCGAACCTGAGAATTACAGATTACGAGCCTGGCGCGCTACCGACTGAGCCACCCCCGCCCCACAGACGAAAGAAATAAATACTTCCAAAAACTCAGAAAACATAAAACTAATCAATTTAACTTTCAATCAATCCTTGAACCAAAAGAAAAAGCACTTAAACCCAAATACTATAATCTACTAATTATTTTTCTAAAGAACATAGACTGTTTAAATTGCTTATAAAAATAAAAACAATTAATATAAAAAAAAATGAAAACTGTTAAAAGTGTCTGAATGAGTCTTCGGGGGAACGAGAGTTGTCCTTAAGGAATATTCAATTGTTGATGTGTGATATGTATGTATGATAGTTCGTACTTACCACATAAAATATTTTTTTCTCAATTTGGTGAAACCTCTGCCAACCACGTCGATATTTTCCGTCACCGAAATCATTATATAGTCTTCAGTCGACATCATTAAAAATGGCTTTCACAAAAAATAATGATGTCACACTTGAGTTACACATAACATCCATCGCGGCAGTTATATATCGGGTAAAATAATTATTATTATTACTATTAAGAAAACATTGTCTTGCCCCTATGAGGCGAACGAGATTGTAAAAGCGCCCAGCCCCTCTTAGCAGTCCGCGCCTGCTTCTAAAGAAAATATTTTTTCCCCTGCATTTAAGCCAATCAGTGTATTCGACGTGCATTTAATTGATAAGCATAGACACCTATACAACCCTCACCGACAAAAAGCCTAATTTGCATCAAACAGAAAGCAGAAGTGATATATACATACAACAAAAAAAAAACTCCCTAATGTCAAAAATCCTGTAGTGATCTCCTTCATTGTACTAACCAACTTTGTCATTCTAATTCACCTTGTCAAGCAACCAACTCCTTGCACAGCTCCCTAATCACCACGACTAACAAGATTACGAAGGATTACCTGAATTTTGATACGAGAAATCCCTTTCCTAGCTTCAGGCCAATTTCCTGCTTTGAGTGAAGAATTTCCATTCCTCTCTGCGTCCGTTCTTCAGCTTCCCCATCGCCAAGAGAAAATCCCCCTCCGAAGCAAAGTACAAGAACAAATTAAAGTGATTTGAATATTTAAACCGGTCCCCGTTATATGGTTATGAGATGGTGATTAGTTGTAATTAGGGCAGAGATAAGTACTTAGAGTGACAAAAAAAATCTGAAATTTAATGAGGTACCTTATAGACGTATTTTATGAATATTAATGAGTGATGCTAAGAGAAGAAAGGAACTACAGAGTGATGACTCTTAAAAGCAACTGGATTAAAGAATTGCAAGAAAAAAAAAAAGAGAACTATGTTGAATAGAATTTCCAAGTAAAACCTAAAACTTTGGCGTCAAAGAAATTGATAAAGATAGACCCAAGCTATATGGGATTGTTGGTTCACTGCTGAATCAGAGGTCATATTTCTGTGCCCTTTGATTCACGAGGAGGGAAAGTAAACCGCTTTTGGTACTGCCTCGTCTAAATTTAGAAAATAATCATTGAATTCAGGAGTGTAAAACCTCTGAGATATTAATTACACTCACAGTGTTTCTCTAACAGCTTTTGTGCGTGTTCACTGTAATTTAATTAATCTAACTCGCCGTGATAAATGCTAACGTCATTAGGCTTATTAAGAGAAAGTAGTGGGAAAAAAATTAAATATCTCACATTAAAACCACATTAAAAAGTTTGTTGTCATTATTTTCTGACATCGCATAATGCATTCTGGCTCGATTATAAAAACAATCAAAATTAATATCCATACACACAGTCATTATAAAAGAATAGCCATTTTTTAAGCATTCTTTAAATTTAAATGTTATATTTCATTGAATAATTAAGTAATGCAAATAATGGTTTGTCCAATATGTCAAAAAAACTCTCAAAGTTTCTTTGTTATGAAGGTGTGTAGTTAGTATCACATGGTAGGTACAGAATTCAATTTATGCAGAAGCTGTGAAACAATCCTCTTTGTTCAAATGGTCAGCATAAAGACCCGGTGAAGGTGACCATTCCTCAGAAAATTAAAAAGAAAAACAGGCACAGATCGATGGAACAAACTCTTCTGGTAGTCCACTTATATGGGAGAGATGCTTCTACAGACCATCAATGTTGAACCTTTATCAATTTCGGGTTGGGTTGTTTTACCTCTGAGAGGCACTTTTTTGCACACCATGGGCTAAAATGGCCAGGTCACAAGGACCCCAATCCAGCGTGTTCTTTAAAGTGCACAGGGATGGCTTTCCCGCACACGGGGCCACGGCTTAACGTCCCATCCGACGGACGGCGGCCTTTCCAAGCCCATCGGTGTCCCATACTGACCGTGGGCAGGGAATTTTGCGGAGATAAATCTCAACACTGATCCAGCTGGGACTCGAACCTGGGAACTACAGATTACGAGCCTGGCACTCTACCGACTGAGCCATCTCCACCCCATCAAGTTCGGCTTTAAACGAAAACTTTTGTTGCACCTCTCATTTGGAGCTTAGCTTCTAAATAATCTATTCTTGAATATTAAAAATATCTAAACACTGATCAATTAAACCGGAAAATAATTAGAAATACGATTAAAATATGTATTTTATATCTTTAAAGTTTATATATTCAACATCGGAACACATATTTAGCCATTTATCTTTTAACCTTTGAAATCCCTCTATCTAAAACACACAGAATCTTTTAACATAATGAAATTTATACAATGCGTTTGCAATGGGAAGAATAAAATTTGAAAAGCACGAAGCGGTTAGAGTGAAATGAATTTTTTTCTTACTAGAAAATTATGTGTAAAATGGAAAATAAGTTTTAAATTATCATATGTAATATTAGATATGTTACAAATACCCATTATAGTATCAGTTATTCATATAAATCTGTATACCTCTTACTAAAATATGAAACATAATTTCTAGTGCTACAAAGTTTGATAAAAAGGTATATATCAAACTAAAAATATTTATAATCAGAACCGGATCTAGGGGGGGGGGAAGGGGACCATGCCTACTCCCACACCTCTTTGAGGATGGGTAATGGAGGCTCAAACGTATTAAACTTGTGCATATTTCACGCATTTTTCAGAAAATTAAAAAAAAACTCTAAATCGAAGGGGAAATTGTTATACTGCAATGGAAATCCAGTATTAGATAATGATCATAATGTTTTGCAGCCTTTTTTTCGGATTCTGACCCCAATATCAATATTTGAGTTATCAGCGACCTCTTCTCCATTTACCACGTGCCTTCTTCGACTAATTCGAACGTGAAACATTCCACGTGCCTTTATTCGACTAATTCATTTTAGCTCCTTTTTTGTATCCTTTTTTTTCCCTGGCTTTGAATATTATGAAAATCTATCCTCTCTCCAAGCTTAAAAGCAATTATTAGTACTCTTTAATTTCAACCAATTCACAAAATATGAGACTTATTACCCTAATCATATTTTGCCGTCCTATTCGTAAATTGCTATGTAAACGGTGTTTATTCTTAAAAATTATCGAATGTCCCCTGATCTGTATTGTAACATTTTGCGTAAATGCGAGCCTCATCGAGAAACATTAAATGAACGTTCCTTCTATACAATTCGATCACAATCTCACGAAAATCAAGCCGTGATCCGAAGGTTTGGTACCTACCTACATTACTTAAACTTGATAAAAATGCGGTTTCTTAAACTGTATAATAAAACTGTTACTGTTTCTGTTTTCATCAACTTTTGAGACAGATTCTTATTACTTGCAATTTCCATGAATATTTCAATTATGGACGAAACAAAAATGGCTCTCTCAAGCATCTTCTTGACACAGAGATCTGACAGGAGCTTTTGTTGGGTTGGATTGTTTTATCTCTGAGCGGCACTTTTTTTGCACACCATGGGCTAAATGGCCAGGCCACAAGGACCCCGAAGGCTCAGAGAAGGTTGGGGGAGGGGATCCACTGGAACAGCTGTTGGGAGACAGATGGTAGCCTCCCGTCAAGGCCATCCAGCGTGTTCTTTAACGTGCACAGGGTATGACTCTCCCGCACACGGGGCCACGGCTTAACGTCCCATCCGACGGACGGCAGCCTTTCCAAGCCCATCGGTGTCCCCTACTGACCGTGGGCAGGGAATTTTGCGGAGATAAATCTCAACGCTGACCCAGCTGGGACTCGAACCTGGGAACTACAGATTACGAGCCTGGCGCGCTACCGACTGAGCCAACCCCGCCCCAATCTGACAGGAGCCTGCCAGTGAAATACGTCTTAGAAAAGACTGGTGATGAAGGCGAGACCTCAGCAGAAAGACAATACAACCATCCATGTCTTACCCGGGGCTCGAACCCAAGTTCCTTTGTATCAGTAGCCAAGAGCGCTAACCATTTGGCCACCGAAAAGGAACTGAGTCAACTTTGCGCCAGGTATTTGTTTTAAAAGTTACGACACTTAACAGAGCTTTCACTGACATAGAATTTCAATTAACTGGAAATAGTTTTGAGACGTGCATATATGTACATTGTCCTACCAAAATAGGGACTGGGGTGGTTCAGTCGGTAGCGCGCCAGCCTCGTAATCTGCAGTTTCCAGGTTCGAGTCCCAGCTGGGTCAGCGTTGATACTTATCTCCGCAAAACTCCCTGCCCTCGGTCAGTAGGGGACACCGATGGGCTTGGAAAGGCCGCCGTCCGTCGGATGGGACGTTAAGCCATGATCCCATGTGCGGGAGAGCCATACCCTGTGCACGTTAAAGAACACGCTGGATGAACTTGGGAGGCTACGATCTATCTCCCAACAGCTGTTCCAGTGGGTCCCCTCCCCCAACTTTCTCTCAGCCTTCGGGATCCATGTGACCTGGCCATTTAGCCCATGGTGTGCAAAAAAAAATCAACCCAACCTACCAAAATATTAATTTTTCATGTTATTGTCAATGGATTCTAAATTCAAAGCTCCATAATTTCTAAAAAATTCATTTGATGAAAAAATGTGATTAGAGTTAAATTAAAGATCATAATCAGATCTATTGAAACTTCCAATTTTTTTAAACACCATTCGTTCCATATTTAAATAATTATGGAATTTGGAACATTTAACAATAAAATAATTTATAGAAATTATTCACACTTATCTAATATTGACATAATAGTTACGCCAACTTTTAAAATGCTTATTTATTTTATTAAATTATTTTAAACAATTTAGTATTTAAGTTTATATTAATTTCAGGAGTAAATTCTTATGACTCGTTACTGTTGTGAAATACTCTGGCTTCCCTCTTTAAATACTGAACGAATATTGTTAAAAATCGAGATAAAAATAGATTGGATTATTGTCTTTAATTCATCTTAAGACACAGATCTTCTGATCTAGATCCCAATTGACAACACGGAAGTACTCTAATTATTTTGGTAGGGCATTGTATTAATAGAAGAAAGATAAACGAAATGTTGACCTTTTCTCTTCTAGTCTTGACGATATATCATTTAATTTATGTATCAAGATTTGAAAAGCTTCCTGCTTCGAAAAGAAAACAAAAAAAGGAATTGCAAACGACGGAAATAAAAAAGACCCCTGTGAAAATGACAACGAATTATACATCAGACGAATAGAGGTACCTAGAGAATCATCTTACAAGGAGACCGAGCCACCCAACCACGAAATACGAGCCCTAGGCCAGACAAAACAAGCCATCCGAAATCGAACCTAGGCCTACATGTGCTGTCTAGATGACCCGGATCGATCGAAAAATCGAAACAAAAGCCAGCGTTGTGTTCCCTCTTTATTCCGCTCTCACCTCTTCTTGCTTCTGGAAAGAGAGAGGAGTAGAAGAAAAGAGGGGACAGGAAGGAGGTCTCCCTCAGATGCACCCTACTGCATCCTACATTCCATCGTGTTACGTGGGCATGCACACTTGAGCTTAGTAGTATTGGAGTGGAGGACATTAAAGCAAAATCTTATGTTTTGTCGTTTTCAACAAAACGTCTCTTCCGATAGTAGGGGAGTAGTAGAATTTTTACCACGTCCACTTCAACGTATCACACCATCTTAAGTGGAGGAATAGAAAGAGTTTTTCCAAGTCATCTTTGATGCATTTACATCTTAAAAATAAAGGGAGGAGTAGTTTCGAAGGCGATTTTCAGTTGCACAAAAATATTCAAGTTTTTCAAGTTCCTTTCAAAGAATCACACATTATAAAAGCGAAGGAGAGGAGAAGAAGACTTAAGAGGGGGAAGAGGAAGATGGGAGGAGAAGAGGAGGAAGATGGGAGGGGAAGAAGAGGAGAGGGGAATATAAGGAAGAAGATGATGATGAAAGAAGGAGGATGGGAAGACGAGGAATGTTTGCAAGCCCACTTAAAGCAACCCACTTCTTAAAACTAAAAAGGATATATATATATAGCATTTCCAAATACTTTGTATATTAACCACTAATCCAGGTAGGGTCTAAGAGTCAAACTCTCCAGACCCTACCTGGTCTAGTGGTTAGCGTACTTGACTACCAAGACCAACTGGTCATGTCCTTGTGTAAGTGTTTGTAGGTTATGTGATAAATCAGAACAAACTTAAAATAGCTTCTAGGTTGTCTCCGTAATTTGTGTAGGGAAGCACCATTTTCCTTAAAAATATCTTAGATATTTTAATGGAAGGAAGAAGAGGTTTTCCCAAGCTCACTTAAATACTTCATACGTCTTCATAGGATGACGATAATGTTTCAAAGCTCGATTCTGCTATCACATTTTAAGGGGAGAAAGAAGTGTTGTTCTTACCATTTCAATGATTCCCAAACCTGGAAGGGTTGGGATCTTTTTCCTTTGAGCGGCGCTTTTTTGCATACCATGGGTTAAATGGCCAGGTCACATGAACCCCGAAGGCTCAGAGAAGGTTAGGGGAGGGTAACCTCTGGAACAGCTGTTGGGAGACAGATGGTATCCTCCCATCAAAACCATCCAGCGTGTTGTTTAATGTGCACAGGGTATGGCTCTCCCACACACGGAACCACGGCTTGATGTCCCATCCGACGGACGGAGGCCTTTCCAAGCCTATCGGTGTCCCCTACCGACCGTGGGCAGGGCGGGGAATTTTGCGGAGATAAATCTCAACGCTGACCCAGCTGGGACTCGAACCTGGGAACTACAGATTACGAGCCTGGCGCGCTACCGACTGAGCCACCCCCGCCCCCTCTCTTTGGAGAAAAAGTGGACAGTGTAAATTAAAGAAACCAAACCTGACCTGAAAATCTGGTTACCATCGAAGGGTAATGTCGTTTTTACGTTGTCGACGTTCAAACAGCATTACCCTCTCGATGATAATTCTCTCATAATCATCGAGAGTAATTTAAGGCCCAGCGATATTTGGCTATCATTCTCCACTTGTGGTCTTGCCACTTCTGCAGAATATGCCAAACGTCAGATCCCATCACGACAATATTCGACCACATACCGTTGGGTTGTTTTACCTCTGAGCGGCACTTTTTTGCACACCATGGGCTAAATGGCCAGATCACATGGACCCCGAAGGCTCAGAGAAAGTTGGGGGAGGGGACCCACTGGAACAGCTGTTGGGAGACAGATGGTAGCCTCCCGTCAAGGCCATCCAGCGTGTTCTTTAACGTGCACAGGGTATGACTCTCCCGCACACGGGGTCACGGCTTAACGTCCCATCCGATGGACGGCGGCCTTTCCAAGCCCATCGGTGTCCCCTACTGACCGTGGGCAGGGCGGGGAATTTTGCGGAGATAAATCTCAACGCTGACCCAGCTGGGACTCGAACCTGGGAATTACAGATTACGAGCCTGGCGCGCTACCGACTGAGCCACCCTCGCCCCGACCACATACCGCACCAGGGGCGTAGCGAAGGACTATGGTTGGGGGGAGGGGGGAAATCAAAAATTTTCCAACTCGAAATTCAGATTTTGCGAACTGAGCAAACTTATTAGATTTTCGCTCCGGGGGTGGGGGGGGGGGGGGTGTAGGCAATTTTAACAACTTTCCAACATTCATTTGATTTCCAATTTTGCCAATTAACCGTAATTTGCCCTTTCACTTCGAATTTTGACAACAAACCGTAATTTGCCATTTAACTTCCAATTTTGCCAACTAGCCGTAATTTCACAGAAATAATTCCAATATTTACATCTCTCTGAATTGTAGCAAGTCATTCTGAATTTTCCCTTGATTTGACCAACTCTCCTTAATTTCACAAATCCAATCCCGATCTTTATATTTCTCCTAAATTTGCCAAGTCACTTCAAGCTTTTCAAACTCACCAAGATTTTGCCAAGTTCTATCGATTTTAATCAACTCTCCTGAATTTCACAAACCAATCCCAATTATCACAACTCGCCCGTATTTTCCAAGTGGATTCGAATTTTGCCAACTGCCCTACATTTTGTTAAGTTTCCTCAATTTGACCAACTCTTCTTAATTTCACAAAAGAAATCTCAATTTTCACAACTGGCCTATATTTTACCAACTG
Organism: Ryuthela nishihirai; assembly: GCA_038380435.1. Classification (NCBI taxonomy): domain Eukaryota; kingdom Metazoa; phylum Arthropoda; class Arachnida; order Araneae; family Heptathelidae; genus Ryuthela; species Ryuthela nishihirai. The sequence continues at coordinate 42,183,935 of JAWZYU010000019.1, forward strand.
GATTCGAATTTTGCCAACTCGCCTCAATTTAACAGAAAAAATCGCAATTTTTACATCTTCCCTGAATTTGCCAAGTCACTTCGAATTTTATCAACTCTCCTTAATTGCACAAGAAAGGCACAATTTTCGCAATCCCCCTGTATTTTACCAAGTGGCTTCGAATTTTGCCAACTCACTTAGATTTTGTCAAGAGTTCTTTGTTTTTCCAATTCTCCTTAATTTCACAAATCCAATCCCAATTTTTACAACTCACCTCTACTTTACCAAATGGTTTCCAGTTTTGCCAACTTCCCTAGATTTTGCCAAGTTTTCTCGATTTTGTCAACTCTCCCTAATTTCAGTAAAACAATTCCAATTTTCACAAATCGCACGTATTTTACCAAGTGGATTCGAATTTTGCCAACTGCTCTAGATTTTGCCAAATTTCCTCGATTTTGCCATCTCGCCACAATTTTACAGAAAAAAATCCCAATTTTACATCTCACCTGATTTTTGCAAAGCCACTCTGAATTTTGCCAACTCCCCCAAGATTTGCCAACTTTCCTAGATATTGCGAAGTTGCCTCGATTTTGCCAACACGTCATAATTTTACAGAAAAAAGATTGCAATTTTTACATCTCACCTGAATTTTGTCAACTCTCCACGATTTTGCCAAGTCACTCCGAATTTTGCCAACTGCCCCTAGATTTTGCCAACTCTCCTAGATTTTGTTAACTCGCCATAATTTTATAGAAAAAAATCCAAATTTTCACATCTCACCTGAATTTTGCCAACTCCCCACGATTTTGCCAACTCGCCTTAATTTTGCAGAAAAAAAATCCAAATTTTCACATCTCACCTGAATTTTGCCAACTCCCTAAGTTTTGCCTTCTCGCCATAATTTTACAGAAAAAAAATCCTAATTTTTACATCTCACCTGAATTTTGCCAACTCCCAACGATTTTACCAAGTCACTCCGAATTTTGCCAACTCCCCAAGATTTTGTCAAGTTGTCCCGATTTTGCCAACTCCCCAAGATTTACTCAAGTTGTCCCACTTTTTGCCAACTCACCTGTATTTTATTAAGTGGCTTCGGATTTTGCCAACTGCTCTAAATTTTGCCGTCTCTCCATTTTCCAAACTGCCCTAGATTTGGCAAGTTGCCTCAATTTTCACAACTCCCTTTAATTTTCCAAAAAAAAAATTACAAATTTTCACAACTCACCTAGATTTTACGAAGTCGCTTCGAATTTTGCCAACTCCGAGTAACTTTAGGGGGGAGCCTCCCCCCCATGGCTACTCCCCTGTACCGCACGCATTGTTCAATAGTGTCTGCAAGCCATTCCCGCTCTACCATGGCCATTCAGGTCGACCGTTCTATAGCCGATTGGGCACATCTGGGACGTCATGTAATCATAGAACAACGCCTGAGAACAGAACTGATTCCAACGCATAATGTGACAGATCTTTAGGTGTAAGTACAGTACATGTGGAAAACCGTAGACCACGACATTATTAGGAACATTTTTCGTCACTTCCTTCTCCATATCAGTGCTTCCATTGCGGCGAAAATTAGCCACACCTCCTCTTGATGGTGCATTAATATACAATGGACTCCCGTACAACGCGGGGGATACGTTCCGCGTTATGGGAAATTGCGTTATACGGGCCATGCATTATCAGACGAATTGTCTATCCCCATATTTTCAATCTAAAAATGATCTAGAAAAAGAATTGTTTTTAAATAACCATAACAATAAAGACGAAACTATGGACTCTTCAAGCGATGAATCTGTACAACCAATGTTAACAAGATGGCGTCGTTGGAACTTATTTCTTGATACTTCCTATAGTGAATGAATGTTAAATAGTGAAGTGCATATTAATTAAAAGTTGAATAAAAATATTTTCCTCTTACATCTTTAAATGTGCATATATTTTTTGATAAACCTTTACATCTTTTAAAGCTGTCAGCTTCACTGTGCATATATAAACAACAGGTAAGTGTATATATTTGCTTTCCTAAACAAAAAATCAAAAACTATGTCAAAATGTTAAATTTATCTTATGCGTAATAAGGGACTGTTTATCGCGCTGTATGAGTACTAGTCGCAATTTTTTCGTCGCGTTATACGAATTCACGTTATAGGGGGACGCGTTATACGGGAGTCCACTGTACAGTCGCTCAAAAAAGTATCCGAACACTATGGTTGATTACAGAATTCAGAAAAAATATCTGGCAACGATTTTTTTAAAAATTAGTGATCTGGCAACCTTCGTGTCACGTGACACGAAGTTGCCAGATCATTAATTTCTAAAAAAAATCGTTGCCAGATATTTTTTCTGAATTCTGTAATCAACCATAGTGTTCGGATACTTTTTTGAGCGACTGTACATGTATTTTCCTCACCAAACAAGTTGCAATTGTAGTTATTTGTTACTTACCCTATTTTGTTTTATCACGCCGCTTTGTATCGTATGCACGACATTTCTTCTACGTGGATCAGTTTTTTTGATGAGGAGTATATAAGATACCCTTTGTTCCAAAGTTTGAGGAAGAACAATAACGTAAATTTATTCACTTGATATCTGTTGGTATTGTTTCCCTTTTCAGGAGTAAATTTTCTCCCGAATGTGGTGTTAGGCAAAAATATAGTGTTATTTTTACTCTTTTGACTAATGTTAGGTTTCATTTTTCTGGTATATCTCTGCACCAATATATGGTGTTACCTTACACTAGTTTCTGGTGTTAGATTTTCGTATAACCTTACACCATCAAATGATGGTAACCAAACTGTCATCATAAACTGATGTAAAGTAACACCTCTTTCCACAATACAAGAAGACAAAAGGAATCATGTATATAAAATGTATAATAATTTTTTAAAAATAGATAAATAGGTAGATGGAAGAGGGATAGAAAATAAATTACAGATATATAGGAAGATGAAAGGATGATTGGAAAAACAAACAGATATATAGGAAGATGAAAGGATGATTGGAAAAACAGACAGATATATAGGAAGATGAAATTGTTCATAGGAATTCAAAAAGAGATATATAGAAAGCTGAAAGTGAATACAAAATCAAACATAGACAGAAGATATATTTATAAGATGATGAAAAGGAGGTTACGAAGTCAAACAAAGACAGATAAATGAGAAGATGAAAGAGTTAATACAAAGTTATATATATATAGGAACTTGAAAGAGTGGATACAAATTAAATATATATGAGAAGAGGAAAGAATGAATACAAAATTAGATATATAGAAAGATGAAAGGTTGGATACAAAGTCAGATATATATGAAGATGAAAGGTTTGACAAACAAACGTGAATGTATGGTTGAAGAAATAAACGTATAGACAAGTAAATGTATATACATCCCGAGAGGGATTAAGGATAGATTCTTCGATGGAAAAGAAAAAAAAAACTCGAAATCTAATGTACGTATCCAAACATTGGCGAGCAAACTGAGTTAGGTCAATCGCTTCAGGGGAGAGCAAACTTCATCACTGGGACACCCAGGATGTTCGCGTCTCAGCTGCGGAGGAAGATTAATGGAATAAGGAGTGTTCTAGTGTTTCCCCATCCACCAGCATTGCTTCGAATAAATTAACATTGAGAGTCCCCCTGTGGGTGATACTGGTACGTGCAAAGTCGAAACACAACACTATTAGCATATCGCCATGGCAACAAAGTCAACAGATTGTCTTCGTCGCTTTCCCCCCGTTAGGGCAAGGAGCCGATTATAGATTTAATTAAACAGAGCAGCAGCGCCTAGTCGTTGTCATAAGTGAAATTGACCAAGGATAATAGGGCAGTAAATCTTCGTCATTTTCGGCTAATTTTATAGCATTTATTAGTAATCTTTTGTTGGTCTTAGGTGCTGATTTAAACGTGGAGAGGGTGCAACATCAGCAGATATCTGATTTCGCTTCTTCATCGCAATTTTCTGCATTTTTTTTTCTCCTAAACTTTTTTTTGTCTTTCAGTTGATTTTGGCTGATTATTTGTCATTTGCAAGTATTATTGCGTTTCCTTTTATAAGTTTAACGGTAAGCTTTAATCTGTAGTTTGTCTTTTGCCCTTGACTTTATCCAAGCCTTTTAATTTTCCGAAACACCTTTTTTTTTTAAAAAAAACTCGTTTCCATTGGAGGGAGGAAAATCGAAATTCAGCAATAAGGAAAATATGAGAAGGGTCATTACTGAAAATGAAGTCGAAACAGAATTAAAAAAAAAAGATTTTTAGATTTTCGGAAAACTAAAAGGCTTAGACTATCGAATATTAATTTTATAATATTTATTAGCAGTCTTTTGTCGGTGTTAGGTGTTGATTTAAACGTGGAGAGGGTGCAGCAACAGCAGATATTCGTTTTCATCAATCATATTTTTAAATGCTGATTTGTACATTGCCACTACCCAAATGTTAAGGAATCTCCATGTTACCTTCGAGGGATGTTACCAATAGGGATTTAACTTCGAAGCATTATAACTTCTAAAAATGTATTTAATCGAAAAATGTGACTGAAAATGAAGATTTAATTAACAATAAATCATCTTGTTTTGTAAAGATTATAATTATCCGATATTGAAATAATCATTGCTTAAAGTTTTAAATTGTATATTTTATTAAAGAGTTTCAAGCAATACTTATTATTTAAGTTTTAATTATTTCTTAGATAATGACTTATTACTCTTGTCAATATTTCAGCTTCCAGAATTCTTTAAATCATCATCATCATCATCATCAACCTCAAGCAGCCATGGGCTACGGAGGTCCAACCAGACCGTGCAATTTAGTTCTCCAAGCAAGTCTATCCTGAGCTACATCTACTGCATCTGGCCACTGCACACCAATTTTAACAAGGTCCTGTTTGACATACTGAACCAATATTGTTCAAAATCGAGATTTAAATAAATTTGATTATGATCATCAATTTCATCTCCAGGTACATTTTTCCATTAAATCCATATTTTAGAAGCTGCAGAGCTTGAAGGTTACATTACCACTGATCATGCATGAAAATTCGCTTAATATTTTAGTCCGACTTTTAAGGTGACATTTTACCCTCGCTTTCAACTTCCAGTATTTTGCTGAATTTAATTTCTCCAAAGTTCTCGTTAATAGCATCCATTTTGCTGCAATTTTACTTTTCTTACAAACTTTCGCTCTTGTGTCTTCTCTATTTTTTTTTTAATCGCACATCAATCAGCTGCTTGCTTGTACAGATGTCTGGACAGGAGCTATCTGTTTAACCCGCCATGAGGAAGATCTGTGAAGAAAGTTTGACTTGTTCAAAAAGTCAAGAAACATCCTCACCTTTACAGGGGCTCGAACTCAGGTCCTTTCATCAACAGCTAAGCCCGCTAACTATTCTGCTACTGACAATATTGTTTCATTTTCTTGAAATTTATTTGAGCATCTATGTTGTAAACGTAATAAGTAGTCACATATCGAACTAACCTTGGGCGGTAGCGCGCCAGGCTCGTAATCTGTAGTTTCCAGGTTCGAGTCCCAGCTGGGTTCAGCGTTGAGATTTATCTCCTCAAAAATTCTAGTAGGGGACACTAATGGGCTGGGAAAGGCCGCCGTTCGTCGGATGGGACGCTAAGCTGTGGCCCCGTGTGAGGGAGAGTCATACCCTGTGCACGTTAAAGAACACGCTGGATGGCCTTGACGGGAGGCTACCATCTGTCTCCCAACAGCTGTTATAGTGGGTCTCCAACCTTCTCTTAGCCTTCGTGTGGTCTGGCCATTTAGCCCATGGTCTGCAAAAAAGTGCCGCTCAGAGATAAAATAACCCAATCGAACTAACCTAGATTTCTCCTACATTTTTAGCTATAATGTTTGACTTCATTGGGATAATAATTTCTTGTACCAATATTATGGTTAGCATTCGTCTTCCAAAAGGAGGACAAGTCCTCTTTTTTATATCATGTCCTACAGAAATTTTGAAAAAACTCGAATGTCCTCTTTTTTGTATAAACTTATAACATGTTTAAACTGAAATTTAACACTCAATTTGTGTACTGTCTTTTGTTTTTAATTTTGAGCCTATGACTATAATATAATTTAACCTCGAAATAATTTACTGTAACTGCAAATCGTGAATGCTAAATTGAATGCAGTTAATGTTGCAAAAGTTACTATTTTTTGTAATCTCAATATTAGCAATTTACATGCCACATTAAAAAAAGTGTGAGCTTCAGAAAATTGTATAAAACTTTGCTTCTGACAACGGATACGTTGAGCTTTAAACGATGACAACAGTTTTATTTCTTTATTTTTCCGATTTGCAACATAAAGGACAGTGAAATAAATATTTGTAGTTTGCACAAGCTTTTGGGGCGGGGGTGGCTCAGTCGGTAGCGCGCCAGGCTCGTAATCTGTAGTTCCCAGGTTCGAGTCCCAGCTGGGTCAGCGTTGAGATTTATCTCCGCAAAATTCCCCGCCCTGCCCACGGTCAGTAGGGGACACCGATGGGCTTGGAAAGGCCGCCATCCGTCGGATGGGACGTTAAGCCGTGGCCCCTGTGCGGGAGAGAGCCATACCCTGTGCACGTTAAAGAACACGCTGGATGGCCTTGACGGGAGGCTACCATCTGTCTCCCAACAGCTGTTCCAGTGGGTCCCCTCCCCCAACCATCTCTGAGCCTTCGGGGTCCATGTGACCTGGCCATTTAGCCCATGGTGTGCAAAAAAGTGCCGCTCAGAGGTAAAACAACCCAACCAACTTGCCCAAGCTTTTACTAGTACAAGACCTTACCAATGTCAAAGTCCCTCCTGACCACTATCGCAGTTAATAGAAACACATAGTCTGCCATCTAGAATAGTAGATATTTGCTAACCATTATGCCACTTAAGGCCAGAGAACACTTAATTGCTTATCATGTATGAATAAAACTCGACACTTGTAATATATTTTGAAGTGTATTGAATAATCAGAATTATGTCTTTTTCTGACTAAACGGTTAGTCGGTATTTAAATAAAACTTAGTAGGAAAAAACTTATTTTATTTCACAAATTGAAAGCATGTCCTCCTTTGTCCTCTATTTCAGATTTTTTTGTCCTCCTTTCAGAACACTAGCAACCTAACTAATATCCAAAACATCATTGCTTTTTCTACACTAACCTACTTAATACAACCCCATTTTTTCACAGCCTCATATACATACAAACCAGTTTACAACAATTGCTATGCAGCCTATCATGCTTGTTCATGAGAGATTCAATGTTAATCTAAAAGGATTACGTTTAACACAGATTTCACAGAGAATCTATGTTAAACATAATCCTTTTAGCTTTTACAACATTATTCCTAAGACGCTTTTCGAAAAGTAAAGATCAAATCTAAATCTCAATTCCGCTCCATCACCAGGGAGTTCCTAACAAAACTAATCCATTTATTATTAGTCATTGCATAATAATTCGCGTTTTGTAATCATAAGGGTATTCCAGGTACATTTATAAATATCCCAGAGGTTACAATAAATATTAACCATTCTCAAATCCTTAATTTTAATTGTCACTGGACGTTGTCAACTGTTGTTCCAACTACAATTGCGAATACGTCCTTTGATAATCAAACTCAAGAATAATAATCTACTTTTTTTTATAACAAATTCAAAGCAATTATGAACCATTCCGTGAATTTTATCTTTGTCATTATCGTTAAAGTTTTCGGTCGTTGAATTGTTTTACGTCTAAACGGCACTTTTTTTCAAACAGAATGGGTTAAATGGCCAGGTCACAAGTACCCCAAAGAATATAAGTATAAACACTTATATGTAGAAAATTTTCATTAAGATAATTATATCCTATAAGAGCATCGGTAGCATTCATACTGCTTAATAATCTCACATCTTGCCACATTTCAAAACAGAAATCTAAGGTTATTGTAATCATCCTACTTACAGCTGCCTAAAGAATCTCTTGATGGCCCATAATGTCTAGCTAATGCCACTAAATTATTGTGTGAAGATATCAATGAGTAATATTTATCATATGGTTTTCATATTTTTTAACAAATATATATATTTATATATAAATGCATTCCTTAATTTGTAGGGATGAGGTATAAGTCGATGGGTAACATGCCAGGCTCGCAATAACTCCCATTTTTCCTTTTGATGAAAAAGGTACACTAATGAGCTTGGAAAGGCTTCTGTCCCTTGCAGAGACTTTTAAGTCTTGGTCTTGTGTTCATAAAAGCTATACACTTTCCACCTTGAAAATACGCTGAATGGTTTTAACGGAACACTCTCTCCTGTCACTAATACCTGTCCAGTGAGTACTTTTGTCGTTCCTATATCGTTGTGCCTTTTGTGTGACCTGGTCATTTTAGCTCAGTTAAAGCGCTGCTTAGAACAAAAGCAACCCGAACACATAGCCTCAATTTCAAAAAGTAAATTACATCTACTCTTTGAACAGGACTAGCAACGACAATCAGCCAAACGTTGTGCAACAACCAACCAAAAATTAATGAGAAATTCTCATAAGTAACTATATTTTTATTTCAATATGTGCAATTCACAACATTGTTCAGTTACGAGAGGCGTTCAAAAGGTTCTTGATATGCATCTGCAGAACAAAAACTATTACACTTACCTCAAAAAAATGATACTCTCCCCTCCAGCATCTTTGCAAAGTTGCAGACTTCTACGCCAATTCTGGAACGCTCCTTTTGGTGGAATACTCTACAACTTTGTAAAGTCTTGTACCTTCGCATTTTGTAAAGTTTTGTACATTTGAAGATGCTTCCCAGCAAGTTCCTTTTTAATTTTTGGAAATCGCATGGTGCAAGATCGGGTGAATATGCAGGATAGGGGTATCTGTTTGTCGTTTTCCTGCTCCAGATAGACCGTAATTTGTGGATTTTTTAGAGCAGTGGCATTGTCATGAAGAAGGAGAACCTTTGACACGCCCATTGTTGGACGCTGCTCCTTCATCTCCTTAACCATTTTGGTCAAAACAATATTGGTTTAGTATTGGCCACTTCCAGTCATTTTTTCAACTAAAGGTATCCACGGCTACCATTCCTTGGGAATTGAAAAATAATGTAAAATCATCTTCTTTTAGCGAATGTTTTGTCGGAGGATTTGTGAACATTTTCCGCAACCCAAACAAAATTGCAGATCTTTCTGGGTTGTATAGCAATAAAACCACGTCTCATTTTCTGTGAACTGTTTGGGGCCACTAGGTTCAAACATTGACAAAATCTTTTCGCATGAGTCGACAATCAAGATACCTTTATTGCTTTCTGTCAGTTTGTGGGATATCCATTTGGCACAGTTCTTTCGGAACTTTAAATATTTTGAATAATTGTTTACCACTGCCAATCGATACATTAACATCTAAACCCATTACCCGAACGGTGATGTGCGGGTTTTCCTTAATGAGTTCACGAATAGCAGCGATGGTTCTCTCGTTCACGGCTCCTTCGATCCTTCTGCAAAGGTCTTCGAAGCACTCTCATCCTTCCTTTCATCCATCCTGTAACAGTGCCATGTGAACAGGCATGATCCCCATATACTCGTAATAAATCGGTATTATTTATGCTTTCGCATCGTCCCCTAACTGCATCCTTGTGAAAATGTAAAATCTTTCTCCGTCTTTAATAGGCGCCACAGCAACAACGCGCGACGACAGAAATGATGATACGGTCTTTGTTTTAAACATGTAATCACAAGTTTAGACAAATTTCAAACAAGTCGTGGCTCTTTAACTTCGGAGTAACGAGTGCAAATCTACATACACGTCTCAATCATCTACGTCATCTAGGTCACGTCTCTTTTTGAACGCCCTTCCTAGAAGGTATTTAGACATTATTGCGCTGTTGAAGTAGGATGAGGTTAATTGGGTTACAGAGGAAATATTGGAATCAGGGTGGAATCAACACACGATACAAGAGAGAACCACATCTACAACACAGGAGAGATTGATCAGCACCTTAAATGTCATCAGGATGTCGTGAGTTCAAATTCCATCCGGCTCAAGACAATATTTCCTCTGTGTCCAATTGGCATCATATTATTTCAACAACGTAATAGTGACTAAATACCTTGTAATATGTCTTTATAACTGAATCCTTTCAAAATTACTTCACTCAACATTGCCAACAGTAAATGAAAATAAGAAAGGAACGCCTATCTTAACTTTCAACGTCTCTAATCTCTCCCGTAAATTTAAAATCACAAAAGAGTCTCTTTAAGATGCCATCAATAGAGCTCTTTAATATCAGAAGCTTAAATCTTAGTCATTCATTCTGAAGTAGGCTTAAGAGAGGGAATGACACAGTGCTTAGTCAACATATCAGCACACTTTAGCCTTTATAGCACTATACATTTACACAGCTACAAAACGAAATCACTGCGTTTAACAGCGCCGAGCGTCTGGCCTTTTTATTGGCTGGTTTACCCTCAGATAAACAAAACGACCACAATGACCACACTTAATAGAGCTCTTTTAGTATCATTTTTACAATCGTTGGCTTTACGCGTGGTTCCCTACTCCTGCTGCTAGCAGAACCGCCAATTCCGAAAAGTCTTCTCCCGTTCTTGCGACGCAGCAAGGAATAAATCCGTGGTGATGAATTTAACTAGACGTTTGAACAGTACCAGCTTCCGTCCTAGAATGCTTGGCAATAAAACTCGAAGTGCATTATCAAGGGTGAGGAGAATAAACGGCTAGCACATTTTCTGCGTTACTGCTCTCCTCCCTTTCTCTATCTCCTCCTCCTCCTCCTCCTCTTCCATCCCATCCTTTTCCTCACTCCACTAGCCTTTCTCCTCCATCTGCATGTCTCTTCGCGGAGAATCGAAATAAACAATTTTGCAATTGCAGTCATATCTATCTGTATTGAATGCATTCGCCAGATTGCCCTAGCCGACACTCTCGTGCACCCACGCACCTACTTTGTAAGCACTAAATTACGGAGAATTCTCTCTCTGGAGAATCTTCCCAAGCCAAATGCCATTTAAAATGACGACATCGCTCGAGCCTTTACGCTTTTGGGCTTTTGGCGCAGTTGAGCTTTTGCACAGCGACACAGACGAGTCCATGAAGGGAAGATGCCTTTGCACTAAGTGCATATGATAGGCAAAATTGTGGGGAAGGATAATTTGACGTATTTTGCAATTAGACCTTGTTTATGTATTAAGTTGAGTGATTTATCGTTTATAAAGAAAGTGAGTTCGACTAACTAACTTATTTATCTGTGAGTCAATTTGTATTTACGACAAAGCAATTGAAATTAAAGATAACTGACCCCAAGACAAAGTAGAATACTTATCTTAGACTAAGTAGCTTACTCATCTAAGACTATATCTTCTACCTATCAACGATCAAATACCGTAGTTGAATAAATGGAACCAGGTCCGTATCCAAAAAAAAAAAAAAAAAGAATACGAGAGGGGGAGCAAATACTGAATTTAACTCCAATACAATATTTTCCCCTCCATTTTAAAGATCTTTAAACATTTTCTTAAAAAATTCATGAAATATACACAAGTTTAATATACTTTTACCTCCATTACTTGAGGCGGTAGCTGTGGTTCAGTCGGAGCGCGTCAGGCTCGTAATATGCAGTTTCCAGGTTCGATTCCCATCTGGGTCAGTGTTGAGATTCCTCTCTGAAAAACCTGTCATCTCACCCTCTGTCAGTAGAGGACATCGGTGGGCTTCGAAAGGTCGCCGTCCGCCGGATGGAAGGTTAAGCCGAAGTTCCGTGTGCGGGAGAGCTATACCCTGCGCACGTTAAAGAACACGCTAGATGGCCTTGAGGGAAGGCTACCATATGTCTCTCAACAGCTGACCAGTGGGTCCCCTTCTCCAACATTCTCTGAGCCTTCGGGGTCCTTGTAACCTGGTCATTTATCCCATCGTAAGCAAAAAAAAGTTCCGCTCAGAATTGAAACAACCCAACCTCCATTACCCTTACCAGTATTCTAAAAGGGCGGAAGACTCCCTTTCCTACCCTCCCCCCTCTATTTGGTTCCTAGAGGATATACTGCCTAACTTATCTAAGAATAGGCAATAAGAATAGAGTAAAGGTATTCAGTTCTAACCAAGTAATCACTTCGATTAACCACTTGACTTATCAATGTGTAAAGGGTGTCTAATTGAAGACTAAGTAATTTAATCTAAGCTGACTTTCTTAGACTACCTAAGACCTTACTACTTACCTAAGACTAAGTATCTTAGTTATCTAAGACTACACAGCCTGTTTATCTTGACCGAAGAGTTCAATTTATGGCAAACAAAATGATTTTCTAAGACTAGATAACAACGACTAAGTAAGTGTTTTCTTTTTAAAGCACAGTGAGTTAAATTTCCAAGTCGCCAAAAGTTCAAAATGGTTAAAGAAACAGCTGGATAACTTCAGCAAAGAACTTGAAACATAACTCCATTCTTCAAAGTATGTTTAATCCAGGAGGTAAACATTTTTTGACACGTAACCAGATTACAAGGACAATCTAATGACAGCCCACTGATGGATAACGGCTTTCCGGATTCCGGCTGTGTTTCTACTTCAAATTGACGGTAGAGAGCAGAAGTAAAAAAACGCTCGCGTCGGCTGGGACTAGAACGTGTTACGAGCATGACATGCCACCTATTACTTACCTTTTACACCAAAGAGCACACAACATAGCTTTCCTGCTGGATTGCAGTTTACTCTACTGAAAAAATGCGCCTATCTACTCAGGCGCCTCATTTTCTTTCTAAATAACCCCGTTCAAGGAAGTAAAAGTTCCAAATTTCTCATCGTTTCGTGTCATTATTAGAATGTGTGTAACACAATTTTCTGCAATTCCAATGAGTTTATTGGAAAGTACCATCTTACGTTAGATATTATTCACGTTTTAGTACAAAAAATACTTAGCATATTCTACTACTAAAGTAATTAGTTGGAAAAAAAAGTTATTTTCAACTAATAAATTACATTTCCTCTGATACTTTATTATTACCACTAAAGTATTATCCCCATTTTAATCATATTTCTAAGCTATATAGAGTCATGACTCTAATTCAATGTTTCAAAAATCATCTAATTTCTAAAAAAATCATCTATTTTGAAACTTCTTACTGAGAGCAAGCATTTACAGATTAAAGGAGTGTACAAAACTGTTCGGCAATGGGACTAAACTATTTCATTAATATCATCGTAGCATCTGAATGGGAGCTTAACTACAGTGCATACACTACCTGGAAAAATTATTATCAGCAACTATCTAATACGTCTTCATATGTATAACGATACAGTTCTCAAGTTTCAAGTCTTTTCACCAGGCCTTTACGTCTTTGTAGCACTTCGTAATGACGTAGAATACTTATTTCAGTAAGAAATTTTGTTTACAGTTGCATGTTTCATGGTACGTCGTGCACGATGCAGTGTTCAAAATAATTTGACCACGCGGTGTATTTGTGTTAATTCACTGATGCCCGATATATAATATCTTAATAATTGTAGTCAATTGTGATTTCCTAGCTTGGTTAGACTCCAATGAGCTCACTAAATTATGGAGAATGCGGTTGAGTTCAGTAGCTACAAATGAAAGTTAGCTTTCTGTTTTCCTACCAAAAGTAACGTTTACAACAATAAGACTACAATCAGCAATATAAATATTAAATCTTTTGCTCATTATTACCGTGTAACAGCCAAACACATATTGTTATAAATTAAATAGATGAAACTGAGCGTGAGTTCAAAAAATATAGCATATAACAATTATAATCCTGAAATAATGTAATTTATTACAAAAGTATGAATTAAAACATTTATGTAAACTAAAGTCAACCAACACAAATCTGTATCAGTATAAAAATAAATCTTCAAAAGAACTTAGTATCATATTACTATTTACACTGAAATCATAAAATAAGGCTTATATCAGTCGATGGGCAGTACAATCATATTTGTAAACAAATCTTCAATCTAACGAGAATAAACTTACCAATTCTTGTAAACAAACTAAACGTAACTATACACCAGTTGATGAATTCCTACAGAAAAGTTGAATTCAGCTCTGTATGGTCGACTAACATAAAATCTCCTCAGTCATATTTTTAAGTGTCCTAAACATTCTTAGTTTTTTTGTCAGTTCACTAGTAGAATCAACAGTATTAACTTATTTAATCTCCCGCGCACGTAGGGGCGGGGGTGGCTCAATCGGTAGCGCGCCAGACTCGTAATCTGTAGTTCCCAGTTTCGAGTCCCAGCTGGGTCAGCGTTGTGATTTATCTCCGCAAAATTCCCCGCCCTGCCCACGGTCAGTAGGGGACACCGATGGGCTTGGTAAAGGCCGCCGTCCGTCGGATGGGACGTTAAGCCGTGGCCCCGTGTGCGGGAGAGCCATACCCTGTGCACGTTAAAGAACACGCTGGATGGCCTTGACGGGAGGCTACTATCTGTCTCCCAACAGCTGTTCCAGTGGGTCCCCTCCACCAACCTTCTCTGAGCCTTCGGGGTCCATGTGACCTGGCCATTTAGCCCATGGTGTGCAAAAAAGTGCCGCTCAGAGGTAAAACAGCAACAACAACCCGCGCACATACCGCATAAAACATTTCTTCTTTAGATTATCTTAGCTTGTACCTCATACAACTCTCTTATTTTTCAGTTAGGTTCTTCGTTCGAAGTCGTTGTTGACGTAATTCTCACTCTGTTCTCCACGACAGCATCAAGACCAACATCACATCACGGTTCATTGTAGCACGTTCATCTGTCATAACAATATTTATCTACTCCAAGAATCTATCTCAGATTTTTCTTGGAGGTAAAGCTTTCACTGGCACTTTATAATTTTCGTAAATTTTGTTTCTAAGGGAAGAGAACCAAAATAGGATATATGTGATTGACTTCACTGAATAATTAATATTTCAAGAGTTTCTCGACATTAATCAATTTTGGTAAAATTTTTATACTTACAATGTGAATCCTGAACTTATTCTGTTTTTCAGGGATTTCATTTTGCTTTACCGTCTTGGTGGTCGGGAAGTAGCATGTTTGACTATTAAACAAAGGGGCCGGGTTCGAACACATAATGCGTCCTGCTTTTTCCTTCTGCTGAGGTCTCGCTTTTCTTACAGATATTTTCTGCGGAGCATTATTCTGAGAAACTGTTTGCAGATCTCTATGGCAAGCAGCTACTTGAGGGGAAATTTGTGTATGCTTTTATGTTTTCTAATGTAAAGAACTTCGAATTTTTTATTGTGTTAATTCACTGATGCCCGTTATATAATATCTTAATAATTGTAGTCAACTGTGATTTCCTAGTTTGGTTAGACTCCAATGAGCTCACTTAATTATGGAGAATGCGGTTGAGTTCAGTAGCTACAAATGAAAGTTAGCTTTCAGTCCCAAAAAGTTGTTCTAAATACTTCTGTTCAGGGACATAACCGGGGAGGAAGGGGGAACCAAGGTCTCCGGAAACCTCTCCTCCCCACAAAAATCAGATCATATTATCGAAATCTCAAACTTGTCTAATTATTTTGAAATTCAAAGCAGTTGTCTGTTTATAATTTTATTTCAGCCCCATATATTATGCCCGACACAAAAATAAATTGAAAAAAAAACTATAAAATCCTTATTCCATATAGAATATTATTTTCCTTTCCTGTTTAGTGGAATAGTTCAGCAATTCGGAAACCTTACTCAAGTCTTACTATCAGACCCCCTCCATGAAACTAAATTCTCGAACCCTCCCCGAAACTGAATTCTCGGACCCCCCGAAAAAAGTAAACTAAATTCTCCGCCACCGCAATAAATAGGTAAATAAATAAGTAAATAAATCAATAAATAAAATGGAATTAATAAATTCTAGAACCCTCCCCCGGGAATTTTCGGACCCTCCCTCCACACCGAAACTAAATCTTGGGTACGTGGCTGTTTCTGTTCTATCTATCAAGGAGGAAAAACAATATACTTTCTACACTGGGTTATTATTAAGTTACTTAAAATGTTTTGGCGAACTGGAATTATCATTTATTTCAATGTAGCGATATAACATTTCTATCCTCCTCCTCCTCCCCATTCTAGGCAGTTATTCACTTTAAAGGGATGAGACTAACGAAAATATTACGCCTTAATCTTCTTCTCAGTCTCAAGCACAGGATCTCTTCTCGTCAAAGAATGTGCTCTGTGATGATAATTGGAGATATTTTCAAAGCCTCTACATTGTCATCTAATCTCTGTCGAATTCGACCAGAAAAACGAAGAATTCTACACCTAGAGTGTGCATAGATTTTTTCCTTATTCTTTTAGAAACACTGTTACTTTATATGATATATATAGAGAAAAAAACGAATTACGAGTGTTGTATATTTTTAACAGTTAGTTCTATAAGATCCGATATAAATTCTACCTGTTCACTTCATAATGACATTGCAAACTTTCAAATCACTTACGGTTCTCTGCATTAAAAGTTATCGAAATCATTTGCATATTGCTCGTCACAATTCTTTTTTATTGGATTAACTAACTTAATGGCAACCAGCCTGTCTGGGTGTAGCTTTTAATCAGTGTATTCTGTTGTTTTTTACTGCACTATTGCAAGTTTTATTAGTTCTACAACCCCCCCAACCCTTTAGCACATATTCGACACGAAGAATTAACCGGCGTTTCTCAGAACCCACTGGACACTTAGGAAAGAGATGGAAACCTCCCATCAACGCTATCTAGTGTGTTCTTTAACGTGCCCAGGATATGGCTCTCCAGCACACGGGTCAGGTCTTAACGTACCATACCAAAGATGGTGTCTTTTTAAGACCATCATTGTCCTTTTTCTGATCGAGGTCAGGCTGGGGGTTAGTGAAGATAAACTTCAACGTTGGTATAGTTGGGACACGAAACTGAGAACTGCAGATTACAATCTTAGCCCGCTACCGATTGAGCCACTCTTGCGCCGCCTCTGGTGGTGTTGCATAATTTATTATGCTGTTTCCTATGCAGTTTTAACAGCCTTCTTAGAGTCCAGACCTAGTCGGCCTCTTAATTTATTCATAGTTTTCGCAATATTCATGTGAACAGTCGTTCTACTTAAACATGAGAAGTAAGAATTAGCATTAACAAAGATAAAATTTTCGAGTTTTTCATAGGAGACTTTGTTATACTGAATTTCGGTTTTTTAGAACTTGGCACCAAATATTTCTCGAATTTGTTGGGGCTTTTTTTTTTTCATTTGAAAAAATACATGCTGCACTACTGATTATTCCAATATTTTCCAATATTTTCTGGATAATGCTCAAACTATTTTATCAAAAGTTGCGCAAAACGAGATGCCTTTTTAAATGTCAGAATCAAAGTTATTAAGTCAACAATTCTAAACAATTAATTAAATATTTGGTTAAAACGTCAATTACGTGCAAATTGTCAAATGAATCGTCAATTATGTGGCAAAGT
Organism: Ryuthela nishihirai; assembly: GCA_038380435.1. Taxonomy (NCBI): domain Eukaryota; kingdom Metazoa; phylum Arthropoda; class Arachnida; order Araneae; family Heptathelidae; genus Ryuthela; species Ryuthela nishihirai. Next base: position 42,201,316 of record JAWZYU010000019.1, read on the forward strand.
AAAAAATACATGGCACAATAATGAAAAGGAAAAGTGCTCAATAATGTAAAATAAAGTGTTGAAAAAAGTGTTCAATAATACTGAAAGAAAACAAAAGAGGGTTGATAAAAATGCTAGGTGCAAAAAACCGATATCTTGATGCTAGAACTATTATGAGAATTGCTAAATTATCAACACTTCAGAAAATATCTTAACTTTGAAAAGATCAGATCGAACATATTTACTTTTTTATAGTAAGATATAGACATCCTTTGAGCTCCTCGTACTGAGAAATAATTAGTTATGCGAAATAAATTGCGTCCGAAGCAATTCATATATGGGAGAGTTATTGTAATAACATCTTGTGATTGTAAGAGTTCCGAGGGTTTCGAAATATAAGGGAGGGATGGGAGAAAGAATGGGAGAGAAAAAGGAGGAAGAAGAGAGAAATGTAAAGGAAAGGGAGAGAAGAAAGAAGGAAGGAGAGAGAAGGGTAAAGGAAAGGGAGAGAAGAAAGAAGGAAGGAGAGAGAAAACAAATGGAAAAGGAGAAAACTGGAAGTAAAGAATGAATTAAGAAGAAAGAACGGGAAAGGGAAAGAGAAAAGAGAAAAGAAAAGAGAGAGAAGGAAAGAATGGAAGGAAGAAGGAAATGGAAAAAAGAGTGAAAGAAGAGATGAATAAAAGTGGAGGAAAGAAGAAACAAAGAGAAAGGAAAAAGAAAATGAGAGAAGCAAAAAGGAAAGTTAGAGAAATGAATAGGAAAAAGGGGGAAGGGAAAGAAGGAAAAGAAAAAGAGAAGGAAAGAGGTGTCATGTCCCTCGAATTTTATATTTATTTATTTATTGTATATTTTTATTTTATGATATTTTTGTATATATTTTTATGTGTTCTTGGAAATGTGTGTGCTGGGGTGACTCACTGTTGTTGCTTTTCAGGTCTAAAGATGATCCGTGTAAGTAAATGGTGACGAATGCCAGCAGTTGTTTATGCCGTATATGACTAACTAGTCCGCGCACGAGGCTAGGGGAAGGAGTTGGATGAAGCTTTAGTCTTGGTGCGAACACGTTGAACGAAAGGTCGTGTTAACAAGCGTCGGAAGGACGCCGCCCATACTCAAAAGAAAGAAACCCTTGAAGTGAGGGTGCGATTCCAAGGGGTAATCTAGATTCTTGGAGAATCTGTCTCTCTATTTTTGTGGTTCAAGAGGAATCACAGGGTAGGCAAAGGAAAATCCTTTCGCAGAGTTTTTGAGGTCTGTAAAGTGAGAATTCGCAGAGTGTGCGATTCTCCACCTCAGTATTATTGTTTGCAGCAGTGAAGCAACAAAGGCCCACGGAGTGGAGCTCATTCTCAGCATAGCTGTATATATAGCGAATAAAACTGTGTCGTCCCTATCTACTGTCGTGCAGTTAATTGATGGACAGTTCCCATTCTTCATTCAACACAGTAAAGTTGAGGAGTACAGTGGCACGGGCGTAAAAACCCGCGAATCTGTGAGTTTCACCGAAGTGAACTGAGTAGCAATATCGTCGCCTCTCTCTCCTGTTCGGCTCGAGTCATCACATCTGACATATTTGACAGAATCTTTTCTCATCGGGTCACTACAAGAGGAAAATGGCGTAAATAAAGGTAGAGAAAGCTGAAGGCAAGAAAAAGGGAAGACGAGAAGAGATATAACTGAGCATGAAAGAGAGAGAAAAGATGAGAAAGAAAGGGAGAAAGAAAGGAAAAGAAGAAGAAAAAACACGAATGAAGAATACAGAGAAGAAAAAGAGATAGAATTTAGAGAAAGGGAAAGGAAAACGAAAGGACGAGAATGAAGGAAAAATAGAGAGAGAGGACGGAAATTAAAGAAAGAAAAAGGAGGAAAGCGGTAAAATAGAAGGAAAGGGAGCGAAGGGTACAGGGAAGGAAAAGAATAAAATATAATGCGATATTTAGAGAGAATTAAAAAAAGCAGAAATGAAGAAGAGATATGAAACGGGTTAGGAAACTATAAGCAATTGATGAAAGGTAGAAAGAAGTTTGAAACTGACAAACACTAGTTAAAAGTGCAACAAAATCTTGATATACGTTGTAGCATTTTTTTATCCCTTCATCTCTGAGTAAGTATAATTTATAGTATAAATAACTAGGTCATATGTACCGTATAGGAATTACTCCAGATTTACAGACGATGGCAAGAGAATTTGCAACCAACTTTTTTTCCACACTGATTATAATATTCATAACAAGGTCAACAGAGATAAGCATCGTCTAGTGCTTCATTGAGAATTACCTCAAAGACCCACCTCACGTAAATATCGAAGGGTGGGCAATTTGTTCCACTTTGAAACACATTTCTAAAGATTCTAAAACTTTTCTTCGCTGAAGACACCGACGAAAACATAAAATATCGAAAATCTAGAAGTAAGTGCTACCTCATAATAATGGCTCTAAAAAAATCCTCCTTCAACAAACAATGGCATATGGTCGAAGACTTAGTAATATATGCTGGAACCACACAGGGACCTTGCGTTATTGGCTCTTGCAGTGTGTACGTATATATCTATATGCTTTGCCAGTTTATGACTGCTGCCAGGGAACAGTTATTGTTTACGGAGATTTGGCGTTCTTGACGGAGAAAGAACAGCAAGCTGTTGAATTATGGGCATCGAACATTAATGTTCTTTCTATGTGTTTGTATCAGTAGGGAAAAAAATTGGCAGATAACGGGAGAACCGATGCTGCGTTTGTGTACTGGGGCGAAAAGCAGGATGTCAGACGTGAATGAATACAGCTTCAGCTTGTAACGACTTACTATGTAAGCAGTGGCACTCCAGTTATTGAAAACATACTTGAGTTATATCAGAAGATAGAGAATAATGTTTGCGCATATATCTAATGCTGCCTCTTTTACGAAATTGGAATGGGGATAGAAGAAAATAGACCAACATCCTTATTTTAATGTGGGCAAAATGTTCACACACTTTTTCGATGATGTATAAAAGAGAATACCTTATGTATGAGCATACTTTGAATATTAAGATCACTTTTGTTAAGTGGTTATTTATTTATGGGCGATATTCTGCGTATAATGGATCACAGTGTTGTGTATTCTTTGATTTGAATCCTGTAAAAGAAAATGCGAATTATTGTCGCACACCATTTCGATTTTTATCATTAAGTGGTAAAACTGCGAAATTACGCTTTTAGGAGAGACAGACGTTGCCCTTTCCATATTAACGAATTCTTCGAACAAATCATTGCTTGGCGTGGTCTAAAGGAACTGATTCTGGATTATTGGATATCAATCCAATTAGTACAGAAATAGTTTCATTCGAGTAATGAAACTATTTCTGTACTATTGAATTTCTTAACGTAGTGTGATAACTAGATTTCCTGAATTTCTCAGCATCCTATAACTTCAAAATTTTCTAAGTACCTTGCCTTATATTTCGTTTTTTCACATATTTTAGAGCATTTAATTTTATTCTATCGATATTTTATCGTTCTTGATTTTTAAATGGATTCTAGACACTCACGTTTTTTTATTTCGTTGTTATATAGCATACACTGAAAGGGAAATTTATTATACAGTCGCTCAAAAAATATCCGAACATTATGGTTGATTACAGAAATCAGACAAAAATATCTGGCAGCGGTTTTTTTTAGAAATTAGTGATCTGGCAACTTTCGTGTGCAGTACACGAAGGTTGCCAGATCACTAATTTCTAAAAAAAAATCGTTGCCAGATATTTTTTTGAATTTTGTAATCAACCATAGTGTTCAGATACTTTTTTGAGCGACTGTACATGCTATATTTGGTGTTTATTTATTTTAACTAAAGAAATTATTTTTCCTTAAATGAAGTATGCTGTAGGTGTTAGGCAAAATTTTGAAAGAGTTTTCAGTCTTAAGCAAAATGTTGGTCATGCAAGGACTTTTGGGATGGGACCTTTGCATAGCCCGATGAACATCTGTATTCTAAGATTCTGATCATCGTTATAGGGATAAAAACGATATTAAGAATTTATATCACTTGGAGTAATTTATTCTCTGATCCTTTTCCAGTTTATAATTTCTCTCTTTAATTCAACTAATGCGGCTAATGTTCATAGAAGTAGAGCAATTTCACTAGCCCTAAAAGAGTGGAGGTGGCAAAGTCGGTAGCGCGCCAGACTCGCAATCTGCAGTTCGCAGGTTCAAGTCCTAATTGGATCAAAGTTGAGATTTATCCCCGCAAAACACTCCCTCCTGCCCACGATCTGTTGGGGACACCGATGGGCTTGGAATAGGACGCCGTCCGTCGGATGGGACGTTAAACCGTAGCTCCGTGTGGAGAAGAGCATACCCTGTGCGCGTTAAAGAATACGCTGAATATCCTTGACAGAAGGCTATTATTTGTCGCCCAACTTTTGTCAGTGGGTCTCCTCCCCCAACCTTATCTGAGCCTTCGGGTTCTTGGAACATGGCCATTTAGCCCATTGCGTGCAAAAAAAGTGCCGCTAAGAGGTAAAACAATCCAACCCACTAGCCTCAAGAATCACGAAGTTCAACAGCATTTGTTTGACATTATATAAATTTCAAAAATCGGAATCTCTCTCTTTAAGCGAATTATACTAAACCTATATAGGGGACTGTTAAGACAGACAAGTGAAGAAAAGGATTTCAGAAGAAAAACGTTTTTTAATGTGCGAAATCGTACTTCTTTTTCGTACAGAAAGATAATAGATGACCCCCCCCCCTCAACAAATGTTAGTTTGAGTTGTTTTACCTCTGAGCGGAACATTTTTTGCACACAATGGACTAAATGGCCAGGTCAAAAGGACCCCAAGTGCTCAGAAAAGGTTGGGGGAAGGGAACCCACTGGACAGCTATTAGGAGACAGATGGGAGCCTCCCGTCAAGCGTGTTCTTTAACGTGTTCCATCCAGCTTGTTCTTTAACGTTCTAACGGACAGCGTAATTTCCAATCCCATCGGTGTCCCCTACTAACCGAGGGTAGGGTGGGTTGTTTTACCTCTGAGCGGCACTTTTTTGCACACCATGGGCTAAATGGCCAGGTCACATGGACCCCGAAGGCTCAGAGAAAGTTGGGGGAGGGGACCCACTGGAACAGCTGTTGGGAGACAGATGGTAGCCTCCCGTCAAGGCCATCCAGCGTGTTCTTTAACGTGCACAGGGTATGGCTCTCCCGCACACGGGGCCACGACTTAACGTCCCATCCGACGGACGGTGGCCTTTCCAAGCCCATCGGTGTCCCCTATTGACCGTGGGCAGGGCGGGGAATTTTGCGGAGATAAATCTCAACGCTGACCCAGCTGGGACTCGAACCTGGGAACTACAGATTACGAGCCTGGTGCGCTACCGACTGAGCCACCCCCGCCCCTGGCAGGGTGGGGAGTTTTGCGCAGATAAATATCAACTTTGGCACAGGTGGCGATTCAAACCTGGGAACTGCAGATTACAAGCCTGGCGCGCAACTGACTTAGCTATTCTCACCCCTACAAAATGTTAGCAAATTAGTTATTCCAATATTTTTTACCCTCTGTCCCTTTCCCATAACATTAGGCAACGTTATATTTTTGAAATAATTATATTTTTAGGTAAAGTCCGATGGTTATGTTAGAACGCTCCTACATTTCATACCGAACAAACTGGACATTTAATTTATGTGCCACTATTTAAAAAGAAGATTTTTCAAAGACACTTTTTCTTCTTTGTCCCTAAACTATTTTATTCGCATCATTCCTGAATGATAAATGAATAAAAAAGTGCTAATACCTTTAAAAGGCCACTACGACTGTATGCTCTCAATTTTACTAATTCTGAAACTTAGTTCAAATGATGTTCCTATCCTATATTTTCAGATTTACCAATGAACATGCTTACCTTTTGTGACTGATATTGCCAAGTTTCGAATGCAAGTTATATGTGGAATTTGTAGGGCGTTTTATACCCCTTGATACTATCTATAATCTAGGTGATCATTTTTTATTTTCTTCCTTTATTTTGGTTCGGTTGTTTTACATTTCTATATATTATTGTTTTAAATTTTGCTTTTTTATGAAAATGATCAAAGAAATGGAAGTAAAGTTATTATTATCGTTGTTCTCATCGTCTTGTCGCTCTCCTTTTGGTTCTTTTTTGGTTGAAATTATTCTTACTATTATTTTGTTGTCGTTACTATTGTTATTAATGTTGTCTTTACTATTTTTGTCATTATTTTGTTGTCGTTGCTATTGTTACTATTATTGCATTTATATCGTTGTTATTGTTATGGATACTATTGTAGTTTTTTATTGTTAAAATCGTTTTTTACTTCTGCTATTTTATCATTATCGCCGTCGTTGCTGTTATTGTTAAATATAAACTGCAAACATTTGACGGCAGAGTTATATATATTATAGTTGGTCTATACTTAAGTTAAAAAATTGAAAACTAAAAAGGATGTGCCTTTCCAATTAAACACATTCTCCGAAAAAATATATTGCAGTTTAAAAATCGACGATTATTGAACAAAAAAGTCATACCCAAGCAACATCAAAACACATCGGTTCGAAGATATTGTGAGTGAACCGGCTTGACGTCACACATCCGACCCTCACCTTGATGGTGAAAAAGCAATGCGTGAAAGTCACATATTGAGGAGCAAGAAGGCTCAAGTTGTCCTTCATTAAGTGACGTCAGTAGAGCTTTCAAGTAGTTTCACCTTCCTATATTAAAGGTTTAAAGTTGACCGTGACAATTTTACTCACTTTGCAGGACAAGCAGGAATGCAAAGAAACTGTAACATTGCCAAATATTGGAACTAGATAATTCTCCTGTATTTGATTCGGTTTCTTTTTGAAGATTTATTTACATTATTATTCAGTTGTTTTTGATGCGAATTTTATATATTATTTTATATAATATTTATATATTATTTTTGATAAGAAATTTGATAAGAATTTTATTTATTATTACTGTTTCATTGAAATTAAAAACGAAAAAGGGGGAAAATATGTAGTATTTCAGGAAGATGAAATAAATAAAACAAACACCTTATTTGTAAAAAAAAACATCAAGAACTAATAAAGTTATCTCTACTTTCGTCATGAATCTCTCAAAAAAATACAAAAGCCAAAAACATTCGGACATTCACATGCAGTTTACCGCCGCGCATTTCGCTAACTTTAGAATTCCGAATTAATTTAAATACTTAGATATTTTTCCCAAGAGAGAAATAGAGAGATAGAGCGAAAGAGAGATAAAGAAGGCGAGAGGGAAAGAGAGAGATAGACTGAAAAGAGAGAGTGAGAGACAGCAAAAGTGAGAGATAGAGAGAATTGCATCCTGATTCAGCAACAACGGTGGTGTCTGATAACACCGTTTCATAAGCATCCTTCATAACGAGAGTCTTTAACACCAAAGTTCGCAAAAGCGTGAATAAATCACAGACGTGGAGAACCTTGCGAGCACACTTTCCCCTAGCACAAATGGCATGGACTGTGCGCGTGGACCTCGCGCCAAATCAAAGCATGCGCGAGACATAATTCAACTCGCAGTGAAGCATGAGAATGAAAACTGCCCGCTTTATTACCTCACAGCACACGAGATAAGCATTTCCTGGGGAGACATATATTTTCGCATTTCGCTTCTGGGGACCCGATGTGGAAGAATGTTAGACCTCCAGCAACATATTACTCCAACAGTGGTATCTGATTACTACGACCGTGTAGCAGTAGATTCTGCTGCTCGTGTGTCGTTGTTGAATATTTGCACATGCGCGGTGGATGGTGTGTGTGTGTGGGGGAGGGGGTGAATTCCTTTGAGGTAGCTTAAAAATGATAGCTTTACTTACAGTGAAGGGATAAAGAGAGGAATGGAGATGGGTTACAAGTGATTACACGAGTGCAGATAATAACTTGTTGGGAGAGGTGAGGTTTTTGTTTCTGTTTGTTTTCATCTGGTATCAGGTGAACTCTGTTGGAGGCAATTAACGGCTCAGGAAGGTAGAAGTGATTTAGGAGCAGTATGTGTTGTGTTTCGAGTTAGTGGTGTTCCGTTTCTGTTGTCTGGAGGTTTCTGAGTTGTTTTTTCTTTGCCAAATGATGCACAAATGGTACATACTGGTGTATAAATGATTATAGCATTGGCATCGTTTTTTCATTGGGCTTTATCGGCGTCATCATGAAGGAACAGCCAATGCGGAATATAGGAGAATGGGAACTCTTCGTTGTTATCAGGGTCTACAGTAACAACTGTAGCGACAAATGATTATCAGTGGCAACAACAATGATAGCACCAAATTATGAACCTCATAGAAAGCGGCAAAAACTATGATGAAGACACCGTAAGTCATCCACAACAATTACGAAGACGACACTTTATAGTCAGCGGCAAGAGCTACGATGAAGACACCTTACAGTCATCCACAACAGCTACGATGACGACACTTCATAGTCAGCGGCAAGAACTGCGATGAAGACACCTCGCAGTCATCCGCAACAACTACTATGACGACAAATCATAATTAGCCACAACAGCTACGATGAAGATACTTCACAGTCAGCAAAACAACTACGATGAATACTCACGCTCATCAGCAACAATATATCAACAGTAATGACACTTGATTGTCAGTAACAATATAACAGTGACAATTCATGATTATCAATTTCAATATTTTATATTATTCAATTTTTATCTCTTCATTATTACCATTGTCATTAAAGATCAGGTGATCATCATTTGATATTCAGTGACATGATTCATTTGACAACAATTGTAACGATACGTGATCGTCAGCGACAACAAAAATGGTGATGACAACTGATTTTCAGTGATATCATCAATGATGACTACTCATGATCGTCATCGAAATAGTTTCAGTAAATACTCATGATCTTCGCAGAAAACAGTTGGGATGGATGGGATTGTTTTACTTCTGAGTGGCAATTCCTTGCACGCAATGTTCTAAATAGCTAGAGGGGGCGGGGATGGCTCAGTCGGTAGCGCGCCAGACTCGTAATCTGTACTTCCCAGGTTCGAGTCCCAGCTAGGTCAGCGTTGAGCTTTATCTCCGCAAAATTCCCCGCCCCGCCCACGGTCAGTAGGGGATACCGATGGGCTTGGAAAGGCCGCCGTCCGTCGGATGGGACGTTAAGCCGTGGCCCCGTGTGCGGGAGAGCCATACCCTGTGCACATAAAATAACACGCTGGATGGCCTTGAAGGGAGGCTACCATCTGTCTCCCAACAGCTGTTCCAGTGGGTCCCCTCCTCCAACCTTCTCTGAGTTTTCGGGGTCCATGTGACCTGGCCATTTAGCCCATGGTGTGCAAAAAAGTGCCGCTCAGAGGTAAAACAACCCAACCTAAATAGCTAGATCACAAGACCCCAAGGGTTCAGAGAAGGGTCGGCAAAGAGATTCACTGGACAGCTGTTAGGAGACAGATTGAAGCCTCCCATCTAGACCATATAGCATGTTCTTTAACGTGAACAAGGTATGACTCTCCTGAACGCGGGGCCATTGATGTACGTCCCATTCGAAGAACGGCAGCTTTTCTAAGTCCAACAGTGTCCCTTTCTCGTAGAGAGCATAACAGGGGTTAACATAGAAAATTCTGAACGCTGACCCGGTTGAGCACGAACCTGGGAACATCAGATTATGAGTTTGGTAAGCTACTGGCTGATCCCCCACCGACAAAGCAATGATGACTATACATGATCACAGAGAAAAACCAACAGTGACGTCACATGATCCCCAACAACAAACACAATTAGCAACACTAATCTCACATTTGTTATCAACAACACATGCGAAAGAATGAATAATTGTAACTCATATTCACCATGGTGATGAACTTATTTCATCAAATGTTTGTTCTAAGAATTATTTTTTCGCATTTAAATCAATTTTGAGATTTTTTTATAATAAACAACCTGTTTTGAATATTGTTCTTTCCATAGTTTTCAAAGTATGGAACGAATGTCGTTTAAATTTAAATTCTAGATTTAGAAACATTTGTTCTGTTTGTTTGTTTTTTGCTGTTAATATGATTTTTTTTCACAAAGAGTTTGGTCTAAAAGTTGTGAATCTTCAAATCTGCTTTTCCACTAACACAACTTCAAGAATCTCCAATAAATTTACAAAGTAATGAAATTAAGGAAAGAATTTGAAAAAGAGAAAGAAAAACTTTAAAAGAGAAGTTCTGTACTGACTTACAAGCAGACCCGCATCTGGAAAAAAATAAAAGGGGGGCTTCCAAATGGCGCAATCGAGCCGGAAAAGAATAAAAGATGGGGGAACGTAAAGATACTAGATTTCAATTTAAATATAACATTTTACCCTCCGTTTTAGAGGTGTTAAAAATTTCTTGAGAACCGCAACTAGATTTAGATACATTTGTTCTGTTTTTTTTATTGTTAATATGATCTGTTAATATCATCGTAGTTCTTTAAGGAGAGAATTTAAAAAAGAGATAAGAAAATTTAATCATGAAAACGGAGTAAAAGATGCGGATGATTGGACTAAGTTGGACATGGGGATGATTGGACCAGAGATCAAATTAACAGAGGCTAATATGCTCTCTGGATGAAGTTCACATCCTAGCGTGAAATGTGCACAAGCATAATAAATGTTTGCTTCCATTACCACCTTATTAGCATTTTTAAAAGGGGGATGGCACCCTTGCCCCGACCCTATAGACCCAGCCCTGCATACATGCCTTGCAATTACGTTTCATGAAATAAAAAATATATACGCATTTCAAGCAAGTTTATACACAGGATGTCATTCGAATGAGATTCTGAGTTTATCAGCACTTTTTTCCGAAATAAAAAAATTATTTAAAATAAATATATTGCAACAAAAAAGGAGATTTTGAAACTAAAAAACTGAATGAAATGTACTATTTAGCGATTCATAAAGAATTGTTCCACTTCTTCAATTATATAGAAGAATACTTTAATTTCCTTTTTTGAACTTATTGAAACATTTATTCTTGTGCACCCCTTGGAAGAATATTAAAAATCTTGTCAAATAAAAACGTGCTTATGAAAAGACATTCTGCTTTATATGCCACGAACTGTGATCCCAAACGTTCGGGTGACGTCTGTTAGCATTTAGAACATAATTCCAATCCCTAAATTATAAAAGATTTTCTTTGCATTTTCACTGCTACTTGTAGAACATTATAATATACATGACACCTCAACTATTGGCTCCTCTGTAATCACCTTTAAACTCAAATTTTTTTTATACAAGAACATTTCCCTTTAAATATATTTTATTTATGACCAATATACACATGAACACAATATAAATATGAATAAAATATACAGTGCAATATACATATTAATATACAAAAATAATTTTAACATCAATTCACTGAAATTTAGCAAGTACATTATAATGTAGAAACTGTCCCGGAAGTTTCAAAATACGAAATCTAAGAAAGCAGTAAAAAGTAACATCATCATCCATCCTCAAGCAGCCATTGGCTACGGAGGTCCACCAGACCGTGCAATTTCGTTCTCCAAACATGTCTGTCCTGAGCTACAACTGCTGCATCCGACCACTGCACACCAATTCTAACAAGGTCCTGTTTGACATTGTCTGCCCACCGTTAAAAGATTTTGTATATACTTTGTCATGATGATGATTTTGAAATGAGTTACACATGAAATGAGTGACACCTGTGAGATGCAGCAAGACAGTTCTTTTTGCTTATGAGGTAACTGTATTTAATGTTTTTGAATGTAGTTTCTATTATATCCACAGATGGCACCAAATTCTTATCCATTCCTGTATACTAAAGATTGATCTAGACTGGCAAAAATTGCAAATACCATATGCACTCCTTCCTGTGTTTAAAAAATTCTAAAATGTAAAATACACTGTAATGTACAAAGTGTCTAAAAAGGTTAATTTATTTGTATTCGTATTGAAGTACTTGCAAACTTTCAGCAAACAGTCTTATAAATAAAGTGAAAATCGAATAAAATGTACAGTCAGTAGATGAGATTAAAAGACCTTCACTCTAGATCTTTAAGACTGCAATGATTGGGGTTCACCGTGACTGCTGTCGTTGTTTGCTGATGGTCGCAAAAGCACTAACGTCCATCAAGAGATGTCTAAAGTCAATCACTGCTGGAAGAAACTGATAGCTCAGCTTCTAACTCACTGGAACGAATTAGTTTGCTCCTCCCACATCTCTCATCACTTCTCTCCATCCTCTTCTCCCATTTTTGCTTCTGACGCTTTTAGATGTCCGAGTGTCAACCTGCAAGTATCCCTGTGGTTTCTCCGTTTCATCCCCCCTCCCCCAACCTCTTCCACGATTCCCACTTCACCATCTTAGATCTCTTTCATCTGATTCTACTTCCTCCACCTCTATCTTTAGAGTCATTTTTCCTTTATCTTTTGTTGGTCGTCACTGAAACGGTGGTCTGTAATAGAGTAACTTTCCAAGGGCAGTGGTGAGAGGGGGGTGAGGGGAGAGAAGCAGGAGGAGGGAAGAAACAGGAGGAGGGAGGAGGAGGTTGAGAGAGAAAGACAGGAAGGGAGGAAGTTTATTAGGAGCGGAAGGAAAAGAGGAAGGAAGAAGAAGCTAAAGTTTAAGGGCGAAAGTTTCTTTTCATCTTTTAGCCGTAACTTAGTTTCCGAACTGACGGATCTTCCGTATGCTTGTCTCTCTGCTTTGAACCAGACAGGAGTAAATCTTCACTTAAAGAAGTTGTCAGATTGCATCCTTAAAGGTCTGGTGCGTGAAGATTTATGTATTCATCAGGAGTAAGAGCGGAAATTCTCCATGGGGTGTAAAAGTATAGTTGTGACATCTATTTACAGTAAGGTAATGAGAAGTATGTGATCTTGTGCAAGTCATAAAAGTGAAATACTTAGAAAGTTAGAAGTTGAGTTTTTATTAATTGCCCGATATTTTCAAGGTTTGATTTAAAAGCGAATGCATTATTTTAGTTTAACAATTTAACAATGCAATAAAGATAGTAATAAAGGTTTTGTGAGCCATAGATAAGTATTAAATTTGGGTCACACATATAAAGGTATGTAAAAATATATGGTAATACTCTTACTATTATATAACAATGACAATAAAAGATTAAAGATAATATGTTTAACCATATATTAATGTAAAATATTAACAGTGTTGGTCATATATTATCTGATAGTTTACTACCTAGAATTATCGATTATACGGAGAAAAAACCGTGCTGACATTATTCTTGTATCTAAAATAACCATGAGGAATCAACGTATTATTTCCAGTACTCGCCACGATAAGCATCGTAAATTCTATTTCCAGTTCACTAGCTAGACAGTTTGAATTTTTTACAACCCACTAGTTAGAGCATTTTCTAGATAGCTTGTTTCTGTCTTTCTATTTCGACAGAGAGATCACCATTTAAGCAGCATGTTAATTTATTGTGCTTATTATTCATGTTCACAATCCATTACTTGTAATGAATTATGAACAAGATAACTAGAATATTTCTCAGTCAGCTTGATTATTTCTCACTACCATGAATAGAAGCGACTGAATAGAAGATCATTGTTCATCCAATTTATATATTTATTGCTATCTTATTTAAATTCATTAGTTACACGAGCAAGTTGACAAGCAAGCAGCTAGTTTTTTTCCCTTCAACACAATTTAGAATATACTAGTTAGACTGTGTTTGAAAAGGAGGCTGTTTTATTTCTTGTTATCTCGTTTACAGTCCACTACTCAGAGAGAACATTGTTCAGACAGCTTTTTTTTCTGCTATTTTGGCTACAATGCCCTAGTTAGAAAGAATATCATTCTTCATTTATTTCAATTATTATTTATCATCAATTATTAATTATTATAATTATATTTTTATATTATAATTAATTATAATTAATTATTATTATCAATTATTTCATTTTTTCCTCCTTATTTACAATCAATAGTTAGAAGCAGAGTAATTTAGGCAGAAAGTTTCGGTTTTTTTACCCAATTTATAATACATTATTTAGAGAGAAAAACCGACTCTTCAGGCAGTTTAATTTTATATCTTGATAGGAAATCCACTTGTGATACCTAGCATTATTCAGGCACTTTGTTTTCCCTTCCTGGTTTGCGATCCATATAATTGCGAATTTTTCAAGAAGCTAGTTTATTTCTTAATCATCTGTTTACAATCTACTAGTTCAGACAACTTGTTTGTACCTTGCTACTTTTTACACTTTTTACAAAGATGTGTATAAGAAGCAACTATTTGCGTCTGCAATGCTGCTAATCAAACTGCGTTACCATGTTGGTGTTGGTTGACAAACAAGCTGCAAATCATAAGCATAGAAATTAATAGAAGCCCCGATGTTATGTTTTGCTCGTCTTAGATTGATGAATTATGAGATTAGATTAAAAAGAAATCTAGAAGGAAATGAATGTGAAGGAAAAGGAGAAAACAGAAAGGGAATAGGGAGAAGGGAAGAGGAAAGGGAGAAAGGGAGAAAGGGGATAAAGCAGAGAAGGGAGAAGAAAATAGAGGGGAGAATTTAAGAAAATGAGAGAATTGATAAGTAAAATCGGGAGAGAAGGAAGAGAGAAGGGGGGGGAAAAGTCAGAAGGGAGGGGAGATAATAAAAAAGAAAAGGGAGAGAAGGAAAGAAGGACAAGTTAAAAGGAAGAAAAGAAGGAAAGAGAGACAAGTTAAAAGAAAGAAGAGAAGTAAATATAGACAAGTTAAAAGGAAGAAGAAAAGGAAGAGAGAAAGCGAGAGAAGATATAGGAAAAGGGGAAGAAGGAAGTAGAAAAGGGAGACAATGTAAAAAGAGCCAGAAGAAGGAAGAGGAGAGAATGCAAAGGATAGGGGAAAGAAGCCAGAGGGAAAAGAGAGAAGGAAAGGAAAATAAATAAAAAAAGAAAGGAAGCAGTTGATGAATGTAAAAGAGAGTAGAAAAATGTTATATTATATGAAGCATTTATTAATATAATTATAATATATGAATTTATATAATTATAATATAATTATAATATATGAATTTATATAATTATAATATAATTATATGAATTTATATAATTATAATATAATTATAATATATGAATTTATATAATTATAATATAATTATAATATATGAATTTATATAATTTTAATATAATTATAATATATGAATTTATATAATTATAATATAATTATAATATATTCATTATTATAATTATAATACAAGAAGTTCAAGAAGAAGTATACTATTTCAGGCAGCCTGTTTTTCTCTTGCTATTTTTTACATCGGTGTATAAAAACTCCAACATTGGCGACTGCAGTGCTTCTAACTAAATTGCATTACCAACGCAGGTGTTGGTTGACCAACAAGTTGCAAAACATATGCATAGAAATCAACAGAAGCCCCGCTAATATTAGCTCGTCTTAGCTTAAATGAATGTTAACCTTTGAATTCATGCAACGGCCTTTTTGTAAATTATATTATGCATCAATTAACAAACTTCACTCTCTGGTTCTATCTCGGAAATCCCGATTATTTTTTTTTCAAAAGCTTCAACCTTCAACTTCTCTTATAATAATAATAATTTATTTCATGCAGGAGGGTTACAGTAAAGCCAGGGTATAGGAAATTTTGGATATATCGGAGGGGTGACCTAAATCGCTTGAAAATAAATATTATATAAAACATTTATTTTTTGCAGAGAATGTCAAAATAAGAAACAATTTAGCTGAACCACGAGGTTCACATAATTTATTTTGCTATAACCAAAGAAACTATATAATGCCACTAACTATAGATTTTCAGCATTCTAAGAGATATAAGTTGTTACAAATAAAAATTTTAATTTCATAAATTATTTTAAAACAAATATTTTCTGGAGGAAATTTTTTCAAAAAATATAACAAAATGGAATTTTTTTAAATAATTATACATATAAATATTTTTGTTTAGTAAACCGCATTATTATTGTAATAACAGGAAGTCAATTGGGCTTCCGTACAAACATAATATATATATATATACCTACCTTGTATTTACCGTATTATATTTAAAATTTAGAGTACTTTGCATGTATGCAAATTTTTTCAGGAATATTAGATACAGACAAATATCCCCAACAACTAATTAACCATCAATACTAACAAAAATAAAGCCTTCATCACACCACAATTAATGAATAAAATAACTTTTTCACGTGATATTAAAATAGTTATTTGTGAATTATTCAAACATGTACATATATACATATTATAAACAATAAATTCCTGATTATACCTGACACATAACCTTGCAACTTAAAACAACGTTTATTACACTCTATAATTTGATGTGCATGGTAATTTCAATCAAATTAAAGTAGTCCCTGTCGTGCGTGCCTCGGTTGGAATAATTTTCAGCATAATAGGATAGAGGAATGATCTGCTTGCATCCTTTGCACTTATTAAAATGCAGAAATCATCAAGATTCAAGGAATGGCATGAATTGCTGCTCCAGCTCCGTAAAAGTTGCTTAGATGTTCAGTCATGTGAAGGGAGGCTTGAAGATGTAGCAATCGAACTCTCTGCTATGTACCCTTCTCACGTTCTTCTCATTAACTAAAGCTATGTTTTAACATCTGAATTAATCGAATAATTCTTTAACTCTTTTACGTTCAATAGCTTGCATATATGGGTGTCTCCTAGTAATGCTTATGTTTAATATTGATTTACTGATGAAATGCAAAATAATTGAACAAAATAGTGTTTCTAATATTACATTGGATATTTTGAAATTTATTACAGTATGAATATCTCTTAGAATGACTAAACGAAGGTGTTATTGATGTACTAAGCATTAATACTTCTGAAGAAGGTATAGTTACATATTAATGAAAGTTTTTCAATTATGTAGTGTAGATATCGATTTAGTTGGTAGAGAGATAGACAATGGACTCAGGGAACACTGGAGAAGGCACCCCTGGGCATCTGTTAGGGTTTCTGTAAATTGTATTACTCAACTAACAAACTTCATTCTCTGTTTCTAACTTTTAAAATCCTGATTATTTGTTGTTTATCTTTCAATTGCTTCAATTTCTATTACCGAAGAAGTGATCTAAATCAACTGAAAATTATGTAAAACAGAGTCTTTCAAAATTGTTTTGCAATAATGACCAAAAACAATTGATTGAATCGACCTATCAATGCCATCCATCGAATTCTTCAATGCGCACGGAATATGGCTCTCCTGAACATGGAGCAATGGCATGACAACGGACATCCGAAGGGGAATAGCTTTTCAAAGCCTGGTGGTGTCCCATTTCTCACAGGGGGTAGAACAGGAATTGGCGGAGAAGATATCAATGCTTGAACAGTAGGGAGGAGAAGTATTAAGGAAAAGATACAAAAGTTGGAGCAGTTAATTAGAGGAGTACAGGAAAAAAATCTATTTTTTTTTCATCAACATCAATGCTTTCCACGTAGATTAGTGAAAGAACACTACTATACAGAATATTTTAAACGAATTACAAACAAAAAAATTGACCTGTTCAAAGAGACGTTAATTTTTTTCTCCCAAAGACACAAACTATTTTTTTCCATTTCCATCGACAGTTCCATTTTTCCATTCTTCTCTATATATGGCATGCCGTTTATGACTAAGGATATATTTTTGAACGCGTGGCTCGATAAAATGGGAACTTATCACACTTTAAAATGCGTCAATTTACATATTTCGTTGATTTAAACCAAGACGAAAGGTGGTCGCTTCAAATTTTGCTTCTTGCTTATAATTTTCCCATTTACTTTGTCACGTTAGCGTAAGAACTATCTTTCAACCTTATTTTACAATTATAATGTGCCAACAACGTATCTGCGAAACTTTGTGCATTCTTTGTAAACTGTGCGAAATAGCTTCTGGTAATTCTGCGATCTTTTTTTCCTTTGTCTGGTCCTCTGTTTATGGAGAACAGCACGTTTTAATTTGTTTCAAATGTGCCTCTTGTAAGGCAATAAAAATGAATTTTGAAAATGAACTGTTTTGCAAAAATAGTTTACAATTTTAAAATTGTTGAGAGTTTTCTGGAAGCTATGATATGTAGATAGTATTTCCAAGGATATTATTGGAATTTCAGTAGTACACTCTTTATGTAAATACCCATAAAATATGGGGCGGGGATGGCTCAGTCGGTAGCGCGCCAAGCTCGTAATCTGTAGTTCCCAGGTGCGAGTCCCAGCTGGGTCAGCGTTGAGATTTATCTTCGCAAAATTCCCCTCCCTGTCACGGTCAGTAGGGGATACCGATGGGCTTGGAAAGGCCGCCGTCCGTCGGATGGGACGTTAAGCCGTGGCCCGTGTGCGGGAGAGCCATTCCCTGTGCACGTTAAAGAACACGCTGGATGGCCTTGACGGGAGGCTACCATCTGTCTCCCAACAGCTGTTCCAGTGGGTCCACTACCCCAACCTTCTCTGAGCCTTCGGGGTCCATGTGACCTGGCCATTTAGCCCATGGTGTGCAAAAAAGTGCCGCTCAGAGGTAAAACAACAACCTAACCCGTAAAATATAGTAGTTATTTAATTTGTGAAAAATTTTCTAGCAGACTTCTAACACGTGAATCTGTAAAATATGGCGAAATATTTTTGAAACTTAAGATCTTTGGCAATTATAAGAAGACTCTCAGAAATGATGGCATATGACGTACATATTTTTTGTCTATTAATTTTTAAGTATTTTTTGTAGTTCTTTCAATAATATTTTTATTTTTAAACTTAACTGCCAACCTAGATGGATATGGGTTGGTTCATATTAAACGCAATTTCTGCATTCTGTTAAAATTGTTGTTGTCAGTCGAGACTTTTTTTGCTCATATGCAAAACCTTTAATCGAGATTTGTTTTTTGCTTGTTATTTGATTTATTTTTGGCGGATTTGTCAAGCAGCCATACAATTGTTGCGCACTGTTTTAAAAAAATTAAACTGCACCACTTCTGTTATTTACAAATTTTCTACGCTTCTTTCATTCGTACTGTCTCTTGTAGTATTTCTTTTCCTGTATGATCGGTAACTCTACAGAGAAGTACGCTTTCGCATTTTTTTTCTCTCCGTTAGAACACTTCGTTGCAAAAAAACTAAGGTTAATACTGACATTTACAAATAGTATTATTGCAGATTGATGAAAATGAATGAAGACAATAAATTGGAAATAAGACAACACACCAAATAAATGGAACTAATTTCAAATATAATATTCAAATCATTGTACATATATACAAATATAATCTACACGCAGCCCACGTGAGATTTATCTAGTTAACCCTCATCTTTTCCTCGGTGAAAAAGGGGATACCAGTGAGCTTGGAAAGGCCGCCGTCCGTCGGATGAGACAACAAGCGCTGGATACGTGCACAGGAGAGCCATAACCTCTGTAAGATAAAGAACATGCTGGAAGGCCTTGACGGTAGGCTTCCATCTATCACCTAACAGCTCTATCCAGTGGATCCCATTTCCCCAACCGCCTCTGAATCGTTGGAGGTCCTTGTGACCTGGCCGTTTAACTCATTGTGTGAAAATAAAATGCCGCTCAGCAAAAAAGTACCTCTCAGAGGTAAAACAAAACAACCAAGCCTTGTACTCAATATGAAAAATAACTATAGGTTGAATAGGAAGCTTTCAGATTGGATGTCTTGTTTCACTTGTGGTTGAGAGACGGTTCATTTCAAGATAGTTAAAATCTTAAGAATGCCACAAAGACACTATTTTTCTGAAGATATGCGATGGGAATCCATTGGCAAACGGGATGGTGGACGATGGCAAAAGGCTTGTTCCAGATATCTGTATAGTGTAGATATTGCTTCAAGCGTCGAGTAATGGAATAGAAAATACAACCAAAAATGTCAAAGGGGATTGAAAATATAAATGAAGTAAGATCTTCAAATTGCAGTTCGATGAAATATTTAATATTACCCCAACAGTTTTCATATCTCAATGCAGCGCTTTATCGATGTCATCTGGTTGTCTTACCAACAGAAAGTTTTACGAAAGTGATTTTATGCTAGACGACCAGTAGTGTGTGT
This sequence comes from Ryuthela nishihirai, assembly GCA_038380435.1. Lineage (NCBI taxonomy): Eukaryota > Metazoa > Arthropoda > Arachnida > Araneae > Heptathelidae > Ryuthela > Ryuthela nishihirai. The sequence goes on from JAWZYU010000019.1 coordinate 42,221,297, forward strand.
GTCACTCAGTCCAAGCATGAGAAATAGCGTCTGAATGGGTGTAAGGTCCATAGGGTATTGACCCAAGAAGAATAGAGGTGTTTGCTGTGCACAAACGAGTCTGGACTTGTGCTCCAGAATGATTGTAAACATTGACGGAACTAGAGAGCATCAGGAACACACCTTCAGTTTTGGTACAGATAGTGTCATGCTTGCGCAGGCACCTTTATGGATGATCCTAACGATGATCCTAACCCAGTTCTTCTAGCATTATTCTGACTGTACTGTATAGAATTGTTTTACTTCTGAGATGCATTTTTTGACAGAGAATGGGCTAAATGGTTAAGTCACAAAGGCCCCATGGGCCGAGAGAAGACTCGGAAAGGAGATCCACTGGACAGTCCCCGTCAAGTCCACCCAGCAAGTTCTTTATGGGGCAGAAAGTATGGCTCTCCTACACAAGGATCCACGGTTTAACGTCTCATCCGACGGACGGCGGACTTTCCAAGTACCTCTGTGCTTCCTTTCTCATAGAGAGCATGATGGGGTTTAGCTGAGATGGATCTGAATCATCTGGCCGAGATGGGACTCTAACCTGAGAACTATAAATTACCAGCTTGCCGCGATAGCTACTGAGCGAACCCCGGTTCACACTCTAGAGAGGTCAGATATTGGAGACTTATGTGTAATAATAACTATGCAATAAAATAGTTCATTATAAAAAACTGAGTTTTTGAAGTTCTCTACTTAGGCTAGAATTTGCAACAGATTGAGACAACTCTTTTATTGGATTCCCCACATGATTAGGATCTCATCTTGGTTAAATTTTTAATTTCTTTTGCGCTTTCTCGTTAGCAAATGTCGTTCTTTCTTCTGGAGATTTGTTTAAGTAATCAGGGTCAATTTTATATCTAAATAGAAATCCCAAAATTAAAGTTATCTCGATAATAATAAGCTTCACTTTGTTTGGGTTGTTTTACCTCTGAGCGGCACTTTTTTGCACACCATGGGCTAAATGGCCAGGTCACATGGACCCCGAAGGCTCAGAGAAGGTTGGGGGAGGGGACCCACTGGAACAGCTGTTGGGAGACAGATGGTAGCCTCCCGTCAAGGCCATCCAGCGTGTTCTTTAACGTGCACAAGGTATGGCTCTGCCGCACACGGGGCCGAGGCTTAACGTCCCATCCGACGGACGGCGGCCTTTCCAAGCCCATCGGTGTCCCCTACTGACCGTGGGCAGGACGGGGAATTTTGCGGAGATAAATCTCAACGCTGACCCAGTTGGGACTCGAACCTGGGAACTACAGATTACGAGCCTGGCGCGCTACCGACTGAGCCACCCCGCCCCCACTTTGTTTGAAACGAATGATATAATTTAAACCATTTCGATTTCACTTTAAGAAATTGTTATAAATTGAAATGAAGTTTTATAACTAACACTTACTGTAAAATAGCCAACGACAACCAAGGGCAATGTGTTCAAAGATTGCTTTGTAATGATGACCGCCATATGATTTATAATATTCACGTCATTTTTACGAAATCTTGAAAGGTAAAGTTGGGTTTTTTGAAAATCCATAATTGTCGCCAAACAGCAGAAAATAAACATGCATAGATATTTTTCTAAAATAATAATTTATTTTGTTAATTCATATATTCGGTTATTATTTTATAATCAATAATTATTTTATGTTCGATATTCACCTGAGAATGTCGACAAGCTAAAATATACATGGATTATTCAATGATGTGTAATTAATATAAACAAATATATTTTTCCGCAAACGAAAATATTTCGCGACACACCTGAAGCCCTTTCACTCCACATCTGAAGCTCTTCTACGACTCACCTCAAACTCTTTCACGACTCACCTCAGACTCTTTCACAACTCACCTCAAACTCACGCTGCACTGACGTTCTTTCATGACACACCTAAGGCTCTTTCATAATAACACATTTGAAATTCTTTCATGATACACCTAAAACTCTGGGGACGAGGCTGACTCAGTCGATAGCGCGTCAGACTCGCAATCTCAGTTCCTATGTTAGAGTTCGGCTTGGACCAACGTTTAGATTTATTTCCTCAAAATTCTCGGCCCTGCCCTTGGTCAGTAGGGGACACCGATGGGCTTGGTTGTTAAACCGTGGTTCCTTGTGTGTGGGGGCTATAAGCTATGCACGTTAAAGAACACGTTGGATGGCCTTGACGGGAGGCAACCATCTGTTTTCTAACAGCTGTCCAGTGGGTCTCCTTCCTCCCACCTTCTCTTAGCTCTCGGGATCCTTGTGACCTGGCTACGTAACCTATTGTGTGCAAAAAAGTGCCGCTCAGAGGTAAAACAACCCAACTCTGAAACTCTTTCACGGCACACCTGAAGCTGTTTCACGGACACCTGAAGCTCTTTCACGGCATACCTGAAACTCTTTCACGGCATACCTGAAACTCTTTCACCGCACACCTGAAACTCTTTCACCGCACACCTGAGGCTCTTTCACGGCACATCGTTTGGCAAGCACTGATCTAGGAGTATTCACTATAACGGAGATATCAGACTTCAGTCCTAAAGATAGCTACATCGACTTCTTTCGAAGTCTTGTTAGGGACACATTGAATTAATTCGGGTCTTTAGATGTGTCAGAAATTGCTTCTTTCAGAATATCAATTCCGACAGTTTGTCGGATGCCGATTACGATGGGATGCAAAGCCGTGGCCATGTGAGCGGGAGAGTCATATCCTGAGCATTTTAAAGAACACGCTAGATGGCCTTGATGGGAATATACCATCTCCTTCCTAACAGCTGTTCCAGTTGTTGACTTCACCCAACCTTCTTTGAGCCTTTTGGGGTCCTCGGACTTGGCCATTTTGTCCAAGTGTACAAAAATGTGGCATTCAGAGGTAAAACGGTTGATGTCGTTGTTAATGCTAGCGAAAGTATACTGCCCCAACAAAATATTAGAAAATTTCAATGTTAAATCAATGAGAATATAAGTTCAAAGACTTATAAATACAATATCTTCTAAAATTTTCATTTAATGAAAAGGTGTAATCAAGATAAATTATAGACGATAAATCTATTTAAATCTCGTTTCTCAACAAACTTCATTCAGTATTTAAAGTGTTGTGGAAGCTAGAATGTTTCACATTAATGGTCATAAAACTTAACCTTCAGAAATCAATTAAAATTTAAACAATTATTATTTCAAATCATTTATTAAAATAAATTTGCAGTTTAGAAGTTTGCATAATGATCATTAATTTCGAATTTTTCTTCGTGAAAAACTTGATAATTAATTCTTAAATATCCAGACATTCATAACTCTTAATTGAATTAATATTCTTGGAAATCAAGATTTGGATTTCATTATGATCTTTATATATCAGTCACATTTTCGCATCAAATGCATATTTTAGAAGCTATAGAATTTCGAAGCCACTGACATAACAAGGAAATTCTCTAACATTTGGTAGGACAATGTATTTAGTTGCATCTTTATAATTACATTAGAGATATTTCTGACAATTTTTTTATTTTAACTGAACAAACGAAGCATTTGTTTGAAAAGCAAAATGAAGCATTTTTGGCATTTAAAATGAAAACAATGCACGAAGGTAATGTATAAAGGAAAAGGTTCTAATTGAAGAGTAAGAAGTAATCGCTTTTAAACAGTTTCTTCTCGCTTTTCGGTCGTTACAAGAAAAAAAAAGGGCATAGAGTCTTATAACTATCGATGCTGCATTATTTGGAGTAAATATGAATTAAATATTAACCAGGTAAAGTTACAATTCAACATAAATAATGCATCGGTTCTGATGATAAAGTGACAGTACGCAGGGAATACAGTTCCAAGAATCGAATTACAAAGTATTTTAATCTTTAACATTATGCTTCGCAAAAGTAATACTTTTTCTTCTTCCCAGGTAACAAGTAGTCAACATTATTAAGCCATCATTATTACCTTGGTTTCTGTTGTCTCAATTTTAATTGCCATTAAATGTAATCATTATCAAAATCTTTATTTTTTTTTAGTAGTGGACTTGTTGGTCGTTTAATCTAGGCCAATTTTATTTTAGGTAGATAACCTGGTTTTGAGGATGTTTGGGTGTTATTGTTGCCTTATCTAGTGTAGTTCAGATTCCCTCGGCTATCCCCTCGGCTAATTCCCTCGGTTCAGATTCCCTATGCTCCTCTGTGAGACAGGATCCACCGTCCGTCAGATGGAAGGTTAGGGCGTGACACCGTGTACAGGTGAACCGTAACTTGCATCCGCTATCTAGTGGATAACCTAATTCCTCCTCTTCTCGGAGACTTACTGGTTCTTTTGACTTGGCCAATCGGCCCATTGAGTGCCAAAAAGTGCAATAGTTCTAGATAGAATTTCTTAAAGTTATATATAAGATTTCTCACAGAACTGGCATATATACGTAAAAATACATATTTACATACAATTTTGTGTATTTCATAATTGGCCTGTTGTTATGTAGCTCGGATGATTTTCTTTGATATTTTTGTCCTAAGAAACTGATTTCGTTCACCCTAGAACTTTAGATGGGGTACGTTGCAAAGAAGGAATTTAGAGATGAGGACTGGAATAACAGAGAAGAATAAGTGATTTAAATCTATAGACACAGACAATCTAATTACGAAACGCCTGAAAGATGACAGATGATGACAAATCGACGATGATGATAAATTTATTGAAAACGAAGATTCAGCCGTGTGAAAGTTATTGTGGATCAAACAAACCAAGGAAATAATTTTAAAAATTGATAGAATCAGAAACATTGATTTGTTTGGACAACTATTCATTAAAAGAACGACTATAAACTTTTGCGTCGATCAGTATTATTACTCAAAGGAAGATTTTTTCCCCACGAAAACCATCTTTATTCATCAAAAAATATTTCAAATTTGCTGAAAATTAAAACTAGCTGGTATGATTGGCGTTGTGATTTCTAACCTAATAGGTAGATTTAGATCATCTTCGAGATTAAAGAGGACTTTTATATAATAAGAGAAATTAAAATTATCCTCACAATAGTTTAAAATTTATTGAAGATCTAATCAATACATAAACGCCAAAACACAAGAAACAACGAAAAGGAAACGCCAAAAACTAGGTTAGAATCATAGATTACTGTTTCTTCCGGTGAACGAGTTTATTGTAGCAACTGTTTAGGGAAATTAGGCCCATCTCTAGAACAAAAAATGAGTACAGCAGTGGGTCAAGTGATTGGACTGAATTGGAGTGGAAGACACCCCCCTCCCCGCCAACTTTAGTTTCCCCACACAGAAAAAATGCATAAGAAAACACCTATTTCACCTTACGAAGTGCGACTTTTATAGACAGCTGGGAGAAGAACTTATCACCCCTGGCGAATATGGGGTGCTAGTTCTCAAAGCGAATGCAATTTTTTTTTAATTATCCACCTCTAAATCCCTCTATAAAAATGGAAATTCGAACTAATGGATGATTGGAGAAATACACATATTTTGTCATTTGAATATAAAAGTTGCGTTTCCCACGCCCCTTAATGGTAACGAGGCAAATTATTGATACCGATGAAAATCTCTTGACTTTCGCACTCCACCACTAAAATTTCAAATTTGTACTGTAAATAGATCGTTGGCAATATTCGTTTAACGCTTTGAAATTTAAAAACGTTTCCAACGTATGAGAGCACTTTTAACGCTATTGGGAGATTCAGAAAATGTCAGTTGTCATACTTCATCATTATCTTTTTTAAAAAATGAATTTTTAAACAAAAATAAAAAATTTAAATGTCTTAAGTCAGAAAGAACAAAAATATTAGAATGCCTTCAGAAGTACACAACAGACGACAAAAGGAAATTTTGGAAAAAGAGGACTTACCTCTTTCTTTTCCTCGGAAATATATAGGCACAAAATGACCTAAAAAGAGTCATATACCACTGCACCATCAGTTAAAACAATATCTTTCATCTTTATATGCAAAAAATCGTACGTTTTTCCTCCCATTTTTTTTCTTTTACGGCAATCAATATATGACGTCAGGTTACCGTTTACGTTGGGTTGTTTTACCTCTGAGCGGCACTTTTTTGCACACCATGGGCTAAATGGCCAGATCACATGGACCCCGAATGCTCAGAGAAGGTTGAGGGAGGGGACCCACTGGAACAGCTGTTGGGAGACAGATGGTAGCCTCCCGTCAAGGCCATCCAGCGTGTTCTTTAACGTGCACAGGGTATGGCTCTCCCGAACACGGGGCCACGGCTTAACGTCCCATCCGACGGACGGCGGCCTTTCCAAGCCCATCGGTGTCCCCTACTGACCGTGGGCAGGGCGGGGAATTTTGCGGAGATAAATCTCAACGCTGACCCAGATGGGACTCGAACCTGGGAACTACAGATTACGAGCCTGGCGCGCTACCGACTGAGCCACCCCCGCCCCACCGTTTACGTGTTGCAAGAATCACTAGACTTTTCGAATCGAGACCACTTTGTTTCAATGATGAAAACTTTTCTTCACAGAGATAAGCGCTCCCATCTTTTCATTTCGTTGCATTCGTAAAATACTTTAGCTTTCACAACCTAAAGCATTTTTAAAGACGAATAAATAATTTATTTTTTAAGAAAAGAAAAGTGGTTTAAGAATCATGTGGCACAATAAAAATTAATCGAATAGGTGGAGGAGGCTAAACGCACAATTGTGCCAAAAAACCGTAAAAGTGGAGCGAGGCTAAAAGCACAATCGAGCCAAAAAAATCGTAAAAGTGGGGGAAGGGGGCGTAAGTGATTGGATTTTTAGTTAAGTACCTAATTTCTCCTTCAGTTTTACAGGCCTTTAAAACATTTACCTCCTTTAAGCAACGTATTGCGCAGAGAGAGATTCCGTTGGTTTGGCCATGTTGCCCGTATGGATAATTGTAGAGTGACGAATAGGGTTATGAACAGTGTGCCTAAAGACCTCAGAAAGAGAGGGAGACCTAGGATGAGGTGGGCAGACAATGTCAAACAGGACCTTGTTAGAATTGGTGTGCAGTGGCCAGATGCAGCAGATGTAGCTCAGGACACACTTGCTTGGAGAACTAAATTGTACGGTCTGGTTGGACCTCCGTAGACCGTGGCTGCACGAGGAGGAGGAGGATGATGATTACGATGAAAACATTTCTTGAAAAATGCATGAATTGCATCTCTTATCCTCAATATCATTATGAAAGAGGGGGGTTCCCCCTAATAGATCCGGTCCTGGTTAATTGTGGATGTAGGTAGTTTGGATAATTGAAAATCCAGATAATAGATTTCAAATAAAGCAAATATATGTATTTCGTATATTAAATTGTTTATTTTGCAACAAAGAAAGTATTTCAACAAAAACTTTTAAAGTGTTCCAATTTTGTGTAATTGCACAAATAAAGTGCAAAATTACATGCAAAATGAACAGCAATCTTTAAATGTGAAAAATTTAATACAACTAGTTTAGTACACATACAATTAGTTAGTACACATACAATTAGTAGCACACATCGAGTGCAAGTGGTTCTCGATGTGACTTTGAAACTCGATCTGTATTTGCCAGAAAAGTGTCTTCAAATAAATGCACAGTGAGAGATTTTTCAAAACGTGGCATACAGTCAGAATAATCTAGTTTTTATCGTACAGTATTATGAATGCACATTCGGGTTCTTAAAAATTATCGCTTAAACCAAAATGGGATCCATAATCAAACTCAGAGTCATATTTCAGTCCAGTCCAGTCCAATAAGTTTATATGGTCAGCACCAGGACCCTGTATGGTTGACAATTCCTCAGCAGGGTAAAAACAAAAAAGAAAAAGTAGCCATAGTTGTCCAGATCAGTAGGCCACGCTAATCTGGTAGCCCTACATTTCCGTTCCCTTCCACAAGAGAGTATCTCTTTTGAAAGGTACTAACGGCCTGCACCACGAGAATGAGAGGGTCGGACATTAAGTGTTAGGCCTGGCCGGTTCTATGCACCATCACAGGGGATTGGTCCATAGCTCATCAGTTTAAAGAAGTGTTACCTAATTTTATGAACAAAAGTTAATTGCATGAATCTTACAAAATTAATTCTAATTAATAATTAATTAAAGTTAAGTGAAAAATGTGTGACACATTTACTATTTTGCATTGTATTGACTATAGGATGTTATTAATTGTTCAGAGCATGAGAAAATAAGATTTGCTTAATGTGCTTCTCTTTCTGAATATATATTTTGTTATCACTTATTCATATTAAATATCTGTTTCTTTTATGTACAGTAGCTCAAAAAATATCCGAACACTATGGTTGATTACAGAATTCAGAAAAAATATCAGGTAACGATTTTTTTTAGAAATTAGTGATCTGGCAACCTTCGTGTACTGTAAACGAAGGTTGCCACATCACTAATTTCTAAAAAAAGTTGCCAGATATTTTTTCTGAATTCTCGTGTACTTTACACGAAGGTTGTCAGATCACTAATTTCTAAAAAATATCGTTGCCAGATATTTTTCTGAATTCTCGTGTACTGTACACGAAGGTTGCCACATCACTAATTTCTAAAAAAAAATCGTTGCCAGATATTTTTTCTGAATTCTCCTGTACTGTGCACAAAGGTTGCCAGATCACTAATTTCTAAAAGAAAATCGTTGCCAGATATTTTTTTCTGAATTCTATAATCAACCATAATGTTCGGATATTTTTTGAACGACTGTACACCAAGATGTAATAAACTATTTCCGTACTTAATTTATTAAAAAACTGCGAATTTTGTCTTGCGTTTTGTTGGGTGACCATGTGTCGTATTTAGAGTCACGATATGCCACATTTCACATATGTTGAACACCCTGGTATAGTTGGTTGAGTTGTTTTACCTCTAAGGGTCACTTTGTTTTGCACACAATGGGCTACATGACCAGACCACGATGACCCCCAAAAGATTGAAAAGGTTAAGGGAAGAATATCCACTGGGCAGCTGTTAGAAGAAGACACATGAAAGTCTCCCGCCAATTCCATCAAGCGTTTTTCTTTAGTGGACACAGAATATGGCTCTCCTATACTCGGTCCATGGCTTAACATCCATTTCGACGGACTTCCCAAACCCATCGGTGTCCCCGTTCTAGCCGAGGGAAGTATCGGTGTTAGTGGAGATGCATGTCAAGGCTAGCACAGTTGAGACTCGAACCTGGGAACTGCAGATTACGAGCTTTGGTCTCTTACCTATTGAGCCATTTTCCGCCTCTTTCGTCTTTGCGACTTGATCATTTAAGCCATTGTGTTCAAAAATAAGTGTCGCTCAAAGGTAAAACAACCTAACTGGACAAAATAAGGAAGAAACAAACAAACAAACAAACAAAAAAACACATAGCACACGAAAAAATATGTCAAGAGAATAAAGTCATCTTTACAGAAACAAAAATCATTATTTTTTATTTACCTCCCTATCCTTTTCCAGTACAATAAAAACAAAAAGATGGGGGGAAAAAATGCCTTTTCGTTGTTATGATGAATGAATAACATTGAAAGAGAAAGATAATAAAAAAAGAAATGAAGAAAAGAGACTGAAATGAGACACAAAAGCAAAAAAAAAAAATCAAAATGACAAATAGAACGAAGAAGGAATCAAGACATGAACGTAGACGTCCTTGGCAATTCTCCATGAAGATGTGGCAGACGAACTATCAGACAAAAGCATTTCGGAATGACCCCTGGGTAGCTTACATCGTTCTCTGACAGCCAATGGCCGACAGGGGTCATTCGTCATGTGGGAACACGCAGTCTAAATGCGGCCGATGCATAGACTTTCATAAATATTGTATACTATACGATGTCCCTCAATGCCGAACGCATTTGGTGGGACCTTCCTAACTCTTCTTTATCTTCCTATTCATTCTGAGCCCTCTCAGGGAACATGCACCCATGAACAGTTTCAATCTCCGCATTTATATCCTTCCTGTTTTGTCCTTGTCAAGGTTAAAATGGTTAGATCTGGTTTATTCCGATTTGTGGTGTCAGACAACATTTAGACGAGATTGTTTTCTTACTGGGATAACGATGTAAATGCAGTCGAATGAGGTGTTTGTCAGTTGGCTAACTCATGATATCTGAGGAGCTAAAATTGAAAGGATTTCCCGTAAAGAATATCTGAATCCTTCATTTCTATATGTTTTTGTTTTCCGAAATAAAATTATATTTCCTTTCACATTTGTCTGTTCTCTTACATGGAGCAAATGTTTATTTCTTTGTATCTATGTTTATTTATGAAACTCCCATTTATATAGTTACGTATTCTATATTGAAGAGAGGTTTGGCTTAGTCGTTTTCTTACCACACTCGTAATCTAATATATTCCCAGGTTCGACTCTTAGTTGTGCCAGCGTTGAGATTTACTTCCGCTCACCCCCTACCCTCGGGGAGAAAGGGGACATCGATAGGCTTGGAAAGGCTTCCGTTCGTCGGAAGGAAGATCCCGTGTCCAGGAAAGTCACATCTTGTGCACTTTAACCCTTCCAGTGACCATCCTGAAAACTTCCAGTGACCATCCTTCCAGTGACCATCCTGAAGATCCCGTGTCCAGGAGAGTCACATCTTGTGCACTTTAACCCTTCCAGTGACCATCCTGAAAACTTCCAGTGACCATCCTTCCAGTGACCATCCTGAAGATCCCGTGTCCAGGAGAGTCACATCTTGTGCACTTTAACCCTTCCAGTGACCATCCTGAAGATCCCGTGTCCAGGAGAGTCACATCTTGTGCACTTTAACCCTTCCAGTGACCATCCTGAAAACTTCCAGTGACCATCCTTCCAGTGACCATCCTGAAGATCCCGTGTCCAGGAGAGTCACATCTTGTGCACTTTAACCCTTCCAGTGACCATCCTGAAAACTTCCAGTGACCATCCTTCCAGTGACCATCCTGAAGATCCCGTGTCCAGGAGAGTCACATCTTGTGCACTTTAACCCTTCCAGTGACCATCCTGAAAACTTCCAGTGACCATCCTTCCAGTGACCATCCTGAAGATCCCGTGTCCAGGAGAGTCACATCTTGTGCACTTTAACCCTTCCGTGACCATCCTGAAAACTTCCAGTGACCATCCTTCCAGTGACCATCCTGAAGATCCCGTGTCCAGGAAAATCACATCTTGTGCACTTTAACCCTTCCAGTGACCATCCTGAAAACTTCCAGTGACCATCCTTCCAGTGACCATCCTGCAGATCCCGTGTCCAGGAGAGTCACATCTTGTGCACTTTAACCCTTCCAGTGACCATCCTGAAAATCCAGAGACCAAATTTAAATTTAGAACTTTTTTTGCCAAATAATTAGTGAAAGGAATTATGGCACGTTATATGCCAAATTAATCAACATCTAATTCTGGATTTTCTAAAAATAAAATATTTAATGAAAAAGATGACAAGTTTTATTTTAATACGACTGTTATAGTAATGTAGTAAAAAATGCATCTGACAACACAAATAAAAATTTATAAAAAAAAAGCTAATAGACAGAAATGATTATAATGCAAATGAATAGAAAAGCTATTTATTTCTAAATAACAAAAAAAATTCTCTTGTTTAAAGTAAACATTTCTTCCATTTTGAAATTTTTTCCTCCATACTATACTTTGAAAAAAAATTCCAGGCTTGTTGCAGTCCAATAAACAAGTCACATTTAGAATATTTTTAATAAATCATTTATCAACAGAAATAGCCCATGTTATATCATCATCATCATCCTCAAGCAGCCATGGGCTACGGAGGTCCAACCAGACCGTACAATTTAGTTCTCCAAGCAAGTCTATCCTGAGCTACATCTACTGCATCTGACCACTGCACACCAATTCTAACGAGGTCCTGTTTGACATTGTCTGCCCACCGCATCCTAGGTCTCCCCTTCTTTCTGAGGATTTTAGGCACACTGTTCATAACCCTATTCGCCAATCTATAATTATTCATACGGGCAACATGGCCAAACCAACGGAGTCTCTCTCTGCACAATATGCTGCTTAAAGGAGGTTGCAAACTCCTTTGCCTAATCTCATCATTAGTTACAAAGTTGAACCACCTAATGTCCAAGATATTGCGTAAGCATCTGGAATCAAAAGCATCTAGTTTCCTGTTATCTTCTTTACAAAGTGTCCACGTTTCACTACCATAACTAACCCTAGAAAGAACCAAACTATTATACAGTCTAATTTTAGTCTTTAGGTGTATACGCCTATTTCTCCACACTCTCCATAGGTTCTTAAAAGTCCCGGCAGCAATCCCTATTCGTCTGTTATCTCATGCCGCACATCACCATTATCTGTTACATAGCTCCCAAGATAATTAAACTGTGACACCTGCTCAAGACTGCAACCATTCAGATTAACTGAATCACAGCCTGCCTGACCAATTTTCATCACTTTAGTTTTCTCTCTGTTTATAACCAAACCTACTCTACTACCAGTCTCATCAACAGCTCGATTGAAAGAGTTCATCTCATCAACATCATTTGCCAAAAGGGCTAAATCATCAGCATAATCTAAATCAGAAATTTTCGTATCTCCAGCCCATTTAATGCCAAAATCTTTCCCTTGAAGTGAATTTCGCATAACATAATCAATAACCAAGCTAAAGAGAAAAGGAGACAAAATGCACCCTTGTCGAACACCAGAAGTAATGCTAAACCAATTGCTATAAGCCTTACCAACTCTCACACACGACTCAGTGTTATTATAGAGAGCTTTCATTATGTTAACTAACTTGTCTGGTATACCATATGATCTCACAATCAACCACAAATTATGACGATCAACAGAGTCGAAAGCCTTTTTGAAATCAACAAAGCTAGCCAACCAAAGGTTTCTGAAACTCTAAACATTTCTCAAGAATCTGCCTAAGTGAAAATATTTGATCCACACATCCCCTACCACTTCTGAATCCACATTGCTCATCACGCAATTGCCTGTCAACCAGATTCTTAATTCTATTAAGCACAATCATGGAAAGAACTTTACCTGGAACAGAGAGTAGGCTGATACCCCTATAGTTATCACAAGAACTGCGATCACCTTTTTTGAAAATAGGGATAACAATAGCTCTGGTAAAATCCTTAGGAAACATGCCTTTATCATAAAAGATATTCAGAATTTCAGTCATCCAAGTGGTAACCGAAACATTCCCAGCTCTAAGCATTTCCGTAGTAATTTCATATACCCCTGGGGATTTATGAAGTTTAAGTTTAGAAACAGCCAAAATAACTTCAGGTTGTGTTATAGGGCCAACATTAAAGCAAACCAATGCATCTATCATCATTGCAAACAATGGGAGTAGAACTAACTACATTGTTTAGAACATCACTGAAATGCTCAGCCCACCTAGCCATGACAGAATCCTCCCCTTCTATAACCTTACTTTGTTTATCATTCAATCCTTGTATGCCTGTCCGTTTTCTATCACACAAAACATTAACTATCTGGTACAGCTCTCTGCTGTTGTGCTGTCTAACTCTAACTGCTACCTCGGCTTTGTCAGCCAAACCATCAAGCCAAAGATTCTTTTCAGCAGCTAACTGATCCTTTACTCGTTTATTAAGTTATCTGTTATTAAGTTATATATTATCGTTTATTAAGTTTCTTAAGTAATCTGTAGTGCTTTCTATTAAGACTAGTAGGGTATTGATTAAGGGCATTCCTGCAGTTCTTTCTTTCTGAAATAAGCTCAAGTGCCTTATCACTCAGATAATTCTGACTCCTCTGCTCCTTTTTCCTAAAAGAGTACTGTTAGTGTCCAAAAAAGCCTGTTTAAAATGATCCTATTCTTCCTCAACTTCAGTAGTAAGCATACTATGACTGTCATAATGACTAAGTAACCTATCATGGTAAGCTTTGGCTATAACTGGGTCTTTCAGAGCTTCAGTATTAAAAGTAAATTTTTTAACCCTAGCACAACACTTTTTAAGTTTAAGTTGCAAGACACTTTTAACAAAGTAATGGTCAGATCCAATTTCAGCTCCCCTATATGCCCTGGTATTCCTAACAGAACTAGCCCATTTGCTGTTAATTAATATGTAATCAATCATATTCTTATGCAGCCCATCAGGTGAAACCCATGTGTACTTATGTATGTCGCGGTGTTTGTAATAAGTGTTAGTTATTCTGAATCCATTGAGTTTACTTACCTGTAGGAGACGTTGCCCATTGCCATTGCAGCTACCAATACCAAAAGGGCCTATTACTCCTCCCCAAATGTCAGAGTCAGTACCAACTTTGGCATTGAAGTCACCTAGAACAAGGGTAATATCTCCTTTCTTGACAGAATTCAAAATATCCTGAAGTTGTCCATAAAACCTATCTTTCTCATCCTCATCGGCATCCTCAGTGAGGGCATAACAGCAGATAACATTCAAGTCTTTAATGCTTGTCTGAAATTTTGCTGTAAGAAACCTTTCATTAATGCACTCATATCCTAGAAGAGCATCGCTAGCGTGTCTGCTGAGAAGCAGACCCACGCCTTGGTGATGCTTATTTTGTCGTACCTCCCTGAAAAGAGAAATTTAAGATTATTTTTAAGAATCTGACCTTTATCTGTCCATCTGGTCTCTTGCAAGCCGAGGATATCTAAATTTTAACGGTGGAATTCTTGTGTGAGGACATCACATGTTATATACCAAATTAAAAATAATTTAATTCTGAATTTCATTGTAGTAAAAAATTTGAACTCTGTAGTAACATATTAATTTTAATAACAATTTTTACAGTGATATACCAAAAAAGGGTACACATTTCGTAATTACTTCCAAAATCTTCTATTTTTAAAAAGTAGCAGTTCTTTGTTAATTATCAGAAGATTTTAAAGACTTTAAGGAAACATTTGTTGATAATAGTTCAAATCAAACTTCTGAACTTAAATTAGATGATTGCTTCAGCACAGAGTAATGTTAACAAACAAATTGGCAATACCTTATATAACTTCTAAGAAACGGCAAACAGATGGCTTTAACAAATTATTTATATAATAGTTTAATAAAATATACATCAAATAAATGAAAAGAAAATATTATTTATCAAACTTAAATTACATATTTTTATAAGATATCTATGAAAAAATTTTAAAATGGCAATTCTTATTGTTTTAAAAATCGTTTCCTTTTATTTTCCTAAAAACGGATATATACGTTCTGGACATTGGAAGGGTTAAAGAACACTCTGAATGTCCTTGACGGGATATTTCCATCATTATCCTAACAGCTGTCCAGTGTATCCCTTTCCATAACCTTCCCGAGACCTTGGGGTTGTTTTACCTCTGAGCGCACTTTTTTGCACACAATAGACTAAATGGCAAAGTCACAAGGACTCCGAGAGCTCAAAGAAGATTGGGGAGTAAGGGACCCACTGGATAGCTGTTGTGAGACAGATGGTAGCTTCTCGTCAAGGCCATCCAGCGTGTTCTTTAACGTGCACAGAGTATGGATCTCCCGCAACCTGGCTACGGTTTAACGTCCCATCCGACGGACGAGGGCGTTTCCGAGTCCATTGGTGTCCCCCACTAACCGAGGGAGGAGAATTTTGAGGAGATAAATTTCAAAGCTAGCACTTGCGGGAGTCAAACCTGCGAACTGCAGATTATGAGCCTGGCACGCTACCGACTGAGCCACCTCCACCCCAGCACTTGAACTCCTTGTGACGGGATTCTTTAACCCGCTGTGTGTGCCAAAGTGTCGTTAACAGGTAAGCAACCACGATTTTTATATTGTGCTTAACCATGTATGATCGAGAATTTTTTTAGCACTCGAGATATTATTCTTCGGTCGAAGTCATTAAAATTCTAATAACGGTTTCTTACGTGAGTGCCTTAAAATTGTTATTTGAAATCTCCAAAGACTTTTGATTATATACAGGGTGAATCTGAAAAAGTGGGCAAAACTTTACGGGGTGGTAGAACGCAGCTATACGTGCAATATTCGTCATAGAATGTATGGTCGGAACGCAAGCGGTGAGAAGTTAAAAGGTAGTTTTCCACTGTCACATTTAAAGAATGAACACAAGAAGGAGAGGAGATACTTCAGAAAACATTTTATTAACAGGAATGTAATTGAGGTACATGCTCAAAGAAATTGCTCAAAAGAGCTGCCGCCAGCTGTAATGCAGGCTTCACACCTGCGGGATAGGGACCGACCGATGCAAACGCTCGAAGGTTTTCCGATCTGGAGTGCATCTCATCGGAAACCGGTCGCGGTAACGTCTCTGTGCCTCACTTGCATTCCCGTCCGCCGCACCGTACACAAAGTGCATATCCGCCATTTCGTGGTTAGTATAACCAGCCATCCTCTCGGCAATCCACGGTAGAAATGCCGTTGGGTGCGAGGACCGACCCTTTTATACCGTTTCCAACGCCACCTAGCGGCTCGCCATTTGCGTTCCGCACATACATTCTATGACGAATATTGCTCGTATAGCTGCGTTCTATCACCCCGTAAAGTTTTGCCTACTTTTTCAGATTCACCCTGTATATAGTATCTATGACTAAGCATTAACATGAGCTTGAAGACAGATCAGTGGGTCATGAGTTCCAGTCCCAAATAAAACACAGATCTTTCATTTCCTATGCATGTTACGTTTCTGCTGAAGTTTTGCTGAATTTAAAAATCTCATCTTTAATATGAAGTATTTCATGGACAAGTTCCTGTTAGACATTTAAATGTTAAGGTGC